>OY728121.1:1705074061-1707574061 GCA_963277665.1 Viscum album | reverse complement strand
CTTTTTGAAACCACTATTTTCCCCTAAATTTCAAAACCACCAGACCCCAAGGCCACATTCCAAATATCAAAACCCATTAAAAAACCCTTAGACCCACTCCCATAGAAAAATAGACCCATAAAACCATTTTCCATCCAGAATCTATATTCCAAAAAAACTTTTTTTTAATAATCCACATATTCCAGCCAAAGCCAAACAAATAGAAAACTCACTCTCGAATCCCAAGATAATGAACATGAATTGATGCTAAACCTTTTCAAATGGATTGGTAAACCATTTCCTTAGAAAACATCAATCCATAGGAATAATATTTTCCAAGAACCCGACCCATATCTTTCACCCCTCCATTTAATATCACTACCCCGCAGTGTCTAACTTCTATTTCCATCCACTATCCACCCAAACCAAAATAAAAAAATATTGAAATGTTGAACTAGCCATGGTATATCAAGGATAAGAAAGAGAATTTAATCATGAGGTCCATCCCATTACTACCCTATGAGTCTTAGAAGTACAATTATATAGTCTACCAAAGGACCCAAATGACTAAGGGGTGATCTGATATAATGTTTTCACAAAACCAAGTAAATCATTCATCTAACATGAAACCTCCCCTGGCTCGCGATAATGCTTGGGAGGTTTCCCAATACTCTTGGGATGGATAATAGTGTCACGATCAAAAATATCGTTGTGGAAATTTTTTTCCCAATAACAACCATGAATCCAGTCAAGAAAATATATGATGTAGAATACCCAACTTGATATAATCATATCGATAAAAAATCCAAATACAATGACTATACATCAAGAAAACTAAAAATAAGTACCAAAACTAAACCTCTAAAAAATGATCTCTACTTGACCACATGATCACCAAAAACCATATGACCAATCATCACTAAAGGAGAACTCAAACAAAAAAACAAAACCAATTAATGATATGTGGTCTGCAGATGTTATGTGGAAAATGACTGGTGTTAGAATAAAAAGGCTAGTAGTTAAAAACTATAGAGTCCATATATTGCCTTTCCGAAAAATGAAGAAAAAATAGTTTGAAATTACATATTTAAAATATGTTTTATACTTTAGAGAACCCAAAACTTATTTCCCTTTTTCAAACAACACACACATATTTTCTCTTTAAAATGGTTTTCAATTTTCAAAATCTAGTTTATAATACCAAAAACTAAGTGAGGAATCTGACCAGAAGATAAAGAGGATTTGAAATAAATAAGGGGAATAATGATGATACATTTAAAAAATAAAAACAAGTTAGGAAACTAACTTCATATAAAGTAAACTAGACATAAAATATATATAATTAATGGTGTTTCCAAAACCACTGATGAAGAAATGACTTAACATACATAGTTCTTGTGAAAATGTCAGTGTATGGGGCATCTCTATAGTCAACAAATAGCTAGAGGCTCTAATCTAACCAATCATGTGCTATATCCCACCTTTCCTCTCAGAAAATCAGTTGGGGTACCAACCCATCTAATTTGGTTTGATAAAAAACATTCACAGAAAACACTAAATAATTTCTTTAAATATCTTGACAACCATATGTAGTGAATTGGGATGTCCCCACATTCATTCCTCACACAAATAATTAACATACACCATGCATTCATTATCAAAACACTAACAACACCTTTGTGATGACCCTATCCTCATAGAGACCACTATAGAGGTTCCCATATCACATCAATTTATGCACAAGATGTAACTGGGTCTTCATATCAGATGAGTTTCAGACCACTTCCTAATATTTCTCAATATACCAACCAGGCCATTGACATTAATATCCTATCCATCTGAAAATCATTCCCAAAAACATTTCAAAGACATAAAACATTCTTAAAATTTGTCAAATGGGAATTTAAATCACTTAGTTACTCAACCACACATTTCACCATTCCAAATTGTCCTTTATTTAGAAAACACCTTTTAAAATATATTCAAAACATTTCATAACAATGTAACCATTCGGTAATAAAATTCGTTTTGAAAATAACCATTTTCAGCTGAAAGAGGACTGAGGGATAGGAATAATAAGAGGAGAGTGTTTTTTGAAAATTCAAATTTTAAAATGATCATTTATTTTGACTACCATTTTCAATTGGGTTCCTATCTGTAGGTACACCCCATGATCCTAAGGATGTGCCCACATCAAATGGAAATCATTAGCAACCAAGGAAGTAACCAAAACCAATTCCTAAAAATCCACCACTAACCTTTTTTCCAAATACACATCTTATACATAAGAAATAAACCTTAATGATGCATCACAATCACATAAAAGAAAAACATCATAAGGAAACTAAATTATCCAAACCAGCAGAGGACAAAAACACTCCAAATCTTTAAAATTAAAATTTAAAGTCCATGTGGCATTTTATAAAATATTTTACGTGCATATAGATATCGGAAAACATAATTAAATACTTTGAAAACATATTTTCAATGAATTCCCATCATAAAAACACCAAAATAGGACCGACAAGTACACCAAAAGAATCATGAACATTCTCTAAAATTTAATTGGGTGTTCAATCATTAATTAGTTTCTTTTTAAAAGGAAATGGACTGAAACACCTACTTGTATGATGTGGGGAAAAAATAAATATTCAAGGGTAGGAATAATGAAGCCCAGGTAAGAATATGAACACCCAAGAATAAAAGGAACATAACATAAAAAACCACGTTTTTAGGGTTCAGACAGAAGGTAACCCACTAATGTGAAACCAAGAAATCATGTGTGAAAAAATGTGGAGGATAAAAATGGCCATAAACATAAATAAAATCACTTAAAATCTATTAGTGATCATAAATAGTGGAATAAGATACAAGGGATAGGGGTTATCGGGACACCTTAGCTTGAAAAATGATACTAAGGAGAAATAAACCTGAAATGGTTTAAATGGAGTGAAGCGTAATGGTGTAATTTCTCAATTTTTAATGATGTTGAAAACTCAGACATTTTGGCCACATGATTTTTAAATCTATGGTCACTAATCTTGAGAGAAGGGACACCCATATTGTTTCGCATTTATTTTTGAGATTTGTTCCAATCACGTTCCATAGTGCTATCATAAATCATATAACCCCTCACATTTTTCAACATGGTTTCTTCTAATCATGAAAAACGTAGTGTGGTATTCGATAGACACCAAAACAAGATGAACTATTATTCATTGTACTCAAAACGATTGTCCTAGATCATTCACAAGACATGTAAGGATAATAATAAAAAAAAAACTAGAAAGACACTCCATGTATATAGGGTGTATAGTTAACCTCCAAATCGTGCACACATGCTATGAATAGTGTGAATATTCACCTGAAGTATCCAAAAATCAGAATTTTACAATGGGAACTCAACCTGAACCTCAACTGAAATATCCAAAACCAAGAAATAAATAAAATTAAAATAACATAAATGGGTGTGGTGTGACATGTATATTATTAGAATATATTATTGTTGGTATAGTTTCCTAAAGACTGTACTTATCCCCTTTCAATTAGTTTTCAACCTTTAACATAGAAGGATTCCACTTGAGATCATATGGAATTACGACTAATACTCGGGGATTCATATTTCGATGTTATATGGATCCATGGATATGGGTTGAATTTCATGATAATGAAAACCAAAAAACAATATGAAAATAATTTTAAGTGTTACACAGCTTTGTCAATCCATTTTAGATTAAATTTTTTATATTATTATTGGAAGTGTGTTTACAAGATGATGAATAGTAAACTATGGTCTTCAATAATTGTAAAAAATCGAATGATTTATATTCCATGCATTTCATCATTAATTTTGTATTTATCATTAAAAAAATTAAAATATTAAATAACATATGACATTAGATATTCATGAAATGAAAAATAATAATAAGTGGTTATTCGAATTGTTTTAGTAGGGTTTGGATATTTTAAAAAAATAAATAAAATTATGTTTTTAGGGAACGAACATATGAAAAACCATGTTTAATATTTGAGTTTATATATATATAGAAATGGGAAAGGTTTTTTTACCAATCTTTGATACTAATCCTTTCTATTATGAAAATTATTGTATACAAAAAAAAATATTTATTTATTAATTAATAGATAAAATATTATTTTATTCAAATATATCATGTCTCTATAAGATGTCACAAATAGAAACCATTGATAATTATATACACTCATATTGTATCACATAGATGGTATCAATAACTGGATGAGAAAATAATTACTAAAATTTTTGAAACATTAAGAACATAATACAATTGTTTTTTCAGAGGTTGTTTTCTTTTTCCCCCATCCCCCCCCCCAATAATGTAAAAAACTAGAAAAGGACATGAATGAAAAAAATAAAAGTTTCTTATTATTACATAAAGAGATATAGTTGATAAAATTTTGTGATATTAATTATAATATTCAAGGAATATTTGTATTTTTTAAATTCATTGTATATATATATAACATTAATAGAGAATTTTAGGATTCCCTTTAAATGCTAGTGTTACTATGTAATTCTATCCTTTATGGATGGATGGAAATTATTACACCCAATTAGTGAATCCAATAACACACAACCGGACATATTGGAGGATATTTTGGGGGTGTTAGTGTTAGAAATTTTTTTGTTCATCCCTATATGACATCGAGATAGGTAGAATATAAAGAAGAAATTTCTTTTATAATGTCTAATCATTGAAAGGTTAATCAAATGATTGATAATAGAATTAAATAATATTTGGGGGATATGATTCAAAATTGTACAGATAGATAAATCCTTCACAACCAACCTACCCATATCCTCTACCTCCTCTTTCAAACCTGAACATGTACTATGGGTTTTAAATTTGGATCACAATTATTATATTATATCATACATAATCATAAAACATTTAGTGGATTATATACATGCATATAATATAAAATTATGTCATTTAAGATTAGTATTTTCTAATATTCTAGATCCTACATCTTTAGTGTTGTTTCATATAGATAATTTTCCTCGAGATAGAGGTTGTATAAGTCGATTTTTTTCAACAAAGAGAACCATATTCATCATAAAAAAATATAAGGTATTGATTGATCTAAAATTTATATTCACTTTTTATATAAAATTACATTAAATGTTTCCTTACATTTACCTTATATAATAGTTTCTCAAATCAAAGGTATTAGTGAGAAAGAACCAAATATTTTACAAATGTAAGTCATTAAATACTTCTGATGTTTTTTATTGGCTGAAAATTTAAAAAAAAATATTTTATATTAGAGACATATTATGATTTTTAAAGGACATCTAATTATTTTGAGATAAAATATGCATTAGGAACAAACCACATAATTATCATGGATCTTGTTATTAGTCTAAATTCTTATGTAACAATATTGAAGTTGTTTTCAATGGAATTGAATTTCTACTTATATCTACATTTATATTTATTTAAATAAATTAACATTATAGGTACATAATTTGTTACTTATATAATTATGTATGTTTATATTATTTTCATCAAAAATAAGAGAACTTCCATTTACTCTTTTGTTGTTTTAGAGTATATTTCTACAATTGTGAAATATCGATGTGGTGCTGATAGAGAAAATTATAAATTTGAATTATTGGGAAATATAGGGATTGGGTATTGGTTCCTTTAATTTCCAAACAAGTATGTATATTTTAATATAAGTATGAAATATTATTCTCTATAATTTCATTAATATTTATGTTTTGATACTATATTTGTCATTAGATAATATTCATTTCTTTCCATCTTAAATGTATGACAAGTGGATTGTGCTATTTTATTGTGGTGATCATAAATATATTAATGATTTTTAATTTATATGTTTTACTCAATTATATATTTTTTAATTATTTATTTTTTCTTATTATAATTTCTTTTTTTTGAAAGACGAATTTACAAGTCATGTATGTCTTTTTGGGGTGTTTAATTATTGATAGAGATTCCAAATAAAATTAAACAAATAAAATTAAAGGTAAATAAATTTTATATTAGTTAATACATGTTTCTACATACATATATAATGTTTCATATTTTCAAAGTGTTATTTTATAACAGAATTTTAATTATAAAAATGGTGTATTTTATTGTGGTTATTGTTTTTTAAAATTATTTTTAGAAATTATCAGAACTAGATTGTTGTAATATTTTATTGTTTTTAGTTATATTACATGATCTATGTTTTACACCAACATGTTAAAATATTCATTATATAATATTCACTATTTTTCTATGGTTTTAAGAGTTTACATAATATATAAATGAAGATATGAACTACTTTAATAGAATATTTGAAAAAAAATTATATGTAAGATATGTTTTTTGACATACCTAATTTTTTTACATATCTTAATTTATATTATGGTTAATTCCTATATAATGTGCATTTTATTTCTTATTTACTTGTTGGTTAATACAAACTACTTTCTTTTAATATGTTTTGAAATTCATTTTTGGTTTCGGATATTTATATTTCTTTAAAAACAATTATATGTTTTTTATTTTTGGGTTTCTTATTATCATCACTGAAGAAAACACTCAATATAATCATTAATAAAAAATTAAACTGAAACTCATAAAAATGTATTTTTATGATGTTTCAAAGTCCATTTGTATTAACAAAAATTTAATGTAAAGTTAGAAATCATTTTTTGCCAAAAAAAAAACCTGGGTTTCTATATAAACTGATGTTGATATTATGTTTCAGAATCAATTTTAAATAACTGTTGTTAAAAAATATAAATTGTAGCATGGATGGAACTGATTCCCCTTTCTTACTAACCATAAAAATGAAAAAAGAACTGATGTACAATACCTGATTTATTTTGGATTAATAATTTAATGAAATGTTATGTTGGTAGAATTATTCAAAAATAAATTATTATCCATTTGATAAAAATGATTATTACAACTTGTTAATAATCTTGATTCAACTAATTTTCATTCATCCTTACATAATCCTGAATCCCCTAATCCACATTACATTGTCAAATGATATTTGTGCACTAAACATCATTAGGATCATAGTTTTTAAAAGATGGGAAAAGGTGATATGATATTTTATACGAAATTTACCATTCATACCCCCTTTCCATCCCCAATTTATTGTTATCTATTTCTCATCTGAATGAATTAGTTGATATTAAATATTTTTTTTCTCCCAAGGTTATTTTTTCAATGTATTTTTTTCTCAGGTATTCATTGTTAATTTGAAAAAAAAATAAAGGACCTATTTATTTTATCAAATTGAACCACGTGTATTTGAGGAAATATGTATAATATATTTAGATATGGATCTATCTCTATATCATTTCACTCAATTAAAATAATTTTAATTAACTAATGGGTTTAAAAAAATTATTTTATAGAAATGATTTTATTTGATAATGAAAAATTATATAATCTTTTCTAGGGTTATCAAGTATTTAAATTTAAATTTTCCACACATTCATGAGTCACTAGTTAGCATCTATTAGGTATTATAGATGTTAGGAGAATGATGAAACATGTATTGGGGAGGATCTAATGTCCTGATAGAGCATATTTGAAGGTAGTTTTAACTTTTTTTTATCTTATAATGGTGTGATTGCTATATAAGAGTTCTAGATTAATATTATGTTGGTTGGATTTTGGTGATAAGTTATTTTAGTTCATATTACATAAGTATTATTGTAGCATGATTTTTTTTCTTGTGGAATGAATTATTATGGATTATCCTCACATATATGGGCTCAATGATTTCCATAATGTGAGCCTCTTTCATTTAATCTAACATAAGGGGATATCATAGTGAGTCCATGTTTCTATATATCAATATTTTTGTGCTGTAAAATTTCCAAGGTTCTTCCTATGGTCTATTTCATCATAGTGCATTTCATTATGGTTTTTGATGGTACATTGAGTCTTTTGGGAAAATCCTGATTATCACATAGTGATCCCAATCAATTTAGTAATTATGTAATAATTAAATTATTCATTTAATGGCCTTCATGAAATGAATCATCTTTTTGAAGGTTTAGCCATATGATTTAATGAGATTCCGAGTCGTGAATTTTTTGGATTGGGGGTGCATAGTGGCTTTTGGAACCCATTCCATCATTTATTATTTATTTTTATTGGGTATATATAAATTCATATTCCTAATAAAATTCCTTTCAAACCCCATGACTATTAATCAACAATTAAAGTCATCTAATGTATCTATGGAGATCATTATTCATCGATTGATTGGTTTTCCACCAACATTAAGAAAACACCTTTTTATATCCAATCATATTTATATCCATCTCCATTATCCTTCTATAATAATTTTTTGTTCCATAATCATGTATAAGAAATCAAAATGGTTTGGATTTTTTTCTACTAGTCTTTGTTTTTGGATTTTATGAATCCTTTTGTGTAAAATGGGGTTTATGATGTTCCATATATGTTCATTATGATGTTTCCTTCTTCTATAATTTCTTTTTAAATTTATGGAACTCCAATTGTGATATAAAAAGAAATTCTTATCATTATTTATTAATTTATAATTTCATAATTATAACAATTTTACCTTATTTAGGATGATAGTATGAAATAACATGAAAAATGAAACTAATTTGATAAAGTAATTTAAGGTGGGATGTAGTGATTCATAGGTTAATTTTATGATAATATCTATTCTCAGTTACTTTTCCCCTTAATGTTCCATACAAGAGAAATACATAAAATATGCACACTATTGATGTTTCTTCTCAACTATAAAAATAAATTAACCATATAATGTTGTTAACAATTTGGTTGTGCATAATATAAAATTATGTTGTTTGTGTAGGAATAAAAAATTATTTTTCGACTTGGGATATTGATGAATAATACTTATCTTGGTTGTCTATAAGTATATTCATTATTTTTTTAATTAATAGGTTGAGTATTTATAATTATAGTAAGATTTTTAATAGTGTATTGTTGTGGTCATTTATGATGATGTTGTTTCAACTGGTTTTAGTAATGGTAGATGGTTTTTTGACATTTTAGTAGCAGTCGAATAATATTTTCTTCTAAGTGGTGTTATTTTTGATAATATGGTGGTTTTTTGGCTAGTATTTTGTTGTGTTTGGTTTGTGAGAGGATATTTTGGGTTATGTTTTAGTTTCTCGATGCTATGAAATATGTTTAGACTAAATTATATTGGTAATTGTTAATTGGACTGATTTGGTAAATAATGGGTTTGTAAGTGATTATTAATAATGGACGAAATGGTTGTGCCTATTAAATCGGGGTGGTTGGTATAAATGATAATGATTGATAAAGAATGTATTAAAAATAAAAGTATATTAATGAATGTTTTGATTTAAATTTATTTAATAACTGAAATATGGTTTGGGATTTTAGAACAATAAATAGTGGTAGTGAAATATATATGAAATTATCGATGTCATTAATGATTTATTTTGGGAATCTATTGTACTGTGTTATGGTATAGTGATGGTCGTGGTTCATAGTGAGGGGATGAATTGACATGCTATCTATAATGAGTAAAAAGAGTTTTAGTTTTCCATAAACCAATAGTACAATATTTTGATAGACTATTTCAAAATGTATATATAATTTTCATTTCTTACACACCACCACACAAGCTGGGTAAAGTCTCGGTTCCCATATGAGGACACATGTTCGGTGTGTTTTAAATAATATCAATGTTTTAATGGGAATGAATGGATGGTTACTCCATCTTCCCATCTATCCCTCCAGACAATGTATAGGTTATGATTTCACTCAGAAAACGGTATATATATATACAAATATATGTGTGTGTGGGATTTATAATGGTTAGCAGTTATACTATATAAAAATTATCTTACATGGTTTATGGTTACAATATAGTTTCATGGTGGGAGTTATGCAGCGTTAGAGGAGGAAATGGGGTCGATGTCCTTCTAATTTCCAATGCTATACTTTGATGGAGATTTTCACATTGGATGTTATATGATAATAAGTTTTCTGGTTTTGGATATACTATTGTGTATTTGATGTGAAATGTAGAAATGAATATTATTTCATATTTTATTATATGGATATGTTGATAAAGAATGGACGGAAGTTCCTGATGTAAGTCATTAGTGAGTGAGAATGACCAGATTAGTGCATAAGTAGATGAGGGTTACATTATTTATATATATTCCATTGGAAATATGTTATTATACAAGGAGGATATATTTAGTGAGAAATAATTTGGGTGTTATGTTTATATTTTACCTATCATATTTTAGAGTGTGTTCTATAATAAGAACGATGTGGTATTCGTATTATTCTCTCCTATTTTCATGATATGTTTTTTGGAGGATTATACATAATATATTTATACACTAAATCCTAAAAAATAACTATTTTACATGTTTCCAAAATGGTTTTTTGATTGATTTGTAAAATTCCTACATGTGGATTTCATGATAAGTGTTGATGTAACTACCATTGGAGTTGAACTTTCATATTTCCTTTAAGATAAATTATTTATGTATTACATGTAAATGATTTTTGGAAAACATTGATTTTTTATTGTATATAGTGGACTATAATTTTCTCATATATTCATAGGAATATTGAATGTAATGCCTCTCATTTTTTAGATACGATACCAAGAGAAATATTTTCCAACTCATGACCGATTGAAGGAAGGCATTAAAGGCTAGGTTTATCATCAATTTTTTTCATAGGAAATCCTACCTATAGGTTTGGGTGATCCCATAGTGGTATAAGATATATTGTTGATGTTTTGGTTTAAGATAAAATATAGGTATTACTCTTTCAATGAGGGTTTTGTTAATAAAAATTCATTTTCAGTCATTGCATGTAATTTATCAAGGGAGACTGTATATTGAAAAGGTGTTTAGGGTTCCATTTGATTGGTTAAAGGATTGTATTCATAATGAACATAGATTTTATGGTGAGAATTATTATTGGGAAGAGACTTATATAGGAACATGCATCATATTGTTTTACAAATAATTGAATTGCAGTGTTTTTTTTAAATTAAAATATAGTTAAATAAATGTTCATAAATGATTTTTTTGGGGAATTGGGGTTTTTACTTGGTTACATATGTAGATTTTTAATATTCATCATCTATAAGTGATATAGGATTGAAATTGATAGACATATGTGTCATTTGTGGGTAGTGTAATTCTAGTGTAGGATTTTGGATCAATGAATGGAATAACCATGCAACATATGTTTGTTTTATGTGCCAGAATGCTCATAAAAGGTAAAGTGGATTTTTTTTTAAATTAGAATTCATAATATTATCTTTTTTATTATGTTATATGGAAGAAGGTACCTTGTGTGTTTTAACCAGCCTCAAATGATATCAGCTGAAGAGTAGACAGATTTGGATTGTCGACAAGAAACCAATTGTAACCATAGTAGGTACCTAGAGTAAAACATGTAGTCTGGGTAGGTTTTTGATAAAATAGTTTCTTTATATTTATTTTTATTAAAATAATTATTTTATTTATTAGTTTACTTAAATCAAACTAAAATGAGTGTGACATTAATTTTTTTCGGGTCACAACTGGGGAGACCCTTAACCCCCCCCCCCCCCCCCCGATTCTAATGCATCAAATGTGATATTCATTCCCATGATGTGATTATATATTGATCACTTAATAGCTAAGTGTTATTTTGGGTATGGATTGAAATTTTTTGTCTTCATATTCTATTTACACTATTATACCATGTCTATACTAATATATATACTTTATGGATTTTCTTTATTTCATAGTTTTCTTCATCATAGAGTAAAATAATCCAATAGTTTTGATGTGCAATTATATACTAGGACAAAGTAGGAGGCTCATAAATTCTTCTTCAGTTTTATTTGTATTATTCATCTTGGGATATATAGGCACTGGTCAGGTCAATGGTGTTCCCATGTAAAGAACCACCTTCACTTTTCATTTTTATTGTGGAGTATTTGGGTCCATCTTCAGGTGGTAATTAATGGTTTAAGAATTGTTTGAGTCTTGTTATCACATTATTTATTTTATGAATGTTATTAAAACACATTTTTAACTGATTAATTTCATTCAAGTGATGAAAAAAAAATATTTCCATGGAAACATGGATGGTGTGGATGTTGAGGATGTTGGGTGGTGTGTATAATTAATTGGAAAATTTTGGTCCTGATCACTTCTATAGGGGCTATAAATATTTTTTATGTGTTATAGTGATATACTTATGGTTATTTCCCATAGACACGGGGGAGATGTTTTTAGGGTCATATGTGGACTCGATAGTTCCCATGAGGGGGCCTTTTCTAACTATTATTTTACAGATTCCAATATAGATGATTGATACTATTTGGATGGTATTTTATATTGAAATAGATAAGGTACAAACACTATTGATATCCATGAGTTATAGGTTATTATTAATATCACATGATCTGGTAGTGAGATATTCATGCTATAGATTCAACTTGTGGTTTAGCCTAAGATTGTAGAGGGATTTGGTTGACAATATATCATGGTGTTTAATATGTGGATATTTCATTGTTTCATTTTATCTATTAAAATAGAATAGTAATATGAATTATTTATGGTTATGTATCATTTTTTATTATCAAATTGGCTTAAATTAAAAATATTGTTCTTATGTGAATGATCGTGGGTATATCGTCAATTTTTAGAAAAGAAAAAAAGTAAATATAGTGATCTCTATGGATTGAGTATAATAATAAGAGTGGGTTGGGGACCTTATAATGGTTATCAATTATTTAACTATTCATTCACTCATATGAATATGAATATTATTTGGGGTCATATTTGGCGAGGACTTATTATGTTTATACTAACAACCAACATTGGACCACCAAGATGCATGCATGCTTCATTGTTTCCGAAATAGGTTTGGGGTGGATCTTTTTACTTGTGTATTGTTTGATAATAGTTTATCTTATTCACATTCATGTAGTTTGGAAATATAATCTATAGTTTTATTTGTCTATACCTAGTTGAAGAGATGATGTTGTCTATTTTCTATTTTTTTGTGTCTAAGTATTCTCGACCAAAGGGGAATCGTATATTTTAGTTAATATCTAGTATACCATAATGGTTATTCTACTTTAAAATATGATGTTTTATTCTATCTTATTTGTGGATTTTTTAATATTATACATCCACTATATATGTATTAATAATAGTATACTCTATATGGTATAGTCTCTCCACTATCACATCATACTCCATTCTTAAAATTCACCATTCATTAGCATACACATATGAATTATTGAGTGTAATGGAACTAAGACTATACTACTATTCATATGATGTTGGTTGAGGATAGTGTAGAATGATCAACTAGAGATAGCTCGATCAAACTAAGGAGGATGAGTATTAGAGGAATACATTATGGTTAATTTAGTTACATGGATTTTTAATGTATAGGTCAGTGTATCTGATTAAGAAATGTATATAATGTTAAATACTTTTTATATCTCCATTAGTTTTATCCATTCTATGAATGGTAATTGGATCCCATTAACTAAAATTAAACTTAGAAATAGTTTTTTTCTATTTTAGTGTATATGATTGAAGGAGGGGGAGGAATTAGAGTTTTCATTAAAGTAATATATGATGCAATTTTGTATTGACTTTTTTTTCAAATATGGGGGTGGGGATGTGGGTGGTGTTTTTTTATTTGTAAAAAGGTTGAGTAAGAATTTGGGATATTCTGATTAAAATTATAGACCTTCACCATTTTTCATCCTAATTTTTTCTCATATGATGTATCCATAATGTACATTTGGAATATGTGATGTGTCTATATATTTAGATTTATAGTACCCTATTTACATTGTTAATGTATTTGTTGGTTCTAGATAAGGAAAATGTGATCGACAGAACTCCTGAACAATTTCAGTCATACTAAGTGGCCAGTTATTAAAACCTCCCAAGAAGGATAGCTATAGATGGTGGACCTCATGTTTTGAGGTAGTTATGGTTTCAATAATAAAGGTAAAGTCCTCAATAATTTTCTAAAAACATCATTGATGTTATTTGTTCTCATTCATCTATTGGGAGTTATAGTCCTTTGTGATCTTATTATATAATTCCTAACCATATTTATTTATAGTTACCAAACAGTATCAATGGTTAATGTATCATAAGAAGCCACCTTCATTTTAATCTTCAATGGTATTTTCCTATTAAGGAAAATTAACAATGATATCAGTAGGATTTCAATTAGTGGGGGATGAATAAGGAAGATCTTATCACCATCATGTAACTCATCCCCAATGAACTAGTTTTAAGATTAGTCAGGTATATGAATGCTAATATGGCTATAGAGGTAAATGGATTCATGTTCTCTTTCAAGAAAAATGAATATCAACACAATACGATATAGGGATTTTTTTAGGTACCATATACTTGTGTTCAATCATGGATTTTCCAAATTTGATTATAGATCTTCACCTATATTTCTTTTAACTACCTTAGCCATCACCATGGTAATCAAGGTGGATATTCTTTCAATTCCCCTAGGATTAATTATTCTAATTAGATTTTATTTTATATTTTTTAATGTGCATCGGGGTTGTATGATGAGTATTACATGCCATCAATTATTGGGGGATGTATTCCAAGTATAAAACTAACATATATTTTAATTATTTTCACGGTTACTTTTTACTATATAAATGAATTCATAATTTTGTCCTAGTCTCTTAAATTTATTATTTTAAAGGTCAACAAGTGATGTAGTTCAATGTGTGGGGTCAGTAGATGGGTCATTAGAATTTATGGGGAGAAATATAAGTGAATGTTCTATATTATTTTGGATTATTTATTAAACATGTTTTTTCTCAGTATATTGTGGTATTTGATACCTCCTAAATGATTGATTTTATTAATTTGTAGCACCTAATAATTTTATTTCAAATTAATGATTTTTTTATAATTTTGAATTATTTGTGGTTTGTCCCTTATTTCACTTAAATTATTTATCCATTTATTTCCATGACAAAGAAGGACTAGTAATCCATGTAGAATAATTATTGTCTAGTAGATTTAAATTATAGGAAGGATAATTTAATCAATCATCTTATTCTTCTGTAATAATATGATGCATTATTATTCTACATTTTCAATTATGAAATTAATCATGGATTATTGTTGGATCTGATGTAGTACATGGAAGGGATTTCGTATTATTTTTAGGAAGATTTATCCTCAAAAGAATAATGGTGACATGCATAGTATAAATTTTTCTAAAATGGTGTTTGATTATATGACATGAGTTCTTTACCTCATCCTTGATAACATTTTGAACTTCATAGATACCAATATCTAAAGGATTATTTTCTCTCAACGTGATTTCAATCATCATCAGTGGAGGTGGATGGAGTTCTTATAGGCCGATTCCATTTAGATTCCTTACACCCTATGGAAATGGAATGTAGTTTTTCATATGTTACATATAAATACATTAGAAGATTTTGATTATAAGTCTATAAAACAATGTAAAATGATGGAGGAGTATACAATAACATAGTATGATGTGGATGAGACTAGTCAATGAGTTTTCCAAAATTATATGGTCTGCTAATTATCTTGTTACATTAGTTTAAATATTCCTAATGGGGAGATCTAAAAGAATGGAAATTTCTGTTTTTCATCTTCTATGTTTATTTTATTGAGAAATGTTCAAAGAATAATAAAAAAAATTTCAATATAAACATATTTTATTATTTTATTAATGATGTAAGAGGAGTTCCATCTTGAGTTATATATCTCAAAATTTGTTCTACATCTAGGATAATAAATGAATTATCATTCCAAAAGGATACAATTTCGGTTTTCGTGGGCAAAAAGATCTATAACACCCTAAAAATAAAGATTAAAATAATTACATACTAAATTTCATATTTAACATGCAACAACAAAAATAAAATGAATTGTGATATACTATAAAAATATAATTTTAAAAAAATGAATGTCATAACCCAATCAATAAATATGAAGTATAAATCAGAATAAACATTTAATAAATATAAAAATACTATGCAGAAATTAAATTAATCTATTAGTTCATAATAAATAAGTATTCTATTTTTAGAAACATAATACTTTAATTAAGAAATATATTATCATCAAAAATGGATTTAAAATCATTTTTTCTCGAGATATTATCTTTTTTTTCCATTTCACGGAATTTTACTCTATAAAGTATATATTTTTTTAAATAATATTATTAAATTTATATTATGATAAAAAATAAGATTCATCAAAAAATATTATTTATTCATTGAACTAAAATAAATAAAACTTTTAAGGGAAATTATTTTTTCCATTTAACGTTTTACAAAGTCCCATTTAGTTTTCAATTAATATTAAGTTTTTATTAAAATTATTTCACTAAAATAAATCCAATTAATGTAATTTAAATTAATATTAACCTAAATTTTGGAATAAAAATATTTTTATAACTAAAATCTCATTTTGATAGAAAACAATTACTCATCCCATTTTGTGGGATTTTTTAAAACAAATTTATACCACTTATATGAAAAACAATTTGATAAAATAAATTTCAAATTTGGAATGATAATTTATGAATTTTATAAATAGTTTGACTATTTTTTTGGGACAAATAGTATCCCTATTAAAAATGATTCCACCAATGTAAAGATAAAATGAGTGGAATAAGGATAAAACAATGATATAGGGCTTCAAAATTTTAAATACACATTCATAAATATAGTTGTATGATATTAAGTTGAAAATACCATATATTATTGTAAAATATGGCATTTCCATTTATTTTTTCTTCGATGAAGACCTTTCTTACATTTTTACTAATGGATAATTCTAAAGCTCCACATTCTTAATATTAAATAATATTTTATTAAATGATTTAAAATTAATAAAGGTCTTAGCTATGTCTATTTAAATGTTATATGGTAGATTATACCATCCGTTTTCCACTTATGGGTCACTAGTCCTTTAATATTAATTTTTATGACCTCATACCTATAAAAATATATTATCATGTTAATCATTAAATAAGATTAATAGGGGGTTAAAAATAAGTGATATGGGTTAAAACATCACATGAACATGAATAAATCTTATTTTATTATATTATAAAGACATACCTTGATCATATATTATAAATATATAATTTTTATTCCACTAGAATGTGAAAATTAATGTATATTAATTTATTAAGATAATAAATTCAAAGGGTTCCCCTATCCTCTTTTATATATGAGCAACACCTCTCCTCTCTTCATCACACTTCATAATACAATTATATCAACCAATATCATTAAAAACAATTACAAATGTACTTATACAAATTCTAGTGGGGTTAGACATCTTTAAGTATAATTTTATGGTTCCAAAGGATAGATCCAAATGAGTTTCATTAGAGATGATATAGTCATCAAATTCGGGAGTTTTCATTGTACATCATCTTATATATCCTTAAATTTGACCTGAACCATTATAATAAAATATCATCGGTTTATCCGATATATAAATATTTATTTTTTTTAATTTAATAATCTTATTATCCAATTTTTCCATTAATTGGAAAGGAAAGTGTTGTTCATGCATATGTAAGAATTATCACCCCACAAACTGACGAATTTTGTTTCTCATCACTTCTTTGTATTTATTGTTATACTAACAAATTTAATATATATAGGTGAAATTAATGAAATAATTTTTATCTTTTAAATATAATAAATCATATATGATTTTATCATTCTATTCATTAAGAAAGGATTTATCCTTCTTGCAGACATAATAACTATCGTGTCCCTATAGAAACGTACAACATTTTTCAAAAAAACACATCAGATTGCTTATCATAGGGAAAAATTTATTTAAAGTATTACATTTTCAAAATATTATAATATATTTGAAAATAGAATATTAGAATTTATTTCTCTGTTTTCCATCCAATGAAATGTAAAAAATATCACTCGTGTATACATTTTGACTATACCTCATGATCCGATATATTTTTTTTTGTTAACCAGTTTTCATGGATGTCACTAAAATTATATTTGGTGTATTAAAATTAAACTTATTTCATGGTTAATATTTATCATTTTATGGATCAATAATCTCTTTTATAATATTCAAACTACTAAATCCTTTTTTTTAATAGAAGGACCCCAAAACACTGAATGTGAACTGATCCTTTTAAATAATTATATATTTTATTAAAATAGGTAAAATAAATTTCTTATTGTAAATTTATCAAAACTAGAAATAGTTCTTAAAATGTAAATAATTTATATATGTTTTATAGTAATAAGTTAGTGTATACACATAGAAATTATGGACTCAAGAAAAAGAGTTTTGTACTCTATTAATTTCAATTTCGTCAAGAAACTTCATAATTATATTTGTTATTCCATTATTATATTTCAATTGATATTTAATTTTTGTATTTTTTTCCTATTTTTTATTCGGATTTACATATGTGAGAAAAAACAATTCATGAATTAATTATTACTTTAACTGTTATGATCATTGAAAGGGATTTCTTTGTATCAATCTAATCTTTTTGAGACATATTACATGTCATGAACATTGATTTATTTTTGTATTTTACATATAAACCATTAAAAGATATTGAAATAATTATTCATAAAATTCATGGGATCTATAGAAAAATGTAATATTATTTCATTAAATGAATTTTGATTTGAAATTGACTATATTCGTAAAGGATTTATATTAAAATCTCATTTATTTTTTGGATTGTTTATGTTCAAGGATCATTTGGGAGGGAATTATATGGTAATATTTTCATAAGAAATATCTATTAATCTCCTCTAGTTTCTTCTTATGATAAAATTATTTTTTTTATTATCCTCCCTTTGGTTTGGAAGAATATTAAAAGAATTTTTTCATGGAATACCCATCCTTATTTATCTTCATATATGTGAATATTTTCACTTAAATATCTACAATCAATAAATTTATTCAATAATTATGAAATGATTAATTAAATAAAATTTAAAAAATATTTTAATTTCCTTAAAATAATTTAAAATGAATAATTTTTTCATTTTTTAAACAATGTACTTTTCGTTTTTTAGAAGGTATAAAGTGTTGTTTTTTTAGAATTTGACAATAAATAATTTTTCTACAGTCATAAAAATTATTTTGATTATAGTTTACCTTAAAAATATATTTTAATTTCAAATTAAATTATTATTCTAAAAATTCATGAATTTATTATTTAATATTTTATCAAAAAATGTTATTTTCCAATTTTTCATAAAAAATCATTAAATTTAATTCTAAATCTATTTTTTAGCTATGGTAATACCCATTACTATTTTTCAATTATTAAATGTTAATAAGTTCAAATAAAATGACCTTATTATTTATCTGGATGATTTTAGATGGATTTAATGATGTTTCCATGTATCTTGTTTTCTTCACACTAGTTATTATGATAATAAGGAATGGGGGTTATTTTCAAGGTTTTATATTGAAAATCAGACGATTCTAAATGTTTTATTCATTATAATGTACTTAGAAAACTATTTAGTTGATTTATGGGTGGTTCCATTATAAATCAGGCATTATTTTTTATTTTATATACCTTGTATGGGTGGTAACATTGTAAAATATAGATGGATGGGTCCATTTAATCTATCTAAATTATTCGGTAAAGCGAATGAGATAAAAAAATTTAAGTAACTATTTATTGATAATAGATTTATCTGTTATATGTTAAACATAATAGTACATGGATTTTACTAATCTAGAGTAGATCCTAAGAGACGATAGATTTATCAATGGTAAGTTAATCCTAATAATTTTTGGAATTATCATGTTTTTTTATTCTATAAATAATGATTAATGATCAATGTTAACATCATTGTTTTTTTCTTTTAATATGTTCCATTATTTTGTTTGAACAAGAATTATTTTCACATGTCCCATGATTATTGTCTCTTAAATATCTCATATATTTTCATTTATTCAATTCCATATCTCATTATTAATGTTATAGGTTTCTATAGGTTTAAATTTTCTTAAATTATGTTCATGTACTTTGAATATTTTCTCATACCCATCTGTACATATTTTTTCATCAAATATATTTAATTTATAATATATCTTTTCACCATTATACATCATTTGATTGTATCCTATATATATATCATTTCACCATTTTATAAAGAAATATTTCATAATATATATTTATATAAAGGTTTTATATAGGAGTTGATGAAGAGAAAAATTAAAAAAAATAATGCAGGCATTAGTGGAAAAGGATTCCATATAAAGACAAGGGTATTTTAATGTTTGTGTTTTCCCTAATTCTATAAAACTATAAACATAAATTTTCACTATGTATATAAGTGATTTAATTTTTCAATTTTATATTGTTATTATGAATTAATAAAATTAGTCCATGTTCAAAAATATCCAAGCCATAAAAGTAAATATTATGTTTTTACTACCGAATATGGGAGTGTAGGTTTTTACTTCTTATTGTAGATATTAGGGTTGGTTTTAGATAACATTAAATATTATAATGTTTTCATATAAGGTTATATTAATATTTCTTCATACCTTCATGGGTTTATAAGTTTATGATTGATCATTTTTTCAAATTCATTGAAACCCATTTCTTGTTTTATGTTAGGGGAATTCAAGGTTATTAATGGAAATTTAGAAGATGTTTTATAGGGATGATTTATATGTAACCCATAAGTTAAAAATATATATTAATATTGGAAAACTTATTTAACATGTTTTGATATATAAACTGAAATATGTCAGAAAATTAGTCTTATTAAAACGATTCTTTAATGTAAAGGTTATTGAGGTTTATTTTAATATATGTTTTCTTATTTATGAAATGATCTATTTTTATCCATTGGTGGTATTATGGGAATTTGGATGGTAAATATTTTATATATTAAAATAAATGATTATTACTTTTGCTTCTAATCATACATTATTCAAAAAAATTGGATTTGGTAAATATATGAGATTAACCTATCAACTTTCTATGGATCCAATAATATATTAAAACATAAATCTTTTATAAAGATAATGATTAATTATGGATACATATCACCTTTAATATGGGATGATAAAGTGGTCAAAGCCTATTAAAACACACAACCGATGGATAAAATTGTGTTCAGGAATTTCGAAAAAATATTATATGTATATTTTTCAATATTCATAGTAATGAAAATATAATAATCCCTCATAAATGAAATATTATATAATTTTATAATAATTTCTCATGGATTGAGTGTATTAGTTCTCTAATTTTAATTTCAGAATTTGTGGCCCTTAACACACTAATGGTAGCATAAACCAATACTCCTCAAATTTATTTAGAAATAAATTTTCTTATTTAGGATCATATTTTCACATCCAACTAATGTTATTATACATCAAAACATAGTTATGTGTTTTTTCAAATTACCTTAACATTTTTCTTCTCATCCTTTCAAAAGAATATTTTGTTTTAGCTTTTTAAGAAGTTGGTATTCAAAAAATGTATTTTATGACATTGAATGTGATGATATAAAACAAATTGTAAGGATATAATTTATTTAGGGGAGTGAATGTAAAAACCAAATTTTTATATTAAAATATTACTATACTTGATAGATTTCTTAACATGCCACATATTTCTTTAAGAAAAATGTATCATAGTAAAAAAATTCTTATTTAAGTACGGTTCTTAAAACCATTATTTTAAATGGGATTTATGATTATGGTTTAGGAAATTATAAACAAATAAAATTATTAAATAAATAAAATTTATTGATTAATTAATATCTAATAAGTATCCATCTTTTAAAAAAGTCATTTTATGTTTTGAAATTATGTTTCATTAAACATATTGTTTTTAATCAATTTTTTTAATTATATTAAAATTAATTTTTCCTCTAAAAACTTTTATTTTATAAAAATAATTTTATTTTTGATATCATTATATGAAAATTATCATATCGTAATATTTTTGATTTTCCTAAAAGGATAACATTATATTGAATAGAAAAAAATTGATTTTATATATTATTTTACTATCCATATAAATATATATAAATCCACAAACATTAAATTTATTTGAAATATCATCAGTTATTTTTAATTAAAAGTAATCTAATTAATTTCATTGATATAAATATTATTTTTAATTTTGGTATAAACCCATTTTTGAAAATAAATATTCATTTTTCCAGACAAAAAATTTTCACCACACTTTGTGGGTTTATATTAAATTTAATTTATAAAAATTAGGTATTGTAAAAATATATAAAATAAATACAATTTTAGGAATCATCATTTGTAAAAATTTTAAATATGTCAACATTATTTGTTTTTATAATTATTATCAACAATTTTATAAATTTTTTCATTATACAAAGAGTAAAATGCCTAAGACAAGGAAAAAACTATGAAATAAGGATTAAAATCATCTATTCACTTTCCAATATATTATTGGATGATTTAAATTCAATCAAAACATATAAATCATTGAAATAATTACAAATTGTTTCCATTTTACTTTCATGAAGACATTTCTAATATTTTAAGCAATATAAAAATATAAAATTTGATATTATTTGTTTTGGTATTTATAATATTTTATTATGTGGACAAAATCATTTCATGTATGGTTATAAATGGTTATTATGAATAATATAAAAAATTTATGATGGTAATTTATTTTATATTTTTAATAGTGAAATAACTACCGTAAATACTTGCATAACGCTTTCATAGTACATAGGAATGTTGTGGAAAATAAATTTTATTATTATAAAACATTTAATGTAATATTGTATAGGTTATTTATGTAGATCAATGAATATTTTAGATAAATATAATTTATTGGTGTTGTTTTGAATGTTAGCATTCAAAATTAATTTCTGTGTTGATATTATAAAAAAACTTTTTTTGAGTAGTCTATAGAATTAATTTAATGGTTTTTTATGTCAAATAATATTCTATTACATTATTTAATATTTATAAAAATTATTTGTATGAGTTAGTGGGATATGGTTTTTAATGTCAACTATTATCCAATTATGTCTCACGATTCCTTTTATAATATGTTTCTTTACATATAATGTGTATAATTCCATTTATCATAGTAGTGGTTAGATATAGTAAATGGGTGGTTAAAAATAAGAGATACAGATTTAAAATAGACATAAAATTCAATAAATATTATTTTATCATATGATTTAAAAAAATTATTACTACATTCAAAATGTATCAATTTAGTTCCACTAGATGTTTAATATTAATTTATATTAATTTAATAAATTATGTAATTCCATGTGTTCCCCTATCGTCTCTTATATATAGACACCAATGATTCTCTATTCCTCAAACATAATGATCAAATTATCTTGAAAACCACCTACTAAAACCTCGTATTAACTTCTTTAGATAAATTCAAGATGTTTTTTTCTTACTAAAATTCAATCACTATGGTCTTTAAGGGGAAAATCTAATAGAGGTTCTTCAAAGATGAGTTCATCCTCTCAACTGAGTGTTGTCATTTTATTTTTTATTCGATCTCCTTAAATTATATCCTAAACAATAATATATAATAATATAATAACATCTTATATAATGGGATGATAATATATTAATTGAATAAACTTATTCATCTACTTATTCCTTAAAATGGGAAATGAAACCATTATTACTCCGAAAATTCGAACAAATACCTAGAAAACCAATGTATTACGTTTCTCATCACCACTATTTATAGAAACATATTATGATGGATAATATAAATATAAATGATATTAATCAAATAATTATGATTCCAAATATTGAAATTATTATGTGTTCATTTAATTCAAATGCTTTAAAATGGGATCATTGCAAGTGTGTGCATATGGACAACTGTCTCCACATAGAGATGTTGTTTATTTTCCAAAACATCCTATCATGGACTATAATGGGTACATATTTATTCTTTTTTAAAAAAAATATTAAATTATAATTATTCAATAAAGAAATTGTTTTAATTTATTTCTATATTTTCCATCAAATTAAAAGTAAAACCATTGATTATGTGTACATTTAGACAACCAAATCATGATCCATTTTGTTTTTTTCATTATTTTTTTTTTGAATGTTGAAACAAAAAATGAATTTGATGTTTAAATATTATAACAATGGCATGGTTATTTTTCTTTATATAACGTAACAATGACCACTTTGGTCATGGTCAACCTACCAAAGTCAGTTTGAAATTATGAATTGAATTTCCTCAAAACACCCAATGTGATCTTAATAGATTAATTAATTAGTTATGATATTGAAATAAATCAAATAATTGGTTTAAAAATAAGGTAATGAACATATAAAACGTTCTTAAAAATGAAAATAATTAATATAACTATATTATATCAGTGTTAAATGACATACCTAGCATGTTTTTACTTGAGATATAGTGTTACATATTTTAGTTTCCTTTAATTGTGTTATAAACCAAGTTCATTAACATTGTTCTTAGATCACTATGACTGAATTTATTTTTAACTGTATTTTGAATTACTTATAATTGTTTTAAATGTATTTACATTTTTATAGATTATCACTTAATGTATTAATTCTCAAAATCAAATTTTATAATACTTAATAGGTTTTTCATTGTCTCAATCTAATTTTCTAAAGACTTGTTTCATGTCAATCACCATGATTGAATTATATAGTATACATAATTTTCAAAATTCATCAATGATAAAAATGAAATAAACAATACACTTTTATAATATTTTAAATATTATATATCTAAAATAGTAACACAACCCAAGGAACTAACTGTTTTGTTCTTTGGGGATTAGATATATAATCCAAAACTTTTACAACACTTTAAAATATATATTCATAGTCATGACCCTATAGAACCCATTATAGACAACCCATATGATATAATAATCTTCATAACATCAGGAATTGAACCATAATAAAGATGTATGTCTAGAAACTCTATAATGGAAAATATATTATGAACATATTAATAATTTGAGGGAGAATTAAATTTCAAAATAAAATATCAAAATACAATATATGATAAGTATAATATTTTATAGAGATATATAAGATCATTAAAAAATCATAAATTATTATAAATTGATAAAAACAAATCTCAATAACCATATAATTTGACTTCCTAATATAAGTCTATGGAATAAATTAAAACTAATGAATAATCATGTGAATATGTCGTTTCAGGAAAATGAAATGCATATTGATATTTTAACATAACTAGATTAAAAAATTGGAAATCTGTCACCACCATAAGAATGGGAAAACATTTGTGAGAAGTCCTTTCATATCTATTCATATGTGAGAAAACAGATTCGGTTCACACATAGAAATGTGGGAAACCCCATCATTCCCACACATATGTGAACATACTTCCTATGTCCATGTCCGACAATATCATGATATATAAACATCCACCAATGAATTAGAGTGTGATACAAGACCCTATAGATTATCATTCATACATATGTGTGCCACAAAAAATCAATCAACATTATTTATTAATTTAACCATGGAAAGTGAATGGGTTTCTTATTCATCGAAATGGAAATTATTAAATTTTTATAAAGAACCCATTGATATATAATGGGTTTCCTAAATAATATTAATGGAATAAAATAACATCATGAACTAAATTATTTTAAATTTAAAACTGGATCACCCAAAATAATCATAAAATTTAAGAAAATATATGGTGAAACATGTATCATAACTCATTTATAGATAATTAATTTGAAGAAAATTACAACAAAATCATAAAAATATCAATTTGAAAACATTTTACAATCATAAGTATAAACGTCATTACTACAAGTCACATTTCAAAAAACAACCATTTTTATTAAATATTAGAAAACTAATCATGGTAAGGGACTTGGATCAAAACTATTCAAAAAATCAATATAAAATAAATTAAATATATATATTTATATAATTAAATATTAAATATTATGATTTATTGCTCAGTGAAAGGATTTTTAGTTACCAAGTACCTTATGATTAACATTAATTTACACCTAAGTAAATTAAACTCGTGTATAATGAACATATAAATATATATTACATATATCATAAACCTAATATAAATATAATAATATGTTAAAAATTATTATACAACCATATATTATAGATATATTATCGGATTATATTTTTTCCCATTATCATTTGTTATAAAATTCATTAATATGTATCATATCAACATCAAAAATTGGGATTCATTCTTATTAATTGGATTAAATTTCATCATTCCAGGATCATTAAATATAAAATAATCATTTTTTCAAAGACTTATTATGACTTATTTTATTCATTTGAATGTAATAAATACATCTTATGAAAAAGGAAATTGTGATGAACAAATTTTTGACAATATTAATGATCTAAATGTGATATATTAATAAAAAAATTTAAATATTACCAACACCTTATCATAACAATTAAAAAATATATATATAATTATTTCATAACATTATAATTATATTATATCCCATAATTATTTATCACATAATCATTAAAACATCATTTACATTGGCAGTTAAACAGTCCTAAATGGTATAGTTTTCTAGTGATTTCGTGTGTAGGGGAATGTATTTAGGTAATTATATTATAACATACTTATAATCAAAAATATTAAATTAAAATCATATTTCCTTAGTAATAAAATTATGATATCCATCCAAGGTTGGTTTTGATCACAAACAAAATTCATTGTTCTTGGATATAGATGTCCACCATACACTTGATTATCTATCACATTTCTTAATGAATACATAAAATTATGGTAAATGAAAAATGGCCATTTAACAAATTTTTTATTAACAAAAAAAATATTTCTTCATAAAATCTATCCATTATATCATACTTGATAGGTGGTTATGAAAAATTAACAACATCAGTTAATGGGGATAAGAATCCACATGTATGCACGATCAATGTTATATTTTTTCTTATTAGTTGGAATGGATTGAGTAATTATATAAAAATTATTATAATGAAATTTATTTATTATAATGATAATAATTTAATTGTATTAACTAGTTTATGTATGGTTTTAGTGAAAATAATTATGAGGGAATCATTAAGAATAAGTGGATACTCACATTGGGGGCTTGAATATTATCTATGAATTATCCTTTGAGAGGAATGCCTTATGCATGAAAATAGTGACCTGAGGATTTGAATGTTTGATCGATCTATAAGGGAACAATTTTTCTATTTTTTCAACGATAAAATCAAATGGATGGTGTGTCTTTATGTTTTTTTAAGCTTTATCTTTTTGTAAGTGATTATAAGGGTAGTTTGGAGGTAACCCTTATATTTTCAAAAATGTAACGTTTCTATTACCATATAAATTGCCATAAAATGTAAAATAGATCAACGTAAAGTGAGTGTGGTTTGAAACACTGCTAAATCAATAATTTTGGATAATAAACTTTTTTTATTTAAGTATTTTCTATCTTTTTTTATTTTACCCACATCTAATTATACCTTATAATTTAATTTCAAAACATAGTAACTAATTTGAATGGAAATAATTAATATTGATCCTTTTTTCCTAATAATTACAATATGATATGTAATATTAAAATAGATTTATTAAATTAAATTTTTAAATGTGTGAAATTTTAATTATAAAATATTCCATCTTAATCATATTAAAATATTTTTAAGTAAAAGAGTGTTTTTGAGAAATATATTTATATATATATATATATGATCATATTATCATTAATAAATTTTAATGAAATAAAATGATTTATCATAAATCAAATAAAATAAATTATCCTTTCATATAAATTACAACCGAATCTCAACATGAAATTAAATCATTCCATGAACTGTAATAAACCGATTTTATTATTCGATCTTTTTAGTTTAGTCTAAAAAATATTGGACATGGTGTTTCTTGACTCAAGTAATATATTGATATTCAAGATTTTATTCAATAAATCATAATTTCATTAATTAAAATATTTTTTATAAAATTATAAAATATGATTATATAATTAAAAATTATAAAAATTATAATATTAACAAAAAACAATATTTTTTAATATAAATTAATATTTTCTGAAAAAATAAAAATACCACACTAAGTATATTTTGATACCAATAGTTCAAAACTGAATTTTATTTTTACAAATTTCCATTATAAAGTTATGAAATTTATTTTCATAATAAAAATTTGTAAATGAATTTAATTGAAAGTAACCAATTTAAAATATTGACTAATATTAATTATTTTACTTATAAAGGTAATAATTATTTAAGTTTTTCCATATTAATATTTATTATATACTTTTGAAAATTTTAATTACAATATGTTAGAGATCATTTGTGTTGGGGGTAGCAAGTAATGCATTTTTTCCATTTCAACATAAATTTTTAAGGGTTTATAGTTTTTTATTGTTATATTCAGCACCAATTAAATTGAATTTCATCATAAAAAAATTATTTCAAGGAGGAAGTTGAGTGAGTTTACTTCACAATAATCACATCCTTGTGTTCCCATATTGCTTCCTAAAATTTATAATTCTTCCATAAATCATTTATTTGATGTAATTTCTTGTTCGGTGGAACCTAGTCTATTCAATACAATATTTCTATAGGTTGTTCTTCATAATAGTGGTCATGCTCTAGCTTTCAAGCTTTTGAGATTGAAACATGTGATTGATCAAGTATGTATTTCCAAAAAATATATATGTGGAACACATCCTGACCTTGGTAGAATTTTGTATTTAGCGTTAAGTGATGGGTTATGACCATGACCAGATCAAGGAACTCAAAGGGACCGATTTATCTTGGGTTAATCTTCCAATTCTACCTAAATCTCACAACTCACTTACATAGAGATATGGAAGGGAATACATTATCAGTAACTTCCATCCATAGATATCATAAAATATTTTATACATATATTTTCTATAAACATTTTTGTCATTCATATACTACTTATTGTATTCATGCTTTTCTTTAATTTCATTCATGAGGATGTGACTTATCATCATTCTCTCTCAAACATCATCCCAATGGGTTGGAGCCCTACATTTCATCTCAAATGATCCCCATATGGTGTCAAATGAATCCAATAATTGAAATTGTATTTATATGCGAGATCAACTAGAGGAAAGTGTTGATAAAAAATTCATGTAAATCTATTGAACATGGTCTCATCATATCTTATAGAGTTTTATTTTTCCCCTCAAACAAACCATATTTTTTAGGATGATATGATGTTCCAAGGCATAGTTTTCTATCCATTTTTTCTAAAAACACCTCTAGAACCTAAAAATAAATCATGGATCCGGAAAACATACTATCATTATTAGTACTCATTAAATCCTCACCACCTTTATTTTGTATATCATGACATGTTGGTCAGGTAATAAATCTTCTTTAATAGAAATAAAATTCACTAACATTATATGCAGATAAAATACAACCCAAATAGAATTATAGGATTAAATGTTTTTAGGATTCCTATGAAGATGTATGTGGTGATGTTTTCCTATATAAATAATGTTGTGTTTAATTATTTTATTTGACCCTTATAATTTTATCATTTTTCCTTCACATACTGGAATATCATTAATCGAGATAATTATTTTTTATTACATCATGTTTATAAAATCTTAACTATGGAATATCTATATCTTTTTCCTATAGCTATATGCCATCATTATGGGCTTATCTATAATTTAAATGAATAAAACGATGAGTTGTATATATAGATAGAGGGGATTTATCTAATCCCATTATCAATTCAATATTCATTAAATTTAAATTCAGGAGTACTGAGAATTTTTCAATAATCTTCATCTATAGAGTAGCAGGTTCTTTCCATCTTAGAGCATGATCCACCTTATTTTACTTCCCTGGGTGATAACGTATTTATTATTATTAATCATTTATTAATTATAACCACATCCATTATTTCATATTAAATTCCTTTTTAAAATAAATATTTATTGATCTTATTATCCTAATATATTTAACACTCTTCTCCAAATATCTAATGTTTGCAGATCATTATTGAAAATATCGTTGTCACCAACACTAAATTGTGTTCTTGGTAATTTTTATCATTATTTATTAACTATTATGAAGTATACTATAATAGAGTATCATTATATATGAGGATGATACACCAATCTGTTTCAAATAATCACAATATATTACAATCCCATACAAACTGCATGGTAATGTTAGTAAATAAGAAGTCGCCAACAAATTAATTATTTCCATGCAAAGTACATCTCATTCCTCATTTAGAGGCATTTTAAACCCATATATCTTAACATGGTTAGGGGATTTAAAATCCATGTGAAATATATAATAAATATTATTAAAGTCCTATCTAACTCAACAAAACTACATATATCAATTACAATTGCCAAGAATTGTCATTGTTCAATAAAATCCATTTCTAATGGATCTACTAATATGTCCTTCCATAGAGATTATATGAGTAATGAATGATAATTTCCAGAGTCAGAATTCACACATACTAAATTTGGTAAATATTTTATCCATTCTCAAGTTATTTAAAATAATAAATAAATATTCTTCATTTTACTCCTTTTAATATGAATGTATAAGAATATTATCTATAAAAACTATTAATTAGACAAGGTGGCATGTAATGACACTATTAATTTTATTTATGATGATTGTGGGAGAATCCATATGTTCAAAGGGAATCACATTAAATTTATAGATTCCATACCACAAAAAAATATTGCATTTAAATATATCCCCTTTTAACGCATAAATATTGATATCATGATCGATGGTTAATTTTTGAAATTTATTAAGATCTCATGATTTTATCAAAAAGATTATCAATAAAGGGAAGATGATACTTTTTATTTATCATTAGTTTTTTAATAACATCATAATTAATGTGCAGAAACATTGATCAATCCTTATTTTTTACTAGAGTATCAACTAACCCTGTAGTGAATCCATATCATACATAAACTCCTATCAAAATTATCTTATAGATTCTTGTTTAAGTAATCTAATTCAAAGGGATATTAAATGTGGAATCATCAAGATAAGAAATTATATATGTGTGACTTTAATTGAAAACTCAATCTCACATTATGGTAGAAGACTTGGTAGTTCATCTATAAATAAATCATAATATCTTCTTACATTAGTTGTGGCCCCAAAATTTAAATCTTTCACAAATATTTGGATAAATAGTCTCCCATTTTTTGTATCAAATACATAATATAGAATTTTAGTCAATTTTGGAGTTCATATTAATCATTTCTTTGATACATGATATTAGGATTATTTCGAATATGAAATCATACATCCTTGTATTAATAGATTATGTATTATTTATGTAGTTAAATGAAATCAAAAAACAAAATTATAATAAACGGAAGAATAATTGGATCTATAGGAAGTGCCTCAAATAAACTCTACATGATAATATTTATAAAAAATAGACGCAATAAATTTTCAACAAAGGTAACTAAAATATCGTTTAATAACCAATTCATTGGGGGTGATTCCATATTATTAAAAAATTAGTCAGATATAAAAGAATGTGGTAAATAAGAATAAAAAATGCAATATAAATCATGATAATAAGTCATGTGTATCTTGTACCACTTTATATCATGATTAAAATTATAGGATGTAACCATGAATACCCTTCCTTATACCCTATTATTGAGTGGTAGCTAGTGACATCGTTTATCTTTTTCTAAATTTTTGGGGAATTAATTCAGATATTTTATGAACTCCTTAAATTTACGCATTATAGTGTGGGAGAATCATTATCAAGGACCTTATTCACAAATGATTCACTAATCAACCACATAAAAATAGTTAAATATTGGGGGGAAATGTTTCATAATTTACACTACGTTATACACATCCTTGATCCATTGATTCAATTACATGGTTGATTTCTCCAATATCTACTAAATTCATGAAATTATACTTTTTTCACACCTTTTTTTTTCCATTATTGCTTACATAATAATCCACATTCATTATTTTCCTAGAATATTGAGATCTTAAAGATTATATATCTCTATTTATAACACATCAAAAAATCACTACATATCCTCCAAAGATTCGTATTAATAACTCCCTTCAAAGACTAGTCATTATCCTATTAAGTAGGTCATCAATTTTTTTCTCAGTGTCAGAGATGAAACCAAAGTCATAACTCGCAAATATTTTATAACTATATTTATAAAAAAAATTAATAATAAACATTTTATTTCTATTCATAGAATAAATTCACTATTTTATTGATAATTATAGGAATGAAATTTTAGAAAAATATATTCCTAAACTCTTCTCATAAAGTAGAATACACTTCCTCCTTTTCAATGATATTCATTATGAGACTCCACCACTTGTAAGAATCACTTTCTTGATGACAACAAAACAAAATTAACTTCTCATGGTCTCAATACAATGAAATGGTCAATATATTTTCCATTGAACTAACCCACTTCTCAATAAATAGCGGATTAGAAGTCTCACAAAATATATGGATGATGTTGTCTGATAAATGGCATGATAAAAAGATACGCTCTCCAAGGACATTTTGTGAGTTAAACATGATTTGGTTTGTTTTCCACAACTTGATTTAGTTAGGTGAGTGATGTGTATTATGTTTTAAACATTTTCCCCATCTAGATTGAGTTTGTTTTATAATTCAATTGCTGAAATTTGATGATAAGTTAAAAAATGTGAATTATTTATTATTTGATGTTGTATTTGATTATTCATTGAATTCTGTTTATAGTTTTTTTTTACATGGTCAAGAGATTAATATTTATTTGGTTAAATTATGTAAATATAAAGAAAAAATTTTAAAATTTTTTATTCGTCATTCTATTTATTTAATTTAAGCATGGATTTATTCTTTCATAACTATATGTTTTTTTTGAATTTTTTTCTTCACAATTTAATTTTAACTCAGACTTTGAATCATCATTGATTATTTTTATTAGGGTATTTTTTTAGGAATTTTTTATTTTTTAAATAGATTCATGTTTTGTGTTTTTTAGTGACCTTGATAATATTTTTTTAACTCCCCAATTGGAAAATATTGTTGTAAATTAAATACATGTTGGGGGTTATAATGACTTTTTGGAAAAATTACTGCTCTTTCATGAAGTACCAAAATGACTGCACATTTTTAAAAAGTAAAACTCATGTACATCTTACAATTTTATTTTCCACCAGATATGGATGAATTTTTTACAATCACCTCAATCAATTATTCCTACATTTCTATTAACTGTAAGTAGATAATTTGAAAAGTTATTCGAGTGATGGTGTAGGAATAACCATGAGACCCCAAATGAAATTGAAAGTAGACCATCTCATTTCCTAATGTCAATAATTAATAGACATTGATGCCAATCTATCATGCTTATGTTATAGACCAAGGAAAGAACTCATGAACATATTAAACCAATATAAGGATTTTATTATGGAATATATACTAATAAAAATGAAGACAACAAAATCCAATGGAATCTGATGAAGGATGAACCCTGATTTATTGAATTTTTAGAATGATGAATGATCCCACCAGGAAATGATGTCATCATATTAGGAGTTGAAAAGTTGTGAAAATGATATCTTATTGAAGATTTTTTTTGAATGTCTCTATCATCTGATCTATAATGATGGGGAACCCAAGACAAATTGTCCATGAAAAATTTGGTCAACTATGGCCAACGTTAGGTTTAATATGGGATTTTTTCCATTGGAGGAACAATACCATTGTTCTATATCTTGAATTGAAAGACTAATAATATTGTCTTAGTGAAGATGGTGAAGCACTGATTTCATAGAAGACTATTTTGTTATATGAAAAGATACCTAGATTAGTGTCATCAGTGGATGTGTTTGAGATTTTTGCCAAATTATTACATGATTCATGATTGTAGATACAATAATGATGTATCCATAATAAGAACAGGAATTATCAGGTTTAATGATTCAAGGGTCTATAATATTATTTTTAGATGGATTTATTTTTAGGTGGAGGATCAAGAAGACAATGGAGGAGAATTATTCATGTATAAGTATACATTTGAAAATTAAAAGAAAACCACAAACTAATTTGACACCATTTTCTTATGTGTATTTGTTCCAATTTGTAATGTGGGTTCATCAATTGAGGTGCTCATTGTGTATAAACCTTCACAAGTGGTGTGCTTTGAGCTACATTCAGTGCAGACTAATTGAGAATCAGTATATAAAAATGAATTTCCATTTCCTACTAAATATGATGAATTTATAAAATTTGAATAGTGACATTAAATTTCAAAAATTTCAGGGGGCCTCGACTCACACAATTCATCAATTTTCCGATCAAACAAATTCCTCAGTGTAGATATAAAATTTTCAAAAGGAAGCGTGGTAAAAAAAACCAATCATAGATTAATATTAGAAGACTCATTTCATGATTGAAATGAAAAAATTATAATTTTTCACGTTCTTTTAATGTTTATTTTTACCGCCATGTCGAGGAAAAATTTGGATATGGGAGGTCATAAATACCATGTTAAAAGATATATAAGTCTATCATAAGAGTTATGAAACGGTACCTTAACCAAAATACATAAGTATTGTTGATGATATTTTATAAAAACCCATGTATTTAACATTATCCAAAAATTAATCTAAGTTTACTTATCATGGAGCCTTAGAATTTTAAATTGAAGACCAATATTAGAGTTAGATATCAATAAAATCAAAATGAAGTAAGAAATTATAGATGATTTTAGATGTTGTTCTACGTACTTACAGAAGAGTTACCTGTGGAAATCAGATTTATAGACCATGTGCTAAAAAAACTATGAAATTTATTTAGTGATTTCATTATGTGTAGGGTATAATTTTACATTATAAGGGATGGTCTTTCCTCATCTATGATGGTGGAGAAGTACAAAGACAATTCCATTTGGATGCGAGTGATATTGTCTCATAGTTGTTATGGGGATTTGAGGTTGAATTTTGGTGCACAATTTTTAATATATTAAAAATCCAGGATATAATTTTAGAGAGTATACAATATCATATATAGAGAGGATCAAAATAAATGAAAAAATAATAGCGTGGAATTTTTGTTTATGAATAGTAATATAGAGCATAGAGAATTGAGAGATGTAATTAAAGATGGTCGACATAGAAGATCTTCATCCATTCTAAATCACATTGTTTCACTATTTAATGTATTATTATCTAATGGGAAGTCATAAATGGTGTAAAATAATACATATCTAACCAAAAAAAATACAATCCCGTATTTTTAGGTTCATCAACTCCAGCATTATGAACTTCTCATTTATCCTTAACTTCTACGCCATGGAAATAAATTTGCTTCTTTGAAATATTTTTTGAACCTGATCGATGTTAGATGGACATGTATGTGTCCCCATAAATGAGTATCTCTATCAAAATTTGATATGTTAAAAAGATTTCAAGTAGTTATTTCCCCATTAATCATCTCATAAATTCAATAAAACTATTTATTATAATCATCTCGATCGCATTTCTATTAATCCTCTTATGTTACACAATCAATTCAAAAGTGAGGAGGATTCTTTATCATTAACATGAATACATTATCTAAATATTTATGTTTATTATTATTTCATACCCTCTTAAAAAAATTAAACACTCTTAAAAATGAATTCAGTATTTCGAAAGCACTCTTTAAATTCCTAGCCCTTTCACCATTCTTATTTGTATTCTCTCTACACCACTACGTCTCAAAAATAAAAATATTCTAATAAATTCTATTTTGAGTCAAATTTTACAAAAATAACCTATATTAAATAATTGGTTAGAAATCTCAAATTTGTGATTGAAATTCAACAACAAATAGTATTTATTCACCTATATGACATTCATTACTTCACAAACCATGTTTTATATAAATAATCACAAAATATTTCATTCAATTGCATTATTAAAATTATAAAATATTTAAAATCACTCAAAATAATATTCAAATATTTATTCAGCTAATGAAATAATTTTTTGAAATTCAATGAAATATATATTTCTTTATAATACATTTCTATCTTCATCAATTTATTCCCAGGCTTTCCCAAACCATCATGGGTGTTATAGTTATAATGAATAAATGAATGAAACCCAAAAATGGATCTTATAATTAATGATCCTACCTAGAAATCCTTGAAACTAAATTCCCACTATAATGTGGACCTCTATGAATTTATATGAGATCCTATATCTATTTCAAACACCATAATCTTAACACCAACCAATATTTTCATAATCCATTATTCAAAGACACACACTATTTCCATTTTTTGGAACACTATCCTAGAATCCGAAAACATTTGACCTTATCCAAGTTTTCCACAAATCTATAAGTGTTCACCCTTACTAATAGTGGCTGGATACTAAAATATAGGGATAATAAAATTAATTATGTAGAATTAAATCATGAAAAAAACCAACCACACTAGATGTATATTCATTTTTCAATTTAAAATTACGATTTGATTCTATTAAAAAATCAATTTAGGTAATTGTAAACCCAAAAAGATTTTTTAAAAAATAGAAAATTTATCTTCCATTAAATGACATGAGAACCAAACATATATTACACCTATATTAAATTTATACCCTCAATATAGCATTTTTATATTGAAAATCACCACTATATCCACTATGATCACAACTCTTGAGAACAATTTCGATTGAATATAGGTTTTTTCTCATAAATTCATCATGGAAAAATGAATCTACATACTCACTATGATTTTATAGTATATTTGTATATATTAATATCATTAAATCCTATGAAATAAAATATAATAACAATACCCAATTATATAGAAAATTCTATATGAAAATTTCTTCGCACATTCTGAGAAAAAATCAACTTACATATAATCATAACAATATCGATCAACATAAAAAATAACTCACTCCAAAAATTTAAAAAAACAACTAATATTAATGTTAGATAGTGTAATATAGGTGAAATTATTAATTAAGAACAAATAAATCTGATACCTTCCCATAGACAGTGAATACATCATTTGAAAATCATCTCAGAAACAAGTGTTACAAAAGTATATATACCTCACTAACTTAGCCATGTTGAATATGAAACATGATATACAATATAATTTTTTATCCCCTTAATCCTTATAGAAAAATTCCTAACCATTACTCCATCCCAATTATTTTAATTTACAAAAAATTTTATTATAAAAATATATTCCCAAAAACCTGTCAAAACCAATAGCATAAGGCCAATTATTTTATGTTATGAAGAATCCAATTTTTCTAAATTATGAAAACCAATTTTCATAGTTTTATAAAAATTCCAAAGTACTAAATCATTAAAAATAAAAACAAAAATCTTTCATTAAATCAATTACATAAAATTTTTTATGAAACACATAGTATACAAAATTTAATATTCAAAAATCTATAATGTAAAAAAAGGTATCATAATCGTGTGGGAAATTAATAGAATCATCCTATCATAGAAACTGAACAAAAAATTAGACCAAAATAATAAATAAAGGATTTCCCCAATATAATCATACAAACACAAGAAATAGTAATAAATAATCATTAATCATTATATAGTGATTCGAAATCCATAATTCACAAACACCAATAAATACATAATGATAGACACATATAAAGAGATTTTGATATATGAATTTAAAAATTAATCAATATTAAACACTCAATATAATGGTGGGAAGATAATTCTAATATGTGTTTTTTACACTCACTCATGGAAATGTTAAAACAATATCACTCAAGAATCCTTAATGTCACCTAATACCAAAATTGGTTATTAATAGGGCTTATATGAGTCAAACTAATGTTTTATAAATTCAATATATGAAACCTAATCCGGACTGCATTATCAAAATAAATGTTCCCTATATTGTTTCTGAACATTGAAACCTAGGGTATATAGTTACTTTATAAAATTAGATCTAGTTACCAGTGATCAGTGCACAATGAAATGAACCATTTATTAATCTTAGAAAAATACATACATATTTTCATCTCACATTCCATTTAAGAAGATATAAAATGAATTTTTTATAACAACATTATTTTATTAAGTATATCCTTATATGAAAATTATAATACAATTCCAGGAATCATGGGAAATTAAAAAAATTGTAAATGAGTATGATCAAATGCTTAGTAAGGGTAAGTGTACAATGAAAGCAAATAAATCATGAATTATATAGAAAGAATATAAAATTATCAAATAATTCCATTTAAATAAAAAAATGAGTTAGAATAATATCCATGGATATCTTCAAAAACAAATAATAAAATGGAAATCAATAAATTATTTCATAATGATGTAATTCATAATGTTAAACATCTAAAACATATTATTGAGGCCTTATTTCAAGACATCTGAAAATATCATCATGGAAATGTGTTGATACATCTAGAAATATGGGTATTTCCTCAAGAAAAAACTTAGATAGTTTGTCTCAGGATACCACTCTATGAATAAAGTGTCTATAGGGGGTGTTACCATCTCTTACTATTCCTAGATCAGTCTACATTTTAAATGGGAGAATATTAATTCTATAAATAATCAATATAAACTTTAGTATTGATGAACTAGAATATGAAATTTTAATATTCCTCCCAATAAAACATACCATACCAATAAAGAGAATAAATTTAGATTGAATCATTAAAACGTATTCCTATTGTAAAATAATTAAAACAATGTGTGGAAATCACTGAGGAATATAAATTTCATTAAAATATCATTAACAATAATCTGGAGGAATATAATCAACTCATTTTGAAATTTTATTTGGAAAACTAAATATTTACCTATATTTGGGGAAAAAATATTTTATAATAAGAATGGAAATATGTAATGTAATATTTAAATCATTGATAGGGCACAATAGTAGAAGATTATATTTATTCCATACAGGTTAAAAACATTCCTGTCAAACTTTTATATGATATGTCATTAGGTACCATACTTAAGAAATGATAGGAAGATTCATTTTAAATCATTTTGTAAAAGTATACCCCTGTTTAAACAATTGTTAAAAATTTAAGGGAGAATATTAAAAATAATTTTAAATAATTTTAAATAAATTATAGATATTGAGGCAAAATATTCCAACCGATATAAACCATTACTTATGGTTTGACATCCTTCATGTTCTTTTGAACCCCCCGTATAATAAATATATATTCTTAATATGTATATTCCTTAACCATAATCATAAAATTTATGATTTACATATGATTTTTTACCACCTTTTTATTAACAATTCTACATTAGAATCACTATTTATGATAATAAATGCATTGTTTTTCATGTAAATTTTGGTTATGTTTCTTTGTTCCAGGTACATTTATCATGGATACATTATCATAAAAATGTTAATAACAATATAATTAAAAAAGTTATTCAATATATTCAAATTTAGAGTCACCAATAAAGGTTATATATCTGTAAAATTAATTACGCTATTCATTTAGACGACAGTTCGTATGTATGCATGAATGTTGTTTTCATTTTTTAAGGGATATAATGAAATAAATTTAAATAATAACTATAATTTTAAAAAAAAAATATTTAATATATATTACATATATTCTTTAAATATATTCTTATTACCTAATAATTAAAATGGGAAATAAAAATAAATCACATCCCTTCATGGAAGTGGTAGTCCTCGCGTACACATGAGTGACATTTTTTCCCTATGGATTGTAAGGTATGATGGTTGGTTTGATATTATAATTTCAAAATAATATTTATTTTATATGTATCATATAAAATCATCCAACCCATCATAAAAAACATCTATTAAATATGGTTTTGGAAAATTAATTGCATCTCTATGTGGAGAAGGTAATCCATATAGACACATGAGTAATACATTCTATTCTAATTTAATGGGAAGAAAAAAACACCAGAAGTTGATAAGATATTCATACATTCTATATTTTAGATATTATTCTCAAATTATTTTAATCAGTTAGGTATGAGGTTCCTCTTAATATTTTAGGTGATGGGAACCATTGGAATATCTTAAAAAATTAAAATATAATAATGTCATTATCTAGAAAAATGAATCAAAATGGATTGGGATGTTAAAATAAGGTTAGATGCGGTTGAAATACCATAAAATAATAAAATATATGTTTATGTTATGACAGCTCCATCCCCACAAAGATTACCCCACTTGGTTGGGCAGTGATAGAGGGGAGATAGTGACTACCCATGTCCCGCCCATAGTAGGCCCTGATATGGTGACTAGTACCGAGGGTATAAAAAGAATAGATATGGGAAGAATTTCCCACTATTAGAACATTTTAAATATAGTGAGATAAGTCCTATACACCAATAAACACTTAAAAATATGTAAGTAATGAATCCAAAGTGTATAAATTCAATGCCATACAGTTCTAAACAACTGAAAGGAAAATACAAATACTAAAAAGGTAAACTCAATGGAAATCATAAATCCCAAGTTGCCCTATGATCCATGAGAAAGTTATATCCAAAACAATGTACATATTTCTCTTACTAATCTAAAAAATCATTATATTTGAATTGTGTGATAATAATAGTATGCCTAGTTTGATCCTCCCCTAGTCTCTCAAGTAAAAGACAATTAAATATTCCTAAATCAGATAGAACAACAGTGAAAAAACATATCACATAAATAAGAATATTATGTTCCCACACACACCATGGCTAAATCACCCCAAATATAAAATAAAAACCGAACATAATATTGTATTGAAAAATCAATGGTACCCCTCACCCACTTCCACATGAGATTTATGCTATACCCAAATATTGCATGTCTTGATCCATCTCTCTCCAAAACTAAACCAACCAACCAAAACCTAAACTAGGAATCGAAAAATACACCTTGTGAATCATTTAGATACATCATCGCATCATTAATGATTAATTTAGTAACCTAATAGTTTTTGGGATCCCCCACATCCTATATGACATGTACCATACATCATGTATTATACGTTAAGCCACGATTTCCCATACTCTAAGCAAGGCACCTCAGGCCTTCATAGAATATACATTTTATATCTATAATAATGTTATGGATACTATATATAGATATAAATGTGTGTGAAATATCCAAAATCCATTACATACATCTATGAAGATATATGGGAAACTAAGTACCATGAAAACTACTACATATAACTTCCAAGAGAAGACAGAAAGCCCGAAGGATGTAGTCCGCCATCTATCCTCCCATCAAGTTGGTGGAAAAAATACTCTCCCATAGTCAATTGGGATTTAGTCTCTCCCATGTACCTGGGTGGGGTAGCATATGAAATCATATAATATATAGGATTTAATATATCTCATAACAACCCTATGGTCAAACCCTATTCCTAATCTCAACAGCATCTATCATCATTTGGATCCTAGGCCTCCACTCTTTGGGAGTAGATATCCTTAAAAACACAATTATTTTAGAAGATACATTAATTTATTCATTAATTATTAACATTTCAATTAGTTAATTAAGTTTTTAAGCATTAATTAAACATTATAAGTATCCCATATTACTTTACAATAAATAGAAATGTGAAATCCATTCCCATCATTCATAATCAAAACCAGGACCACTATTTCTCAAGATCAATGGATTTTTAGCATCTAAAGTTCATCATCATTGACCCCATCTGTATTTAAATTTTTTAATATTATCAAAAATTCCATATTTTCAAGTACTGTAATAAAACAACCCTAACTAAACCCCTAGAAAAAACATGAAATCAAGTACATTTAATTGCCTCAAGCAGTGGGGAAGGGAATGTCGATAAAATTTGAAAACATTCCATCAGCAAGTAAACACATTCACAACTGAGAATCCTACCTCTTACCATCACAATAATACCATCCATAACCCATTCGGTCATCCTAGTTGTAATCCTTGATTCCCTCGTGATTATCTTGATCCATCTCGACATCATCAACATCAACTACTAGGACATTCTCAGGCTCATTCCCCATATCTCATTATCCATCCCAATATTAGCCATCCTAGTATCATATTGTGTCCCATGAAAAAAAATCACATCCATAGTATATCTTAATGAAGGTAGAAAACATGAATAATCAATTGGGAAACTTGTTCATAAAACAATTCATTCATCCTTTACATAAAAATGATCTCTCACACCTCTCCACATAGGTCATTAATATTTTTTACGAAAATGAGAATTCTCAAAAAAAAATATTTATCATTAACACACACTAGGTTTTTAATCTATCTAAAATTATCATATTCATTTATTCATAGGTCCCAACTACTCTCAATCTATGGAATTATCTATAAAAATATATCATAAGTTCTACATGATCATAGCATTAATTCGTGATTAGAAAAACCTATAGTGGAAAAAAATTTATTATAGATTCATTTTAATTATTTTCATAAACTATAATTATCATACTCCACATTCATTTGGAATTAAATTATGACATGGATGAAAACATTCAATTATACATGTATATCTTAACAATTTTATTACCATCAAATTATGTGAAACAAAGGATTGCAACATGATTCTTATTCAAATTAATAATATATTTAATGAATTAATTATAGATTTATTTTCATTATAATTTTCATCAAAAGATGCTAAACCATGGATAAGAACATGCCACCAGAGAATAGAATAAATGTAAAACTATCTTGAAAATAAATATGAAAACTATTGTCACTTTAGAAATGAACAATAATAGATTTATAAAACAAATTCATTTATTAATCTACTTTAATTTCATTATATCAATTCCATTGCCTTAAAAATAGATCAACAATGATAACTTTATGATTTCATATAAATAAATGAAAATAAATTATTCACAGACTTCAATGGTGTTAACGCTCTTCGAATGAGAGGGAATGAACATTTTAGATCCTGATCATCACTCCCACATGAAGACCACATCACTTCATGGACACCATTCCACAACCACACCAAAGATAGAAAAACTCCTTTTTAGATCACAGAGTGGAATCCAACATCACATGGAAGTAATATTTAAAGGATCTTGATCAAATAACCACAATATAAGAGGTATAATATACCATAGATCTTCTTGCATCAAATTCCAAAGGTTTGGATAGATCCCCTTCTAAGGGATCCCAAAAAACACTGACAAACCAATGTTATCCACGTGGTTAATTAGGATTAACGAGTAGGGTTTGAAAGAATATGATCTGTCCCAAAATATTTAAAAATCAATGCTTTGGAAATTTATGTCTAAAATTATTCATTTACATTGTAAATGTGTACAAATTTATGACTCATAGAAAAATTAATCACTTCAACCATTTTGAATCATAATTTATTGACATCATAAAATTCTACATTACGACATAAAGTCAATAAGACATAAAATAATATGTAATCCATTTATTCTATAAATAATAGTTATTTTATAATCCCATACTTATTTCATACATTCTCCCTTCTTCTATATTTTTCTATTCAAACAACACCAGACCTATATTATGACTCGCTCGAGATCCAGGGTCTTCAAAAACAACAGATGTTTTGAACTACATTAATATATACACTATATACCCCCCAAAAATCTCATCCTTTGGAATTAAACACCAAATACATAGAGGAAATGAAAGGGTGTAATCTGAACATCAACCCCAATAGATACCTCCCAAGGATCGTTCCATCATAGGAACTCAACCACTTCATTTGACGGACTAATGAAAACCCACACAATTTAAAAAAACATCCCCTAAATTCTCTCTTAAAAGGGATACCTCCCAAATAAGTGAGAGGATGCCAATAATTAAGAATAAAGAGGAAAATATCATATAAGTAACAAATGGATCAACATACACAACTAGCGTTACAATAAGAGAAGAGATAAACAAAAAAACATCTTAAGGTACAAATCATGTATCTATGAATCACATTCATCAACACACTCTCCCACTAGACCACACCACCCTAAGACATGAGCAAGGGAATGGAATACTGACGAAACAACATATCTCAGTAGTCCTAGATCTTTATAGGCCCCTCCATGAAGGTCTTGTCATCATCAACAAATATATTTCCCCCAATTAATGACCTAAGAGACACCAGTATGGTATTATTGGAGCTATAACACAGGGAAAACATCATGTATCATGTTCATCAGTAGGAGAAGTTCTATCTAATATTACATTGTTTCAAAATGATCCAACACCTCTAAAGGACCAAAAAATGGAGAGAAAGCATACACTAATGACTAAACCTTCACTTTCCATGATTGGGATTCGCCTTAAATAATATTCGATCTCTATTTTTGAACTCAAAAAGTCTCCTCCAATGGTTTTTTGGGAATTTTGGATAATCCCGTATATATTTCATCCTCTTATGAGTTACCTAAACCTTATCAATTTTATTCTTCACTAATTTTAACCTAAAAATTCTTTCCTCCCTGAACCAAGTCCTCCATAATAGAGGACATCAAGGTCAGTTGAAAAAAAATCAAATGATTCCATACAAATATAGGAGTGAAAACAATTATTCTATTAAAACTCAATAAATGGTATTAGACTCATCTACAAACCACTAAAATTTAGAACACAATAATAAAAAAATATCTTTATGAGTATGAATTCTCTACTATATATGTTCATCTATCTATGTATAAAAAGAATTTTTAAGGAATAATTGATTCCCAAAACCATATTGGAGACCTCTCCATACCATAGAGGTAAAATGAGGATCTTAATAAGATATTATCATACTTATGACTCTGTGGAGTCTCACCACCTCCCCCCTAAACATCCTCAACAAAACCATCAATAATATTTAGTCACTAATTACTATAAAGTGGGATAATTTTCTCAAGTGATCCACTATCTCCCATATAATGTCATAATTTCCCTAGGCTGGAGGTATCCAAGGGATGATTTCAATAAATATTTCCTCCCTTTTCCACTGTTGAATATCCAATGGAATAAGATATCCAAGGGGAACAAGGTGGTCGTCCTTCCCTAAAATGTAGGCCAATCATCGAGACAAAAAATCTAAATCTAAATTCTCCATCCTCAAAACCCAAAACTCATATCACATAACAAGGTAAATTAATTTTTTAAGAATTAATTCTACATTAGTATTCTCCCAGATTATATTACATTAAATAGAAATGTGAAAACTATTCCCTTCATTAATAATCCATACCATGACCACTATTTCTCAATATCAACATATTTTTAGAATCTAAACTCCTGCATCACTAACCCCATGGTTATTTAAATTTATTAACATTATAAAAAAATTCCATATTTTCAAGTACTCTAATAATACCACCCAATCTAAACACCTTGAAAAAACATGAAACCAAGTACTTCTAATTGCCTCAAGAAGTAGGGAAAATAATGCCAATAAAATTTGAAAACATTCCATCAACCAGTAAACACATTCCCAAACGAGATTCATACCTCTTAGCATAACAATAATGGGTAATATCATCCTTAACCCATTTCATCATCCTAGGTGTTATCTTTGATTCCATCATGATTATCTAGATCTATCTCGACATCATCTGTATCTACTACTAAAACAACCTTAGGCTCATTTCATAAATCTCATTTTCCATCCCAATATTAGTTATCCTAGTATCATATTGAGTCCCATGAAAAATATCCCATCCATAGTACATCACAAGGAAGATAGAAAAAATGAATAATAAGTTGGGAAACTAGGTCATAAAATCATTCATTCATCATTTACATGAAAATGATCTCTCACACCTCTCAACAAAGGTTATTAATATTTTTTATGAAAATGAGAAGTCTCGACAAAAAATATTTATCTTTAACCCACACTAGGTTTTTATTCCAAATTAAATTATCTTATTTATTTATTCATGGGTCCCAACTACTCTTAATCTATGGAATAATCTTTAACAATCTATCAGAAGTATAACATGATTGTTTCACTAATTTAGGATTAAACAGACCTAGAGTGTTATCATTTTAATTTTAATTTCATTTTTATTATGTTCATCATCTATAATTAACATATTACACTTTCTATCTAAATTATATTAAAACATTATAGAAAAAATTCAGTTACACAAGCATATCTTATCATTTTTATTACCATTAAATTACATGAATCATAGGATTTCAACATGGCCAATATTCAAATTCTTAATATATTAAATGAATTAATTTTTGGATTTATGTTCATTTTTATTTTCATAAAAAGATGATAAATGATGAATATGAACATGACCCCAAATAATAGAATAAATATAAAATTATCTAGAAAATAATGAGAAAAACTATGATCCCTTTAGAAATGAAAAAAATAGATTTCTAAATTCAATTCCTTTATTAATCGAGTTTAATTTTATTATATCAATTCCATTTCATTCATAACGGATAAACCATGATAACTTTATGATATCATATATTTAAATTAAAATAAATTAATCACATACTTTAGGGGTGTTAATTATCTTTCAATGAGATAGAATTAACATTTGGATTATGATCACCACTCCCACAAAAATACCACATCTCTCCAAGGACACCATGCCACAACAACACTAGAGATTGAAAACCCCATTTTTAGATTAGAGAGAGGAACCCTACATCGCATGGAGGGAATCCTAAAAGGATCTATATCCAAGAAAAAAAATATAAATGTATAATAAACCATAGATCTTCATGCATGAAATTCAAAAGGATTAGAAGGATCACCTTCTAAGGGATCCAAAAAAACCCTAACACCCAATGTTAGCCACATGGATAACTGAGATTAACGAGTAGAGTTTGAGAGAATATGATCAGTGCCAAAAGATAAAAAAACAATGCATTGGACATTTTTCTATGAAATGATTCATTTACTTTGTAAATGTATACAATTTTATGACTCATAGAAAAATGATTCACCTCTACCATTTTGAATCATAATTTATATAACTCATAAAATTGTTGATTATGACACAAATTACATTATCCATATAAAAAATATGAATGTCACTTATTATGTAAATTATAGTTATTTCATAGACCCATACTTATTTCATACATTATTTATTCATCTATATTTTAGTATCCACGCACCATCATACCTTTAATAAGCCCTTCTCGAGATCCATGGGTACCAAAAACAGATGATGTTTAGAGATACATTAATATATACCCTAGATCCCCCTTAAAGAATTCACATCCCTTAGAATTAAACACCAAAGTTGTTGGGGAAATGAAAGGGGGTCATCTGAACATCCACCCCAAGAGATACATCTCAACGATCGTTCCATCAATGGACCTCAACCACTTCATTCGATGAACTAATGAAAACCCACATAATTAAAAAAATCCATCCCCTAAATAATATCTCCAAGGAAATACCTCCCAAATAAGAGAGTGGATACCAATAAAAACTAATAATGAGGAAAATATCATATATACAATAAAAGTTTCCACATACACAACTATCATTACAATAGGAGAAGAGATAAAAAACAAGAATCTTAAGGTACAAATCATGTATCTATGAATCTCATCCTTTGATACACTCTCCCATTAGACCATGTCTCCCTAAGACATGAACCAAGGGTATGGTATACCAATGAAACAAATTATATCAGAGGTCATGGATCTCCATAGCCCCCCCCCCCTTGAAGGTCTCGTCATCATCAACATAGATATTTCCCCAATTAATGACCTGAGAGTCACTAGTATGGTAGTAGTGGAGCTGTAACATAAGGAAAACATCATGTATCAAGTTCATCAGTAGGAAAAGTTCTATCGAATATGACATTGTTTAAAAATGATCTAACACCTCGAATGGCCCCAAAAATGTGAAGAAGGTGTACCGCAATAAAAAACCTTCACTTTCCATGATGAGGATTCGCCATAAAGAATACATGATCTCTACTGTTGAACTCCAAAAGTCTCCTATAATGGTTTTTGGGGTTTCTGAAAATATTGTGTTCCTTTCATCATCTCATGAGTTACGTAAACCTTATTGGTTTTATTCTTCACTAATTTTGACCTACAAATTCCTGCCTCTCTGAACAAAGTCATGCACAATGGAGAACATCATGGTTGGTCGAACAAAAAGTCAAATGATTTCATACCAATATAAGAGTGGAAACTATTATTGTATTAAAACTCAACACACGGTATGTGTCTCATCCATGAACTACTAAAATTTAGATCACAATAATGACAAACATCTTTATGAGTATGAATTCTCTAGTTTATCTGATCATCTATTTATGTACAAAAAGAATTTTTTAGACATAATTGAGGGACATAATCATATTATAGACCTTCACAAACAATAGAGGTAAAATGAGGATCCTAATAAGATATTATCATCCTCAAGACTCTATGGAGGCTCACCACCTCAACCATAAAAATCCTCAACAAAACCATCCATAATCGTGATTCCCTAATTACTATAAAGTGGGACAATTTTCTCAAGTTATCCATTATCACCCATATAATAACCTAACTTCTCTGGGATTGAGGTATCCTAAGGATGAATTCTGTAAATATTTCATCTGTTTTACCCTATTGAATATCTAATATAATAAGAAATCCTATAAGAACAAGGTGATCATGCTTCACTAAATTGTAGACCAATCATCAAGACACAAAATCAAAATCTTCATTTTCCGACTTCGGGCACAAAAACTAACATAACACAATAGGGTACATATTTTTCATGTTGCGTTTTACTTCCAATGGTGAGATATGGAACTCTGGGAGGACCATGTCATGCATTACTAATTAGATGAAAATCCTCACCTAGAATAATTCTTTGTCATGTTCATAATCAAACCAAATATAAAGGACCTCCACAAAAAAAGCTTTGTCTCTCATAACTTCCCCCTAAAAATCCCCCAGCTGGAACTCCTCCATTATTTACACCAAATATGACATCACTATCATATAGAAAAGAAACATTCTCCTAGAAACCTCTCGCATATCAATATGAATCACTAATAGATCTTTCATATCTCTCTATGAATTTATACACTCATATATGTCATAACTATATGACATCCTACCCATCACATCATCTAAAATAATTAACCATTGTAGCATATAAGAAATATTTACATATTAGTCTGAAAATAATTTGATCCATAAGAATAGCCAAAATTTCAACTCATGTTGTGATAACATATACCTTGGTGTATTTTAAATGGTGAAAAACACAAAATACTCGTTTATGATGTATTTCCCACACAAATGTAGAGAAAAAATAAATTTTTTACTCGATATCATATGTAGTATAGTTCGGCTCATAGAGACCTACCTAAAAAGACTCATAAGATACAATTTATCTCAACTACATCAAAACACAACCAAACCAAATAAATGATGAATTATATAAAAACTCGAACCAAACATACTATAATAGAAAACAAAGTAATGAATCATTGACCAACATCCCCCTTAGTTACATAAAAGATTCATGACCCTGTTTAGACCAAAATAATTCCTGATACTTTCATGTTAAGGCTTTCAAGGACATCATAAATTTAGATAAATGAAGTATAAAAATCATGTAATATCTTAAAATACTAAAGAAACATCACACCTCCACATATTTCAGGAGGTATACCCATGAAGAAACATCGCAATTTCATTCATGGATACACAATTATTACCTATGAGGAAATGACATTATAAAATATGAAAAAATCAAAATACCAAAAATCACACCCTAATATCATTCCAATGATCTTCTCACGATGAAGAACTCCCAAAACATCTTGTAGATTCTTAGCATGCTCCTAAATAAATACAAATTATAGAAGGATTTCAATGACTAAAATCCCCACCATCATATCTAGGAAATAGATAAATATTGTGACTGAAAAACACTTGAACACATCTTGAGAATTCGTTACACCAAATTACATCACAAGGAACATATAGATCCCTTAGGGACACTGGGAAGTAGTTTTTTTAGATATCCAAATAATTCACTGATATATGATGATATCCTGACCATGAATTTATTTTTGAGAACCAACATTATCCCTTCAAAATGTGGAATAAATCACCAATCCATGTCAGAGGATAACATTTCTTCAAAATTACCTAATTTAAGAGAATGTAATCAATACAAAGACTCAAAATACTCTAATCCTTCTTCACGAACAACACTAGTGGACCCCAAAGTAACTATCATAGTAAATAAAAAAAATCATTTAAATAAATCATTGAGTTGTCCATGTAGCTCTTGCACCTCAAAAAAAATTCATCCAATATGGAAACATTGAGGTAGGATACATGAATGGTTTGAGCTTGATCCTAAAATTGATCACTCATCTGGGGTAATGCTACATCCTCTTTGAGAACTACATATGGGTACTATGATATAACCATAGGAAATACTAACAGATTATCCATTTTGTATTCAGCATCATCTTCTCCCACAGTGATAATAAGTATAAAACACATCATTGACCCATATGAGGATCTTGATCTCTAATGAACATTGTTGTATCCATACCATGATAATAAAACATAATATGTCTATTCAATCTATTCATATGATCTTACACTGAATATAACCAATTCATGCCAATGATGATATTTTAATGGATGTATCCACAAACATTGGATGTCTCCCAAGCATATATGATTCTTCGATAGTATCTCATATTCTCTACATAATTCATACACATAAGCTCAACCTCAAAATTACTTTTCCCATGAAAAGGGAACTGGAATCCTCCCCATCATAAATCCCAATTCGTAGAAATAGGTAGCTGATATGTTGGATTACCTCAATAATGAATCAAAAAAAGTATACACTAAGGTGTAATTCAAGAAAAGGGTACATATTTTGATGTCTAAATCACATCGGGATAGAAATTTCTAAATCATGGAGATGAGTATGACCTTCCACACAGCCTCTCTAACTCTACAGAATACCACCTCCATGGAAACCCTGTAATATCTTAGAATGTGGAGCATAATAGGGATATCATATGACTTCCTTGTATCCTCTTTAATGATACCAAGTTAGAATTTCTTGGTGCTTATACCTCAGATGAGATTGTCTCATCGGATGAACCTAAAGTGGAACATCTATTGTACACTAACTCTATAGAATGTTTTGGAACTCTCTCCACTAATAACCATGACCTCCACAATTACACCACACATCTTATACCATGGTATAGGTGTGAGACAAAAATCCCTAGATAAATATGATGTCATGTGCCGAGACATACCCTCAGATAACTAAATCAAATTTATCCTGTAAATGATGAATCCTAGAGAACAACTAATACATGTGAGTAATATTAAAGACTCCCTTATCGTGTTGATCTTGTAGTGACCAACATCCTATAAATAACCTCTAATATCCTTAGAAACTTAACATATTTCATCATCATAATCATGGGTACCTATAACTAGATCTAAAAATGTAAATCCTCTTTAAAATACCTCACCCAGGAATCCTCATCTAGAAATAGGTCTGGGGAATATTGTAGTAGTTTCCAATAAATAATCCCAAACACTCACACAATAGAACTGCCCTCACTTATGATAATAAATCCAAATTTAATGGATTAATTTGTAGTCAAAGAGGAAGATATTGCTAGAACTAGTCTCATAAATTCTTCAATGAGAATATAAAATTGTTACAATATCTCTAGAAAAATATTTACCACCACCTCACTAAACTATTTAGAATCATTGTAGACAACAAAAACATATTCTCCTTCCGATCATGGATCAAAATGAATATTATGTTAGCCTCTTATAGATAGACATATATTACTATATAGGAAATAGAACCCACACACATATTCACACTGTTGTATTGAAACTACCATTGTGACCACCTCTAAGTGTCGTCACTATCAACCACTACACAGTGGTGATCTGCTAGAACTTCATACTAACCATATTCTGCACGAAAATAGTGGGGATGTATTAATTTAGCCATTCATTAAAAAATAAAAAATAATTATAAATCCTAAACCAACAATATTTCTTACATATAATTATTTAATTAATTATAATTCTTTATAATTTCAATGTTTTCATCTATCTTCATGTCTACAATATTAAAACTCAAGAACAAAAGAGAATTGTGCGTGATCTTTTCTTAGGTATCTACCACCAAACCATTTTCACATCATTTAGTAGGCTCATTAAACATAATGGTTCGGTCATTAGATAATAGGGGGCCTATATTACCTTTTCATAAATGGTCTCTTATGTTTACAATTATTAGTAAATTTATCTGACAACATTTCCCTACCAATGAATTTATTTTCACATGTACCTACCTCCAAACATCATCCCATATCTCAACCTGAACCATTGATACCAATCATTCATGACCCACTCCCCCCAAGATTATTGTTCCATGACCGGCAATGACATAATAGAGATGGTGACTACATGAGACCCCCCCCCCTCTAGTAGGCTCCTCATTAGAGAATAGATCTATGGGTATAAAAACCATACATATAGGATGCATTACCATGTGTGAGAAAATGTAGAAGATGAAGATAGAGAGTGAAAGAGAGATAGAGAATATACATCAATCAAAACCTAATTAGATATATAATATGAAACCCCTGTAAAAAAATTCATGGTAATTCATTTCTAAAAAAACAAACTATATGTTATAAAGAAGGTAAATTCATTAGTAGAAAATAATCCCAAACATCTCCAAAAAACATGATCTAATAGTTTCCATAATAATATCTATCATTATCCTATAATCTAAAATAGTTTGTATATATGTGGTGTGAGAAGTATAGCATAGATTTTTGGATCTCTTCTGGATCCTCTATTGTAATAGATAAAAACATCATGCTAATGAAAAGTGAACAACTGTCAATCTAACACGTCACCTAAAAAAGTAATGCTATGTTCCTAGACATGAAATGGAAACTTCTCACTGATTACCAAATAAAAGATATAATATAATATAGTAATTAAACATGATGGTACCCTTATCTAACTTCCCCATAGGTTATCTTCACTCCCCCAACGTCATGGGACCTTATCTATCTCTCTCCAAAAGTAATCTGGCCTACAGACTCAGGGGATAACTATCAAAACATGCACCTCAACCATCACATCAACACATCATCAGATTATCAAATATCTATATAGTATCTGAGTAGTTTTCAGCATTGAACATAGCCCATATGACATGTAAAATACATTAGTTATTATACCTTAAGCCATAACTTCCCATACATTGAGTTGGGTACCTCAATTCATCATAGTATATACAAGAAATAACTCTAATAAATTTTTTTATCCTATATCCAAATATATGTGTGTTTGAAATTACTACAATCCATTACATAGGAAAATATTTTATACAGGAAACTGACTATCATGCATACCAACACATAAAACTAGCAATATAATATAGTGGGGACCGAGCGGGTACTCATCAATCTATCCAACTAATGGAATGTTGGGGAAAATAGCTTCCCAATATCGATAAGGTATTAGTATTCCTAACCATTATGGGTGGGAAAGACTATGAAATCACATAATATAAAGGATATAATATATATCACAACCACACTATAGGAATAACCTAATAATATGATCACCTATAGCTACTGTCTATTGGAAACCAAGCTTCCACTACTAGGGATTTGATATCCTATAATAACACCATCATTCTAAGAGCTACATTAATTTTTTTACTTCCATTATTTAAATTCATTTCAGTAATTAATTTAGTAACCATTAATTACCCATTAAAATTATACCATATTACAATACATTAAACATTGGTGTGAAATGCATGTCCTCCAAGCTTAATCCAAATGAGTCTATAGTTTCTCAAGATCTACATCTTTTCATAATTATAATTAAATTATAAATATCACCATTGTTTACATAATATATTGAAATTATCATACATTCCATACATCTAAGTACTCCTAAAAAACCATCACTAAGCTAACACCCAACGGAAACATGCAACTAAGAACGTTGATATTTCATAAGTTGTGGGGAAAATGTAGATAATACCAGAAACATTAGCATTGACCACTGAACGTATTCCAAAGATTCTATCCCATATCTTAACATCATTGAAATAAGTAATCCTTGCTTAAACCTATTACATCATCTCTAGTTCAATCCCCAACACTATCATGCATATCCCAATATATCTCTCTATTATAGGAATCAACCGTTGCAATAACCCCAAGCTCTCACCCCATATCTCATCAGTGATCCCATGAGTAGCCATCATAGGCTCATGTCAAATCCCATAAAAAACTAACCAAATAGATCACATCATACGTATAAAAGAAAATAATTGTAATTAATTAGTCAACTTGGACCATAAAAAATCCCTTCACCCTTCACATGTAAATGAGCTCTCATGGATATCAATATAAGGAAATAAACTTTTATAAGTGAATAAGAATTCTCAACCCCAAATATTTATTTCTAATGAAAATGTAGTTTTAATTTCATCATTAATTTCCAACTCATTTATTTATGGGTTCCAACTAAGTGAATCCAAATCCATCAATTATAACATGTCATCAGAAATTTAATATTCTCAATAAATAATTCCAATTTCAAAAAACTTGAAGAATTATCATTATAATTTTACATTACTTTTTATTACATTCATCAATAATAATTAGTATGGTTCACATTAATTATAAATTGAATTAACACATTGATGAACATATTCAACTGAACATCAATATTGAATTAATTTGATCACAACAAAACTATAAAAACAGTTGATTAGAAACATGCCATTTGTAAATAATTAATTTGATTTATCAATTAGTCCCCATTTCAATTTATTTATCAATTTAATCAATAAATTTTAAACTAGTAATAACAATATGCTACATGATAATGTAATAGTTAACACAATGTCTATAAAATCAACTAGAAAACAACTATATTGGTATAAAGAAACAATATGTGATCACAAAAAATAATTCATTTATTAATCTGGAACAATAATTATTACATATATTAGATTTCCATCAGAAGGGAAGAACTATTTTAACTTTATGATTCCATGTAAATAAAATAAATGTAATGAATCCCTTACATCAAAGGTTTCAATGTTCTTCTCATGAGAATGGATCTTCATTGTAAATCGTAAACTATTCTCATAGAGGAATAATAAATTACTATAAGGATTCCATGAAACCATATCTCAAATATTAATAAATCCATTTTGTGATCATAGAAAGGAAACAACTATAAAATTGAAATATATTCTCATAGAACTAGATCAGGGAACAAAAAATGTTATTGAACCAACCTTGTACTATAGTTCATTAAAGATGGAAGATTGGGAATTATCTCCTATGAAGTGCTTCTAAAAAACATTGAAAATTCATTAATGGCCTCCATGAGTTCTAGGAGTGGTTAAGGTTCATGGTAATTAGAGTAGTACTTCAAATTATAAATGGATCACCTAGGGGACATTTACACCATAAAAAAATCATTTACCTCGTAAATGCGTCTAAATTTATGTTTCAATGAATAAAACATCAACTAAAACATTTATAATAATAATTTATTTTTGGCATGAAATCCTAGTTTATGAAAAAAATTCCATAGTCCTTATAGAAAATGTTTCATCCCACGTATAACATAAAACCCATATGTAACACAAACCCATACTTTTATTGTATGTTCTTCGAAACTCCATCTGTTTGCATCCAAATACCACCTGAATATATCTAACCTCATTAAAGAACAGCGATATCCAATAACATGCGACAGGTCAAACAACATAGATTCATTCCATTACATAAGAGGTGTTTTAATCCTTATCATTTTTATTAACAACATTTTTAAAAAAAATTAACATTAACCATTGTAACCCATTTTTCACATTCAAAGGGTTATAGTTTTACATATAAGATGACTATTGAAATATAAATGGTAATGTGATGATATTATAGCCATTAATTTTCATAAATTTAAAATTTAAATAATATTATGATTTTTATATAATTTAAAAAAATATTAATTGAATAAAATATAATTAATGTAAATTTTGAGACAATTCATTTAATTTGACATAAAAAAGAAATAAAAATATGGAATTCATATATAATTCATTAAATGGACAATAATATGTAATATTCATCAATAAAATATGTAGAACAATATAACTAATTCCAATTATATTACATTTAATATTTTTAAATTTATTTGTTATATTTTTTTAGCAGAATAAATAATGTTTTAGTGGTGGATAATCATTTAATGTAAAAATATAATTACTAAAAATTATAAATAAATTTCCAGATGATTTTTCGTTCATTAATCTCAAATTAGTCATTTATATTCATTGAAATATTGATTTTTTCCCTATATTGACACATAAGAGATATTTAAAACATAGATAGTTATATATTCTAACTGTATTTGATTTGTATATTATAGTAGTCATTTTAAAGGAAAATAAAACATTAGTAAAATAAAATTATAATTTCATGTGATAAGGGTCTAATTATATTTAACATAAAGAATTAATATTAAATATTATGGAAATATCACTTATTTTTAACCATGATTAACATGATTTACTATTTACTATGATGATAATTTTAAGACAGTCACTATTCATATGTACCAAAAATAAAAGATGACTATCTGCCAAATTTGGGAAATTTCTTCCCAAATATAGAATTAATTATATCAAATTAAATTTCTATAAGTGGAAAATATAAAATTTAAAATAAACGCACAAAATATAAATAAAATTACTTTTTAGAAAAAAATATTTTTTAGTGAAAAACGTGATTTATTTTTATATGATTCCTACAAATATTATATGAATGATAAAAAATCTTATTGGACATATAATATTTAATTTCATTCAATAATTCAATAAAATTTATTTTATAAAAAACACGTTGTGGGTATAAAAAATAATTTTACAAAAAAAATACTCTTACATTTAAATGATTTCTAATTAATTTATTACAAATGAATTTACTTATAATTGTGTAAACCATATAATTTTCAATATTTATTTTTTCCTTTTTATACCATAAAATTTAATATATTGGTTATAAGGATGTACTATTTTAAAGCCTATTTACACTCAAGGTTGTGTGTATCAGAAGGTATCAATGACATTAAATTTATTTACAAATAAAAATAATGCAAAATTTTCTGTTGTTACATTATACCCCCATAAAATAAATTATTCCCTAGAAATTATGAATGAATAATTATTGTTTTAGCCATTTCTAAAAACCCACATTTTATATATGGATTATAAATTGTCTTTTAAAATGGAAAATTATGAAACATAATATTTACCTTAAATTTCATCTATTCGGGTCCCGAAATAGGGGAACACTTGCGGGATGTTAAAATATACCCATGTAAGTGAATAATAATTCCAATCAATAATATAAAATTATAGTAAATATGATTAAGTTAAATTTTTTGGACAAAAATCCTTAAATCAATGAGGGGTTAAGAGACCATCAAGTCATCTAGAAGGATGTTAAATGGATAGAATTTTTATTTCAAGATTTTTTTCATAAGGTCGAGGGATTAATTAACTATAAATATAATGTTATCTATAAAATACACTTACTTGTATTAATTTCATTTGAAAAGTGTAATTAAAAACTTTTGTTGTGCATTAATCAATTTTAATAATTATTTTTCTACTAGAAATGAATATAAATGATATATTTTTTATCCCTAAATCACTAAAACATACTTTTAATGAATCATATAAACCAAAAAATTATTAAATTTCATTTCTTTGTGTCATAATTTTTTAATAAATGATAACGTGTAGCCAAATTCATTCAATATTTTATTAATGTCAAAAAACACGATAAAAAACCCAAAATTCATCTTAATACATTCAATAATTGGTTTTCCTAAAAAGCCTTCTAAAATATATGTGACCACATTCAAAATGAATAAATTGAGAAAGAGGTTCAGTAATTAAACATAACATTAATCCTCTAAATAACATAAATTATCTATAAATTAGTATATACCAAATATGTGAATATATTGCTCACGTATTCTCTTAAAGAATGGTAATAACCCAAATTACTATAAAACATCAGAAACAAAAAGAAATGAATCTAAAAAATTACTCTTTAAATATTCATTATATAGAATAAAAAATTTTCAAATGTATTTGATAATTCTAAATATTGTTTGTCACTATTATAAACCACATTTTCATCATATCACTAACCATTTTCTACAACACTAATACTATCCTAATTACTTCATCAATTTCAAAATTATAATTATCCAAAATAAACATTATTCACTTAATAAATTAAATATATTAGCAGTTATCTTTCCCATATATATGTATTCTACAAAAATATCATCTTACCTATAAATCACATCTCATGGTCATTAATGACATTTATCATATGATTTCAAACAATTGAATAAAAACTACGACTATAAAATCCTAATATGTTCTGTGATTATTATAACCATAATATCATTGAGAAAAAACATTTACGACATAATTCATTAATCTAAATACACGTGAACTTTAACAATTGTTCTTGATCTGTACAAATAACATAAAATTGACCTTCATCCATTCTGTTCTTTTGAGGTATATTACCTTGACACTTGATCTACTCTTTTTTTAGTCCCCCATTTACTTACAGTTACGACACTGAACAATATTTTTTTACTCCATACCATTTAATTCACATGCTTAATGAATTTTTTTAACACATGAAATGAAGTTCCATTCCCTTCAACCAAGTACCTTGGTGTTTCTTTCCACAATTATCACATGAGGGAAATTTTTCATTCTATTTTCCAATTATCCATTTTATTTTATTATTTCCACTTATTATCATGATTTCCTTAAAATTAATTTGACTTTAATAATTCAGTCTCTATTTTGATATAATATGATATAAAATCCTCATATGATAAGAATGTTTGGGACACTATTCCGTTTGAAGGATTGTATTAATATCATCAAATAAATGGTCAATATTACACCTTGGATATTGTATGTAGTCTGCTTCATTCCTTTATATACTGGTAATATTAGATTTACACATATACAAATTTTCCCCTTCAATTTTACTATATTCAATAACTGTATCACCATATATAGTCATTATTTTTGGGGAAATTTTTCTAAGAAAAGTTTCATACATTCCATCCATTCCATTATTTTTATTTCCCATAATACTTACTTTATTGAATTAATGACCTCCATGGATATGTATCCCTTTAGAGATGATAAAACTCAATGAAACCCTTCTCTCATTAATTATATCCCAAATAAAAACAAAATTTATCATCTATGAAACATATCCATTACTTAGCTGAAAATGGTTTTGAAGACCCATTAAATGATGGAGGTTGTTGACACATAAAGCATTCCAAATTTTTTAAACTGTATTGATTTTTAGTAATATGTTTTATTTGGGTGTGATTATTGATCAAAACCTAATTATACTTCATGAATATAGTATTCACATCCTTCCTGAGTTCTATATCCATCATCATTATCTTACAGAGGAGGGAAATGCATATATCGATTGTATGAATTTTAATGGTTTACATTCCTTCTAGTAGACACTATTTCTAAACAACATCATACACCATATTAAATCATATAATTTTAAACCATAATTTAAAATATAAAAACTAGTTACACAATTAACAAGAAATTAAAAAATATATATATATATATTATTAAAAAATCTAAAAAATGGAATCATTGGGAATATTCTTATTGTAATTAATAGGGTTTTATTCCCTAAGATATATTTTCCTAAATCTAGTTCCCAATATATCTACTAAACTTTCTCATATACCAACTATAAAGCACTCAACCCCTATAACCCAATGTAAGTGGTTACTCTATCTAATTGGTACCATATACAATAGATCACATCCCAAATGATTGAATAATTTAGTATTCTATGAAAAAAATATACATACTAAAATCACACATTAAATTTCAAAACCTAAAATAAATCCTAGAATTTCATTGAAAAACACTTTATTCCCATTTGTAATATCCCTCTATGAAATTCATAATACACTGAAAATCATCCGGTGAAATTGAAACCAAAAAAATGTGTTCTCTCAAATTCATATTAAGGGTAAGTATCTAAGGAATTTAATATGGTATGAATACTATTTGAACATTAAATGATGACAAAATAATTCAATTTAAATAATCACATGATATATAAACTTATGTATGGATATCATATCAAATAAATTAATCAAATTGACAATAATAATAGATTTCATAACTATGGAATACATAATGTTTTACATTTGAAACTTACCATCAAGTATTTATACCAAAAAGTATTAAAATTTCATCATAGCCTTCTGCGAATACAAATATATATATATATGGGTATGTCCTAAAACAATACATATTCTAGTTTGTCCATCAAAAACTATTGATGCATGTAGGGGCTATAATAGACACTACCCATTTATTACTATGTCCAATTCATTCATTAAATGAGTAGAGACAATAATAATTCAATAAATAATAAACGTAAACTTTTATATTGATAATTTAGCATAAAAATATTAATATTTCTCAATATAAAAATCATTATAATTCATAAGAAAAAATAATAAGAATAAAATAATTACAAAATATCCCTATTGGAACACAATTAAAATAATTTTAAGTTTTCATTGAGAATTAAGAACAACAAAAATATAATTGAAAACATTTTTTGGAAAATACCCTTTTCACTATGAAAAATAATTTTAATGTCTAAAATATAGATAATATTAGGAAAAAATAATTTTAATATAATAATGGAAAATTTTAAAGCAAGGATCATATCATTGATTAATCATGGTGGTGGTAAATTATATTCTAATTGTATAAGATAAAAAACATCCCTTTCACACAATTTTTTGGAAAAGTTAAAAATCTAACTTATTAAGAAAACAATAGAAAGATTCCTTAGAACATATTTTATAAAACAAATCAAAGGGTAAAAAAATTATTAGAACATTGGAGTATATAAAAAATATTATTTAAATCATTTAATGGATAGTATGGTTACATAAGAAAATGATTCCATATTAAGTATAAATATATATTTGAATTTCCTTGAAACAAGAATTTCAATATAATTATTACAAAAATAGTGTAAAATGAAATGAAAACAATTAAATTAAATAGATAAAAATATGATAACAAATTATATTTTTGTAATATATAAATATAAAATAATTTCCCTATTATTGGCTTTAAAATGAATAATCTAGAATAATTATGAGATTGTGAATTAAAACCCTTACCTTTATTTTGGTATCCTTTATATGTGTCAATATATATAATATATAATAAATATATATTTGTAATATGTATATTATAGAACCATAATGATACATATAAAACCATATATTATTAACTATAATCATTTCTCCTCAATTTTTTAACAATTCCATGTTAAAATAGTTATTCCCAGTAATAAGGGATCTGTTCTTCAGGTATGTTGGTTTTGGTTGTTTTGGTCCTTTTACATTTATCATGGTTCTATCATCCTAATAAGTTCAATATATATATAAATACCATATATATTTTTTATATACATATTTATATTCATTCATAAAATTTATAGATAGGGAAAGTAATTACATTGTTCATAGAGTCAGTGTGTCTTATGTATACAAGAATGTTATTTTCCTTTTCCATAAAGGATAGATTGAAAGAAAGGTTAACCAAAATAAAACATTATACAATAATTATTATATAATATATTAATATATATTCACTAAATATATCTTTATTACCATATATGTAAAATGTAAATGAGAAAAAAAATCACATCTATTCATGAACATGGTAGTCCTTACGTATGCACGTGTGGCATTATTATATTCTAATGTACACGAAGGTACTAAGGTTGTTGTTAAAAGAAATTATAAATAACTTTCTTTAATTTAGTTATATAAAATTAAAATAAAGTTATTGGTTAAGGATATTAACTCTTCATTGAAAAAACTATTTTAGATCTCCTCTTATGGATCTCATGTCAGTATTTTGGGAAAAACAAAAAATATATAATGTTTATAAGGAATTATAAAATTCATTTTCTTGGTAATGGTCTATATATAATTCTCTTGGTGGTGTAACAATGTGAGGGAGGAGGTTCCCTTTTTCAATTGTGGTGAAGATCATGTTTATAATTTCATTACAAAATTATAATATAATAAAGTCAGTCAATTTAAAAATACTTCCAAAATAGACATGTATTAGAATATAAGGTTGTATGGTGTTGATACCCCATAAAAAATAAAATTTATAATTGTTTATTTTTTGTTTTAAACATTATTGTTTTGTTTAACCCCTTAACTAACATACTTTATCATTAACTAGGATAACAACTTTTCCCCTTTTAAATAGATTTAATTTTACATATAAGGTTAAAATTGGATCATAAATGTCCAATATATGATAATTTAATTCATATTCCATCCTCTTATTCTTATTTAAATATTTTTATGATTTTAAACTAATTAAATAAGATATTAATTTCATAAAATATAATTAATGTCAATTTTGACACTATTAATTTAATTTTACATTAAAAACCTAAATAGAAAATTGTAATTCTAATATAATACATTATAAAAAAAATAGTATTCATATTAATCTATAAAATTAATTTAATGGAATAACTCATTCATATCATATTACTATTAATATTTTAAATTCATTTATTAAATGTTTTCTATTAATTGAAGAAATATTATGTCACTGATGCAAAAGACTATATGGTAATAATATAAATATTAAAAATTCAAAATAAATTTCCATCATAAAAATAGATTCATTAATAACAATATATATATTTATATTCATTAATAACACTATTTTTTTCTTATATGAACTGATAATAAATATTTAAAACAATGAGACTCACATATTGAAACTTCTTTTTATTTAAATATTATACTGGCCAATTTCAAGGAAAGGATTCTATTTAAAAAATTGATGATTGAGAATATAAGGGATGGATTCCATTACAACAAAAAGAATTAATATGAAGTAATATTTCACTATAAATTTGTTTTAACCAAGACGAGAATGATTTATCCAATGTTGTGTTAATAAATTTTATCATGGTTACTATTACTATTGACCAAAAATAATAGGGGCCTTTTTAAAAACATATGAACTACCATATTCCAAATAATTAATTTTTTTATTAAATTCGATTTATATATGTATTATAATTTAATTTTAAAATAAGTGTGAAACTCACGATGAAGACCTTTTTTAGAAACAAATATTTTTAAGCTTAAAACTAGATTTACTCATTTCATATGCTAGAAAAATATATTATATGAATGTTAATACATTTTATAAATTATTTAATATTAAAATATAATAATATAAATAGGGTCTATGTTATATAATAAAAAAATTTCACACATTGAAATGGTTTTTCAAAAAAATATTTCTTTTACTTTCAAATTATTTTTGGTTCACTGATAACCAATGATTTTATATATAAATGTGTAAAAAATATAAATATCATAATTTAGTTGTTCATATTTATACAATAAAACATTAATAGCTTGTTTATAATGATAAATTATATTATTCTTCATTTATACTCTGGATTTTTGGTATTGCAAGAAATCGAATATATTAAATTTATTTAAAAAGAAACATACCGTAAAATCATAGGGGGATACTTCCCCCAAAATAAATTATAGGATCATGAAGGTACATAAACCAATGGAACCAAAAATGTATGATCTTGTTAAATAGTAACAATAACATTGAATTTGACTATTCATTGAGATTCGTTTAATTCTAATGACATTGATGGTTGTGTTGTGTTGTTCTCCTGACCATGCACCCAACCCTGAAAATTTCACTAGCCTTCCAAAAACACAAATTATAAACCATAAAATAAGTAATGAAAATTTTGATATTAATAAAAATCATGGGGTATCATATTCATGCATGATATAAGAAAAACAAAAAAAAATATTTACTCATATATAGGCACATACGAAAGGTTGAATGGGATCGAACATCATTAGTGGTCATGTATATAATAAATATTAATTTTATTCTATTTTACTCACTGAAAGAGACTAGGAAAATTCTCACATTCAATTAATTTATCCATTTTGATAATAATATTAGCAAATGAGATATGATATAGTAACCCACATACACCCGAGATTAAAAACATGATAAAAATTGTGTATATCCATTGTAAAAACCCTTATGGGGTCTACTATACTTTCTTTATCTTTCAATATCACATCATCATCATTATATTTTCCTTATCACAAGAAATATATGAAAAATTCAATATTAGAATTGTTTTTATAAAATTTGTGGAAAAAGAGTGGAATGTTTCTTTTAGAACGTTAAACATTTATTAACCCCATAGTGGTCAAAAATATCACATTTAGGACACACAAAGCTATATTTGGGAGGATTAAAAAGTTAACTATATATATATATAAATAAAAAAATTTGGAAAACCCATTTCATCACCAATTCATACTTCAATATTTCTTTTTCAGTGCCACTACATCTCATTGAAATTTAAGTGGAACTCTCATTAAAATTTAAAATAAAAGTTTGTTTGATGAATTGTCTCCATAGAGTTCCATTTCCCCATCTACTTAAATTAATAAATCCTAACTATTTATTATAAAAAATAGGGAAAAAATATATCAAAAAGGAGGAAATTAACTCAATACCAGGATTCAAGGAACATTATAATGTCATAGGTAATACAATATTGGAATAAAAATTCTATAAATTTTTTTATATGCCTGATATTTTCAATCCCATCAGATCAAAAAAATTTCCCTAAAATTATATTTCATTCAAAGGATTGTTTTTTTTATAAACATATAATATTAAATATATATATATATATTAAAATATTTTAACTATAATTAATTAAAAAAATTGGTCAATAAATACTTAATTTTTATTAATTTCTTTTTCTAATTTAGATTTGATTTTGTTGGACTTCAATATTAGATTATGTAATTATAAAGAATTTATTAAAACTCTAAAATAATAAATTAGGTTTATCAGAATCCTAATCAACAAAATCATCACTAATTATAATTTTTTTAACATGTATTAATAATACTAATTAAAATTTAAAGTAATAACTAAATCATTGTAGAAAATTAATATGATGTCCTACTATTAAATTGTGAAATCACCCATAATATATATTTAACTACAAAAAAATTCATGTAAAACTCTGGATTTTAACTAAATTATTAAATAAAATATTTATTTACCAAAAAATAAACTTAATGATCAAATAATAAAAAAGTTTATGAATCCCAAGTCAATATTGTTTTGATAAATAATTTATATTATCCCCAATACTGACCATCACATATTCCTAGTATTTTCCCTTCAATTATGGAATCCCATAATATTAAATTAAATAGTTTCTTAATATATTTTAAAGAATTTGTTTATTTTAAAACATGTAATAATAAATATGGAAATTTTTCACATCCCCATGTAATTTATAACCTTCATAATATGATTTATAATGTAAAATTAATCAATATAGGTGTGCAATTCGAATGAAATCAATTGTGATCTGATGATGTATTATTATCCAACATTTAAATTGTGTCCTTAATTTTAATTATTATTATATATTATATCTATTCATGTAACTATATTATAATGATATACTTAAAACTATTATTTATGTTGTGTTTATTTTATGTTCTATAATTTATTAAATAAAAAACAAAATGTCCTGTCCAAAAACCCCTTAATTACCTCAATACACATAATACTAATATTTTGTATGATGTTAAAAATATTACATCAATGTGTTACATTATTATATAAATCTAATATTATAATTACACAATCATATATTATTGTGTAGTCCAGAGTCAAAAATTACACTATATTAAAAGTCTATATTTATTATTCTATTAGTTATTACAACCATTATAATTTTAGATAACCTACACCGATCATATTTTATAATACATTACTCCTAGCTTCTCAGAACCATTTTTATTTATCATTAAAAAATAAATTAATGTTTTCAAATAATGTTTTAAAAAATTATAAATTTTTAAATATATACTTCATGATTTTTCTAATTTTAATTTGGAAATAATTATTCTAAATATTTTCTATATATTTAAAAAAATATTAAAACAATAATTTATATTTTAAAATTAATAAATAAAATTAATTATCATTAAATTATATATATATATATATATATTGAATATAGTTAGCCATATGACTATAAATTAAATGTATTACCATACTTATACAATATATGTGAATTATTAGTTCATAGTTAATAAATTTAAATATAGTAGATGTAAACTATAATATTTCACATAAACATATATAAAAAAATATTCACATATTAATATTTATATGAGAAATATTTATGTTTAGTTAATAATATCATAAATTATTTTCATTTTATTATATTCTTTATTTCTTATATAAGATTTGAAATTTTTTAACTAAATGTGTAAAAAATCTAAATATTATAATGACTGAAAAAAGGGTTCATCATACAAAACATGAAGTGGACTAATATAAATTTTATATATTATTATTTTTCATAACATGGATAATGGTATATATATTTTTTTTAATAATTAATGAAAAAAATAAACCTATGATATATAGAGTTAATATATATATAAAAATAAAGTGGAGATAAACTATTGGAATATGAATTTCTCATATAACCTGCGACAATGTTCTTGAGAAAATTTATAATGATTTTACTATATTAAAATTATTTCACACACAGAAACAATCTTCCCCTCATTATTGAAAACATAAAACTAAATGATATACGTCCCATGAATAAATTGATAAAAAAATTCATAAAATATTTATTTTTATTCACATGATATTATTTCATAACACATAATGTTTTAGGAAAAATGTGTTAAATCACAATTTGAAAAAATACCCATTTTTATAAATGTTTCACATTCATGGTCATTGTGTGAAATTTATATTCGGTTGATGAAAACCTTATTGGATTCAATTATAATATAGTAAAATATATATAACTCCTATATTAGTTATTTTAATTATGGGGTTAATTGAATTATTTTATTTATTTATATATGTTTGAAACTGAAATGTGATTTTTTTTATTGTTTAATTCTAATATATTTTATATTTTTTTATTCTTATTGAGTAACATTGAAATTTTATTAATAGATAAAAAATAATTTCAGGGAAAATAAATAATTTGATTTTTTTAGTATTACATATAGTATTTTTTAATGAAAATTTTTTGATATTGATTTTATATATTCTAATTAAATACAAATAGATGATTCTAGATAATATTTACTTGTAGAATAATGTTATTTTTTAATGAAATTGGGGTTTTCCACCCTAAAAATTTAGAGTGGAAATAAAGAATAATATGTTTACCATAGTATATTGTATAATTTCATAAATAATGAGATTTTGAAAATTTTTAATTATTGCATCCCATGGAGAGTGAATGAAGAAATTATACATTGTGTAATATAAATAGATGAATTCTATATATATATTCTCCTCGTCAAATTACGTCTTTTTATATCTATTTATGGGGATGTATGCTTGGATATAGGCCAATATTAAGGGTAATTAGAGTTCTAATATCTAATTAATCATTTTGGTAAATAGATTATTTCACTTAATAACTTGTATTTAAATAATATTTAGGGTTCTATAATGATTTAGGGACATATAATCCATTTTTATCACATTAGAGGAATCAAAATATGGGTTTACATCATTTTTCGTGGTTTTTTATTATCTATAATAAACAGTTTTCCTCTTTTTATAATTATACCGTTGACTCTACTTCATGTATACAATTAAAATGATGAATTACATAGGGTTTATTCCATATTTCATGGGGTTCATTCCACTTATTTTAGATTGTTTAATATATTCAAAAAAATATTCATGGGGGTTTTATAAATTATTAACAAGCCATGAAAAAATAATTTATATATATATTTATGTTATTTGGATTGTTCATTATGATTTATAGAAGATTTTAAGGATAAGAATTTGTGTTTTACTATTAAAGGATAATTGATTAAGGATTTTGGGGAGAATATAGGCATGATCATCAGGGTAAATTGATTTTAAAATTTCTATATTATTATAAAATATGATATTTAATTTTTTATATATTATGAAATATTAAATATATCATTTTTTAAATTCGTGATTTTGATTAAAATATGGAATTCATTATACACAATGTTTTATGAAATTTCTTAGAAAGGGGATATTTTTTTATTAAAAACAACTAATGTTTTTTTAACTCTCACGTGATTTAAATTTGTACAAATGAATTAATTAGTGAACTATTTTGGATATGTTTAATAAAAAATAATTTTAAATTTAAATCTCTGATAGTTCATGTTAAAGAGAATATTACATAAAATAACACAGGTAAATGGGGGAACCAAGCTACATTTGTGGTAAATTATATGGTATTTGGTTTTTGTTTGACTGGTTGAATCATTTATTTCAATAACATATACCAACTGAATGGTGATATAATTAATTTCAATCGAGTGATAACTCATTCCAGGTAAAAGGTATGAGGGATTGAAATGACATTACTATGCTCTATATTACAATATCATGAATAAATCTTTTGGAAACTTAGAGTTTCCTGTCATATATTAATAAAAAAATTATTATTTAAATAAGGAAAATATAATTTTATTTGAAACTTTGCGAAATTTAGTTTTTTCTAAAAGTATGTTTTCATGAATAAAAAATAGTAGTTAAAATAAATATAATTTAAGGTTAAATTTTATGAATGTTGAAAATGTTGTTATTTGAAATAAATGGACATTTATGAATTTTAAATTTTTAATTTTTAGAGATTTCAAAAAATCAATGTCATTGTAGAAATATTTTTTACATTTTCGGATTAATTTATGGTATCCGATATTTTTTATTTCATGCTCAAATATTTTATAGTTATATTGGTAGAGTGAAATAATTTTATACTCACCAAAAAGGAACACATCCATAGATATATAGAAATTATTGTTCATGGTATAGGAATTAGGAATGTTCCTATCTCTTGTAGGGTTGATTAATTAATCCACATTGTATTATGTTGGGTGGAATAATCAACTTCTTATTGGGGATGATTTATTTATTTTTTCCTTCATGTAGTATGTTTTTATGCATGTCTGAACTTATGGGGACATTAATTAGTAAGATAATTCACCCCAATGAGTAATATCATGTGTTATATTATGATATAATCCAAGGTATAATAGGACATCCATGGGGTTAAATGATGTGGTTCATGGAATGGGAAAGGCCTGGTCATGAAAATTTTAATATCGTTTAATAATACTATAATATTCAAACCTTTAAAATTGTATTATTTTTTATTTTAGGAATTTATATAAAAGTAGTTCTCTATATAATCCTTATAAATTATTTATTATATGGGTTGATATATTTCTATAGCCTCTCATGATCACAGAACATTATTGAGGAAATGTAGAAATTAGATTTTGGTCTCACGTTATGTTGTCCCTAATTGTGGTGTTATTTAAAATAATAAGAGGATAATTATTTATTTAGAGTATTGTTAAATCAATTAGGATATGAAAATTAGATTTTAAACACTCATAATTTTCCAAAAAAGAGGAATAGCTAATATCTTTGTTTAAATCATCAACATATTTGGAACTATAGGTAATATATAACTGATTGGTGAAATCAATGTATAGTTTTTAGTTCCATATTAGTAACAATTATTAAAAAATAATTGAACCTCATAGATAATTGATTTCATGGAAATGAATTTAACTATATGAACATTTATTTTAATTGAGAGATTTTAATATGAAAAAGAATTCTCAAATAATCACTTATTTGTTTATTTTCAAAAGTTAAATAATAAAATAATATTTTTCATGCATATATGAATTAATCAAATAAATTAATGGTAAATTTCTTAGTATATGTAAAGTGATAGAACGATATATAAAGATAGTAAATATTATTATTTTCATACAATTATCGATCGAGTAGTTTTTGAATTATAAATAATTACATTGTGTGTTATAAAATTACTCAAACAAGAAGTTTTTCTATTATGACTGGAATAATTCTAGTATAAGATTCTATATTAGATCCTCAACACCTGAACATAATTTTTCAAGAAATTAATGAATGGGAAAAGAAAATAAATCATGATAGTATAAGTTATATTTATTTGCAATTAATGTTTTTATAAAATCTCCACTATGATTTTGAGGTAATGTTTGACCAGTGTGTGAGTATCAATGTTTGCAGAAAATCACAAAAATATTTTTCAAAGAATTGTAGTGTCCTCTAAGGTAGAGTTCATGGATTTTATAATGGATTAATGTTCTAGTAAATTTTTCATAATTTTATTGATAATAAAATTAAGAAAAATATTCAATTGAAGGGTTTTTCAAATATATTTAATGATCATTATTTCCATAAATAGTTTGTTATATTTCTGATTCCCTTGTATTCAAGGTATGATTGTTGTTTTAAAAAATGATATATATTTTTTATTTCTCTCTTTATGGGGTTCGATACTAGGGTAAAAGGGACATGGGGTGAGGACTCTAAAGTTATTCATTTCTAAGCTACATGGATCCTGAGTGAATCCCACCAGATCATTGGTGGGGATGGAAGTAGTTTTCTATTTATATATAACATACCAGCTCCTCAGGGGGGAACAAATAACTAGCTATTAGATAGTCATAAACCTACTAGTGAGGTCAAACGGGTCACCAGAAGCACTCAAAAATGGAGATAATTAATGGTGTTACTGTCATTTTTTAAAAATATTTTTATTTCTCTAATACAATCCTAATTCTAACCCTAATTCAATTAGAATCCCATAGATATCTCATCGATGATTCTCTTGGGATTTCCTTCTTATCCTCGTGGAATCTCAATGTCTATATCAATCTAGGCCATTATTTGTGATTAAATTTTTCTTTTAATAGCTCTATTATCCTTCGTAATTTATAATCAATAATATATGTTTTTCTTATTGACTAGATCAATAGATATTCATATTTATCTAATTGAGAACTAATGTCTGAATGATATATCAAAGTTAGATCTTGAATTCTGATGACTTCTCCTTGATCGATCTTAGATATACCATTGATGGCCTATACTATTGGGTAAGTTATTGTGGATATAATCATTCTACATGTCCAATTTGTAGAATTTTAAATATAGTGACTCAATGATGAAAAAAGTATTCTTGTTCTAGTGAATATTAGTACATGATCATGATCCGGGTATTGTTCCTTTATGGATCGTTGAATTTGACTTCAACGATCTAATGGTTAGAAGTCTTTACAATTTTTGGCCATTTATTTATAATTTCTTCCATATTTCATCTACGAAAATGATTAGGTTATAGTTAAATTATTTGTATTGTTAGAATACATGGGTTACCCTCAAGTCCATATATGGACGTATTGTCTATTCTTTTCAATATTTTGAATTAACTAAATAATATTTAATAACAATGGAATATTTATTGTCTATATCATTCAATTTATTTTCAATTATTACATAAATAAAATTTCATATCCTATTTGTTTTGTTTTCAAATATATATAATGTTATATGCTTCATTACACCTCAAATGTGGATATGTTTATAGACGATAGAATTCCATTTTAGAGATTAGGTTGAGAAGTGGCCCAGACGGGTCTAGATAACTCCTCGGAGGGGGATCCTTTTTCACATAACTCATTGGATGTATATCTAATTTGTATAGTTAAAACCTTATATAGGTATGTTTATCCCACGATAAATCCATGTTATATTTGAAGAGTGTCCATATTTTATAAAATACTCTACTAATGTTGAATGTAATTTCATAATAGAGAGAGTCCATTGTATGAGTTTTCTATGTGTTCATACTGTCAATGGAAAATAGGTGGTCATCGTATATAGAGATACATCCACCTTAGCTCGGAATATAGTCATTCCAAAATAGTGTAATTATAATTTCCAATATAGGTATATGGGGTTATATTTTAGTATATACTTAATGCATATGATTCGAAATAATAATATTCAAGCATAGTGCTGAAGAAATTATGAGCGGGGTTTGGGGAGGATTTGTTAGCGCATGTTCTCTATTTATATGGATAGTTATATGATTTATTTTTCATTTACATTATATAATTCCATAAACTTGAACATATATAAATATATATATATTTGTGTGGTTATTTTACAGACTCATTGGTGGTGTCCTTCTTACTTTATATGCATACACTGCATGAGAATCTAAATGCACATGCATACATCAGGACTAGTGTCATTGTGAAGGGAATGGGCCTTGATATAGGCTTATAAGGACCTTGAAAATATAGTATTTTTGTGATTCCATGATAGATATTGGATTCATTCCACTACATATTTATTTATTATATCTTCCAATAGTACTTTTATACTTTTTGACATACCACAATGGTGGTCCAATTATTATATTCGTATGAAATGGAATCATATTTGTTGTAAAATTTATTTGTGTTGTTATTTTATTGTTATTTTTGTTGATGTTATGGTTATATTGTCTTATCTATTAGCGGCTATGATAACCAAGGGTATAGTCTCACCATGTTACTTTATACCCTCAAAGCAAGTCAACCACCTCTTGAAAATTGCGCGGCATGAATGAGGTTATGTGGCTATCAGAACCAAACATGGTGATTCAGTTATAGAGGTTACAAAATTATATCAATTTATAGAGGAAAAACTATATAATTTCATTGTGGCTATGTGTATAAAGAAATAGTTTGTTTGGATCTCGTGTATGGTAGGTTCCATGTGCATGTCTAGCTCATGTGAAAAGAACCTCTTATATAACAATGATTGATCTTTTTATAATTATATGGGTTTTAAATGTTCCCAGGAATAATGTGTAAGAACGTAGGATCATGTTTCATATAAATAAAAATTATGTTCCTTATAGTAGTTCATTAATTTCATTCACTGGCCTATGTTAATTTTCAACTGATATATTTGTCTTCTCTAATCATATGATACATATATATTGAAATAGTTAATTTATCATGATTATTTTGTGTTTTTATATATATGATTATGTCTAAAGTGATGTTACATAGGACTATACTTGATCCATTAGTAGAACTAGGTGGATTTTACCTTCTGTGTGTGGATATCTCCTAGGATAGGTCATTCATAAAAATCACTTATGTCTATCATACATATGCTTAAGTTGTTACTATATGAAAGTCATTATAGTCCACCTAAATGTTTATTTGGTTTTTCAAAAGTATTTTTCCACATATAACGAATATGTATCCTTATCGGGATGATAAATGAGTTCTCTAGATGCTATAAAAGTGGAGAACATAATACTTCTCATGCACATACTCAAGTGGTTTATGTGGTGAACCAATCCCATCATAGAAATCAAAAATTTACAATTACTCGACGATTAATTGATAAAATGATGATGGTATAATTTGATTTTTATTTTCATGTCTATCGTCATCTATCATTCCTAGACACTTATGATTTTCAGGATACTAGCTATTGTATTGATATCAATTAATTTATCATTTAAAATGTGGAGAATTTTGGAGATAATGAGGTAATGATAAAAGCCTTTATACTTCATGGTCTTGTAATATGGTGGAGGGGTCTCAAGATATAGGAAGGAAGGAATTGTAGTTTTCCTTTGGAGGCCTTCCAAAAAAAATCATCAAGGAATTATTCCCTGATATGATCATGGTAGATAGAGATTATGATTTTATAGAGATTTATTAAGGTTGATGTTAGTTTCTATAAACTCATACCACTTTATAGTGTTAGTCCGATTATCTCCACTTTTGGCTCGGAATAAGGCAGAGTAGTTTTGGGTGTTTGATATTGGCCATTAACCATAGCTCAAATATTTTGTTAGCAGCCTTGACCTATTGAAAAATAATGAGGTTCATTGCTTATCCTATACATTTGAGATGTGGTTTGAGGGCGGTAGGATTACAGGGTTTTCCTCTAACTTATTGAATATTTATGACCATATTTCTCAATAAAAATTATTGTGCCTATTTTATTAGTAAGAAGACCAAGGTCCAGAAGGCACAATCGGTTAAAATATACTTATATTTGAGTAGGGACTTTTATACTTCCTCTATGGGTAGTGTATCAAGAAATTAATATAATTATGGATGAAAGGGAGACTTCAAAACATAATTTAAAAATCAACATAATAAATAGAACTATCATTTCAATATTGTTCATATTTATCACATTTTTTCTACTATGTCTCATCAAGCATCAAGTAGAACTATTCTAAAACAAACATGGTTCATCCTCTATAGTGGACCAAATATCCATACATATTTATGAATTAGGTGATTCATTCTTCAGAGAACAGTTGGGTTTAAAATATGCATGAGGTTGTAGACAGAAATATAGAGAGATCCTATATAGTTATTGGTTCACTCTTGATAACCTCTTTTAATTTACTAAATTAACTAATATGGTAACTTTCCGTTAATTTATATATATATATATATAAGTTTTTGTTGGTCTAGACATACATGTTATGCTATCTTCTGAGTTACTCTATATTTTCATGCCCATGGAAATGATACTAGACCATATCTAGTTAATATCATAGTGTTCCATAGTTGGATTTGTTTAATGACACTTCTTGGACTTCACAATATTATTCATGACTAGTTTCAATATGGTCTTCATGATAGATGGGTTAACCTATTTTTGTGATATAGCTAAATTTTATCACAGATTTTTATCTTTCACCACACCTAGATGAGAGAGGTTTTATGTGACTAGTGATTGGGATATTTTCATATTAAGGATAATACCATACCTAATTCTAAAGAGAGTTACATTTTTCAGGTAGCTAGCCTTTCTCTCATAGAAAAACCCGCAATTTCCCCCTCTACTTTTCCTATAATGTTTTGTTGTTATCAAGATGTTTTTCTAGAAAACATATCATGTCTTCATCAAAATACAGTAATTGAAATTAAGATTTATTTTTTCCTATATCACAAAAACTATCAATTCTGACTTACCATGTGGCACTGACTGATTTAGGAGTGTTGAAGGTATTGCATAAGGATTTTTATGCCATCTAATTTATTAGGATAAGAAAGCTAACTTGAGGGTGCTCCAATGTTTTTCAATAATTATAATGGTATTATAAAACTATATATTTTATAAATGAAGCTAAATAATGAAATGGTGAATAATAGTTACCCATTACAAAGGATTGATGATATAGTTGATCCGTTATGAGGATCCTGGTGGTTCTCAAAGATTTATCTTCACTCAAGCTACAATTTTCTATTGGAAATAGTAGAATATATTCCAAATATTGATTTTATAATGAGATATAGAATATATTTGTATCATGTCAAACCTATTGGGCTGAAAAATAATTCATTAGTTGTCATTTACCTCATGAATAAGATATTCCATCCATCCCAATAATCCTTCACCATTTTATTTTGGATGATATCCTGATATATTCAAAGGAATGAAATATGGAATCAAGTAACATTGATATTATCTTGACTACATTTAGGGCTCATCATATTTGTTCAAAAATATTTCTGATCCAAGTTAAGATTTATGAAGTGACATTCCTTATTCATGTGAATTATATTACATGGATTTTATTGGACCCTAAAATGGTATAAGTATTGATTTTTTTGAAAAATCCTAGGAAATTGTTTTGATTATTAGATTAAATTGGTTTATGTGGTAATATTGATTCTCCATTTATAACATCTATGGTTTGGAAGCAATAAAAATTGAGATCACTAAGAAATGGGTGAATTTTGAATAGAAAATCTATTTTAATAATGATTATCTAGATATAAATAAGAGACTGAACAAATATCTGTTTTGATTTTTCCTATACATGGGATCGGTTACTCAATTTATTATGATGGCTCCAGTTTTTGGTTGTGAGAAATGTTAATGAAACAATATTTCCTATAATATTATATTTGATATCTACTATGGACCCATGACAAAAACTATATAATCCATGACATAAATTTCTGAATATTGGTTTAGGAACTAAATAGTAGGATGAACTATCACTTTATTGGGAGGGTTACCATTTACCAGAATCATAAGGGAATAAGATATTTCATCCTAATGTGGGATCTCAATTTAAGTTATACTTTTGGTGAAGTATCTAGAGGAATTCTTCTTTGAGGTTTCTTATGTTCTAGGTGATGATAATGTTGTTCTAAATTATATTATGATGAATATTATTTATACACAGCATCATGGAGAGTACCTTCATATGAGGAATTTCATATAATGGGTTTTATGGTAGTCTATCAATTAGATGCAACAAAGCATCATCGAGTGTTGAAATGTTCACATTTATCGATCATTTGTTATTTGTTTGATCATTTAAAGGTAGACCAAGTGTCATATCCTGTGTGTCTGGTAATGTAAGAATGAATTGAGGTAGATTTCATAGTTATCGAATGTTCCTTTTAAAATGATGATGAAATTACTTAAATTTTTTGGAGGTTATTCATTCTATCCCCATGGAGGGAGGAGATGATAAGAGACTCCCATTATTTGAAATGGGAAGTGTTTCTAGGGTCATAAAATATGTAACATGATATTTTATGTCCAAATTACTTTCTATGTATTATGATAGAAATTTATCATTTTGTCTCATGATGCCTTATATTCAATAGGATAAATTCAGTTTATCATCATCATTGTGTCATAGTTCATCCAAATAGTGTTCCTATTTGGAATTGGTGTTCTTTGGTGATCGTATTTTTTATGGGTTGACCCATGAACCCAAGTATTCATGATGTGTTTTGGGTGGTAGTAAATTAGTAGATGAATATGGATCAATTATTACTAATTTTAGAGACCCTTTATATAGATTAATTGAAAAAACTATAATTATAGGAGACTGTATGCTATTAGTGCGCACATTATATAATCATATCAGATATAGACTCACATTTTGTGTCCTTATTTTTATAGGCATTACATATGTATTTTCATACCATTTAAATATTTTGTATAGTTTATCATCTAGATATAGATGTATACTCAGAGGTAATGAATTATATTTTATGGTAATTTATTTTAGTATTTAATGTAGCATGTCATGATAACCTATATTTGATTAAGTTCACATAAAATTATAGTTTCCTTGACTTTAAACCAATGGATCCTTTTAAGGATCTTTATGTCTCTCCACGTCACATGATAGTGTATCAGTAAGAGGAAGGTGAGGTAATTATTGTGGTGTTAGGAAAGGTATAAAATGTATGTGAAAGAGTATAACAAATACAAAATTGGTTAGTTGCTACATAGTGAAAGAAACGATCATATGTTTGTAGGAGTAGATAATGGTTCATGATTTTTTTAGTTAGTGAGTTTTCTTTTGGGTGACTCCTTAATAAGGGACTCGATTGTTGTGGAAATAATGGAATTTACTATTGAGATTATTTTAATCATTTGATATTACAAACCATAATGGTAAAGTGGCCAACTATTTTGGCCTTCCTTTTTTAGAAAAAGGTATTCAAGATTTGGTTTGTTTCTATTAACATTGGTGGTGCATGTCAGATCCAACACATGTGATTAACTAAGAGGAAATTGAGATGGAGTCTAAGGATTCATTTGAGTAATTCCCAAGGTTTATAGTAGACTTGATATGGAAAGTATTATATTGAAAGATTGTAATAATTTTTAGAGTCCAATGGTTTCACTTATGGAAGCAAAATGAGACATTTGAGTGTGAGGTTAGTGTTCTAGAATAGTGTCAGATGTTTCAGGATTACGACTAATAGATACAGTTCTCATGGATGATAAAATGTTATATGGGGAGAATTTTTCGATCCATAATTTCAAGGTAGGATCATTTTTTTGAAATTTTCAGGTATCATGGTTATTTTTATAATTTTTTGGTTTACTAATTAGGTAAAATGCTCTCAAGGTGATGGATATATGGATAGAGGTTTTTTTGGGATGCATGGTGGCTGAAATCGGGATACATGCTAGAAAGCCATTCTCAAGGTGTCTGTATTTAAATAGAACTCACAGACCAGTTGGTGGAAAGCCACCAACCCACCGAGGTCCAAGCACCAGCAATTAGAGGCTCCTAGAAACAACAAACATAAAAATTGTTTTTTTTTCATTTTTCAAAAATTATATTATTTATATAACAACCTTCTAATTTTAGTCATAATTTGTTCATAACCCCTTATAGTGCGACCCAATTATGAAGGTGTTCTAACTTTCTTCTCCTCTTGGAATCTTGAATTCTTGATCTATCTTACTCATCATTTGAGGATATATCTATCATGTCTTATAACAATTCTACTTCATTAATTGAAATATTTCATAGATTTTAGATGTATTATCTAGATCTAGGGATATCCATAGAGATATAAAAAATAATTCACGCTTGATTGATAGATGAATGTGGGATCACAATTTCTAGTGGCCACCCTGTGATTGTTCTTAGATATGCTTTTGATCGTGCTCACCATTCGAACATTTGTTTGCATTATGTCACATAAAATGTCCACTTTCAAAAATATAAATATAGTGACTTGATAATGATTTTTTGTTTGATGTTATTTTTAATTATAGTGTAAGATCAAAATCTACATATCATTTCTTGATTGGGATTTTAATTTAGCATCAATTTGAAAAATATAGGAAGTTCTTATAATTGTAGGTAATTTATTTGAAATTATCTTCCCTGTTTTTTTTTAAAATTTTCTTCAGGTAGATACCATTACATGACTGGTTTGATTCATTTGAATATGGTAGCCCATTAGGACTTATGTGGATTGATTTTGTGTTTTTTTATATGTGTTTTATTAATTTAATAATATTTCATAGTCTTGGAATATTTGTAGGCCATGTTGTTCCTTAAAATTTAATTAATTCCATTCATATTATTTTATATATTATGGAATTAAATATTTTAATATATATATATATAATTTACATTTATATGTTGAGACTTATATTTAATTATGTTCATTTCTAGTGAAATAATTATTTTATTTATCAGGTTTATAGGTGGCCCTAATAGTTTTAGCTAACTCCTTATAAAGGGATCTTAGGTGACATTAATCATTAGAATAGGCTCTATATATGATGTTTGACATCTTAGATTTGAATTTTTAGTCCAAATGAATTAAATCTAGATTTATAATAGTGGTTATATATTCTAGTAATCACTAATAATTGGTGGAATCCTTTTGTATGAGATATATTCCATTGTTTTAGTGTTACAATCATCTATACCATCAAAGGAAAGAAGGTAGTCATGAAACATTGAGATACCTTCACCTTTTGGAAGGTATAGAGTTGTTCCTTAAAAGTAGAATGATAATTTTCTTTATGGTTTAAAAGGACATAATGGAATTATTTTATTCATTAATGTCACTATAATTCAATATTATTCTATAATAATGAATAAGTATGTACCAATAGGGTTTCTTATGGCTTTGTTACCACATACTCACTCTGTACATGGTTTATTGTACACATGGGTAAATAATAACTTTAAATCCTATCATAATGCACTATACATATTTTCACTTATTCAAAGGATACATTATTAGAGTAGTATTAGGATTATACTAACACATTGAAGAAGCATGTTTATTTGTATTTTGACATAATTACAAGTTATTAAGTGAATGAAAAGGGTCCTAAAACTATTTGTAGAGGAGCTTGGACCTAGAGGATGAATATAGTTCCCGGATAGACTATACATGCTCATTGATGATTTTTTTTATTTTCCTTTCCTATTGTGCTCTTTTACTTTATGACCTACCTCAGTTTATGTCCTTTGATTACCTTTGTATAAATTTTCATGACATTTGTTACGGAATTTATTGGTGTTATTATTCAATATAATTTTTTTTGTGCTTATGGATATGTTTTACAAACCTATGATGGCTATGATTGTTGAGGATATATTCTCATTACATTATTTTATTTCCTTGATACTATTTAGTAGCGTCATTCATATGGGGATATGTAATTAATTTTTGAAGTCTCTTCATCCTAAAATATGTGATTTGAGTTGGGGGATTATAAAGATTAGTAGCTTGGGAGCCCCTAGTTTTAGAGCTTTAGAGTTATTTTCTATGTTTTTTATTAATTGTATAATATTTCATAACTTTTGAATCTTAATAACCCATGTTTTTCCTTAAAAAAATTACATGAATAATATTACAAAGACCATGGAATTTGTTATTGTGATATATATATATATATATATAATTTCACTTTATATGATACTATTGGTTTGTGTTTATGTGCATAGTTAATGGAACTTATGTTTTAGTAATCAGGTTGATAATCGGACTTGAAGGATCTTGATGACTCCTTAGAGGGGGATCTTAGGAGAAAAAATCAATTAGACATGTCACAATATAAGATTCTTAGAACATCATGTTTTTTAGTGTATCCCAATTGAATTACATGTGTTTTTGAAAGAGTTTTTATATATGATAATGTGTTATATTGATGTGTAACCTATGTATATAAGATAGGGACACGTTTTTTGGGTATGTCAGGCATGTGTACTATCAAAGGATATTAGGTTCTCATGTTATATGGGGACACTTACCCCTTATAGAGGGTGTGGAGTTGTTCCTTAATGGGGGAAAAAACATCGTCATTAGTGGTGTATGGGGTTTCATGGAATATTCTAATTCATGTTGATGACTATATTTAATATTCTATTAGCATAGCTCTTAAGATGTTATGACTAGGGGTTTTCATGGCTTTGATAGCACAAATTTGATGTTTTCATTTTTTATTTTATGGTTGGTTTTGAATTTATTTTACATCATGTCCATATAGTCCATACATACTTTCACTTGTGTTGAGGAAACACATATGGTTTTCTAATAGGTTTATACTCATACCCTGCATGGGAATCTCAATGCATGTGTAGATATCTTGACTAGGGATGTGATTAAAGGAAATCTCCCCCTAAATGGATACAAATGACTGTCGAGATAGAGGATATATATAGTACTATGATAGAATATGAATTCATGCCAATGTACATTTTTTCTATTATTTCTAGTTTCATAGTGATATTTTTTTATGTTTCACATTGGGTTACATTTATTACCTTTTTATGACTTGACATGAAATATATTATAAATGCTATTTTTGTTTTTTTATTTTTCTATCATTTTTTGTCTTCTGTTAATATTGTAAAAACTTTTGATGAATATGATTATATTGTGTATAGACACCAAACATTAATTTATACCCTCACCATTATCGTTAGCCCCTTCCATATGAAGATGTGAACATCTTGTTTTGTAGACCTTTTTCCCAGACTAGGTGATTTGTGTCTGATGTTTACAATGATGAATATTATGGAATAATGTGAGTTTGAGCATGGTATTTTGTGTTTATCATACTTCATCATGATCCATAACATAAAAATCACATAGTATATCATATTTCTTTATATTAAAATGAATGAAATGATTACTATGAATTATTAGATGTGTATATGAAAACACAAATAGTTTTTCATAGTAAATAATTTCTCTTAATTTCACTAGAGGATATTATCCACATATTTAAAGGATAATGGGATGCTAATACATATATGTTTTATAATATAAATTCTTTTTAGGGTTGCAAATTGATAGTTAGAGACCGGTACTTAAAACAATGAATGAAAATAATATAACTTCATTTCGAGTGGTGTTTAAAAAATAATTAGTTTTTTCCCCAAATTATATTTATAAATTTTCCCCATGTATGGATGTAGAATTTTTTATCTCCACAATGCTCCATAAGATAATATGTTTTCTTACTTTATTATTATATGAAACCAAAAGACATAAAGAGTCGATGTTGTCATTATATTAGTTTTATTATAAATGATTCACATTCCTATTTCTCTCTCCATGGGTTAAACTATTCCAATTTTTTCGGAAATAAGATGAAAGAGTGAATTTAGGATACTGTTATTGAAAGGTAAATTAGCTGATATTAGTGAAAAAATATCCTTTAATAAAAACAATTCTGAATTTTTTACTAACAATAGGGTCTCATTGGTTTTTCCAGGTTGACAATCATTCCGGATATCTTTATTTAAACATAAAAAATGGAAAATATTAAAATAAAAATTACAAAATTTTATTGTTTTTATGACTATTTGGATATTGGGCCAAACATTCATTAGTTATCAATACACCTTCATTGTTTTCAAAATTAATGAAATGGATCATTAAAAAAATGAATCATTTTTTGTTTTTTTCAAAGATATTTCAATATAATGATTCATATAGTTCGATTATACGAGTATGAGGTGTTTATTATGGATATTATATTTCAGAATATATTTTAGGAAATTCCATTAAAATTATAATTCATTATTCATGAATTGAAATTTCAAAGACAATTAATTTTGAAAAAGTACTTCCTATTAATTAGGAAAAGGAAAAAAGTATTGATGTCTTGGGAGATAATTGAGATGTATTTTAAATATGTTGTTTTGGGGGGTTGTCTTGATATTAAAACAGTTTCATTTGGTTTTTTAAAAAAATTAGCTTCACCTACGATAGCCTTGATAAAAAATCAATCAATAATGACTTTTATTTGAATTTATAAAAATAATTTTAATTATTAAATTTTATACATACCTTATATGTAGTTTTGATTCATATTTTGGTAGTTATTGGTTAATAAGTATACTATAACTCATCAAATTGGGATTACATTTTATTAAATGTGGATTTTTTTTTGTATACAGCTCTAGGAAACTGAGAAAATATTAATGGAATAAAAGTTCACAATAATTAGAGTTGGTAGTTTTTTTCATGATTTGAAAATTTTGAAGATTTTAATTTTGGGGGAGAAATGTTTTTTATACAAGCAATATAAAAATATGACATAATTTTTCACACGACATGAGGTCAAACTAAAATAGTTAAGGAGGGTATATTACCTTTAAATGATTTATTTATTTATTATAGAGGAACAATTGAATGATGATGTTGAGGAATATTATTTATGAATGTAGACTCTAAAATAAGTGGTAATTGAATTTTTTGTACGGTGAAAGATAATGGTTTAATTAATATACATTAACATTACAGTAGAAAAAATGGTGGATAGAATAATTTTCTCTCTTGATAGTGAAACATCTGGGATGATTGATAGTATAGATGATAAAAAAATTTATTATGATAAATGAAATAGAATAATAAATAACTTATTTTATAGAATTATAACTAATGTAGGAATTTTTTCATCATATTTATTGACTTATTTTAGAGTATTATTTATTATTCATTTATATTTTATGAATGATATTATAAAAACCATCAACTATTTGAGTTAGGAAATTTATTTCAGAACTATCATGATGTATCATGATATTATATTCCAATTAAAATAGTTTGGAAATGTGAAATACATCAGAAAATTTATTTCTCAATGTTATGTTTATTTAGGGGTAATGTTTTTTAGTTGTGAATATAAGGGTTAGTTCATCATTCACACTTATTGAAATGGAATTAGAAATTTATTTAAAAGGACTTTATGATTAGATTTTTAAGTTCACTAAAAAATTATGATTTTGTTTTTATAGTGTTGGATTAACTAATTTAATCAATTCATTTCAAATTTTACCAATAATAAAATATATTTTATAACATTAGTAATCTTTGTTAGAGTGAAATAATTATATTACATAGAGTTTTGAAGTCCATTATCACATTTACGTATTCATAGATTACATTTAGATTTGATATGGGACTCATTAATTTTGTTGGGTTTTTTTCGACGATGATTATGCCTTACCACCATATATAATATGATAAAATGGAATGAATTATTTTGATTCTAATAGGTAATATTCATAAATTGTTTCATGATTATTAACAAAATAATATGTTTTTTTATGTATATTTTTTATAAACATATTTATCAATCATCAAATCACATGACACTATGTTATACATTAAATAATAAAAAATGTAGTAAACTATTATATAAGATCAGGACGGGTGAAAGGTTTCATTTGGGACCTCATTTAGTAGAAGAGATAAAATAAAAGTTTTAATTACTTTAATAAAATATTGTTTCCAATCAATGTTGATATAAGTTATACAACAATCATTAACAATAAACCATTAGATTTGAAGATGGGGACCTGGTATTTTTTAAATTATTTCTATGGTTGGGACACTAATGAATCGGAAAAAGGGTTTTTTGATGGAATGGTATGTTTTTTTAAATGATGGGCTGAATATTATTTTATTATTTAAAGGAAATACAACTTTTGACTAGGTAGAGGGAGACCCATTACATAGCCTGAATTCCCAAGGCCATGTAGCCTGAATACAAGGCTTAAAATCCCTTTTTTTCAAAGGACACATTGGGTGAATTTTACTGCTACAGTAACCAAGCCTTCAATTTTTTGAAGGGGGAAGCTTACATATTTCATAAGGGTAAGTACATTTTTTGTGGTGAACTTACTCATCCACTTTTTATTGAATAAATTCACAATATTGGGTAGAATTTTGATACTGGTCTTTGGTGTTTAATTAACGTTGTGGTTGAGAAATTCCATTAATTCTTGATATCAATATATGATTAAATTTTATTTTTATTTTTTTTATATTTAATTTCTTTGATGTACGATTGATATTACTTTTGATATTAATGATAAATGAAACAAAAATTATTCAAATGTAATTGGTGATTTCTCATTAACAAAATATATATAAAGTATTATTGAATATGTTTTGGAATTTAATATATAGGATAAAATTATATAGTAATTGTATGTGATGTAGATGACTAAATTAGTGATTGAATTTTTTAAAAAATAGAATTAAACATTGATATGTATAGTTAAAAATTATTTTTTTTCATCTGAAAGTTAGAGTTTTTTATAACAGATACACTAGATTAAACATTTAATGATTTTTTTTACAAAAACATGTATTTATTTTGAAATATAAATAATATATTATAATAATATATTAGGTTTACTTCAATATAAATTAATAATACCCATATAGTATTTCTTGCAGAAAGGAGTTATAGACGTTTTGATTTATATTGAGAATCCATATATTTCCTCAAATAGTTAATAAAACATTATCATATGGTTAACAAAACACAGGAAATATATAGCTATGAGGTTTTGGTATGAATAATAATTCATCTTCCTTATCATCATTCTCATATTATGGGATCTCCATGAGATAGGGATCATATAGATGGTACTTTTAAAAAGAACACCATATTTTTTATGTTTCATTTTATGATATTAAATAGAAGAATGAAATTTTTTCCATATATATTAAACCATTAACATTGTACACTATCAATCACACACATTTTTTTATAATGAAAATTTTGATTTATTTTTCATGGAAATATGTTTTTGAATCCTAGGAAAATTCCAGTGGAATTTGAAATTTTCATTTGGTGGATGGTTCAAACATTAAATCGGCCATCGGAATAGTATTTTGTGAGCTAGAAGAGTTGAAATTATTTTATTTTAGATATGGTTTAAGTCCTAAAATGTGTCTCTAAATCATATATTTGTTTGAGGAGCATCAGGATATAAGAACTTGGTTTTTTTAAAGGAAAAGGGGATTTATAATATTATTTCATAGTTAGTTCTAACCATGAACCTCAACATTGCAACCCAATAGGGTCGTCACAACATTTGTAAAACTATTCACCAAAGGCCGCACAATTTGGAAAACATCTATAGAAAATTTTATATGTCAAATTCATGAACATCACATGGTTTTTCTAAGATTGTGCCTAACTCATGTGGGGTTGGGGGTTAAAACAAATCCCACGGCACGGTAGGTGCACAATTTTTTGTAACCAAGTAAATAAACTATACAGGGGTTTGGATCATAGGTACTAGGAGCTACACTGTTAGAACATGATTTCATTAACATTGTGGTATATCTCTACACCTCTTTAAAATAGTTGAAATGAAAATTTTGCTCTTTAAACACAAATTTATTTTCTCCCAATTTTTTGCACTCAATCAGCCAAGGGGTCCCTTGTGCATGACAATCTCCTCCTCGTCTTCCATGGAAGGGATCTCCCACATTTTTATCTAAATTAATCAATTTATATTGTCTGGGATCACCCATGGTTATTCTAGAAATCCTCTAACCTATTTCGTTAATTTCTATTTTTTCATGATCATTGTTCGAGATAAAATGACATATTTTTAGGCATTAATCTAGTTCTTCATTAATCGCAAATTGTTTCAAATAAAATCATGACATAGGAAGAGTGGAGCTTCCTTAATATAAGGTAGGTGGCCTATATATATTTTCCCATAATTCGTTGTCATTTATAAAAAAAATTGTTCTTCTATGTGCATGATTTTCCATGAATCAATACTATAATGTGTAGTTCCTAAAATTAATTTTCTAGACCAAGATATAAACTCTTTGTTATACATGTTGATATTTTTGGAGAAATAAGACCTCAAATTTCATAAGACTTTTAGGTGTGCCCTATTATTTAACCTTATTGGTAATTTTATGTCTTTGAATATGAAAACATTTATAAGACTCTATTTTAAATCCAAATATGGGAATTCATTAAATCGAAATAAATGAATTGATTGAATTAAAATATGGGTTGTATACTAACATGGACCATTAGATAAATTATAAGTTATAATATTAAAGAACTGAATTTTCATGAATTTTAATGAGCAATGGATTCTTCCCATGGCTTCACTGTTGTTATAAATGAAATTGTATAATTGTATAATTTGATTTAATAAATGCCTTGTATTTTATTCCCTTCTCCTGAATTGTGAACATACTTGTATATTTCAATAGATTATGATTAGTTATTAAATTAAATGGGTAAACATATTGTTCTAAACCATGAAAAATCCCTATATTACAGTTATGGAATTCCTTGGATGTGTTCAAAGGTTAAATGATATTTTGTACATTTTGAATGGTACTTGGATTCCTAGTACAGAATTCCTTGGATGAGTTTGTAGGTTGAATGGTATTTGGTTTTTCCTTGGGAGACACATGGATTCCCTATATATAATTCCTTGAAAAATTTAATATACTAAATGAGATTGGGATACACCTTGAAGAGTACCAGGATTCTAGATATGTAATTCCATTGACGGGTTCATAGGATAAATGAACTTGTTGAAAACCATGAGTGATACATGGATTCTAAATTATTGAGTTCCACTGATTGGATCATAGATATAATGGAATTATATTATTGTTTATTGGTAAATATTTATTATTATAAATCATGTTGGACATTAAATGGTCATCATTATATATGGATAACTTGGTTCACCTAGGGTTCCCATGAATAGTGTAACATGTGGATTCATAGCCCTATAGCCATAATTAATGTTTATTTTATGATCATCCATTAAAATTATCATATACATCTACCGAAGGTTGAAGCAGGTACTGCCATATAGGTTTCCCTTGAGGAGCCTTATCCTGACATGATTTTTATTTACCTTATTTATTTACATTTGATATACCTACACACTTTTTTTCTTTATATTCAACGATTTAATTATCATTATAAAACATTGGTGGTGTCACATAGACTTTTATTAACACTTTCTTCGGGCCACCATTTGGAACCCGGGTAGATCACCTAAATAATAAATGGGGATTTGGCTCATGCTTCATTGTTATTACCCTATTTAGACTTGTAATTTTCATGGGAGATGACAATGGAACATGTTCTTGGGTTTCCTCTATGATTAATTTATGATAATCATTATTATTTTATAAGTCTATTATGATTTTATTTATCAACAATTGTATGTTGATTGCTTGTTTTTATACCTTATCATGTTCATTCATGGTTATTTTTTAGCACTAAACAGGTTATTTTTTACTATTAACATCTGATTCCATTCATTTTATTATGATTTTTTATACTCATAATTGATTCAGAAGGTATATTCTCCCCATCGTTCCATCATATGACCCTCACATCATGTTGGAAGCCTCTGGATTATTGGGAGGCACTCTTGAGGTCTTATCTCTGACCAGTCCTGTAATGCTTCAAATAAGGATCCATTTTGGTCGATGAAAAGGTGTTATTAGAGATTCTATTTTATTTAAATATTTTTTTGGATGATAGGAGGAGATTATAAATGTGTTGGAAAATTGTAGATATATGATGTCTTGAAATAGCCAACCCATACACAATGGAAAGATCCTTTTACCAAGTGTGGTACTATTGGTAATGCTATTAGTTATTACAGCCGATTATTATTTCACCTTTTTTAATTAATATATTCATTAGAGTTTGTTATTTTTGATATTTTCCTCTTGGCCTGATATGTAAAGATACAAGGTATCTTCAAGCATTATTTTCTGGAACATAGGATTCACAATTAATTAGCTTTATTCTCTTTATGTTCTGATAGTGTGACTATTTTTGGATTCCTATTTGTATACCATTATTTTGTGATTTAATACCCTGAATTCATGTATTTCATGATATTGTGATATCTTTCATAGACAATTTTTTGGTTTAAGGTGAGCTACATTATTTTCTTGATTCAGCATAAATGGTTTTTTCCTACATAGATTGATGCAGACATTTTACATAATCATCTGAAATTTAATTGAATAAATTAAAATATTTGAAAATGGTTAATGATTTTAATTGGATGAAATTTTAAAAATGTCATGGAATTGTATTTATTTTTAAAAAATATATCATTACATATAAATGATGGTTAAACTGGATTAATATTGTTACCTATGGAGTGGTTGCCTCTAAAAATTTGGAATAGATTCCTGCATAACTAAATATTTATATGCTTTCTTCGATCCATATAATTAAACTCTACCATTATATGTTGTATAATAAATACCATAAAGGTTAAATGTAATATTATTCACTACTAATTCATCAGTTAAATAGTTATTTTTATTATAATCCTATTAAATTTTTTGTCAATTGAAACATATAAGGTTTATTACCTTTATGACATGGGAATTACAACCCACATAACTAAATACATATGTGATAATTTTGATACATTTTGGTTGATCTTAGGAACATATGTATTTATAATTAACCCCATAATTTTTTAATTTAAATTTATGTTTTCTTACTAAATTTATCTGTCCATGGATGGAAGTTAGTTGAAATGGTTCCAAATTAGGCATATAAAGGGGTTTACATTCATAACATAGGAATTATGGATTTTATAACTCATTCACATTATGCCTAATTCTACCAATGTAGGTTGGTCTTTAAGGTCATAATTATGTCATAAAATTCAATCAACCCAAATAGGTCTGCTTTGGCATGTTATATTTTGTATATAAACCCATTAAGGAAATTATTAACCATACCTAAATCAAATTTTAATATGTTTTTATTAAATGGGATGACAATTTTAATTTATAGATAATTGGCAAAAAAATATGGAATAACTTCTTCTATAATTGGTCTTTGGTTTAAATGACCAGACCCAAAATGTTATTCAGAATAATTATGTGGTTTGTTATATAATCTCATGGGGTATGCTTTTGATAAAATAATAATGGTTATTTAATGTGTTAGTGGAAACATATTTTGTATTTTTTACAAATTTATTATGTAATATTTCCATACTGACCACCTATAAATTAAAAAAAACTTTTATTTCCAACTTTTGAGCTTTATTGACATGAGCCATAGGTTAATTAAGAATCCAGTTGTAACAAAAAGTGTGTTTTACTCTATTGATTATAGGGGATAATTCCTTTAACTAATACAATTTTGAAATAATATATGGTTAAATGGAGGATTAAAAGGATATTATGGGATTATTTTCCAAATGCTCTATGAGGATTTAGATGAAGAATATTTCAAGTAGAGTTTTATCTATAACTGGTTCTTTATTTTTCATATATCTGAGCCACATTAACATTTATAATAAAAATGAATTGATGTGGAGGATTATAAAACCATTAAGTGGTGTTAATAGCTGAGACCCTGATGTATGGGTTAGTTCAAATGTTTCCCTGAGAGATGACTTAAACATGAATGTGGATATAACCTATGAGTCTTTATTTCCTTCTTTATTATATTCCTTGAACCTAGGAGATATGTGGTAGATCCAAATTACATTTTATGCATGGAATTAGTTTCAAAGTTGATTCCTTATGTAAATGAGGAGTTATCGAGTCCGTGGTTGTTATCTAGTAGGTGAAAGCTTATTTAACTAAATGTTATTAGTTTTAGGCACTATAGGTGCTATATAGGTGATTAATGACTTGGATAGGAATCATAGTTGGTGAAACGACACCCCTGGGTAGTCGGATTCTTATCTTCAATGTTAAACCTCAGGGGGTGTTACAATATATAGATATATTATGAGTATCATCTCAATATCCTTTCAAGTTCATGTTTGGACCCTCTAAGGAGAACTCTCCTATGATTATGTTTAGAGATAATATTACTTATACTTTTTCTACTCTATAAATGATTTCGGTTAGCCTATGTTTGTAGTCTTTAACGATTTCAGTTGATGATCTTTTTTCCAACCTTTAGTTTCACATTCTTAGATTGTTTACATGTGAATTGGATTCCATGTAATAGTGTCTTTTATGTGGGACATAGTTTCTGTGAAAGAGACCTTAATGATATGAGGATGGACCGAGTGGCCCTATATTTTGGATTTATTGGTTGGAGTTGGTTGAGACCTAGATGACCTTCCCAATGAATTATTACAGGAAAAGTTGAAAATTAGTTTGATTAAGGAACATCTATGTGAGAGGTCGGACCACGCTTTATGGATTTCCTTGATCCAGTGTGAATGGTTGTATATTCATTTTGATATTGACTCATGATAGCTTATCTTTTTTTAGGATATAGGTTTTGCGGTGCCTATGTTTTTTGAGAAATTTACTAGGGTGTTTGGTTATTAAAATTGGATTTAATGGCATTAAATTTTCAAGTTCATAGATTATTTCACCATTGGTTTTGTGGTCAGCACTTTAATTTTTGAAGTGAACCATGATGTGGGTGTTAATTAGTAAAATAATAGAATCGGAAGGAGCCCAATTTTGATGAGGATTTCTAAGGGATCTGCTTGCCAATTAAGAACTGATGTACCATATAGCACTATGAGCTTGACTTAGTTTATAGAAGACATGCAGGTGCATGAGTCATATACTGAACAAGGTTGTATTGGATATATGTATATCATGTATGGAAAATTTATTTATCCCTAGGAATATATGGTAAAAGTTTGATAAGGAACACTTTTTGGAGGTTCATTATGGGTAGAGGATTGATGGATTCAGAAATAACACATTCAGCTGTAGTGACCAAGATCATTTGGTACATTAGAGGATGTTACTATGTGACCAGTGATAATTGGTATTTAAATTCATTATTGTGATATGATTGACACATGAATGAGAATGGAAATTATTTTTTAGGAGATGTGGTTACAGGATTTGATAGATGGAAATTATATCTTCTTTTTATGTATGAATGGATCGAAGGGAGCTATACATTCATGTTGTTAAAATATTAGTTTATACCTAGTTTTACGGTTATCGTAACCATAATCTTGAAATCACCTAGATTACACTAATATAGTATTGTCAATTTTTTGAGCTATTATAAACACCTTTTGTGGTTGATGAATGGACTCTTTGATAGTCTCACTCATGGATCAATTTAAAATTAACCCATATGGAAAAAAGTGCACCCCAAGACGTTAAGGGTGGTGACCCTTGTATGTTTTGGAAATTGGAGAACACAATAGGAATCATTATTTGAATTAGGAGTGGGTGATATATGATATTTATGTAAAAAATAACGAATGAGTTGGTTCTTAGTCAAAACATTAATTATGTACATAAATATAAAGGGAATGGTCTATGATGTTTTGGAAACTATTTCATTATTGTGATGTTAGGGATGATACTAATATGGGTTGTCAGATGTCAGTAGCTAGAAGGGGAACCTCATGTGAGAAGGATTTTGGGAACTTGTTACGAGATATGGGGATGCACATCTTTATATTTAAATCTATTGGATGATTGAACAATGGTATGAATTGACGTCTCAGTGAATTCTACATACATTTTCCAATTAATATTTGGTAAATGTCAATGTGTGGTTTTTAAACATGGGTAAGCTGATGATGATCCAAGGGTTCAAGACCAAGAATGATTTGGGATTCATAGCATCGAATGGTTATGGAAAAAATATTGGCTAGATACATCACCAGATGTTGTTACGGGCTTCGGTGAGAAGTCTTGATGCAATAATTGTTTGCTTCGATTAAAGGGGTCTAAATCAGGTTTTAAATCAGTTTACTATTAAAGATAAAGATTTTCATAAATATTCAACCAGAAGTGGTTCAAAATTCATTCTATTTTTTGGATTAATATAGTCAGTGAGGAAATTCATCATACATTCATGCTAGTAGATGACTATAATGTAATGGTTTTTGAGGTTTTCCAATGAAATTCTACTGTGGTCGAGCTGAATTTGGTCAATTGAAAATTTATAATTTTTATCTAATTAATAATCATGTCAATAGTTTCCCTATGATTTTGAGGATGTTCTTAAATAGTAAATTATAATGGTTGTAGTACAATTGCTATGAATTGGACGATATGAGATAGAACCTACAATATAAATAACCATACACCCTTTAATGAAATAGAAAATAATGTGATCCTTTCTAATTTTAGATAGGATTGGGTAAGCACCATACCAATAATTCATGGTTTATTATAATCATTGGATGGGGTATTAATAGCTTAGGTACTGTATATTGAAACGTATTCCTAGAGGTGGGTTGGTAATATAGAAATTCCTTGCAGTTGTTGAATGGGAATTCCCAACCCAATAGGTCAACTAGTTCAATTTCATATCCACCAAGGATTCTTAGGAATTATTAGTCATATGGTGGAGAGGTTTTAAGATACTAAATGTTGAACTAGTTAAAATATTATAAAATAATTCCTCTTTTTAGTTTTGTTGATGGGAGAAACATTAAACCATGCTACGAAATGGAATTACAAGGGTTTGAAAAATGGATTTTTTTTGTTCGGATTTATATCCATGGTGGTTTCATGGAATCCAAGATTAGTTTGTTGTGAACCATCCATTAAGACCATGGTTTTTAGAAAGGCAAGGTGAGGATCACAGTTAGTGTTAACTATTTTCCTTAATCATTCGGTCATGTATAGGTGTCACATGTTTTGTATAACCATGAATCTTTGTATGAAAAACAATTAAAAACATTGAATTCAATATTATATGTGATAATCACTGTTTTTTCATGGTTTTTCTAATTGTTTTTATATATTATGAAGGGTTTGGGGGTTAAAAAACACCAAAGGTTTGGTTAAAACCTAGTTTCCTTAACGATGAACATGAACCATGCAGGGGTTTGGATCTTAGATGATGAGAGTGGAATAGTTAGAATATTGTTTTCTTATCCATGTGGACTTTCCATGTATCACTTAAAATGGAAAAATAACCATTTACCCCTCAAACAATAAAAGGATTTCACTTATTTTCATCCCTAATTTATTCTATCAATCACCCAAATACGCCATTCCCAACCTATTCTTCCATGTAGTGGATCTCCTATATTCCTGGTCCTGTATCATCACTATTGGATGAGTTAGATGACCATTGATTAGTATATGAATCCTCTTACCGCTTTTCTAAGTTTCTCTTCTTATTTTTAATGGAATTTCTATATGAGATAATAAGACTTATTTTATGGGTGTTGGTCAAGTTTTTTATTTCCATTAATTTATGATCAAATCAATAAAATATAATGGATGAGTGGATCTTATATGGTATATGGTAGTAAATATACTTTTTTTAATTTAAATACTTATCTTTTATAAAATGCATCATTGTGTATGCTACTCGATTTTCTATGATTCACTCCTAAAATGTGGAGTTCCATTAATTAATTGTCTAGACATTGACATAGACATATTTTTCAACTCGTAGACATTTTTGGGGAATTACGAACTCTATTTGGATATCCCCTTTAAGTGTGTCTTATTTTCGACCCACATTGTCATTTGTAAGTGTTTGAATATGAAACATTTTAGGTTTTATGGTTTGAATCCTATAAAGATAATTGGTTAAATAAAATCAAATGACTTGATTGAAGGATAATATATAATTTATACAAACACGGCCCTCTAGATCACTTTTAAGTGATATAATTAGTGAATTAAAAATTCATAAATTGTAATTGGTATGGAAAATGTATGTGACTTACATATTTTTATAAATAAAATGGTAGAATCATATAAATTTGTTTGGTAAGTGGCATAGATTGTATTCTATGGATTGGAATTATAAACTCTCATGATTTTTTGCATTGGCCAATGTTCAGTTATTAAATGGAATGTGCCTATATATTGTGTTACACCTTGAACGATAGCAGGATTCTTGATAAGGAATTCCATGGATGGGTTCAATGGTTATAATAGATTATGTATACCTTGAATGACACATGTATCCATGATATAAAATTCCTAAAATTGGTTCATAGGTTGATAATTATTATGTTATTTCCTTAATGGAAACCTGTATTCCTTATATGAATTGTCTTTGATAGGCTCATTGTCTAAAAGTTATTATTGTACACCATAAATGATACTAATATTTCTAATACAAAATACTTTAGATGGGTTCGTAAGTTAAACGATATTATTGAAATTCATGAGAGATACATGGATTCTTAATAAATAATTCCTTGGATTCTCTAATAAGAATGATTTTATTATATTATTCTTGACTTCCATGTATTTAATATCATAAAAACAAAAAAAACCTTATATTATTATCTTTAGATAAATATGTCTTGGATCACATTAAACCCCCATGAATAGTGTTACACATGGATTCCAGTGAATCTTTCAATGGGATATATTTTATTTTTACAACACTATTCCCATTGTATGAGACATTTAGATAAGGTCAGTATAGGTAAAGTCAACCATGTGTCCAATGAGGGTTCTGGTCCATATATGATTTTTATTTACATTACATAATTACTTTTTATATAAATTCACACTACATTAATTTATATTTATAAACTATATTTTAATTAGATAGAGTTAAGGGTTTCATAATGAGTAATATTGAGACCATATATGGGTAATTGTCTGGAACAAACATATATATCCTTACTATAGGTTGGGGATTTGGAACATGATTCAAATTGTTTACTCCCTATGGACTTGGACATGACATGGGATCTGGGGACAGGGCATGTACTTGATTTTTCAATAGGAGTTGGATGTTTTATATGTTATTATTTTTTCAATACAGTCATGTTGTATGTATCACCTGTAGTACATCGAACAATTATATAAATACCTTATCATGTTCATAAATGGTTATTTATTTGGTGTTTGACATATTTTTTGTTATAATTATCTTCCATAGCCTTTTATTTAGTTATTCTTTCACTATATTTAGTACTGATTGAGAGGGTACATTCTCCCAAGTTACTATTCATATAGTGAATCAAATTAGAAGTGACATATTTTTACTTACTGGTGTATATTATATCAATTATATGTTGTATTCAATAAATGTTACTGAATTATTTAGATTTACATTTTACCATCCATGTTATAAATAATATATATATATTTGGAAAATTATTATTTTAAAAGGGAATGATTAAGTTTCATGTTCACTGTGATTATAGATGATTATATATCATGGTTTTAATAAATAATAGATTTACCATTAGTGGTGATTACAAATATATAAATCCAAGATTGTGAGATAATATAATGAAATAGATAATGCTATAATGTTACTCTCATAAAATTGTTTTAATTTTTATGATGCATGTATTCTCAGTTGGGTTGACAAAATCTTTTTGTATATAGGTTTTCATTGATGTGGTTCACCTACATATAAGGGAATGTTAGCACGACTATAATAAATATCTTATAAATTTGATGTTCAACTACAATTTTTAAATAAATGATGTTAATTTTTTTAACATCGGTTATTTATATAACTGAACTCAAAAACTTCTGATTTGAGTTTTTCGTCTTGGTTTTAAAATAAATAACATGAAAAATATATTTTTTGAGTCGATTATGACATGGAAGAACATTTTTCAGCTCATTTATATTAAAAATTACATGAAGAAGTATGTTTCTAATTTTTCTTTGTTAAAAAATCGATGTCAGAAACTCTTTTTTAACATTAGACAATACATTACTGATTTGAAAGATGAAATATTCGATCGCACAAATCCAGAGATCCTATTTTTTATAATGTTCCTTTCAAATTTACAATTAGTTCATAATATTTATTATATCGTGGTTATCTTTTCAATTATCATTTATATGTTAACCCACTGCTCACATATTCTTTTCAAAATCAACTATTTCGATCATCATCATTGTTTTACTGATTAAACTCTATTAATCTCCATCATTATTCCAACAATAATTATTTATTGATCTCATAATTTTATTTATAATAATTTTTATATGATTTTATTTTTCATTTTATTAGTTTTATAAATTGAAATTTCAGTTATTGATTTATTTTTTTCAGATAATAATGAATCCTAATTCAGGTCACCGTTAAACTACAAATGGTCCAATTGAATAGAACAAGAACATCTAATCCTTATATTGGGATTCCTCATGAAAATTTTCACCATTGGAAAATTATATATATTAATACCATAAAAATAAAGAATATTATATAAAAAATTTATTTATTTTTTCTATATTTCACTAGGTTTCATAGATTTTCATCCATTTTTTATCATGTATTTTCATTGGATGTTTTAATAGGACTTAACAAAATAATCACATTATTCTTAATATTGGGTAAATAATGAGAAAAATAATCTGTATTTGAAATTGTTTTTTATAACTGATATTGAATGTCATTTTTTACATCTGATATACAATAAATTATGAAAAACGTGATTAAAATATACATTTAAATTTATGTTATAATAACTTACATTAAAATGTTTTTTAAATTGCATATAATAACTTCACCTATTAAACTCACATGAAAACATAGAAAATCAAAGTAAAATAATTTACTTTGCACTGGTGGGTTATAGCGGGTCATGTAAAAATTGTACGTAGAAACATTTTTTGATTAGATAAATAGTATACATAGGAAAAAATCTATTTGATTTCTTTTTCAGTGAACATTTCATTTATATAGATAAAAACTAAATCTACTCACATGTTACTCATGATTGAAATAAGAAAGAATTAATTTTATTTTATGGAATTAACATGTTATCTTAGGTTGTGTAAGTGGATAATGTAATTCATATAAAATACACAAAATTATTTTATGCCTTACAGTATGATCATATATTGGGAGACCATGGATAAATCCAATCAACTGAATCTTATGTAATTGTTTTTTTCATTTAATTTAATTTAATTATGAAAATTAATATTTTCTCATATTAAAAATAGATTATTTTTTTAAGAGTTTGAAAAATGAAATTTTTTGGGATTATATTAATTTAGAGTCTCTAAATAAAATAATTTAATATAAATAAAACATTATAGTTAAAAAATATATCCAAAAAACAAATCAAAATATGATAATTTTTTGAGTTTTCTCATTCTCCCCTCCTCGTAGAAAATATTTTATATGGTAGTTTTCAAGAGAATTTATATATTATTTTCATTATCATATATGAATCATTATATTAATTTATAGTTGTTGAATTAGACATGAAATTGATCCCAAAAAAATATATCTAGAAAATTAAGAATCATTTTTAATATCCTTGGATTAATAATTCATGAATGGATATGGATGAAGGACTCTTTTTGGTGTACCTAATTAAAATAAATATTGGGTGGCATGCAGAATCATGTTCAGATCAAATTGGGAGGTGTTATTGGGGTAACAATTTCCCTATCAAAAAATCTACTATTAATAATATTAGATAATATTATGTAGGTACCCATGTATTATTTTCAAAAATTGTGAGTTTTTGTTATATTTCTAATAGAAAATATTCATTTTATTATTTTTTCTGATATTTCTTCTACTCTTGGATCTGTCAATGAAATCATTGAGAAAATAAATTCAAGAAAATTAATATTAATTGAATATACTTATGGTTATATTTCTTATCCATTATTTCCTTCATAAATTTAATAAATTATTCTATTAAAATAGTAACTTGTCTAGTATTCTTTTATCACATGGTAAACATTATAACATTTAATGTGATTTTTAATGAAAACATATCAATTACTTATAGTAAAATTCTTCCATAACAATATAAATTTAATATGTTTTTTTTTCTTTTTTGTATTCTCATTTTTCCCCTTCAAGATATTTTATATAATAAAACCTTTGTTTTTAGATTGTGAAAATATATTATTATAGTTTAATGCATTTTTTATTCCTAATAAACACTATAATTATTTTATTTTCTAGATACTTAAATTTTTTATGTTACATGATAATTAATAAATATTGTATTTACATTCATACTTTTTCAAGTACTCTTTTACAACCATTAAAATTATTCTCACCTTATTTTATGTGAAACTATAAGAATCAATTAAAATTTTAATATGAGAAAAACATAATAGTTATGAAGGATATACATTCAAGAAAAACGTTATAAATTAATCTATTATTTCAGAATATATTTTATACCAAAAAATAATTCTTTTTTATATAAAAAATTATCATTTTAATAAAGTAATAAATGTTATATTACACAATGTATATTATTTTTGTATTTTTTATCAATATATATATATATATAATTCTATTATACTCATGTAATTTATGGTAGATTCATAGTTTCTGGTTTTTTTGGGGAATTATGTTAATCATTTTTCTTAAACTAGATTGAGATTATTTTTATTATATATAATCATTGAACATACTTTGAAAATTAATTTGTTTTACTCTTATGCATAATATTTCACATATTAAATACGAATTTGAATATGTGGAAGTTAAAAATATTCATCAATATAAAATTACTTCTCGGTGAAGTTGTTAAATAAAATTATTGTATATGACCATTATTATATATTAAAATATTTTGTTAATAATATATATAGGTTATATAAATTAAGAATGATATATATTTAAAAATATCTAAAAACAAATACGGTGGGTTTATAACCACTATTTTAATATATGATAACTGTATATATTTTTGAAATATATATATATATATATATATATATATATACAAACACCTATATACGTATTAGTATTAGTGAATTTATGTTTTAAGGATTTCATTACCGATTATCCCTTGAGTGAATTAATTTTTTTCCAATAAAGTAGTTGAATTCATGAAGGACAAGATTACATACAATTTCATAATAAATGAAAAAAATTGTCACTAATGGATCATGGTAATGATTTTCTAATCAAGTAAATTTTCTAATCCTTGACATAAAATTTTTACATTCACCATAACATTCCCCATCATTCCAAAACATCAATTACTAAATCCACCTATCCTATAAATCGTTAAATCTACACCTAAAGCCTCAAGTCTTTGGATGAATTATAATATAATATTTATAGTCTATTAGAAATTTTTAATAATGTATTGTATGAAGTCTTATTTGAATTTTATAGTAATAAAATTTTGAAAATTATAGTTCAAGTTTTACTCTTATGGCCCTTTTTTGATTCACTAACTTCCAAAAAACATGTAATCATTACATTAAGATAATAATGAATTACTAATCTATGGGAGGTGAATGACCTAGAATATTCTTGGATAGTCCTTCAATTAAATTTATTTAATTTTTTCAATATGGAATCCATTGGAAATTATGAAGGGATTCATGATATAATTTAATTTAAAAATCCTCATGGCTTATACAACTCAATAATCATATCATTATTCAACTAAAATTTTTATTAATACCTCAAAATTTTGTAACCCCTATATCATTGATTAAGTTTATATATCAGAAACACCTATTTTATCCTCAAAACATAACTTTTCTATGATTAACAAAAAACGAAAAGTGTAGAAATATACATGATCATTGATTGGAAGTCATTTTAGGAACAAACAATGCCATAAATCGAAATTTATATATATTTTATTTTTGGTTTAAAAATAAAACTCGCATAATATTTTATTAGAGTTTACATCCATTAATTATGATTTTATTATCTCTTTAGATCATGTTGGGATGGGTTCGCGGACGCATACATGACAACAGGTGTGGTATGTGGGAGAGGTTTTCAGAAATGAAAAGTTTTTGTAGCAACGGTTTGTGGTAAAGGTTGTGAATTAAGTATAATATGTGATCATTCATAGGAATGAATAATAGAATAGTGTTTCATAGTATAAAATCTAGTATGTGGACCTCTGTGAAAATCCGGTTCATGGACTGGATACGGTTCTCGGTATGAGGATCAACATGTGGTGGAGGCAGTACCGAATATATGATTTTTGAATCTGGGATTAGAGGATTTTGCTGATATATTTTCCTATATAAGGATAAATAATCCCAATAATTTTTTAGAGAACTAATATCTTTAAGAATAATATTATTTCTCTGAGAATTCTTTGAAATCAGAAAGTGGTTCACAAGGAGGATTTCCACAAGGATAAGTTGTTCACGTGGAATAAATTCCACCGAAGCTTTTTTCAAGGATCCCAAACCACAAAATGATGTATTTCATGGATAAACATTTCTGGTACATTGTGAAGGAAGTTTGGTACGTAGAGGAGAGAAGGTATGTATAAGTGAAGATAGTCTGTGAACATAGAATAGTTCGCGCATAGATGGATATTCACATAAGAGGTTCACAAAGTCTTTACGTGGAGGCAGTACACGATTGTGAAGGAGGAGGAGTCTGTGGATGATGGGCAGTTTGTGAAAGCAGTATCAGTATGAAAAGGAGGTGTTACGCTTACCATAACTGGTACACTGTATGTGGGAGGATCATGTGGTTTATAGAATACCCAAGGATGCTTAAAACAACTTCTGGTTAGTTTTTGAATGACATTTATATTACATAACATTACACGGAAAGGTGGATTTCATATTCGGGTGAAAAGAGACTTAAATAAAGAATATACATACAGTAGAGGATGTAGTATTCATGCAAATTAAAGGATCCACACTTCTATAAACAATGTTCGACCAACATTTCTATAAACTGTGAGTGGATTCCTTTCCAAAAGCAGTGAGCAAAGGAAGAGGAATATGGTGACCCTTTCCACTAGGAGTGAGCCAGAGAATGTGACATAGGGAGTGACCATTTGGAATGAAATTAGCAGATGCTAAAACTTGTAAAGGCAGTGAACCTGGGTATAGAATATCTATCCTGAAACCATTAATCATTATTGTAAGTGAGCCTTATTAAATTTTCTACAATGTAAAATTAGTGTGGTATGCTCCTTGAATGTAGAAATGTGTGGGTGAACCAAGTAAAAATCATATTTTCATTATTCATTATTTACTACATTACCTTCAGTGCATCATCAATAGGTAAATTTGGAAATTACATTAACATTAGAGAGCATAACAATTGACACTTGTAATAAAGAGTTCAAGATCGAGTGGGGAAAAAAGAAATTTGAAAAAAATATCCATACCCTGATTAGACCCCCTCTTAGGGTATCTATTTCCCTTTTGGACCTAGAAAATAAAATTATCTTTATTAAGGAATAATTTTATAAATTAATGGTTTAAAAAATATTTTATTTCCACTGAATTGTTTACTAGTTTAATTTTCCACATTTACATAGTGTAGATAATTTTTTACTAATCATTGAAACCATATTTTATCATCGTAAGAATATATTATCAAAAAAACATACCTCATTGAATGTTGAACTAACTATGATATTTTATATGTATTTTTCCCAATAATTCATAATTTATAATTCATACCTCAAGACCATTCTTATTAAAAAATATTTATTTAAATCCAAAAATCAACTAAACTTATATTAAAACATCTATAACATTTTTTATTAACAAAATAACAATATATAAATTTGAAATTTTAATCGTCTTGAAGGATTAGAAATTTTTTAATTTTAATGAAAACCCTAAATTAACATATTTCATGAATTCCAAAAATCATTTAACCCAAATTATAATATATAGAGTTAATAAATACCCTATAATAGGTGAAAACTAGCATGTACCCTAGTGGTACAGGATCCTTCTTGGAATCCCAAAGACACAAGATCAAATCAGGGCAATGGCCAATTTCCGGGTACTGTAGCAGGGCACTATTGTAGTAATGTAGAAGGTGCGGAACTATAGCAGTGAAAAAACTGTAGCTGCAGGGGCACTGTAGCTGGTACTATAGTGGTGGTGATATTGTAGCAGGAATTGTAGTAGTGCGGGTAGTGTAGTAGTACTGTTCACCTAGGGGTGCTTTGGGCCAAAAAATGGGCTTTCAAGCCTGTATTCAGGCCATTTGGCCTTGGGCCATGGGCTATGTAATGGTTCACCCTCTACCCAGTCTAAAAAGGTCTTTTATCTAAATAATAAATTGAGGCTTCAGCCCCAACTATAATGACCGGGCCTTAAAAATTACATAATATTGAATGAAATGGATATTTCACATTGAGGATCTTTTCTGGTTTAGTGTTTTAGAGAATTAGGCTTAACAATTTCATTACATCCCAAAAATTACAAAGTAGACATTTCTACACAGTTTCCATTTTTTTACAAAACATGAACTCTCAAAAAAATTCATGTCTAGATCCATGTTTTAGAAAGCATGACTTTTCCTTGATCCCATCCTTGATCCCATTCATCTTTAAGTCCTGTTAAAACATTTCAGACTTGGGATGAGCATAAAAATCTCAGTAAGGTTTATAAGTGAAAGAATGAAAACATTTGTTCATAAACGCATTCAAAACATGAAATCTTTTACTTACCTCGTGAAATCATAATATTTATGAAAGAAACATAGAAATCCCAAATCATAAAGGTAACTTGGGGCATCTATATCATACTTACATTATAGCTATCACAGCTAGATAGGGAGTTACTTTGGAATACCCATCACAGTATATTCCCTAAATCTCTTAGGAGAAACATTCACGTTTACCTCCGTCATGTTACCCAATACATTAGTGAGCTATCTTGGGCTCACCTGCCCTAGGTTTTTCACGGAACCACCCGTATACGTAAATAATTCCCAAAAACCATAACATGTTCATAACACATAACATAAGCATAAAAAAAGATAAAATTTAAACAATGAAATAATAAAATATCATTTCAAGATATTGAAATAATAAATCCATTTTCAAAATCATTTTCAATACCAAAATATATAAAAATATTATTTGGTTTTTATTTTTCCTTTTAAAAACATTCCGGCTTGGTAAGGAAGCCAAAGATCAAATAATACTCGCGGCGGCGGAAACGTCGTTGTCACCGCTTACATTAAAAAACATTCATTTTTGTCATTTAGTAAAATGCTTCTTATAAAAAGATTCCCTTTGAATATAATGTAAATTCAAAGGGGTTTATACACCGTATAAAATAAAGTCTTGTATAAAACTAAAAATGCCTCAATGAGTGAAGATTGAGACGAAGTCCCTTACCTCGTGTCCAACTTGATCTGTTCGATCTTTATTCTCCTGAATAATAAAGTAAATTTAATTTCAACTTGCTTAAGAACCTTTTTCAAGTTTATTATTCCTTTAATATCACTTATTACCATGTTATAAACATTATGTAATCATTTTAGTTAATAATGTTCATTTTGTCGATATTTGGTACTTGGGTCAAAAATGAACACCTTATATTTACAAGTTTTCCATGTGGTCAATAGTCCATTATATCCAGAATTTTATTCATCATTTTATATATCATATATATCATATATATCCAGTATATACATGTATTTATAATAGTACATAACATTTGGAGGTACGAAATGAAATGCACCGTTCATGGTGACGGTAAGTCGTACGTATGCATGAACGCTACTTTCATTTCTATTTCTTATTTTAATGGAATTAAAAAATAATGATACATAGTTATATTATAATTACAGTATAGGATCATATATAATATCATTAAGTCTATCATTTATACATCCTACATAGGGATTTAACGAGTCTCATCACTTTGAGGGGCGGTAGTCCGCACTTCCTCAAATGAGATTATCGTATTTACCCACTATGGAAACCATAAAGTCTTGATATAAATGGTAATTACAGAATCATAAGGAAATCATAAACATAATATATATCATATATAAATAAAGTTCCATCATAATGGCCACCATGAGAGGTGGTAATATGTAATTGAACAATCATCATTTCGTGAGGCGTTAGTTTCCCATCCACAGAAAAAATATGTTCTTCATCCATTAGATGGAGGTGTGTGTAAGTGTAGTTCGAATACTTATCATAAAAACATCCTAGTATATTGAGTATTCTGGTTTTGTTACAAAAGAAATCAAATAAATAGAGTTTAGTGGTTGGAGAAGAAAACTAAAAGAAAACAAGTTAAGAGAAACTGTTACCTTTAATTTGGGTAACTCACATTGGTTTGAACCAAATGACTTCTTAAGTGCCTTATGACTAAGGTATGGATTCTAGGAGGAATATAGGGATGTAGGGAGCTTAATTGGGCAGATTTTGGATGATCCAAATGGCTTGACTGGTGTGAGAAATTGGTTAGAAGTGGTCCTTTTTTATAAGGGGGAGGAGGGGCTCTTTAAGAATGTTTTAAAATATTATTTTATTATATAATTATATTCGGTTTATAATGGTCTAAAAATAATTTAGGTCAAAGATAAGATGACTCGTATTCGAAATAAAATCATCCAATCAGAATTGGACATGTTTTGGATAAAATTTTAATCATTGTAATCTTATTTATGTAAATCATTTATTAATGAGGTAAAACCTCCATCATTATTGTGTCATAAATAATTTAATTTATTTGATATCTAAAAATTAGAAAAACAAATACCATGATGTAGGAAATATATTTATCTTTCCAATGAATATTTATAGTCGAAATGAGGACTTATATAACACCATATAAAAATTAATTACTAAATAATTTTTGTTAATGTCACTTTTGTCTTCACATTAAATTAATTAATCTAAATTGTCATTATCACTCCCAAGTGGCTCAATGGGATCCCAAAATCGACCCAAAGATGCCCAAGGTCGGACATGACTCATCCAATAGGATTAGAAAACGTTTAAGGGTAATTTTATATTATTATAATATTATTTGTTTACCCTTATTTACCTGATTTACCCTTTAACCACGGTAAATAAAATATTTACTGAAGTAAATATTTAAAATGTCTAAAAATAAAAGTTACATATTTACACAATTTGGGCCTCCTGATTCCAAATATGGAATCCATTTTTCCAAAATCAAAACACATAAGTGGCAAAAATTAATTTAAAATTAATTCATGCTGTCAAAACAAAGAGAGTGTTTTTAAGAATTAAAAACTATCAAAAGATTGATGCTGATTTATGTCCAATTTCAAAGTGAAATTAACTTCAATGACCAGAATTGTATTAAATGGTAAAAATATATTTCAATTTTACTTTAAAAAAAATTAAAATATAATCTAACCATATAAATAAATTAGATTAAAACATAGTTTTGAATTTAAATAAAATATTTTCACTATTCCTTAAAAAGGAACTTTATCAGAAAAATACCAAAAACTTACCCAAAGTAAATTTTGATGTCCTCATTCTAAAGAAGGATTTTATTTGGTCATATATAATTCATTAAAGTGACCAAAACTATATTTAAAAAGGTTTCTCCATTAAAAGTCAGTAAATCGGCCTTTTAATGTAAATTATGCTTAAAATTAGATTCATTCTTATATTAAGACTTTAACTTTTATCGGATAAATATAAAAACATGTATAATAATATTATAGTTAGTTTTGTTTATTATTGCAAATACAATGGCTAGGAGTTAACTACCATTTAAAATAATAATATTATATTATTAGTCTGCAATGTAAGATTCCAAAAAAACCTGTTGTTGCGTATCAGGTACGATATCGAACATAGCACCCCCTTTAAGATAAAATTAATATTTAATTCACAAATATTAATAAATATGAAAATCTCTTATTCTTCATTTACCTGGGATGTTACACCAACCTTTAAAAAAACACTATAATAGGTGAGAAAAAACTTCAAAATAGTAAATTAAATACATATGTAATTCAAATAATCAAGTACCCACTAAAATATAAATATCATTTTTTGGTGAATTTTGTATAAACCATTCCATTTCATAACTAAATCACTGACTGATTATTTCTTATTAAATAGATTATTAAATTATTAATTTTAAATGTAATTACAACTGAAACTACAACAAAATATTCATTTGTTAAACTAATAAATTTACCTGATATAAAATAGAAAAACACATAAACATTTCATCTAGATAGGTATTTGAACAAAATTATGTTAGAGGAAAATTTATATATAAATATACCCCTTGTATAAAATATGTTTCACTAAAAAACAATTTCATAATATTGTAATCAAATTTATACACAAAAATTTTAAAAAACCATAAGTTGTTTTTATTATAAAAAAATAATCATTTATATATTATGTCTATTTTTTATGTTTCTTCTAAGGAATTATTTTTCATCTTATCTACATACTTTGACTAGTCGTAACCCTATATCCCCACATTATAGAATTCAAAAAGGATGGATCCTTTATCGTCATCATTTTGATGAATCCTTGAATATAATGGGTTTATGGGATTTTGACTCCTCTTTACATGGATTCATCCTTGAAGAACAAAACATAGTCTATATCTACCTTATTGATCTAATACATGTTCATAAATCTTGTTCCAACTTCCATTTTATTATAGATGAGGATTACTAAAACTATTTTCTGGCATAATATAATGATGATCATTGTTTGGATATGGGGATGATGTTTTGAATATTGGAAATTTATAAATATCATCCACATATAAGTATGTGAAAATATCTTATACTTGTTAAATATGGAATCTAACGGACAATCCTTGTGGAATCATGTGATTTTGATGAGGAAAATTATGCTTAATGCCTAAGACATTCTGGGATCACCAACGAAGGATTATGTAATCTTCACATAGAATGGTCCACATTCATCATGTGAACCATTATCCATTTATAACTTCATGAAACATCTTCTAATCCCATAGTTCTCTATATGATTTTCACATATTTTTTATCATGATCAACACACATGAAGTCATAATAAATGGAAGATGATTTTGAAATCTCACCTAGAACATTTCTATGAGGAAAATAACCATTCCATTAGGAAAAAACTTATTTAAAATCAATTAATTTTCAAAATATTACGAAAAAAAATCTCTTTTCAATCCGCCATGGAAACTATAAAATAAATATTAAATGTATTGAGTAGTATTGATGGTATGAAATTTTCTAGGTCATACAAGTTGAAAGAAAAAAATCCTTTACACCTTCATAAAAAAAATCCAAAAGTACCTCATCTAGAAAATCGAAAGAAGACTCCTTTTGAACCATTCTGTAAACATTAATTCATGGGAAACATTATTTTCAATATCATATGAGATTAGTGAAAACCTTCTTTAAATATATTATAGAAAAAATGGATATGAAATAAAAAAGGGGTTTTGGATTCAAGATATAATTAAAGACAATTTTTATTAAAAACACATTTTTAGTATCTCAAGTAATTATAGAGAGGAAAATTACATGAAATAATGTTTTTTAATAGATAACTAGTGTAAAATTAAATTCATGATTTTCTTGGGATATATATCATATAATTCCATCATTGTAAAGTTAATAATAAATATACCTGATAAATAATAATATTGTAACACAGTCCCATACGTGTTTGGAGTCTTTTGAATTATAAGAACGTTGGATAAAATAAAAATATATGGATATTAAAATCCACATAAAATTATAATATGAATAATAAAATAAATTTAGTGTTTCTGTATACTCCAAATAAAAGAAACAATAGGTGAATATGACATGTGTCACACAAAAATAAATGTGAGACGAAAATCCCTTACCAATTTGGTAATATTTTGAGTCGTATGCCCCATTTATGAATATAATGAAATGAAAAATTAAATCTCACTAAAATAAATATATTCATGAAATAAAATTTAAATTTTTAATTATATACACCATATAAAAGTAACGAGTAGTGAATAAGGATTTCTCGCCTAGAAATAAAAAAGAGACTAAACATCCCTTACCTTAGGACAAACTTCGTTCATATGCATTGTAAACTCTTGTATATTAAATATATATTTATTATTCATAAATTATTTATTCATAATAATATATATAATACCATATATTATTTATATATATCCTTTTATCCCTTTTTTGAACAATTTATTATTTAAGTCACTTTTTTGGGTGATACATGCTTCCATTTTCATGTATGTTTTGGTCTGGTATTTTTGGTCCTAATGTTTTGACAATGGTTTCTTAATATCCACAATTTTAATGATGATATTAATATAATATATATAAATTATATACATTTTTATATCCATTTATAAAATATATTTATATAAAAAATAAATTACCACACTCACGGAGACATTAGGTCGTACGTACACATGAAGGTTGTTTTCATTTCTAAATGGATGGAAAAAAATAAATTTAAATACTAAATAACATTTAAACAATCATTATTATATCATATATATTCACTAATTACATCCTTATTACCAACTATGTAAATTAGAAATGAAAAATGATTCACATCGATTCATGGAGGTGGTAGTTCACATGTACGTATGGACAATGTTATCTTTTTAAAATAGTTTGGTAGGTTAGAGGGTAGATATGATATTAACACTACTAAATTTTAATTATGTCAAAATTTTCATATATAAAAATTAATCTAATAATAATACTGATCCATAAAATATTCTGATGGAAAATGAATTGTATTGCTATGTGGAGATGATAAGTCACAGCTACACATGAGAGATAATTTAACTTCCCATTTGATATAATGAGGTTAAATAATGGTTTAAGGAAAAATAATAATTAAAAAATGAGATCATTTATGGTGATTACCACTTCATGGAAGTGACTCCTTTAGATTTCCCTATAAGGGCTTTAGGGTTGGTCTTTTGGGAAGGCCATTACGTTTATAATATGACTACAGAAGTTGACAAGAGAACATGGAATTTTTTTTTCATAATAACCAAAGTAATGATATAATTAAACAATTTATTTTTATTAATATTTAAAAATTATACAGTTATCATCATAATAGAAATATTAATTATTTTTTAAATCAAAAAGAAAATTGATTTAAACAAACCCTTTTCTCATAAGGTTTCATTTAGAAGTTTAATCACTAAATAAGATAATATTAATGTCCCAAAACGAATATATTTTAATAAAACAGACTATAAAAATTATCCTATGGTAAAAGTTTGATATTATTTAGTAAAAATTAATTTTTCTATGAATAGTGAAATATAAATATTTTTCTAAAAAATATTTTTCATTCAATAAATAAAAAAAATTAAAAGTTATATTATTTCCTAAATATGATTCTATGTAACATAATCATTATTTATTTATATATAATAAAATTAATTATATTTTAATAATATTTATACTATATTTTAGAATATGTTAGTTTTTCCTTTTAAAAATGCATTATTTATAAAACAATTTATAGTGAATATTATTTCTCAATTTAAATTACATAAAATAACCGAAATATTTAGTGATTTTGATTAAATTTATATTACATATATATAATTATTTATATAACTATTATCACTAGTCATAATTATTATATAAAATCATAATATTAATGTAATATAAATTTCTGGAAAAAATAAATTTTTCATTATGTTTGTGGGTTTTATTTTAAACTAAATTATGCCACTTATATGAATAGAATATGGTAAAAAGGATTAAATAATTATAATATTTTTATTTTTATTAAATAATAATTTACAATTATTTTCTTTCATAATTAATCTTCACAACTGAAAAGAAAAATCCATTGATAATGTTAACATGGGTTTACTGGGGGTCAAAAAATATTCAAGGGTTTAATAACCTAAAAAATTGGTTAAACTATATTTTATAGAAATATTTAGAACTTATATCATCTAAATATCTATAATATTCAATTATTTAGCCTTTTGGTATGTGATAAATGTGGGAAAACTTTTTCATTTCAAAAATTCCATGTGATTCCGCCTGCCCAATTATAAAGGGGCACCCCCTATCATCTCCACTTCAAACCATAATATCATTTTTGGTTCATAAAAAACCCAAAAAAATAAATTACTCAATTCCATAATCACATTATAAATACATGGTTTAATCCTAAACAAGTTCAATGAAGGGTTTCGTGCTAACTACTTTGGTTTTCTAATGAAGAAGTTCCTTGCATAACAAAGAATTTTTAAATTATTTGGTCTTCTACATCATCAAAATATCATAAATTTAAGATGTTATAATAGATACATTATCACTCATACATTGACTGCTGTTTTTTTTATTGAAAAATCTAAATCTTTATACTCTTCATGAACTGGGAAATGAAACCATCATTCATTCGTACGGTGGACTACCGCTTGAGGAACAAATGTAATCCATTTTTCATTATCACATATCATGTCTTTATATAAATATGTATTTAAAGTGTATATATATATATGATATTTTATTCTTAAATATACTTATATAATTAGTATATCACATATAACTTCTTACTATCCTCTCCATGGGGATACGATAATTTGTCTGGTGAATACGACAAACTTCCACCACACGAAGCGATGTGAATCATTTTTCACTAATTCTTTTCATGGATTGTAATAAGGGTAAATTTAATTAATATATTTGATATATATTATTTAATCTTTAATTTTTATTTAAATAAAATTATGTCATTAAATTTTTTCCATTATATTTAATGTGAAATGATAATGTGGTTTCTACTTACGTGAGGACTAATACACTCATGAAGCAGTGTGATTCTTTCCTCATCACAAAAAAACAAGGATGAATATATATATATATATATATATATATATTTATAAAATTTTATAATTATGATAATATTTTAATTTTAAAAATATAAAATAATACATTTCTTTTTTCAGTAATGATCGTTAAGAGATGGAAACTTTACTCCTGCATATATACAACCTACTGTCTCCTTGATCGCAACATAGTTCATTTTCCATAATAATAGTTAATTATTGATTTTAAAACAATAATTAAAGAATAAATATGATAACTATTTCATGATTATTATTCTTTATGTATTAATGTTATTTCATATTTGACCATAATCATTCTTCTTAAGTTATTTTTGATATATGACATGAATATCATCAAAACACCCAATGTGAACATAACTAATTAATTAATTGATTATATCATTGAAATATGTAATATTATACCAAAAATATGTTCTTATAATAGTAAATAACTAAAATAATCATTTTATTTGGTAATGAAATGGACATATATAACGTTTCAGACCAAAGTTAAGTAGAGTTTTACATTAAATATCATTTTTTAAATGTGTTACTGTTTTCTTTTCAAAATATTTCTCTTTGATGTCAATTTTATTAAAATAATTGTATATATTTTTTATATAAATATGAATGAATTATAATAGACATTTTTATATCACTTTTTACTTTCTTATAATGGTTTTTAAAGATAAATCATTGCACATAATGTTAGACTTTAGGTACAAAAGGTTAAATGAATGTTTTATTTTAATGAGAGACTCTAACTTGTGAGAAATCACATATTAGATGAGCTCATAAGGGGCGCAGATTTGCTTGGTCATCCCTAAATGTTTCCATCCTCCTTCCCTAGATCAGATTGTCTTCTCTCTATGCACTCCCTCTCAACGGTCTTGCGAAGTGGTTCCCTGTCCATCTGTGGCATCCCATGTGTGCTCGGTTATCCCGGAAAAGTGCATCATTTCCTCGCATGCTCACTCCTTTCTAGATAAGGTTTTTTCGGCGGGGCGGTGCAGATCTGGCGGTTGAGAAACTACCTCAGTGGTCATAGGGTTTCTACCTCGATTTATGTCGGCTTGGAGTGTGGGAGGAAGTCTGTTGTTGTTTCCATGGGCGGTTTGGATGGCGGCAATAGGATCTATAGATTCAGCTTGGGATGATACTTTCGTGGACCTCATCTGCCTTCGTGACACCTGGTGAGTCCTAATGGTTTGATGTTTGTTGGTATGATGTATTTTTGTAGATTTGACATCATCAGAACACCTTTGATCCTCCTTGCTAGTTCCTCCGGTGTTGGTTGGTGGCGAGGTGCTTCTTCCGGTGACCGGGTCTTTTGTTTCGGTGGATAATATTTCAGGTGGTGGATTTTGGAGGAGCTTTTGGTTGTTGTAGTTTCTTGGTGTGAAATTTCTAATTTTTTGGGAATGGTTGTTGGTGGTCTGATTTGGGGGGAATGTGATTTTGTTGATGGAAGTCATGATCTTTGCTAATTGGGTTGATTGTGTTGATTGGTTTGATTGTGTTGGTGTTGGATATTTGCGGTTGTGGTTTGTTTGTTGAAATGTGGTCTATGGTTCCTAGACAATGAAATCAGTTCACCATCAAGAGTTTTCTCTAGAATATATCAGAGTAAGATGTCTCAACCAAATCATCGTTATTCGGAATTGGATTTTTGAGAGGGTATAGTGATTTCCATAGAATCTAGGCTCGTGCACTCCTTCACGAGATAGTTTTGTCGAGTAGCTTTGAGATGGTGGAAGCTGGTCCTACGTTTTAGATGCTGGGAGGATATTCTCTTGATTTTTTAATTTGATTATTTTATGTCTTTGATCTTTCGTCTATAATGCATGGTTATTTTTTACATCCTTGATGTCTTTTAGGTTCTCCCTCATCATGTAAAAGGGATCTTTAATAAAAATTTAGTTTTCAGTCAGATCAATTTTAATGTATACATTACCAACAATATTCCCACTGACATAACAATCATTTGTTGTTTGTATTCCGTTAAAAGAGTTAAAATTTTATTAAAATAAAATTACATTTCCATTGTTTATTATATTTTGGTATTGTAAATCTAATTTTAGTAAGAAATGTGTATCTTGATTTCTGAAATTATTTTTCATATATAATTAAATGTGTTTTTCAAGGGGTTTATGATGAAATTTAAATCATTAATATTTTATATTTTTTTATGGTATATGGGAATTTTTTTATGTTGGGGGTTACATTATAAACCAAGGATACGTGGTTAATTTACTAAAAAATCATTGGTGGTTTTGTTATTATATAAGGACAGGTTTTTATACTCTAAAACAATGATGGCTGGGTCTGTGATAAGATTCCAATGCTTTGGGTTCTCCGCAAAAGTACAGAATACGTTCATATTGAATATTCCTTTTTTAAGAGTTTTGTGAAAGATATTGACCTAATAAACCATAATAATTTATTATTTCTTTATCAGGGTTATAAAGGATATGTTTGAGTAAAAAGTGAGTTTTATTTCAAGTGAAAATTATTTATTACATTCACTTAAAGACCATTTTGATAATGGTAAACATTTCATGTGTTGTCATTTTTTTGATAGGACTACTGAATTTTTTATTTTTGTGTCCCTGAATAAGATTCTTGTGCTCATCCTATTCTTTTGAAATGCTCTTTAAATGTTTTATTTATGGGTAATGTAAAGGTAGAAGTAAACATGAAATTCAAGACAATTTTTCTTGAAAATAATTCATCTTAAATTTTAAATGTTTTACATAAATGGAAAAATGGATACTGATCAGAACATTAATCTTTTTATTATATATATTTTTAATGTATGAGTTATGACCTAATTAATTGAAACTCCAAACCTTAAAAGATTGATAAATGTAAGAGAGTGAATTATTGACTAAAAACTAAATATTATTGATTATATATGGTTAGTTCTTTATAGTTGTTAATAGAAGAATGGTTTTTATAGTTTTAGAGTTTAGGATGATATTAATAGATTTACCTGATATATTTACCTTATGTTTAAGTGTAAATGATAAGGAATTATAAAATTATAGTGTTTTATTGTCCAACCTATGTATTTTTAAAATAATTTTCTGAAGAGGAAATATTAAATTTGTAGTGGGAAGTCACAAAATCATCATACTAGAATTGATATAATTGGATGTATTAGTTTTTTAAAGTGATCGATCCATTGACATAGGACATAAATGGTAGTGGTGTACATGCTAGAGAGAAGTCATATCAACTACTGAGGAACATGTTGATAGAAGATGATTTTATCTGACAACAACATCCATGTTTCTATAGAACTTAATATCCATTATCATTTGAATTATTTATCAATATAATAAAAATCATATTTGAAATCATCAGATGTTCCTAATGTTAAAAGATAACTCTCATCATTTATCATTTTGAAGGTGAAATTCATTGTTGGGGGTCTCAAAATAGAAATTACAATGAGAAGGATGAAAATATTTCAATGGATCAAAAACATTTTTGAATATTTTTATTGGGAAATATTTCCCTATGGTGTTTTAATCCAAATTAAAAAACTATTCCTTGAATTGAGACAAAACATTGATTATTTTGAAGATAAATATGACGGAAATTTTGGAATATTGTCCAGGTACACACCAGAATGTTTTGGGACCTTTATAGTAATAATATTACATTTTACTCATGTTTGAATCAAAGTTTACAATGACGTCTTATTGCATTATAATATATAATCCCTAAAAATGTCATTCGTTGTTATGAAAAAGATAATATATTGTTATCTAACACTCAATTGACAATTGATGATTAAATCTAGAAGAACTTCGGATATCATGTGATAGAGAATCATCCAAAAAATAAATATATTGGTCATTTATACAAGTTAAAATCTTGTGATAAGAGTGTTAAAAATCATCCTGGTTAATTACATACAAAATCAACAAGATGGTTAAAATTTAAAAAGTTTGGTTAGATGGACCACGATTTCATTAAATAAATTCAAAAAAAATAAAAATAATGTTTAATAAAAAATCATTTAAATATGTCATGTGTCAGTTTCAATGAGTTAGGTCATTGTTCAAATGTGTGTATGAAGAGAGTTAATCATGTTTAAGATCATCAAGATCTGAAACAGAAGGTTATGTAACAATATTTATCTCTAAATATATCTGAGGTTGGACATCAAATATACCAGTAATTATTTTGTTACTAGTTTATTCATATTATGTCAATACCCTATTTGGCTCTGAATCATCACATTATTTCATTTTGGAAATATTTTCATATAAATTAGGAACATCACCCAATTAAAGTATGATAAAAATTCTAGTGAAAACTCCAGGTGGAAATATTATCAAAACCATGATTTATATGAATCTTTAAGTTGTTATTACTATAATAATCCTTCCTTCAAATCAGGTTTAACATCCCATTTTATAGTTTTATATAATTTTGGATATTCATTTGCAGTCATTTTATAATGATAATATATATTTTAGATATAATATTGTTTTATCCAATGATTTAAAACCATTAGAAACTTACTATGAAGTTGTGAAATTTATTTTAGATTGAAGAAAATGTTAATGAGTTCATATATTTTATAATAATGAAATTTTCATACAATTTATGTTCTTTTAGTGAACGAATACTTGGATTTTTTACCTATGTAATTTCATTGTTTTATTCTTGTTTGTGAGGTTGAATTTATTGTTGTCTATGTGATAGAATCTATGTCTATTTTCAAACCCCCTTATCAAATTCGTTAATAGAATCACTTAGAATTGATAAATAAATTCAAGGAGTTACTTGAGAAAGGTTTCATTTGAGATAACAATAGACAATGTGGTGATCTAGTTTTATTTATCACAAATAATGATTGTTCTGGGAGAATCTACATTCATTATAGATCATTGAATGGAACCACTATAATGAAATGTATAATATTTGGAAATTTTAATGACTTCATTACATATAATATGTGGACGTTATGAGTTTTTAGTTATTCCCTTTGGGTTTTATAATGCACCTGTTGAATTTTTTGGATATTTTAAATCATTTTTTCAATGATTTATTATATATGTTTTTTGGTTTTTTTGTTGATTGTATTTAGTTATATTCAACAATTTAGGTAGATGATGAAATACTCATAAATATTTTTTTAATACCAAAATAGAAAATAAACTATAAGGAATATTTATTAAGTGTAAATTTTGGTCAAAAAAATTTCTTTCCTAGGTATATTTTTTCCAAAAATATAAATTTTATTATTCCAACTAAAAAATTGTTAAATAATGGAAAATATAAATAGATATCATATAGATTTTTCGTTTTTTTATTTGGATTTTACTTCAGATAGTTTGATAAAAACATTGATCAGTTGTCTAGCCCAATGATTAAATTAACTTCAATGGTGTAAAATTATTCTAGAAAAAATAATTTCATGAACATTTTTTGGAGTAAAAATTAATATTGGTGGATACTCTAGTTTTTACCTCTAATTAAAAAATTGTTAAGTTATTATCTAAAGTGATGATTTACTGAAGGGAAATGGTTGTGTCATGATGGAGAATCATCCGGTTATTGCTTATGCTTCAAAGAAACTGAAATATCATGAGTTAAATTCTCTTAAAATTAATCTCAAATTAGATTCTATAGTTTCTGATTTAAAATTTGGGATTCTTTATTTAAATTTTATAAATTGTAATATATAAACTTATCATAAAAATTTGAAATATATTTTTTATTAGAATGAGTTAGAAATGTAGTATAGAAGATGGATAAAACTAATACGGTCTATGATTTTATAATTAAATACCATGTGTGGATAGAAAATCAAATTAGTTTATTCCATGAGTTGGAAAGTTAATTATAGATTAACCATGTCACAATTGTAACATGACCCACTGATAAATTAATTGATTCTTATTAGCTTAGAATTTATAGATGTAGGAACCTCCCCTCTTTTTTTCAGGTGTTGAAACAATCATCTATGTCATAAAGAATTAATAAATACCATAATTAGGATCATATTCTCTAGTAAAAGGTTGAATTTTTTAAAAAATTATGTTTTATAAATTAAATGTGGACAAAGAATGTTTTTTGAAATTTGGAAAGATATTTTGTGTGCCATATGATTCCAGTATGAAGAGATAATTAATCAGGGAGGCACACAGATCCCTATTTTCAATTCATCATAGTATCACAAGATTATAAATTGATTTTTATGAGTATTATTGGTGGGATGGAATGAAAAAATATATTGTTGACATAATTATGAAATGATTGAATTTTCAATTGGAGAAATCTCAAAAAAAAAATAAGTAAATAATTCTTCTCATACCAGGGTTGGGGTAGAAATAAGAAAAAATAACCATGGATTTTATTTTTGGGATTTCCATGGACATCACATGGTAATAATTGGATTTTTTTTATTATTGCACTACAAAAAAAAAGTACATTATAAGGGGTTATTTAGATGGGTTCAGCACAAGCCCCTGTAAATTAATTTTCTGTAACATTAGAGGGGGTTCGGCACAACCCCCTATAATCATTGAATTTAGAGGGGGTTCACAACCCCCTCTAAAAATTTTAGCATTTTTTTTAATATATAGTGGAATTTTAGAGAAGATTATGTTAAAACAATCACTATTTTAATAATTATTAGCACTATATATTTAGTTGCATGCACTATATATTCGGTTAGAGGCGCTACACACAAAACCACACACACAAATATATTTAGTTAGATTTTAGAGGTGTTGTGTGTGTGTGTTATATGGAATTTGTTTTATTTATGAAAATAGTGGGGGTTCACAACCCCTCTAATGTAAGACATTAGTGGGGGTTCAAAACCCCCTGTAATATAAGACATTAGTGGGGGTTTAAAACCCACTATTGAACCCCCACTAATGTCTAACATTAGAGGAGGTTCACTACCCCCTCTAATTTAAGATCAGAGGTCTTGTGAACCCCAACTATTTGCTTAAAAAAATCATAATATATATTTTATACATTGTATACATATACGAATGTATTTATAAAATGTATAATATATTATATTCACATAAATATGTAATATATATATATATTAATTGTGTACGTATAAATCTAATATATATATATATATATATATTCATAGTATATTTGGGTAAAATATATATATATATATATAATATACATGCATTCAAATAAATATAACCAATTACAAATAAATATATAAATACACATTTGTGTTTCTCTGTGTTTGATATAAATGTATTTATAAATACATGCATACATAATTTTATTTAAATACATGTAAATATATAATTTATAGTGGTGTGCAGAAAATATATATGCTTATTAATATATATGCATATTTGAATAAACTTATTATATGTATTCACATGTATTATAAAAATAATTTATATTTTAATATAACTTATCAATACATATAAAAACAATAATATATGTAATTTGTCAGCGAAGTGGAATTGGTGTACTAGTTATTGCGTAGGCGATTTATACAGGAGATCAGCTGTTCTAATCCCACTATCCTCTTTGTTTTGGAAAATATGCGGACTGAGATACTGTGGATGGACCGGGACAACACGCATCGGGCGACCGGGGTGGGGATAGACGGAGACAACACGCATTCACAGAGTGACCGGGGGACCACACGCACGCACGGGGAGACACCGAGACACCGGGGGGTGGCACCAGACTGGGGGCAGACACCGGGGACACACCAAGACACACCGGACAACAGACAGACACTGGTGGAGACACGAGACACAGACACTGGGGGCGACACGAGACACCGGGGGGTGGAACTAGACATGAGGCATACCCTGAGGACACACCGAGACACTGTAGACACCAGAAATACACTGGGGGAGACACCGGGGAGAGACAGACACTTGGGGAGACAAGAGACAGACACCGGGGATAGACACTAGGGGACACACGGACACTGGGGGTGGCACTGGGACACTGGGAGTGGCACCAGAGGGATTAGGAGTGGAGGTTAAAAAAAGGGCATTTGGGCGGTTTACACATCTTCCCTTAATGCAATCAACGATTATGGGTGGTTTAAACCTCCCCCAATGCCTCTATTAGTGGTGGTTGAGGTTATAACCACCTCTAAAATGGAAAATTTTCGACAGCATTAGAGGGGGTTTAAACCCCCTATAATGTAACCACCGCTAAATTCATCACGCATGTACCAGCGCTTACTCAAAACTGCCTCTACTAACAGCATGTGGGAACATTAGCGGCGGTTCCTCATAACGGCCGCTAATATCTTTAGAAGGGGTTATAACCACTTATAATGTCAAAAATAACCCCTTCTACAATGGTTATTTTTTTGTAGTGTTGATCGATTAAATAAGTCTTCATATTTCATTACCATTTAAGATATTATGATATTAGATCAAATTTCTTCAGTCTATCGCTTTGAGATAATCAGGTTACATGGATTTCCTCTTTCCATTATATCATACCATGATCCCAGGTTCACATATAATTTTGGGAAATGAATTCATAAATAATTGGGTACTGAATTAAATATCAGTACATATTTTGATTAAAAATATGTGGAAAAACTAATTGAATGATTCAGTACATAGAATATATGTTTTTTCATAATCAACAGTTTATCAGGGATACTAGGAACATAATGGTTCTTTGGATGATGTTTCTTGTAAAATATTTTTTAATCCTGGAATACATATATATCTTTTTGAAGAATTACATGTAAAATGGAGTTAGATCCAAGAATTTTGGGATGATGTGGGATAAACTAAGTATATGGGACCTATTTTTGTAGAGTATATTGTTGATAAGGTGAATTATATTAAGAAACATATGATGATGGATTAATTTATTTTGAAATTTTATATGCATAACAAGAGGAAATACCATTCTTTTGAGGTAGGTGGTCATGTTTTTACTAAAATACCTCCATGGTAATTGCTATCTATTTTAGTAAAAGGGGAAATTTATACATAGAGTTCATTGGGCCATATGAAATATTGGATAATGTTGGATCAATTTCGTACTAAGGGGCCTTTCATTTGAGTTCATAATAGGTTAATATCTTTTTTCTTTTTTCAATGATAAGGAAATATGTTCTTGATTCATCTCATGTTTTGAGATCTAATGTTATAAAAATAAAAGGGAATATATATTATAAGTAATACACTCTTAGAATTCATTACCATTGATATAATTTTTTTAAAGATAACTTATTTCATCAAGTTGTGGTTTTGTATAAAATTGTATGGTTAAATAAGCTACATGGGAACATGAAAGTTTTATAAGGGAAATATAACCAAATTTATTTAATAAGAGAATAAGATAGAAAAAAATGAAGCAGAAAAAGGGGGGAGAACATAAAAACATATTTAATGATTGAATAAATCATTTTCTATTAAGATTAATAATTAAAAATAATAAGGTTCTATTGATTATAAAAAATAGTTAATTTTTAAATCAAAAAGAAAATAACTTTAATTAAAATATTTTATTAAAACAATTTATTTAAAGTTTTTATTTATTAAATATAGATTTTAAACTGCAAAAATAATAATTTTTTAAAAAATAATCACATCCAAATTAACTTATGGGGAAATTTTATTATTTTTTGGAAAATATTTATTTTTAAATGAATAGTGAAAAAACAGATTTTTTACAAATGTCATGTCTTCTCAAAAAATTAAGAAATTTAAATGTACCATTATGTATTAAATATAATTTGATTTAATATAATGATTAATTAGATAAATTAATTGTCATTAATTACACTTTAATTATATTTATACTATATTTTTTTATTACTTAATTTTTAGGTTTCAAAACAGTTTTTCTGAAAACATTTTCAATGTGCATAGTGATTATCCATTTTAATTATTCAAAATATCCCATAATGAGTAATGATTTAAATTTAATGTTTATATAAAATATATATAAATTTAAATTTAAATTCATATAATTATTATCACCAGTTGTGGAGTTTATGTAGAATCATCATATGCTTGAAAAATAAACTTCTTGAAAAACCATGTTTTTCATCACATCGGTGGGTTTTATTTTAACTTACAATATGCCACATATGTAAATTGAATTTGGTAAAAGGTTTTAAATTTATTAATTCTTAATATTTATTATTATATAATAATTTATGTTTAATTTTTATCATAATGAATAGAAAAAATAGTAGAAATATTTTACTACGGTTTAGCATAAAATAAGTTATTCAGGGGTTAAAATAAATATAAAAGGGTTAAAATGACCTAAAATATTAATAAATTACTTTTAATGGTCATATTTAAAAATTATAACATATAATTATAGATAATGGTCCATTTTTTATCCCATTGGTATGTGAAAAGTGTGTGTACACCATTTTTGTTTCAAATATTTCATGTGAGTCTTCTTCCCCACTTATAAAATGCCACCCCATCCCCCCTCCTCTTCACACCTACAAGTACTTTTGGTTCATCCTAGAACCTCCTAAATTCCTTTAATTATTATTTCCCCAATAATTAGAAACATTTTATTGATGATAAATCTCTCCAATTAAGTCTTTGGGTGAAAATATAAATATTCTCTCTAAAGAATAGGAATCATGCTTAACCAATAGTTTTATTTTATTTCTTCTTACACATCCTTAAAATATTATTCATTTTTTTTAAAAATAATAACTCATGCTGGTAACATGTACTATGAAATTTTATTTTAATTTCAATACATTAATCCATATCTTCTTTTGTTACATGGAAAATGAAAACATTATTCATGTGCATGGCACACTACCGCATCATGAACCGATATAATTCAGTTTTTACCATTTCCTCTTGAAGAATGCTATAATGATTTGTGTAAACATAATATATTATTTTTTTAACATTACTATAATTCCATAATTATTGCATCACGTATAAATTATTTTGTTCCATTCCTTGGAGGATATCTTACGATAGCTTGTGCGTACAAGGTCTCACCACCTAGCGAATCATTGTGATTCATTTTTCACCAACACTTTTAAAAGAATGAAACATGGATAAATTTAATATATATATATGTAATATATATGAAATAATTATTATTTTTATGAAATACTTATCATTATAAAATTTAAATATATCATTTAATATTTACCACCCAATTCAATGAGAAATGATAACGTCGTTTATGTGTATGTGTTGACTACTCCCTCCACGAAGTGATATGATCCTCTTTTTGTCACCCCATCACATGGATAATATATATATAATTATATTTAGTGATATAATATGGTATTTATTATTTTTTTTCCATTATATAAATATAAAATAATATTTACCATCTTTCTATAATGAGCATAGAAAAATAGACACATTACCCTTGCGTACATACGACCTACCATCTCGAGAAACATAAATTAGTTCATTTTTTAGAACCATATTTAAGAATTTGTTTTAAACTTAAAATTTAAGAATAATTATGATAAATATTTCTTATTTTTATAATGGGTATTTTTGTTTAAATATCTCTTCATAAATTGTGAATATGATGAAGTCATTTTGGATATATGGGTAGAATATCATAAAAACACTCAATGTGAACATAACTTGTTATGTAAATGATTATAACATTGAATTAAAAGGAATTATAAACATGGTAAATGTTCTTCATAAATTTAATAATTAGCCTAAATTTATTATTCATGAATATAATGAACATATATGATGAGTCGAACCCATGGTAAGGGACAATTAACATTAAATACCTCGTTTTAAATGTTTTATTGTATTATTATCAATCCCATTATATTCAATTTTCGTTCACATAAAAATATTTGATGAATTTTTTCATATAGAAATAAATTAAATAAAAAACGAAATTTATAAGTGATGTTTTATTTCATAATATTTATTTTGAAGTAATCTTTGTACAAAATGTTATTCTTTTTTCAGAAGACAAGATGAATGTTCAATTTTAAATCATATAGGGAAATGTAATTTTCCTTTCACCATAATCATTATTTTTAGTTCTTATTCCATTATAGGATTTCATATTTTGTTCAAATAAAAAACTTCATTCACGTTTTATGGGTATTTTGGTATTGAAAATCTGTTTTTAGATGAAATTAATATTTTTATATCACAAGGTGTTTTAAATAACATATTAAATGATTAATTTAGGGGGTTATGATGAAATTGATTTATTTAATTTGAAATGATATTGTTATTTTTCCTGTAAATAAGTTGTGATGGCATGTTGTTTTTTATAAACTATGTATGGGTGTTACGTTGTTATGAAAGGAAGGGTGGTTATGTTATTATCCAAGGATAGGTCATTCTGTTATATAACAGCGAAGGGTGGGTCTACGATATCCCACTAATGCATTTGGTTCTTCACAAAATTTTGTAAGTCTAGTATGTTAATTATTCCATTGGTATGATACGTATAAATGATTATATCCCATGTTACCTTCCATAATTATCAATGATTTTAATTTTTTTAAATGATTTATTTGATTAAAATGTTTTAGTGATCTCATATGAAAATTATTTATTCCATTTTTAAAGGAATATTTAAATAAAAGAAAACATTTCATGGGATTTCATGTTTTTCATAGGATGAACTATTTTCCTCTTATTATACCCTTTACTAATATTTTTGTGCACATAACATGTTTTTAAAATACATTAAATAGGATTTAATTATGGGTAATATGAAAGAGTAAATCATGTGAAATTTATTGAAGATTTATCCAGAAAAAAGATTAGATTTTATTTTTAATTTTTTATGTTATGGAAAAATGGATAATGGTCTAAACACTCTACTTTATAATATATTTTTTTCTTAGGTATGAGTTATGACCTCATTCCCTAAAACTCAAAACCTAAAAATATCCTCAAATGTAGGAGAATTAATTCACGAATTAATACTTAATATTATGTAATTTTTAAGGCTGTGTACTTATATTGGTTGATCTGTAATGCTTCAAGTTTTGTAAATAAGTGAAATGAGGGGTGCCCATATATAATTGAAGGAACATGAACTCAATTAATTTCTTAAAATATCAAATTAATATATATTAATTTTTATATTCAAATGGATCCAAATAAATTTGATTCAATGTTATGGACTGTATGTGTTTAAATCCTCACATATAATATAATTTGACATGTTTTGATCACATTTTTACCCATATATTTTTATTTTAACTCTTTGATAACTCATTTAAATATTACTATAATATTAATCTTTTTTACCCTTTAAGGGTCAATAATATTACAATTGGATTCTAAACAACACAAAATGGATCATAGTTAACATTTATAACCATATATCATTAATTTAGATGAATAAAACATTTTTATGAATTTTATATCATTTAATAAAATATTATTCATTATCATATACCATTATTGTAATGTTTAACGCTATTCATTTAATTTAACAATAATTTCATCAAAAAAGGGGGATTTGAATTTAATAATTTCAAAAATCCATAATATTTTAAATCTATCTAATAAATCCATGGTATATGTTAATAAATTCAAATTATTTCACTTTTAATGTTTTTGAAATCGTAAATTTTATTTTTTTTATTAATTGGATAAAATAATACACATGTGTTACATAATAGTTTATGGTCACTATATAATTAATAAAAATATAAAAGAAACTAATATCTTAAAAATAACTTCATTAATCTCAATATATATACTTATATTCATTTATATTTTTTTATCTCCCTATATGGATGCAAATTATATATTTAAAACTAAGAGGGTGACATTTTGTAAATTTATTTGATGTTAATATTATATTGGTAATTTTCAGTGATAATTTCCTATTAACAATATCCATTTGAATACTAAGGTTATAAGTGTATAATTAAATTCATAAAATAATAATTAGGATGATAAAATATGGCCTAATTGTATAGTGTTTTCATTGATTAACCAAATTTACCCTTACCTATGTTGTAAATTTTACCATAGTTACTAATTATATTCACTGAAAGCAAAAGGGAAAAATTGACCAAATTTAAACCTCCTGATGAAAATATAGAATCTATTTTATCATATTTAGTATCTAAAATATTCAAATCTATTTATAAAATAAGCACGTAACATGCAATGAAAATAATTTTATTTAAAAAAACAATTTTAAGTATAAAATATGGTTTACTCTGGGTCCATTATTTTAACAATGATAAATGAATATTAAAACATTAGATTGAATACATAATATAATTATTTCATGTAAATCATTCACCAATTTTTATTAATTTAATTTATTAAGATAAAATTACATTGAGCACATAAAAAAAGTTTTTCAGAATAATATTTCTTTTTGATTCAAATAATTTTTATGTTTATTTATAATCAATTGATGACCAATGAATTAATTTTATACAAATATAACCATAAATATTATATAATTTATTTATCATATTCATAACCATCAGTAAAACACCTTGATGATATAAAGTAACTTTAAATTTTTACTCGTTGAAACTTATTATCGTGTATAATAAAAACTATAGAATAAAATAAATTTATTTGAAAAAAATTATAAAACCGTAGCGTATACATCCCCCCCCCCCCCATAATAAAATTTCAATAACAAATGGTTTTCCATTATTAATATTATATTATAATAATAGACCTTCTTAGAAACTCATCATAAAATTGAATTATAAAACATACCATAAAAATAGAATGCGGAAAATATAAAGGTTAACTGAAGTAAGATAAAATCAGGTACCTATATAATGAAAAATTTGGTGGGAAGATAAAATATGGACATGGAAGAGAACATTATCTCTTGTGAACTAATTGATAGTGAAAGTGAACATTATTTGTAAAAAGATAACGATTAAAAAACCCTTGAATCAATAAGGGTTTAAAAGGCTATCATTTTATAAATATTAATGGTAATAAGACAACGTTTTTATCTTTATATACCTTTCCTAGATTTTATTCATTCTGTTACTACATAGACTAAAAACATTAGGAATCATACTTACTTGAAAAATTTAATTTCATCCATTAATCAATTTCATTCTCAGTCTAATCTACAACTCCAAAAGATTATTATTTGAGATGAATTTGTAATTATTCCTAAATAACTAAAATCAATGTATAACATAATTAAAACTTATATCAAAATATTCCTCATTTCATTAGGAATTAACCAAACAAATTATTAGCATACTATAATTCCAGAAACAAGTATACTATTATATAATTAAATATAAAATAAATCCCCAAAACCATAATTACCTAAATAACCACAACAGTAAATAATGTTTTACTCATAATGATATATAATACCGTTAAACTACAATATTCAAAGAAAAAAATTAACAACCTTATTCCCATAAAATCATTCATGTTAAATCACTTTTTTAAACCTATGGATCTTATATTCCTCAACCCAGTGAATCATCTCCCTAATGACCTTAATCACCATGATAAATTACTATAGAATAATATAAAAAAGTGGGCTTCAAAAAATATCATGATTCAAATTTAGATATTATCCATTGGTCTATAATAAACATAACATTAAATAAAATTAAAACCCTATAGGACATTTAAACCTCAACATAGTATCAAAATACCATCTCTTAAAACATTAAAAAAGGGGTGTTGTTGCCTTGGAATTTATGATCAAACAAAAACATATAAACCCAATATTGTATACATAACATTTATTTTATCCTCGCATGAATACATATATTCATAAACATTTAAAACAATCCTTACTCATTAAATTAGTTCTCAAATATTGAATATTTTATATAAATAAAAAAATGAAATAAACATTATAAAATATGGCTTAAATCACTTTTAATCAGTTCACAACCCAATTTAAAAGTTACCAATACTCGCAATTTCTATAATATAATTATCTACACAAAACATAATTATCTAAAAAACCAAAAAATCATAATTTTTATCTCATTCCTTAATCATTTATTCTCCAAAAATAACACTATACAACTAAATCACATTTCATAGTTATATGTACCGTTACAAATAAATTATTGAATCCAAATATTAAAGAAACTATATAATAATAATTACATTTTTCATGATTTTTATATTCATAATATTGCTAGTGTAATGATTTTACAACATATATGATGAATCCAAATACATAAAAATTTCAGCAATACTACCTCCTTTTTATACTATTTTGTAGATTCATTTTTTTATTCCCTAATAAATTATTCCTAAAATATTAAATTTTAATCATCTTTTAGCATTACAAAATCTCGCATTTATCATTCTTATTACTTTTAATGTAATAAAAAATTTCAAAATTATCAATACAATTCATATTTCATTCATTGCCGCTTCATCATTATTAGTAAAACCATTACTCATACAATATTATCATGATTTCATTGGGTTCCAACAACTGAAGAAATAAAAAAATTATAGTGTGAATAACAATAATAATTGTGGAAAACCACATAATCATGAAAATTTATTTAAAAGATGTCTAAATCAGGGAATATTATTTTATCAACCCTTTGGATTAACCTAACACATTGATGATTGCAACCAAAACCTTAGGATTTTAACCTATTCATATTCATATACCGCCATTTATGACTAAAGTTTTCTCATCCTCATTTCCACATATTAACTAAATATTACTCTAATACAAGCTATAGTGACCTATGCATTTTGCTGATAAATATCACTTTTAAATAGATGAATATTTGTTACATAACATTACAATCCACATAACAATAATATAGGTCATGTATCTTTGAAAAAATAAACATATTAAAAACTAGTTTATAAGTTTAATAGATTATGTTCTTCAAAACTATAATCCATCAAAGACATGTCATTCCAAAAATAATTATATATGGCATTAGAAAAGAAAAAATCGTGAGTTTTAATTATCATTAAGGACAGAAAATGGAAATATTTTTTATCAAATAAGCATAAAATGAGAAATATTCTATGATAATATGTGTTTAACGTTTGAAATAAATACCCATAAAATCAAAGATTGTATTCTTGAGTCATGGAGAAAATAATGGTAGTTTAAAATACATGAATCATAAATGAATCAAACAACATGAGACAAGAGATCATAACATTAGAATAATACATAGAATTGTGGAATACACATAAGCATAAAAAACCGCATTACAAGGCTATGCATTAAGAAATTCATAACATGTTAGACTTGGGCTATCCACCTTTAAACCTCCTTTTGTCTTTCGATAAACCCCCATGTACCCAGTTTTTAGATTTGGATAACCTCATATGTGCCATTTGATCTCATAAAAAATCAATCATTACACAATGAATTGGATATAGATATAGGTCATTCCATTAATATAAAAAAATAATACATACATGTTCAACAATATCATAAAATATTCATTATACCAGAACCTATTAAAATAATAGTTTTTCTTCAACATTACATCATAGAATTACCCATGGAAAAGTATGTGTTTCATAAAAATATTATCGTAATAAATACAAACCATCCTAATAAATAATAAGGTCAGATAATTAGGATAATAATTCAATTAAATATTAATTAACATCAAATTGCGTTATCTTATATTGAAATGTTTTTTGAAAATCACTTGGAATGTTTCGTCAGTATAATATCCCTTCATTATTGAAATAACACCATTATAATATAAAACATTTATTAAATTTTATGAGAAACAATAATTTCAAATTAAAGATTGTAGCATTAAAATTAATCTTCATTTCATTGATTGGTTATGGTGGTGAGAAATTATTTTCATGTCATATATGTTAAAAGAAAGCATCCCTTCAAACTGTTGTAAAAAATCCTAAGGTACATCATTCAAGAAGTGAAATTAATATTACTTTTAACACAATTATATAAATTTAAAACATTTTTATGATTAAATTAAAAATATTTTTGATAATAGTAAAAACGTTATTTAAAATAATTTTAGAAACCATCAATATGGAAGACAAATGTTTTTCAACCAAAGAGTGAAGCAATGCAAATTTTTCTTAAACTAACATGTTAGGACTCAAGAGTATTCCTAGGGAGGAAAACGAAAGTAAAACAAATATTTTTAATAAATAACTAGATAATAATAAAATTCATGAGTTTATTGTTATATATATCCAAATCATTCATCATCATGATCTTAATGATAATCAATATTTTTAAATAATGCGATTATGAAATAAAACTCTCCAAACGTTGATAACTTTTGAATCTAAACACAGATGAATGAAAAAAAAAATTATATGTTCTATTAAATCCCTATTAATTTCACAATATTATCCCTAAATGAAATTATAAGTATCTACAATATAACAGAGAAACAGGGGGTTAATATGAAAAGTGTCACACAGAAATAAAAGTAAGACGAAAACTCTTACCACTTTGGTAATGTTTGAAATCATAAGCCCCATTTAAGAATAACATAAAATGAAACATTAAATATAATTAAAATAAGTCTATCCATTTTATAACATGTAAATTTATCAGTATATACACCATAAAAATTACTATGGATTATGCAATATATCTCAGAGAAATAATAAAAGGGACCCTTATCCTATGATTAAATTACTTCATATGCATTTAAACCTACTATATAATAAATATTTAATTATTATAAATATAATTAAGAAACATAATCATATATATCATATCACATATGATATAATTATAACCATTATCATCTTTGTTTTGTAAATGTTTTATTGAAATAACTATTCCTTGAGAAATCGGCTTCCTTTTTCATGTATATTTTTATTCAGTAATTTTGGTCGCTATGCTTTTAACATGGTCAAATAATCTCAATAAACTCAATAAGGATATAAATATAATATATATTTCTTATATATGTGTTTATATTCATTCATAAACCATAGACATAGAAAAAAAATTAATTACACGATTTTAGGAGATGGTAGACCGTATGTACACATGAACACTCTTTTCATTTCAAAAAAGATGGAATTAAAGAATAAAAAATATTAAAATAAAATTAATTAATAATTATTATATAATATATATCATATATAATAATTAATTTCGTCCTTATTACCATGAGAGTAAAATTGAAATGAAAAATCAATCACATCACTGGGTAAGGGTAGTAGTCCACATTTATGCACAATCTAAATTATCATTTTCCAACGATTTTGAATGTTAGAAGTTGATATTATATTTTAATTAAATAATTATAATAATATGAAACATATAATATATAAAAATTTATCCCCTCATAATATTCATCGATAAAAGATAGTGATGAAAAAATTATTTATATCACTATCTAGAGATGGTAAGTTGTACGTATGCACTAGTGATACTTTTAAAAACCATTTGATGGAAGGAGGATGAATAAAGTTTATTTAATAGTAATAATAAAATTATATTATATTTATGATAATTAATTTATTATTTTATTAATAATATAATAAATTTAGAATAGTTAAAGGATAATTTTAAAATGAAGTGAATGTTTATGGAGATTACCTCTTCTTTGAAATGACACCTTTCGATCACCTCTTTGGGCAGTAAAGTTAGCCTTTTGGGATGAAAATAACCTGTATAATTTGTATAGTGAATTGTATAATTTTATTTTCCTGATTTTGGTTTATATATAACACTCAATGTACTCTAAATAATGGAAATGTGGGGTTCCCTTTTATAATGGTCGGGAGCGACGTTTTGAAATTTCATAAAATTTTAAATTTATATAAATACATGTTGATGTAAAAATGGATCAAAATTGATATTATTATAATATTTTGAAATTTTTATTCCAAATAATATAATAAAATATATCTTTTTCATTTTTGGGTAACATTTTCACCCTAATAATTCTTTTTATCTCTTCGTTAACACTTATGAAAATTATAATAATATTAACATTTTCTACACATTAAGGGTTAACAATGTCATTATAATATGTAAAATGACACATAAATGGATCATTGTTGATTTTGAAGACCATATCCCATTTATTTATGTAAATATAATATTTTTATTGATTTTATATCATTTATTAAATGATTATTTATTATAAAATACAGATATAGTTATTTTTACCAATATTAAATTAATTCAACTTTTAAGTATAGTGATAAAAATGGGTAATTAAAATACAATGACATCAAATCACCTAAATTTTTAACATTTACCTATTATATTGTTGGGAAATATTAACCCGTTGACAATATATCAATTTGATTATTTTAAAAAATATATTTTATTTTTTTTATTAATTAGAGCAATAATAAATTGGTGTCACATAAGAATTTTAGTTCACTATATATTTTATAAAATATACAAATAAATTTATCTAAAAATAATAATTTTATTATTCTCATAATAGAAACATATAATCATTCATAACTTTTTTATCCTTATGTTGATTCGTGATAGTAATTTAAAATTAAGAGAGGGGACATTTTTTAACTTCATTAATTTAAATATTATATTGGTAATTTTTTAGGAATATTTTCCTTAAATCAATTCAAATTCAATCCTTAGGTGAATAGGTTATAATTATATTCATATAATAAGAGTTATTATATAAAAAATTGTCCTTTTCAGTTTTTTTTATCCTTGATTAACCCGATTTGCTCGTTACTCGGGTGATAAATTTTAATACAGTTACCATTTACATTAAATAAAAATGAAATATAACTATTTATAAAATTTAAATCAAATTATTTCCAATAAGGTATCTATTTTATCGAATTTAATTTATAATATTGGAATAAAATAATTTTATGTTCACAACGCATGTTGAAAATCACTTTTTAAAAAAATTATGTATAAAACATTTTTTATTCATGTCCGAGGTTTCGAAAAATATTAAAGGGATAAAAAAATTTATTGAATATATAATATATAAATTTTAATAAAATAATTCACCATATATATTAATTCAAATTATGAAGATAAAAATTCATTGAGCACATAAAAATAATGTTTCAGAGAATTTCTTTCTTTCAAATGTTTTTTAGAAATTGGTTCATTTAAACTCAGAATTTTTTGTAACTAAAACTATAATAGTCAATAAATTTATTTAAAATTATATATATTTCATAATATATCATTGTGTAACACATCATGATCTCATCATTATAAGATTACAATTTCATTGGGGGAAACATTGTTGTTAGGAGGTTACGATTGATCACCAAATTTGCATCCTAAATATTCTACCAAAGAGAAAGAATCGAATCCCACATAGTTCGATTGCATTATTTATGTTTTTGTGATGAGACTTCACCATATACTTTAATGCCAGGTAGAAAGTGAACCTACATCATAAAGGGTATGAAAAAACACTATTTAATGAGGCATAGACTTTGGTCTTTATAAATTATACTAAGTATAGGAGATGGATGTGTGTATTTATAATGAATGTGTGCCACAGTATATGTTGGGTTTTATCATACTCTTATTACATGAGGCATCCTTAACATGTCACGTTAGAAATCCTAGGCTCATAATAATTGGAATTATATGCTCATCACAAAGGTAATGCTATAATAAATTATATTCTACTGAGTAAATTGTTGTGCAGTTTAACATCATGTGAGTAAGATCTATCTTACCTATTTTATCATAGTCCAAATCAAAAATTACGTATTCATCCTATTCATTAATTTTGTTATTCTTATTTACGGTGGGAGGAGATATGGATTTCGGGGATTTTTAATGAAATTATCTATTGAATTGATTAGTGGTTTCCCTCAAAGATTTCATTGTTATATCATATGTTGGATAAATATTACCAAAAAAATATTGATTAGGATCTTAAGAATATACTCATAATGATATAATTAAAATATGGGATCAATTTTAGTTTTAAAAATATACTTTAAAACAATTTAACAAAACAGAACACCAAGCCTCTTAAAGTGCGTTGTCGTATATAATCCTTACTCCAATGACCATAATCACAAAATCATATTCATAATAGATATGATTACATCATAGTGTAACATATTGGTATCACTAAGGATATTATTAATCAAATATTGTTTATCATAATCAAAATTGTGTAGATAAGACAAATAGGAAAGAAGGATGAATACAGTGTCTCACTTTATATTATATGTGAAGTGGAATCAAATAATTATAAGTAATAAGAATTAAAATATCTAACAAAAATTAGAATGAAATATAATCTCTTAAAAGAATAAACCACTTTAACCTTAAGATAGAGGTATTCTATAACCCAGAATAAAGATATCCCTTGTTTTATATATTCAAGAAATTATATATTCTCTTACAAGTAAATCCTTCTATATGATGATCATAATTCCTTGGTCATTCTATCCCTATAATTCCTCGATACAATGATCAAGTGCTAGAATTTATGTTATAAATAATGGTGAGTCAAATTATTCAAACACAAACTCATTATGTTAATCAGAATAGAGAATATAATGTTTATACTATTAAAAATTAATTACATATTCTATATATATGATAAAATATAATGTTTTCTACAAACATATTACAAATCTATTTGGATTGAAAAAGTTAGTAAATTTGTTTCAAGAATGTGTTTTTTATTTATATAACAAAATTAATGGAAAAGTAAGAAGAAAACATTTGACTCAATAATATTTTAATTTTTGGAAATAAAATAATCCAAAACATAAATTAAAAATAAATTTTAAAAAAATATATTATAGTTAATTTAAGTACCTTATATTCATAATTAATCATTAATACATAACTCACCCAATATTTAGAAGTCATATAAATACGATTATGTTGATTGTGATTGACTTTCCTTTAGGATAATATTTTCCACATATAATTGTATTATCCCCTATAGTATAACATTAACATCCTTTATCAAATACATCCCATAGTAAAATCTTCCCTTATGTTAATAAAAATCACCATTTCTGGAAAAATTATCCCCCTATTTTATTTTCAGAAAAGGAATCGGGAAAACACTTGATGTTTCCGAAAATGATAGTGAACCAAACCTATAAAACAATACAATAAACTAATTCATCATCCATAAAATAAATATTAGTGAACATCAAACCAATTATAATTAGAAAACATTTAAAAAAATTGTAAATGGTGAAAAAATAATTTATTTGTAAACAACTAATAAATTTTTTTCCAAAATATAGCAACATTTAAAATAGAAAAAATATTCATTCTTCATAAAATTTTTCAAAAAATACAACACCTTGAATTGTTTTATTTCCTACTCTATCTTCACTAGTCTCTCCTCATGATTTTGAAATTCTCATATAATTATTTGCAATAATTCCTCAATTTGTTAATTTCCTCTTCAGAAGAATTGAGTCTTGACTTCTTTAACTACATATGTGAGATCATTCATTTGAAGGAATTAATTTCCTTATTATGTTGAACATTTTCATCTATAAATATATCAATAAACAACACTCAATCTTCCATATTTTTTGATAACTTATTAAAGGATTTGATAGATTCATTCAAAATTTTCTTCACGTCAACAAAATCTTCATCATTCAGCTTGATATTAGCATCTATTTGATGATAACACTATTCCATTTTCTTAAATTCCTTTCTATTAGATTCAGATCATTCATTATCAACATTCATCTAATCCTTAAGCCAAATAATTTTTTCATCATTTTCTTATTTTTATTTTTTTATCCCCATAAATATATTCATGTTTAAATTCTTCAATAAGTTCATCCTCAAGCTATTTTTCATGTTGTCTAGATGTATTAAAATCAACTTTGTCGTGTTCCAGTTCAAATTATTTTTATTCAAGAACTACTGGTATTGGTTCATCTTAGATAATTATACATTTCACTTTATCATGAAATAATGTAATTTTGGTATTCACACCATATTTATTATAAAAAACTAACCATGTATCCTATTTACCTTGATCAGCTTGGGATGTAAGTGAAACTACATTCTAAAATTATCTCCGAACTCCATTCAAAATTTATTGACTAAGTTGATAATATAACATCATTTTCTTCTTATTTTAATTCTTTTACACTTATTATAAATTATTAGAATCCTGGATTTTGATAAATTTGCCTTAGTCGGGAAAATTATGATTAATGGATCATCCATTATCATTTTATCTTTGTTTTTTAACCATTCATCATGAACATCATTAGGAAAATTCTTATTTATATTTTTCTTCTTTGTTAGGTAAGATTCATCTCTTATTTTATTTTCCTTCTTATAACCCTTCTTAGCATTCCCAGAAGGATCTTCTTTTAAAAATGATCTCTCAACTTTATCAAAAAAATTGGACACTTTTTTATCAAAAACCAACTTCATTATTCTCATTGTATCATAAATTATGAATGAAACCATTTCTATCATCCGAGTGGAATTGTTTGAAACATTGAAAACATTCATTAATACCTCTACCATCTTGCATTAAAATTTGGGAAAAATTATGATCTTGAATTTGATAGTTCCAGTTTTTATATCATCACTATTAAGAATAATTTACTTCATAAAATTATCCATCCTTATAATGACTAGATATTCCAATGTGGACACATATTCCAATTTAATATTTTCTTAATATACTTTCCACTAATGAGGAATCCTCTCTTCCATAAGTCTTACACCCTATTATCTGGTGTAATACAGGTATATTTTCTTAAATTTTTGTACTGATCAAATAAGTAATCTTCTTCCTTCTACCTACTGAACATTCCAAGATCATCAGATAATTTGTGAGAAGAACCATGTTATTCTTCCTCAAAATATAATCCGAGGAGGACTGAAATGTTCTTATGAAAAATAGTATACCTCTTTCTATACATCAAGGAGGAAATATGATCATTTCCATCTTCGAATAAAAAATTAACAGATGAATAAAATTCATGAACAATATCATGATAATAAAAATCGTCATCCGTATACATTTTTTGAACACTGAAATACTCTTTATCTTTAAAATATATATTCTTTTTCAACATATAATCATATTTAACATAAAAATAATTTTATAAAAACATCTAATTATATACATATAATTTTGTAAAGTAGTATTTTATGTCCATTGAATTGCAATGGATACCAGTAGATGAGTAACATATAAAACGTTATCGGGTTGAACACTATGAAGGCAGCAGCAAATCCAGAAAAAATATAGAGATGACCAATGTGGGACCTTGGTTTAACCCACATTTATATAGGAACATATGGTGTTTGGTCAACTTCCAAAATAAATACAACTGTAGGAAATAAAACCAAATTTTTCTAATGGTTAATGTTCATCTTAAAAAATATTTAAAAAAATTGAACCCTCAAGGTTTTAAAAAAATTATCATATTGAGAATGGATATAATATGAAAATTTATTAAAAAAAACAAAGAAATATTTTTATTTTAAATATAAATATATTAATAATGAAAAAATTAAAATAACTTATAAAATAATATAGTTTCAAATGTAAAAATAATTATAATAGAGAGGTATCTTTCAGATCCATGAAATCCATTTTTTTAAATAAAACTAGTTATGATGTTTTTTACGAAAACTAAATTATATATTTTTGTTGAAAAAATTTTATTATGATACTTCTCAAATCCTAAAATATTGTAAAAAATCATGACACTGGAAAAATTTTATAATTTTCAGAGTCTGATAATATTTTTACGAATTCTAAATATATAAAAATACTAAAGAAAATTGAGTCTAGAAAACTCATTATAGTAATTATTTAATAGAACTATAAACATACAAAAAACATAAATCATAAATAATCCTCTATGAATTTTTTTTGTTAATGTAGGTTATTGGTAAACTAGATGTAGATATAAATGATTAATTTATGTTTATCATTCCCAAATTCTATTTAATATATTAAAATCTATCTGAAGGAAGGTTTTTTATAAAAAATTAACTAATTTTTTATTGTGTAATGAAGAAGGAAGGGGTACCATAAAATCTGACATCTAACCAGCTTCATGGAATGGTCGGAAGGGTGTTCCCAATCCCCATGGGCTAGAAACTACTTCTAGGAATCATAGATAGTCCAAAGAGAATGATTTATCCCATTAGATAAACAAGATCAAAATGAAATTAAGTGAACAATTGAAAGAACCAATTATGATATTAATTTAATCTAAATTGATACAGAACAAAATCCATATACAACTATAGAGAAAAAAAATAGAACACAAGAAAAAAAACTAGATCGCACAAACCAAATATTCATGTGAACTCTTGGTCACCACCATCCACTGACCAACCAACTATAAATGAAACTCGATCCTCAAAACATGAACCTTCAAAACAAATCGAGTCTAGCTACACAGATGGTACATGTACGGTGTGAGCTTGACAGCTCGGTAGGCAATCACTGCAGAATCCATGGGTTTCTGTACCTGAAAATAGTCCATTAAAAAAGTTTTTAACACATATATGAATATAGGTTGTCCATATTTTAACATATAATATTTTTTTTAAACAGTACACACCACAACACTATTTTTGAAAACTTCTTAGCATTTTATAAATAAAACCCAAAAAAAATAAAATCCAATGATACCAAGGTATAATGAAAATAAATAGTGATAATGAAGAAGAAAAAAAATGTAGTATAATATATTTAATCAAATACATAATGTAACCAGGTAAATTACCTAAACATCCCGAGAGCAGTCCTTGGACAAAGTCGAATCGGACTCACCTACTGGTATATTGGTGCAACTCCATATTTAATAACCAACTAGCCTCTTTAAACCGACCAATCTAGTGGCACATCCCACAAATCCCTATTCAATCAAGGGGTACCAACACTTCTAATCATGGCCAATAATCAAACATCACTCTACCCTATCATTGATTCCCATGAAATCCATGGTAATAGTAAACTATGTAAGTATGAGGTCGTCACAGGAATGACTCACCTTAACTACCTCCACCACACTTACCTACCCAAAATATTGAAACCATACAAATGAAAACCCACATGGGTAAATCCTATGAACAGGTTCCCATCTTACCAAAAATCATTCAAAAGTACCAATTGAGTTGTCACATCACATGACATTCTAAATCATTTCCCCAAGAACAATAAGTTGCAAACTTTGCATATACATTTGAAAATCCAAATTAATTTCCCTACATTAAAAATTTCCAACTGGGACTTATATAATGTCCATTTATAATAAATTTACAAAAAAAATCTGAAATAATGTGAAACATCATTTTCATGTGAACAATTCTAAATAGTCCTTTGCCTTTCTAGTTCAATATCCTTTCAAATTGAATTTGAAAAAAAAATATTGATGGTGAAAAAAAGACATTTTTATACTTTAAAAACTAATCATATCTTATAAAATACCAAACTAGCCAAAATATTGAATATAACGTTTGAAATAACATTTGAGTCATTTGAAACCTAGGGACCATTTTTAAAGTGGCGAGTACGTGAAGGAAGAAAGTAGTTGGAGGGATAAGTGTCGTGATATCTAGGTTTTCAAGTTGATAAGTTTGTCTAAGACTATTATAATTTATGTTCACATCCCTACATGTATCTTAAGAACGATGGATGTTCCCAAATCCAATGGTTCACTACAAGAATCCATGAAGTTCCCCAAAATCATTTTTTAAGAAACACCACATGTTCTCAAACCGATACAAAGAACCAAACGTATGAGTCATGAGATAAAAACACCAATTCATACACACAATTTTAAATACATTATCCAAAAATTTTATAATAATATAATCAAGGTTTATCATTACCCCAAATTCAAAATAGTATTTTAAGGGAACAATTTACATTTTAAAAGACACCTAGTGTGCATGATATATATCAAAATTATAAACCATTTTAAAAACCACTTCTACTAAATTTTGGAAAAAAATATCATAAAAATCAAGGAAAATATACCAAATCCATATAAAACACATTTGTATATTATTAAAATTCCACAATAATTAATGGAAATAGTCAGAAATGAAAATATTGGAAACACCTTCTCAATGGATTGTGGATTCAATGAAACATAAGGGGTAGAAATATCCAATCCCAAGACACAATATTCACACCCAAACATAAATGAAATAAAACTTTACATCACCCCCACAATTTAGGTTTTTGAAAAAATGAAACTACAGTAAGGAAGAAATAAGAAATCAAGGGACTGTAGGGAGGATAAGAAGAAAACGACCAAGATTACAAAGATAACTCAACTATAAACCTTCAAGGACCATCAATGGTTAAAGGAGATCAAAGTAGTGGGAGCTTGGATAACCCCTAGTATTCATAGGATGATGTAAGGTAGAAAAACATGATTTGGGGATAAATCCACGTCGGCGAGGACATGGAATTTCAAATTTCGAAGTAGCTTAGAAACTTGCATGGTATCACCGCATGGTTTACCAAAATATATGCCAACAATGAGGTAGATAGTTTGAAATATGGTATCGAACATACTTCCAACCCAATTGGTTTAAATAAAATTATTTTCAAGGTGGGGTGTCACAATTATCCCCACCATAAACATATTATTCCCTAAGAAAGTCACCCATCTGAATGGTAAGAAAAACCTGAATCAGTACCCAATTAAAATCCAAAGAAAATATTAACCTAGAGGAGACCCTTTTTCTACACAAGTCACAACTGGCCATCCCTATCAGAAACCATATCTTAAAGGAAAATGGGATAACTTGATAGGGTTCTCCCCACTACAGTAATTCAACTAACAAGATCAACATTTAAACCTCCAACACAAAGGCACCAAAATGGGAACTCTTACTACTCTACCACGATAAATATAATTCGTAAAAATGATAACAACCAAAATAAACATATCAAACATCCCCACACCACCAACACCACCAGCACTAAGAACTTCCCATTCAATCCAAAGACTCCAAAACCATGGGATAACCCATGAAAGAACATTATCTGAAGAATGAACTCGAAAAAACTACAGAAATCAATTTTCCACATGCCTGAATATCTAAAAACAAACACAATAGAAAGACAGAAACTTATTCACAAAATGAGAATTATTTAAACGTTAAAATTCATATAAATAGGACCATTTAAACCATGAAATAACAAGTTCATAACACTTTAAAAATTTATGGATGAAGATAAAAAAGCCATAATACAAAAACAAGTAAACTTTGAATGATTCTAATTTCAATATGGGATTCAAACTAAACTAAGGTTTTCAAAACTTCCCTGAAAATTTATAACTATTTTTAAGATTCACTCTGAGGAATTCTGAAGGATCCTTGATGACTTAATCATCTACTGCCTCAGATTTAGCATTGAGAACCTCTCGTCATTATGCCTTCTTCAGGCGACGCTTCTAAAAAAACTTCTCTAGATGACCTAGAGAGCTGCTATGATTGCATGTTTTTTTTGGATTGTGAAAATATGGATTCAAATATCCAAACCCAACACACTGGTGGCACAAAACCAAATAGTTTTATGAACTAGAAACTAGAATAAATGGAAAAGGCTTTTTGAGAATAGGCTCCTTTGGAACACACCGCTCATCAGATGGGGAACCTTTATGAGAAGTAAGGGATTCTATATTGCTAACTTGCACTTTCAAACCCAAATCATCTAGGAATGCTTCATCAACAAAATTTTCAAAATTTAGATCCTTAGAGAAGATAATCTTCTTCTTAATTTATGTATAAAGACCCTATATGAAAAGATAATCCATCATCAGATCCTACAACACCACCTCCAGAGAAAAGGATACCATCTCCATGAAATGTTCAACAAAAATAAATATTCATGAGGTCTTCGTTTTTCTTAATCATAATATCATCTGGTATAAACCATCAAAAAAATAGAATACAACACATCCCACATTATACCGACTTCCATCGATGGTAGGGATAAAAACTCGCATTCATACCAAGATGGACCCTCAAACAAATCCAGAACAACACACACTCAAATGGACTCAAATATTCTCAATGATCTGAATACATACTCTACTCCCTCAAGCCACTCAATGGCCCCTAACAGACCTCAATCCCCATGATCGGTGGAAAAAACTCTAGAAGAACCACGAATAGGGCATGAATATTTAAAAACATTGATGACCTTCCTTGGGTTAATATTTTGAATTACAAAAATAACTCTAATTCAAAACCAAAATAAATCCAAAAGAAGATTGGAAATTACATCCTAATCCAAAACAACAGGCTCACAAAACAAACACGTACGAACATAACAAGAAACACTCTTTCCAAAAACAACGCTTCCAATTTCATTTCTAAATTTTCTCTTTCTAAATCCACTTTAAAAAAACTAAAATCCAAATTAACTAGACAAAAAACCAATTTTTCTAGAAAAAAAAATCAAAATCATTTCTCATTCTGAAAAACCATTTTAAAAATTCAATCCCATACATTAATTTTAAATATTCACCAATGGTTTCCAACGAACCATCACATATATGCCCATCCACACCCACATGAAGCAAACATGCACTTTTGTATATACACTTTCCATATATACCCACGCATATGTTAACATTCATAAATAGTACCAAGGTTCACATTTACCATTTCAATATCGAAACCCAAATACCTTATAAATTATTTAATCCAAAAAATTTACTCTCAAAACCCATTATTTCCAATTTAAAAACCAATTTCACATTAAAAGCATTATCACATCAACTGTTAGTGAAGTTAAACATGAATCACACTAAACCCCCCGAATGAGGAACCACGGCTTATGCCTAACATGGAGACATGGTAGTGTTCCATGCGCCAATAATTAGAAATGATAATTGGACCTTCAATAATTTAATTTGACTCCACATGGGTCGCTACACCATGTAAGATCACTAAATGACATTGTCTCACCTCTATTGTCACTCCTCAGTCCAAAACAATCCAAAACCCAGGATAAAGACTCAAAACCATAACTACCCCTAGAAACATAAGGATCAGAATGAGTAGAAGTTCATAACACTATACCCATACCTACCTCCCTTGATTATACCATCTGAATCTTCAATCCACATAACACCCCAAATAACAATAGCATGCTATGAAACCATTTTTCAAGAACTAGGATGGATTTCCTTCCAAACAAACAATAAAACCAGTTTATATAATTTCTTGAATGGGTTTCCTGATCCCCATGGGCAGGAAACTACTGTCAGACATCATAGATAATATAGAGGGGAGAATTAATCCCATTAAATAACTATGATAAAATTTAAATAAAGGGAACATCTATAAGAACGAACAATGATAAAAACTGAACCTCTTTTGATACACAAAAAAAAAAATCCAGATATAACTATACTGACAAAAAAAAACTAAAAATAAGAGAAACATTGGACCATGCCAACCAGCTTTCCATGTAACCTCTTGGTCACCACCATACCCCAACGAACCACTTAAAAAGAAAACATGAAATAGAAACTTGATCCTTAAAAACATCTCTGGTCTACTAATATAGAATGGTATATGTAGGGTCTGACTTAGATATCTTAGTATGAAATCAACACCGAATCCATGTGTTTCATTTCCAAAAAACAATTGATTAACACTAGTTTTTAAAAAATATATTAAAATAGGTCTTTTAAATTTTAATAATCAACAAATATTTTATTTCTATAAAACATTACACAACCCAACACTAGTTTGGATGTGATTTTCCATTTTATTACTAAAATTCAATCCATTATCCAAACAAACGAGTCCAATCAATGCTAGAAAATAAATTGGATGATTAAAAAAAGAAACTAAATGATGTAGAATGAAAAAAAAGAAATACATATAGTAACTATAGAAATTTTCTTATCATCCCCAGAGCGATCCCTCTATGTACTTGAATTGGACTCACCTGTCGGCATGCGGTGAATCTCTATAGTCTATAACCAAATAGAAACCCAAAATTGAAAAATCCTTTCGCATGTCCCACCATTCCCTATATAGTCATTGGGGTACCAAGTGGTCTAATCAGGTTTGATAATAAACCATCATTCGACCCTCTAAAATATTCCTTGGAATCCCATGGTAATAGTATATTGTATATGTAGGGGGCCCTCTAATGCATGGCTCCCCTTACCTACTGCCACCGTACTTGCCTACCTCAAACACTAACACATCCAACATGATATCCCACATTGGTAAATATACTATGGGTGTTCCCATCAAACATAAATTCTATCAAAATTTCCTATGAGGATGTCACACAACATAATATTTCAAACCATTTCACAAATCACCATAATTTTCTTACCGAGCATTTACATTTTCAAATCCACATTCATTTTCAAACATTACAAAGTTCCAACTAAGCCTTTAATAACGTCCATTTAAAATATATATAGAAAATTTATTAAATAATATAAAGCATTACTTCCATGTGTAGAATTCTAAATGGTCCATGACCTTTCCTATTTAATTTCATTTGGAAGCCAGGATGAAAAATATACAACATTATTGAAGGTGAAAAAAGATACTTTATACCATTTAAAGAAAAATCATATTTTATAAGTTACAAAATGATCCAAAATATTTAAAATAACATTTGAAATCATATTTGAGTAATTTGAAACCAATATAATATTGGTAAAGTGACTACTATGTGATGCATGAAAGGACGAGGAGGGATATGTTTTTTGAAATCTGGGTATTCAAGTGGATTAATTTTATCTAATATCCTTATAATTTGTGTTATCAATCAGGTATGAATCCCGAGAATACATGTATGTTAAAACTTACAATGGTTCACCACAGTCATCCATGATGTTACCCAAATTCATTTTTTAAGAAACACCAGATGTTCTCAAACCAACACAACGAACCACACATATGAGTCGTTCAATAAATATCCCCAATTCACACACAAAATGTCCAATACTTATTCAAATAATATAACAATAATATAATAAATTTTTATCACAACTCAAAATTCAAAATATCATTTTAAAAGAAATTTTTATATTTTAAAAAATATTTAATTAGCTTACTATGAATCATAATTTGAAAAATCTTTTAAAAAACACCTCCAAATAATTTTTGAAAACATGAAAAAATCATACCATGAAATTAAAATATACCACAAGCATTCGAAACACATTTTTAAATTATTTAAAAATCCATAATAATTAATGGAATGAGTCAGAATAAAAAATAATGGAAAAACCTACCTTAATGGAGTGCGGACACAATGAAAACATAGGATAAGGATTACCCAATACCATGAAATGAACCTTACAAACTAACATCAAATAAATAGAATCACTCATCTCCCCGATCATTTAGGTTTTTTCCAAAATGAAACCATTCTAAGTAAGAACCAGGAAATCAAGAGAGGAGGTTGAGGAGAAGAGGAAATAGACAAATAATATAAAGAGAACTCACCCAAGAAACTTCAAAGACACATAATGTTGGAAGAAGAGTATTGGATACGGAGCTTGGAGGACCCCCGGATAGACATTTGATGAAGGAGGGGAGGAAAACGGGATTTAGGGTTAAAACCATGGAGGAAAAAACATGGAATTTTGGATTTTTAAGGAACTAGGTAGCTCACACTGTTTGGTTGCACAGTTTACCAAACTTTATGCCAACAGTATGGTATTTATTTCCCAAGAGTAGATTCACAACATAAAAAACCCACACAGATTAAAATACTATGAAAAAACTATATGGTACCTTCTATCCCAAATCTTATACTATTCACATGGTAAGCTATGTTGGGCTACCTGGTTTCCCAAACCATGTGCTGAAACCATGTGCTGGAAGAAAATCCACCCATAACTTCCAAAAACATAAAAATTTAGACCCATACACAGTAAAATCCACAACACAAAGATCAAAATCACGAAAATGAAAAAATAAAATAATTTTAATGGCTGGGGTATGACAACATGAAATTTAATGTATTATAAAATTACTTTTCTTTTTAGTGTGTTATCCCAATGGAAATGGTTTCTTATATCTGTGTGTTTGTCACTTGAGTGATGTGGTGGGTTTTTATTAAGTAAATGTCACTTGTATTATCATAAAGTATATCTATTTTTGTAAATCTCTTTCCATAGTTACTGCATGTGTGTTTCATCCATAACACTTGAGAACAACTATCTTAAACATCAATATAGTCGGCTATAGTAGTGGAAAGTGGTACTTATTTTTATTTCTTACATGAACAAGAAAATAAACACTCTCTTAACAAATTAAATGATCATGATGGTATTTTCATATCCATTCTACTACATCAAAAATCATCCTTCCAAAAAAATTCCAAAACATTTCCATACGAATAGAATTTTCTTAAATCCATAATTACCTTAACATAATAAATGTTTTGGATCATATCTTTATGATGGGATTCCTTCGTATTTTCATGATATATTATACATAAACGTATAGAAATCATTAAATATCTATTACAAGTTTTTAACTATATTATAATTCATATCATACCACTAATAGTATTTTTATCAATTGGTTTTCCATCCTCATCAAGATGAAGGGTATTAGATGAAATGATAAGAGTAATAATTCTTTTAGTATTATCATATCCAATTTGTTTAAACATTTTATATACTTATATTGATATATATAATTTCCTTCTATTTTTTTGAGAAATTTGAATACTATTTTTTTTAAATCACGCATAATACTCATCTTAAACTCAGATTTCAAAAGATCCACAAAGGAATCATTAACATAATTTTTAGTTGATCCAAATATACTATCATGAATATAAATTTTCACAGTTATAATGTTTTTGTATTCATCTTTTATTAAAATCTTTGTATCCTAAGCACCCATAGCAATGTTTTCTTGTAAAAAATAATTGTAATATATCTTACTAGGATCTAGGGACTTGTTTAATTCCATATAAATCTTTGGTATGTTTGTAAACATATTTACTATGTTTTTTATTTTTAAAACCTGTGGATTTTCAACATAAATTTCAGCCTAAACATATCAATTAATAAAATCATATTTAAAATCCATTTGAAAAATTTTAAAATTAAATAATTTTTCAAAGGATATATGTATATGAATAGATTCAATTCTAGTTGCCAGTGCACCGGTCTCTTCATTTTCTATGTCTTCTAGCTGATTATAACCCTTAGAAACAAGTCTAGTTTTATTTATAACAATAATTCTATTTTCGTAGAATTTGTTTCAAATAACCCATTTTACTCAAATTATATAAGTTTCTATAGGTTATTCAACTAATGTAAAGATCTTTTTCACCTCAAATTCATGGATCTCATCTTGCATTTCCTAAATACAATACTCATCACCCAAAGCCTCATCGAGATTCTTATGTTCAACTTGAGATAATAAATCATGATTTTCAATTTCATTCATTAATGATCTTTATGTCTAAACTCTATGAGCTACATCACCTATAATTCCCTCACTATGATGATTCCTATGAAACAAAAGACTTCATGGATTTTGAAAAGTTTTATCTTCAACTCTAGAAATAAAATATTCCTAAAGAATAAATTAAAAAAATTCTTGAGTTATATTCTTCTGATAATGTATTTATAACAATGGTTGAAAAACATCATTAGATATCATATCTGAGGATATTATTTTGGGATGATTGGGAAGAAAAGGTTATTTTACCTCAGAAATCACATGGAATATTTCCTTAATAGTAAAATTAATTTTATTATAAATTCTATAAGCCTTATAAGTAGTTGAATAACCTAAATGTTTTCGTTTATTTCAGTTGGGTTAAATTTTTTGTAAGTTATCCTTCGTATTACAGAAGAATACATTGAATCAAAAACCTTAAAAGTATGAAACATTTGGTTTTTTGCCTATCTAGAACTTCTAAAGAGAATTATCAACAAAATGTCTAATTAAAATGATTTATAGTACAACAGAAAATACTAATGGATTCCACCAAAAAAAATTAGAAATTGAGTATTCACTCAATAGGGTTATAGTTTTTTCATGAATAAATATTTTTATTATTTCAACTAAACAGTTTTTTAGGGATTCAAGTTACTTAAAAGTTATGTTTTATACCTATGTTACCATAAAATATTTCAAAAAGAGAATATACAAATTTTCCTTCATGATAACTATGAATAGATATCTAGGAAAGTTTTTTATCAGTTTAAACATTGGCGGAAAAGTATTTAAATTAAAAATAATAATTGGACTTCCTATAGAGAAAATGAACCCATGTATATCTATTATAATCAACAACTAAGACATATATATACTTTTTTACCACCCCAAATATTTAAAATATGAACATTATATTCGTTAGTGTATATGACATGCAACACCAAGTATGAAAGGGAATATAATATCCTGAGTATTTAAAATATATTAAATATTTTAAAATAATCATTTATTTTATAGATTTCAATTCAGATTATATTGAGTTAGCATGCGATATACGGAATAATGTTTTTCTTCGATGGATTTCATACAGGCAATATTGAGTTTTACAAAACAAAAATATATTATTAAATTATTATTATATAATATAATAAGATATAATAAACTAACCATTATGAATATTATTAACTAAATAATAAAAAAATATGATTTACAAAACTAATTCATTGGTTACACACTAAATAGAAATGAATATAAGAGAAATTTAAAAATTAAGGGAATATTTTATAGAAAACTATTTTTTCTCAAAAAGATATTTTTCCCAAATAAATTAATATAATTAAAATTATTGAGTGATACTAATTAAATATATATTTTATATACTAAATATAAAATTTTTGACACTCATCCAATTTATTTTCTTTTTCTTAGTGTAAGAATAATCAAAATTTTACACATAAAATATTATATTTTTATTAAGGAACTTTTACATTCTTTTTATGGTGATCCAATTTTGAATAATAATTTTAGAACTTTTATAAATATTATTTGTAAAATTAAACTTAATTATTGAGAAAGAAACACAAAAATAATGTTTTGGGAAATTTATAGTATTTTTCTATTAAGTTTTATTCATTAATTATTAGTGAAAAATATTGAATTCTAGTTCAAAACAAATTTTTTATCTAATTTATTTTTACTGTTAAAAATCATTTTAAATTTTTTAAAAATTTTAATTATAAAAAAATATCATTTAGTTCCAAATAGTTCTTTGGAATTAATTTTTCACTGAAATTTACTATAAAAATTTATCAAACATTCATAAGTTATGACATTAAAATCCTATAATGTCGTCCCGTGTGTGGGATTAAATTTAAATTAATTTCTATTACTTAGGTGATTATAATTTGTTCATAGACCATATTACAAAATTATTTCATCATTATACCAAATTTTATTTAATATTTATTAATATGGGATCCAGTTTCACTGTGAAAACCATATATGTAAATCCTTTGTGAAAATATTACAAGAGTTCCACTACTCCTCAACTATAAAAATGACTCATATCCTCCCACTTCCTCACACCACTCAAGAATCTTTTGATCGAAAAATATATACTAAAATATCTTTTTAATATCCCCCCCCTTGACTTATAATCCTCACCTTGGGATTAAATCAATCCAAGGATTCCCTTTGTTGCAAACCAAAAGGAGCTACCTGATTAAGAGGAAACATCTTTCATTTAACTCTTTATATTTATTTTCATTATAAAAACTCTAAAATATTATTATTACATGATTATATAATAAAAAAATATCCTAAATATAATAGGATGTTGATATTTTATTTATTTTACCTAAACTAACTCACACCCCCTTCTAATGGGTAACGAACATACTATATTTGTGAACAGCGAACAACAGCCTCTAGAAAAAATGATTGGCCATCCGTCCAATGCCACCTATCATGGTGATCATTATGATATAACCATTATTTATATATGTTATATAAGATATTTATACTTCAATAATTATTTTATAAAGTAATTCATTATACACTCAATTTTTTCGAATAAGAAAACATTGTTTGTGGAAGTTTGGACTATAGCCTTCTAAAAGCGATGTGAATCCTTAACAAGATACATGAAATGTATAAAGGATGATTTTAATTAAAAATATTTGAAATATAAAACACATATATTAAATTCGTGATATAATTAACTATCTATAAATATAATATATATCATTTTATTTATTACCCTTTCACGTAATTAAAATTGATAACTTCTTTCATAGACGTGTAGACTATCGCCTCCTCGGCATGACGTGAATCATTTTTCATTAAAATAATTATATATATAAGTATATATGATTAAATAATATGGTATTTATGAAATAATTTTCATTTAGGAAGTATATAATGTTTCTTACCTTATTTATATAATGATCATCAAAAAATAAGAATGTTACTCATGCGTACGTACGGCCTAACATCTCCATGATGGAATAATTGATTCATTTTTCATAATGATATATAACGGTTATTTTTAAATGTATAGTAGATTTTTAAATAGGGTAAATTTTTAATTTAAACTATTATGTAGTTGTTATATAATGATATTTTTTTACAATAACTGACCTACCAAAGTTTTTTTAAACACATGAACTGAATTGGGTCAAAACACCTAACATAAACATAATTGTTTATATAGTTTTATACAAAATGTTAATATTTGAAATAAAAGTTATGATAAATATGAAATTCTTTATAAATTAAGTAAATAATAAACATAATTTTGTTATTTAGAAATATAAAGACACAAGAGACAAGTCAGACACAATGTAAGGTATTTCTTCTCAATTTACATTCCATTGAGATTATTGGTTGGTATGCAGGTAGTTTTTTTTATGGTGTTTCAACTACCATTTGAATTTTAATACCATGAAAATATATATTCTCATGATACACTATGTTTCATTTATTATTATTATATTAGGGAAATTATGATTCAAATGTATCAAGTGGACATGGACACTTTGGAATGTTTAAAGATTATTCTCCTAAAGAACATTTTTAATGGTTCTCTATCCAATATCACTTCCTTTTATGAATGTTAACATTATATTGAAACAATAAATCTCTTTTTGTGAACATAATTTATTATATATGATTCACATAATTCCATGTTTTCATATAATATCATGATTCTATCATTCTTAATGATATTTTTAGTTTCAATTTCAATTATTTCATGTAAGGGGACTTGAGTTAAAGTATACCTTGTATGAAATAAGTTTATATCCCAATTTAATTTCATTGGGTTATATTAAATCCAAATTATCGTTGAAATTATATGTTCATGTGTATAATGACTCTATCAATCTATTGAATTATTTCATCTTTGATATGTGGATTTATAGTTTATGCCCCTAATCTACTCATTGATTGATTCTCACACAACAATTATATTATTTTAAAGGGTTTACATTACAATCTCATTCTGTTTGGGATTGTTTACACTCTAATTTCCATCATAGGAAATTATATGATCGGTATTTAAAAAAACCTTATTTTTATTATCTTATGGTTATTCATGACCATTACTAAGTAATACTATCATTTTCTCACTCTATAGTACTCATGGTATTTTAGAAAATGTTTTTAAGAAAACCTGACTTTATTTCCCTATTTAGTTAGAGAACCTATTTTCATTTAAAAACACTATTTTCTAAAAAGGTTTTTGGAATGTTTTTAACATCATTTAGTAATGAATTTTTCCAAACATATTTTCTTGCCACTTTTCAAACAAGGCATTTTTCGAACATTTTTTACCATGAAAATGGAATTTAATTTTTACCTCGTATAGAAAATATAGATTTACATTCCATAATTTCCTTAAATAATCCTTTTAATGTTTAAATAGATAATTTTTAAAGAAATTTTTTACAAAAATTATTTTCCAAAAAATGTTTTTCAAAAAAAAATCAAAACAACATGATATTTTTCTCAAGAATGTTTTTCACAGTTAATTTTATAGTATTTCAATTATAAAATGATAAAAATCCTTTATTTTACTCAAAATTGGATACATATTTTTAATCAGATTGTGATTAATCCTCTAGATTGTTTTTGATTGATTTAGAGAAGTATATTATTCACATTCATGTCCTTGATTTATTTCTTAGTCCCTTTGAAATATTCAATCTAATATGATCATCGAACATTGAGTTTCCCCTAAATTATCAATTTCATTTTTCATGGATATTAGTATTTCCTTAACCATATACCATATTACATATGGTATATACATTTATGATTATTTGATTAATAGGGGAAATATTGATAATTATATTTTCTTTAATGAATATGGATATTTAATATAGCATATTATTTATATTTACTATTATAAATAAGAAATGATTTGGACAAAAAATGACAAGTGGGAACCAGACTTTATATATCCCCTTGATGCATTGAAAGGTTATTATGAGACAAATAAATTTAGAAATTTAAATGGGTTTCTATTCGTTTCTTTAAATAATCTTTTGAAAGGTCTTGATGATATTAGTTTTCATGCACCTAATACATGATTCCATTTAAGAAAGTATTTTCTTCATTTAGTTTCTATTATTATTCATCCATGATATTTTTCATAGACATATCTATGGATACCATTCATTTTCATTCCATTAATAGGGTGTCATGTGTTTTATTTTCTTACCATTCCATTTTTATTTTTTCTTTATGGAGTTATTTTAATGGAATGTGTTTATATTCATTTACCTTAACAAATTATTTACTCACATACATATTTGTAATTGATTACATGGAATGTGTGGTTAGTTATTTACCATTCTATAATTATTGTTCTTATTGGTTCATTACTCCTTATATTATATATTAAATATTCTAACTGAGCATTTGAGCTCACCCTTATTTTGTTTCTTTTCCAATGATCTATAGAAGTATACTGAGAATGTTATGCAATGATATACTAGAAGAAATATCTTTATCCACAAATTTGTATTATGAAAAATTATTATATCATAATTACTATATTTATTTTTAATACTAGGATCATGTGTCTATCTGGTTTACCAAGAATACTAAAATATCATCCCTTCATGATTTGATTCATAGTATTCATGCCATATAATTAATATCAGACACCAGCTGCGGGCCTTCCGGGGTTGGTTTACTACAGTTATTATCAATGGATGTTTAGTAGTGACCTTGGGAACTATATTTATGAAAATGTTTTTTATAGAACATAATGCTGATATATAATTTTAGGATAAGTATAGAAGAACATACTAGAATTTTTTTATAGTACAAATTATATGTGTATTTCAAGCAATACAACCATGTCTGCATACTACAAGTGGATGAAGTTCTATAATTGATGTACCTATGAGTAAAATATTTGAAATGGTGTGTTGGACCTAACTCATCATAACCTAGCACATGACAATTGGACTTACTAAACACATGGTTTGACACTCCTATGGGATATACATAAGATAATTCATATTTTATTTACAAACAATTATCATGGATATGTATATATAATTACAAGGAGTAACCAAGGTTAACCCTTCAGTGTTTTGGAATGAAAATATTGTTTCATGACTTAGAAATACATGAAATGATATTATTGCTAATTATTAGGCCAAGGAAGGGTCTATGCGAAAATAAGTTGATGAAGTAAATATGTATTGGGGGTAAATTGAAAACATTTTTTAAAATTATATTTAGTGATTAACCTTATTTCAAATATATATATCATATTGATTTTTGGAAATTATATTAACTTAGTGTTAGAAAAGGTCAACCTATTTGTCTGGAGACAACCCATCAAATTCGGAAAGGCTTTGAGACTTTATCCCATGACTAAAGAACGGTAAGGGTTTGATGCCAACCATTGATATATACAATTCCCTATTAAATATGTCCTTGTTTTTAATTGAACAACTTAATAAATATTTACTAATCATAAACCTGTAATTTCAATTTCTAGGTTTAGAGATTAATGCCCTTAAAATAGTAGTTTTTGTGAATAGTTTGAGACAAATAGCTTGACTTTTCACTCTTTTATGGGCCTTAGGATCCATTAGAAATGTAATTTAGTGTTTTAGACATTAGAATTAATTTTTAAATGAATTGAAAAATTGAACAAAGCATAAAAAAATAATGACCTTTTTTATTGAGATATATCAAGTAAGTATACATAGGCGGTAAATTAATTCCTCAACACTAGGAAAAGTATCTTTAACCAGAAAATATTTCATAATACCTTAATTTTTATTGAAGCGATGGTCTATTAATTCATCACCTATATGTGAATTTAAGGCCATCGAATTTCAATTGATAATTAAAATTTTTGTGATTGATGACATAAGTCACTCTATATTAATAGTTACATTTTTACTCCAAGTACGTATCTCTAATTTCCAATAATGTTCCCCTACTCAGGGACTCAGTCATAAGCTAGTACATGGGACCTTTGTACTTCCCATTATATATTTTTTAGAGGACTTTTTATACACCCATATCATGATATAGGATTTGAAACCTATAAAATATCAAACAATATATTACCAATTTCGAGTATAAATTATGAGGTTGAAATTCAAATACGGATGGGATAATGTAACACTCCAAAAAGATAAATTATGCACAATAAATTTGATATCATGTATGACACACAACACGAATTGTGAAAGAGAATATAATATCCAAAGTATTTTTAATATATTTAATATATTAAATAAAATAAATATATTATATATCATTAAATTCATGTTATATTGAGTCAATATGAAACGTACAAAAAATGAGTTTCTTCAATGTCTTGCAGTATACATAAGACTGAGTTTTACCAAAAAAATAATATATTATTAAAATATTATTATTTAATATACTAAGATATAATAAAATGGAAATTATGAATAGTATTAAATAAATTATGAAAATATATGGTACAAATAAGTAATTAATTGGTTAGAAATTAATTTGAATGAAATATAATATCAAATTGGAAATATAAGGAATATTTTATTAAAAACTATTTCGATTTCCACAAAGTTGTTTTACCCTAATAAATTAAATTAATTAGAATTAGTGATTTAATTTAATTTAATATATATATATATATTATATATTCAATATAATATTTTATATATTTATCCAATTTATTTGAAAAGGATAATAAAAGAACCAACTCAATATTATGTATAAAATACTTTATTTTTATGAAGTTAATTTTACTGCATTTTAATGGAGAGCCTATATTGAATCCATTTTTTGGAAATTTTATAAATATTATATATAAAATAAATGGAATATTTTAATTATATACATTAAAATTATTTTTGGTTTATGTTTTTTTATTTTTATGTTCTTTTTCATTTTTTTAAAGAATAGTGAAAAATATTGAATTTTAGTTCAAAATTACTTCTTTATCCAATTTATTTATTAAGGTAACTTAAATTTGAAATTAGTTTTAATGTTTTATATGATAAATGTTTTATAAAGTAATCCAATTTAGGTCATACTAATCAATTTTACATCAAAATTTACCATAAAAACATAGCAATCTTTTGAATTTTTTTCATTTAAAAATTTATAATGTCATTTCATCTATGGGATTAAATTTCAATTAGTTCATGCCACTTCTATGATTGTAATTTGGAAGAATTGATCAAATATTAGGAATAATAATAATAATATATATCGTTTAATATGTTCAACTAAGTTTTTTACCAAAAATAATAGTGAATTTTATTAAAATTAATTACAATAATTAAGGTACATGCTGGACTAATAAGGGAGTAAAACTCAATCTTAATATTCCAGACGAGCTATAAAAATACCAGAGATACATTGTGTGAAAAAATATTTATCCTATCCGAGAAAGTCTCAAAATTTTACCTTAATGGGATACACATTAAATTTGAAAAACATGTATGTAATTCTATTTTCAAAATATAACAGGAGTGACACTCCACCTCCACTATAAAAAGGAATCATCTCCTCCAAATTACTCACACCTCTCAAGATACTTTAGTTTGAAAAATAAATTTCTAGGTAGAGCCTGAAAATCCCACCAATCACCCGAGAATAATAACCTTCAAAATAATGAAATCTAAGGAATCCCTTTGTTGGAAACCAAAAGGAGTTACTTGATACATAAGAAGCATATATTCGTAAGCCCATTAGTTTTATTTCCATTCTCTACTCCCTAAAGTATTTTTATATCATTCTAATGTAACAACAAAAGTATACTAAATATACTAGTATTTTATAAATGATGATTTTTATTAAAAATATGTGACATAGGACACATATATATAATAATAATAATATTACCTTCCATGAAATATAATATATATTATTTTCATTATCACCCTTTCACACATATAAAAAGTGATAACGTCATTTGTGGACGTGTGGACTACCACATCCTCAACATGATATGATTCCTTATAAATCACATGATTTGTATATATAATTATATATGATTAAATAACATGGTATTTATTATATAATTATCTTTCTTGAGAGAAATAATTCTTCTTACTTTCTTTCCATAATGACCATTGTTAAATAATAATGTTACTCAAATGTACATACAACCATCCATCTCCATGATTGTAATATGGATTAATTTTTCATAACGATATTTAATGATAGTTTTTTAAATTATATTTTATATATAAATATTGTTATTATGTCATGATTATCATTTTTTATTTATTATGTAATGACCCCAATGACCATAGTTGACCTACCAAAGTTATTTGTAACAAATGAACAAAAAATTTTCAAAACACATAAGGTAAACATAATTGTTTACATAGATTTATAAAACATGGAAATAAGTAAAATAAAGATTTGTTAAAAGGGAAACGGATATAAAAAACTAAATAACTGGAATTAGTATTTTATTCTAGAATATAGAGACACATTGGACAATTCAGATGCAAGGTAAGTCATTCCATAACACTTTACATTCCGTTGAGACGTATTAGTTGTTTATGAGCCCAGTTCTGTTTATTTGGTGTATATACATCCATTTGAAATTTATAATCCTGAAATGATTTATTCTAATGAAATTATAAGTTTCATTTAATGTTGTTACTTCTTGGATATTATGATTCAAATGTTTCAAAGTATTATGGGACACTTTGGAATGTTTAAAGATTATTCTCCTTGAGAAAATTTTTAATGATTCTCTTTCTAATCTAGCTTCTTTTTGTGAATGTTAACATTCTCTTCAAACAATAACATTGTTGTTCATTACCTAATTTCTTATATATGGAACATGTACATTCAATTTTTTATAAAATATCATGATTAAATCGTATATCATGATATTTTTAGTTTCACTTCGAACTATTTAATCTAAGGGGATTTGAGTTAAAAGTTTTCAAGAGGAAATTAATTTCATAACCCAATTTATTTTCATTAGGTTATATTATTTCCACATTATTGTTAATATTATATGATCATGGGTCTAATGACTTTGACTATCTAATGATGTGTTTCCTCAAATATATTTGGATTTATAGTTGACACACAAAATATACTCATTGGTTTATTCAAACTCAAACAATATAATCTTTTCAATGGATTACATTATAATCTCATTTTTTGGGATTGTTTGCACAAAAATTTCTATCAGTGAAAATTGTTTCATCATTGTAAAATAAATCATTTATATTTATTCACCTCTATTTATTCATGGACTTTATTAATTAATGGTATCATTTTTCCACCGTTTGGTACTCATTATGTTTTAGAAAATGTTTTTATGAATATTTGGTTTTATTTCACTCCATAGTCAGAGAACATGTTTTCTTATAAAAACCTTTATTTCTAAAAAGGATTGGAAATGTTTTAAACATGGTTTAGTAAATAAATTTTTACCATTTTATTAATTTTCCAATATTTGAAAAGGATTCTTCTTGTCACTTCCCGAATAACTTATTTTTCAATCCTTTTACAGTGAAAATTGAATTTTATTTTTACCTAATAAGGAAAGTATGGATTTGCTCACCATAATTTCAATGAAGAATCCTTTGTATTCCTAAGGTTTAATTTTTAAATGAAATGTTTTCAAAAGTGATTTCAAATGAATTTTGTTTTCAAAATGGTTTTAAAAACAAAATGATATTTTCCCAATTATTGTTTTTAGAAGATCCTTTTATATTTCTCAATAAATTTTTTTATTAGTTTGAAAGACCACTTTTTGGTTTAGTGGGAACCAACCACACCATTCACTCCAGGCATAACCCCCCAAAAAACAGATTCAAACTGCAAAATTCAACTTTATAATTATAATTTCAAATTGTATCAACATCACCTCCTTTGGCCACATCCCACCTCGAGCCGCATACTCTGACACTTGAGTTGTTCATCGTACCAGAATGCTGGGGAGGAACACTACCTGAAAACTCTTCGTATTCTATTAGATCGGAACTCATAGAGGAAAGGTAATGTCTTGGAACTTATTTTAGAGACTCATAATGTCTCATCGAACTATGTAACTAATATTTTTAGAAACAATAGTACTAATTGAATGATTATGGATGAAATAATTTACCTTCTCAATTCTAGACGTTTTGAGGAAACCTGAGAACATTTTCCCTACTATGCAATGAAAATGATATCCAAAGAGGTAAACTTGATAATGGCTATGAGTCTAGGTATTTTATCTTCGAATGTGAGATTGCATCACTTAAAAATATTAAAGATAGAAAAAAAAATAAACAAATTATTTTTTTAAAACTAGAAATGGGCCTATGGCCTCATCTAATGCCAAAATATGTAACCCTAATTCACCATGCTTATTAATTTATAAGAGGCACAAAATGATGTGGAAGTTTTAATATGTTAGTGGAGGACAGGTGGTAAGTGGAATGAATGAAAAATGATGAAAAATTAAGGAGTTATAAAAGAAACAAATTTGGTTTTAAAATTTGGAAATGGGCTCGTGGTTGGCCCAAATCATGAAATAACCACTGTTTCTCCAAAAACTCCTAAACAAGAAATGTGGAATCCAAATTAGGGTGATTAGACATATATAGTAGTTCAAAGCTAAAAATTAATCTCACTCGACACCAATTAAAAGGATCGGTATTTTCAATGAACCAGATCAAAATCATGACATTAAAAAAGAAAAAAACTCGATGTGACAATTCCCCCCACAATTAATGTTGTCCGCACCCGGAAAGACATAACACATTCCAACTGATTGATCAAAACCTAAGGATTATAAATAAATATGGTCTAGCCACCTAAACCAATGACACACCATCAACCATTAATGGATGTTATCCCGCCTACCTCAACCAACACACCTACTCTCTACCACTTTCCGATAATCAACTGAAAGATCAAGTCACTCCCTCCAATACCAAACCAAGAACCCGGTTGTTGGGCCTTCTACCAAGAAACCCAAAAATCACCCAAACCAAAGATAATGCACGAAAACCAATTATTCTAGTGGATTATGGTATGGAATCCCCACCATTAGGAAACAACTTGCACTGGATATGTTCATAGGAAGAAACAATCAACGAGAACCATGGGGGGTCTCCCCAACATTAGAACCCAACCTGTAACGAACATACAAGAATTCAACATTTAATAGAATTGGGAATCAAATAAATAAAACCACCAAAACTGTCCCAAAATAACCTTCCAACATGAGTTAATAAGGTTACAACATGAACATCTAAACCACCCACTCCCGAACGGAGAGGATAAGAACTAGGCCAACAATTCTGACATGGATCCATACCCCTGCCACATTGGGTGGGAGGGAAGGGGACCCAAAAATTATTCCATTGAAACCACAAAATAAATAAAGGACCAACCCATCACTCTCCACCTATGAACAAGTAACACCAAGACGGTACCCAATTTTCCCAGGCAGTCCACACAGGGACATTGATTGAAAACCCACATCCATGAATTCATAACCATATACAATGTGTGAGAGATAAGAACTCCATGATTATTGAGACAAAGGTAAATTCACAGAAATTAGGAACCACAATAGAGACATAGAAACTTCCACAACACAATTGTTGAGGCAGAAGCCTAGTCAAGCTCCCCACACCTCTAGAAATTTCCTAACTGCATGAAATACTTCACTCTCTGGCCTATAGTTGGAGCCCTGATTCTTGAAGAATCTTTTTCACCACAGTCAGGGTTCTAAGGATCACACAACTCAGAAAAACTCACATTCTCAACAAAACACCTTCATCTAAATAGTAAATCATAGATACAAATCAAAATTCTGTCACACTTCGAATGAGGGGCATAATGGACAAGGAATACATTGAAACACATCAACATAATTAAACACAACTGATATGTCCAAAAGAATTATCACAACTTGGAAGCACTTTAAATTGATCCCCAATAGCACACTATTCTAGAAATCAGGGTGAGGCATCATCTGAGGTGGTGTATTTGACATTTTAGAAGAATCCTTAGGTTGATCAATATGAAAGACTTCCAACGGATAACTATCCATGGTCACATCACAACATCAAACACATCATTAGAACCCCAATGAACATTAACCCAAAACGAAGCCACTAACAAAATATCTTCTCAAAATACAACAATATTATGAATTCTAGATCACAAGGAAGTTTTCTAAATAAAAAACTCTTCTAATAAATAGAAAAAAACTACCCACATAACCATTTTTTTATAAACAAAGGTCACTATTTTTCAGCTTAAAACACTTTTGAAAAGCTAACTAACTTGGTGGGTGTCCACATTCACCAATGGTGTTTCATCAAGTCTCACCCACATGCACATTTCCATGCCACCCAGGCACCCAACCACCATGCCATATAGTCCATCCTTTCAGATATCAATAAAACCATGCATGTGGAACCCATGAAAACACCAAAGGCTAAAATGAAACAATATCATACCAAAAATTATGTACCTTTAAAAGGAACACTAACCACCAAGTTGAAGACCCTTTTCATATTTCGTAAAACAATCAAAACTTCATCAAGAACCATTTTTTTAAAAACCTACCCCTTTTCATTTTTAACAACTTTTATAACAACCAAGCTACTCTAACAACTCGTTCCCATTTTTTAAAATTCAGCAAGTTATCTTTTAATAATATAATGGCCATTAAGACCAATACCCTTTCATTGAAAACACCAACTTCTAAAAACTAATTTCAAAAACAAACTAATTATATTAAAACACTTTTCAACATCCTAAATCACCCCATTTAAAATAATTATTCAGAATCACCTTAAAATGATTCACAATTTATAGCATTTTATTTCAACAAACAACATGTTTAGATTAGGGTAAATCCAGTCACGTTAAATCATTTCCACTTCCTCTAAAAATAATGCTTCACAAAAAGAACAACCATCCAAAACCATTCATATATTTAGTTTTTGAAAACCCCTTTTCCACTTTTAAAAACCCATAAACTACATTAAAACTAATTTTTTACAATTCACATATAAGGATTTTCAAAACGAAAATTCTTAATTAAAGAAGGATCCAAGAGACCCAAAAATTAACTACTGTCGGTGGGTGACTTGACCTTATGGTTAGTGGTCATATGTCAAACACAAAACTAACCCATAGAGACTTATTAGGACCATTCCCCAGCTCCACATGGCTTTCCAGGCCATGCGAGATCACGGAGGGAATTAGTTATACTCCCCTTGTCATAACCCAACTCCAAACAATCAACAAGAACAAAAGACACAAATAAAACTGAACTTCCCGTGGAAACCTGAGGATCAGAACAAGAATGAGTTCACGACGCTCTTCCCACACTTACCCCCAGTGTCCCGACAATCCTAATCCATCTACCTTCACGTCACCCAAATAACAAGGTCTCTATAAAAAGAATGGTTTGCAACGATCCGACCCCCTTTGATACCATTTTTTCATGAACCATCCTGAGTCGACCCCGAACCGGCCACTCAGGCCAGCCCACGACAAGTCCCGAGAGGCATTCCTGATCCTCCCGAGATGGAGAAAATAACCAATGGAATTAATAGTGTACAAAAGGGAACAATTTATCCCATATATAATAGATCAAACAAACAACGAAAAGAAATGGACAGCCCAAAATACATTTACATAAAAATTAAACTGAACATTATTCGTACACAAAACTAAAAGTACAAATCAAATGACTAAACATGATAACAAACTAACTCCATGTGACCTTATAGGTCATCATCTAACACAATAATCACAAGTCACCCAAGGAGAAAAAACTCAATCTGAAACCTGCACAAGGGCTAAAAACAGAAGAAGACTATAGGCATGAGTATTAAAACTCAGTAGGTTAGCCCGATATACTTTTCCCAATGCTCTTCTATTAAAATAAAAGAAACATAAATTTAAAGTTTTAAATACAAATATAATTTTATGTTTTCTAAATGAGGTCCCATGCTATAAAAATTTTACCACACAAAAACATGGATGTTTTATAAACAAGAATGCTAGTAACACTTTTCAAAGAGGTGCAGCTTCAAAATGAAACTAGTTTTCTAGAGGGATCCTTTAAAGAATTTACACATTTAAATAAATAACACACACTTCTGAATTTACCAACAAAACACACCTTATGATGACGGTGAGTACAAAATAGCCAATGATCACTAGTTATAGTAACACCCCTAGGCACTATTTAGTTGGGAGCCACAGGAACCTCATATCTCGGTGAAAGTAAACATAATAAATATATGTTCTTGTACAAATTAGCCACTATTAGGGAGTAAAAACATAATCTTTTGGTCCCCCTACAACATAATCAATGTAGTTTAGTTGGTTTTTTTATCGTCAAACTTTCTAAGTGAAATAGTGGCCAAACCCCACAGAATCACTAGCATACTAGTACACGTCTGCCACCTAGATACTTGGGATTACCTTTAGTTCTCAATCAAGTTACACATATTATAAAATACACATTCTACATCAAAATTACATTATCAAACCATAAACACACAAACAACCCTAAAAATTCTTAACATTTCATTCACAAATCAATAAACTACTAAAAGGGTTCATAAAACAATTTCAAGGAGTATAATGAGGCCTTGCACATAAAATCCATTAAAAATGCTCTTTTAAGGCCATAAACCCATCAATAACATAAAAATAGGGTTTGTCAGCCCCAAAACCAATTAATAAATCATTTTCAGGGACCATAAAATTTACCCAAAAGATAGAATATGAAATACACATGGAAACCATTTTTACAAAAAAAAAAATGCCAAATGGGCCTTGAAGCCTTTCTCAAAACTAACATTTTACCATAGCAAGAATTTAAATTTTTTAAGGATGTGTATAAACACAACTTACAGAATAAAACAAAATTCATAAATCCCTTAAAACATTCAGGTTATATATTCAAAACTCAACTATTTTCATAAGGACGTGAAAAGGTCCATTTTCCAACAACTCGGGCCAAAACAAGTTGTAAACCAAAACCCATTTGTTTTTAAAACCAAATCCAAATTGGAAAGCCATATGAGGACACAAAATAACATTTATCATTCTTCCAATTCATTTATAAATCCAATGAACTAATTTTTAAATCAATCATAACACATAAATTACAACCGGAAAACTTATTGAACACATGACATGCCCCTTTAAAAAAACTAATTATTTTAAGCACTTGACAATGAATAAAACACCAATTGCTTGTGATATTTTATAAAATCTACTATAAAATATTTAAAATAACAATAAACATTTTATAAACCTCACAAAATAGTTTCAAAAGATAGTGAAACATTTAAATAAACACTTGGTTTTCACTTTTATGACAAAAACAACTCTACATTTCACAAAACCAGGCTAAAACAAACATTTTCACACCAAGAAAATTATCCAAATGATAAAAAAATAATCATATATAGATTATTTAAAAAATAATAAAATTATGAAACTTAAATGATAAAGTCATTTTCTAGGGATATCCTACCTCAAATCCTTTGTGTAATGGAAACGCACACCCAAAATCACCATCTCAGGGTTTATAAACCCTAAACCTATGAACACCAGCCCCAAAAAAACAAAACCACCATAACTAAATCATTTTATAAAATAACCTTAGGTTTAACATGACTATGTGAGAATAGAAAACGAAGAAATAATGAATGGGGGAGGAAGAGAGAGGGGAAATGAGAAAAAATCTCACTATGCCACCTAGCGAACTCTTTGTATTCTATTAGATATGCACCCTTAAAGATAGAGTGTTGTCTTTGAACAATGTGGAGATACTCCTAAGGTCTGGAAGAACTAGGGAACGACTATTTTTGGGAAAAATAATACAAATTGATTGAGTTGTGGATGGAAAAATTTACCTTCTCAATTATGGATGTTTTGAGGAAACGTGATAACCCTTTCACTAATAGGAAATTAAAATGAAATCCAAAGTGGTAAAATCGATAATGGGTGTTATTCTAGGTCTTTTGTATTATAATTTGAGATGAAATCACCAAAAAATATCAAAAAAAATATAATATATAAATGAAATAGTTTACTTTTTTTAACTTGAAATGATCCCCCGGCCTAGCCCAATGCCTAAATATGTAACCCAAATTCACCATGCTTATAAATTTATAAGAGGTCCAGAAGGATATGGTAGTTTTCATATGTCAATGGAGGAAAATTGGGAAGTGAAATTAATAAAAAAAATTGAAAAATGAAGGAATTATAAAAGAAATAAATATGGTTTTTAAATTTTCAAATGGGCTCGAGTTGGCCCAAATCATGAAAAAAATACCCTTTCTCCAAAAAATCATAAAAAATAAATAGGGAACCAAAACTAAGGTGACTATACCTATATTTAAGTTCAAAACACTAAATTAATCTCACCTAACACCCATGAAAAGGATCATGATTTTCAATGAACTGGATCAAAACCATGACTTGAAAAGAAAAAAAATTAGGAGTGACAAATTCTAAAGATGAATTTTTATTAATTTTATTCCCTAGAAAATTATTTCAATTTACAAATCCATTTTACAACCTCTCATTCAAGAGGTTTATAGTTCAAATTTTACCTAAGCGGTAATTTATTGTTTTCTGAATTTTTCTTCTTTGAGAAAATGTTATGTGATACTCTTGTATTATTTTATAATGTATATATAGAAAAAAATTATAATGAAATATCATGAATTTAATTCTTCTCATGATATTATATTTTCCATTTAATTTTATTCTTTCATGGTTCTAGTGATTCAATGTTACTTAGTTGGAAATTGTGTTATGGTAAAATCTCATAGTTTATCTGGATTGTCTATGATTATGTTTATAATGATAAAACATTATTATATACCACAAAATAAACACATGGATTTAATTATCTATTGTTTATGTCATGAGAAAACATTTTGTTCCTATCTTTTTTCTCCCTTTATTTACACAATAGTTAAATATAAAGTTTTTAAGAAAAACCATTTTTGATTATCTCCTCATTAGAAAACATGTTTCTTACAGAACTGTGTTTCCTAAAAATGTTTTTTACATTCTTAAAAGGATTTAATAAATGAATCTTTACCCGTGTTTTACTTTTTACTGAATTTTTTTAATGGAATCTTCATTTTATATTACAAACATTGATTTTTTGTATTTTACAAAAAATTTGAAAAGAATATATGTATTAATATGTACTTTATGAATTGATGTTTCTGCTGCCATGAACTTTATTCTCTTTGAAACATCCAATAAATGTTATGAAATTTATTTTCACATAAAATGATTATGAAAATTTATAATGTGATTTTAGTTTTAAAGAGTGATTTTGAAAGAAATTTTATTTACCTCAAGAATTTTTTCAAGTTTTCTTTTAGAATGACTCTAAATTTTTGATGGTACCGTTTCATGTAACTTATTGTTTTTTTATGGTATGAACTAAGGATACCATTCATAGTATTTATTTTAATGTTTTATTATGACATTATTTTTTTTTGAAAACTGTTTCTATCCCATGGGTTATACTATGAAACATTTATTGTAAAAACTACTTTATTTTTCCAAGGATTAAACTATGATGAAATGATGAAATGATTATGAAACCTACAAATTTTTTCAAGGTTATAAAATGATGAAATTTCGATGAAACCTATTTCATTTCCTAGGTTTGGATATCATAATTTTTTTTATGATCTTGTGACATGCATATATATAGTTTTCATTCTGTGATTGGTGGGACCTATATCTCCCTCCAGTGCCTTGAGAAATGATAGATAACACATGTGTAAATATGGTATTCATGTACCTGATAATAAGTTAAAAAATTTATGCATGAACATTATTACATGTTCATAGTGTTATGTTTGAACATGATTACATTCTCACAAATGTGTGGACCGGGTTTCATGTCCATAAGCTTATTTGAGGATCTAATTTCATGTATTTAATATATCATGGGAACATGTCTCTATTTATACAGGTTTAAAATGTTATAATTAGATGTGTATACCACAATTTTATGTCTAATTCCTATGCTATTCTCCCACAGCTCATGTTCTTTTATTGCCTTGGGATTCATTTCTTATGAACTTCACATGTTTATGAAGTGACTCCATATTATAAACTTATTTTCCTTTAGTATAGTTATAAATTTTTTTATCAGGTTATAATATCCTTATCATCATGTTATGCTTATGTATCTCTCTTGTTTAGCCATACTGACCATGGGAGCTCATTATTTTTTATGTTTCTTTTCCCCATGTTGTGAAGAATTTTTTCGTGTTGGGTATATCTATGAAGAGTACAATAGTGGGATATATATTTTTCATATATTATGCATATGTTTCATCAAATTAGAATATTGGTATCCTAGTATCCAAAATACACTAATGAATTATGGATATCATTCATGTGCTTGTGTATTGTATTGAATATTCATTGAAAAATATGTAATTTTTGTTTTTGAAAATTCTTCGTTGTTATAGTTTGAAATATAGAAATGGTATGGTTAACCATTATAAACATGTATGAGAAAACATTATTGAGATCCCTAGGTTTATTTCAAATGATATGTATAGGTATGTCTCATAGGATTAGTATAAGGATGATTAATGGTATAGAAAGTTGTCCTTTAATTTTCTTAAAGGATGGAGCGATCAGTTTCTAAGAAATTACATCCCTATTAGGATAATAAAAGTACATTTGACTCTATAACAGAGGTATCAAGTTGTAATAACTCCAAAAATTCACATTCATCTAGAGTCTATTGTCACTTGGTTCATGAAAACGGGACTCACTGCCCACCTTATATCAACATGCTACTATTTTTCCAGTATTTTCATTTTCTTTATTCATTTTACTACTTAATTAGGTGTGTCTTGGGACTACTAAGGATGGAGATAATTTTTTTGTAAAAATGACCTAAATTTTTTGGATGTATTTTATTTATGAATTAATGGAGTATGCTTATAAACTTTTTAGTGGGTATGAAGAGTTCTCTCCAGGTTAGGAGAACATCTGGGAAGCAGTGGTGTGTCTATATTAAAAGTTATGTTTAACAATGCATTTTTAAAGATTACGTGACATGTATTTGGTTTAAATTGCGTGTTTTTTCTTCAATCAAATTCTTGGAATATTTACATGAAATGAATTATTACTCACCATGTACTTGGAATTCACGATGTGTAAGAGAAAAATTTGGTCTTAAATCAATAGTGGGAACATTTGTAAGTGTTTTTAGACTTTTTGAATTAAACTACGGTTAATGTGATTACGCACTATGTAACTCTCATGATATTTAATTTTTATGATTTTATAAGAATGCTTTTTAATTTGACTAAACTATGCATCCTTAGCCTCTCGACCCAGAACCTTCTTTGGGCGATTTTGGAGGCCTTATATTCTTCCACATCAGTCATTAGACAATTTTAAATCAAAATTCATGTGGTTAAACTTTATGATAAAATGGTTCTCATAGTATTATTTTTCTTCCAATATATCATTCTCCCCTCTTTGTTTTTAATGGATCTAAAATTTTTTTCCTTGTATCTTGATTTTAGACCGTATTCAGAGTTTGTCCTCTTCTTCATTCTTTGTTGCAAAGTCATATTTTGGTCGTTTATTTCTAGATCATTTGTTTAAATTTAGGTTGTTAAATAAATATTCTCCCTAATATTGAGACCTTTTATTGTCTTATTAAATTTAAAGGAGTAATTAAACATTTCAAATAACAGGTATTTGTGATGATTGAATCTATGATTTCTTATGGGTATGGAAATTTAGAAAGACACCAATTTCAATGGAATTGAAATTATCTTGTAGATTTATGAAAAATGTTGTCTTGATTTGAAAATAATTTTGATGAAATGATTTTATTTTGATCATGAAATAAAGGTTAAAGTTAAAAAGTGATTTGAAATGGTATAAAAGGATGTAAATCAATGATATGGTTTTAGAATGGAAAAGTATTGTTGAAAATTGAAATGGGGAAATTGTGTTACGAAATATTTTTAAATGGTTTATTTAAAATTTGAGTTATTGATATATTGATGAACATGTTATCCAGGGTTAATATTGGTAACTAGATTAATCAGGATAGGTTCTTGACTCCCTATCATTGGATTTATGATGACAACTATTACTAAAACAGTTGCGGTCTGACTTCGGAATATGGGTTCCTAATTGGTGTGTAGACATTAACTAATGGGTTTCACTATATGGGTGTATATTAGTGTACACCCTTCTCTTGGGATATGATCATTATGATATGTTTGGGGATATTATTACTAGATAAACTAATTTAATGTGGGGATTTTTTAAAGGGTTATTTGTAATGACATCTAACTTGATTATATGGGTCATTGATTATTGAACGGTTTATTCATTCTAATTTATTGTATAAAATGTTCATTTAAGAATATTCGAATTTGTTTTTGATATGTCATACAACTTCTTGACTGGGAATATGTTTTGGTTTGAAACATGAAAATGTGATTTCATGCCTAGTTTTATGTAAATTGATATTGTGACTAGTTTATTGTTTTTCCATTGATTATGGAACACTTAATGAGTCCCTATTGGGATTTATATATCACGCCATACCTTTTCCTTCAGACATTCATAAACATTATTAAGTGAGATCCAAGAAATGGAAAAGAACCCCTTGGGGTTGGTTGATTTTATTAATCCATTGGATCATGGAATGATCTTGGGGTGACTATTGGAGATGTTATCCACTTGTTTCATGGGTTTTTTATTTTTCATCTTGTTAGATACATAGTAAATTGATGATGTGGTGCTTTGGGTTTTGTTTTATCTTATGATTCTTATACTTATAAATTTTTGAGTGCTGAGAATATAGAATTGTATATTTTATCCTCTTCTTTTTGTGGAAAATTTGTTCCATGTTAGATCATATATGATGGCAGGTTGTGGTCTCCAACCCATGGGGATTGGGAATTCCCTCCAAGCTATGTTAGTATCAGATCAGGTATCAATGGACTAGGTTGTATGGACTATTCCATGTAAAATTGGTATCAATGATATTGTAAATCATCTTTACTTGAGGTCATTATGTATTTTGGGATGTCTTGAAGGGACGTAGGAGGTAGTTTCGAGTTAGTGGATTTTCAGTTCTCATCATAATGATCTTTAAGTCACCATGGGTGTTTGGGAAAAGTGTCCTTGAGGATGTTTTTTATCTAATTCTAGTATAATCTTTTACCATGATCTATGTATGATGAAATATCAGTTTCACGTTTTTTTAATGTAATTTATATCCCTATATCTTTTTTTCGTGATATTATCTTGAGTGTCCCTTTTGATTTCTTCAGTTTTGTATACTTACATTATGTATCATCATGCCTCTGAGAATATGTTTTAATAGGACCCATGAGGATGCTTCTAGTGATCCTCTGTGTGAAAATCCACTTATAGAGAAAAATATGGTTTAGGATATTGTATAGGCTCTAGGACATACACCTAAAACCATTCTCATTCATGATCCAGCAGTGGAGCCATAGAGGGAAGAATCATGGGATCATTCTGTAGATTTTCTACCCCATAGGAAACCAGTATTCCATGGATATAACAATCCACAAGAGTATAATAATTGTTTTATAAATATAGATATTCAATTTCGTTTATTAGAAAGGTATGATTCAATTAACAAGATATGTGTAATTATCAAGATAGAGGAGCCTAGAAATAGATTTTGGGATTCAATGGTAATGGATAATAAGCATGAGGTTTTTAGTGTTAGGAGATTATATTTATCTTCACTGATCAGTTATAATTGGGATATGTGGTTCTTGATATGTCTATGGTGTTTTCAATCTCTATCAGGTTGATATGACCATCACATAGTATATGGAATTCATTATCAATATTTTTCAGTTTTCACTTATATATTTTCTGAATGAGATGATAAAGGCTCAATGGTTCAAGATGGTTTTTCGACCTGGTATCAATTCATATGTTTTCTTATTGAATCTAACATTGTATGTTGATGTATTATATAGGTAATTGATGGTTGATATTGGCCTGATTGGTAAGTTAGGGTCGTTGGGAGTTCGTTTTTCACCCAATGGAAGTACTATGAGTTACATTAAAGGAAATAAGAAGCATGATGAGTCACATGGTGGTTAAAAAAATAATGCTTCCTCTAGAAATCATGCATTCCCTAGTAGATTCTATTTAACTTGAATCTTTTGTGGAATGGTTGGGAATTTTATTCAATATTATATTGAGGCACTAATGATCAATCGTTATTGTGGTTTCTTAAGACACCTACAGAAATTCTTTCATTTATTTTCTACTTCACATAGTGGAATAAGCCCATCAGCACATATATTTTCTGTAATGAAACTATATGCTTATAGAAAAAATTTTGTTTTTGATATAAAAATTTTGAATGAGGCTTCTTCATGTAGTGGAATCACATCCAGATGAAGCCAATACAAGTCCAGTGAACATAAGAGATACCATCACTATAGATCCATCATTAGTGACGGCTTTATATTATAACGTCGCATCTCACTTGTTTGAATCAACTCATATTATAGGAATTATAAATCTTACTATCTATATTTTGTTTAATGTGATGGATATTACTACACCATCAGGAATAAAGAGAGTGCAGGGTATCAATTTTCATTCTTGTGATTTCTCTTTATAAAAGATTGATCTTACCTAGAATTTTCTAGTTCTCGACAAGAATATTTTTAAAATTATTCTTGGGATGGAATGGATCATTGATAATAAGGTTTAAATTGATTATTTTATTAGGTTGGTATCCTTTACTATTCTTGATGGGGTTTTTCATGTCTTTCATAGAGAATGGGAACATATTTTGATTAGGGATATATGTAATTATATAGAGTGGGGGAAGGTAATATCATTATTTTATTTTGAAATAGACTGAGAATCATTTTGTGATGACCTCTCTCCAATTTTCATAGAGTTTATTGATGGGTTTCCTTCTAATTTATCTTGTTTTTCATTGATAATAGTGGTATAATTTTGTATTCATTTAGTGCTTGGTACTCGACCAATATCTATTCCCTCTTACCATAAGTCACCAGATGAACTAATAAATTTAAATACTTTTTTGGATGATCTATTAGGGAAATAATTAATTTTCAAATGTTTTTCACATTCTGGTGCTTTTATCTTTGTGTAGAAAGCTAATGGAAATCATCGCCTCTGTATTTATTTCTAGAAACTCAATCGAGTTATGGTAAAGAACAATAATTTTTTATCATAGATTGATGACCTATTTGACCCCTTGATAGAGTCTAGGTGGTTCTCAATGATTTATCCTTGATCTAGATGTCACTATTTGATAATAAACAAATATGACTTTCATAATATAGATTTCTGGACCCGTATGGCCATTATGAGTATCTTTTTATTTCCATTTATTTTAACCAATTTTATTATGGTATTTATAGATTTGATGAATAGGATACTTAATATGTATCATGTTACAATGATGGTGGCCCTTTTGGATGACATTGTGGTTTTCACTACATCTGAGGAGGATCATGTTTATCATGTGATAAATGCTCCAAAAGTAGTTAGAGGTCCTATAATTAGTGTGAAACATTCAAAGTGTAATTTCTAGATTTAGGAAAGGTAGTTATTGGGACACATGGTTTCAGAACAAAGTACCTCATTTGAGATTGGGTTTATATATCATATATGGTGATCAAGAGGTAGCCTATGACTCTAGGAATTATTTTCCACATGAGATGAACTAACTAAAACATTACATTGAACTCTACACTATAATGAAATCACATAAGAGTTGGTTGAAATATCTTTTGTATAATGTTTTAATATATTTTCCAACCATAAGATCCTACATTATATATTCTCTTAAATATATTTGAACCATCGGTAGAGGAATTGTTTGGAGTACCTATATTATTTTATTCAACATTTACAACACCCTAATGAAGGGAGATGTCATGTTTGATACTTTTAATAATAAAATTTTGTTCCATGCTCTGAATGAATCATTAGAATAGCGCAACTTGATGGATTTTTTGAATATTTTCCTTTAGATTTCTTGGAGGAATTGGTCGAAGTAGCTCTAAAAAGTGTTCATCTGGCCTCAGTCCTTTATAAGATGATTCTTCAGGTGTATAATCTTGATGAAGAATTTTATTGAATTAATGGTTCTATTTATAGTGGGGACACTGTCATTGAGTTGAAAATATATTCTGAGGTAACCCAATGTTTTCAAAATTGGTGTATTGTACCTTTGATAGTGAGAACATTTGTTCTGGGGGATTGCCATAATTCTTAGTTGGAAGTGAACTTGGGTACCAAAAACATGTTCTAGGAAATGAAGTGATGATTCTAGTGGAAGGGGATGAGGTGAGGCATTGATGATTTTTTTTCTCGTTGCAATACTTTACTGCTAGTCGAGGTTGAGAACCAAATATCATCAGGTCAACATCATCCACATCCATTCCATCATAGTAGTGGGGTGACATCTATATAGGCATTGTGATTGGGTTTCCATGTACCCCTTGAATGATGAATATGATATGGGTAGTAATCGATTAGATGAAGAAATAAGATAACTTATAACAAATTCACGATAAAACCACAGTTGAAGAATTGGAAATTCTATATGTAAGATATATTATTTTATTCCATTGTGTTCTATTAGTTATAGTATCTAAAAATGATCTCCTTTCTAACTCTCATTTCCACTAAAGACTTCATGAGGAAAGGGTATATCATATTTATTTTAGTATGGAACACTATTCAATTTGGATTTCCGTATAGATAATTATATATAGATTATTGAGGATATCCTACATTCTTGGATTCTAGACATTAGTTGAGATTGGGATGATAAATTCGGACTGGTTGAGTTTTCTTATAATAATCACAATAGGTCCACAATTATAATGGATCATTTTGTGACCTTGTATGGTCGTTCATTTAAATATCTTTTGTGTTAGTTAGATATTTGTTAAACTTACTTTATTGGTCCAATATTTATTTAACAGATGGTACCAAATATTTAGTTGATTAATCATGGAATGTTGACAACAAGAAGATGGATTAAATATTATGATGACTGTTGTATGTTTATTTTGGTGTTATTAGTTGGTGACTATGTGTATTTGAGATTTTCACTTCATTTGGTTCATCTACATCTTGGGAAATAAGAGAAGAATACACCCATGTTTGTGGGGACTTTTGAAATTATTGAGACGGTGAGTAAAGTGGCTTACTAATTAGAATATCCACTGCATTTGACAGTGATAAACAATGTGTTCCATGTATCATAGATTCAGAAGTATCTTTCTCACCCACATCTTGCCTTGAGTAGTGAGGATCAGTATGTTCCTCATGATTTATCAATGTCTATGAAAACAATCTGAATTCTTGATTCTGAGATAAAGGTACTTCATGGGAGGTTGATACCTTTGTTCTGTGAGATATGAAAATATGGTTCTGATTCTATCGATATGTGGGAGTGTGATGAAAGGATGATAGATAAGTGGACTCATCTATATGATATGTAAAATTCTTGATATGATTTCTGGTGATAAAAGTTTTTAATTGTGGGGAGGTTTTAATTTCATGTTACCCTATTATATGTATTTCTTTTCTCTTTATTTTGTTCCCTATTTAATAGGGTGCATCTTGGGACTATCGAGGATTGAGATTAATTACATGGGAAAATGACCCAAAATATAATGATGTATTTTTTTTCAATCAACGGAGTCTGGATATAATTTTACTAATGGATTGTTTGATTTCACCTGAAGTTCAGAGATATTTTGGAGTGATGTGGTGTTTTTCTATTAAAAAATAGGTTTTTAGTTGTTTCTTGGGAAATTACATGTTGTGTATTTGTTTTACACGGCATAGATTTTTCACCAGGAACATGTCCTAAATAATTATAGTTTGTGAAAGTTAACAAGTCATGTACTTGGAATCCACATTGTGTAAGGGAAAAAATATTTTTAATAAAAAATAAATGAATTTCTCATCCTATTCAGTCTTCATGGATTACATGACATGTAATGGGATGAAACACCATGTAATCCTCATCTGTTGTTTTTTAGGGTGGTTTAAGTGTGATTTTCATTTCATTTTATGATGAATCCTTTTTTTATTGATAGAGACCCCTCCTTAAGAAATTTTGGAGATCTTTAATCCTTCTTAATCATTCGTTTGAAGATTAATCATTAATATTGTCATGGTTTACCTTTCTGGGTATGTGGATCGCCTCTTATGAGTTTTCTTCTGATATCTCTTTCTCTAATCAATAAATTTTGAGGGATCTAAACTTCTCTTCATTTTATCTTTATTCTAGGTTGTGTTCCTATATATTTTTTGACCTCAATATTTATTGTTGAGTCCCATTTTGTGTCGTGATTTGGGAATCATTGATTTAAAGGTACATGGTTCCATAAATATTTATGAATCACCTAGAATATTCAAGAATTATTTATTTTATATAAATTAAATTTATTTTACAGCTTCAGTTACATGAAACACTAATTCAATATTTTGTTACATGCATCACTATCTTATCTTGAGTTTCACACAACACTGAGTTTTAACTAAACCCTCATTATATTATTAATTTAATTATTTAAACATTACTGTTAAAACCATGATATTAAACATACTGATATGAATATTAATAAATAATATTTTAAAATTTATTATAGTGTATTTATATTAATAAAAAATATTTATATTAAAATAAATAATTTTTTGTAAATTTTTTATATGTTTCAAAAAAATTATTTTTTCAAAATAATGTTTTTATGTATTTTTTTATATAAAAATAAACAATTTTTTGATACATTAAAAAAATTCTTTTGAAAAAATAAAATTCTATTTTCATAATCGGAATTTCCAAATTATCATAGGTTGAATTTATGGTATTTTTCTGAGAATTTTCATTTTTTTATGAATAGTGGAAGTTAGTGAATTTTAATTGCAAGATGCATTTCATATTAATTATTTATAATGTATGATTATATTTTGAACATATATTAAAGTATATTATATCAATTTCAAATAAATAAATTCAATTTATATCAATTTAATCATTATTATAATGAATTTAGATATAAAAACATTGTTAAATATTTCACACGTTCAATTTAAAACCTCCTCTTTCTCATCGTATCTGCGGAATTAATTTAAAACTATAATCTTCCACTTATATACGTTGTATTTTTTAAAATGTATTAAATATCTTGAATAATAATAATTTATGTTCACAAATAATTTCAACGTAATGCTTTTGTAGTTATTAGTGAAAACCATTAAAATTAATTATCGTGATTAAGGTTAGAACTAGGTTTTTCTCATTACATGCGTTTTTATTAAATTTAATTTTACACACAATGTATTTTTATTTAATAAATTTCATATCATTTTTTGAATAAGTATCCTTAAATTATATTATAAAAATAATTTTTATTATATTCTTAAATTTTAAATAACCTAGGTAGATAAAATTATACAAGTTAAAATAGTAATAAAAGGTGTAAAATTGAGAAATCTTAGAGGATCACAACTAACACTGCAAAAATATGATTATTTTTCTATGTTAATGGTGTTTCTAGACCACATAAACCCACAATTTAATTATTGACTTATTTTGGAGGCACATAAAACAAGGGAACCTCTCAATTGTGAAAACTTTTGGGTATTTATAATAATGTGACTCTGTCATCATTATAAAATAGAACTCACTATCCTCACATATTAATAAATATCATGTCTATTGGAAGGAAAAATCCCTACAAAAGTCACATTAAACCATCTCTCTCATCATCCTAGAAGCCTTATTTTGGGTAGAAAACAATACTATTAATTCATTAAGTGAAAACCTAAGGACGATACCTGAAAAGATGGTAACATTCATCAACGAGTGTTTTTTATATTTCTTCCTCCGACCATTTAAATTATTTTTATATAAAGATTATATAATAAACTCAACATATTCCATTTATATAGATGTTTTTATATTAAATTTATAACATTCAACAATCTCCACTTATATCAAATGGTTTTTGAGATCATCATTCCTATGTATGTAAAACTACTTCCTCATGTACCGATGGCATTAATTTTTCCATTACAACCTATCAAGGATGTTCATAATTAACACATTATAGATTATATATGATATATATTCAATTCATGATATCATTATGATTATGTAATTTTTATATCAAACAAACCTTCATGTAATCCATTTTTTGGTAATATGATTATGTCATTCGTGTGTACGGCAGACTACGGTCTCACAAAGTGATGTGATTCATTCATGCTTTAAATGGAAGGAATTAAGCATTTATTTAATAAACACTTGTAATCAATATGACATAAAAATTATTTTTTAATGAAAATGTATCATTTATTTTTCTTTTATTCCACCCAACAATAAAATGACTAGACAACATTCATGCATATATACTGCATACCATCTCAGTGAACGGTGTATATCATTTCCTATCAATATATTTTATAGATTATAATAAACACATATAGACTAAATTTATATGATATTCTTATCATGTTTATAATTATTTAGATTAATTAACAATTATCAATGTAAAAAATACTAAAATTATAATAAATGCTAACATTTACAAAAAAAACATATCAGTAATTACCTGAGACACTACTTTAAAATGGAATTGATAATAAACAAATAATAAAAGTCCATAACAAAATATTATATGGTATTATATATAAGAATATGGTTCTTTAATATATTTAAAATAAACATATATTAATTATAATGGATGGTTTAATTAGTATACTAGAATTCAATACATTAGGTAAATGATTTTTTCCACATGTTTTACTTTCAAGCGACACATGTAAATTCACCAACTATTTATTTTATATGGTGTATATAATACCCATGAAATTATGGTATTTTTATTATCCTTAAAAATATTTTGTTTTAAATATCCATTTGAGTATCTATATTGCATGGGGATTACAGTTCAAGAGTTAACAACTTGGTAAGGGCTTTTTGTCTCAATTTTCAAACATCGAGACCTATGTTATGTTATGCACAGATATTCTCAAAAGAACAATACATACAGAATATTTGACATGTAATATCATGAATTTATTCATAATAATGTTATTTTATGTTTCATTTTATTTTATTCTCTCATAGTACTTATAAATCAAAGTTTTAGAAGTGGTAAATATTTTATATTACAAACTCATAATTTTTTAGGCTTAATTATATTTAAGTTGCTGATATTGAAATCTCAGTATCTACGTCTCAATAATTATTATTTAATTTTAGTCCTCTATTTATTCATGATATCCTCATGTAATGGTTCATTTTTTCCAATCTAGGATACTTAATATTATTATGAAAATGCTTCTAAAAAATATTACTTTATTTCTTTCTTCGGTTATAAATATGTTTTTTTCTGAAAAAAAAATTCAAAAAAAAATTAAAGGTGTTTCTAAATGGTGAATGGATATTTTTCTCAGTGACGTGTTTTAATAAATTGTTTATATTACTTTATATAATTTAAATATTATTTCCAAATCAAATCATTTTCATATTTTTTTACATTTTAAAAAGTGTTTTTCCAAGAGAAATGATAACATTATAATGAAATTTTTTATATTATTTTTAACTCATACTTTATATGTTTTCAAGGTTATTTTCAATGATATAAGATGTCAAAATTTATTATTTTCTAAAAAGTGTTTTTCGAATTAGAGCGGATATTTTCCACACAAAAAATTCAAATTATTTTTAAATCATCCTTTATATGATTTCATCGTAATTTTCAAAGAAAAATGATTCCAAAATTCATTATGTATTGAAAATATTTTTCAATGTAGAAATGATTTTTTCACCAAGAAATGTTTTAAATAATATTTAAAAATTATATTCTATCTAATATGAAATCCTTTGGTGTTAAATATGACTAACTGAGGATGTGTTCTTATGATACCAATAATATTTTTTCCTTGAATTGTTAATGATTTGATGTCATGATATTTAAGAAACATATTTTTATTAAATTGGTTATACAATGATGAAATTATTATGAAACCCACATCCATTCATGGGTTTTTCTATGATCAAATGATTATCAAACAAACCTATTTTCCATAGGCAATGATATGATTAAATACGTGTGAAACCTATTTCATTTAATGGGTCATGATATGATTAATGTTTATGATCTTGTGGAGAATATAAATATGGTTTTAAAAATGTGATGGGTTATACCTATATTTCCCTCCAATGGATTGGTTAAATATTTAAATCTGAAAAGTTTCATAGGACTGGAATGAGGAATGAATTTTTTTGAATAAAAATGAACGGGAACACAGAGTATATTCAATTATATATGATTGGGATGAAATATGGAGTGAACTTGGTTTAGTAAGATAGGGATTGAATGGGGAGTTATCCCAATTAATTAATAGATTCTTTCCACTATGACAATCTTGGTATTAATCCTTGAATAACATGGAAATTATTTTCTATGCTTATGTGTATGTCAAAAATTACTTCTCTTATGTCAATGTTATGCTATTATGGTTCATGTTATTTTATTTACTTATGATTCATGTTATTAAAATTCCAATATTTTTTCTATGACTTGTGATTATGATCTTTTACGTGTTGTTTATGGATTCTAAATGTTTTGATAATGTTCTTATACCTTTTTGATCGCATTTTTCTTAGATATCTTATTTTTTACCTTTACATAGAATATGTGTTAACTATTTCTTATATTTCCTTTCGTAGGTTATGAGGATATGTCTTATATATTATTTTTTCAAGAAAGGGGCTAGTTTGTAAGATTATAGGGGAGATGTTGTGGATCACTTATGGACTAGGGTTTATGTTATCAAGATTCCAAAGGCACAAAACTATTAATATTTTACAGCATTTGTTTTTTGTACCTCAATTAATATTCATTAAAAAAATATATAATATCTACATATGATATATAGATTAATTATAGTATGTATCATATATTGGTTTAGTTAACATTTTGAAACTATTATGAGAAAACTATAGTTATATACCTTAGGATATTTCAACGAATATGCAAATTGATAACTCAAAGTATAGGAAACATTCATGGAATTTTGTTAATGGGTAGAGGAATTGGTTTCCAAATAATAAATCCATGTCTAGATACAAAACGTTTATGTAGCTATAGTGTCGATTTACCTAGGGGTAACAACTCTGGAAACACCATATTTATCTAGACATGATCATGAACTGATGCATGATAATGGGCCTCACTACAAAACTAGTTTGATTCTCCTAGGGGATACACCGTGGGAGTTAATATTCTCACAATAAAACATCAAAAAGGATTTAAATATACTATTCCTATTAATAAAATATGATAATCCTAGATTTTTATAGATTAAATAGGAATTTTTCATTATTTAGATACCCTACAAGTTATTTTTAATGATTATGTGGTTCCCCAATAAGATTATTATTTATTAATCTATGTTTTGTATTTTACACAATGGTGGAAACTATAAGGTACATGGATAACATTGAATGTGATCTATGATTTACCTAGGAGATTCCAAATGGGATAATGACTGGATTGAAAGATATTTTGATTCTACCTAATTAGTTTTCACAGAACATGATTAATAATATAAAACATAACCAATTCTTAGACTCCCCAAAAAAGAGGTTGGAATATTTTAAGATTTTGGGTAATGTAGACAATGGATAAAAATAGATTCCATTTCAAATATGTCGATAATGTGGGAAGTGGCACCCAAGTGAATGTATCAAAGAAACCAGAAGATGTATTGATAGTGAAAATGAATGACACCAAGAAATTAACTACTAACGTAGATTATAAATTTCAATAAACACAATGTATGAGAATATTATTCTCCCAAAGATATAATTAAATTTTTAATGCTTCAAGTTTTTAAATTATGTGAATTCATAAAATAGATTTCCTAAAGGAAAATTTTAAGATGAAAATCAAAAAGATTTTATGAATAATGGATATGTTTATAATGATAAAGAGACTGAAAATTATGTATGAAATGAAATATGAATTAAGTAATTTGATGATATAGCCTAGTTATTAATTTGAAAAGGAATTGGTATGATTGAAGTATTTTTGTAAAGAGTTTCAAAAATTATGAAATATATAATTATTTTTTAGTATAAGTTTTTTTAAAGATATGAAAGATTATGTTGTATGATGTGGATGAACAAGAAATAAAATCTAATTGAAAGGTAATATTTTATGGAAAACACCGGATTTAGATAATTTAACACTTTATATGTTCCTTATGTTGATAAAATGGTGCTAGTTTCGATAAATATAGGTTGGATAAGAATAAATTCAATTTCATAGTATTAATTACCTTGAAAAAGATTAATGATTTATTGATAATATAGTTTATGCTGTCATGGATAGAGTTTACAAAATTTTTAGATTTATGGAATATATATAATAATTTGTGTTCTATGTAATGAATGGATAGTCCTCTATTATTTCAATATGTTTTTATGGTAATTCAGGTTATTACCATGATTTAATAGAAGACATGATGAATGTGTTCGCATGTTTTCAATATGACAATCAATGTCAACATTGTGATATATGGGGAATTGATATTAATCTGGTTTTGAAAACATTAGTGTCATTTAAAATGTTTTTTATTTTCATCATTAGAAAGGGATAAAGGGTTAAACATTTATGTAATGGTTTATGTTGATCACTGAGTGATGTTTTAAAGATAAATGTATCATTTCCCCATATGAAAACTTATGTAACATTTTTAAACCATTTTTTCGTGATTATAACTAAGGATAGAAGAAATGACTTATCATTTTATCTATGGATATTATAATCTTTTTTCACTTCAGGAATAAAAAATTGAGCAACATTACTTATAGTATGAGATGAATCAAAAATTGTTCAAAACACAACCAAAGGGTGAGATCATGGTTATAAAATGGAATGAAATCATGAATGTATATCTTATCAAGAAAATTATTCAACATTAGTAAAAGGATCATCAAATAAATATTTTTCTTATTATCCTTATTTATTATGATATCAATGATCTTTTTCAAGCCTCCCTATTTAATGTCTTTGTGATTGTAAAATTTCTACAAACCATGTTCTCTTTCAATATCAACTAGATTTTGGGTGTTAGTTTCCACTTCAATGTCCATGTTTCCACTTCCCACCTATGATATCCTTTTTGTAAACATAGTATGTATTATTCTTGATATCCTTCTCACGTCACCGTATCTTTTTCAATAGGATGTTTTTTAACCCTTTTTATGATATGGGTTTTTATTAATGTAACTTTCCAGCATTAATCCTTTTGTGATAGAGATGTTTCTAGAGGGTGAATTTCTTTTTAATGGGGCTAACTACAACACCCATAGTTTTTCATGATTTTTTTTTCAAATAAATTAAATTTATTTTATATCTTCAGTAACATGAAATACCACGTAATTCTTACACTACACAGTACACTAGCAAAGTTTGTGTTACACATAAAAGTGAGTATTAATAAATCCATGATATATTTTTATTATTTTTATTTATATGTGAACATTATAACCAAAAAATTAAACATAGTGATATGAATAGTAATAAATAATTTTCAATTTTTTAGTATAAATTTTTTATATGAATAAAATATACTGATAATAAAATAAATGATTTTTTGATAAAGTCTATATATGTTTCAAATAATCTATTTTCTAAAAAAACTGTTTTTTTCATATTGTGAATTATAAGAAAATTAATTTTTTAAAATTTTTTAAAATTAATTTGATAAAATAAAATTAAGTTTTTACTTCATAATGATAAAATTAATTTAGGTTTAGTTTTGGGATTTTTTGAGAAGTTTTTTTGATTAATAATACAAAATAATAAATTGTAATTGAAAATAGATTTTCAATTAAATAATTTAAAATGTTAAATTATATTTTAATGTATTTGTAATGTAAAATTTAATCATGTTTAAAATCACTTAGTCTAATTTATTACATTTTATTCATTTTCATATTGAATTTATATTTAAAAACATTATAATATTTTGAGTACTTCCCCATTAAAAAACCTAATTTCTAATCCCATATACAGATTAATTTTAAATTAAATTTGTTTACTTTTATTAGCTGAATTCGGCCAAATTGATTTTATATTTTTAATCTTATTAATTTTTTTAATTAATATTAAATTGAGGGTTTTTATAATTACAAGCATTTGTTTTCAAATTAATTTCCCATAAACAAAGGATTTTTATTTGATAAATTTTATTCTATATTTAGGATTGGTAAATATATATTATATAATAAAAGTAATTTTAATTATATTCATAAATATTAAATTACCTAAGTAAATAAAATGATAAAAGTTAATATAGTACAAAAAACTAAAATGATAAAATTGAGAGAGCATAAAGACTAAAGAATAACATGGTAAAAATATGTTCCTTTTTTTATTTTGGTGGTGTTTATACACCAAATAAAACTTACCATACATTAATTATAATTTTATGGGGACATGAGGTAATATATATCTACCAATAGTGACTACTTTTGGGTATTTACCTGAATACCACTCCTCAATTATAAAACGGAATTCAAATACCTCACATATTCATGCCTTTAAATCCATTTATCTCGAACAAACCCCAAATAAATTACTTAAAAACATCTCTATCCTCATCATAGAATCCTTTGATTTTGATGAAATCTAGTTTGGGAAATATTTTAGTGCAAACCTATGTTGGATACCTGATGAATAGGTAACGTTCATGGAGGATCCGTTTTGTTTTATTTCTTCCTCCACTCTATTAAATTATTTTTATATCATAATTATATAAAAAGCATAGTATATTCCATGTACTGATATATATTACTGTTTTTTAATTCCTTAATATCATATCTACTTCAATCAAATGGGTTACAAACTCATCATTCGTGAGTACAGAGGAATGCCGCCTCACGAACCGATGTCATTCATTTTTCCATTACCACAAGTCATGGATACACATTATGATGGATTTATTAATTATATATTTAATATGTGATATTTATAATTTCATTATGATTATGTAATTTTTAAATCACACATATGATCGTACTTTCCATTTTATGGGAATACGATAATGTCATTTGTGTGTTCGGTGGACTACCGCCTCGTGAAGTGATGTGGTTCTTCCTTGATTTACATGGAAGGAATTAAGTTTGGTTTTAATAAAAATATGTGATGTATATGAAATATAAAATATTATGTAACGATAATATGTCATCTACTTTTCTTTACATTAACCCAACAAGAAATTTAAAAAATATTTATCGTGTGTATGTACGGTCTACCATCTCTATGAATTATATATTGCATTTCCTATCACTAAATTTTAGGGATTACAACAAATATATATATACTCAATTTTTGGTATATTTATATAATGGATATAAATTTATATATTATGGAATAATGATCAGTTTATTTGGACCAAACTTATAAAAAAATCAATACATATATGAAAAACAAAGAGGTTATTAACCGAGATGTAACTTTATCATGAAATTTCTAATAAACTGGTAATGAAAGGTCACAAAAAATTTATATATGGTATTATATATATGAATATGGTTTTTAATATATTTATAATAAAATTATATTTATTATATAGGAGTTATGAAAGAGTAAAATGGAATTCAAAACATAAGGTAAGGGATTTACACCTCCCTTTTTACTTGAGTGAGACACATTTCATGTTCGCAACCTATTTCTTTTATGTCGGGTATATAATACCCAATAATGATTGTAATTAAGTTCCCATATAATTATATTTATATTTAAATATCTATTTTATTATCATATTTTAATGGTGTTTAAGATTCATAAGTCAAAAAATCTGTAAGAAATTTTAGTCTTAGTTTTCCGTCGTTGAGACGTATGTTTTGTTATGAACCTATATTCCCTCATGAGGTGTATATAAATAACCTTTTACATGTAATATTATGAATTAATTCATAATCATGATATTTTAATATTAATTTTATATTATTCCCACATGGGGATTATGAATTAATGTTATAAAATTGGTAACGATTTTATCTTACAATCCTGTAATTTATCAAAATTATTTATCATTAAGCTTCTAATATTGAGATATCATTATATTCATCTCAATAATTTTCATCAATTTTATTATCCTATTTTTTAATGATATATTCAAGAAATGGTCCCATTTTTAAACTCTTTGTACTTAAAATTGTAAAGAAAATGTTTGTAAGAAAAGCAAACTTTATTTCTTTCTTTGGTCAGAAATATGTTTTATTCTAATACCATGTTTTATATTTAAAATTTTAAAATATTATTAAAACTTTTTTATCAATTAAAAAAATTTATTTTTCTCAAGAAAATTTTTAAATCAGTTTTTATGCTTTCTTTATAGGTTATCATATTCATTTTTAATGGAAAATTATTTCAAAATGTTTTATTTTTTAAAACATAATTTCACCAAGAATAAATGCTATATTCTTATATAAATATTCTAAATTATGTTTAAATATTCCTTTTTAAGTTTTCAAGTGTATTTACAAATTAAAAGGTTTTCAAAGATATTTATTTTTAAAAAATATTTTTTCAAACTGAAAATGATATTTTCCTCAAGAAATTTTTTAAATAATATTTAACGATTCCTTTATATGTTTTCAAGGTTATTTCCAAACAAAAGTGTTCTTAAATATTTTAAATTTTGGAATTTATTTTCAAAGAGAAAACTGTTTTTATTTAATTATTCATCAAAATGATCTTTAAAAAAAATTTCCATCCAAGGTGATATATTTTGGGGTTACCTATGACATACGGAGGACATGATCCATGGATACCATTCATATTATTTCAATTAATTCATTATTTTTAGATAACATGATGATTATGAAACCAATTTCTCTTCCATGGGTTATACCATAAGAAAAGTCTTATGAATCTCACTTCTTTTGACATTTTATTATATTATCCAATGATTATGAAAACTAGAACCTTTCCAAAATTTCTAATGTGATGAAATGTATGTGATTCACATTTAATTTCATGGGTTATGATATCATGAATTTTTATGATCTTTTGGAACACAAAACTATGGTTACATTATGTGATGGGTAGTACTTATATCTCCCTACAATGTATTGGATAAAAAATTTTGTCTCATAAGATATACAAAACAATAATGGGATGTGAGCCATGTTTAGTAAAGGACTTTTTCCTCTATGATGGACTTGTTAGTGAGTGTTGACTAATTAGAAAATGATTTTCTATAATTATGTGATATCCACAAATTCCATGTCTTATTCCCATGTTATTCACCCACATATCGTGTTCTTTTATTCCCATTTTATTTAAGTGTTATGAAATGCCAAAATTTATTCCATGACTCATTATTATGATCTAAGATGTTCTTATTATGGTTTTCAAAGGTTATATTCAAGTTCTCATACAATTATATTCAGGTTAGGCTTATATATCTCCCATTTTCAACCACACTGTGCATTTGAGTTTACCCTGTCTTATGTTTCAATTGCCTAGTTTATGAAGATATGAATTTATTGTGAAATGTTTAATAAGGGTTCTTTTTATGAATAATGTTGTGGGAGATGATGTAGCTCACTTAAGTACTAGGTTTTATGTTTCCAATTTTTCAAAGGCACAAAACTATTATGGTCCTTAGGCCTGTGTTTGTGTAATGTAATTAGGATTCATAAAAAAAATATTTAATATCATTATATAAAAATATCTGATTTCTATAATTTTCCCTATAATTGAAACCTTTAATTTTTTGATTAAATTTAATTGAGTTTTAAATTTTTTTAAAAACATGGTTTGAGATGATTCAATATTTTATTTGAAATGGGTTTCAAAATTGAGAAATACCCCAATTTCAATGGAATTGAAATTTTGGGAGTGGATTTATGAAAAATTATGGTGTTATTTTGAAATCATTTTGATGAAATGATTTGAGGTGTATCTTTAGAAAATGTCAAAAATTCGAAATTTATTTAAAATTCCAGGAAACGATTAAATCCTACGATTTGGTTTTTGAAATGGATAAGCCATGTAGAAACTTGAAAATGTGAAATTATATTATGACCCTTTTTAAAATAATAAATTTACAAATTGATTTATTGATTATTTGAAGCACATGTTATCTTAAGTATTCAGTGGTAATTGGGAAAATCACAGGACCTTCATTCTCATGCAATGGATTGGCAATGAAAACTCTAACTAAAAGTAATATGGCATGATATTCCATTATGGGTTAAAATATTAAGGTATATAATTCCCTCGATGGGTTCCAAAAAAAATTTATTTGTGTTTCCACAAAATACTAGATCTGGGATCGTTATGATATGTGTGAGAATCATTTTACTTAATAAAATACGTATTTTGACGCTTTTCTGCATGGTTATTTAGAATAATTTATGACTTTATTATACATGTTGTTGATTATTAAACAATTTTATTCAATACTAGTGATTTATTTAAATTTTTTAATATTAAATTTCCATTTAAGACTATTTGAATTATATATATATATTCCAACTTCATGAAAGAAATCATGTTTTGTATTAAAATATATAAATTTAATGCCATGTCTAGTATATTTTAAATTGTTTGAGAAACTGTTATATTATTTTAGAATTGATTATAGAACACATGTTGAGATCCTACTAGGTTTTATAGCTCACAACCATCCTTTTCTTTTATGAATTCATATGATTTCTTATTCCAGGTCTAAGCGAAGGGAAAGTGACACGTGGAGGTGGTTCTTATTGTTGATCATTTGGAATATGATGTCATGATAGAGGTCATTAGTGGGGATTTATCCATTTTTTGTATTTTATGTTTTAGTTTTCATCTTGGTAGATATTGTGTACTTTGATGATTAATGAATTTGGGTTTTTCCCCTTTTTTCTTTAGTACATCTCCTTTTGAGATTGTCTAGAATACTAACTTGTATCATTTATCTTTGGCTATTTTGTGAAATGTTTGTACCAGTTTGATCATGAAAGATGTGAGGTCCTAGTTTCCAACCCATATGGGTTTGTAACACCCTTTTTTATATGTTATTATAAGCTCATCTATCAAGATAACTATATATATGGGCTAGTTCATGCAACGCATAGATTGAATCTCCTCGGGTATATGCTTCAGAAATTCAAAAACTCTTTATGAACCATCATGAAGTATTTAAATATATTATAATCATGAATGAACTAGGATAAGTGTCATATATAAAAAAATATTTTTCGGATTTATAAAACCAATAAATAATTTTTGAGAGTATGTGGATTTACATTATGATTAGTATTTCACACACTATGATTTTTGGTTTTACTCAATGATAGGAATCATAAACAATTTATCTTACACTAAATGTGATGGATAATTTTCTAATGAGCATCTTGATGGGCCATGCAACACCCTGAGAGGGGAGAGGTGAATCAAGGTGTCCACTTTTTCTTATCAAGTAATGGATCTTGTTTCCACATTGTTAGGAACCAGTCAAACTAGTCTCTGGGTAATGTTATGTAATTCAATAATTCACAAGTAGCAATAAAATAGACACAAAAAATTCTTGGTTCACCACTAAAGGGTAGTCCAAGGATCGTACACTGATAGTGTTTTTTTCATACCTAAATCTATTATCCTTCACTATATGTGGAATAAAAAATTTTGGTCAAAATTACTCCATTCCTGGAACACTGCCTTTATAAAATTTTATGGATTTCCCACTGCATCCATTGAAACACTTATATCGAATCCCACTAGCTCACTTTATTGAGTGAAGTATAAATCTATTTATCGACTTCATTGTCTCTTCAAAGAGTTAACATTAATGTCTTTTTCCCTATAAAATGATACTTTCATTGCACTATAGACCTCATTCGATTCACATTGAAAGCCTTATTCACTAAAAATTGATATTCAGAATTGCCTTTTATGAGGCTCCTTTATGAAGCACAATCCTTCGTGATGGACCCCAACCTTCATGGAACAAACTTCCTTTGAGAATTATACTGAGTCAATGTGTAATAATCCATCATTATTAATCTCACTTTACTCATAATCATTTTTATCAGTCAAGACTAAACAAGTCGTTCCACGATGCTCAAGATCGCTTAGAAACATAGATTCACATAGCTCCCCTAGCTTTGTGAAATCAAAGAGATTTCTTATTATCATTTTAAATTTTACATCCAAAGTTAATAGGGGTAGCCTTATTTTTATAGGGTTGGAGTTAATGATGATTCATCCCCTCCAGTGTGATTTTTGAATCTACTAAATATATATTTATAGTGTTACTCCCTTCATGATGCATGACTATAATGTGATGTAGTCATGGAGCACTTCTTCAACACATCACATAATCATGATGCTCCTTTTAATTTATTAAACAAGATCAATATCTATTTTCATGATTCTCCACATCTTCACAATCCAAAACCCAATCTTCATGGGAATCATTCCTTTAGAATTTTTGTGAAGTTTTTATTCTAGAGAAAGAAACCTTCGTGATGCATTCCCCTTCCTCTAAATTTTTGACCCCCAAAATTTTCCAAACAATAGGAAATGACTCCACCTTAAACACTATTGTTAGCTTGATCTATAAGATCCCTTTTCATATAGACTCCCTGGTCTTCCATGTACTCACTAATCTTCTTGGTAGATGATTGACAACAAACACAAACCATACTCTATTTCCAGTGATGAAAATCCTTGCTTCCAACACATCCAAATGGGATTATGACTAGAGTGAAGGATATTATAATTATGATCAATAATATATCACAAAATATTGTTGAATACATTTATCTTAACAAACTCATGAACTCACCAAATAATTAATGATGGATTTCACTGTGATTATAGGTAGTGGATACCATAGAGAACATAAGATTCGGTTTTCTATGTAATGTACCATATTTTCTTTTTATTATTTTTAAACATTATGTAGATTTATTTCGAGACCAGGAGATGAGATGAAGTGTGATTCTAAGGCCTGGTGTTCCTGGAAAAGATTGATATAAATAAAAATATTAAATAATGTGCACGAATTGTTTTCCTGAAAAGAGGAGTAACGTCTAAACGGTGCCCATATCAGAAATCTGAGGACACTATTGAGTTCATAAAAATGGATTTACCCTAGTAATAAACTAACATTGGTTATTTTGGGCCTCTTGTGAAAACTTTATCATGGGAGAAAAGATGAATAACATAAATTAATAAAATTTATTTTATTCTTAGTGTTGATGGAGTGACTGCTTAAACATTAAATAATCCCCTTTGTCAGAAATATATGGTTAGCCTCATAACCCTATAATTCCTTAGATACATTGAAGGAAAAAAATATGGAGAATCCCTCTGATGAATGATGAAAAAATCTTAGATCCAAGACTATTGCACACCAACCTTAATAGATCTCACCATTGATTATGATGCGGTGACCGATCTTTATCAGTGAGTAATCCAAAAACATATAGGATGCATTATTTTGATTCTTATTTATGGTTCTTCAAATAATATGACAAACAAAGACTCATAAATGAATAGTTTATCCCATGGATTGATCATATTTTCAGGATGGGTTATTTTCTATATTTATCGGGATTTTATTATAAAGAGTTTTTTTGGTTAATTTATCATTATGAAGGTGAAAAACCAAGATCAATATGAACATCGATTGAGTTTCATCCCTGTTGATTGTTGTGATTTTCTCCCATGATTTATTTTGTTCTTTGTCCAAATTCTTCTTTCTTTCCCTAATATTGATCAATTGATTTTTTTTTCACCTTTTATTCATGGAAAAACGATTGGAAATTGGAGATCCAACATCAGGACAACTCGGCAGATCTGTCACAGTGGGACCAGTGACAGATCGAACGATGGTGGATGCTAAATCCTAATTCTTCAGCAACGATTAAGAACACCTATAATAATTATTTATAACTCATTTTACGACCTGAATCCCATAAATTTGAGGTTAGATTGATTATACGACTATCGAACTTGAGTTTCAAGGTAAACTAAGCACGAGAACGAGATACATGAGATAGATAGATGCGATTGAAGGAATAACATGGGTTTCGTGAAAACATGATATACATGGAATATATTCCCAACTACACAGCATGGCCTATACTGAGTACATGGGATACCCCTTGTGCTAGTACATGATTTTTCATACATGGGATGATGTCGTGTAATGGAACATGTTCATAGTACATGGTCGGACCATCGATGGAAGGGAAGGGTGTATGACTCCATCAACATTTCGTTTACCCCCCACTTTAACACAATTTCATATAAATACATGATCATATATACATAGGTATTACTATGTGTCAAGGAACATGGTGTGGAACCCTAATACACTCCATATACCACTTCCTCCATTTCTTGATCCCCTTGTCCCTCATATCTTAGAAAAGTTTCATTAGAATTAATTACCTTCATCATTTCCATAAAGGTAGTTTCAAATCGTTTCCTACTCAAAGGACGATGACCCCTTTAGCTAAAATTCCTAGATAGAGTTTTTTGGAATCCCCCAAAAATCCAGGCTCTGGATCCTATTTTCATTATTTATTCCCTAGGTTTTGTTTTTTGGTGTGAATGTGACAAACACTATGTGGGCACCGATACTCTACATGGCTGGTTGATCCATATTGAGTTGTTGATTTCACCATATGGCCCTGGTTGTGATCCTTATCTGGTGTACCATATATCCATGTTTATATCTTTTACCATATCTCTCTTAGGGAAAGACCTAACTAGCAGGACCTATCGGACGGATGGCGTCACTATTGTCGGACTCAAGAGTGTGTTCTCCTAGATTAGTGCATCATAGAAACTTTAAGATAAATTCCTAGGTTTAGTATGTTCTACTTCTGAATTACCTTTAGACTGTGTTACTTGGTTGAGTATAAATGGATATTAATTTATATGTTTTATGCATATACCTGGGTAGACATTATTATTATTTACTTTATTATATTTCATTTTGGTTTCTGCATATCCTACTGAGTATTTTTATAATCACCCCTTCATGGGGTTTCCTGCACATGTCATGTGTTGTAATGATGATCGACCCATTGATGAAAACCTAGGTGGACTAAGGCTAGGTAATGCTTTTTCAGACTATAAATATCAAGGGGGTTTCCTATAGATTCGGATATAAGTCCTAGTACATTTTTATTTCAGGTTGGACACATGTAACAGACTTCTTGTGGCAGGCTTTTATTTTTTTCTATTTACATTACCTTGCTATTAGTCATAATCTGGTTTTGAGATATACTGGTATGCATGAATGTGTTACATAGTGGTTTTTACATTTCATAATTTTGTGGGAACAGAGATGTGTGCATTTGTAAATGTACATAGGAAATGTCTCCCATGTTAGTGATATGCCTACACAGTACTATTCACCATTCCCTAGATTATTGATGGTGATTTTGGGGATTTGCAGCACAGACCCCACTAGGATGGGTTAAGACAGAGTAGTATTAGAGATAGTATGTTCTACTTTAGGATTGGGTGTCTATGAGATTGGTTTGGGGAAACAGTGTAAAGTGTTTCGAGTTCATATTTCTAGTTAGGGAATCTAGTGTTGGTGTGACGGCTGATGTATCCATACACCAAGACTTTGATAACCTTCTTTTCATCTTGGTTCATGAAAAAACTGGTTTTAGGGAAAATAATAGTGTATGTATCATATAGAAATGGGTAGTGGTTTCTATGTCTTTCTTTATCCAACTCTTTATATATACTCACTAACTATGGTACCATTTTTTTCATATAGGATACCTCTGTGATGAATACTAGCAAGGATTCAGTAGTATGATCATGAGGATGACCCCCTTAGTAACTTGTCTTTGATATAGGGACCGGTTCCCCATATGTCATCTTCAAGTGGTGCACCATCCATATCACCACCTGTAGAGAATCATGGGTTACCCACAGTACTAGAGAATGAGGAGCTTGGTTTGAGTACGAATCATTAGTTTCAATGGTAGATAACCCTAAGGATTTGAGGAGATCCCAACCAACATGTGTTTGAGGTCTTGATTGTGGTGGTGACCTATGTTTTCCATATAGTCAGGACACTAGTTGATCAAGTGGTTCATTTGGAGGTTATCCTACCACATGGATCAGGGGGATGATGGTGGATTTTTCATATATAGACTCATGAAGAGGTGACTATTTCATGGAAAGAGTTCGAGAACCCCTTCAGAGAGGATTTCTCACAATTTTTGGTGAGATCTATGCGTATTCCGGAGCATCCACAACTACAGCAGGGCAGCGTGTTAGTGGCTCATTATTTATCAAGGTTCGTAAAAAAGTTTCATGTGCTTTAAGGTTATGGTTAGAGATCTATATTCTAGGGATCATACATTCGAGTGAGATATCTGACAAGACATATGATCCATAATTATCCCTCGGGGCATTGCGACATATGATGGGGGCGCTTGAGTGGTCATTACTAGTTGAAAGCTTCTTGGATGAGGAGATACAGACAGTGACAGTTCGTAGTGGAAAAGCAGGAGAAGTGACTTTGGTAGTATGGAGTCAAAAAATATGTCCCAGGGACTAGGAAGTGGGAGATTTTACTAGAGGAGGTCCCACGATAGGGGATATATAGTTCATCTCTCTCATGGGGGTCTAATAAACCTAGAGATATGGGGGTTATTTTTGTGATTGATGGAGACATCTTACTAGAGATTGACCAAACCTCCCTACTAATGACACAAGGAATGGGGATGGACAACCGAGGCATAGATAGTGATCATATCATGTAGATGTGTAGTGAGGAAGATGTGGTAGAGGATTTGGGAGACCAGCATGAGGTGGTAAACATTTTGACTTGTTACAAGCACCACCATAATGGTGGTCCACACGAGGCTCATGGAGCTGGAGAATTTGTGTGGGTACAGCTGCATGTGGTTGAGGTATATGACCCCAGGGCTATCGGAATGATTTAATGTATGATCTATGTATTTTATACCTTATCTTCCAAACTGATTGAAACAACTTCTAGTAATTCCATTCTTTCCAAATGAATTTTATAAAACCTAAAGATACCAGTTGAATCATTAACTCGAGACTTATGATTAGAGACACCAAATAGGGTAGAATCAATGATCACACACCTATGTCGACAGTGTAACATGACCCTTTCTAGTGATTTTTTTGGTTGGAACCTTTTGGTTGTAGTGTAAAAATCTTACAATGTCATTCATCGTATGGATTCATTACCAATAGTTCATTCCCAGATTAACTATTTTAGGTGAAGGTTGTGGTGTTTCCATAGTGATGGAATGAGGTTTTCCTTTTCTTAAAGGAAACCCAAGAATCTGATGATGGAATCATTCATTGGAAGATTCAACAGATTAATATTTAGCAGGAAAGCCTTCCCCATGGTGTAATAGATGTTGTGAGCTTCCAGTTTCCATCATTGGTGCCAGAGTATGATGGCATCTTTCTAGAAGATGTTCCAGTATGCCTCTCAATTTGGAAATAGACATCGGCAATAATTTACACCCCAAGATGGAATTTATATCTACACCAACATATCAGATGTCTCTCATAGTTCTTTGTGAGCTGAGGTTGCAGTTAGAGGACTTGTAGAGAAAGGGCTTCGTGAAATGCAATGCTTCACCCTGGGCATCCCCAGTTTTATTTTTGAAAAATGTAGATGGTAGATTGAGGTTGTGTGTGGACTACCAGTGCATGAAAAAAGTGACCCTGAAGAACAATAATTCACTATCGAGGATCAATGACCTATTCGATTAGTATAGAGGGGAATGATGGCTCTCGAAGGTTGACCACAAATTAGGATATCACCAACTATGAGTATAAGATGATGATATACTGAAGATTGAAATCAAATTACATTATAGTCACTAGGAGTACATGTTGCTGCCCAATGGCATGAAGAACACCCAAGTAGTGTTTATTGGACTTTTTAACTAGATCTTTCAAGGATTCATACATTATTTCCTGAGGATATCATCCTCTATTATAACTTTGGCTCGAAAGTGGAATCCTTACCAATAGGCAGATAAGTTCCAAGAGTCTTTTTAGCAACAGAGGCCTAGTTTAATAAGAACATCGATCTTTGGATTTTTTAAGTATGGTGTTGAGTACATAGTGTTTTTTGATATATCAAGACCCTGTCTTGGTTATGTATTGATGAAAAGGTAAGTGGTGATTATCTATGGTTCTTGATTATTGAGACCACATGAGGACAAAAACGTGAATAGGGATCTTGAGATTTCAAGGGAAGTCTTCATATTGAAGATTTGGTGATACATCCTAATGGTCAAGTGGTTTGTCTTCTACTATGATCATAAGAGTCTCAAATATATCTTCTCTCAGACGGATCGGAACCCGAGATAGAGGTGATGGATATAGTTCCTATAGGACTATGAAATTGAGATTTCTTATACTCCTGGGAATGGGAATGTGCTGGAAGATGCACTTAGTAGGATATCTAGTTCATTGTTTTTGAACAACGTGTCATAGTAGTTGATGTCATTGAAGTTATCCTTTGTGGATGGAGATGGAGCAGCTTACACCCAATCGATGCATGTTACCCCTCCACTATAATAGTGAGTCAGGAAGGCACAACTTGGGGATACTAAATGTGAGACCCTATATTATCATATATCCATATCGAATTCTCTTAATGGATATTGAAATGTTTGGGAGAGTATTTTTATGTTTAGAGTGTATACAGTATTTTTGGTGGTGTTTCTAGAGATGGTTCTGAGGGAGTTTCATACATCCCCATTGCTGGTACATCAAGATGTGTAATAATTGTACCAAGACCACCGATGTTAGTTTTTTTTCCCAGGGATGATGAATAGAGAGGCAGAGTTTTTTTCTTGATGCCTTACTTGTTAGAAAGTGAAGGAAGAGCACCAGGTTCTAGTGAGTTTAGTTCAACCCCTTGAGGTGATGAAATAGAAGTGGGTTTAGGTATCAATGTACATAGTGATGGGTTTAACATGTTTTTCTAGGTGAAACGATTCCATCATTGTGATTGTATACCATCTCACCAATTCAGTCCACTTCTAAGGTATTTGAGAATAGAGTTTAGTATAGAGCTTAGGAAGCATCTTGGAGAAAGAGATAGTTAAATTCCATAGAGTTATATCAACAGTTGTTTTAGATCATAATGTTATATTTAAATATGGTCTATGGAAGGGATTATAGTAGGTGTTTGGAACTCAGTTATGCTTGACCAAAACATGTCACCCATAGACAAATGGCCAGATGGAGCGGACCATTCTGGTTCTAGTGGACATGTTGTGGGATTTCATGTCAGACTTCATTCGTAGTTGGTAGGATCACCTACCACTAGTGGATTTCGAATAAAATACTAGATACCATTACACCAATGGTATGGAACCATTATAGGGTTTTTATGGTGACCCTACAGCTCACCACTTTGCTGGACTGACCTAGGAGAGTAAACACTCAAGGGACCAAAGTTGGTGTGAGCTACTACTGAGAAGGTGCATATCATATTGGATAAGACGATGACATCATAGATCCATCATAATAATTATGATAATTGGAAAGGGAGGCCTTTAGAGTTTGAGGAAGGAGACCATGTGTTCCTATGGGTATCACATCAACATGAATTATGTACATTTGTTCAGTGTGGAAACTATATCTGAGATTCATCGACCCCTTTCCGAAACTGCATAGAGTTGGCAAGGTGGTGTAATTATTAGTTTTACCTCCATAGTTAGATCGAGTACATGACGTCTCCCATGTATCGTGGCTGAGGAGCTACGTTCAAAAACCATCATAATTCATTAACTAGGGGGAGCACGACATCGAGGATATAGTGTATTTTGTTGAGTACCCAGTATATATTGAGGATTTTCAGGAGAAGATCCTTTGCGGGTGATAGATTCATTTAGTCCATGTCTGGTGGCTTCATGGGAATATCCAGGAGATAACATGGGAGCCGGAGGCTCATATTCATCCATTGTACCCTCATATTTTTGAGAAGACTTGTTTTGGCTTTCTTGGGACGTAAATCCCCAAGGTGGGTAGAATATACAGTCCCAGATTTTTAGTGTATTATTTTTAAATGTTATATGGTTAATTTTGAGACTAGGAGCTGACACAGTGTGAGATTTTGAATCCATGTGTGCCTGAAATAAATATTTTAAATAAATTGAAATATTAAATAACATGCATGCACAGTTTTCATGAAAAAGTCGAATAACTTCTAAATGGATTCCTGAATCAGAAATATAAGGGCACTTTTGAGTTTCGAACAATGACATAACACTAGGTGCGACCTAACATTGGTCGATGCGGGGCACTTATAAAAAAATTCACAGGCGCAAAAATGAAAAAAAAATACAAAAAAATATAATTTTTCAAATGTTGACATAGTGATCAGTTAATCATTAAATATTCACATTTTTCATAAATACATGGTTAGCCTCATGTCCTTGTAATTACATGGAGAAATCGGATAATAAATTTCTAATGAATCCCTCTGATGGAAGAAGATGAAATCGTGGATCAAAGATCGATGAGCACCAATCTGTTAGATCTCGCCAATGATGACGACACAGCGATCAATCGTCCTTAGCGAGCGATCCAAATTTGGGTAGGATTCATTATTTTTATTCTTATTTCCCATTATTGAAATCCTTTTATGAATGCTGACTAATCCATGAACAAACTATCACACAGATTGATCATAATTGTGGGATTTTTTATTTTAGGGATTTATAAATTTTTGATTATACATAATTATATTGATTCATTTACTTTTATAATGGTGATAAGATAAGATAAATACAATCATTGATTGAGGTTCTTCCCTCTCTAGTATTCTGTTTTTCTCCCATTATTAATTCATTCTTGGTTTTCACCCTTTTCTCTTCCCCCGATATTGGGGGATCGATCATTGCACCTTTTATTCATGGAGAAATGATCGAAAACATGGGATCTGGCATCAAGACAACTCGGTAGAGGTGTGATGGAGGGTGTGGTGGTGGATCTAATGATGGTGGGTTCTGAATCTATGTTCTTTATAAATTATAAATAATGACTAAGATCATGATTCTGGAGTCATTTGAAGGCCCAAATCCCATCAATTTTGTGTTTGAGTGACCCGATGACCTTAAAAATTGAGTTTCAAGGAAAAAAGAGCCATAGAGCGATATCTGGTAGATAGATCGGCACGTGTAAAGAACACGGGTTTTTGGAAAACCTAACACAAATGGCATGTAGTCTCAGCTAAAAACATGTCTTCAACTATGGATGACATGGAATGTACATGGGAAGTACACAAACATGGGTTGGAGTACACAGGTTTCCTACATTTCCTATACTCCTCCACACAGTAAAGTCAGGACAAAGTACACATTCCATCTCATGTACTGGTATTGTAGTAGGTGTACATGGGTTGATGTCACATACTTACATAAGGCGAGAGTATATTGGAAGACCATGGTTGGATGGGTACTACATTTGAAACCCTCCATATACCTTGTACCCCCTCTTCTACACAATATGTTTTAAATAAATGGGTCGTTGTACACGGGAAGTACCCAGGGTCAAACGACATAGCGTGTGACCCTACTACAATCCATGTACCCCTGCCTATATGGATCGATCCACCTTTCCCCAACATATTGGATATGTTTCATTAGCCTTCCTTCCATTAATCATTTCCCGAATGGTAGGTGAAAATCATTTCCTACTCATAGGACTATGATCCCTTTAGTCGGACATCCGGGAAAGAGTTTTGGTAATCCCCTGAGAGGCCTGGAGTATGATACTCTATTCATTCTTCATAACCTAAGTGGAGTTTTGGATATTGATGTGACCAACATTACATGAGAATTAATCCTATACTTGGGAGGTTAATCTTGATTTCGTTTTTGGTATCACCCCATGGCCATGGATACGATCCTCCTCTATTGTTTCACGTATCTATCTTTATATCTTTTAGAGTATGTCTCTCTTGGTGAGACGCAATGAGCAGTAATTCTCAGATGGATATCATCAGTGCTATCGGAAACAGAATTGTTTTCTCCAGGATGATTGCTTTATGGAATCATCAACCTGAATTCCTAGGTTTGGTATGAAGTGGTTGTGACTTACCTCTAGGTTGTGTGTCTCAGTTGAGTATATCTGGATATTCTTTTAATATGTGTTTTAGAGATATGCTTATATAGAGTGGATCATTTCTTTTTTATATTTCTTTATGTTTTGGGGGGTGTCATACTGGGTACTATTATACTCACCACTGCGTGGGATTTTCCCACTTGTTTTGTGCCTTATGTAGATGATCAAACCTTTGAGGGAGTCCTAGGAAGACCAGGACAAGATGGTGCTTTGTGAGACTCAAAATATTGAGGTTTATTCTTCCAGCTTCAAACAGTAGTCCCGTTCCCTTTTTCTCACCGATTGGACTCATGTTATAGACTACTTGTTGTGGGATGTTATTTGGCCCTATTTACTTTATCTAAATTTCTATCACACTCTGGTTGTTGGATATGGTGTCATGCTTTCTTTTTTTACATTACGGTTTTTATATTTCAGCACTTTTTGGCTTGGATAAGTGGGTGTTTGTATGATAAATAATTCCACCCATGTTAGTTATATTCCTACTTAGTTATAGTTACCATCCTCTAGCCGATTTGAGGTATGCTTGGGGATTCATAGCACATTCCCCCCTAGAATGGGTCAGCACATTCTATATATGGATAATGAGGGAAGAAGAACTCAAGAAAATGTCTCGTAGGAACAAGTAGGTGTTTTGTGTGTGGAAAAGAAGAACACAAATAATATAATATAAAAGGAAAAAAATTAAAATTTAGGTTAACGTAATGGATGGGAATAAAGGCCTCTAAATGGAATCATCAACTGTTGAATGTTTTAAATGTTGAAATTCTGGGATTTATACAAATATTTATCCTAAGGGAAAAATCATGAAGAGAATCAAAAAAAATTATATGAGTAATGGTTTTGTGTTAATGATTAAGGTAATATGGATTAGCTATGAATGAAAATAAGTACTATGAAGTAAGATGATAAATACCAGTTAAGGGTTTCACAAGGAATTCCGATGATTGAAGTACCAATGTGCAGTAATTTATGGATTATGTTATATAAATTTTTTAATATATATAGATTATTCATTATAACTTTTTCATTAATGATTTTTCAAAACATTTTAATTGGTGTTGATGGACTATAAAAAATAATATAATGGCTAGGTGATATTTTTGTTAAGGTAGCATAGCACTTATGATCATTTGGGTGTTGAGGTAATGATGTTGGGATAAAGAGTTGTTGGAAATTAAATGTAAATGTAATAGTATTAATTACTATGGAACTAATTATTGATATGTCGACAAAGTGTTTTTTTATCATTGATATATTTTACATAATTTTTAAAATTAAGGAATACAAACAATAATATCTATTTTATGTAAGAAATGATGAAGTTGTATATGGTTTTATTACAATTCGAGTTATTGTAATATTTCATGGGAATACATAATGAAGTTATTCACATGTTTGGTATGTGACAATCAATAGATGATTTGTTGTATATAGGGGATTAATGTTAACTTCATTTTGTGAAATTTAATGACCTTAATTATAAATTTTGAATTTTGGAATTTTAAAAAGGTTAACCATTTATAGAATGGTATATATTGATCACAGGATGATGTTTTATAGATTACTGTATTACTTCACCATATGAATATTTATCTATATAGGATAAATAGTTTTATGAATTTTTTATCTAGATATAAAATAAATGAAACATCATTATTTTTTGGATATTATATAATATTTTAGTTATGAAACATTCATCTTTTAGAGTAAGAAAAGAAGTGGGAATTTTTCAAGGCACAACCAATGGTTGATAATGTTCTTATGAAAAGGAATAAAATGAAGTGAGTATATCTTATTATAAAAATTTTAAAACATTAGGAAAATGATTTGGAAATAAACTTTTATCTTATTACTATCATTTTTATGATTTGAATGACCTTTTTTATTCCTCTTTATTTTTTTTATCAATGTTAACTTCCTCCTGCCCATTTTTTCTATAACTCTCTATCATTATTTGGTTGTTAGATTTCCCTTATATGTTCATGTTTCAACTTCTCTCCTTTGTTAACATATTTTGAAACCCTGTATGAGTTATTATATAATAATTATGAACATTTATTTAAATTATTCATTGGAATGTTTTATTAACCCATTTTATGATGTGGGTTGTTATAAATGAATTTTCAAATGTTAAACTATTGTTGACCAAGATGATTTTTTACAGCGGAATTCATTATTTGGGGTGTACAATGTAACACTCTAGGCTTTATTGTGATTTTGGCTTTCAAAATAGTGTTTTAGAAATTTTTGATACATTAAATACTGATTATTGATCAGGTTACATGAAACATTGAGTATACAAATCTTTAAAAAATTTCCCAGTTTAAACGAAAGATGACTTGCTGTTAAGATATTACTATTTAACATTATAGTTATCACCAATACATTGGAATAGAGGCTATAATTAGGATTAAAAAAATTATGGAAATATATTGTTTACCCATGTATATATAAGGAATTATGTGGTGAGAAATTAATTATAATTGAAAACAAAAAACCCTTTTGAAAATAAAGGGAATCTTTTCCTAAACAATATATTTTTCTACACAAAAACTTGTTTTATCTTAATAAATTAAATAAATTACATCTGGTGAATAATTTTAATGAATTTTATATATTATATATTAAATAAAAATTTTAGCATTCCCATTTTTATTTTCTAGAAAAGGGATAGTAATAAATCCAATTTTATTTATAAAAATATATTTTTCTAAAAGTAATCTTTTCACCATTTTGAAAACATATTTCTAAAAATAATTTTTTATACTTTTAGAAAATCTATTTGAAAAAATAATATTCATTTTTGAGATCATAATTTTAAAAATAAAATTGTGATGAATACTTGAGAATTTTATTAAAAGATTATTTTTTTATGAATCGTCGAATATAATTAATTTTAATTGGGAACAGTCTTTTCATTTAAATTATTAATAAAAATAAATTTTATTTTAAATTATTTTTAATTTAAAATTAGTTAAATTATATTTATATATATATATATTAATTAAATATTTGTCATTTATATAATTTCTATATTGAATTTTGAATAAAAAAACATGTAATCTTTTGAACATATTCTCTTTAAAAACCCATTTTCTCATTATGTCTGCAAGGTTTATTTCAAATTAAAATTTTCCACTTCTAGGAATTGAATTTTAAAAATTAGATCCCATATTTTAAAAATAATAAATTATATTATCTAATAATCCTAACATAATTTTTTATCATAATTAATAGTAAAAGTAGAAAAAATTATTTACCTATATTAAGGTAAAATGGATTTTCTAGGATTAAACCAAAATGATAAGTGCTAAATAACCTAAATATTTTTCTAAAATATTATTTATGAAAATATTTGTAATATAATTTTTTTAATCCATGATAATATTCCATTTATAATCCTTTTAACTTTTGAAATACGTGGGTATACCTTTTTAGTTTCAAAAATTACAAGTGTGATACTCCCCTCAATTATAAAATACCTCCTCTCTCATATTTTTATTCACCTATTAAATGTAAGATCTGGGATTTTTTAAAGGTATGTTTATTTTATGTTTCATTTTAAGTCATTCCATTTTGTCAGATTAGTTTTTCCCAATTTTCATAAGAATTCTTGGGGGTGTTTCGGTTGTTCGGGGCACAAAAGAGGAGAAAAAATGAGTTGTCTGTGTATGTTCCATGGTATACACATAGTTAGTAAAAACTATGCAAAGAATCATAGATAACCATGAAGCCTTGTATAGAGGCTTGTTCATGGTTACCACATGGTTATGCAACCCATATAGAGTTCCCAAATACTGGGAGAAGGGGTGATTTTTGGACAGCGGCTCAAGAACAGTTTGGAAAACCATGCGGGTAAATCATGCAGCCTAGTGAAGTTGGAAAAATTACAAAAAATGTCATCTTGTTATTTTTAACCCTAACTCATGATTTTCCACCACTATTCCTATTTAAACATTAGAGATGAGATTTTATGACCCAATCTTCCTAAGGGCCTTTCTCTTTCAATTCTTGACCATTTGGAGTGATTTTTTTTGTAGATTGAAGTTCAATATATATATATAACGCTCCCCTAAATTATCTTTTCTAGATTCGGGTTTGAAGCTTCTCCCATATCCTTCTAAATCTCTAAAACCCTCCCTTTTCTAGTGACGTATAATTTAAGGATTTGGTGGTTCTTGGAATCACGATCAAATGATTCTATTGAGGGATCGTTGGTTAACAGATTTAATGTATCTTATAATTTAAATCTCATAGTTTCATTTAATATTTGAGAATGCTTGGGTTTATTTCTCAGTAAACCCTTGTTGTTATTTTGATCATTTGATGATATTTGGGGATCTAGGCATCTAGATTATGAGTTGGGCCCCTCACGGTCCCCATGGGATGCGTCAAGGATGAATATAATGTTTGAGGCTGACCTATCGGATGTGTGGACATTCCCGAACCTCAGAATTGAGAGAGTCAATGGTAGAGTTGATGCATAATAACATGGATCCGTTTTCGAACATGATAATATGGTTACATGACTTTGTATGGAATATTGATAGTTATACCTTGGTTGAGGATGGATTCATGGGGTTTTTGGGATTTTATAGTAATGAGTTAATTGAGTTAAATGAGATTTCTTAAAAGGGGTTGTGAGATATGTTGATAAGTCCAAAATAATTAGTATATATGAAATGATTTTCTTTATAAATTCTAAATAGATTGTGAATTGAAGAACTTGTAAATGATTTCCATTATGGAATTGATGAATATATATTGAAGGGGCAAGTACATGGTAATAATGGGGAATACCTAATAGGATGAATGTAATAATGTGGTTGTGTCATGTGATATAAGAATTATACATGAAATTTATAATCGTGGAAATGCCGGAGAAATAATAAATGGTTAAATGGGATAATGTATGGTAATTTATGAATATTGTATAATTTATGATATTTTATTAGTATACCAAATGGGTTAAGGCACAAGAATGTAGATTTGGCTAAACAGCTATTAATTTTAAATGGAAATGTGTTAATGGGACATTGAATAATATGTTTTACCAAGTTGATTAATATGGATTATGATATTTATATGTATTTCTTGTGTTGGTTTTTATGTGGTTTGTCTGTTTTGAATGGATGAATAATCATGTGAACATGATTGGTGGTAGGATAAAGAACTGATGCTCCTACCACTGGTAGGGTTCTACTGATGCTCTAGCCTTACATTGAATGAATGGGTGGGGGATTCAGACATATACTCTAGGACACCGATGACTGTATTCAATGAAAATACCAAGACTGGGGCTCCAAGGTAAGTGTATTGATTACTTGATATGATCATCCCTAGTGATATAGGGACTTAACTTGTTCTTCTATACAAAATGATAAATACCATTAATATTTTTGGAATAATGTGACTATCTGACTCATGGATTACATGTTTATGATGAACTAAATGATGATATTATGTACATAATGAACTTTGAAAAATAATCCTAATAGTTATAGTGATGTAGTGAAAGGTTAACGAGTGGTCACCAAACAATCATTCCTTTACATTCCATTTATTAATAATTTCATGAACAATCTGTCAGACTGGATATTTTTTAGACATTGATCGTGGTGGCCTATTGAGTTGTTTTCAAACCATTTTTGGGACTCCGTTGGGAACCCGAACCGATTTCATGCTTGTATTTTAGGAAAAGGCCAAGGTCCCAATTCTAAGGAGTTGAGTGGGACATGGGACTGCATATATGAGTTCCTGACATAGATTTTGGACCTTATTGGGTATTCCTTTTTTGTATTTATATTTGGTTTTTTTACATGGCATTGGAGCATAACATGATATATTTATTATTGTATGTGGTCGTACCCAGTTTGGGAGATGTTTGGCCATGAATTATTTTGGTTGTTTCAAATTGTTTCCACTATTTATATTGTGTTTTGTTTTAAATTACTATTGTAAATAGTTTACAGTCTCCCCACATGACTAATATAAACCCTTTCTTTTATGTTTGAAACATTTAGCATACAGGGAGGAGCTCTTGAGATCATGTGACAACACAGCTCAGGGAATCGGTTTTGTGTCACCAGGGTCAGGGATGTTACATTCAAACCATTTTTTCAGCCAATATCCATTGAGACATAACTTCCCAAATTTCATATTATTATTTTATAATCATTAATTTGGTCATAAATCCATCTTAGGAAGGATTTGGTGCATACTTAAAGAGGTTACCTAAAGAAGAGGCAATGTTCTTCAACGGTAATTTTTTTAATTTCTTCCGTATAAATCCATGATGATATAATAACCTCGGTATTATCAAAAAAAATTATATTGTTTTTGTTAACATGATAATCTAAAATGATCCCCAATTCCATCAAATAAGTTACGAAATCGTCATTCTTGTGTACAGCGGAGTACCGTCTCATGTACCAATGTTATTTTTTTCCATTACTACCTCTCACAGTTTGGGGTTACGATAAATATAAAGTTTCTAGGTGATATTTCTGACATAATTATGTCTTTATTGTCATTATATAAAATATTACTTTTTAAATTTCTATTCTTTAGGAGATATGATAATGACACTCTTGTGCACGGAAGACTACCACCTCACAAAGCGAGGTGATTCATTTTTCAATAATGTTTTACATGGAAAATAATAAGGAAAATGTAAAAGAATATATGGGGTATAAATGAAATAATAATTATATTAATAAAATAGTTTTCATTCCTTAAATATAATATATAATTTTCATTCTTAACTTCTTAGTAATTGAAATATGATAATTTCATCAGAGTACATGTGCCCAACTACCTTCACAAAGAAATTGGACTCTCTATTTTCATCCCCACAAAACAAGAAAGTAATTTATAATTATATTTAAAGGAATAATATGTTATTTATAATATTTTAACATTCAATAATGATAATTTATTACATGCCTCTTTCCATATTAATCATTGAAAAGTGGAAACTTTACACATGTGTATGTACGGCCTACTGTCTCTATGATCATAAAATATTTCATTTATAAAAACCATATTTCGTGATTGGTATTAAAAATATAATATATTTACAATATGATAGTAATTTATGATTATTATTATAGATAATGTGGATCCATGATTAGTGAAAGACGACCAAAACTAACAAATAAAATCACATACAAAAAATAAGGTGATTTTTACTAGAAACATGATTTTACCAAGGAACTATTAATAAAATAGTAATTACTAGTGGAAAAATGTTTAACAAGTCTGAGTTTTTTAAATCGGTTCTATATAACCGACGTTAAAAGAAATAAAAAAAGGTTTATCATGTCGGTTATTTTGTAACTGACATGATAAATGGATGAGAATCGATTTTTGTCGTCAGTTATTTTTCAACTGACGTAATAAATACTAATATAAGATTTATCACATCAGTTATTTTATAACCATCATGAAATATAGAATATGTGAAATTTATCAGATCGGTTATAAAATAACATACATGATAAATCAAATCTTGGAAATTTATCACATCGGTTCAAAAAGAATAGACATGATAAAATGCCATTTATAACCTCAGTTATAAAATTAACTATGTTATAAATAATTTTCTATGCTAGTTATTAAATAATTGACATTATAAACATAAAAACTAGTTTATAACATCATTTATTAAATAACCAATGTGATAAATCTTTTAATTGATTTATCGTGCCATGTATTCGGTCATTCTGTTTTCTTTGATCGGTTGACCTATGACTCATCCCTCTCACGTGGAAGACCTAGAAAGGATTATTCAAAGTTGTTTCCACCAAACACATTTTTCCAACATCTTTCATCATTTTTATTATGACTAGATCTATCAGGTCGACTCACAACACTCATGTAATCCTAACACAGCTCAGTTTCATTTTTAATTTTTCGTGATGCCCTACACTTATGTTTTCAGATATTATTTTTCTATCTTTTTTTCTATCATGGTAAGTTTCATAGTGTTATTTTATACCATGATAAAATATTTTGTGGTAAAATAAACCATGTAAGTTATATAATGCATGTTTACAATTTCTTTGTGTTCTATCATGTGTGTGTGGGTGTACATTTATATGTGTGGGGGTGGGGAGTCCATGGGGTGTGGGTTTCCAGGGGTGGGGATGTTTTCCAAAGGGTTGGGGGTGTCCAGGGGTGTTCAAGGGGGTGGGGTAGGTGTCTAGGGGGTGAGGGAGTTGTCCAATGTGGTAGGGGTGTCTAGGGGGTGGGGGTGGTTTCCATGGGGTGACAGGGTTGTCCAAGGATGTAGGGAGTTTCTAGGGGTGGGGGAAATCCAGATGGTGGGGGTTGTCCAAGGGGGTGGTGGTGTGCAAGGGTTGTCCAGGGGGGTTTCCAGGGGTGAGGGTGGATTTCCAAGGGTGTAGGGGTGTCCAGGGGGTGGTGTGGTGTCTTGGGGGTGAGGGGAATATCTAAGTGGGTAGGGGTGCCTAGGGGGGTTTTCAGGGGGTGGTGGTGACCAGGGGTGGAGAGATTTCTAGGGGTGGGGGTTGTCCAAGGGGATCGTGGGGTCCAGGGGTTATACAAGTGGGTGGTGGTGTCTAGGGGAGTGAGGGGACATTCCAAGGGGGTATGGGCGTCTATGGTGGTGGGGGTTCTAGGGGTGATGGGGCTGTCCAAGGGCGTATGGGGTATCTAGTGGTGAGGTGTATAGGGGTGGGGTATTCCAGTGGGTGGGGGATGTCCTGGGGTGGGGGATGTCCAAAGGTCTTGTGGTATATAGGGGTGTCCAAGGGGTTGGGGTGGTGTCCAGAGGGGTGGGAGCTTACTAATGGGTAGGAGTGTCCGTGGGGTGTTAGTGGTGTCTAGGGGGTGAGGGTGGGTGTACAGGGGTGGGGGTGTCAAGGGGTGGGGGTGTTCATGGGGTGGGGGTTGTCCAAGGGGTGGGGTGTCCAGGGGGTGAGGGGGATTTCCAAGGGGGTAGGGGTGTCTAGGGGGTGGGTTGGTGTCCAGTGGGTTTGGGGTATTTCCATGGGGTAGGGGAGTCTAGGGGGTAGGGAGGTGTCCAGGGTTTGGGGTGTCTAGGGGTGGGGGTATGTCCAGTGTGTGGGGGCTTTCCAAATGGTCGTGGTGTCCAGGGGGTGTCAAAGGGGGTCGGGGTGGGGTCTAGTGAGTGAGGGGGATTTCCAAGGGGTTAGTGGGTTTCCATGGGGGTGGGGTATCCAAGGCGGGTGGGGGAGTCTAGGGGGTGGGGGTTTTCATGGAGTGGGGGATTTCCAAGTGGGTGGTGGTGTCCATGGGGTGTCCAATGGGTGCGGGTGGTATCCAGGGGATGGGGGCATTCCAAGGGGGTAGGGGAGTCTAGGGGTGGGGGTGGGGTCTAGGGTAGAGGTGGTTGTCCAAGGGGGTGGGGGTGTCCAGCGGTGGGGGATATCCAGGGGCTGGTGGGTTGTCCATGGGGGTGGGGGAGTCTAGGGGGTTGTGGTGTCCAGGGGTGGGGGTGTCATGGGGTGGGGCTGTCCAGGGGGTGGGATTTCTAGGGAGTGGGTGGTCGTACAAGTTGTTGGGGGTGTCCAAGGGGTGGGGGTGGTGTCCAGGGGGTGATGGGGTTGTCCAAGGGGGTGGGGTGGTGTCCATGGGTGAGGGGCTGTCTATGGGGGTAGTGGTGTCCAGGGGGTGGTGGTGGTGTCCAAGGGGAGAGTGGGCTATCCAAGGGGGTATAGGGTATCCAGGGGTGGGGGTGTCCAGGGGGTGGGGGTTTCCATATGGGTGGGGGTTGTTTAGAGGGTGGGGGGCTGTCTGTGGGGGTGGTTTTGTCCACAGTGGTGTCCACTGGGGTGGGGGTGGTGTCTTGGGGGTGAGGGGATATCCAAGGGGGTAAGGGGTTGGACATCCCCTCACTCCGAGAACACCCCACCCACCCCCCCGGACACCTCCACCCCTATTGACACCCCCACCCCTAGACAGGCCCCCACCCCTTGGACACCCCGAACCTCTTGGACACCCCCTTAGTCACCCTAGATTCCCCCCCCCCCCCCCCACCCTCTTGTACATCCCCCCACCCCCTTTGAAACCCTACCCCCAACCCCTGGAGATCCCCTACCCCCTTGGAAATCCCCTAGGTATATATATATATATCCCAACGGTTTCATTGAAACTGTTGGCATATATTCTCTTCAGGCAGTCCATACCAATAATTCATGTAGAACCATTCGTATAGGCCTATTGAGACAACCATCATGCCAATGGTGTGTGAAAAAATTGGGATATTCTATCCCAATAGTTTAAAATTTCTGGGATAGGTGTAATTTTCAGTAGTTAATCTATACATATTTTAATAATTATACTTCATATTTCTTGTTTACGAAAGAGTGAATTTGTAATTTAATTTCACCAGGATGTATTCATTGTGTTCCTTATGAAAAAGGACCCAATATGAATTTAAACTGTTATATCTAACTATATTTTATTTTTAAAATAATTTTCACGCATGTCTTTTTCAAATATGCATATATTTGTTTTATATTTCAAAATTGTTTTAAATTCAAATTATGATATTTTTCTTATAATTATAAAAATCTCATATCTTAACAAGATTTATAATTTTAAAAATTTTTCTCGGAAATAATGATTTGAAGTTTTATTATAGAACATCGAATGATTAATGAATATGAGGAAGGTTTTGATTCTTTTTTTGTAATTTTCTCAACAAAATGTTCCAAGTAGCGAAGTGTTTTTCGGTCAATGCCTGAAATGTTTGAATGTGAAGAAGATGAAAAGTAGAGAGATCAAATATCATCTTAGTTTTCATTGTTTTAATCTGATTTACATCATTTGGATTTGGCATGGTGAAACTAGATAGAATATCAGATTTATTGATGATGATGATTTTCAAGATGGTAACTCAGATGGAATTGAAGAAATGATATGTGATATTACATCAAAAAAAATTGAGATAGAACTGACAGAAGTGAGTCTAAATGAGGATGCTGAGAAACCATTGAATCCTAGTTTTATAGATTTTACAGTTTTTTCGGCAGTATTAAGATTGATTAACTGAAGGTGAAATAGTGATGGAGTGATATAATTTTTACAAATCTGCATCAATTTTTGAAAGACATTCTTCCAAAAGACAACGATATTCCAGATTCATATTATACGGCCATGAAAATATTATTCCTAATGGGATTGGGATAAAATAAAATACATGCTTTTCAAAATTCATTTCTGATATATAGAAATGAATATGAATTTCTATCATATTGTACTAAATATGAGACATCATGGTTTAAGTTGATTGAAAAATCACAGGATGATAAAGAAATTACAAAGATCCCTACCATGGTATTTTGGTATCTTCCTATAATTCATCATTTGAAATCTTTCTTTTCTAATTCACTTGATTCAAATAGGTTAAGATGGCATGCTGATGAGAGGATATGTGATGGAAAAATACCTCGTCAAGATAATTGTCTAGAATGGATTAAAATTCATGTGTGGTATCTTACATTTGGAAATGAAATTAGAAATCTCATACTTAGGTTATGCACAGATGGAATGAGTCCATACCAAACCCTTAGTATCACACATAGTTCATGGCCTATTTTATTGGTAATTTAAAACCTCTCTCCTGATTCTTGTATGAAGCGCAAATATGTATTGTTGAGTATAATGATCTCTGGTCGAAAGCATCCCGAAAAATGATATTGTTGTTTTCTTGTCACCGTTGATTTATGATTTGAATCTTTTATTGTAGGATGGTATTATGGTGTGTGATTCCTATAAAATTGAATATTTTCAACTACATGTAGTGCTTATTTTCACTATAAATGAATTCCCATCATATGTAAATTTTTCTGGATATAGTGTTAAGGGGCATAAATCATTTCCAATTTCCCAAAAAAAACTACATATTGTCAATTTCATCATGGGAGAAAAACAGTGTACATGGGTCATCAAAAATTCTTCCCAATGGATCACTCTTATAGAAGACTAAAAAAGGCATTCAATAGATCATAAGAATTTGATATTTCTCCAAAATCTTTATCCCCTGATGTGTATTTTGAGAGGGTGAAAAACCATGATTTCACATTGGAAAAGACACATAAATCTTCTAATGGTATATATATTTGGAATAAAAGATCAATATTTTTTGAGCTACCATATTAGAGATATCATAATGTGAAACATAATATTGATGTCATGCATGTGGAGAATAATATAAGTGAAATTTTTATAGGACCATTTTTAGATATTAAAGAAAATACTAAAGATGATTTGAATGAAAGATTACACTTAATATAAATGGGAATAGTTTTGGAGTTAGCTCTAACTCTTAATAAAAGAAGGAAATTTCTTCCCCCATCTTGTACTATATTATCCAATAAGGAGAAATTTAGCTTTTGTCAGTTTCTTCATGTAATCAATGTGCCTCATGATTATTCTTCAAATGTTGAAAATATTGTCTCATTGTAGGATTTGAAGTTGATAGGTTGGAAATCTCGTGATTGTCACGTCAGGATAAAATAACTTCTACCAGTTTCATTACATGTAATATTTCCCATCCATTTCAGAAAGACTATAATGAAGTTGCCTTATTTTTTCAATACAATTTTTAATAAGTTGATTGATGTGAATGCTTTAAATTTTTTGGAAAATGATGAAATTTCTATAATTTTTCAATTTGAAATGTATTTTAATCCGTGTTTTTTTGGATATAATGGTTCATATAATGTTTCATCTAGTTTGAGAAATAAATCATTGTGGACTAGTATATCTTCGTTGGATGTATACTTTTGAATGGTATATGAAAAAATTGAAGGGTTATGTTAAGAATCCATATCAACATAAAGCCTCCATTATTGAAAATTATATTTTTGTAGAGGTTTCGGAGTTTCGTATGAGCTACTTTGCTACAGAAGAGTACATAGGTTTGCCTCCATCTCACCATGAATGATTTAATAGTGAGGTAAAGGGGATTCACGGCATGAAAGTCAAATCGTTTTAAGATGAACAGATAAATACGGTAGAATTATATATCTTTAATAACATAGATGATGCTCAACTGTATATCACATTTCATATTAATGAGTTGAAAAAATATCATCTAAAGAAGAAAGAAATGTAAATTTAGAATAAGCACAACAAAACATTTGTGGTAGGGATTAAAAATCCCTTGCTTGGTAGATCAGATGTATCAGAGACATTAATATGGTTAGGGGTGGTCTATGTTTAAATGTGATAACATGGTCCAGTTATGACATTAATGGCTATACATTTCTTATGAAATATCAAGACAACAGAAGTTCAGTTCTGAATAGTGGTGTATTGGTGTTTGCAGAAGCAATGCATTTTTTGAGTTCTAAAGACAAAAATCCAATTTCTGCATCAAGTGTATATTATGGAGTCATTTAAAAAATATAGTAGGTTGATTATATTAAAATTAACATTCTGGTTTTTATCTTAAAATGGTTTATCGTAACAACATTGTCAGACACGATTAATTTGGAATGACAATTGTTAATCGGAATAGATTGGAAGACAAAGTAGATTATTTTATAATGGAAACACATAAAAAACAGATTTTCTATATAATTGATCATTCAAATATGCTATAGTCTGTTGTTTTACAAATTGAAAATCTATATGTTTGGGAGGATTGACATGATGAATATTATGATTTATGATAGATCCCAACATTCGTGGAAGGATTAGCAGAAAATAATGATGAGCATGTTGAAGACAAGGTTTGGGCCATAAGGAATGATCATGACGATGGAATTTAGGAAGACAATCTGTCTGTACCTTCATAATATTACCAGTATCATATGATTATTTCTTATATACATTTATTATTTTCATAAATTTTTTGATATTTTAATTTTGTTTCTTTATTAAAATTTGTATTAAAATAAATAAGTTGAATTTTTTTAAATTTGTTTTAGTTTATGTTATCATGTTTTGCATTACATGACTTATATATCTATTGATTTTGTTGAATGACAATTACTTTAAAATGTTTACCTTGTTTACTGTGTTTACCATAGTTTACCATAGTTTAAATTTATGTAACATATATATTTATTGATTTTGTTTCATGATAATTATACTACCATGTTTATTATATTTACCATCTTTACCATTGTTTAACATGCTTACAAAATTTACCATGTTCACTATTATATAATGTAGTTAATTTTTCCATTTTTTTGTTTACATTTGTATTTTAATATTTGAATTTGTATATTTTTGAACTAATGTTTTCATTTTCGATTTGAAGGATAATGACAAATCAATAAATTGATCAACCACATGATTCTAGAGATGAGCATCATGATCATACCTCTGTGGAGGAAAATTCACTTTCTTTTTTTTATGTTCCCAAATCTTCCTCATGTTCTCCCATAACAATAAATAAGAGTTCAAGAGTTGGTAAATGTGGATGCACACATTTACCAAAATTATCACTTTCTCATAGCCAGGACCAGAGGATACTCATTGAGTTTGATGGGAATGATATTCCTAGAGGTCCAAATGAAAAAGTTTGTAAGAGTTTGGTATCAAATCAGGGTAAAATCAAATTAAGAATCTTGTATGATGATTGGATAAGTATGGACAAAGAGATAATATCTCATTTGTGGGAGAATATTCTAGTAAGATATTTTTCTATTGTTTGACTAATCATTAAATGTTTCTAGTATAATATGTTTTACCTCTTCTTTATCAGATGACATATGACATTCCTGGCAGTAGAAGTGTCAGGAAGAAATGATATTCGATGGCTTATAGGAGATGGAGGGATTTAAAATCAACCCTCACATTTGATTTCATTTTTGGACATAGGAAACATGAAAATCCATGTCATATATATCCTTTCAGAGATGAAGAAACATGGAGAAAATTTGTTGAAAGTATAGGAAAAGATTCATTTCTGGTAAGTGAAATGTAATCTTTTATAAGATTTCTTATAGAAATGATATTATTAATGTTTTTTAATGACTTATTATTCCTAATTTGCAAAAAACAAGGACATCTCATCAGGAGATCTAGTCTAAAAATTTATTCCCTCATAGTTCGTCTTAGGGAGGGTACACATTATTGGAAGAACAAATAATGGATGAAAAATTACAAAATTGAGAGTAGAGTCTTCAAGATCTAGAGAGGTTTCCCCCACATCCCCTCCATCTAGACATGAAAAATAGAAGATAAATAGGATGACCAAATAGGGTAAATATCTTTCAAGAAAATCGATACTCTTAGCTAAGAGGATTGTAAGTTATTTATTTTATTTATTTATGTTAATTATATTCTTTAAATAATTTGAATCATTATAGAAATGTTCAATTAATTAATGCAGGATTATCATGAGGTGAAGAGCTCATAGGGGGTATTTACAGATACTGAGAGAAAATATATTTTATCTACAGCATTGGGAATGCCCACACACACTGGTCTTGTATGAGGATATCTGACGGGTGTATCAGTAAGAAAAGTGTGGCCATGTTCTTAAAATTCTTCCATTTATGGTGTTTATAAAAAATAGAATCCTTGGAGGTTTAAGTTCAAAATATTAATGCGATGATGGAGTAAAATATTATAGCATCGTTATAGTCTATATTTTTATACGTGAAGAGACAATTTAAGACTGTAGCTCTCACTCCTCCACCTCCCCCTACAAAACCCATTATTTATCCTCAACCTCTTCCAGTAACTCCCACTCCCCCACCTCATCTTGCATACCCCATTTTTTATCCTATTCCTCCACCACAGCTTCCTACTTCTTTTGAGTTGTATGTTGATTATACTCACCATCATAGAGTTTCATATGGGCTGGTATATAATATAGGAGATACAGTTCATCTTTAACAGTTAGAGGTAGAGAATTATAGGGTCACTATACATGATATTATAGATAGATCAGCTCATCTACCATTACATAAAAATGAGGTGAGGACAGATGGACATAGTATCAACCACTTTTTCATTTGGCCATCCAAACTTATATTACTCATTACCATAGATGTATGAATGTTATATATTTTATTTTATTTTTATTAATTTTTTTTTACATTTGAAAAATAATATATTTTTCTATTTATTTTTATAGGAATACTTCAAAGGTAATGAAATTTTTTATTATAAACAACAATGAAAAATGTCTTTGATATCAGATGTCGATTCTAGTAGTGTTGACTGATTGTCAAGATATTCAAATTTGTTGGTCGATCATTATGAGTTTCCAAAGGAATCTCATGTTTGTGGATGTGAAATAAATGTGGGAATTGGGAATAAGGATATCATGGAGCTTGTTAATGAAGATATGTTGGGAATCAATGTGTTGTAGATTTTTTCCATATAAGTCTTAACCCATATCCCTGTGTTATATTTATTAAAAAAGTATAGTTATTAATATTTTTTATTAGGTATCATTATATATTCTCTTACAAGAATGAGTTGAAATGTGTATATAGATTCATGGACCCACATTTGATTTCCCCTGAATCACATTCATTGGATGAGGAACAAATAACACATTGTATTGCCGAAATATTTGAATAGAATATAATCACGCAGTGTTGGATGATTCCTTTTTGTGAGAGTTATGAAAAAAATATCTGGAAATGTGTTCATTATTTATTAACATAAAAACCCACTAACCTAAAATTTTATATTTTATCATTGATAATTGGATGTTATGTGCTTTTTTCCATCAAAGAAAGCACATTATTGTATATGCTCTGTCCTTGGTGATGTGCGAGAAAGATTTATAAATATGTTGGAAAAGTAAGTTTCAATTTCTTTATTGTTGTTTATATTATAATTAATTTTAAATTTATGCCATTTATATTATTTTCTAATAGGTTATGGGTCTACTTTCGAAAAAGAACAAAGAGAAAGAGTTCGAAAATAAAATATTTAAAAGTAAAGGTAAATAACTATTTATAATTTTAAATTTTTGATGTATTACATAAAAATGATATTTTGAATGGACATCATTTAAACAGAATTGTCCTAAACAACAAGGAGTCATTGAATGTGGATGTTATATGTTAAGATTTATGTATGAAATAATTAAAACTAGAACACTTGTGATATCTGACCTGGTAAGATTTCCTTATAAATGTTTCCATAATTTGTCATTATATTTATTCATTATACATGTTAACTACTATCCTTTTAATTTGTAGCTATTTGAAGACCCTCAACCCTATGGTACTGAAGAGTTAAAACACATACAAGTGGAATGGTAAAATTATTTTATAGGTTTGATTTGATTTTAGTTTGTTTTTTTTGGTTAAATGTAATTTTGAATATTATAATTTAAATTGTCTATTTTGTAGTTATTTTTGTTGGATTTAGGTTTTTCTAGTTGAAATTGTATGTTTTAAATGTTATATATTTGAATGTTTAATTTTTCTATGGTTCTTCTTATTTTGGTATAGTTGTGATGTTTTTCTATTATGGATTCTGGTCTGGTTTTGGTCTGCTTTTGGTCTGTTTTCTGCTTTTTTTTATACATTAGCAGATCATAGTAATGGTTTCATGGGGGTTGGGGTGTCTCGGGTGGTGGGGGGTTGTCAAAGGGGTGGGGGTGTCCTGGGGTGGGGTGTCCAAGGGGATAAGGATTTTCCCTGGGGGTTGGGTGGAGTCTAGCGGTGGAAGGGTAACCAAGGGGGTAGGGGTGGGGTGGTGTCTATGGGGGTGGGGGTGTCCAGGGGGTGGGGTTTGTCCAAGGGGTAAGGGTTTCTAGGGGTGGGTGTTGTCTTGTGGGTGGGAAGGTGTACATGGGGTTGGGGCGTCCAGGGGTGGGAGGGTGTCAAGGGGGTTGGGGTGTCTTGCGGTGGGGGTTGACCTAGGGGGTAGGGGGTGTCTTGGGGGTGGGGGATGTCATGTGGGTGGGGGTGTCCAGGGGTGGGGGTGTATAGGAGTGGGGACTATCCAAAGGGTGGGGGTTGTCCAGGGGGTGTGGGTTTCAAGGGGGGTGGGGGATTTCCAGGGGTGGGTGGGTGTCCATGGGGTAGGTGGTGTCTGGGGTGGTATGGGGATGTCGAAGTGGGTCCTGGTGTCTATGGGGTGGGGAGGTTTATAGGGGGTGGGAGGGTGTCTAGGGGGGTTTCTAGGGGTGGGGGTGTCCAGGGGTGAGTGGATTCCATGGGGTGGGAGGGTGTCTAGTGGTGGGGGGTGTCAATGCGTGGGTGGCTCTCCTGGGGGTGGGGGTTGTCCTAGGGGTAGGAGGGTGTCCTGGTGGATGGACGAGGGTCAAGCGGGGTGGGGGCTGTCTAGGGGGTGGGTGTCCAGGGGGTGGGAGGGTGTCCATGGGTGGGTTGGTGTCCATGGTGAGGGAGGGTGTCCAACGGTTTTGGTCTAGTTTTGGTCTGGTTTTAGTCTTTTTTTAGTCTATTTTCTGCTAGTTTTAGGTCTTCTTTGGTCATTCATTGTAATGGTTGAATGGTTTTATTAATAAAAATTGTTTTTATGTTGTATCTTTTATATCCAAGTTAATAAATAAATTGGAGTGGTTTTATATGTTAGTTATTTAATAACCAATGTAGTATATATGTTTTAACGTCGGTAAAAAAATAACTGACGTGAAAAACTGCTTCGCAGACTGGTTTATCACGTCAGTTATGTAAATAACTGATGTGATAAACTCGTTTTACACTTCGGTTATTAAAAAACCAACAAAAACATACTTCTTAGGGGTTGTTTATTACATCTGTTATGTAATAACTAAAGTAATAAGCAAAATACCACATCAGTTATTTGAAAACTGAGGTAATAAATTATGACTCTGAACTATTTTCCACATCAGTTTTTGAGGAACTAACATGAAAATCGGTTCGGATTTCTATTTTATACATCGTTATTAAAATAACTGATGTTAAAAACAATATTTATAACGTCCCCTTTAATAACATCGGTCAAAAACCGATGTAAAAAAGAAAAAATTACAGACATAAAAAAACATTTTTTCACTTGTGAATAAATGGTTATAAGTAAATTATATGTGATATCATATATATATATTTATGGTCTAAAAAAGATTTATTATAAACTTATATTTATTATATAAGAGGATTAGAATTGTATGAAGATATTTGATACTTAAGGTAATGGATTTATGTCCCACTTTTTACTTCCATGAGATGCATGGAATATGAACCTCTTATTTCTTTTATCATGTGTGAATAATTCCAATGAATTTATATTATAATTATTCTTAGGAATATTATTTTGATTTAAATATCTAATTCAGAAACATAATTTCTAGAGTTTTTCTATTTAAATGGTATGAAAGTGGTAATGAATTTTATTCTTTTCTTTATTTGATACATATATTATATTACGTAAATGTCTTATTTAATTAGATGTATTTAAATCCCCTATAAAATTTAATATCATGAATTTATTTATTCTCATGATATTATATCATTTAATTTTATTATTTCATGGTTTTAATAATTCAATTTTACCAATGTGAACAAGGTGTTATGATACAACCTCACGTTTATCGAGAAATATTAATATTATAATTCAAATGATCAAATATTATGATCTATATCTCATGAAACTCAGAGTTTTTATTCTCTAATGTTTATGTCATCAGAATATATATTCTATATTCATTTTCCTCTATTTATGTACTAAAGATTTAAAAATAATTTTTATTTAAAAAATCCATAATTTTTCTCTTCAGTCGAAAACACTATTTATTCCAAAATATTTTTTATAAACAAAATTCAAAAAAAAATATTAATATTATTTGTTAAAGAAATTTTTTCACAAATATTACTTTTTAAAAAAACTTTTAAATGTAATCTACATGAAATTTTTCAAACATTTCATATTTTTGTTTTAATGAATATGTGAAGTTATACTTTATTTTAATATGTATGGAAAGAATAGAATTTCCTCAAACCATAACCAGTTTTTTCATTAAATCATACATTATAAATTTTTAACATTATTATAAAATATAATTATCTCCCAGATGGTTAATGAATTTTTAGTTTTAAAAAATTATTTTCAACAAAAAAATTATTTTTCTCAAGAAATGTTCCATGTGGTCTTTCAAAATCAGATTCCATATAAGATGATTCCATTTGATGTAACTTGTTCTTTACGTGGGATATAAACCAAGGATACCATTGCTATATATTATCATATTTGTTATCAATAAAATATGTTTTTTGAACCTATTTCTATTCCATAGGTTATACATTGGAAAAATTATTTTGAGCCCCGCTTTATTTTAATGGGTTATTATATTATGAAATGATGAATTTATTATGAAACGTATCTCTATTCCACTAGTAGTGATATGATGAAATGATAATGAAACCCAGTTAATTTCATGGGTTATGATATAAAGAATGTTTTATGGTCTTGTGGAAAATATATATATAAATTTCACTATGTGGATGGTGGGGCCAATATCTTCCTCCAATTTATTGAGTAAAGATGGAAAAATAATGAGTAGATAAGTTATGTGTGGACCTGATTACATATTTACAATGTTATGCATGAACCTAATTTCATTTTCAAAATGTAATGTATGAACCTAACTACATGTTCACAATTTTATATGTGGGATTGATTACATGTTCATAGTGTAATGTGTGGACATTTCTTTCATGTTCACAATGTATTATTTAGACCGGTTTGCATGTTTATAAGTTTATATAGGGGCCTTATTTAATGTGTTTAACTTAGTGAGTAAACCTGTATCTAATTATACGTGTTCAAAATGATATGATCTAACTTTTATAAGAAAAATATATTCTTTCTACTAATTATATGCTCCCAATGAACATTTTCTTTGATTCTTGTATAATTCATGTCTTATAAACTTCCAATATTTATGTTATGACTCCATATTATGAACTCTGATTTGTAGGGTATGATTTTCCGATGTTATGACCATGTTCTAATGACCAAATCACTATATAATATAATATATTATAAAATTATTGGTGTTTAATTAGTGGGGGTTATGCAGAACCCCTCAAGATTGATTTTTAATATAAATTCGAAGGGGTGATTCACAACCCCCTCTAATCAATGATTTTAGAGGGGGATCATAAATCCTATTAATTTTATATCATTATTTTGTTAATATTTGGTTGGAATTTTATGAATTTATTCCAAAACCTATGCTAATTTAATCATTAGTGGTGCAATATATTCAGTTAAAGGTGGTATATATATATATATATTACTAAGTATGATTTTAGAGGCACTATAGATATATATGTATATATATATATATTATGTAATTTCTTTTTTAAAAAAAGAACAGGGGTTCACAACACCCTCTTCAAATTAAAGGTGGTTCACAACCCCCTCTTATCTCTAAAATTAGAGCTAGTTTTGAACCCCCAATAATCAATGAGTTATGGGTTGTTCACAACCCCTTATAATTTACGAGATTATAGGGGTTGTGAACCCCTGCTATATTTTCTTAAAACTCATATAATTTAATATATATATATATATTTAAAACAAAATACATAAATTTATTTATATAAATAATTTATATGTATACATAAATATAATTTTATAATGTTTATATAAATTAATATATATTCTTTATAAAGATGTATTTCATATAATACAAATTATAATATAAGATCAAAAATATATTATATAAATATATACATAAATATAATTTATTTACAAATATAATATAAAAAAATTGTAATTTTTATACAAATAGTAATTATAAATTATAAATATGTATATTTAAAAACACATATGCAAACAATTATATATATATATTATATACTATTGTATATTATATATATGTCCTACTATCAAATAAATAAATACATTCTATATATATATATATTAAAAAATAAATAAATTTATATTTATATATAGATTAGTATTCATATTGATTTTTTAAAATATATATGTGTGTGTATAAATGATATAACATTGTAAATATGAATATGAATATAAATATATGTATATATGTAGAAATATTATTAACTTTTTATCTATATAAAACTATTATATTATATTATATGTATATATATCATAAAAATATTATATATATATATATATAATATATATATAATAGATTTATTATAATATATATACATATATATAATATATATAATAGAAATATTATAATATATATATATATATATTTGTATACATATAAATGTATTTATAAAATATATAATATATTTTATTCATATAAATATGAAATATATATATATATTAATATTTTTTAATTTTGTACACGTAAATATAATATAAATATATATATATTTGAATAACATATTTTGGTAGCATTTAAATATAAATACACGTAATATACATATGTATGCAAATAAGTATAAATATTTTCCAATAAATATACAAATACACCTTTCTGTTTTGGTGTGTCTTTGATATAAATGTATTCATAAATATAAACAAATATATTTTTATTTAAATATATGAAAATATTTAATTTATAGAGTTGTGTAGAAAACATACATATACATATATATTTATATTTATATTTATATTCAAATATGTATATAAATATATATATATATATATTAACTCAATTTTATAAATAGAAATATATAAATTTATATATTTGATATATATTTAATGTATTAATATATATTATTCCCATTGTATTTTTTTAACAGACATTCAAATATGTATAAATAAAATGATATTTCTGTAGTTGTTCTTGTGGATGAAGCTCATACAGGGAATGTCAGATCAAAACTTATGGGCTATGTATAATATAAAAATGTGTCATAGTAACGGAGGCATTGGACAATAGGGAGGAACAAAAGTGGGGATTGAGGGCTTGGGGAATGGGAGGGGGACTGAGGTCGCATGGGTGGAATGGGAGGGCGAAATGGGGAGGAAGGGAATGTGAGGGGGACAGGGTGGAACAATATATAGGGAGGACTGGGCATGGGGTAGATGGGTGCCAACATTTTCAAAAAGATAGAATTATTATAGGTATTTAAAACCTCTAGTAAAATTATTCTAAAGAATCATTTATAGGTGGTTAAAAACTAAATCTAGTTTTTTAGATGTATTAGAGGTGGTAACAACCACCCCAAATTGATGACTTTCCTGAAATCTAGACCAAAATTGGATGGGTTTTAATCCCCCAAAATTAAACCACTGATAAATTAGTCAATACTTTTCATAGGTTCCTTAAAACAACCTCTAACAATTTTAGGTTGGAAAATTAGTGGTGGTTCCTCATAACAACCACTAATGTGTTTAGAGGGGTAATAACAAACAATAATCGATTCATTTTATTTGTGGGTGTGTTCATGTTATTGTTAATTATCTCCCTTTTTAACCTTTATTCAGCATCTGAACCGACCCCTTATTATGTTTCCTTTCCCTTGGTTATGAAAAAATATTTTACGTAGGGCTTGTTTGTGAAAACTACTAAGAGGAATATTTTTATGAGAGACTTTGATGATCTTTCACCATATTAGATGACGGTGCACTTGGTAAACAATGATAGTAAACTATTGTGGTCCTCATGTATGTTTTTGAGTAATTTAATTGAATATTTATGTAAAAAAAATTTATATCTATATTTCAAAATCTTAGGTGGATATAACTATTGTTAATTTTAGAGTCATGTATCCATAACTAGATGAAGTGATTTTTAATGATTTTCATCTCAGTCCTATTTACTATGTAGCATAATGTCATACAATATATAATATTACATGGAGTGTTCCTATAAATTTTATATTTTGGAATTATTCATAAACATCCCATTCTCGTTCATCCTAACATATGTTTTTGGTGAGGATATTTTTGGAATAACATGATCGGTATTTAAAATTAGTAAATTCAAGGAAACCAAGTGGATTATCTTAATTCATGGTGCAGTGAAGGAATCAAGAGTAATAACTCATATCTATGTTCATTATAGAAATAAATATGTTATATTGAATCATGTTTCTATCTTGGTGTGAGGATTGGATTGGAGATGTGGGAGCCCAAATTGTTCAAGTCCCAGCCCAAAAAAAATTCGTGCAAATATCAATTTTTCATTTGGGCCAAGAAGGATGTTAAGGGTTTGATCTGATGTCCCAACAATACCACATATAAAATATCATTAGTGGGTTTTTATGGGTTCACCCCACATATAAAAGACAATTGGGCTCCTAGGTAGGAGACCATGGGGAACGGTTTATCACATATCAGGTTTTACATGATGATCAAATTTCATGAAACGATGTTCAGTTAAAAAAGGTGAGATTCTGGTGAGGATGGAACTATTTCACACAAAAATTTTATTTTAATTATAAAAAATTAGGGTTATGTGTGAACAAATAGTGTTCACGAATATTTTGGCACTATATCATGTTACATTAGAGTTGTAAAAAAATTATTTTGTGTGATGCAGGACTTGTGGGCATGGAATATGAAGACACTATTTTATGAACCTTTTTATAGATTTGTTAAATTTTTGTGTCTTCAATTTCAATACATTGTATGAAATAAAGTTACAGATTTATAAATTTATATTAAAATTAATCAATAAAATTTCAATATGTTGAAGTAATTTGATAGGAAATTTCATGCTTGTATGGATTTTGGGATTTCATGGATCATGAATCCCTGAGTTTACATGAGGATGGAGCTTAGATATTGGAATCTAAGGGGTCTAACCTTAAAATGGGGGCTAATAGTGTGTTTAAATGAATTTTATCATTATGTAACATATTTTATCATTAAAAATTGTTTGTGTTGTCTATGTGTGTGTTGTGGAAGTCAGTTTCCATTAATTTTTTAATGATATCTCAATCATGCTTAGAAATTCGAAAGTTTATGTTACCTCTATAACACATATTGTAGTAGTGTGACTATTTATAATTTTTTTGTACTACTATAAATTTTCTTGAAATTCCAATATTTTCTCAAGAATCGTCTATTCTTTCCATTTTTTAGAATAATAAATTCATTGATCCATAACATCTGTTCTATATGTGAATTTGGGCTCCACCAATGTCAAATAAAATCCTGAAAATTAAATAACACTATTTAATATAGTATAAACTATATAATTATTTTTTTGTAAGAAATAGGTTCCCATAAAAACCTCAATTTGTTAATTAAACCTGTGGTATTTTTCTGAATGCATTTTACATCATTAACGGATTCCCCCTGAATGTGGTCTAATGAGGACAAGGAGGGAGAGGTAGACAATATTATAATGAAATTGCTAAAAACTATATCATGAAATTCACTACATCTTGATCATGTAAATAAATAAATTAGTATTAAATCTCTAGGCCCATGTGATTTATACATTATTTGAGAAATAGGAGATAACAGAAGATCACTCACTAACATGAGAGTTCTAGACAGGTTAAAATGTGTTGGGACTGAAATATGGCATTGATATCCCTAGAAACCCCTGCATAATAGAGATTTTTGTTTTGGGGATTTTATAGAGTTTCATTTCCCTATCGATGTGTAATATGTATGACTACATAACACCTGGGGTGTTGGAATTACACTTGAGATAAATGAATATATATAAAATTCAATTATGACTCTAAGAATATATATTTTTTGATGGATGAGGTAGATAGGTTCAGTATAAATGATGAACATTTTATCACACTGGAACTTTTATCATATTGTTGAAGATTCATCCTCTGGGGAATGTACCCTAGATGGGTGGAGTGCCAATTTTAGCCATAATTTATCACTATAGGTTATTCTATTTGTCTCATTTGGGGCATGTGCTTTGGATTATAGGTGGGGAAATTTGGCCGTATGCCTTCATAGTATGGGAACCCGTTTTAAATGAAATTTGGATGCCAATCCAAATCCAACATAAAACAAATTTTCTAATGGGGGTTGGTGATTTATGAGAAGAGTTTAATCACTATTTTGGATAAAACATTATGCATCAAGTTCATCTATAACCATATCAATTCAACATAAAACATTTGATAAATTTGGATAAATTTAAATTCCTACTAGATGAGAGACATGGGAATAAAAACTCAACTATTATATTAGGACGATATTAGGGATCTCAATGTATTTTTTGTTAAATGTTGTGATTTAATTTATCAAAATAGGTCTAATGTTCTATGTCCATGCATATTTGACCCTGGGATGTGGATTTTTAGGTCATGATACCTAGACTAATGGGTTGTTTCAGTCATGGATATAAAACTATGACCAGTGAGGGTTTTACATCTAAGGTCTTGCTACTAGAAATAGTTTGTTATTCCTTTTAAGGTCATGCACCAAGACTAGTTGGAGAACTCTAGTTTACATTAATGTATCTAGAATTATAGGTTGGTTTAGTTGAAGGTCATATACCATGGACTGTGTGTAATGGAATGTAATAGAGTACATTTAGGACTATCTTTCCTTGTTTATGGTTAAGGGATCTAGACCATGGGGCACTGAAGATGAATTTATTAGTGCTTAGATCATGATTTGGTTAGATAATATTGTTGGCCATGGAAAAAAACTAAACATGAATGGAAGCAAAGAGTATGTTCCTATTCTAACAAACATTAACTTAGCAAAATGGTTCATTCAGTTTAATGTCATGGTGCTTGGACCATGAACACCTCTATTGAGGTACATATCATGTATGGGGAAAAAATCTATATGAAAAGGGGACCTGATAGAAATTAGGGTATATATTCCTCACCATAGAATAATGGGTGTATCTATCACTTTGATATATTTCATGTTTGGAGAAAGGGGAATCATTCTAGTGTTGATCATTGTAGGGGATCGACATAATTTCGTAAAGTAGCTATAAGGACTGGAAGGAATTGGATAGTTATGGATAGATCTAGGATAGAGTGTCCAGTATTTTCTATCTATCCCAGAAATTGGGAATCAACACATATATATTTCTTGTAGGGGTGGAGTGGTAAGAGAACACCACTTAAATAGCGAAACCCTTACAATTAAGGATCGTAAATATCATATAGTTTGATGTCATTTGACTGTAACTGTGTGATGTAATTTTACATCCCATGGTTGGGATGGGAAAAGGGGGTAGTTATTTTTTGCATCATCAAAAGTTAATTCCCAAAAAAGAATAAAAAATATTAGGATAATATATACACCATTTAATGTCATGATTCTTGGACTAGGGGATCATTAGTTGTTTAAGGTCTTTGTGGTTGGATTATGGGTGTTATACGAGATATTGGGATTGATGAAAGATAAAAGAAATAAAAAATTAATAGATTTGTTAAAGAAGAACATCACAGTACAAACATCATCTAAAATGAACACACATATTTTATGTTCATGATGCAATGACTAGTGGTACTAATTGTTTAAAGTCATGGAGAATAGACATAGAAGGTGGGAAAATTTATCCAAATATAGCAGATAAAATCCAATATCTGGGGAGGGCCTAGAGGACCCATAAAAATTGTTACTGGAATAGTTAATATCATCGATGGAGGTTCGAAAAAAATTGGTCTTAATGCATTGAACAAGTGGGTTTTGATTAATTAAACGTCGTGATTCTAGGAATAAATGGTACTCCTTTTTTATATAGATAGGAAACTTAGGCATGAAGATGAAAAATCAACTAAAACCCCTTATCAAATGTAATCCATGATCGATGTGAGAGTCAAGAAGTATAATAACCCCACCCATTCCACTTGAGATTAACCAATTGGGGAATAGCATTTGGGGAAAGAATGACACATTGACCATTGGAAGTGTCCCAAAAAATGGAAGGTTGGTTTGTGGAATAACTTATGTGATCAACATGATTTATTGATGATATAAATTTTATGAGTGAGTTAATGATAGTGTGTTGGATTCCATAAGATTAAAAGTGAATTAGTTGGAGTAATTAATGATTTTTTTAGGAATTTAATCACAAAAGGGAGTGATAGATGTACTGGGAATGATTGAGGGAAATTTTCGGAAATATAGTTCCCACTAAAAAATCCTCAAGGATATAATATGGAATCTTTGGATCGAGTGATAACCATTTACAGTATATAATAATAGTCACTTATCACTAGAATTTCTTTGATTCATGTTCTCAGAATGAGAATAAACCCTATTTTGGTCATGTACCATCACCATAGGTAAGACCATTTAGACCTAGAGGACGAGGAGGATCTAAATTAATATAGAATCAAACTATGATTGTTAACCAATAATGCATTTTAGAGAGATTTCAACACTCTTAGTGACATTCATCATGTTCCTCGGCACATGGATTTAGTATATTAGTATATGTGAGGGAAAAACATTTCTATTATAATGACTTCCTCCATTATAACTAGTGACTTCATGAAAACTAATAGAATGGTATTGGTCACATAGACAAGGTGATAATTATGAGACACCCATGACAATACTGGTTGTAGTGGGGCCTAGGATAGCAAATTTGAACATTTCTATATATCCTGTATAGTGGGAATCAATCCACATATAGTTCAAAAAGTTTTTTTAGTTGTAGAATGGACACCAAATGAAGGGGTATATCCTCTTGGGGGTGGCACATGAGAAAATTTTATAATTTTTAACATCATATAAAAAGAAGATAGCTACATAGTTTTAGTGTTTCACATCTAGAACTAATGTTATACGATTTGACATCATCTGAAAATGATATTGGAAACAAATTTTATAATCATATGGTGAAACAATTATGGGAAGATACTAACCTTTTTTTTATGTAGTTTTGACTAATTATGGGTGTTGATATTTTTATTATAGTAGGGAAGGTAACTCCATCCTGATGTTAATGAGGGGACATGTGACTTTACATCACACAATTGTCATCTAAAATGATCTTCTTATAGTTTAACATCATAATACATAGACCATTAGTGTATAAAATAGTATATACTTAGTTAGGGTGGATCATAATTATGTAATGTTCTAACTAACTAGATCTGAGAAAAATTGATGTGAATGGAAGAAAAATGGGACCTAAAAGGAATCATGGATAGCGTAAGATTCCTGTGAAAGATGATATTTACATGGTTTAAGGTCATGATTCATGGATCATGACCATATTGTTTAACATCATATATAAAAGATGTGAAGGATATTTTTTCTATATTATGTTTATATATCCATAAACTTTTCTTAAGGAATATCATAAATAGTGAAGGTCAAAACAAAAAACTATGTTAATTTGAAATTATAATGTCACATTAGTGATCATTGAGGGGAAAAAGGACTCAAAACACTTACTAAAAACTTTTAATGAAAAAGGGAGTTCCCCAATAACATCGATAATTTTAATGGGGTTTAATAATGATCTTTACTGGTTATTAACCTTTTCTAGCTACACACTAACTTTTTTCACAATTCATATGGGGATGCATGGTGTGAATAGTTCTGAATATTTTGATGGGTTAGCCTATCAGGTTTGTTTTCTAGAAGATCCTTTCTTTTCTATATCCTAGGGTAGTTTAATCTTATTGAAATTAGTACATTGAGGATAGGTTTAAGGTGAAAATAATTTCACCAAATAAGCCAATATAAGTTTGTGGTCATTTATCTTGGTTCAGTAAACCCTATTGAAGGGTGTGATGCAAGGACCAAAAAGTTTGATCCTTTTGAGGATCTAAAACCATGACCAAATCCATAGTAAGTGAATTCACATGGCATGAGAGGTTACATGATAATGAGTTGAATATAGGGAAGAAATAACCATGGTTCCCCACAAATGTTAATTTGTATGGGAATAAAAAAAATTATGATTATGAAACTTGGACCAAGGGTCATTATCAGTTTAAGATCAAGATGTGTGCAATGATGGTGTTTTGAGATAGTTTATGTGGCATGAATAGTTGTGAAAACCCAATATTAATGGATGGAATAAAGGTCATGTTCAATATAAAAATTATTTTAATTGAGACAACAAAATTTAAGCTCATGATTCTTTGATAAAATGGGGGTTGAAGTTATTTATGGTCACAAATCCTAGAATATGGGGTGTATAACTAAACTACATTTAACTTCTTAAATCATGTTGAGGAAACCCCAAAATGAATCCTAATCTTATGTGAGTATTTCTCAGTGTGGGGGAAAAGGAGTGGAAGAAGACATCCCATGTTACATGAGAGTGTACAATAGATAAATATAGACTCCGACTCAAATAATTACTCATGACATCAACTCACATGGTTAACATTGGTAGACTCATAGAAAAATAACCCCAAAACCATTGAAAATAGACTAGAATATAGTGTGGTGGAATGGAAGTTTATCATTGACATTATTTTTTGAATAATGATGGGGATAATGAAAGGGAATAATAAAGGGAATCAATTTTTAGTATGGAAGGTTCCACCAGCATATTGTTAAGGATAAGGAAACAATTCAGATCAAAAATTGAGTATTTTATAATATAGGAACCAAAATATATCACTATAAGTGCTTCTGGGTGAATGCATTGGATGGTAGGATAACCACTTTGGGATATGAAATTTCACCATAGGGGATCCTTTTTTGAGGATAAACACCATCTAAATCAAGGGAGATTTGAAGTGTTGATGTGAACTAAAGAATTATTCTAATAGAATTTAATGGTCTTGGGGTTACATATTTGTGAAATTAAGTTTATTGATGTTTTGTGTCAATGGGAGAGATTCAAACATATTCCAAATCGTAAAATGAAAGGCTTTATTAGATTGTATGGGATAAAACATCCAAGCATCCCAATATATCCAATGATATGGGAATGAAGTCACATGTTGTTATTGAATTTGGATATGTTAGATAACATGACACATGAGAGTGTTATAGTAAAATACTAGCACTAATAAAGCGTTCCCCTCTTATATGGGAATATAATTGGGCTCTATACCTTACACTTCAAAAAAATGATGTTATATATATAGTTTAAAGTCATACATCTCATACTATTTGTATATAGTTTAACAACATGTGAATAAGATATTGAACATGTAATTTAACATCATATAATGAAGATTAAAACCTTTTAGTTAATTTCTGGTGAAAATAATGTTATCCACAAAGTTTAATGTCATACGGTGAGGATGTGTGTCATGTAATTTAACACCTTCTAGTAAGGATATTGGAAACATAGTTTAATTTCATGCAGTGAGGATGATATTTATTTTGGTATGACTTTATGAAACCATGTTGTTGCGTTATATCATTTAACATATTTTATATAATATATAATGGATTATTGTTTTATACCATGTGACAAACTCATTGTATTATGCAGTTTAACATCAAATTCTATCATAGGTATATGATGTAGTTTAATGTTATGATTTTGCAACTATAGAATTTCAATCATTCTATTGAAATGGTCAACCAAAATCCCGAATATTATGTGAGAAAAACTAAATTTTTGAAAACTGTTTCCCTAAGATTTATGTCCCATCCAAAGCGAGTACCTAACTAAAATGAATGATCTAAGATGGGAAAGTTTTTTCGACTACTAGGGAACTCCTAGATAAGCGGGGAATCGAGTTATATGTGATCCAAAAGATCTATTCACTCTTATAACATTTATTAATTCATGAAATAGTGATACTGAGGTTATTTTAATTCTTATTGAGAATAATTATATGGTATAACCATAAATTATCCCTCAGAGTCTATATTATGGAATGATGTTAAAAATGGGGCGGGGATGATTATTGACTATGTTTTAATCATTAGTTACACTTACATATTGTTAGAGATGTAACATTTGGAATTTTAACTCAAGATGATATATGGGACCATTTTCATCATGTTCTATCACTATAGAGGAACCCATTTAGAAATGAGAATAGTTTCAACGAGGTATTATATATAAAAGGGTGGTGAGCCTATTTTTTCCATATACTATAACCATAGGGGATCCCTTTTGAACATGTAATATGGTGACCCAAACTCTAGAAAAAAATTGTGGTGATAAAATTTATGATGATTCTTAAAAAATTTCATCAAGAACCCTGGAGATGTAGTATCATGCCTTGACCCATTAGAAAGGGATAACCATGCCTGATGGGATGTTCATACCCACCAGAGTTATGGGAATTATTCAAACATGACTTGTATGGAACTAAGACATTATCATATGCTTCATTGTACCATATAATTTTTCTTGAAATATATAATTAAGAATATATTTATATGAAATAGTTAATAACCCCAAGTGTTACTGATATTTAATGTCATGCATCTTATAATATCTCTATTTGAAGGGGTTATATCCTTACCATGTAGTGGGAAAATGAAACTCGGTAATGGAAACTAGTTTTACAAGACATGTTGTTATTAGTGGGATATATAAAACTTATCTCAAAATAATATATTTTTGAGTAATTATGTATCCAAAGATAAGGGAATATATCAACATGTAGTTCTTCATGGTAGCTTGTTAAATTATTGGAACCGGTGAAGGAGGTCCTCTAGTGTGAGGTCCAAAAAATGATATTGTACAACATAATCTCATGCGAAACTATCTATACATTTTATCATCATGTTCAGAGGTACTTGATCATGTCGATTGAAATCATACATTGATGATGATACACTGTGTTTTTTGACATATTATGTTAAGAAGACTGGTGAATTTCCTTTTATGGACATGCACTCAGAACCGAGGATCATTGATTAGGGCATGGGACTTAGACCATAACTATAAAATTTAAAATCATACATTGAAAAATTGGGGTTACCCTTACCATAGAAGAGAACGTAGACACTAAAGTGGGGGAACAATGTTAGAACTGATTCTATAAGTCTTATAACCATAACCATGATGTGAAATGATACACAAAAACAGTTTAAAAGGGTATTTAGAATTACACATGCATAGTGAGAATTAAAAAATATGAGAAATTACTACCCAAAGGATATAGAATGAAATAGATGGGTAGAGAGATTAGTAATTACTACATACCATTATTGAAACATGGGTTCTTCAACCATATTATGGGAGACAGTTCCTCTATAATGCTGACTTAAGACATAAGGTTGTCCTTTGAGGAATATTTATCTAATTATATGGGATTTTGTTCTAAAATAATGATTATTTTTCTTGGGTGTATACATTGGATGGAAGGAATGTGTATTTGGTCATGCCCCGTCAATGTAGGAAAGGTTTTATGGACCTAGAAGCTAATGTAAATCCTTGAAAATGAACCACAATGTGTAACAGAGGTTGTATATTAGATCAAAGGGATCTCTAGAACTCTTATGATGCACTGTTTCATATTAAGCATTACATGGGTTCTGATTGGTGTATGGGAGTTAGAGACCACCATGGATTATAATTGGTGAAAATTATGACCTTGGGGTGACATGAGGATTAGAATCCCACAATGATTAATAGATTGTACTGATAAATCTTGGGTCATATCTAGTTTTTGTTCATACTACTTGGACTAGATAAAGTGGCTTTTAACAACATATGTATAAGACCAAACATATTGTGAAGTTAAAGCTCATACAATAAGGATGGTAGATAAGACATTTAATATCATTCACATAGGACCAAGGATACTACATTGTTTAATACCATATTGATGTGACTAAAGATATACCTTTTAAGGTAGTTCATACAAGGACAAGGATTCATTACATCTTAATATCATATAATAAGAAAAATTATGTTCGTTTTAAGTTAATGTACATAGAACCACAGATGGTACTTAGTTTCACAAAATTTATTAGTGATGTTATTATTTGGTTTCAGGTCATGTTGGTAGGATTCTTTCATGTTGTTTTAAAATATGTTGATAGGATTTGATCTTGGTATTCTACAACTTTTCGCTAGTAAATTTTCATGTAGATTTACATCATGAATCTAGAAAATTTTCACATAGTTTTACATCATGAGACTATAAATTTAAAGAAAAATTATTAAAAATATAGTTTCCCTATCTAGGTAGATTTCATTAAATATTTAATCATACTTTAGTAACATTTATCTGTAGGGATCTCTAGAATGATATACCTCAACTAATCATGGTGTCTACAACAAGGTTTTGTAGTGGAAAGTCATAGTGACTTCCAAAAAATTTTAATGGTCTATAATTCTTTAGGATCAAGGGTATCATACTATAGGATCCAACATAATTCCCTTAGTAATTTTTGGAAATTTCTTTAAGTGTGAATTAGTATGCACCATAGGAAATATTTCTGAGGGAATTAGTCTTGGTGTAATAGGGAGGACCTCTATAGTTTCTTGTACCATGGTAATGACCTAATCGATTTCTAGTATAAATGATAGTTCCTATATGATGAATTTAATCACTATATATAGGGCCTCCATGTGGGTTATTCGTGGTTTCTAATTCCAAGAGACTCACCCTAGTACTTCTTGTAACACCCCGAGCTTCCACGATACGCTTCTCATTTAATAATGCAATAGCTTGCATTGTACGCAACTTCGAGTTCTAAAACACCGCGACTAATCAATGTAGCCGTTATGAATAGTAATAACCACTTTTTAAAATTATAGAAATTTAATATTTCAAAATGGGCTTCATTTTTGTATTCGTAATATTGAAATTATCCTAAGTTGAATTTTTTGTAACTTTCTGAGATCTTCCAAATTTTTATGAATAGTGAAAAATACATAAAACAACTTTTTTAATAAAAATAATTTATAGTGATAAGTTATACTATTGAGTGGTTTTAAAGTATAATTAGAATATATTTTTACCATTTTATCCAATGGTGGTCATTAGAATTAATTTAACATTGAAATTGGACATAAACAATTGCCAATATTTTGATATAAATTGTTTCTTAAAAACACGCTATTTGTTGTGACAGCGGGAATTAATTATAAAATTAATTAATGCAACTTATATGTTTGGAATTTTTTAAAATAGACATCATTTTTGAATTCGGAATATCAATTATAGCTTAGGGTGAAATTTTGGCATTGTTCTGAAAAACTTCAATTTTTGATGAATAGTGAAACCACTAAGTGGTAGTTAAATAACTGATTTTTCGTTTAAATGAAATATTACCACTTCTGTGATTTGATTTTCAAAAATCCGACATACATGGTTGTCATTAAGAAGTAAAATGTGGTTCAATGAGATTAAAATAATTTTTTGGTGAATAGTAACTTTTAAGTTCTTAATCGTGATTAGAGGTAATTAGTGTAGTTTAAGGTACAAATAATGTTTTAATAATATGAGATGAGCATGACACTTGTCCTACTCCTATTGGATGAGTCATGGCCGACCAAGACAACCCATGGGTCAACTTGGGGACCCCATGGAGCCACTTTGGTTGGAAAATGACATTAATATATATTTATTTAATGTTAAAATTAAATTGACACAAACATGAGTTGTTTTACTAAAACAGTTTTTAAGTGGGGTTACACAAGTCCAAAGTTTGACTATAAATATTCATTAGAAAGCTAAAACGATTTCCTACATCATAGTATTTTTTTATAATTTTTAGACATTAAATAAATTAAATTATTTATGACTTCATTATGATGTAGCGATGACCTCATTATTTAACGATTTTAATAAAATGAAAAGATAATGTATGATCCAAGGCCTACACTTGTCCAAAGACTATTGGATGGGTTGATTTCGAACCCTTATCACCTTATCCACGAATTATATAAGTGTGGGACCTTTAGAATCCGAAAAGCATTGTATAATGATGTAACATTTCAATCCTTCCAAAAGAGCCCCTCCTCTCCACTTATAAAAGGCCCCCACCTATCCCACCTCATTTACACTTTCAAGCCATTTGGCTCGGCCAACCTCTGCCCAAATACTCTCCCAACATCCCTCCCTTACTCCTAGAAGCCTCACTTTGGGCATAACTCTTCCCAAGTAATCCTTTGGCTCAAATCAAAAAGAGTTACCCGATTTTGAGGTAATGTCTTCTCTAATGTTGTTTTGTTTTATTTTTCTTCTCCAACCCCCTAAACTCTTTTTATTCATTTATTTTGTAACAACACCAGTATCCTCAATATACTAGGATGTTGTTATAAGAAGGATTCTAGCTTCACTTACACACACCTACATCTAATGGTTAAAGAACATACGGTTTCTGTGGATGGCGAATTTCTGCCTCACAAAACGATCATTGTTCAACACTCATATAACACCTTCAAAGGTGGCCATTAAGATGTCTCTATTTTTATATATGATATATAATATGTTTATGTTTTACTTATGCTTCTGTATTTCTCACTTATTGCATACTTTATGATTTCCATTATGGGTAAAACACGATAATTTCATTTTAGGAAGTGCGGACTACCGCCCCCTCAAAGTGATTTGAATCGTTAATGCCATATGTGGGATGTATAAAGGATGGAGTAAATGGTATTATACACTATGTTATACTGGAATTATATTATACATTTATATCATTATGATTTCGTTCCATTAAATATGAAATTGAAATGAAAGTAGCGTTCATGCGTACGTACGGCTTACCGTCTTCATGAACGGTGCATTTCATTTCTTACCTCTAAATGTTACGTAATATTATAAATGAATGTATATACTGGATATATAAGATATATATGACATCTAAATCATGAATATAATTCTGGATATAATGGATATTCTACCACATGAACAACTTGTAATTATAAGAAGTTTATTACTGACTCAAGTACCAAAGATTGACAAAACGACTATTAACTTAAATAAATACATAATGTTCATATCATTGTAATAAGTGATATAATAAGGATAATTAAATTGAAAATGGTTCTTAATAAGGTATATATTAACTCTAGTTTATTATTCATGAGGTTAAAGAACGGTTGAGTCAAGTCAGACACGAGGTAAGGGAACTTCTTAACCCAATTTCTATTCTTTGGGTTAATCTCCTACTTTCAAATTATGTCATGATATTATTATGTCGTATATTGTATTTATACTTTCTTTATGTGTAAATATAGTGAATACACATAATATATATATTTTATTTAAAAATTATCTTTTTAAGGACTTCGTCCCAATCCCCTCTCATTGAGGCATATTTGGTTTTATACACAACTTTCTTTTTTACGGGGTATAAACCCCTTTGACTTTTACGTTTATTCAAAAGGAATCTTTTTCATACGAACCGTTTTACTAAACGACAAAAAGGGAATGTTTTTCTTTCTGTACTTATGCGGCGACAACGACTTCTCCGCCGCCGTGACCATTATTTCAGTTTCGGCTTCCTCTACAAGCCATCATTTTTTTTTAATGAAAAATAAATACAAAGTTTTAACTTTCTTTTATTTTGGTATTGAAAATGGTTTTGAATTCATTTTTATTATATCAATGTGTTGTATTGATATCTTGTGATTGAAATGTGGAAATGTTATGTTTCCTTTATGCATGTTTTATGTGATACGATTATGTTATGGTTTATGATATGTTTAAACCTATTCATATGAGGAATGCATTGGACTTAATAAGTGACGGGTGGAGCCCGCTATAGCTCCTCGATGCATCGGCAGGTCTCATGAGACAGACTAGTGTCTCGGCACGAGGCCTTGACAAAATCTTATTTGTGGTCTTGGCACGAGGCCTTGGCTACGTGGTTATGATAGTCTGGCATTATGAATTCCATCATTATGAAAGTGGTTATTGATATTGCATGTGATTATTCGACCAGTAGAATATCCATGTGAAGAAGTCAATGGCATTATCTCATTTTACTTTTGCCATAATATGTTGATGTTCAAGTTTAAAAGGATTTTTTTTTAGTTATACATTGCCTTAAATTTTTATGTTTATTTATGAAAGCTTCCGCAATATTGTTATCCTTACTGAGCATCTGAGCTCACCCCTTTCAATGTTTTAATATTTTCCAAGATGTGAAGAAGTATTTTATGAATGACCTACAGGGGTAGTCAGAAAGGGATATGATTGTGGACTATGAAGACCATGTTATTGTAGTTTGTTTACTTTTTGATGTAATGAAAGACTTATGAATGTATCTAGTGTTTCCAAGGCTACTAAACTAATCGGTCTTTCGAGACTTGATCTTTTGTGATCATGCCAATGTTACGAAGTAATGCACCGACTCTGGGTAGCTGGGGTCGGGGTGTTACAGTTGGTATCAGAGGCAGTTTAGTACTAACCTTGGAAGATAGATTTAGATAAACTCTGATTAGAGCACATAGCCCGAAGATAGACTTTGAGGATTAGTATAGAAGAACTTCCTAGAATTTTGGTATTGTAGAGATGTTGTCAGTTTTCCGAGCAATACATCCCTGTCTGGATACGAGCAGGTAGAGGCGGCTCTGGCACAGATGTACCTAGGGGTAAAACTTGAAAACACTGCTTTGAGCTAGACTCGAACGGGAACTGGTGCACGACAATGGGCCTTGTCGCACTCTTGGTTACGACACTCCCGGGGGATATGCTTAGGATAACTCTCATTTTTTTTAAAAATCATTATGAAGGGTTTATGAGTATATACTTCCTCAAAGAAAACATTTTTATGATTATGGATTATATCCATAAATAGTTCAATTTATGTTAAGTGTTTTATAAGTATGGGAATATGTATTTTGATTCATAAACTGATCTAGTTTATTCCATTGTTTAGAAATGGCACCTAGTGGAAGAAATGGAAACCGTATCAATGCACGTACTCCATGTAGGGATTGCCCTCCTGCTCAAGATAATTATAATGGGGATGGTGATGCAACTGGTGCCGATCAGCTAATCACCATACTGGGACAACTTACTCAGGTTATGAATAATAACCTTACTCGTATGGAGCACCCTGATCCGCAACGTGGAGGATCAATGCTAGACCGTTTCATGAGGCAACAACCACCAACCTTTAATGGTGGTACAAATCCGTTAGTAGCTGAGCAATGGATAAACTCCTTAAGGAAAATATTCCATGCCTTGGGGAGTAGCGAAAGGGAGAAGGTTGTCATGGCAGTTTACCGCCTCACTGGAGATGCCAATCAGTGGTGGTCGCTGATTCAAAACACAAAGGAAGATGATGACATATCGAATATGGAATGGAGGGAGTTCAAAGATCTGTTTTTAGAAAAATATTTTCCTCGTGACCATCGAGCAGATATGGAAAGGCAATTTCTGAGTTTGAGGCAGAAGGAGGATGAGAATGTCACAAAGTATGAGGCTAACTTTACAAGGTTAGCGAGGTATGCTGCCGATTATATACGTAACCCAAGGAGTAAGATTGGTCGTTTCTTTGATGGGTTAAAACCATTTCTCCGTCGAGCTTTAGTATCACAATCCTTCTCATCATACGAAGATATTGTCTCGTGTGCTATCAAGATAGAAAAGGAATTCACTAAGTCTTATGACAACAAAGTAAAGAAAGAGAAGAAGATAATGGTGGAACAAGAGACAGATAAAGGGAAAAAGGGAAAGAAGGATTTTCCATTATGTGATAATTGTGGGAAGAATCACCCTGGTACTTGTCTAAAAGGAATGGGAGTTTGTTATAAATATGGATAAAAGGGTCACCAGGCTCGTGATTGCATGGGAAAGAAAGAGGCTATCAAAGTTGAATGCTATAATTGTAGGTAAATGGGGCATTATGCAAATGAATGTCCTAAGCTTCAAGGAAACTTACCTCAGAAAAGGCCAAGGGATCAAGGCCAATCTTTTGCTGTGACTACAGTTGAAGCGGAATAATAATGTATTGGTGCTTTTGGACTCATGAATTATATTATGGTTATTAGAATAATGTGATATATATATAAGGATTGTACTGCAGTACTTTTTGATCAAGGTAATATGATTAAGGTAATCATATTTTTAGTATGTGACAATAAGAGAAACTTTTCTTTGTTTGGGGAATCTGATGTTACAATTGATTTTGGAATTTAGAGACCTTTTAGAGAAAGTCTGGATGGAGGTATTTTGGATAACTATTAAGGTTTGAATGGATTAAGTTGAACCCTGGATAGTATTTTTTAAGGTTAAATCATTTATGAAGATTATTTTTGGAATATTATGATACTATAGGTTTAGGAAAAGGACAACCTGCAGGGTGGGGCATAACCCGTCGCGTCGGACAAAGCTGCAGGAATCGAACCCACAACCATAGTGCGACAAGCCTTTATTTCCTACCACTAGCCTACAGGAAGTCCCTGGTTATTACAAAATAGTTTTACTAATCTAAATGGTATGTGTTAACATTTGTAACCTTATACAATTAGGATAAATAGAATATTTTTGAGTTCCGTTACCATTTGGAGTAAAAGTTGGGTTTGTGGTAAAAATTTATTAACGAATGAAAGTATACATAACAAGTATGTATATTCCCTTACGTTCTTAGTAAATCTCCTAAATAAATTCCTCAACATTATAAAAGGTAACTTAAAACAAAAATGTTGTCGGTTAACTTTTCCAACTGGGGATTCAATGACCGTTTAGCCAATCACAAGTTTGTGATTATCTTGTGGTTAAACTTTCTACTAATCCTGTTTTCTATAACTCCCCATCAGACCTTGATGGTTTGTTTCTCCTCCATATCCATATTTTCATATAATCCTAGAATGGGCTATATCGGGTGACCTTTGTACTTATCGTGCTTTCTTTTAATGTTATATATTTATTAACCTTATTTCCGATGTGGGTTATCCTCAAAGGTATTTTCTCTTTTCAACCTTTTATTTTCAAAGAAAAATTTCAAATTGCGAGGACGCAATTTATTGAAGGAGGGGAGAACGTAACACCCCGAGCTTCCACGATACGCTTCTCATTTAATAATGCAATAGCTTGCATTGTACGCAACTTCGAGTTCTAAAACACCCCGACTAATCAATGTAGCCGTTATGAATAGTAATAACCACTTTTTAAAATTATAGAAATTTAATATTTCAAAATGGACTTCATTTTTTGTATTCGTAATATCGAAATTATCCTAAGTTGAATTTGTTGTAACTTTCTGAGAACTTCCAAATTTTTATGAATAGTGAAAAATACATAAAACAACTTTTTTAATAAAAATAATTTATAGTGATAAGTTATACAATTGAGTGGTTTTAAAGTATAATTAGAATATATTTTTACCATTTTATCCAATGGTGGTCATTAGAATTAATTTAACATTGAAATTGGACATAAACAATTGCCAATCTTTTGATATAAATTTTTTCTTAAAAACACGCTATTTGTTGTGACAGCGGGAATTAATTATAAAATTAATTAATGCAACTTATATGTTTGGAATTTTGTAAAATAGACATCATTTTTGAATTCGGAATATCAATTATAGCTTAGGGTGAAATTTTGGCATTGTTCTGAAAAACTTCAATTTTTGATGAATAGTGAAACCACTAAGTGGTAGTTAAATAACTGATTTTTCGTTTAAATGAAATATTACCACTTCTGTGATTTGATTTTCAAAAATCCGACATACATGGTTGTCATTAAGAAGTAAAATGTGGTTCAATGAGGTTAAAATAATTTTTTGGTGAATAGTAACTTTTAAGTTCTTAATCGTGATTAGAGGTAATTAGTGTAGTTTAAGGTACAAATAATGTTTTAATAATATGAGATGAGCATGAAACTTGTCCTACTCCTATTGGATGAGTCATGGCCGACCAATACAACCCATGGGTCAACTTGGGGACCCCATGGATCCACTTTGGTTGGAAAATGACATTAATATATATTTATTTAATGTTAAAATTAAATTGACACAAACATGAGTTGTTTTACTAAAACAGTTTTTATGTGGGGTTACACAAGTCCAAAGTTTGACTATAAATATTCATTAGAAAGGTAAAACGATTTCCTACATCATAGTATTTTTTTATAATTTTTAGACATTAAATAAATTAAATTATTTATGACATCATTATGATGTAGCGATGACCTCATTATTTAACGATTTTAATAAAATGAAAAGATAATGTATAATCCAAGGCCTACACTTGTCCAAAGACTATTGGATGGGTTGATTTCGAACAATAATCACCTTATCCACTAATTATATAAGTGTGGGACCTTTAGAATCCGAAAAGCATTGTATAATGATGTAACATTTCAATCCTTCCAAAAGAGCCCCTCCTCTCCACTTATAAAAGGCCCCCACCTCTCCCACCTCATTTACACTTTCAAGCCATTTGGCTCGTCCAACCTCTGCCCAAATACTCTCCCAACTTCCCTCCCTTACTCCTAGAAGCCTCACTTTTGGCAGAACTCTTTCCAAGGAAGCCTTTGGCTCAAATCAAAAAGAGTTACCTGATTTTGAGGTAATGTCTTCTCTAATGTTGTTTTGTTTTATTTTTCTTATCCAACCCCCTAAACTCTTTTTATTCATTTCTTTTGTAACAACAACAGTATCCTAAATATACTAGGATGTTGTTATAAGAAGGATTAGAGCTTCAATTACACACACCTACATCTAATGGTTAAAGAACATACGGTTTCTGTGGATGGCGAATTTCTGCCTCACAAAACGATGATTGTTCAACACTCATATAAAACCTTCAAAGGTGGCCATTAAGATGTCGCTATTTTTATATATGATATATAATATGTTTATGTTTTACTTATGCTTCTGTATTTCTCACTTATTGCATACTTTATGATTTCCATTATGGGTAAAACACGATAATTTCATTTTAGGAAGTGCGGACTACCGCCCCCTCAAAGTGATTTGAATCGTTAATGCCATATGTGGGATGTATAAAGAATGGAGTAAATGGTATTATACACTATGTTATACTGGAATTATATTATACATTTATATCATTATGATTTCGTTCCATTAAATATGAAATTGAAATGAAAGTAGCGTTCATGCGTACGTACGGCTTACCGTCTCCATCAACGGTGCATTTCATTTCTTACCTCTAAATGTTACGTAATATTATAAATGAATGTATATACTGGATATAAAAGATATATATGAAATCTAAATCATGAATATAATTCTGGATATAATGGATATTCTACCACATGAACAACTTGTAATTATAAGATGTTTATTGTTGACTCAAGTACCAAAGATTGAAAAAACGACTATTAACTTAAATAAATACATAATGTTCATATCATTGTAATAAGTGATATAATAAGGATAATGAAATTGAAAATGGTTCTTAATAAGGTATATATTAACTCTAGTTTATTATTCAGGAGGTTAAAGAACGGTTGAGTCAAGTCAGACACGAGGTAAGGGAACTTCTTAACCCAATTTCTATTCTTTGGGTTAATCTCCAACTTTCAAATTATGTCATGATATTATTATGTCGTATATTGTATTTATACTTTCTTTATGTTTAAATATAGTGAATACACATAATAGATATATTTTATTTAAAAATTATCTTTTTAAGGACTTCGTCCCAATCCCCTCTCATTGAGGCATATTTGGTTTTATACACAACTTTCTTTTTTACGGGGTATAAACCCCTTAGACTTTTACGTTTATTCAAAAGGAATCTTTTTCATACGAACCGTTTTACTAAACGAAAAAAAGGGAATGTTTTTCTTTCTGTACTTATGCGGCGACAACGACTTCTCCGCCACCGTGACCATTATTTCAGTTTCGGCTTCCTCTACAAGCCATCATTTTTTTAATGAAAAATAAATACAAAGTTTTAACTTTCTTTTATTTTGGTATTGAAAATGGTTTTGAAATCATTTTTATTATATCAATGTGTTGTATTGATATCTTGTGATTGAAATGTAGAAATGTTATGTTTCCTTTATGCATGTTTTATGTGATACGATTATGTTGTGGTTTATGATATGTTTAAACCTATTCATATGAGGAATGCATTGGACTTAATAAGTGACGGGTGGAGCCCGCTATAGCTCCTCGATGCATCGGCAGGTCTCATGAGACAAACTAGTGTCTCGGCACGAGGCCTTGACAAAATCTTATTTGTGGTCTTGGCACGAGGCCTTGGATACGTGGTTATGATAGTCTGGCATTATGCATTCCATCATTATGAAAGTGGTTATTGATATTGCATTTGATTATTCGACCAGTAGAATATCCATGTGAAGAAGTGAATGGCATTATCTCATTTTACATTTGCCATATTATGTTGATGTTCATGTTTAAAAGGCTTTTGTTTTAGTTATACATTGCCTTAAATTTTTATGTTTATTTATGAAAGCTTCCGCAATATTGTTATCCTTACTGAGCATCTGAGCTCACCCCTTTCAATGTTTTAATATTTTCCAGGATGTGAAGAAGTATTTTATGAATGACCTACAGGGGTAGTCAGAAAGGGATATGATTGTGGACTATGAAGACCATGTTATTGTAGTTTGTTTACTTTTTGATGTAATGAAAGACTTATGAATGTATCTAGTGTTTCCAAGGCTACTAAACTAATCGGTCTTTCGAGACTTGATCTTTTGTGATCATGCCAATGTTACGAAGTAATGCACCGACTCTGGGTAGCTGGGGTCGGGGTGTTACACTTCTGGTTAGTGGTTGGATTCTCTACCGCAGCCTTGGGTACAAGTTCCCCTTATGTAATGATGAGGGTGATAGAGGGTACATCATGGGTGGTAAGGCCCATGGGATCTATTTTAGTGATTTATCATGGGTCATGGAATATGATATACCCTCTATGTGGTCATCAGAGTATGGAGATGTGGTGCCCACTAGGGGATGCCCCTAGTGGAATACCCATTGCTGGTTATTCACTATTAGAGAATCTGGAAAGTCCTCATGGGCTCGAAGTCCTTCGGATCTTTATATGAAGGAGGAAGGATTATTTCCCACTTGTATCAGTAGACCACAATATCCATCATGGTAATGAGGTGAGGGCTCCTTGAATATTTAAAAGATAATGTCTCCCTAAAAATTGTTAAGAGAGAACATAACCCATTGATGAATATCTCATGGGATTAGAGGGGTGATATAAACCAAGATACTTGGATTAATATCTCACCATATGGACACAGTTGGGTTTTAAAGGATCCATGGATGTATGTATCTCTATATTAATGAGGTGATGGATCTCAGGAGTTGACGATGCCTATCATTCTAGATGGATGGGGAGATGGTACCTAGGAGACATTAATACATATCTCATTGTGCCGAATGGAAGGGGTGTGCAAAATATATAGGGGGATATGACCCTATTTTTATAGGGAAAGGGAATATATTAGTTGTGGATTCATATCTCAACAGATGGATCAGGAAAGAAAAATCTATATAAGTGAATTCTTATCCCATCTAATGGACCTAACAAGGGATCTCATGGTCCATGGATTCCAATCTCATTAATATATAGGAAGGGGGTTCCGATGAGACTTTGATGAATTTTTCATTAGATATAGAGGATGTGGGGTACCCTAGATTCATAGATTCAAATCATGTTCGATGGATAGTGTTTTGAATCCTTAGATCTATAGTTTAATTTTTCACTAGATGTATTGGGAGACAGAACCCCAGATCTGTGGTTTCCTATCTCATTGGATAGATGTATCCATGACTACCAATATTTGTGGATACCTATGTCACTATATAGACATTGATAGGGTTCCCTGTAGTTGTGGATTTCTACCTAAGTAGTATCTCATGGGGAATCCTTGCACTTATGGTAATTCTAACTCACAGATGCGGCTACCACAACATCAATGTTCTATACCTCCACATTATAGTTGAAAACTATGTTAAAATTTTCTTTTTAATAAATTATATAATTGTAAAGAGTGTTAATGGGGGGAATTCCCCCAGTAGGTGATGGTGGAAGGTGGTATTGTGACATTATGGGCTTCACACACCTATTGTTACTCATCCACTCACAATTATAGGAGAAGGGATTTGTACTACTGATTACCATATTTATAGATTATTTACATTGTTTAACCACTCAATTTTTAAAGAGTAGAGTTTCTAATTGTGTTAACCATTTTATTTTCCAAAACTTACTCTATGATTCATTGGTTTGAGATTTACATCCATATATGGGTGATGATTCTATCACCCCACATTCATGTATTCTTTAGGTGTTCAAGATTCACATACATGGTTAATGATGTTGAATCCTTTATTGGAATGTGATGTTGGGATGTTAGTTCCTCTTTTTATGGATTACTCTATAGATTTCATCACCTATTCTATATCTCCCTCAAATATTTAAAACATTTTCATGAATCTCATTCCAAACCTTATCTTCTAGATAATTCTAGGATATTATTCTACTTCCAAAAATAATAGGGTGTATAAAAATGGTCTGAGTTGCTGATGATGTTGGGAATGTCGAGAATCTAAAAATGTCATCCTCATTTAAGGTTGTGATAGTATATTATGCTCAATAAATAAGTCTTATAAAGTATAAAACCTGAGTCATCCCTTTATAGACATATGTAAAATTACACTCAATGTGTAAAGAATCCTAGGCTCATCACCTAAGGCATCCCATTCTTGTTATGTCTTGTATAACACATTCATCATGTGAGGAATCCAATATTCATCACACCGGGATACAAATTCTTGTCACATAAAACATCCTTGGATCATCACCATGGGTATATTGAGTTCATGACATAGTGTAAGAACATAGTCTCTTCAACTAACAAAAAGGGAAGATATCCCATGCTCGTGAAATAGGATTATTAGACTCATCACCATGGGATGGTTTTCAAATTCATCAAGAGGGACCATAGGTTTAAATTCAAGTGTGGTAATTTCATATATTTTGAATCTAGTGCAGACAGTCCCATATATACTCTTTATTTATGGTATTATCATAGGTTTAATTATGATGGAGTGTGTAACAAATATTTAGTCTCCAGTTCGGATGGTCCCCATATGCTCACCACCTTTGCATTAGTATCGTGTTTAATGAAAAGTGATGGTGTTTTACATATTAAATGTCTGTTCAGTACTAACCCACATACACCCATCATAAATTTATCAATCACATGTTTAATTCATATTGGGGGGGTATCGTATAAATATAGGCTAATGTGGATGGTTCCATATACGCACATCACATATGTGTTGATAATATTTTTAAATTACAATGAGTATGGTAATAGATGTAATTTACTATAGAGGAACTCATCCCCTATATACTTGTCACATATTTAACCTTGAATAGCTTAGAATCATATTTTCAAGACAAAATATAGTGTTAACATTTTATTTATATGGTTCAAGGTTCGATATACTCTAGAAACATGGTTGAGATTAATTCATATCATCTAGCAGTGGGGATTAAAATGGTATGGAAATTATGTTTTTTTGATTTTTTATTCATCTCATGCTCATCACCTATTGCATAACATTATATAAGGGAATTATGGTTTAGGGTGGTTGGGATTGAACCATAAGGATGAATCTTACATGTCCTGTCTAAGGGCCGGAATCAAAAAAACACATAGATTGGTTTCATTTTTTAAGGTCATGTGATGTGGAAATAACATTAAATTTAACATCACATGGTACGGAAACATTTTTTCAGAAGGATTTTATTAAATAGGATTTTATGAGGATTATTCTTTGGTTTTCCTAGAATAGACTAGGGAAAAGGGGAGGATATATGTATAGTTTATGAAAGTGTTATTCCTAGTATGGTGGAATTAATATCATCCTCATAAAATGATAATTGTATGATCACTAATTAAGGAATAATAGGATCATAATATAAGGCATAATATACTCATCACATCGGTTATGGCTATATTTTATTTTCTGTTGTTGATGATATTGTCATGTATATTAACATCATTTGATTAGAATATTGTTTAGTGAAATTTATTATCATACTACTTAGGTGTTATGTGTGGATAATATTCATTAATATACCTATTACTAGTTAGTTTGGGAGGAGATAAGTATCCAAATATCTATATTAATATTGTCGAGGCAACTGATACTTTGTTTAGTAGAATGATTCCATGGTCGGGACTTACTTATATCTACTACAATTGTTCCCATAGTGGTAAAAATGAATAGACACTTCTTGTGCATGGATATGGAGAATAAACGTATGTGTGGGGATAATAAAAGTGTTCTTAATGGGTCAAACTAAGTAGTATTGAAGGTATGTATGTGCATTAAATGAGTTTGTTACCCGGTTTCCACTACGGATTAGTGAAGGTTGGGTTTGGGGTTACATGAGTGAACCATAGAGGATCAATGATGTTTTGTGTGGGGATTATATTATTATCGTTCTCATGTTCTACTAAGGTGTAGTGATGGTATAATTGGGGACTATAAATATTTACTACTCGATAGCTAATAAGGAGTAGTGAAGTTTTGGTGGGAGTCAAATCATGATCATCACATTAGGAAAATTATAATAATCACATAATTAATTTTATGTTTTTCAAATGGGGAAGATTTGGTTTACTAACCAAGTTATCCCATACTCATCACATATGGTAAAACATAGTTTAACATCATGAGTTGTGGATGTTATGTTATTTAATTTAACATCATTCAACATGTTTATTAACTATGAATCTTTATATCATAGGGTGAGGATGAAGACAATTCAGTTCAGTATCTTTTAGTTTAGACATTGTGCTCTATAGTTTCTCATCTTATAGCTAATAGGTATGTGTCATCGTTAGGTAGATGAAGGTGGTTTCCCTTAATGATAAAATGATTGGGTAATACACCAAATAAGAGGGGAATATGTGGAGGCACCTTGGATTTTACTTCTATCTAGGTAAGGGTAAGAAATTTACAATTGGGATCAGGTCCAAGCGAGGGTCTCCCAATATATCCCATTAAAGAGAATAAAAACAAACATAGTTCAGTGCCACTAATTGGTTCATGTCATACCATTTATGGTCATGTGTAATTTACCAATGGGATTCTATTTAAGATTATATTGTCATGATTGGATGAAGTTCCTTCTAAGTTCATTCCTCTAAGACCCATGTGATATGTAGTTTGAGTCATAAAATAGGTATTACTATGTTGAATATGCCTAGATATTTTGTGTTTCAGAGTTACATATAAGAATACACTCTTATTTCAACTGGGTATAGGAGCCATTTGGTAACATTTACAGAATAACATGATGTGTTTTTTGCCTAAATCATTTTGAGAAACCAAAGGGGAGTATCTCAACTCATGGAGAAATGAATAATACAAAAGGAGCATCTTTCCTCAAAGAGTTTAAAAGATACAAGAGGTGTATCTCAAATTATAGTGAAATATGGGATAGAGGTTGGGGTTGTAGATATCTCAACCCAAAATATCCATGACCCTTCTTGAAAAGAACACGGTTTGACTTTCAATAATTTATGGGGGTCAGTGATGAAAGAAAAGGGCTCAGGCTAAAGACCCATGATCAGAACCTAGCACTAATTTAGTCTGGGTTGTGGTGGTGTTTCCCCTATGGTATAGAAAATTGGTCTCCCATAGAGGATAAATGGGTGAAGGGTTTCAAACAACGTGGGTCTTTCTTGATGCTCAAAATACTTGGGCATGTGTTTAGTGAAATTATTTTTGATTTGGGTTATGATGGAAAAAAATTTCATAAAATTTTTGGTTTTATGAAATTCAAATTCTACGAGGTAGGACCTACTAACACATGAGTAGATATTTTTTCATTGCACTATATAAGAATGTACTTTAGTGAAAATGAGATTGTGTGAGGAATTTTAGGTTACCTAATCGGGATAAAAGTTTCACGAAAAGGGGGAGGGGTGAATCCATGAAATCTTTTTTATTTTATGTTTCCTTTCATTATGAAACAACCTTTGCCTCCTATTAAATAGTTCTTTCCCTGCTGAACACATGCAACCATAGAAAAACAAGATTTACAAGGTTCACTACTCAACAAGAGTAGTTAAGTCCTTGGTATGGTATGAAAATAATCTAGTGCCAAAAAAATCCACTTGAAAACAATTCTTTTATGTAAAATAAAATCAGTAGTATATGCCCTTAAACTTCTGTAGCACTTGGGAGAAAATCTGCAAGCGTGTGTGGACCATATTGGCACAAATAGGTTAATGAAATACCTCTATGCATCTTGACAAACATTCTCAAATATGATATTTGAAAAACAACTCTTCTTTTTCCTATCTAGAAGATGATGGGAACTTCCAGTACTTTTTAATATTACTAAGTCATATTCCCCAGTCATATCTTGATCCACTTGAAAGCACTTCTCACTTAATTTTGGTATTCAAATCTTTAACTCATAGAGCTCTTTCACAGAGCTCCTTCACGAAGCTCCCAACATATAAGAGCACTCCAGTTTGAAAATATCTCTAGTTCATAGAGCTTAATAGATCATAGATATTCTTATTTTGCAGATCACATATTTTTCTTTTTGAAGTTCACTACGTTATCAATTCTCAACAGCTCAAAGCGAAGCTCCTTTCCTTCATGGAGCTCACTTCCTTCGTAGAGCTCACTTTCTACCCAAACCTTCTTCACAATTTGAGAGCTCTAAAATTATCATTTAGTCTCTATCTTATTTCAAGTGTATAGGGTTATATTTATATGAACCTCCCACCAAATTAAGAACATACCATCCACTGCAGCACCATGTCCACAACAAATTGCAGTGCTTCAAAATTTCTGCCAAAATCTATTTTGTTCTATAAAGAACCATGGATATTTTTAGGATTCCCAAATCTCATTGTAATCACGAATAATTTCATCAAATCATTTGTGCCACCATGATACTCCTTCTAATGTGCCTCCATAATTCTCTTTATCTTAACCGCTACAATACTCACATGTAATGCACTTTTCCTCGTCCATTAACAAAGTTAATCATAATCGTGAAGAACAACATCACACTTCTTCATGTCTTCAGAAAATCTAATTAATGAGGCCATATTCACAAAATTCATTCCTATTAGATATTTTGGTGATATCTTCAAGGAAATACACTTTTCACAGTGCTTTACCAACTACAAATTTTGGACTCCAAAAATTTGGAAAACACTGGATAATTGTGCCACATTAGACACCTCCTTTTGTAAGACCAACCATACTGATTGACTGTATTGTTTCTCACCCTTTCCTTCATTAAGATTACATCACAAGTTCTCCAAAAAACATACGATATTTCTGAAATATAGATCAGCCAAGCATCTTTAGATTTAAAATGGAAGGAATTATAACTCTCATATCTTTCCTCACACACTTCTGTGATGTGAATTGATTTCCTTTATTCTCAAACATCCTAGACAACAAAAGACAAAAATTTTGCATCCTAATGCATTATTAGCCAACGTGGTCCCAAAAATATCTTCCTGTGCATTTTTTTTAACCAATATTCATAAATCACTTGAACATAGAATCCTTAATCAATGGGTCACTTATCAAAAATTCTAAGCCTATGTGAGCTAAAACGTTGTAGTGAATAAAATTTATTGAATACAAGGCCATGTTGTCCAAAAGTAGTGACTAGGAAACCACATCACATCGTCTTTCCTCATCAGCCTTCTTCACTTCATCAACATTCCCACAATAGAAATTTTTTTCCTACAACCATTCTTCTACCATTCCAAAAAATAGTAAGAATAGTTCACACACTTACATGTATAATTCACAGCTTACCCGCAACTCCCCCTTTAAGCATGAAACCATAGGGATATACTTTTATGACAATTATCCCCCTTGATAACACAATCCAAAGTTAATATAATTTAGGGGAAAGATACACATACCTCAACCATGATGAGAATAAGGTTGGACACCCATGTTTGAAATAAATTTAGAAAATAGTTACTTTGGTAATGGTTTTATGAATATGTCATCAAGTTTTTATGATGTAGGAACATACTCCAACAACAATTCATTATTCTCCACCTATTTTTTGATGAAGTGGTACTTTATATCAATGAGTTTTGAGTGATAATGTTGTACTATATTCCTAGTGAGATTTATTTCACTCTAATTATAATATCCCAAGAGCAATAATATATTTACCTCAATAAGGAGATCAACCAAATGGGTCTTTATACACTTGGGATGGGTAGCAACTTGAGTAGTGGCAATGTACTCAACCTTAGATGTTCTAAGAGTTACCAGATTCTATTTCATTGTATTACAACTAGCACAATGTTTCCCTAGAAAGAAAACTCGACAAGATGTGGATCTTCTATCATCAACATTTCCTTCCCAATCAGTATCTGAATACTCGAAATGATCAATATTTTTTGAGCTATCATACCTCATTCAAAAAAATTATTCCTTTGATATATTTGAGAATTCCTTCTCCATCAATAAAATGTGATTCTCTAGGATCACTGTGAAATATTTTATATAAGGTAACATCATAGACGATGTCGGGTCTTGAGGTAGTCAAATATAATAGAATTCTAATAATCTTTCAAAACTCTTTATGATCAACTTCATGTTCTTCCACTTATTTAGACAACATGGTTCCAACTTTAATCGGTGTGGACATTAGTTTTAAAATTTCCATTCCAAACTGCTTTATAAGTACCTTAGAATAATTTTCTTGAGACAGAAATGTAACACCCCAGGTTTCCACGGTACGCTTTCCTTTGAATAATACAGTAGTGTGTGTTGTATGCAACTTCGAGTTCTTACACACACACCACAACCAGTCAAACTATCCGTTATGAATAGTAATACACACTTTGTAAAATTTTATAAATTTAAGTTTTCAAAATGGACTTCATTTTTGGATTCGGAATATTGAAATTAGCCTAGAGTTAAATTTTAGTATTTTTCTAAAAACATTCAATTTTTGATGAATAGTGAAAAAAACACTGAGTTATAGTTTAAAACCCAAATTTTTATTTAAATAATTATTTATTTTATTTAAATTTAATTAAGGTAAAAATAGATACATAATACTTATATAAGTTCAATTTCATTCATTAGAGTTAGTTTAGAATAATTTTAGATATATAAAAATTTTATTGAACTTTTCACCGTCTTTTACCCACCTCTTAAGAGAATTTGGAAATTCACATAAAACGTAATTTAACTGCTTCTGTGAGTGGAATTTTGAAAATCTGAGAGACATGGTTAATATCAAGGAGTAAAATTTGTTTCAATGAGATAAAAATAATTTTTGGTGAATAGTAACTCTTTACTTTTATTTACCACGGTTAAAAGTAAATAGGGTAATTAAGGGTAAAAATGATATTAATATTACCCTAACACATGTCCTAATTCTATTGGACAAGTGTATCTCGACCAAAAACAACCTTAGGAATAAAATATTATCATTTAGATCCACTTGGATTAGATTAGGATATTTATTATTATTTAATTCAAAGAAGAGTTAAAAGAGTTAAAATCAATGTTTATTTACTAAAACATTTTTAATATAGGGTTATACATAAGATAAATTCAATTGTAAATATTAATTAGAAAGATAAAAAGATTTTATACATAATTGTTTTTTATTAATAATTTTTAGACATTAAATAATTTAATTTATTTATGACACAATGGGGATACAGTAGCTACCTTATTAATGAAATATTAAAATAATTGATAATAAAAATATCTAAATAAATGTAATTTGAGACTTTATATGAATTCCACTGATTTTTTAGGTTTATATGACATATTATGACTGATTATAAATAATGTTTTCCAAGTAATAATGATTTTTTGAATTTATCAAAAACTAAATACCCAATAGTGTCAAAAATGACTTAAAGGAGTCTTTAAAAATATATTATATTATTAATTTATATTCAATTCCTAAAAATCTAAGGTTCGGCCAAGAGACTTATATCATGATAGGTGTATCATTAATGGACCACTTGGGGGTCTCTTGGAGGTATATTGTATGTTTATTAACTATATAATATAAAAATACAAAGTGACATGGTATGTGTCAAACTAATTAACAAAGAGTTAAAACTAAAAGATAAGGTTAATATAATGACCCAAACCTGTCTAAATTCTATTGTTTGAGTGGTGTTAGACCCATACCCACCTTAACCATTAAATAATCCACTTTGTAGCCATTATAGACCGAATATTAATTTATTATAAAATAATATTTCTAGCTTTTCCAAAGGTGCCCCTCACCCCTCTTATAAAAGGGCACTCCACCTTCTCACTAATTCACACATTCAAAGATTTTGACTCGGAAAAACCCTACCCAAATACTCTCTAAACTTCCCGCACTTCAACCTAGGGGACTTAGTTTGATCAGAAAGCTAACCTAAGGAGACTTTTTGATCAAATCAAAAGGAAGAACCCGAAGAAGAGGTAATGTTTTCACCACCCTCTTTCAAGTTCCTTTCTTCTTAAACATATTATTTCTTTGTTATTCCCATTCTAAAATAATAACTCCAGTATTTTATAAATACTGTGATTTTATTATAAATATGGTAAAACCATATTCAGTATTCTATCCATCCATTGAGTGGCATGTCACCATAAGTGCATAGGTACGACTTACCGTCGCCACATCCTGGTGTAATAGTTATTCAATAAATTATTATTTGGATGGGTATAATAATGATGTGTAATTAATGTAAATAATAAATATAACATGATATTGATTATGAATATATGATATAAAATCCAATTATATATTATTTTAATATCAAAAGAATGATATTTTCGCTCGTGCGTACGTACAGACTATCGTCTCCACGAACTCGATGAGATTCATTCTCCATCTTATCCATTCAAGTATAATTATCATTTTATGATTTAAAAATAATATTTAAGGACTTAATATCATTCTGGATATGAATAAGATACAACCTATCCATGACAAACACGGATTATGTAACAAAACATATGAAATAAAACGAGTAAGTTAACACCCGAAACGGCGATAATACTAAGATATTATTAACAAAGCAATGTTAAAAGATCATATATGATATCTTATTAATGTATATGATACTTTTATAATTTAATAACAATTATTTCACCATTATAAAGGAGTTTAACCTTCCCCCAACCAAGGAAAAGTATAAGGTAATGGTTTATTTCACAATCTCTTCATTATCCGAGGTTGTTTATACGTAATTATCTACTGGGACCTCTTTATCATCCACATCCATGTTTCTTAAAAATGTATTAAAAATCATTCTTACTGTTTTAAAGACCATGGGATAAAGTCATTCATACCCTTTTTGACTTTTTATAAGAATTTTATGAAGGAATATTTCGGTCATTTTCCAAACAAGGTTCTTTTTAACCATTTCGACGGAATTAAGGTAAGAATGATTTTTTAAATTATACGGCGGGTACGGCTATTTTCCGCCATTATAAAATCGTCGAAGCTTACCATACAATATTATAAGAATATTTTCAAAGAAAATGTTTTATTTTATAAATATATGACTCTTAAATGATTTCAAAATATAAATAGACATTTCTCTAAAAAAGAGTTTTGATTTCATCTATGTCAACATCCTTTGATGGATTTTAAGTTTATTTGGAGTTGATTTATTATGATACAAAACTTCCATATTGTATTGATAGTTTTGTGATATGTTTGACTGTGGATGTGTTTTTTTATACCGTTCACGGTTTATGTAGAAATTATTGACATTTCGTATGCTATTTTTAATACGAATTTTTGCGTTATGATTAAACCTGTTCATATGAGGAATGCATTGGACATAATAAGTGATGGGTGGAGCCTGTTATAGATCCTCGATGCATCGGTAGTTCTCATGAGACAAACTTGTTTCTTGAAACAAGGCCTTGACATAATATTATTTGTAGTCTTGGCACGAGGCCTTGGCTATGTGGTTATGATAGTCTGGCATTATGCATTCCAACATTATGAAAGTTGTTATTGATATTGCATGTGATTATTCTACTAGTAGAATATCCTTGTGAATTAGTATATAGAATTATTTCATTTTATTTCGTCCATATTGTTTTGAATTTAAAGTTTTAAAAGTCTTTTGTTTTAGTTATACATTTCCTTAAATGTTTATGCTTATTTATGAAAGTTTTTTCTATATTGTAATCCTTACTGGGCATTTGAGCTCACCCCTTTCTTTGTTTTATTTTTTCCAGGATGTGAAGAAGTATTTTATGATTGACCTGCAGGGATAGTGTGAGGGGATAAGAGTGTGGACTATGGAGACTATATTGTTGTAGTTTTTCATTTTATGATGTAATGTAAACTTTATGAATGTATCTAGTTATTCCTAGGCTACTAAACTAATCATTCTTTCAAGACGTGATATTTCTTGTGATCATTCCAATTATAGGTAATAATGCACCGACTCTAGGTAATTGGGGTCAGGGCATTACAGTTGGTATCAGAGGAAGTTTAGCAAAAACCTTGGAATCTAGATTTAGATAAACCCTGATTTGAGCACATATATTTAAGATGGACTTTGAGGATTAGTATACAAGAACTTCCTAGAATTGTGGTATTGTAGATATTTTGTGAGTTTTCCTAGAAATATATCCCTGTCTGGATACAAGCAGGTAGAGGCGGCTCTAGCACAGATGTTCCTAGGGGTAAAACCTGAAAACCCCACTTTGAGATTGACTCGAATGAGAACTGGTGCATGACAACGGGCCTTGCTGCACTCTTGGTTACGACACTCCCAGGGGATATGCTTAGGATAACTCTCATTTCCATTACAAATAATTATGAAGGTTTTATGAGTATATACGCCCTCAAAGAAAACATTTTTATGATTGTGGATTATTTCCATAAATAGTTCAACTTATGTTAAGTGTCTTATAAGTATGAAATTATGTATTTCGATTCATAAACATATCTAGTTTATTCCATTGTTTAGAAATAGTGCCTAGTGGAAGAAATGGAAATTGTATCAATGAAAGAACTCCATGTAGTGATTGCCCTTCTACTCAAGATAATTATAGTGGAGCTGGTGATGCAATTGGTGCTGATCAACTAATCACCATACTGGGTCAACTCACTCAGGTTATGAATAATAACCTTACCCGTATGGAGCACCCTGATCCACAGTGTGGAGGATCAATGTTAGATTGCTTCATGAGGCATAAACCACAACATTCAATGGGAGTACACATCCATTAGTAGCTGAGCGATGGACAAGTTCCCTGGAGAAAATATTCCAAGCTTTGGGGAGTAGTGAAAGGGAAAAAGTTGTCATGGCAGTTTATCGCCTCACTGGAGATGTTGATCAATGGTGGTCATTGATTCAAAACATGAAAGAAGATGATGAATTATAAAATATGTAATGGAGGGAGTTCAAAGATCTGTTTTTAGAAAAAAAACGTCCCTCATTACCATCGAGGAGATATGGAAAGTCAATTTCTGAGTCTGAGACAAAAGGAGGATGAGAATGTCAAAAAGAATGAGTATAACTTTATGAGGTTTGCAAGGTATGCTGGAGATTATATATGTAACCCAAGAAGTATGATTGATCATTTATTTTATGGTTTAAAACCATTTCTCCATCGAGCAATAGTCTCACAATCCTTCTTGTTATACGAAGAAATTGTCTCAGGTACTTTCAAGACAGAAAAGGATCTCTGTAAGTCGTATGACTTTCAAGAAAAGCAATAGATGAAGAGATATGCTGATAAATCTAGGAATGGAAATAAGGGGAATAAGGGAAAATTTAAATATCCATCCTACAGTAAATGTGGGAAGAAACACCCCAGTACTTTCTTCAAAGGAATGGGAGTCTGTTATAAGTGCGGTGAAAAAGGCCACCAAGCTCGTGATTGCAAGGGGAAGAAGGAAGATACTGATGTCCAATGCTACAATTGCAGTGAGATGGGACAATATTAAAATTATTTTCCTAAGCATCAGGGGAACATACCTCAAAAAATTCCAACGGACCAAGGCCAAGCTTATTCTATCACTACTGCTGAGGTAAAATCTCTGAAAGACGTGGTGGCCGGTAATTTAATGTTTTCCTGAAGTTTAGAAAATGCATTATTTGATTCTAGATCATCGCATTGTTTCATATCTTCCCAGTTTTCTATGAAAATTAGATATTTACAATTTTATTTTACAAGGGATTTGTCAGTTAAAACTCTTAAGGGAAGTATCATTGCAACAAAGTTTTGTGAATCAGTCCCCATTAGAGCACAAAAATGTTCTTTATCTTCTGATCTCATCGGCATACCTATGATTGAGTTTTATATAATCCTCGGTATGGATTGGATTTTGGACCATGATGCGAAGATTTTTTGTAAGAATAAGGAGGTTACGATTTTCGATGATGATGATAAGGAACACCTTATATTTATAGGAGAATCATCACCACCTAATTCTTTTCAAGATCTACCCCCAGTAGCTCAACTAAATTCAACTATTGGGGAGGAAGAGAATGAAATGACTGTGGGCAAGGAAAGGAATGTTCAAATAGAGGATGTACCTATTGTGAAAGAATATGTAGATGTGTTTCCGGAAGAATTACCTAGACATCCTCCAAAACGAGAAGTTGAGTTTTCCATTGATTTAATTCCTGGATCAAGGCCTATATCGATGACCCCTTATAGAATGGCCACTGTGGAATTAGTTGAACTAAAGAAACAACTAGAGGAATTGAGTAATAAGGGATTTATTTGCCCTAGTGTTTCTCTATGGGGAGCCCTTGTTCTTTTTGTTAAAATGAATGATGGATCTATGAGGTTATGTATCAACTACAGGGAGATCAATGCTATAAAAATAAAGAACAAGTATCCCCTAACTCACATTGATTATTTATTTGACCAGTTTCATGGAGCTCAATACTTTTCAAAGATTGACCTTCGATCTGGATACCATCAATTGTGTGTGAAGAAGGAAGGAATTCCGAAGATATCATTCCAAACAAGGTACGTGCATTACGAGTTTACGGTAATGCCTTTTGGGCTGAATAATGCACCCTCTGTATTCATGGATCTAATGAATAGAGTTTTCAAGGAATATCTCGATGATTTTGTGGTGGTATTTATTAATGATATCTTGGTATACTCCAAAATCTACGAAGATCATGAAAATCACTGGTACATTATCCTAAAGACTCTGAGAAGACATAAATTATATGGGAAGTTTAGCAAGTGTGAATTCTGGCTTCTGGAGATTTCATTTATTGGCCATATTTTCTCTAATGATGGATTCTCTATTGATCCTTCTAAGACCAAGGCAATCCAATAATGGCCAGAACCTATGATTATAACTGAGGTACACAGTTTTATTGGTTTAGCAGGTTATTATTGACGTTTCATCCAGAACTTTGTCTGATTGGCTAACCCATTAACAAATCTCACACGTAAGGGGGTTAAATTTGTTTGGACAAAAGAGTGTGAATAATGTTTTGAAGAACTGAAGAGAATATTATTCAATGCTCCTATATTGACTCTACCATTGGGGAATGATGGGTACGTTATTTATAGTGATGCATCGAAGACAGGACTTGGTTGTTTCATTATGCAGAATGATAGGGTTATTGCCTATGCATCACGATAGTTGAAAATTCATCATCAAAACTATCCTACAAATGATCTCAAGTTAGGAGATGTGATCTATTATTTGAAGATATAGAGTCACTACCCATATGGTGAATAATGTGAGATTTATACTGATCACAGGATTTTGAAGTATATTTTCTCATAAAAAGAACTCAACATGAGGCAATGGAGATGGCTTGAATTACTCAAGGATTATGATTGTACAATACACTACCACCCAGGGAAGGAAAATAAGGTGGAATATGCTTTGATCAGAAAAGATCATGGAGTTTTCAACAATATGAGAATTGAAAGGGATCCAATTTTCATGGATCTAGTGAAGATAGACATGGGAATAACCATGGAAGGTGAAACATCAGTGCTTTTTCAAATGGTTTCCAAACCATCTTTACTAGAAAGCATTAAGTGTTCTCACACCGATGATGAAGAATTTAAAAAAAAGATTAAAGCTGTGAATGATGGGAGATTGAATGACTTTGGGTTTGAAGATGGAATTTTTAAATTTGGGAAGAGACATTGTGTTCCCAATATACCTGATCTAAAAAGGGAATTTTGGGACGATGCTCATAGTTCCAATTTCTCTATACACCCTGAGAGAACCAAAATGTGTAGATACTTGAAGGAACATTTTTGGTGGGACAACATGAAGAGGGAGATTGCTGATTTTGTGTTGAGATGCATGGTTTTTTCAACAAGTGAAATCTGGAAGGAAACAGCATGAAAGAGTCATGCAACCTCTTCCCATACCAGAGTGGAAATGGGACAATATTACGATGGACTTTTTCATGGTTCTATCAAAGACTCCTAGAAGGAACAATGCAATATGGGTTATTGTGGATCATCTTACCAAGTCAGAACATTTTCTTGCTATAAGATAAGATCTACCACCGGAACATCTAGAAAGACTACATATTAATGAAGTGGTGAGACTTCATGGAGTACCCCTATTGATTGTTTCTGATCGTGATCCCCATTTTACTTCATGATTCTAGAAGAGTCTTCAGAAATCCCTAGATATTGAACTTCAATTGAGCACTGCCTACCACCCTCAAACATATGGACAATCAAAACGGAGTATTAAAACCTTAGAAGACATGTTGAGATCCTACTCTCTTGAATTTCATGCTATGTGGGATCAATATTTACCTCTGGTAGAATTTTCCTATAACAATAGCTTCCATTCGAGGATTCAGATGGCACCATATGAAGCGTTATACAGAAAGAGATGTCGCACACCTACCTGTTGGGATGACGATGGTGAACGAAAACTTGTAGGCCCAGAACAGGTGGAGGAAACAATGGAAAAGGTAATGGTAATCCAAAACCACATCAAAGCAGCTCAAAGTAGGCAGAAGAGATATGCCGATAACCAAAGGAAAGATTTGGAATTTTAGGTTGGAGATCATGTTTTCATGAAGGTATCTCCATGGAAGGGAGTTATACGTTTCGGTAAGATGGGTAAATTGAGTCCTAGGTACATCGGACCTTTCGAAATTCTAGAATGAATTGGGTTTGTAGCTTACCGTTCCTCAATGCCTCCAAGTCTCTCCAAAGTTCATGATGTGTTCCACGTATCACTGTTGATGAAATACATGCCTGACCCAACGCATGTACTCACCTATGATGAATTAGAACTGACACTCGATCTGTCTTATTGCAAAGAGACTTTCAGGATTCTTGATACGAGAGAACAAGTACTGAGAAACCAGACGACTCGTCTGATAAACTTTTTGTGGAGAAACCATAAAATGGAAGAGGAAACATGGGAACCTGAGGAACTTATGATGAAGAACCACCTAAGTCTTTTCATGCGGTATTATTCTAGAAATTTTGAGGACGAAATTATTTGAAGGAGTGGAGAATATAACACCCCAAGCATCCACGGTATGCTTTCCTTTGAATAATACAGTACCATGTGTTGTACGCAACTTCGAGTTCTAACACAAACGTCACAACCAATCAAACTAGCCGTTATGAGTAGTAATACATACTTTTTGAAATTTTATAAATTTTATCTTTCAAAATGGACTTCATTTTTGGATTCGGAATATCGTGATTATCCTAGAGTGAAATTTTCGTACTTTTATGAAAACATTCAATTTTTGATGAATAGAGAAAAAAACACTAAGTTATAGTTTAAAAAGCAAATTTTTATTTAAATAATTATTTATTTTATTTAAATTTAATTAAGGTCAAAAAAGATACATAATACCGATATAAGTTCAATGTAATTCATTGGAGTTATTTTAGAATAATTTTAGATATATAAAAATTTTATTGAACGTTTCACAGTCTTTTACCCACATCCTAGGAGAATTTGGAAATTCCCATAAAACATAATTTTACCGCTTCTGTGAGTGGAATTTCGAAAATTCGAGACACACAGTTAATATCAAGGAGTAAAATGTGGTTCAATGAGATGAAAATAATTTTTCGTGAATAGTAACTTTTTACTTTTATTTACCACGGTTAAAAGTAAATAGGGTAATTAAGGGTAAAAATAATATTAATATTACCCTAGAACATGTCCTAATTCTATTGTACAAGTTTATCTAAACCAAAAACAACCTTAGGAATAAAATATTATCATTTAGGTCCACTTGGATTAGATTAGGACATTTATTATTATTTAATGCAAAGAGGAGTTAAAAGAGTTAAAATAAAAGTTTATTTACTAAAATTTTTTAATATAGGGTTATACATAAGATAAATTGGATTTTAAATATTCATTAGAAATATAAAATGATTTCCTAGATAATGGTATTTTATTTATAATCTTTAGACATTAAATAATTTTATTTATTTATGACACAATGGGGATGCAGTAATTACCTAATTATTTAAATATTAAAATAATTGATAATATAAATATCAAAATAAATGTAATTTGAGACCTTTTATGCATTTCACTAATTTTATAGGTTAATATGACATATTAGGATTTATAATATAAATTTTTTTCGATGTAATAATTCTGTTGTGAATTTATCTAAAACAAAATACCCAATAGTGTCAAAATTCACATAAAAGAGTTTTAAAAAAAATATTATATTATTAATTTATATTCAATTCCTAAAAATCTAAGGATTGGCCAAAAGACTTATATCATGAGAGGTGTATCATTAATGGGCCACTTGGGGGTATCTTAGAGGTATATAGTATGTTTATTTACTATATAATAAAAAAATACAAAGTGACATGGTAAGTGTCAAACTAATTAACTAAGAGTTAAAACTAAAAGATAAGGTTAATATAATGACCCAAACTTGTCTAAATTCTATTGGTTGAGTTTTTTTAGACCCATACCAACCTTAAACTTTAAATAATACACTTTGGAGCCATTATAAATCGAATATGAATTTATTATAAAATAATATTTCTAGCTTTTCCAATGGTGCCCCTCACCCCTCTTATAAAAGGGAACTTCTCCTTCTCAATACTTCATATATTAAAAGCCTTTTGGCTCGGCCAACCCCTGCCCAAATACTCTCTCAAATTCCCTAAAATCAACCTAGAGGCCTTAGATTGATCAGAAAGCCAACCTAATGAGCCCTTTTGGTCAAATCAAAAGGAAGAACCCGAAGAAGTGGTAATGTTTTCACCACCCTCTTTCAAGTTCATTTCTTCTTCAACTTCTTATTTCTTTGTTATTACCATTCTAAAATAATAACTCCAGTATTTTATATATAATATGATGTTATTATAAATATTTTACAACCATATTCAGTATTCTATCCATACATTGGATGACAAGTCACCATACGTGCGTACCTACGGCTTACCGTCTCCACGTCGTGGTGTAATTGTTATTCAATAAATTATTATTTGGATGGGTATAATAATGATGTGAAATTATTGTAAATAATAAATATAACATGATAATGATTCTGTATATATGATATAACATCCAATTATATATTATTTTAATATCAAAATAATTATTTTGTCGCTCGTGTGTACTTACGGACTACTGTCTCCACGAACGCGATGAGATTCATTCTCCATCGTATCCATTCAATTATAATTATCATTTGATGATTTAAAATTAATGTTTAAGTAATTTATATCATTATGGATATGAATAAGATACAAACTATCCGTGAAAAACATGTCTTACGTAAAAAAATCATATGAAATAAAATGAGTAAGTTAACACCCGAAACGACGATAATACTAAGATATTATTAACAAAGCAATGTTAAAAGATCATATATGATATCATATTAATGTATATGATTATTTTATAATCTAATAACAATTATTTCACCATTATACAGGAGGGTAACCTTCCCCCAACCAAGGAAAGGTACAATTTAAGGGTTTATTTCACAATCTCTTCTTTATCCGAGGTTGTTTATACATAATTGTCTATTGGGACCTCTTTATCATCCACATCCATGTTTCTTAAAAATGTATTAAAAATCATTCATACTATTTTAAAAACTATGGGATAAAGTAATTAATACCCTTGTTGACTTTTTATAAGATGTTTATTAAGGAATATTTCTGTCCTTTTCCAAACAAGGTCCTTTTTATCCTTTTCGACAGAATTAAGGTAAGAATGTTTTTTTAACTTATACGGCGGGTGCGGCTATTTTCTGCCATTATAAAATATTTGAAGCTACCTTACAAGATTATAAGAATGTTTTCAAAGAAAATTTTTTATTTTATAAATATATGACTCTTAAATGATTTCAAAATTGAAAGAGATATTTCCCTAAAAAAAGTTTTGATTTCTTCTATGTCAACATCCTTTGATGGATTTTAAGTTTATTTGAAGTTGATTTATTATGATACAAAACTTCCATATTGTATTTATGGTTTTGTGATATGTTTGACTGTGGATGTTTTATTTTTATACCATTCATGGTTTATGTAGAAATTATTTACATTTTGTATGCTAGTTTTTATTCAAATGTTTATGTTATGTTTAAACCTGTTCATATGAGGAATGCATTGGACTTAATAAGTGACGGGTGGAGCCTACTATAGATCCTCTATGCATTGGTAGGTCTTATGAGGAAAACTAGTGTCTTGTAACAAGGCCTTGACAAAATCATATTTGTAGTCTTGGCACGAGGCCTTGGCTATGTGGTTATGATAGTCTGGCATTATGCATTCCATCATTATGAAAGTGGTTATTGATATTTAATGTGATTATTTGACTAGTAGAATATCCATGTGAATAAGTATATAGAATTATTTCATTTTATTTCTGCCATATTATGCTCAAGTTCATGTTTTAAAAGTCTTTTCTTTGAGTTATACATTTCTTTAAATGTTTATGCTTATTTATGAAAGTTTCGGCTATGTTTTTATCCTTACTGGGCATTTGAGCTCACCCCTTTCTATGTTTTACTTTTCCCAAGATCTGAAGAAGTGTTTTATGATTGACCTGCAGGGATAGTATGAGGGGATAAGAGTGTGGACTATGGAGACTATATTGTTGTAGTTTTTCATTTTATGATGTAATGTAAACTTTATGATTGTATCTAGTTATTCCAAGGCTACTAAACTAATCGATATTTCGAGACTTGATCAGTAACATCCCAAGTGAGTAATGAATAATAGATATTTTTATCTATGTCTATTAATGATTAAGATAGTTTTATAGAGGCCTAAAATGAAAATAAATACAATCTTATGCATGGAATACACTAATATTCTTAAAAGATTGTTTTACTACCTTTTGATGGAAAACCATTTTTGAATCTATATTTTAACAATTTTATAAACTATGTTTGTCAAAATAAACTTATTCTTTATGATTGGGACATAAAAATTTACCTTGTGTGAATTTTTGGTATTTTTCTGACAATGTTCATTTTTTAATGAATAGTGAAAAATACTGCATTTTACATCAAAATTGCTTTTTAATCTAATTTATTTATATGATTAGATTATGTTTTGAATTGGTCTTGAAGTGAAATTATAATATATTTTTACCATTTTATCCAATGGTGGTCATTGGAATCAATTTCACTTTGAAATTAGACTTAAACTGGTGTCAATCTTTTGATACTTATTGTTTTGTAAAAACACGCTTTTTGCTCTGGCAGCGGGAATTAATTATTAAATTAATTAATATGAATTATATGATTTGAATTTTGTAAAATAGACTTCATTTTTGAATTCGGAATATCAAATATAGCTTAGGGTGAACTTTTGGTAATTTTCTGAAAAACTTCAATTTTTGATGAATAGTGAAACCACTAAGTGGTAATCAAGAAAACTGATATTTCAGTTAAATAAAAGTTTACCACTAATGTGTATTGAATTTTTAAAATTAGACATACATGGTTTTCATTAAAAAGTAAAATGTGGTTCAATGGGATTAAAATATTTTTTTGGTGAATAGTAACTTATTAAGTTTTTAATCGCGATTAGTGGTAATTAGGGTAGTTTAAGGTATAAATAATGCTTTAATAATATGAAATGACCTAGACACATGTCCCAACCTTATTGGTTGTGTCATGGACGACCAAGAAAAGCCATGGGTAAACTTGGGGACCCCATGGAGACATTTTGGTTGGGAAATGACATAAATAACTTTTTATTTAATGTAAAAGTAAAAATGACACAAACATAATATGTTTTACGAAAACAATTTTAACATGGGGTTATAAAGATCAGATATTTGATTATAAATAGTCATTGGAAAGATAAAAATATTTCCTACATAATAGTATTTTTGTATGATTTTTAGACATTAAATAAATTAAATTATTTATGACATAATAATGATGCAGCGATGACATCATTATTTGACGATTTAAATAAAATGGAAAGATAATGTAAAATCTATGAACTACACATGTCCAAAACCAATTGGATGAGTGTATTTAGAACCCTTATCACCTTATCCACGAATTATAGCAATGTGGGACCTTTTAAAACCGAAACACATTTTCAAATAAAGTATTATTTCTTTACTTTCCAAAAGAGCCCCTCCTCTCCTCTTATAAAAGGCCCCCACCTCTACCTCATTTCACACACTCCTCAAGCCTTTTTCTCGGCCAAACCCTGACCATTTACTCTCTACACATACCTCTCCTAATCCTAGAGGATTCCCTTTGGGCAGAATTCTTTCAAAGGAAGCCTTTAGGCTCAAATCAAAAGGAGTTACACTTTTAAAGGTAATTCATTCTCTCATGTTCATTTGTTTTATTTTGCTTCTCCAACCCCCTATAATCTTTTTATTTACTTCTTTTGTAACAACACCAGTATCTTCAATGTACTAGGATGTTGTTATAAGATTTATTTGAGCTACACTCTCACACAACTACATAAAATGGTTAAAGAACATACGGTTTCCGTGGATGGCGAAATTCTGCCTCCCGAAACGATGATTGTTCAATACTCATTTAACACCTTCAAAGGTGGCCATTATGATGTCACTATTTTTATATATAATATATAATATGTTTATGTTTTCCTTAAGCTTCTTTTTTTTCATTTTGGGCATACCTTTATGGTTTCCATTATGGGTAAACACGATATCTTCATTTTAGGAAGTGCGGACTACCGCCCCCTGAAAGTGATTTGATTCGTTAATACCATATGTGGGATGTGTAAAGGATAAAGTTAATGATATTATATATGTTATTATACTGGAATTATAATATACTCTTATATCATTATGATTCCATTCCAGAAAATATGAAATAGAAATGGAAGTAGCGTTCATGCGTACGTACAGCTTACCGTCTCCATGAACGGTGCATTTCATTTCTTACCTCTAAATGTGATGTAATATTATAAATACATGTATATGATGAATATATATGATATATATGTTATCCAAATCATTAATATCATTCTGGATATAACTAACCTTTGACCAAATTAACAACATGTAATTGTAAGAAGTCTATTTTTGACTTAAGAACCAAATACCGACAAAATGAACATTATTAACTTAAATGATTACATGATGTTCATAACATGGTATAAAAGGAATAATGAACATTAAAAATATTCTTAAGCAAGTAGATATTAACTCATGTTTATTATTCAGGAGATTAAAGAACGGTCGGGTCAAGTCGGATACGAGGTATGGGACTTCGTCTCAATCTCCTTTCATTGAGGCATATTTTATTTTATACACAACTTTCTTTTATACGGTGTATAAACCCCTTTGACTTTTACGTTTATTCAAAAGGAATCTTTTTTTATACGAAGCGTTTACTAAACGAAAAAAGGGGATGTTTTTGTCGTACGTATGCGGCGACAACGACTTCTCCGCCGTCGTGACCGTTATTTGAGTTTCGGCTTCCTCTACAAGCCATACCTTCTTTTTAAAAGAAAAATAAATACCATGTTTTACTTTTCTTTTATTTTGGTATTGAAAATGGTTTTCACAATGTGTTTGTGTTGTATTGATATCTTTTGATTGAAATGTGGAAATGTTATATTTCCTTTATGCATGTTTTATGTGATACGATTATGTTATGGTTCTTGGGCATTATTATGAAGACGGGTGGTTCCGTGATAAACTAAGGGTGGGTGAGCCCGATATAGCTCTCCAATGCATTGGGTAACGCGAAGGAGTGAAACGTTAAAGTTTCTCCGAAGAGATTTAGGGAATATACTGTGATGGGTATTCCAAACGTAACCAAGAGGGTTACGCGCTACGTAAGAATGTTATGAATGCCTCAAGTTACCTTTATGTCTTATGATTTCTATGATTTATTCATGATTTTATGAGGTATGTTAAAGAGCCTATGTTTTATGGGTAACGTATGATTTCATTATTATGTATATATGAACTCATGTTTCCTTTCCATGTTTTTTTTTATAACCCATACTGGGTTTTTATGCTCATCCCAAGTTTTTGAAATGTTTTTCACAGGTCAAGGGAAAGGTACATGATAAGATGATAGAGTCAAGGATGTGTCAAGAAATAATCCATGTTTTATTTTAAATGTGTTTCCATTGATGGGAATGAAGAATACTATCTTTATGTAACCAATTTGTTTATATGTGGAATGTAATGCAAGTTTTATGATCTAATTCTCTAAAACTCTAAACCCGAAAAGATCCTCAATGTGTAATCTTGTAATAACTCAATATTAAGTAAGGTTTAAGGCTGGGGCCTTAAAAGAAAAGAAACTGTATGGGAAATTCAGCAAGTGTGAGTTTTGGTTGCAACAAATTTCTTTCCTTGGTCACATTGTTTCTAAAGATGGAATAACTGTTGATCCTGCAAAAACAAAAGTTGTGGAAGAATGGCCAAGACCCACAAATGTCACCGAGATTTGTAGCTTCCTTGGTTTGGCGGGCTATTACCGAAGGTTTGTTAGAAATTTTTCACGGTTATCTAGTCCAATGATGTAGAGACCCGAAGCTTAACGTACATGGACATTACATTATTTTTGCAGAATACTTGGTATATAAAAAAACACACACACAAGGATCGTAATAGTTTAGTGTCTTTGGAAACTCGGAACGTAATCTTCTAATCGTGGTGAAAGATCTTCAATATCTCCCATAAAGATATTCCCCTTTTTTTTACCTAGAACCTTTCTTTATATCCTGGGGAAAAGAAAACATAAAAGGGTGAGCTCAAATGCTCAGTAAGGGTAAACAAAAGAAAAATCAATCACATCATATTCATAAGAACATAACTTTTGGAAATCTTAACCTGCAAAAGAGAGCATAATTTCATAACATGGGATAAATCATAGTAGTGAAATGAAATCACAATAATCATAACATAAAACATGAAACTTTGTGGCATTCACACATAATCATAGAGAATCATTTCTTGTTAGTCAAGACTCATTGCCAAGACTATCTTAGTGGACAAAGTCCCTTTCTGAATCGAGTAACCCTCGTTTCAGTCCTGTTTCACTGAACCGGTATAACCTACCATTCCAGCCATGTCTATCTCATGAGATATAAAATCTTTACCCAATGAATTGGAGGGAGATATAGGTCCCACCCATCTTATAATGAATCCTTTCTTATGTGTTCCACATAATCATAAAACATACATCATCGCATAACACATGTAACAAAAATGGGATTCTTGAAACATCATGACATCATAAATCAATTCATATAAGATAAAGGAATTCATAAAAATAATTCCATCACAACATGATCAAATCAATGTAATAATAGCGATAAAAACAGAACCCTTTATTATCTTAGATGGAAAATAATTTTGATAAAACACTTGAACTCCATTCTTGAGGAAAATATCCTTTCTTCTTCAAAAACATTTTTTCTTTCATAACATGTCATACAGCTTTAAAATAAAAGAAGTTGATTAAAAATAAACTTGAAAACTTGTAAAGGAAGCTTCTTGGAAAAAATGTTTTAAAAATCCATTCATGCCGTATAAGTTAAAAAAACATTCTTCGTACTTTTGTCGGAAAAGTCAAAAAGTACCTCGTACGAAAAACGACAAAAGATTCCTTTCATTTCATTTACTAAAAACTCACCGAAGGGTAAAATTGGATTTAAACAATTTTAGTTTGATGTAAATAATATTACATATTTATGAAACATGGATGTGGATGATAAAATACACCCCAGTAAATACTTACGAATAAACAATCTCGGATAAAAATGAGATTGTGATATTTCCCTTACCTTAGGTCCGATTTGCTTCGTATGTGTCTGAACCTCCTGTATAATGATTTAAATAATGTAATTGACTTATTATAGAATCATATTCATTGTTATGATACCATATATGGTTCACTTATGACATTATATTACCCGTTCTTTTGTAAATTCCATGTTAAAGAAGCGTTTTGGGTAAAATCGTTTCATTTATCGTAGGTGTTTTGACTTGTTGTTCTTGACATTATTATTACTTATATCATGATTTACTTACTTCCAGAATATAAAATTTTATTTATATATCATATATATTTAGTATATATATATATAATAGATAGATAAATAAAATGAAAAACACCGTTCATGGAGACGGTAGTCCGTACGTACGCATGAACGCTGTTTTCCATTCCTTATTGTCTTGAAATGGAAGTAAGTAGATGACATACATATATATATATATATATATATATACATAATCCAGTAGCTTTATAATTTCATATATATCATTATTATTTCTTATATATACTTTATAATCATTCTTAAATGGTTAACATGGAGAATGAATCTCATCGCGTCGTGGAGACGGTAGTCCGTACGTACGCACGAGCGATGATATCATTTTCATAAATATTGAATTGAATCGGAGTGGATTATACAATATATCAGAATCAATATGATGTTGTAATAACTATGTATAGTTATTCTTTACACCATTATACCCATCCATGTAAGGTGGTGGTGGAAAATAGATTACACCACGGCGTGGAGACGGTATTCCGTACGTACGCACGCGCAGTGATTTCTTTTTCCGTAGGATGGATAGATGGTGAAATAGGGTTGTTTCATACTTATAATAACATATCAGTATATTTGTGATACTGATGTTATTACTTCATAATGAAACAACCTAATAAGAATAAGTGGAAGAAGAAATAAAGATGAAAGAATTGGTAACGGTAATTACCTCTTCTTTGAAGCGCCTCTTTGAGACCTCCTCTTAGGGCACTAAAATTTGTCTTTGAGGAAGACCAGAACCTCTAGGATGTTTCTAGGGAAGTGTAGAAGATATTTTTTCAGGGGTTGGCCGAGCTTGAGTGCTCAAATTGGTGTGAGGAGGAGGGGGAGGAGGTGTCCTTTTATAAGGGAGGAGAGGGGCACCTTAGGAATATCTCAAAATATTATTTTATATTAAAGTCAAAATCAGTTTATAATGGTTCCAAAGGGTCTTATTTAGAAGATAAAGTGGGTATGGGTCTAAAGCCTATCAACCAATAGGATTTAGACAAGTTTAGGTTATTATTTTAACCTTATCAATTAGATTTAACTCTAAGTTAAATAATTTAACTTTTACCGTGTCTTTTTGTTTTCTTTCACTATATGGTTAATACACTTACTATAACATGCCAAACGAACCCCAAATTGTATATTATTAATAAATATATCCTTATCTAAGTCATTTGGCCGAACCCTAGATTTTTAGGATTAAAATAACAATTAATAATATAATATTTGATTTAAAAACTATTTTGTGTCAATTTTGACACTATTTGATATATGATTTTTGTGAAAGTAATAACAGAATTATATGTTCGAACCAAATTGATTAAATCAACACTAATATATCATAGTAACCTAGAAAATTAGTTTAAGTCATAAAAAGTCTCAAATTACATTCATTTGAGCATTTATAACATCAATTATATTAATATTTCCTTAAAAGGGTAATTACTGCATCATCGTTGTGTCATAAATAAATTAATTTATTTAAAGTCTAAAAATTATAAATAAAATAGCATTATGTAGGAAATATTTTTAGCTTTCTAATGAATATTTATAGTCGAATTTATCTTATGTATAACCCCATATTAAAAATTATTTACTTATTAAACTTTGATTTTAACTATTTTAACCCTTCTTTAAATAAATAAATAATAAATGTCCTAATCTAATCCAAGTGGGCCTAAATGGTCATATTTTATTCATAAGGTTGTTTTTGGTCGAATTACACTTATCCAATAGAATTAGGACATGTGTTAGGGTAATAATAATATCATATTTACCCTTAGTTACCCTATTTACTATTAACCGTGGTAAAAAAAAGTAAAAAGTTACTATTCACCAAAAATTATATTCATCTCATTGAACCACATTTTAGTCCTTGATATTAACCGTGTCTCTCGGATTTTCAAAATTCCATTCACAGAAGCGGTAAAATTAAGTTTTATGAAAAATTCAGTTTTTTAACTACCACTTAGTGATTTCACTATTCATCGAAAATAGAAAGTTTTCAGAAAAATACCAAAAATTAGGCCTAAGATATATTTGATATTATGAACTCAAAAATTATGTCTATTTTACCAAATTCAAAACATATCAGTTTCATTAACTAATTTAAAAATTAATTCTCGTCGTCAAAACAAATAGCGTGTTTTTAAGAGATAATAACTATCAAAAGATTGACACTTGATTATGTCTGGTTTAAATGTGAAATTACATCCAATGACCAACATTGTTTTAAATTGTAAAAATATATTCTAAATATACTTTAAAACCACTCAAATTAATAATTTATCACTATTAATTATTTCGATTAAAAAAGTTGTTTTTAATTATAACATAGTAATTTTCACTATTCATCAGAATATGAAAGTTATCCGAAAAGTACCAAAATTTCACCTTAGGCTAAATTCGATACTCCGAATCCAAAAATGAAGTTCATTTTGAAAAATAAGATTTACAGAGTTTTAAAAAGTGGTTATTACTATTCATAACGGCTAGTTTTAATAATATTTTAATAGCATATCATTGTTTAGTGAAACTCGGTATTGCGTATTACACACGCTATCGAGGAAGGTCGTGATTGCGTGTAATGCAAGGCAAGTCAAGGATGCGTGTTGTGCAAGCTCCTTTTGGTGTAGCGTACAACACAAGACTTTAATAAAATTAAAAAGAATATTTTTTTATAAAATCTTGGGCTGTTACATTCTACCCCACTTAAAATGAATTTCGCCCTCGAAATTCGTCAGGGTTATAAATGGTTTACTATTAGAAAGTTTCTTTAATAGAAACCCACATCGTAAAAAGGAATATCAAAACCAATCTTTAAAAACAAAAGTATGAAACGTAACGGTTACCCAAATAAACTAATCATTGGGTTTCCACATAGGTGAAAATATGGATATGGAAGAGAAATCTAACCATCATGTTCTGATGGAGAGTGGTAGAGAACATGGCTATGGAAAATCCAGTAATCACAAATCCATAGATTTGTGATGATATAAGGTACCATCTGATTCATCAGGTATAAGATCACTAGGACAACATTTTTGGTTTTCAAGATCATTTCCCTAAAGTTGAAAATTTGAATTAGAATAAATACTTACTTTATTTTGTTACAATCTCACTGTTGTTCGTGCCTTGAACAATTTCTACTTCATCTCTTAAATAAATGAAGTTGAATTTGTTATTCATGAAGTGTTAGCAGATCATGTGATAGAATGACGGGTCATTCCATCTGTCTCAAACAAAAGGTTAGCAAAAATTATATGCATAAGTCGATCTATAGTGAGATTAATCATATATGGTTCCTAAAATGGACTTATACTTCATATATCATACTGCTTAATATAATAAAACTAGTTTCTACTAAACAGGGACTTCCTGTAGGCTAGTGGTAGGCGATAAAGGCCAGTCGCACTTCGGTTGTGGGTTCGATTCCCACAGCCTTGTCCGAAGCGATTGGCTGTCGCCCGTCCTGCAGGTTGTCCTTTTTCCAAAACTATATAACATCCCATCAATAATATCGAAAAAAACAAACAATAATAACTTATTTCCAACATAATCCATTCCAATCTTTTAGGCTTATCCATAATACTGCAGTCGACTCTCATAATATAGTGAAAATGATTACCAGAGATTTAACACCATCATCGATCCCCATATATCATAATATATGTTTTGTTGGTCACATTCCAAACATTCAAAGTCCTTAATCATGTATTCTCTTGAATACCTTAGTGAAAACATGAATGCAGTTAAAAGTTAACACTTTTCACATACCAAAATCCTCAAAATTCAATATACTCAAACTTAGTCCTTATATCAATCATGAGCTCATGAATACTGTTAAACATTTCATTTTCTCGTTTTCCCTTCATTATGCGCATAATATCTCAATCACTTTGAATACCACATTAGACCAATACATAAATATTCCAATATTCCAAGATACAACATTATTTTGGAATCCCATTACATAAACACTTAATCATTCCACCACATCGTTGTCATATTCAACATTGCCAATAGTGATCGCATGTGACTTCCCTTTGTCCTTTGCCTTAAGCGGTTGCTCATGTCGATCATCACTAACCCTTGGATTAGGGCATTTATTAGCATAATGCCCCATTTCCTTGCACTTGAAGCATTGAAGTGTTGGTTGTACGTTCTCTGCAGTGTTTGCTTTATTCACTTCATTAGAATCCCATTTTCCATTACTTCGACACTCAGCTGCTCGATGACCTTCTTTTACACACTTAAAACATTTTCTAGTCCCTTTAAGACAATCTCCACCATGCTTCTTTCCACACTTTGTGCATAAGGAAACATTCATCTTCTTTTCACCATTATTCTGAGTTTTCTCCTTGAACTCCATCTTTCGTTTCTTGTCAAACCCATAAGATGGATATGTAACACCAACTTCCATTTCTACCTTGATAGCACAACGCACAATTTCTTCATAGCTACTGAAGTCTCTTATAGCTAATGCCCTTCGAAGACTTGGTTTTAAGCCACTGAAAAATCGATCAACTTTACATTCAGGTTGGATGATAATACCAGAAGCGTACCTTGCAAGTCTTGTAAAATTCGCTTCATAGGTACCAACAGATTCATCATCCCTTTGCTTCAGTTCAAGAAACTCTTTCTCCATCTTTGTTCGGAGAATACGAGGGAAGTACTTATTGAAAAATAAGTTCTTGAACTCGTCCCATTCCATAGACTCAATTTCATCCTTTTGCCTCGTATTCTTAATAAGATTCCACCATTGATCAGCATCTCCTTCCAAACGATACACTGCTAGGATGACTTTATCATGTTCAGAACATTGAAGAACTGAAAATATCTTTTCAGTAGTACTAATCCATTGTTCAGCAACTAATGGATCAGTAGACCCACTGAAAGAAGGTGGACGCTGCCTCATGAAGGATTCAACAGAATGTTGCTCCTTCCTTTGCTTGTTTGGAAGTCCTGCATGATTCATAGCTTGAGAAAGTTGTGTGAGCATGGCTACAAGATTTTGCATTCCGGCTCCCATATCGTTTGGTTGCTCAGGGGGACAATCATTGCATTGCCCATCACATTCCGCATTAACACGGTTCCTTCGGGTTCCAGCCATCGTCTAAAACCCCAAAAGAATAGTATGAGAGGCAAAAATCATGCTAGGGAAAAAAACATAATAATGGGGTAGTACCATCAATATCTAACATCTTAGGTTAAATTTGAAGATCGTTAGCGCAATTCTAGGACTATAACCTATACGTATACTTAACCTTAGAGACATCCCTAGACATACCTTAGAAATATCTCTAGGGATCTCACTAACGTTTTCGCATCCTAGTTTCCAAAGGTTGACTAAACCTTTCCTCTGATACCAACTGTAGAGACCCGAAGATTAACGTACATGGACATTACATTACTTTTGCGGAATACTTGGTACATAACAAAAACACACACACAAGGATCGTAATAGTTTAGTGTCTTTGGAAACTCGGAACGTAATCTTCTAATCGTGGTGAAAGATCTTCAATATCTCCCATAAAGATCTTCCCATTTTTTTTACCTAGAACCTTTCTTTATATCCTGGGGAAAAGAAAACAAAAAAGGGTGAGCTCAAATGCTCAGTAAGGGTAAACAAAAGAAAAATCAATCACATCATATTCATAAGAACATAACTTTTGGAAATCTTAACCTGCAAAAGAGAGCATAATTTCATAACATGGGATAAATCATAGTAGTGAAATGAAATCACAATAATCATAACATAAAACATGAAACTTTGTGGCATTCACACATAATCATAGAGAATCATTTCTTGTTAGTCAAGACTCATTTCCAAGACTATCTTAGTGGACAAAGTCCCTTTCTGAGTCGAGTAACCCTCGTTTCAGTCCTGTTTCACTGAACCGGTATAACCTACCATTCCAGCCATGTCTATCTCATGAGATATAAAATCTTTACCCAATGCATTGGAGGGAGATATAGGTCCCACCCATCTTATAATGAATCCTTTCTTATGTGTGCCACATAATCATAAAACATACATCATCGCATAACACATCTAACAAAAATGGGATTCTTGAAACATCATGACATCATAAATCAAATCATATAAGATAAAGGAATTTATAAAAATAATTCCATCACAAAATGATCAAATCAATGTAATAATAGGGATAAAAACAGAACCCTTTATTATCTTAGATGGAAAATAATTTTGATAAAACACTTGAACTCCATTCTTGAGGAAAATATCCTTTCTTCTTCAAAAACATTTTTTCTTTCATTACATGTCATACAAATTTAAAATAAAAGAAGTTGATTAAAAATAAACTTGAAAACTTGTAAAGGAAGCTTCTTGGAAATAATGTTTTAAAAATCCATTCATGCCGTATAAGTTAAAAAAAACATTCTTCGTACTTTTGTCGGAACAGTCAAAAAGTACCTCGTACGAAAAACGACAAAAGATTCCTTTCATTTCATTTACTAAAAACTCACCGAAGGGTAAAATTGGATTTAAACAATTTTAGTTGGATGTAAATAATATTACATATTTATGAAACATGGATTTGGATGATAAAATACACCCCAGTAAATACTTACGAATAAACAATCTCGGATAAAAATGAGATTGTGATATTTCCCTTACCTTAGGTCCGATTTGCTTCGTATGTGTCCGAACATCCTGTATAATGATTTAAATAATGTCATTGACTTATTATAGAATCATATGCATTGTTATGATACCATATATGGTTCACATATGACATTATATTACCCGTTCTTTTGTAAATTCCATGTTAAAGAAGCGTTTTGGGTAAAATCGTTTCATTTATCGTTGGTGTTTTGACTTGTTGTTCTTGACATTATTATTACTTATATCATGATTTACTTACTTCCAGAATATAAAATTTGATTTATATATCTTATATATTCAGTATATATATATATATAATAGATAGATAAAGAAATTGAAAAACACCGTTCATGGAGACGGTAGTCCGTACGTACGCATGAACGCTGTTTTCCATTCCTTATTGTCTTGAAATGGAAGTAAGTAGATGACATACATATATATATATATATATACATAATCCAGTAGCTTTATAATGTCATATATTTCATTATTATTTCTTATATATACTTTATAATCATTCTTAAATGGTTAACATGGAGAATGAATCTCATCGCGTCGTGGAGACGGTAGTCCGTACGTACGCACGAGCGATGATATCATTTTCATAAATATTGAATTGAATCGGAGTGGATTATACAATATATCAGAATCAATATGATGTTGTAATAACTATGTATAGTTATTCTTTACACCATTATACCCATCCATGTAAGGTGGTGGTGGAAAATAGATTACACCACGACGTGGAGACGGTATTCCGTACGTACGCACGCGCAGTGATTTCTTTTTCCGTAGGATGGATAGATGGTGAAATAGGGTTGTTTCATACTTATAATAACATATCAGTATATGAGTGATACTGATGTTATTACTTCATAATGAAACAACCTAAGAAGAAGAAGTGGAAGAAGAAATAAAGATGAAAGAATTGGTAACGGTAATTACCTCTTCTTTGAAGCGCCTCTTTGAGACCTCCTCTTAGGGCACTAAAATTGGTCTTTTAGGAAGACCAGAACCTCTAGGATGTTTCTAGGGAAGTGGAGAAGAGATTTTGGCAGGGTTTGGCCGAGCTTGAGTGCTCAAATTGGTGTGAGGAGGAGGGGGAGGAGGTGTCCTTTTATAAGGGAGGAGAGGGGTACCTTAGGAATATCTCAAAATATTATTTTATATTAAAGTCAAAATCGGTTTATAATGGTTCCAAAGGGTCTTATTTCGAAGATAAAGTGGGGATGGGTCGAAATCCTATCAACCAATAGGATTTAGACAAGTTTAGGTTATTATTTTAACCTTATCAATTAGATTTAACTCTAAGTTATATAATTTAACTTTTACCGTGTCTTTTTGTTTTCTTTCACTATATGGTTAATACACTTACTATAACATGACAAACGAACCCCAAATTGTATATTATTAATAAATATATCCTTATCTAAGTCATTTGGCCGAACCTTAGATTTTTAGGAATAAAATAACAATTAATAATATAATATTTGATTTAAAAACTATTTTGTGTCAATTTTGACACTATTTGATATATGATTTTTGTGAAAGTCATAACAGAATTATATGTTCGAACCAAGTTGATTAAATCAACTCTAATATATCATAGTAACCTAGAAAATTAGTTTAAGTCATAAAAAGTCTCAAATTACATTCATTTGAGCATTTATAACATCAATTATGTTAATATTTCCTTAAAAGGGTAATTACTGCATCATCGTTGTGTCATAAATAAATTAATTTATTTAAAGTATAAAAATTATAAATAAAATATCATTATGTAGGAAATCTTTTTAGATTTCTAATGAATATTTATAGTAGAATTTATCTTATGTATAACCCCATATTAAAAATGATTTACTTATTAAACTTTGATTTTAACTATTTTAACCCTTCTTTAAATAAATTAATAATAAATGTCCTAATCTAATCCAAGTGGGCCTAAATGGTCATATTGTATTCATAAGGTTGTTTTTGGTCGAATTACACTTATCCAATAGAATTAGGACATGAGTTAGGGTAATAATAATATCATATTTACCCTTAGTTACCCTATTTACTATTAACCGTGGTAAAAAAAAAGTAAAAAGTTACTATTCACCAAAAATTATTTTCATCTCATTGAACCACATTTTAGTCCTTGATATTAACCGTGTCTCTCGGATTTTCAAAATTCCATTCACAGAAGCGGTAAAAATAAGTTTTATGAAAAATTCAGTTTTTTAACTACCACTTAGTGATTTCACTATTCATCGAAAATTGAAAGTTTTCAGAAAAATACCAAAAATTAGGCCTAAGATATATTTGATATTATGAACTCAAAAATGATGTCTATTTTACCAAATTCAAAACATATCAGTTCCATTAACTAATTTAAAAATTAATTCTCGTCGTCAAAACAAATAGCGTGTTTTTAAGAGATAATAACTATCAAAAGATTGACACTTGATTATGTCTGGTTTAAATGTGAAATTACATCCAATGACCAACATTGTATTAAATTGTAAAAATATATTCTAAATATACTTTAAAACCACTCAAATTAATAATTTATCACTATTAATTAATTCGATTAAAAAAGTTGTTTTTAATTATAATTTAGTAATTTTCACTATTCATCAGAATATGAAAGTTATCCGAAAAGTACCAAAATTTCACCTTAGGCTAAATTCGATACTCCAAATCCAAAAATGAAGTTCATTTTGAAAAATAAGATTTACAGAGTTTTAAAAAGTGGTTATTACTATTCATAACGGCTAGTTTTAATAATATTTTAATAGCATATCGTTGTTTAGTGAAACTCGGTATTGCGTATTACACACGCTATCGAGGAAGGTCGTGATTGCGTGTAATGCAAGGCAAGTCAAGGATGCGTGTTGTGCAAGCTCCTTTTGGTGTAGCGTACAACACAAGACTTTAATAAAATTAAAAAAAATATTTTTTTATAAAATCTTGGGCTTTTACAATAACTCGGAAGGGTGTTAAGTTTATCTAGACAAAAGAATGTGATGAATGTTTTCAGGAATTGAAAAGAAGATTGGTGAATGCTCCAGTTTTGGCACTACCTTCCAGGAATGGTGAGTTTGTTATATACAGTGATGCTTCATTGAAAGGACTTGGTTGCGTCCTAATGCAGAATGATCATGTAATTGCTTATGCTTCACGACAGTTGAAAACTCATGAGGTAAATTACCCTACACATGATTTGGAATTAGCTGATGTTGTTTTTTCTTTAAAAATTTGGAGGCATCATTTGTATGGAGTAAAGTGTGAAATATATACCGATCACAAAAGTTTAAAGTATATATTCACTCATAAAGAGTTGAACATGAGACAAAGTAGATGGCTAGAATTAATCAAGGATTATGATTGTACAATTCATTACCATCTGGGAAAAGCAAATAAAGTGGCTGATGCTTGGAGTCGAAAAAGTAATGCTTCATTGACAATGTTGCGGTTGGAATGTGATCCTTTGGTGAACGATTTGATGAACTTTGTCATAGAAGTTGTTGGTGCAGGAAGTCCTTCTGTTTTGTTTCAGGTATCAGTGAGATCTTCTCTATCAGATAGAATCAAGCAAGCACAGAAGCAAGACAGTGAGTTGCAGAAAAAGGTAGAGCTGGTTCAGAAAGGTAAGTTTCCTGAATTCAACATTGATAATGATTGTGTTTTGAGATTTGGGAAGAGATTGTGTGTGCCTTGTGATTCACAGTTGAAGAGAGAGTTGTTATGTGAAGCTCATAGTTCTCCGTTTTCAGTTCATCCAGGCAGTACTAAGATGTATAGAGATCTGCGGGAATATTACTGGTGGGATGGAATGAAAAGAGACATTGTTGATTTTACTGTGAAGTGTTTGACTTGTCAACAGGTTAAAGCAGAGTGGCAGTTACCGAAAGAGATGCTTCAGCCTTTACCAGTTCCAGAGTGTAAATGGGAGAATATATCCATGGACTTTGTTGTTGGATTACCGAAGACATCTCGTAGTAATAATGCAATCTGGGTTATTGTTGATCGCTTGACCAAATCTTCTCATTTCCTTGCTATACGAGACACTTTCTCTCTTGATCAACTTTCCCGTTTGTATCTTAAAGAAATAGTCAGGTTACATGGAGTTCCTATCTCCATTGTATCGGATCGTGATCCCAGGTATACTTCTAACTTTTGGAAAGGCCTTCAGAAGTCGTTGGGTACTGAATTAAATTTTAGTACAGCTTTTCGTCCTCAATCAGATGGGCAGTCAGAACGAACAATTCAGACATTGGAGGATATTCTACGAGCTTGTTCTATGGATTATCAGGGAAGTTGGGACCAACATCTTTCTTTGGTTGAATTTTCATATAATAACAGTTTTCATTCCAGTATATAGATGGCACCATTTCGGGCATTATATGGGAAGCAGTGTCGAACTCCAGCTTTCTGGGATGAAGTGGGTAAAAGGAAGTTGATGGGACCAGAATTGGTAGAAGAGATGGCAGAAAAAGTTCAGCTGATTCAGAAACACATGAGAACAGCTCAGAGCAGGCAGAAGAGTTATGCGGATAACCGAAGAAAGGATCTATCTTTAGAGGTAGGTGATCATGTTTTTCTCAAGGTTTCTCCTTGGAAAAGTGTGATGCGATTTGGTAAGAAAAGAAAGATGAGTCCAAGGTTCATTGGACCATATGAAATTCTGGAGAGAGTTGGATCAGTTGCTTACCGAGTGGCTTTACCTCCGAGTTTATCTCAGGTACACAATGTTTTTCATGTTTCAATGTTGAGAAAGTATATGCCAGATCCATCTCATGTTTTGAGTCCCGAGGTAGTTCAGCTGGAAGAGAACCTATCTTATGAGGAACAACCGGTCCAGATTCTTGACCAAAGGTAGCAAGTGTTACGGAATAAGGTGATTAATCAGGTAAAGGTTTTGTGGAAAAACCACATGATTGAAGAGGCATCATGGGAATCTGAAAATGCAATGAGGGATAAGTACTCCCATTTTTTCGATAAGTAAATAAATTGCGGGGATGCAATTTTCTAAAGGGGGGAAGGATGTGACATCCCAATTAAGTAATGAATAATAGATATTTTTATCTATGTCTATTAATGATTAAGATAGTTTTATAGAGGCCTAAAATGAAAATAAATACAATCTTATGCATGGAATACACTAATATTCTTAAAAGATTGTTTTACTGCCTTTTGATGGAAAACCATTTTTGAATCTATATTTTGACAATTTTATAAACTATGTTTGTCAAAATAAACTTATTCTTTATGATTGGGACATCAAAATTAACCTTGGGTGAATTTTTGGTATTTTTCTGACAATGTTCATTTTTTAATGAATAGTGAAAAATACTTCATTTTACATCAAAACTGCTTTTTAATATAATTTCTTTATATGATTAGATTATGTTTTGAATTGGTTTTGAAGTGAAATTATAATATATTCTTACCATTTTATCCAATGGTGGTCATTGAAATCAATTTCACTTTGAAATTAGACTTAAACTTGTGTCAATCTTTTGATACTTATTGTTTTGTAAAAACACGCTTTTTGCTCTGGCAGCGGGAATTAATTATTAAATTAATTAATGTGACTTATATGATTTGAATTTTGTAAAATAGACTTCATTTTTGAATTCAGAATATCAAATATAGCTTAGGGTGAAGTTTTGGTAATTTTCTAGAAAACTTCAATTTTTTATGAATAGTGAAACCACTAAGTGGTAATCAAGAAAACTGATTTTTCAGTTAAATAAAAGATTACCACTAATGTGTATTGAATTTTTAAAATCTGACTTACATGGTTGTCATTAAAAAGTAAAATGTGGTTCAATGGGATTAAAATATTTTTTTGGTGAATAGTAACTTATTAAGTTTTTAATCGCGATTAGTGGTAATTAGGGTAGTTTAAGGTATAAATAATGCTTTAATAATATGAAATGACCTAGACACATGTCCCAAACTTATTGGTTGTGTCATGGCCGACCAATACAAGCCATGGGTCAACTTGGGGACCCCATGGAGACATTTTGGTTGGGAAATGACATAAATAACTTTTTATTTAATGTAAAAGTAAAAATGACACAAACATAATATGTTTTACAAAAACAATTTTTACATGGGGTTATAAAGATCAGATATTTGATTATAAATAGTCATTGGAAAGATAAAAATATTTCCTACATAATAGTATTTTTGTATGATTTTTAGACATTAAATAAATTAAATTATTTATGACATAATAATGATGCAGCGATGACATCATTATTTGACGATTTAAATAAAATGGAAAGATAATGTAAAATCTATGAACTACACATGTCCAAAACCAATTGGATGAGTGTATTTAGAACCCTTATCACCTTATCCACGAATTATAGCAATGTGGGACCTTTTAAAACCGAAACACATTTTCAAATAAAGTATTATTTCTTTACTTTCCAAAAGAGCCCCTCCTCTCCTCTTATAAAAGGCCCCCACCTCTACCTCATTTCACACACTCCTCAAGCCTTTTTCTCGGCCAAACCCTGACCATTTACTCTCTACACATACCTCTCCTAATCCTAGAGGATTCCCTTTGGGCAGAATTCTTTCAAAGGAAGCCTTTAGGCTCAAATCAAAAGGAGTTACACTTTTAAAGGTAATTCATTCTCTCATGTTCATTTGTTTTATTTTGCTTCTCCAACCCCCTAAAATCTTTTTATTTACTTCTTTTGTAACAACACCAGTATCTTCAATGTACTAGGATGTTGTTATAAGATTTATTTGAGCTACACTCTCACACAACTACATAAAATGGTTAAAGAACATACGGTTTCCGTGGATGGCGAAATTCTGCCTCCCGAAACGATGATTGTTCAATACTCATTTAACACCTTCAAAGGTGGCCATTATGATGTCACTATTTTTATATATAATATATAATATGTTTATGTTTTCCTTAAGCTTCTTTTTTTTCATTTTGGGCATACCTTTATGGTTTCCATTATGGGTAAACACGATATCTTCATTTTAGGAAGTGCGGACTACCGCCCCCTGAAAGTGATTTGATTCGTTAATACCATATGTGGGATGTGTAAAGGATAAAGTTAATGATATTATATATGTTATTATACTGGAATTATAATATACTCTTATATCATTATGATTCCATTCCAGAAAATATGAAATAGAAATGGAAGTAGCGTTCATGCGTACGTACGGCTTACCGTCTCCATGAACGGTGCATTTCATTTCTTACCTCTAAATGTGATGTAATATTATAAATACATGTATATGATGAATATATATGATATATATGTTATCCAAATCATTAATATCATTCTGGATATAACTAACCTTTGACCAAATTAACAACATGTAATTGTAAGAAGTCTATTTTTGACTTAAGAACCAAATACCGACAAAATGAACATTATTAACTTAAATGATTACATGATGTTCATAACATGGTATAAAAGGAATAATGAACATTAAAAATATTCTTAATCAAGTAGATATTAACTCATGTTTATTATTCAGGAGATTAAAGAACGGTCGGGTCAAGTCGGATACGAGGTATGGGACTTCGTCTCAATCTCCTTTCATTGAGGCATATTTTATTTTATACACAACTTTCTTTTATACGGTGTATAAACCCCTTTGACTTTTACGTTTATTCAAAAGGAATCTTTTTTTATACGAAGCGTTTACTAAACGAAAAAAGGGGATGTTTTTGTCGTACGTATGCGGCGACAACGACTTCTCCGCCGTCGTGACCGTTATTTGAGTTTCGGCTTCCTCTACAAGCCATACCTTCTTTTTAAAAGAAAAATAAATACCATGTTTTACTTTTCTTTTATTTTGGTATTGAAAATGGTTTTCACAATGTGTTTGTGTTGTATTGATATCTTTTGATTGAAATGTGGAAATGTTATATTTCCTTTATGCATGTTTTATGTGATACGATTATGTTATGGTTCTTGGGCATTATTATGAAGACGGGTGGTTCCGTGATAAACTAAGGGTGGGTGAGCCCGATATAGCTCTCCAATGCATTGGGTAACGCGAAGGAGTGAAACGTTAAAGTTTCTCCGAAGAGATTTAGGGAATATACTGTGATGGGTATTCCAAACGTAACCAAGAGGGTTACGCGCTACGTAAGAATGTTATGAATGCCTCAAGTTACCTTTATGTCTTATGATTTCTATGATTTATTCATGATTTTATGAGGTATGTTAAAGAGCCTATGTTTTATGGGTAACGTATGATTTCATTATTATGTATATATGAACTCATGTTTCCTTTCCATGTTTTTTTTTATAACCCATACTGGGTTTTTATGCTCATCCCAAGTTTTTGAAATGTTTTTCACAGGTCAAGGGAAAGGTACATGATAAGATGATAGAGTCAAGGATGTGTCAAGAAATAATCCATGTTTTATTTTAAATGTGTTTCCATTGATGGGAATGAAGAATACTATCTTTATGTAACCAATTTGTTTATATGTGGAATGTAATGCAAGTTTTATGATCTAATTCTCTAAAACTCTAAACCCGAAAAGATCCTCAATGTGTAATCTTGTAATAACTCAATATTAAGTAAGGTTTAAGGCTGGGGCCTTAAAAGAAAAGAAACTGTATGGGAAATTCAGCAAGTGTGAGTTTTGGTTGCAACAAATTTCTTTCCTTGGTCACATTGTTTCTAAAGATGGAATAACTGTTGATCCTGCAAAAACAAAAGTTGTGGAAGAATGGCCAAGACCCACAAATGTCACCGAGATTTGTAGCTTCCTTGGTTTGGCGGGCTATTACCGAAGGTTTGTTAGAAATTTTTCACGGTTATCTAGTCCAATGATGTAGAGACCCGAAGCTTAACGTACATGGACATTACATTACTTTTGCAGAATACTTGGTATATAAAAAAACACACACACAAGGATCGTAATAGTTTAGTGTCTTTGGAAACTCGGAACGTAATCTTCTAATCGTGGTGAAAGATCTTCAATATCTCCCATAAAGATATTCCCCTTTTTTTTTACCTAGAACCTTTCTTTATATCCTGGGGAAAAGAAAACATAAAAGGGTGAGCTCAAATGCTCAGTAAGGGTAAACAAAAGAAAAATCAATCACATCATATTCATAAGAACATAACTTTTGGAAATCTTAACCTGCAAAAGAGAGCATAATTTCATAACATGGGATAAATCATAGTAGTGAAATGAAATCACAATAATCATAACATAAAACATGAAACTTTGTGGCATTCACACATAATCATAGAGAATCATTTCTTGTTAGTCAAGACTCATTGCCAAGACTATCTTAGTGGACAAAGTCCCTTTCTGAATCGAGTAACCCTCGTTTCAGTCCTGTTTCACTGAACCGGTATAACCTACCATTCCAGCCATGTCTATCTCATGAGATATAAAATCTTTACCCAATGCATTGGAGGGAGATATAGGTCCCACCCATCTTATAATGAATCCTTTCTTATGTGTGCCACATAATCATAAAACATACATCATCGCATAACACATGTAACAAAAATGGGATTCTTGAAACATCATGACATCATAAATCAATTCATATAAGATAAAGGAATTCATAAAAATAATTCCATCACAACATGATCAAATCAATGTAATAATAGCGATAAAAACAGAACCCTTTATTATCTTAGATGGAAAATAATTTTGATAAAACACTTGAACTCCATTCTTGAGGAAAATATCCTTTCTTCTTCAAAAACATTTTTTCTTTCATAACATGTCATACAGCTTTAAAATAAAAGAAGTTGATTAAAAATAAACTTGAAAACTTTTAAAGGAAGCTTCTTGGAAAAAATGTTTTAAAAATCCATTCATGCCGTATAAGTTAAAAAAACATTCTTCGTACTTTTGTCGGAAAAGTCAAAAAGTACCTCGTACGAAAAACGACAAAAGATTCCTTTCATTTCATTTACTAAAAACTCACCGAAGGGTAAAATTGGATTTAAACAATTTTAGTTTGATGTAAATAATATTACTTATTTATGAAACATGGATGTGGATGATAAAATACACCCCAGTAAATACTTACGAATAAACAATCTCGGATAAAAATGAGATTGTGATATTTCCCTTACCTTAGGTCCGATTTGCTTCGTATGTGTCTGAACCTCCTGTATAATGATTTAAATAATGTAATTGACTTATTATAGAATCATATTCATTGTTATGATACCATATATGGTTCACTTATGACATTATATTACCCGTTCTTTTGTAAATTCCATGTTAAAGAAGCGTTTTGGGTAAAATCGTTTCATTTATCGTAGGTGTTTTGACTTGTTGTTCTTGACATTATTATTACTTATATCATGATTTACTTACTTCCAGAATATAAAATTTTATTTATATATCATATATATTTAGTATATATATATATAATAGATAGATAAATAAAATGAAAAACACCGTTCATGGAGACGGTAGTCCGTACGTACGCATGAACGCTGTTTTCCATTCCTTATTGTCTTGAAATGGAAGTAAGTAGATGACATACATATATATATATATATATATATACATAATCCAGTAGCTTTATAATTTCATATATATCATTATTATTTCTTATATATACTTTATAATCATTCTTAAATGGTTAACATGGAGAATGAATCTCATCGCGTCGTGGAGACGGTAGTCCGTACGTACGCACGAGCGATGATATCATTTTCATAAATATTGAATTGAATCGGAGTGGATTATACAATATATCAGAATCAATATGATGTTGTAATAACTATGTATAGTTATTCTTTACACCATTATACCCATCCATGTAAGGTGGTGGTGGAAAATAGATTACACCACGGCGTGGAGACGGTATTCCGTACGTACGCACGCGCAGTGATTTCTTTTTCCGTAGGATGGATAGATGGTGAAATAGGGTTGTTTCATACTTATAATAACATATCAGTATATTTGTGATACTGATGTTATTACTTCATAATGAAACAACCTAATAAGAATAAGTGGAAGAAGAAATAAAGATGAAAGAATTGGTAACGGTAATTACCTCTTCTTTGAAGCGCCTCTTTGAGACCTCCTCTTAGGGCACTAAAATTTGTCTTTGAGGAAGACCAGAACCTCTAGGATGTTTCTAGGGAAGTGTAGAAGATATTTTGTCAGGGGTTGGCCGAGCTTGAGTGCTCAAATTGGTGTGAGGAGGAGGGGGAGGAGGCGTCCTTTTATAAGGGAGGAGAGGGGCACCTTAGGAATATCTCAAAATATTATTTTATATTAAAGTCAAAATCAGTTTATAATGGTTCCAAAGGGTCTTATTTAGAAGATAAAGTGGGTATGGGTCTAAATCCTATCAACCAATAGGATTTAGACAAGTTTAGGTTATTATTTTAACCTTATCAATTAGATTTAACTCTAAGTTAAATAATTTAACTTTTACCGTGTCTTTTTGTTTTCTTTCACTATATGGTTAATACACTTACTATAACATGCCAAACGAACCCCAAATTGTATATTATTAATAAATATATCCTTATCTAAGTCATTTGGCCGAACCCTAGATTTTTAGGATTAAAATAACAATTAATAATATAATATTTGATTTAAAAACTATTTTGTGTCAATTTTGACACTATTTGATATATGATTTTTGTGAAAGTAATAACAGAATTATATGTTCGAACCAAGTTGATTAAATCAACACTAATATATCATAGTAACCTAGAAAATTAGTTTAAGTCATAAAAAGTCTCAAATTACATTCATTTGAGCATTTATAACATCAATTATGTTAATATTTCCTTAAAAGGGTAATTACTGCATCATCGTTGTGTCATAAATAAATTAATTTATTTAAAGTCTAAAAATTATAAATAAAATAGCATTATGTAGGAAATATTTTTAGCTTTCTAATGAATATTTATAGTCGAATTTATCTTATGTATAACCCCATATTAAAAATTATTTACTTATTAAACTTTGATTTTAACTATTTTAACCCTTCTTTAAATAAATAAATAATAAATGTCCTAATCTAATCCAAGTGGGCCTAAATGGTCATATTTTATTCATAAGGTTGTTTTTGGTCGAATTACACTTATCCAATAGAATTAGGACATGTGTTAGGGTAATAATAATATCATATTTACCCTTAGTTACCCTATTTACTATTAACCGTGGTAAAAAAAAGTAAAAAGTTACTATTCACCAAAAATTATATTCATCTCATTGAACCACATTTTAGTCCTTGATATTAACCGTGTCTCTCGGATTTTCAAAATTCCATTCACAGAAGCGGTAAAATTAAGTTTTATGAAAAATTCAGTTTTTTAACTACCACTTAGTGATTTCACTATTCATCGAAAATAGAAAGTTTTCAGAAAAATACCAAAAATTAGGCCTAAGATATATTTGATATTATGAACTCAAAAATTATGTCTATTTTACCAAATTCAAAACATATCAGTTTCATTAACTAATTTAAAAATTAATTCTCGTCGTCAAAACAAATAGCGTGTTTTTAAGAGATAATAACTATCAAAAGATTGACACTTGATTATGTCTGGTTTAAATGTGAAATTACATCCAATGACCAACATTGTTTTAAATTGTAAAAATATATTCTAAATATACTTTAAAACCACTCAAATTAATAATTTATCACTATTAATTATTTCGATTAAAAAAGTTGTTTTTAATTATAACATAGTAATTTTCACTATTCATCAGAATATGAAAGTTATCCGAAAAGTACCAAAATTTCACCTTAGGCTAAATTCGATACTCCGAATCCAAAAATGAAGTTCATTTTGAAAAATAAGATTTACAGAGTTTTAAAAAGTGGTTATTACTATTCATAACGGCTAGTTTTAATAATATTTTAATAGCATATCATTGTTTAGTGAAACTCGGTATTGCGTATTACACACGCTATCGAGGAAGGTCGTGATTGCGTGTAATGCAAGGCAAGTCAAGGATGCGTGTTGTGCAAGCTCCTTTTGGTGTAGCGTACAACACAAGACTTTAATAAAATTAAAAAGAATATTTTTTTATAAAATCTTGGGCTGTTACATTCTACCCCACTTAAAATGAATTTCGCCCTCGAAATTCGTCGGGGTTATAAATGGTTTACTATTAGAAAGTTTCTTTAATAGAAACCCACATCGTAAAAAGGAATATCAAAACCAATCTTTAAAAACAAAAGTATGAAACGTAACGGTTACCCAAATAAACTAATCATTGGGTTTCCACATAGGTGAAAATATGGATATGGAAGAGAAATCTAACCATCATGTTCTGATGGAGAGTGGTAGAGAACATGGCTATGGAAAATCCAGTAATCACAAATCCATAGATTTGTGATGATATAAGGTACCATCTGATTCATCAGGTATAAGATCACTAGGACAACATTTTTGGTTTTCAAGATCATTTCCCTAAAGTTGAAAATTTGAATTAGAATAAATACTTACTTTATTTTGTTACAATCTCACTGTTGTTCGTGCCTTGAACAATTTCTACTTCATCTCTTAAATAAATGAAGTTGAATTTGTTATTCATGAAGTGTTAGCAGATCATGTGATAGAATGACGGGTCATTCCATCTGTCTCAAACAAAAGGTTAGCAAAAATTATATGCATAAGTCGATCTATAGTGAGATTAATCATATATGGTTCCTAAAATGGACTTATACTTCATATATCATACTGCTTAATATAATAAAACTAGTTTCTACTAAACAGGGACTTCCTGTAGGCTAGTGGTAGGCGATAAAGGCCAGTCGCACTTCGGTTGTGGGTTCGATTCCCACAGCCTTGTCCGAAGCGATTGGCTGTCGCCCGTCCTGCAGGTTGTCCTTTTTCCAAAACTATATAACATCCCATCAATAATATCGAAAAAAACAAACAATAATAACTTATTTCCAACATAATCCATTCCAATCTTTTAGGCTTATCCATAATACTGCAGTCGACTCTCATAATATAGTGAAAATGATTACCAGAGATTTAACACCATCATCGATCCCCATATATCATAATATATGTTTTGTTGGTCACATTCCAAACATTCAAAGTCCTTAATCGTGTATTCTCTTGAATACCTTAGTGAAAACATGAATGCAGTTAAAAGTTAACACTTTTCACATACCAAAATCCTCAAAATTCAATATACTCAAACTTAGTCCTTATATCAATCATGAGCTCATGAATACTGTTAAACATTTCATTTTCTCGTTTTCCCTTCATTATGCGCATAATATCTCAATCACTTTGAATACCACATTAGACCAATACATAAATATTCCAATATTCCAAGATACAACATTATTTTGGAATCCCATTACATAAACACTTAATCATTCCACCACATCGTTGTCATATTCAACATTGCCAATAGTGATCGCATGTGACTTCCCTTTGTCCTTTGCCTTAAGCGGTTGCTCATGTCGATCATCACTAACCCTTGGATTAGGGCATTTATTAGCATAATGCCCCATTTCCTTGCACTTGAAGCATTGAAGTGTTGGTTGTACGTTCTCTGCAGTGTTTGCTTTATTCACTTCATTAGAATCCCATTTTCCATTACTTCGACACTCAGCTGCTCGATGACCTTCTTTTACACACTTAAAACATTTTCTAGTCCCTTTAAGACAATCTCCACCATGCTTCTTTCCACACTTTGTGCATAAGGAAACATTCATCTTCTTTTCACCATTATTCTGAGTTTTCTCCTTGAACTCCATATTTCGTTTCTTGTCAAACCCATAAGATGGATATGTAACACCAACTTCCATTTCTACCTTGATAGCACAACGCACAATTTCTTCATAGCTACTAAAGTCTCTTATAGCTAATGCCCTTCGAAGACTTGGTTTTAAGCCACTGAAAAATCGATCAACTTTACATTCAGGTTGGATGATAATACCAGAAGCGTACCTTGAAAGTCTTGTAAAATTCGCTTCATAGGTACCAACAGATTCATCATCCCTTTGCTTCAGTTCAAGAAACTCTTTCTCCATCTTTGTTCGGAGAATACGAGGGAAGTACTTATTGAAAAATAAGTTCTTGAACTCGTCCCATTCCATAGACTCAATTTCATCCTTTTGCCTCGTATTCTTAATAAGATTCCACCATTGATCAGCATCTCCTTCCAAACGATACACTGCTAGGATGACTTTATCATGTTCAGAACATTGAAGAACTGAAAATATCTTTTCAGTAGTACTAATCCATTGTTCAGCAACTAATGGATCAGTAGACCCACTGAAAGAAGGTGGACGCTGCCTCATGAAGGATTCAACAGAATGTTGCTCCTTCCTTTGCTTGTTTGGAAGTCCTGCATGATTCATAGCTTGAGAAAGTTGTGTGAGCATGGCTACAAGATTTTGCATTCCGGCTCCCATATCGTTTGGTTGCTCAGGGGGACAATCATTGCATTGCCCATCACATTCCGCATTAACACGGTTCCTTCGGGTTCCAGCCATCGTCTAAAACCCCAAAAGAATAGTATGAGAGGCAAAAATCATGCTAGGGAAAAAAACATAATAATGGGGTAGTACCATCAATATCTAACATCTTAGGTTAAATTTGAAGATCGTTAGCGCAATTCTAGGACTATAACCTATACGTATACTTAACCTTAGAGACATCCCTAGACATACCTTAGAAATATCTCTAGGGATCTCACTAACGTTTTCGCATCCTAGTTTCCAAAGGTTGACTAAACCTTTCCTCTGATACCAACTGTAGAGACCCGAAGATTAACGTACATGGACATTACATTACTTTTGCGGAATACTTGGTACATAACAAAAACACACACACAAGGATCGTAATAGTTTAGTGTCTTTGGAAACTCGGAACGTAATCTTCTAATCGTGGTGAAAGATCTTCAATATCTCCCATAAAGATCTTCCCATTTTTTTTACCTAGAACCTTTCTTTATATCCTGGGGAAAAGAAAACAAAAAAGGGTGAGCTCAAATGCTCAGTAAGGGTAAACAAAAGAAAAATCAATCACATCATATTCATAAGAACATAACTTTTGGAAATCTTAACCTGCAAAAGAGAGCATAATTTCATAACATGGGATAAATCATAGTAGTGAAATGAAATCACAATAATCATAACATAAAACATGAAACTTTGTGGCATTCACACATAATCATAGAGAATCATTTCTTGTTAGTCAAGACTCATTTCCAAGACTATCTTGGTGGACAAAGTCCCTTTCTGAGTCGAGTAACCCTCGTTTCAGTCCTGTTTCACTGAACCGGTATAACCTACCATTCCAGCCATGTCTATCTCATGAGATATAAAATCTTTACCCAATGCATTGGAGGGAGATATAGGTCCCACCCATCTTATAATGAATCCTTTCTTATGTGTGCCACATAATCATAAAACATACATCATCGCATAACACATCTAACAAAAATGGGATTCTTGAAACATCATGACATCATAAATCAAATCATATAAGATAAAGGAATTTATAAAAATAATTCCATCACAAAATGATCAAATCAATGTAATAATAGGGATAAAAACAGAACCCTTTATTATCTTAGATGGAAAATAATTTTGATAAAACACTTGAACTCCATTCTTGAGGAAAATATCCTTTCTTCTTCAAAAACATTTTTTCTTTCATAACATGTCATACAAATTTAAAATAAAAGAAGTTGATTAAAAATAAACTTGAAAACTTGTAAAGGAAGCTTCTTGGAAATAATGTTTTAAAAATCCATTCATGCCGTATAAGTTAAAAAAAACATTCTTCGTACTTTTGTCGGAACAGTCAAAAAGTACCTCGTACGAAAAACGACAAAAGATTCCTTTCATTTCATTTACTAAAAACTCACCGAAGGGTAAAATTGGATTTAAACAATTTTAGTTGGATGTAAATAATATTACATATTTATGAAACATGGATTTGGATGATAAAATACACCCCAGTAAATACTTACGAATAAACAATCTCGGATAAAAATGAGATTGTGATATTTCCCTTACCTTAGGTCCGATTTGCTTCGTATGTGTCCGAACATCCTGTATAATGATTTAAATAATGTCATTGACTTATTATAGAATCATATGCATTGTTATGATACCATATATGGTTCACATATGACATTATATTACCCGTTCTTTTGTAAATTCCATGTTAAAGAAGCGTTTTGGGTAAAATCGTTTCATTTATCGTTGGTGTTTTGACTTGTTGTTCTTGACATTATTATTACTTATATCATGATTTACTTACTTCCAGAATATAAAATTTGATTTATATATCTTATATATTCAGTATATATATATATATAATAGATAGATAAAGAAATTGAAAAACACCGTTCATGGAGACGGTAGTCCGTACGTACGCATGAACGCTGTTTTCCATTCCTTATTGTCTTGAAATGGAAGTAAGTAGATGACATACATATATATATATATATATACATAATCCAGTAGCTTTATAATGTCATATATTTCATTATTATTTCTTATATATACTTTATAATCATTCTTAAATGGTTAACATGGAGAATGAATCTCATCGCGTCGTGGAGACGGTAGTCCGTACGTACGCACGAGCGATGATATCATTTTCATAAATATTGAATTGAATCGGAGTGGATTATACAATATATCAGAATCAATATGATGTTTTAATAACTATGTATAGTTATTCTTTACACCATTATACCCATCCATGTAAGGTGGTGGTGGAAAATAGATTACACCACGACGTGGAGACGGTATTCCGTACGTACGCACGCGCAGTGATTTCTTTTTCCGTAGGATGGATAGATGGTGAAATAGGGTTGTTTCATACTTATAATAACATATCAGTATATGAGTGATACTGATGTTATTACTTCATAATGAAACAACCTAAGAAGAAGAAGTGGAAGAAGAAATAAAGATGAAAGAATTGGTAACGGTAATTACCTCTTCTTTGAAGCGCCTCTTTGAGACCTCCTCTTAGGGCACTAAAATTGGTCTTTTAGGAAGACCAGAACCTCTAGGATGTTTCTAGGGAAGTGGAGAAGAGATTTTGGCAGGGTTTGGCCGAGCTTGAGTGCTCAAATTGGTGTGAGGAGGAGGGGGAGGAGGTGTCCTTTTATAAGGGAGGAGAGGGGTACCTTAGGAATATCTCAAAATATTATTTTATATTAAAGTCAAAATCGGTTTATAATGGTTCCAAAGGGTCTTATTTCGAAGATAAAGTGGGGATGGGTCGAAATCCTATCAACCAATAGGATTTAGACAAGTTTAGGTTATTATTTTAACCTTATCAATTAGATTTAACTCTAAGTTATATAATTTAACTTTTACCGTGTCTTTTTGTTTTCTTTCACTATATGGTTAATACACTTACTATAACATGACAAACGAACCCCAAATTGTATATTATTAATAAATATATCCTTATCTAAGTCATTTGGCCGAACCTTAGATTTTTAGGAATAAAATAACAATTAATAATATAATATTTGATTTAAAAACTATTTTGTGTCAATTTTGACACTATTTGATATATGATTTTTGTGAAAGTCATAACAGAATTATATGTTCGAACCAAGTTGATTAAATCAACTCTAATATATCATAGTAACCTAGAAAATTAGTTTAAGTCATAAAAAGTCTCAAATTACATTCATTTGAGCATTTATAACATCAATTATGTTAATATTTCCTTAAAAGGGTAATTACTGCATCATCGTTGTGTCATAAATAAATTAATTTATTTAAAGTATAAAAATTATAAATAAAATATCATTATGTAGGAAATCTTTTTATATTTCTAATGAATATTTATAGTAGAATTTATCTTATGTATAACCCCATATTAAAAATTATTTACTTATTAAACTTTGATTTTAACTATTTTAACCCTTCTTTAAATAAATTAATAATAAATGTCCTAATCTAATCCAAGTGGGCCTAAATGGTCATATTGTATTCATAAGGTTGTTTTTGGTCGAATTACACTTATCCAATAGAATTAGGACATGAGTTAGGGTAATAATAATATCATATTTACCCTTAGTTACCCTATTTACTATTAACCGTGGTAAAAAAAAAGTAAAAAGTTACTATTCACCAAAAATTATTTTCATCTCATTGAACCACATTTTAGTCCTTGATATTAACCGTGTCTCTCGGATTTTCAAAATTCCATTCACAGAAGCGGTAAAAATAAGTTTTATGAAAAATTCAGTTTTTTAACTACCACTTAGTGATTTCACTATTCATCGAAAATTGAAAGTTTTCAGAAAAATACCAAAAATTAGGCCTAAGATATATTTGATATTATGAACTCAAAAATGATGTCTATTTTACCAAATTCAAAACATATCAGTTCCATTAACTAATTTAAAAATTAATTCTCGTCGTCAAAACAAATAGCGTGTTTTTAAGAGATAATAACTATCAAAAGATTGACACTTGATTATGTCTGGTTTAAATGTGAAATTACATCCAATGACCAACATTGTATTAAATTGTAAAAATATATTCTAAATATACTTTAAAACCACTCAAATTAATAATTTATCACTATTAATTAATTCGATTAAAAAAGTTGTTTTTAATTATAATTTAGTAATTTTCACTATTCATCAGAATATGAAAGTTATCCGAAAAGTACCAAAATTTCACCTTAGGCTAAATTCGATACTCCAAATCCAAAAATGAAGTTCATTTTGAAAAATAAGATTTACAGAGTTTTAAAAAGTGGTTATTACTATTCATAACGGCTAGTTTTAATAATATTTTAATAGCATATCGTTGTTTAGTGAAACTCGGTATTGCGTATTACACACGCTATCGAGGAAGGTCGTGATTGCGTGTAATGCAAGGCAAGTCAAGGATGCGTGTTGTGCAAGCTCCTTTTGGTGTAGCGTACAACACAAGACTTTAATAAAATTAAAAAAAATATTTTTTTATAAAATCTTGGGCTTTTACAATAACTCGGAAGGGTGTTAAGTTTATCTAGACAAAAGAATGTGATGAATGTTTTCAGGAATTGAAAAGAAGATTGGTGAATGCTCCAGTTTTGGCACTACCTTCCAGGAATGGTGAGTTTGTTATATACAGTGATGCTTCATTGAAAGGACTTGGTTGCGTCCTAATGCAGAATGATCATGTAATTGCTTATGCTTCACGACAGTTGAAAACTCATGAGGTAAATTACCCTACACATGATTTGGAATTAGCTGCTGTTGTTTTTTCTTTAAAAATTTGGAGGCATCATTTGTATGGAGTAAAGTGTGAAATATATACCGATCACAAAAGTTTAAAGTATATATTCACTCATAAAGAGTTGAACATGAGACAAAGTAGATGGCTAGAATTAATCAAGGATTATGATTGTACAATTCATTACCATCTGGGAAAAGCAAATAAAGTGGCTGATGCTTGGAGTCGAAAAAGTAATGCTTCATTGACAATGTTGCGGTTGGAATGTGATCCTTTGGTGAACGATTTGATGAACTTTGTCATAGAAGTTGTTGGTACAGGAAGTCCTTCTGTTTTGTTTCAGGTATCAGTGAGATCTTCTCTATCAGATAGAATCAAGCAAGCACAGAAGCAAGACAGTGAGTTGCAGAAAAAGGTAGAGCTGGTTCAGAAAGGTAAGTTTCCTGAATTCAACATTGATAATGATTGTGTTTTGAGATTTGGGAAGAGATTGTGTGTGCCTTGTGATTCACAGTTGAAGAGAGAGTTGTTATGTGAAGCTCATAGTTCTCCGTTTTCAGTTCATCCAGGCAGTACTAAGATGTATAGAGATCTGCGGGAATATTACTGGTGGGATGGAATGAAAAGAGACATTGTTGATTTTACTGTGAAGTGTTTGACTTGTCAACAGGTTAAAGCAGAGTGGCAGTTACCGAAAGAGATGCTTCAGCCTTTACCAGTTCCAGAGTGTAAATGGGAGAATATATCCATGGACTTTGTTGTTGGATTACCGAAGACATCTCGTAGTAATAATGCAATCTGGGTTATTGTTGATCGCTTGACCAAATCTTCTCATTTCCTTGCTATACGAGACACTTTCTCTCTTGATCAACTTTCCCGTTTGTATCTTAAAGAAATAGTCAGGTTACATGGAGTTCCTATCTCCATTGTATCGGATCGTGATCCCAGGTATACTTCTAACTTTTGGAAAGGCCTTCAGAAGTCGTTGGGTACTGAATTAAATTTTAGTACAGCTTTTCGTCCTCAATCAGATGGGCAGTCAGAACGAACAATTCAGACATTGGAGGATATTCTACGAGCTTGTTCTATGGATTATCAGGGAAGTTGGGACCAACATCTTTCTTTGGTTGAATTTTCATATAATAACAGTTTTCATTCCAGTATATAGATGGCACCATTTCGGGCATTATATGGGAAGCAGTGTCGAACTCCAGCTTTCTGGGATGAAGTGGGTAAAAGGAAGTTGATGGGACCAGAATTGGTAGAAGAGATGGCAGAAAAAGTTCAGCTGATTCAGAAACACATGAGAACAGCTCAGAGCAGGCAGAAGAGTTATGCGGATAACCGAAGAAAGGATCTATCTTTAGAGGTAGGTGATCATGTTTTTCTCAAGGTTTCTCCTTGGAAAAGTGTGATGCGATTTGGTAAGAAAAGAAAGATGAGTCCAAGGTTCATTGGACCATATGAAATTCTGGAGAGAGTTGGATCAGTTGCTTACCGAGTGGCTTTACCTCCGAGTTTATCTCAGGTACACAATGTTTTTCATGTTTCAATGTTGAGAAAGTATATGCCAGATCCATCTCATGTTTTGAGTCCCGAGGTAGTTCAGCTGGAAGAGAACCTATCTTATGAGGAACAACCGGTCCAGATTCTTGACCAAAGGTAGCAAGTGTTACGGAATAAGGTGATTAATCAGGTAAAGGTTTTGTGGAAAAACCACATGATTGAAGAGGCATCATGGGAATCTGAAAATGCAATGAGGGATAAGTACTCCCATTTTTTCGATAAGTAAATAAATTGCGGGGATGCAATTTTCTAAAGGGGGGAAGGATGTGACATCCCAATTAAGTAATGAATAATAGATATTTTTATCTATGTCTATTAATGATTAAGATAGTTTTATAGAGGCCTAAAATGAAAATAAATACAATCTTATGCATGGAATACACTAATATTCTTAAAAGATTGTTTTACTGCCTTTTGATGGAAAACCATTTTTGAATCTATATTTTGACAATTTTATAAACTATGTTTGTCAAAATAAACTTATTCTTTATGATTGGGACATCAAAATTAACCTTGGGTGAATTTTTGGTATTTTTCTGACAATGTTCATTTTTTAATGAATAGTGAAAAATACTTCATTTTACATCAAAACTGCTTTTTAATATAATTTATTTATATGATTAGATTATGTTTTGAATTGGTTTTGAAGTGAAATTATAATATATTCTTACCATTTTATCCAATGGTGGTCATTGAAATCAATTTCACTTTGAAATTAGACTTAAACTTGTGTCAATCTTTTGATACTTATTGTTTTGTAAAAACACGCTTTTTGCTCTGGCAGCGGGAATTAATTATTAAATTAATTAATGTGACTTATATGATTTGAATTTTGTAAAATAGACTTCATTTTTGAATTCAGAATATCAAATATAGCTTAGGGTGAATTTTTGGTAATTTTCTAGAAAACTTCAATTTTTGATGAATAGTGAAACCACTAAGTGGTAATCAAGAAAACTGATTTTTCAGTTAAATAAAAGATTACCACTAATGTGTATTGAATTTTTAAAATCCGACTTACATGGTTGTCATTAAAAAGTAAAATGTGGTTCAATGGGATTAAAATATTTTTTTGGTGAATAGTAACTTATTAAGTTTTTAATCGCGATTAGTGGTAATTAGGGTAGTTTAAGGTATAAATAATGCTTTAATAATATGAAATGACCTAGACACATGTCCCAAACTTATTGGTTGTGTCATGGCCGACCAATACAAGCCATGGGTCAACTTGGGGACCCCATGGAGACATTTTGGTTGGGAAATGACATAAATAACTTTTTATTTAATGTAAAAGTAAAAATGACACAAACATAATATGTTTTACAAAAACAATTTTTACATGGGGTTATAAAGATCAGATATTTGATTATAAATAGTCATTGGAAAGCTAAAACTATTTCCTACATAATAGTATTTTATTTATGATTTTTAGACATTAAATAAATTAAATTATTTATGACATAATAATGATGCAGCGATGACATCATTATTTGACGATTTAAATAAAATGGAAAGATAATGTATAATCTATGAACTACACATGGACAAACCCAATTGGATGAGTGTATTTCGAACCCTTATCACCTTATCCACGAATTATAGCAATGTGGGACCTTTTAAAAACGAAACAAATTTTCAAATAAAGTATTATTTCTTTACTTTCCAAAAGTGCCCCTCCTCTCCTCTTATAAAAGGCCCCCACCTCTACCTCATTTCACACACTCCTAAAGCCTTTTTCTCGGCCAAACCCTGCCCATTTACTCTCTCCAAATCCCTCTCCTAATCCTAGAGGATTCCCTTCGGTCAGAATCCTTTCAAAGGAAGCCTTTAGGCTCAAATCAAAAGGAGTTACACTTTTAAAGGTAATTCATTCTCTCATGTTCATTTGTTTTATTTTGCTTCTCCAACCCCCTAAAATCTTTTTATTTACTTCTTTTGTAACAACACCAGTATCTTCAATGTACTAGGATGTTGTTATAAGATTTATTTGAGCTAAACTCTCACACAACTACATAAAATGGTTAAAGAACAGACGGTTTCCGTGGATGGCGAAATTCTGCCTCCCGAAACGATGATTGTTCAATACTCATTTAACACCTTAAAAGGTGGCCATTATGATGTCACTGTTTTTATATATGATATATAATATGTTTATGTTTTCCTTAATCTTCTGTTTTTTTTCATTTTGGGAATACCTTTATGGTTTCCATTATGGGTAAACACGATATCTTCATTTTAGGAAGTGTGGACTACCGCCCCCTGAAAGTGATTTGATTCGTTAATACCATATGTGGGATGTGTAAAGGATAAAGTTAATGATATTATATATGTTATTATACTGGAACTATAATATACTCTTATATAATTATGATTCCATTCCAGAAAATATGAAATAGAAATGGAAGTAGCGTTCATGCGTACGTACGGCTTACCATCTCCATGAACGGTGCATTTCATTTCTTACCTCTAAATGTGATGTAATATTATAAATACATGTATATGATGAATATATATGATATATATGTTATCCAAGTCATTAATATCATTCTGGATATAACGAACCTTTTACCAAATTAACAACATGTTAGTGTAAGAAGTCTATTTTTGACTTAAGAACCAAATACCGACAAAATGAACATTATTAACTTAAATGATTACATGATGTTCATAACATGGTATAAAAAGAATAATGAACATGAAAAATATTCTTAAGAAAGTAGAGATTAACTCAAGTTTATTATTCAGGAGATTAAAGAACGGTCGGGTCAAGTCGGATATGAGGTATGGGACTTCGTCTCAATCTCCTTTCATTGAGGCATATTTTATTTTATACACAACTTTCTTTTATACGGTGTATAAACCCCTTTGACTTTTACGTTTATTCAAAAGGAATATTTTTTATACGAAGCGTTTACTAAACGACAAAAGGGGATGTTTTTGTCGTACCTATGCGGCGACAACGACTTCTCCGCCGTCGTGACCGTTATTTGAGTTTCGGCTTCCTCTACAAGCCATACCTTCTTTTTAAAAGAAAAATAAATACCATGTTTTACTTTTCTTTTATTTTGGTATTGAAAATGGTTTTCACAATGTGTTTGTGTTGTATTGATATCTTGTGATTGAAATGTGGAAATGTTATATTTCCTTTATGCATGTTTTATGTGATACGATTATGTTATGGTTCTTGGGCATTATTATGAAGACGGGTGGTTCTGTGATAAACTAAGGGCGGGTGAGCCCGATATAGCTCTCCAATGCATTGGGTAACACGAAGGAGTGAAACGTTAAGGTTTCTTCGAAGAGATTTAGGGAATATAATGTGATGGGTATTCCAAACGTAACCAAGAGGGTTACTCGCTACGTAAGAATGTTATGAATGCCTCAAGTTACCTTTATGTCTTATGATTTCTATGATTTATTCATGATTTTATGAGGTATGTTAAAGTGCCTATGTTTTATGGGTAAAGTATGATTTCATTATTATGTATATATGAACTCATGTTTCCTTTCCATGTTTTTTTTATAACCCATACTGAGTTTTTATGCTCATCCCAAGTTTTTGAAATGTTTTTCACAGGTCAAGGGAAAGGTACATGATAAGATGATAGAGTCAAGGATGTGTCAAGAAATAATCCATTTTTTATTTTAAATGTGTTTCCATTGATGGGAATGAAGAATACTATCTTTATCTAACCAATTTGTTTATATGTGGAATGTAATGCAAGTTTTATGATCTAATTCTTTAAAACTCTAAACCCGAAAAGATCCTCAATGTATAATCTTGTAATAACTCAAGATTAAGTAAGGTTTAAGGCTGGGGCCTTAAAAGAAAAGAAACTGTATGGGAAATTCAGCAAGTGTGAGTTTTGGTTGCAACAAATTTCTTTCCTTGGTCACATTGTTTCTAAAGATGGAATAACTGTTGATCCTGCAAAAACAAAAGTTGTGGAAGAATGGCCAAGACCCACAAATGTAACCGAGATTCGTAGCTTCCTTGGTTTGGCGGGCTATTACCGAAGGTTTGTTAGAAATTTTTCACGGTTATCTAGTCCAATGACTAAGCTAACTCGGAAGGGTGTTAAGTTTATCTGGACAAAATAATGTGATGATTGTTTTCAGGAATTGAAAAGAAGATTGGTGAATGCTCCAGTTTTGGCATTACCTTCCAGTAATGGTGAGTTTGTTATATACAGTGATGCTTCATTGAAAGGACTTGGTTGCGTACTAATGCAGAATGATCAGGTAATTGCTTATTCTTCACGACAGTTGAAAACTCATGAGGCAAATTACCCTACACATGATTTGGAATTAGCTGCGGTTGTTTTTGCTTTAAAAATTTGGAGGCATCATTTGTATGGAGTAAAGTGTGAAATATATACCGATCACAAAAGTTTAAAGTATATATTCACTCAGAAAGAGTTGAACATGAGACAAAAGAGATGGCTAGAATTAATCAAGGATTATGATTGTACAATTCATTACCATCCGGGAAAAGCAAATAAAGTGGCTGATGCTTTTAGTCGAAAAAGTAATGCTTCATTGACAATGTTGCGGTTGGAACGTGATCCTTTGGTTAATGATTTGATGAACTTTGGCATAGAAGTTGTTGGTGCAGGAAGTCCTTCTGTTTTGTTTCAGGTATCAGTGAGATCTTCTCTATCAGATAGAATCAAGCAAGCACAGAAGCAAGACGGTGAGTTGCAGAAAAAGGTAGAGCTGGTTCAGAAAGGTAAGTTGCCTGAATTCAACATTGATAATGATTGTGTTTTGAGATTTGGGAAGAGATTGTGTGTGCCTTGTGATTCACAGTTGAAGAGAGAGTTGTTATGTGAAGCTCATAGTTCTCCGTTTTCAGTTCATCCAGGCAGTACTAAGATGTATAGAGATCTGCGGGAATATTACTGGTGGGATGGAATGAAAAGAGACATTGCTGATTTTACTGTGAAGTGTTTGACTTGTCAGCAGGTTAAAGCAGAGTGGCAGTTACCGAAAGGGATGCTTCAGCCTTTACCAGTTCCAGAGTGTAAATGGGAGAATATATCCATGGACTTTGTTGTTGGATTACCGAAGACATCTCGAAGTAATAATGCAATCTGGGTTATTGTTGATCGCTTGACCAAATCTGCTCATTTCCATGCTATACGAGACACTTTCTCTCTTGATCAACTTTCCCGTTTGTATCTTAAAGAAATAGTCAGGTTACATGGAGTTCTTATCTCCACTGTATCGGATTGTGATCCCAGGTTTACTTCTAACTTTTGGAAAGGCCTTCAGAAGTCGTTGGGTACTGAATTAAATTTTAGTACAGCTTTTCATCCTCAATCAGATGGGCAGTCAGAACGAACAATTCAGACATTGGAGGATATTCTACGAGCTTGTTCTATGGATTATCAGGGAAGTTGGGACCAACATCTTTCTTTGGTTGAATTTTCATATAATAACAGTTTTCATTCCAGTATACAGATGGCACCATTTCGGGCATTATATGGGAAGCAGTGTCGAACTCCAGCTTTCTGGGATGAAGTGGGTAAAAGGAAGTTGATGGGACCAGAATTGGTAGAAGAGATGGCAGAAAAAGTTCAGCTGATTCAAAAACACATGAGAACAGCTCAGAGCAGGCAGAAGAGTTATGCGGATAACCGAAGAAAGGATCTATCTTTATAGGTAGGTGATCATGTTTTTCTCAAGGTTTCTCCTTGGAAAAGTGTGATGCGATTTGGTATGAAAAGAAAGATGAGTCCAAGGTTCATTGGACCATATGAAATTCTGGAGAGAGTTGGATCAGTTACTTACCGAGTGGCTTTACCTCCGAGTTTATCTCATGTACACAATGTTTTTCACGTTTCGATGTTGAGAAAGTATATGCCAGATCCATCTCATGTTTTGAGTCCCGAGGTAGTTCAGCTGGAAGAGAACCTATCTTATGAGGAACAACCGGTCCAGATTCTTGACCAGAGGTAGCAAGTGTTAAGGAATAAGGTGATTAATCAGGTAAAGGTTTTGTGGAAAAACCACATGATTGAAGAGGCAACATGGGAATCTGAAAATGCAATGAGGGATAAGTACCCCCATTTTTTCGATAAGTAAATAAATTAGGGGGATGCAATTTTCTAAAGGGGGGAAGGATGTGACATCCCATGTAAGTAATGAATAATAGATATTTTTATATATGTATATTAATGATTAAGATAGTTTTATAGAGGCCTAAAATGAAAATAAATACAATCTTATGCATGGAATACACTAATATTCTTTAAAGATTGTTTTACTGCCTTTTGATGGCAAACCATTTTTGAATCTATATTTTGACAATTTTATAAACTATGTTTGTCAAAATAAACTTATTCTTTATGATTGGGACATCAAAATTTACCTTGTGTGAATTTTTGGTATTTTTCTGACAATGTTCATTTTTTAATGAACAGTGAAAAATAGTGCATTTTACATCAAAACTGCTTTTTAATCTAATTTATTTATATGATTAGATTATGTTTTGAATTGGTTTTGAATTGGTTTTGAAGTGAAATTAGAATATATTTTTACCATTTTATCTAATGGTGGTCATTGGAATCAATTTCACTTTGAAATTAGACTTAAACTTGTGTCAATCTTTTGATAATTATTGTTTTGTAAAAACACGCTTTTTGCTCTGGCAGTGGGAATTAATTATTAAATTAATTAATGTGACTTATATGATTTGAATTTTGTAAAATAGACTTCATTTTTGAATTCGGAATATCAAATATATCTTAGGGTGAATTTCTGGTAATTTTCTGAAAAACTTCAATTTTTGATGAATACTGAAACCACTAAGTGGTAATCAAGAAAACTGATTTTTCAGTTAAATAAAAGTTTACCACTAATGTGTATTGAATTTTGAAAATCCGACATACATGGTTGTCATTAAAAAGTAAAATGTGGTTCAATGGGATTACAATATTTTTTTGGTGAATAGTAACTTATTAAGTTTTTAATCGCGATTAGTGGTAATTAGGGTAGTTTTTTGGTATAAATAATGCTTTAATAATATGAAATGACCTAGAAACATGTCCCAACCATATTGGTTGTGTCATGGACGACCATGAAAATCCATGGGTCAACTAGGGGACCCCATGGAGACATTTTGGTTGGGAAATGACATAAATAACTTTTTATTTAATGTAAAAGTAAAAATGACACAAACATAATATGTTTTACGAAAACAATTTTTACATGGGGTTATAAAGATCAGATATTTGATTAAAAATAGTCATTGGAAATCTAAAAAGATTTACTACATCATAGTATTTTTTTTATGATTTTTAGACATTAAATAAATTAAATTATTTATGACATAATAATGATGCAGCGATGACATCATTATTTGACGATTTAAATAAAATGGAAAGATAATGTAAAATCTATGAACTACACATGGACAAAACCAATTGGATGAGTGGATTTCGAACCCTTATCACCTTATCCAAGAATTATAGCAATGTGTGACCTTTTAAAACCGAAACACATTTTCAAATAAAGTATTATTTCTTTACTTTCCAAAAGTGCCCCTCCTCTCCTCTTATAAAAGGCCCCCACCTCTACCTCATTTCACACACTCCCCAAGTCTTTTGCTCGGACAAAACCTGCCCATTTACTCTCTCCACATCCCTCTCCTCATCCTAGAGGATTCCCTTTGGGCATAATCCTTTCAAAGAAAGCCTTTAGGCTCAAATCAAAAGGAGTTACACTTTTAAAGGTAATTCATTCTCTCATGTTCATTTGTTTTATTTTGCTTCTCCAACCCCATAAACTCTTTTTATTTACTTATTTTGTAAGAACACCAGTATCTTCAATGTACTAGTATGTTGTTATAAGATTTATTTGAGCTACACTCTCACAAAACTACATAAAATGGTTAAAGAACATACGGTTTCCGTGGATGGCGAAATTCTGCCTCCCGAAACGATGATTGTTCAATACTCATTTAACACCTTCAAAGGTGGCCATTATGATGTAACTATTTTTATATATGATATATAATATGTTTATTTTTTCCTTAAGCTTATGTTTTTTTCATTTTGGGCATACCTTTATGGTTTCCATTATGGGTAAACACGACATCTTCATTTTAGGAAGTGCGGACTACCGCCCCTGAAAGTGATTTGATTCGTTAACACCATATGTGGGATGTGGAAAGGATAAAGTTAATGATATTATATATGTTATTATACTGGAATTATAATATACTCTTATGTCATTATGATTCCATTCCAGAAAATATGAAATAGAAATGAAAGTAGCGTTCATGCGTACGTACGGCTTACCGTCTCCATGAACGGTGCATTTCATTTCTTACCTCTAAATGTGATGTAATATTATAAATACATGTATATGATGAATATATATGATATATATGTTATCCAAATCATTAATATCATTCTGGATATAATGAACCTTTGACCAAATTAACAACATGTAAGTGTAAGAAGTCTATTTTTGACTTAAGAACCAAATACCGACAAAATGAACATTATTAACTTAAATGATTACATGATGTTCATAACATGGTATAAAAGGAATAATGAACTTGAAAAAGATTCTTAAGCAAGTATAGATTAACTCAAGTTTATTATTCAGGATATTAAAGAACGGTCGGGTCAAGTCGGATACGAGGTATGGGACTTCGTCTCAATCTCCTTTCATTGAGGCATATTTTATTTTATACACAACTTTCTTTTATACGGTGTATAAACCCATTTGACTTTTACGTTTATTCAAAAGGAATCTTTTTTTATATGAAGCATTTACTAAACGACAAAAGGGAATGTTTTTGTCGTACGTATGTGGCGACAACGACTTCTCCGCCGTCGTGACCGTTATTTGAGTTTCGGCTTCCTCTACAAGCCATACCTTCTTTTTAAAAGAAAAATAAATACCATGTTTTACTTTTCTTTTATTTTGGTATTGAAAATGGTTTTCACAATGTGTTTGTGTTGTATTGATATCTTGTGATTGAAATGTGTAAATGTTATATTTCCTTTATTCATGTTTTATGTGATATGATTATGTTATGGTTCTTGGGAATTATTATGAAGACGGGTGGTTCCGTGATAAACTAAGGGCGGGTGAGCCCGATATAGCTCTCCAATGCATTGGGTAACGCGAAGGAGTGAAACGTTAAGGTTTCTCCAAAGAGATTTAGGGAATATACTGTGATGGGTATTCCAAACGTAACCAAGAGGGTTACTCCCTACGTAAGAATGTTATGAATGTCTCAAATTACCTTTATGTCTTATGATTTCTATGATTTATTCATGATTTTATGAGGTATGTTAAAGTGCCTATGTTTTATGGGTAAAGTATGATTTCATTCTAATGTATATATGAACTCATGTTTCCTTTCCATGTTTTTTTTATAACCCATACTGAGTTTTTATGCTCATCCCAAGTTTTTGAAATGTTTTTCACAGGTCAAGGGAAAGGTACATGATAAGATTATAGAGTCAAGGATGTGTCAAGAAATAATCCATGTTTTATTTGAATTGTGTTTCCATTGATGGGAATGAAGAATACTATCTTTATGTAACCACTTTGTTTATATGTGGAATTTAATGCAAGTTTTATGATCTAATTCTCTAAAACTCTAAACCCGAAAAGATCCTCAATGTGTAATCTTGTAATAACTCAAGATTATGTAAGGTTTAAGGCTGGGGCCTTATATGATATTTCTTGTGATCATGCCAATGTTATGTAATAATGCACCAACTCTGGATAACTGGAGTCGGGGCATTACAAGAAAAATATGATTATTATTCTGTGATATTTACAGCCTAAGAAAGTATTTCATTTCTCCCAACATGGACATCTCAAATAACATCTTCATTTCCTCCCCAAATATTTCATATGAAATTTCATCATTCCCAGCAAAGATAATGTCATCGAAATAAACAATTACAATCATTGAAAACTCCTAATACTCCATGATGTAAATAATGTTGTCAACTCTACCTTTCATAAATTTCATCTTCCTCAAGAAAGTATCAAATTTAGAATACCATTCCCTCGAAGGCTGTTTTTTCCCATACAATGCCTTTTTCAACCTTTACACATAATTTTCATCATTGGACATAAAAATCCACAAGGTTGGTCAATTCAAACCTACTCATCAAGATTAGTATTCAATAATGCATATTTTACATCCATTTGAATGATTTTTTAACCGCATTATACAGAAATAGCAAGAAAGATTCTGATTGTTTCTAAAATTTCCACCAGATCAAAGGTTTCATCAAAATCAAATCCTTAAATTATTGAATACCCTTTGAAAAATATCATGTTTTGTTTCTTATCACTTCACCTTTTTCATTCAGCTTATTCCAGAAAAACCACATTGTACCAATAATGTTCCTTTTGTCCATCTTGGGTACAAGTTCCCAAGGGCCATACTTATCTATCTGATCAATATCTTCATTTATAGCCTGAACCGATTCTGGATTCTCAAATGATTCATTGACATCATTTGGTTCAACATTAAAACAGAGAGTAGTGTTTGTAAAACCAATTGTTGTTCTTCTTATTTGAACCCTCTGATGTTGATCTCCTATATTGTTCTAAGCCTCTACTTATTTCCTCAGCCTAGGACAATCTAGTCAAATTTCATCCCAAACAGTTGAGATTTCTGAGTCTAATTCCTCTTCTTCATTAGGATTATCATAGTCTACAAAATTATCAAAATTGTTAACCAAATTTTATCTTTCCTACTCAACTTTCATATCATCATATGAATTCTTTTCTTTCTCAACATTTTCAAAAAATTTCTCATCTTCCTAATCAATAATTCTTCCAATTTATTTTTGGATACATCTTTATCCTTTTCCTTCTATAGGATAGAAAAAAATCCATCACATCCTATTTTCTCAAACATTCCAAGGTTTCCATATTTCTTCTTTATAATGCATGGACTCTAAAAAACTATTAAGTGTTTCAGAAATGGAGTTTTTCAACAGAACATTTTGTATGGAGTCATATCTAAGTTTGTTCTATAGAAAAATCAATTATGAATATACATAGTAATTTCAATGGCCTGCCTCCAATATTAATGAGAAATACTATGTTAAATTAACATATTTCTCCCCATTTCAAACAAACTACTACTCTTTCTTTTAGTAACCCCATTTTGTAGAGGTATGTATGATGAAATAAACTCATGATGAATTCTATGATTCTCAAGAAAACATTAAAACTCTTCCTTAATATACTCACCACAATTATCAGTTCTCAACTTCTTTACTAAATACTCACATTCCTTCTATGCTTTCCTCCTAATACTCTTGAACATTTTTAGAGCATCTGACTTATGGATCATATACATAACACAAGTAATGTGAGTAAAGTCCTCAATGAATGTAACGAAGTACTTATTTCCATTTTTACATTTATTTCTCATTTTTCAACTGATATCATAATTTATAAGTTCCAATGGTCGTTTTGAGAGAATGTCAATTCTCTTATGCATAGAGTTTGTAATCTTCCCTTTCTCACAAATAATGCAACACCAATCTCTTCTTCCTGAAAAATTAGACATATCTTGGATACTGCCTTTCTTGGATAACTTTCACATATTTCTATGACACAAAAGTCAAATCCATTTATGTTCTAAATGATTTTTATCCACTACACCCATGTAACAAGATTTATGTACTTCACCAACTTTTATGAAATTCTATTTCGTATGTTGTACTCTTGTAAGTACATTTCCATCATTTTCACATTTCACAACAAACCAATCTTTTTTGAATATAAATATTATCCCTTCATCACAGAGCTATGACACGCTTAGAAGGTTGTGTTTCATCCCATAAACATATTGTTTTTTCTGGATTTCATCTTCTCTTTTCCAATGATGGCTAATTTAACTCCTTTGATCCTTAGAGATTCATCTTTTCCAAATTTCATTGTTACTTCTTTGAAATCTTTCACATTATTTAACTGATTTAAGACTCCTATCATATGAGACAAAATTCCACTATCAAGGATCCATGATCATTATCCATTCATTGAATTCAAAGAAGTATCAACAACAAGAGCTTTATGTTCATCCATTTCTTCCACCTTTTGTTGTTCTTCCTCCAATTTCATTGCCAAGTCAATGTGTTCTAGCCAGACAACCAAGAACTATTTCTTTTCAAAACTGCCATTTATTTTTATCATAGATTTTAAAATCTATGGCTTCTAAAAAAATTTAAAAAAACTTTTATCATTCCATTAACAAAATCAGAAAACCCTTAGAAATATGTCATGTTCGATCACATCATTCACAGATAGTTTCAAGTGGTTGGAACCTATTCTCAACATTCACACCAACCTTCTCAGATTTATTCTGGACTTTCTTATGTGGTTTTTTCTTCTAAGAAGATTTAATCCCCCTCAATCCTTGTCTTTTAAACCTTGTGTAATAGTAGTAATGTTATTGGTTTAACTAACACATATTTACCATGTGTCTGAATCCACCACAATACTAGTAGTATGCATAGAATGAATATTTCCCTTTGAAACTTCCATACTGACCAGAGTTGAGAATATGCTTCTCAGAAATCATATTAATAGAACTCTGCTGACCATTGACCATCATATTTTCAATTTTAACTTTCTTATTTTCCTCAGATTTCTCTTTAGACTTACTAGAACTAGAAGTAGTACAAATCTTTCTGGACACAGAATTTTTAGATACTTCTAATTTTTTTGTTTTGCTAAAGTTAACCACATGTGTAGGCTTTCCAGAAATGTTTTTATTAGAACCAGTCCCATATTTATTTTCAACCTTTGAAGGTAACTTTTGTTCATCCTTCTTAGGTTTATTTTTAGCATAACTTTCACCAACTTTTGTAACATAGTTTTTGAACCTTCTTCCCCTTTCCTCAAATTTGTAATTTTTATGTTGGAAAAGTTCCAACTTATATTAATTTTCATTCATCTTTACTTCTAGATAACCATTACTATTCTTTTCACTCTCAATTTTATTTTCAAATCATCAATCTCAATTTTAAATTTTTCTTTCTTATCAGGAAAACATTCTTGGTAATTTGATAAAGAGTTTCCATTTTTTAATTTCTTATTTTACTTCTCAATCCATCTGATGAATCTCAATCATTCCTTCATCTCTTCTTTTATATAATGTTCATGTTCAATTTCCTCTTCTTCAGTACTACTACTGTCATAATATTCATTATTCACTGTTTCAAAAAAGGTACTCTCTCTGGCTTTCCCAGAAATGGATTTTTCATATTTAGTCTTTCTATCGTCATCTTATTCATTTTTTGAAAAAATATTCTTCTTTTTGATTTGATAAAATTTTTATCCATTCCTCTCCAAGAATATTTATCTTTTTCATGCTGTTTTGTCGATGACCTTATTGGTCATCCATATTCTTCATCATTATCTTCATCTTTCTCTTTTCGAGGGTAATTATCTATATAGTGGAAAATAGCTCCACATTCAAAAAATTTCAAATGGAGTTCCCCTTTGTATTTCACTATGCCTATTTTCTCATTTTTACAAATCAAGGATAAAATTTCATCAAAATTTTGGCATACCTCATTTTCAGAGTCAAATTCACCGTCTTCATCTTCAATAAGAATTTCCTCCAAATTATCTTTCTTTGTAGCATTGAAAGACATTTCTCTATCATCATTTTCTTTTCTCTTCATATCTAAAAACATCATCATTTCATAAGTTGTGAGAGTGCTATGAAAATCACATTGAGATAATTTTTCAGGGTATATATCTTTCAATGACAAAACATTAACATCAAATTTGTGGGGAATAATTCTCAAGATATTTTCAACAACTGTAGAATCCTACAAATTTTCACCAAGACATCTGATTGTACTAACAATGTAATTTATCCAGGTATTAAATTGGCCAAGTGATTCATTCTCACCCATATTTATGTCTTCATACTTCATCCTCCAAATTTGATGTTTTTCCTTCTTCACTTTTATATTTCCTTCATAGATTTTTTTCAGTTTTTCTTAAATTCCTTTGTCTATAACTAAACCTTTCACTCCTAAACATTCACTCTAACAAAGATATGAGAGTAATGTATTTTTATCTCTTCCATAATTTCGAGATTCTATTTATCTGTAGGAGTAAGAGTAACCTTGTTATGAATAGTAGGAAATCCATATATTGTGGTTTTAAGAACTTCATATCCAAGAGACATAAGATAATGCGTCAATATAACTTTTCTAGATATGATAATTCTTCCCATAAAATATTGTAATCCCCTTAATATTCACACAGTTCAGATTATCCATCAAAACATCTCTTCAAAACATCAGCAAAGAACAAACAAATGGATCGAGTCCCTTTGATACCAATTGAAGTTACCCAGTCGATATCCAAGTATCACAGAGAGGGGGAGGGGTGAATTTGAGATATATTTTTCTTTTATGTTTCCTTTATATATGAAACAACCTTCGCCTCCTATTAAAATGTTCTTTCCCTACTGAACACACACAACCACGAGAACACAATATTTATAAGGTTCACTAATCAACACGCCTAGGTACGTCCTTTGTATGGTTTGAAAATAATCCAATACCACACAATCCACTAGAGAACAATCCTTTGATATGGAATACAAAGATTAGGATATACCCTTACACTCGTGTTGCATATGGGAGATAATTCTAAAGTGTGTGTGCACCCTCTTATCACAAATAGGGTAATGCAATATTTTTGATCTTCTTGACAACATTTCTCAAATCTAATCTTTGAAAAAGAACTCTTATCTTTCCTATCTAGAAGCTAATAAGAACTAATTAGACTTTGTAATAATACTAGGTCCTATACCCCAATCATATCATGATCCACTTGAAATCACATATCAATTAATTTGGGTATTTCAATCTTCAGCTCATAAAGATCCTTCACATAGCTCCTTTTCAAAGCTCCCAGCTTCGCATAGCACTCTAGTTCACAAATCACTCTAGTTAGGAGAGCTTACTAGATCAGTGAGAACAGTATTTCATAGACCACCTATTGGCCTTTGTGAAGGTCAAATCTTACATAAATCTCAAAGGCTCGATGCAAAGCTCCATTTATTCTTGGAGGTCACTACCTTGGCAGAGCTCGCTTTCTCCACAAATCTTCTTCAGAATTTTAGAGCTTTAAATTATCGTTAAGTATCTATCTTTTCTCAAGGGGGTAGGGACCTATTTATAGGAATTTCCCACTGAATCTAGAACCTTCCACCCTCCTCAGCACCACATTAGCACCAAATCCTAGAGCATCTAAATTTCTATTGAAATTCACTCTGTTTCAAGAAGCACCATTGCTATTTTTCGAATTCACAAATCTCTCTTCTTTTGTGTTTCTTTAATTATCTTCACCTTCACCACTATAATGCTCACCCACAATGATTCTTTCCTTTTCCATTCGTGATGCTCATCGTAATCACAAATAACACCGTCAAAATTCTTCATGTTTTCATAAAATCTAGTTCATGAAGTCCATCTTCATGAAAGTCATTCAATTTACATATTTTGATGAGATATTTTCGAAAATCCATTTTTCAAAATGCTCTCCCAACACCAAATTTTAGACCCCAAAAATTTAGTAAACACTGGAAAACTACACCAACCTAGACACCTGATTTTTCAAGACCAGGCATACTGATTTCCCACATCTTTTCTCCCCCTTTCATTCATAATTCTTACATCACATTTTATCCAACCAACTTATGGTATTTTTGAAATATATATCATCAAATCATTGTTATTTTTACCCTGAAAAGTATTATAACATTCCTATCTTTCCTCACCCACTTATGCAAGGTGAAGTGAATTCCTTTCTTCTCAAACTTCCTTAATAACAAAAGACAACACATCGTGTATCCAAAAATATCATCAGCCAACTTGGCCCCAACAGAATTTCCCATTAGCATTGAATAATAAAAATTGGAAAAACATATTGGATTTAAATTAAATTGAATAATGAAAAGACTATACTTTATCTGAAATAATGTCCCCATAGAGAAATTTATATGAAATTTTTATCATGTTGAAGATCACATACTGAAGGACATGAGGAGGTAATTTCACACACATTTGATATTTTAAGATTTCATAAGTCTCACAACCCTTAGTTATGTGATCTGATAGTTTCAATGATAGAATAAATGATTTCTTACTCCAATATTATGACTCGTTCTATATTTATTGGTAATTTGGCTTGTAGAACATGTTGTATTATGCATCATTGGTTTCTTCAGGAAGTTATGAGTAGTATAAGTTCCTTTGGATTTCTTTGGGGAGGAAATCTCAGGCATGAAGGAAAATTCACCATATCACAACACTTTTCACTCATAAATCATAGTTTTTTGAATATTTTTTAGTTTTATGTACTACTGGAAAGTTTAAAAAAAGTACATAATTTACCCATTAATATCAACTAATTTCCATTATTTTTAATTATAACTTTATACGTCCATAAATATTGATTTTTAAATCTATTTTGGCTCCACAACTGGTGAAATCACACCATGAAAAATGAACTAATCCCTTGGAAATGGTATAAACCAAAGGAAGGTGTTTTAGAAAGAAAAAGGGTTCACATAATACATTACAAATTGGTACTAATCTTTTTGTATTTTTTCCGACAAATTTTTTAATATCAACAATTTGATTATAATGAGACATTATGTGATTCATGATACATAACACCCATTATTACCCTCCATGGATCATTGCATAAAATTTTGGATAATTCATAAGAAATGACATATATATATATATAGTTATTAAGTGAAGTAATTTTCATCTTTTTATAAAACCACCTCCAAAAGTTATTGGATTATAAAAAATATGTCATGTGGTGTTTTTACATCAAACAATAAATAAAAAAGTAATGTTTCTAAAATATTTTTTGCATACAAATAATATCATATATCCAATATAAATTTAAAAAATATGAAACTATATTTAATTACATTACTTATAAAATAAACACTAAAATATAAAAAATATGATCATGTTAATATATTCAAAAATACATGATGATAAATTATAAAAATATCTATAAGGATTAAATACAATATACATGGTATAATAAATTATACCCCAATCATAATCTATATGGAATACTAAATAATTAAAAATTAAAAGATTTTAGAACCAGAACGGTTAGTAAACCTACTAACCACTTTGAGTAAATACTTCATAAAAAATTTCTATATATAATGAAAGGGATCCTTTACATTAGATGTATCTTGTTAAATTACATCACTAAATACATGTGAAGTGTAAATGTTTTTGTGTGGGTACAAAATTTTCTATTTTATTTCAGAAAATCTATCAGATAACATTCTATGCATAAAAAATATCTATTATTTCGCCAATTCTTGGATGTTTTCATTCATAACCCTAACCCAACAACAATAAAAAATGAAATGATTATTTGGGAATATAATAATCAATATAATAACTAATAAATAAATAAAAATAATCTTATACATGCCATCAAATACAAAAAATTCAATATAATTGTTTTAATAACTCACGATCCTTATATATGTATCAAACTAACTCTGTCAACCTCTACCAAAAAAATAAGAAATGATATGATAATCTATATATATAATTATACAATTTTTGGGGATAATAGATGAAATATTTTTATAATATCATTGAAGTGAAGGTCATGTGAATAATATCATAAGTAGATTATAGTATGAGCATAACTGATCAAAATTGTAATTTATTACATCATATAACCAGGAAGAGTACTAAAATGTTCATCACATAAGCATCTCATTTTAAAATCATATTTTTTATAACTAGTATAATTCTAATATTACGTGATTATATAAAAATACATAATCCATTTACATAGACCCTCATAATCCTCTAGAAACATAAAAAATTCATAATCCTCACTAATATCCCTCCCAAACTCTACCGGGTAGATAGATAAATAAAATTTTTAAATATCATCTAGTAATACTTGTGTAAGTAGTTATTCTATAATAAAAATAGTTCATGTTGTAGTGATCGAACATTATTATACCCACTTTCAATCAACACACAACTAAAACAAATCTAAAACCCATGATCGATCATGAATCAAACCTATTTCCATATAAGAAATTATAATTCACCAAATAAATTTTCCTGATATTATTTTATCTATTTGAATGTTTAATTTATCATTAATATATTATCTATAATATTAAACCTAAATGAATTTTGGGATATTAAATACTAAAAACAATTATCATTATCGAAAACTGTTGAATAAATAATTTCAAACCATTTGGATGGTGAAATCCTCATTGATTAATGTTTTAATTAATATACCAAATAATTGATTCATCATCTTGCCTCATTGAGATATATAATTTACGATGTTAAATAACAAAAACATATCTATTTCAATGTTTATGAAATTAATATAATTAATACATTATTATAATTAATAAATTATTATAATTCCCAAATTATTTGATGACCAAAATATATAGAAAAATAAAAGAAAATATACATTGCCAATGTACCAAATTTATATGAAAAAACTTCTCACATTGATTTTTAAATAAATAAATAAGGTGAATAATAATTTCTATGAGATAAGTAGTGTTTATACACATAATAGGAGACTATTTGAGGGTGAAATAGAAAGAATTTTCTTTGAAATAGAATAGTGGAAATGTGGAAAATATTATATAACTAAAAGGGTGTATATATCTTTAATTATTTTTAAAAATTTTAATGTTATAATTGTTATATTTTTAAAATTTAATTTGTATAATATATATCTCTTTTACAAAAAAATCTAATTTGACTCATCATAGGATAATTGAATTAATTAAATAATTCATGACCTAGTTTTCACAAAAACAAAACTCATATGGAATTAGAATATTAATTAGATGAATATTTATTATTTCCAACTATGGATGTAATACAAGTGATAACTATGAAATTTGTGTAAAATGAATTATTGGGTAAACTATTTATGAAACTATACATGTTGACAATTCATTTAATAAACAAATTCTGTTTTGATATTTGAAAAAAAATGAAATAAAAATTTATTTATTTATTATAAAAGAATTTTTCATTGAGTTGAAAAAAATATTTAATAATATTCAAGATATAGATTCCTATATTATATTAATATATAATATGTAATCTAATTTAACCATTTAAAATGAAATCATGAATATTCACATTACATGGAATATTAATTAATTTATTTAAATAATTCATCATAAATATTTATTTTCATTGTACTAGCCAAAAAAATAAAAGGTATATATTTTCATTTATATAAAATATCATAAATTAATAAAAATTATTTTAATAATTCCATATTAATTATCAAAAAAAAATTCATTCATCCCATTAGTTTATCTTCTATGTTTTCTAAATCATACATATTCCTTTTGAAACTATTTTTTATCATTAAATTATACATCAATGTTGTCTCAAGTACACACAAAATTTCTTTCAGAATTATTTTCTTCACTTTTCATGTATCCACAATACTTCTTGACCTTCATCGTTTTTATTAAAATTATAACTATACATTTAGTTTTACCTCATGATTGTGATTCCCTACATTATTATACCTTTCTTGATAAATGATCTATTTAATCTCTCCTAGTTGTTTATCAATTCATGGAGTGAAATTTTCATTTTTTACCTTATTAATATTTTCTTTTTTATCTTCATTAATCAATGTCATAAATATCCTCAAATACTAGTATATACAAATAGTTATTTTTGTGAATTATAATAATGTAATAATATTAATATTGTATTAATTATATTAATGTAACAAACATTGAAATAGATATATTTTTATTCATTAACATCCTAAATTATATATCTCAATGAGGCGAGATAATGAATCAATTATTTAGTATATTAATTAAATATTTCAACATTGATGATTTCACCATCCAAAGGGTTTGAAATTATTTATTCAATAAAAAATATTTTGAGTAAATTTTTTCATTCAAATCAGTTAAAGCATCTCCAATTTTATTAATAATATTTTTATCATGTATGTTTTAAAAAATAACATTCCCTACGAACATTTTTCTATTAGAAAGAGAATTATTTCTGAGGCTACTCCATTTTCTAGTCATGATTGCAATGATTTTTCATAAATATTTGATATTAAAAAAATTTATGAATTTTTTCCGTTGTTTGGTTTCAAAAATATAAACTTACTATTTTTTAATATCCTGACAATATTTGTTTACCATTAATTTTATTTTAGTCTTATAGAGATTTATTTTTAAATATTGGTTAATGTTCTAATTTGAAAAACATTATTTTCTATAAATGATGATATAATGAAGTAGTGAAATAACATAAACACCACGAATAGTTTCATACAACATATATTAGTTTGAGACCAATTTTATGACTTGCTAGAAAATTTATTAATATTATAGATTAAATTAGACAAAATGGAAAAAATAATTTTTTATTAAAATATTAATACAAATGTTAGCTGAAAATCATCAATGAAGATAGAGATATCTCACTACGTAAAAATATGGACACATAAAATCTTTATAAAACTTGGATAAAATCCTAGAAAAAATTCGCTGGAATGAAAATATAGCATATCCCAAATAAAATTTAACTATATTCACACATTATCAAATGACCGCACTAAATCACTTATAAGAAGCATTTATTGAATCATTTTTTATAAGAAATATCTACCTATTGATACATTTTTTTTAGTAATAGTTATAATTATATATTATTCATTTAATGGTTTTCAAAATTTTTATATTGATATGTAACATAAGATATAAAATTTATTGTTTTTTTCTCATTTTACCACCCTATGGAAAGTGTTATTTTTGGATTTAGTATCTAGACAACCGTTATTGAAATTTATGATGACAGAAATAAGAAAAAAAATCAATCTATGAATATTTTTGGGAAAAATATATAATACTAACTTGTATTTATAAATAATGGATCTATTATAACAAGAATAATTATACCAAAACATAATGGTTTAATTTCCTTGAAGTCATGTAAATTTTTCCCATTTTTTCCTTAAAAGGGGGCTTATCCTAAATCTATTAAAAAATTTAAGCCTTTAGGATATTCAGTCAATCTAGAGAAAAAAACAAAAATAATAATTTTGGATAAATTCACTAATAAATTGAAGGACTATGTTTTGTGGTAAAAGAATTATTTATCAATTTTATCGAAGTATAGATAATTCATGTCCCAAGAAAGTGGTCTTCCATAAAATTAGTGCTAAATATTTCGTAAGAAGTGATAATATTTATTTGTAAAAAAATTAGTATTGAGAAAGGACTCTCTTAGCTAATGTTATGTGATATTGTATAACAAGCGACTTCAAAAACCAAAACCTCATAAAAATAACATTTTATTATAAAATAAAAATATTTAAAAATAATGATGATATTTCAACAAATGGAGATAAATTTTAAATTTTAAATAATCAATATAGTTGAAAAATATATTTCCTAAATAATAGTTAAAATAATTTAAAAAAAATTGTTGTTGTAATAAATATAGATGGAAACAAAATAAATATATCACATGAAAGAGATGTTAATATAAAATGGTAATCCATTAATTTAAATTTTTATTATAATATCTAAATATATTTAATGTAACATTAAAATAAATATAATATTGTTCAATTTTATTATTTATACTACATTACAAAATGAAAAAAAACTACAATTTTTAATAGTCACTAATGGTCATTATTAGATATGCACACTATATACTGACCAATGGTTTGTTATTTTAGGTCACAATAAAATCCATGATCATTTTACCAAATATTTATGTCATCCAATAATCATGTTCCATGTTTTCATTATTCCACACATGATGGAAAAAATTATATGTCATTCAATTATATAAATTCATTATGAATCATTCTATTCCTACCAAACATAATATTGATTTTTATTTTGTTATTATATTTCAAAAAAGACTACATAATTATTTTCCTATGTTTTTAATTATATATAAAAATTGAGTACCATGATATGATCATTTATGAAACAAAAAATTTCAATATTATTAATTCATGATATAATGATGGTGAGGACAAAAATTTCTAGGCCAATAGTTGAAAATAAAAAAAACAAACATAAAACCATAATCTAAAACTAATAATATAGAAGGGGTGTTATGTGAATAGAGGTGTTGGATTACAATAGTTATTTTATTTCAAATAGGATAAATCATTGATTAAAAACTACATGGATTACTATAGTGAAACCAATATGTAAGTACAATGATTGAGCCACTATATGGTAGCCGAAATTCAGATGAAGAATCACTAAAAATGGGATTATGCTCTCATAAGATGGATGGATAAAGGGAATTTCTAAATTGAATGTATAAAAGGAGGCCCTTGATTGAAACTATAAAACAAGTGGCGTAGAACTACCATTAATGGATGACTGAAAGTAGAAAATTTTCATGAGAACTTCAATGGTCACTATATTAGAATCAAAAAAACAAAAAAAAAGATTGAAATATATGATCTGTGACTGATGCATGAGAAACCACCACTAATAAGAGAGTATTTTTTAGAGGATTAATAGAAGAGGGTGAAATATTACCATAAAAATCCAAAATTATTGATAAGTAGAAACAAAATAGAAGTATAAATTTTATAATCACCTATAATTTTCTATATAAATATATAATTCATTTTATATTTTGGTTTCATTCATTGATATACTTTATTTATACACTATATTTTACTTTATATAATAAAAAAACCAAATCCAATACATAATACAATTTAAAAATATTTCTTCAATATATATAATGAAATTAAAAATGATAAATAAATTTTGAAAATTTTAACAAGTAAAATGGAAAAATAAAAATAAATAAATACCATCACTATAATCTTCAAATCCATTAATTCATGTTGTATTATAAATACCAAATCAATTAACATTACTATTAAAAGGAAGTAAATGTTTCAAAATAGAGTATTTATTTTTTAATTGAAATGTAGATTATTCTGAGAATAAAACCATTGGAATAAGTTATGTGTAATTTAAAGGGTATATACATTGTAGGAAAAGGTCGTATGACCATTTTAATGGATAAGGTGACTATTTGAGATATTTCCATTATAATAGTATCCTAAATATTATAATATTAAACTAACATTTGAATGGTAAAATAAAAACTGTGTTCCATTATGTAAATAAAAATATGATTAACTAAATTCCATTATAAAAATTGTGTAACCCTATAAATAAAAATTTAAAGTAATAAATAAAATTATTTTTTTTATTCGATGAAAATTAAGTAATTATATATAATTATGTATTTTACCTATATCTAGTAAAACCCTAGTATAATATAATCAATTTTACTATTAATAATTCCATTTATGAATTTTTTATAAAATTCATGAAAAATGAGAAATTGTCACATCAAAATTATCCATCAGAATTTTTTTTGTTTTTTTATAAAAAATGAGTTTATGGGTGAATAGTAGAAATATTGTTTTTGAAATATATAATTTTTAGTACATAATTTGGATGAAATAATTACCAAATAACCACTATAATGGAGTTTCTAACCAATCATATTTTTAAAAAGATAAATAATTTATTTAAAAAATGAGTATAATTTTAAAGACTAAACAAATTCAAAATCTAAATTGATAACTTCTTCTATTAAAAACTAATTTTGATTCTATTTTTTCTCTATTTAATATAATTTATTGAAACAAATAATACTAAAATTGTAAATCATTTCCATTAAATATTTTGATATTCCTTGTTTTGTATCAATATACACATGCCCTCCATATTTAAATAACTTCATCCACCCCTAGAAAAAATCAATTCAACATACTCCCTTGTATTTTATTCTAAAATCTAATTCCCTATCCAAATATACCACTTATAATCTGTGTCATTCTATCCTCACTAGTCCAAAAACATTCATGGAATTAGGTTTTATAGCTTCATTTCAATTTTATACCCCCCCCCCAATCCATTTTTTATTTTTTAAAAACCACTTAAAAATATAATTGACCAATATATAAACATGTTTTTAATGTTATTATGATATATTTTATTTTATATATAATCAAATAACCATATGAATATATATAAATATATTACATACTCCCCACTTTTTATTTATCGTTACATTCTTGGTTCAATGACCAACAAGGATGTTGACATTATTTACTATTCATCACAATCATAGAGGGTTAGTGTAAATTATATGACATATATGTATATTTAATTTTTTATTTTATTTTTAAGCTTCTATTATTAATGGAATTTAAATTATTAATTAAAAAATATGTTACTAAATATTTATGTGAAAATTTATTAATTAAAATAAATGTATTTTCACATCGCATTCAACAATAAAATATTACGAACTTCACCTAATGGGAACCCATTTAGGTCTTGTAGAGTATATCTGAGTAAACCCGAAAGCCTATATCCAATAATTTATAGGTTAGTGACAAATATCCAGAATATAAACATTAAAATGTGTGTAATTACCCTTATAAAACATAGGATCATATATAAATGGAAACAACCAATAAAATATATAAAATAAAATAAATATGATATCCCATGATGCAATAAGGTTATAAAGAAAAATAGTCTCTAAAATGAAATTTTAAAAAAAGTCCTAAGGAAATAATTATATTTGAAACCTGAAGGTATAGTCTAGTATGGAACCTCTTTATCACAAATTTCATATGCGGACCATTTAAATATAATACATTCATAATTAGTAGGATCCTTATTAATACCACCCATGAAAATTTGGAAGAATCATACTTGAGCTTCATTTAATAAACAATATAACCATTAGGAACCTTCCAAGACAACTAAAACACAACATCCCTAATTCCCACTCATCTAATATCTCATCAAATTATAATAATATTATATGGTAAAACTTATTGAAAATGTTCCCCCACAGCAACCTCCCCACTAGTTTTTCACTATCACGTCCCAATGGAAATCATCATGGGTCTCAAAAATCCCTGTATAGCTATATCACAACACATCATATATACTATCACAAAAATTCCACATATCAAAACAATATAATCATCACATATCTACCATCAAATACTATATCATTACTAAAAATTGCATCTCCATTAAAGCAGGGTATCTTAAGCATAAAGGTTATAAATCTCATTCCACCCCTACTATTCATAACTTCAAATATATATCATCATATCACTCACATAAACATTTAAAATAGTATATCAAATACCATAACCTTAATCCATTTTAACCAATTTGATTATACCTACAATGTGTTGTCATATCCCATTCTATACCTAGAAGGGGGAGAGGGGAAAAGGGTATAGTCAGTTATCCATTATTTTGTTAACCATTGAAATTGTGGAAAACACCAACAACCAGAAACATTTTATTTTCAATTATGTTATCCTTCTCGAGTGGGATGCGGGTAAAATAACTTGGAAAATATATCTTTTAATTTTCCACATGTATATAATCCTATCCTTGAAAACCATTCCCAAATATGACTACCATTTCTTATCATTGTCACCAAAATATCATTATTATCCACTAATAACAACTCTAATGCCTAAGACTAAAACCACCCCACTTCCCCATAAAAATAACCATACCAAAGTTCAAACCTCCCCATTTTATCATATAGTTTACCTTTTTCTAACTTTCTATTTTAAAATTAAGATTATATTCATTATGTTAATCATTATCCATATTTAATGAAAAATCATTCCTCAGTTAACACCCACATTTATCGTATCCTTTAATTATTCTTTTCAATAATTAACAATTTATTTAAAATCATTACTTGTTTTCATCCATCCTTTAGACCTTCACATATTATTATGACATTTTAATTCCATAAAAAATTGTAACATAATAAAATATATAAAATAGAAAACCAACCACTATAACACCTATATCACAATACAAAAAAAATCCACCCCTTTTCCCACAAAACATTCATGGAAACATAATATTCCAATAAACATAGGTCAATACTGAAAAATACTTATGTCCATCGTAGAAACCTACCGAAAAACCCAATTAATATACCCATCATCCCAAAAAACAACCTATAAAAACATCGAAATATTACAAAAAATAGAAACACGACAACATTAGTAAAACAAAAAATGACACACATAATAATACAACAATCATTCATCCTTTAGTCATCCTCTCTAGAATAATTATTTATAACAAGAATAACTATCATTAATACCATTAGATATTTTATACTATTATTTAATTATTTTCTTCAAATAATTAGCATATTATGGAAGGTGATCATAGTAATTGATCAAAACTAAAAGTCTTATATCACAATAACAAAGTAATTCTAAGTAGAAAAAAATAGTATCAATTTATTACATAAAATAATTTCAAAATATATATAATCAAATGTTATTCAATTCCCCTTTGAATTTAATTAACTCAACTTTTTTGTTTTGTATAATAATTAATACTATTTATCGTATTAAATTTGTATCAACAAAACCCCATAATTTAAAAAAGTATCCCAAAATCCTATAGCTCAGTGTCAACATTATATGACTCAGTACACAAGGACTTGAATGGATATATATTTTTTCAATCACCAATAAAACATGGGAAGACAAACTCATTAAACATTAAGGATGAATATCTCATCTTGAAGGGTTTGAATGAATATATAATATTTATAGAAAATAATTTTAATCTCAAAATAATAAATATATATTCATGAACCATGTGGTCATTTAGTAAATTTTTTAGTCATTTAAATCACTATCAACTCATTAAATATCATTTAAATGAGTCTTTTAAAAAATTATATATTAATATTTAAATTTTCCATGTAATTTTTTCTTAAATCTACCAGGGGATAAACGCATTATTTCATGTAACAAAATTATCAATTATTAAATGTTTTGGGACTATAAGTGGAATTTTCAATTGTAAAATGAACTTCAATCTAAAACTGTAAAAATGATTATTTCACTAATGGATGAATATTAGGTCAATAAATTTTAATTTTATATTAAATAATTTAAAAATAAATGGATTTTATAAATTCTAAATATATTAACTTTTAAAATCAAATAGACTCAACAAAATAAGGAAATGTAGCTATAAAATCAATAAAATCACATTAAGAATAAAAAACATAGAAACCTAAAAAATGTAAAAAGACACCTATAAAATATGAATTCACTTATCTAATCAATAAAATTCCCTTAAAGAATCAAAAATTACATTTATGAAATTGGATGAGTCATTATAAATTAGAATTACTCGTATGTATAGATATTTACTATTAAAATTTATAGGAATGACTCTTACAGTTTATTTGATAACTCTTATGAATTCCTAATTGGATGTTATATTTCAACACATATAATGGAAGTGACTCTTAAACATTATCATATGACTCTCATTAAATAGGGTTTGGATATTAGGAAATATTTGATGATTATTCTGAAATAATGAATGACTATTACAAAATCTAAAAAGAAAATAATGTCTTAAAAAAATGGAAAACTCTACAATTTGAAGATCATTTATATGAGTTAGAAAAAAATAATGGCTATAAAATAGATATCTGAAAATTTAAAATAAAACCCAAAAATATAGAATTAAAAAAAATAAACAGTTACCCTAAAAACATATTTAATCAAAATAAATCATTTTCACCTTAAAAAACATGATACATTATCCAAAGAATCCCTTAACACCTATGAAATGTAAATTGATAGTTTTTTTAGAAATCTATTAATTTACATTAGATGCCTCTAAAATACTTTGTTTCATCATGAATCAATACCAAGCCTAGAAAAAAACAATAACCACACATCCCAACACACACTAGTTGAAACCTACCAAATAGATATAACATGACCAATTCGATACAAAACTTCACATGAGATCAATAATCCCAAGAAATTCTCTTCAAATAAATAATGACCTCAAATAGTTTGAATCAAATCATACATCATATGTAACATCCCAAGTAAATAAAGAAACAATACATTTTAATTTTTATTAATATTAGTAAATTAAATATTAATTTTACTTCAAAGGGGTTGTTATGTCCGATGGCATACCCCATACGCAAAAACGGGTTTCTTTGAAATCTTACGTTGCATAATAATAATATAATAATATTATTTTAAATGGTAGTTAATGCCTAGAAATTGTATTGGCATGAATGAATTGAACTAACAATAATATTATTATACATGTTTGTTAAATTTATTTCTATTTATCCAATAAAATTGATAGGCTTACAATGTTAATTATTCTAATTTTAAGCGTAATTAACTTTAAAAGGTTGATTTACCCCTTTTAATGGAGATCCCCCTTTAAATCTATTTTTGGTAACTTTTATAAGTTCTGTTTGACTAAATAAAATTATTCTTCAGAATCGAGAGATCCAAATTTACTTTGGGTAAATTTTTAGTATTTATTTGATAAAATTCAATTTTTAATGGAAAGTGAAAAATGATATATTTCAATTCAAAACTGCCTTTTAATCTAATTTTTTTATGTTTATATTATATTTTTAATTTGTTTTATAGTGTAATTAGATTATATTTTTACCATTTAATATGATTTTGGTTATTGGAAATCAATTCACTATGAAATTGGACATAAACAAGTGTCAATATTTTGATAGTTATTATTTCTTAAAAACATGCCTTTTATTTTGATAGTAGGAATTAATTTCATATTAATTTATACCAGTTCTATGATTTGAATGTGAAGAAATGGATTCCATATTTGGAATTAGGAGGTCTATATTTTTTAAATATTTAACTTTAATTTTTAGACATTATGAATATTTACTTAAGAAAATATTTTATTTACCATGGTTAAAGGGTAAATATGGTAAATAAGGGTAAACAAAAATTACTATAATAAAAAAAAATTACCCTAACAGGTGTCTTAATTCTATTGGTTGATACACATCTGACCATTATCATCTTTGGTTTGATTTTGGGACCCCATGGGGCCACATGGTACTGATAATGACACTTTATTTTAATTAACCTAAAGTAAAGGCAAAATGACATAAACCAATATCTTTTTGTAAATTAATTTTTACGTGGGGTCATATAAGTCATCCTTTCAACTATAAATATTAATTGGAAATCTAAAAATATTTCCTACGTCATGGTATTTTGTTTATAATTTTTAGACATCAAATAAATTAATTTATTTATGATACAATAATGATGTAGTATTTACCACATCAATAAATGATTTAAATAGATAAGATTATAAATATTAAAAAAATATCCCAAATCGGTCCAATTATTATTGGATAATTTTATTTCGATCATTAGTCATCTTATCTTCGACTTTAATTAGTTTTTGACCTTTATAAACTGAATATTATTATATAATAAAATAATATTTTCACACTTTCCTAAAAAGCCCCTCCTCCCCCTTATAAAAATCCCTCACTTATGACTCATTCTTCACAACCCTCAAGCCCCTTGGATCATCAAAAACCTGACCAAATAATCTCTCAAGATCTCTTTCTTACACCTATAACCCTTACCTTAGGCAGAAGTCACTTCTAGAAGTCCTTTTGCTTCAAACTAAAAAAAGTTACCCAAATTAAAGGTAACAGTTTCTCTAAACTTATTTTCTTTTATTTTACTTATCCAACCCCTAAACTCTTCTTATTCCATTATTTTATAACAACACCAGTATCCTCAATATAATAAGTTGTTTTTATGATAATTATTCGAACTACACTTACACACACCTCCATATAATGGGTGAAGAACATATTGTTTCTGTGAATGGAAAATTAACGCCTCATGAAACGATGATTGTTCGATTATCACCTACCACTTCTCATGGTGTCCATTAATATGGAACTATATTTATATATGATATATATTAAGTTTCTGTTTTCTTTATTCTTCTTTTTATTACATTTATATCCTACCTTTATGGTTTTCATAATGGGTAATGCGATAATTTCATTTGAGGGAGTGTGGACTACCACCCCCTCAAAGTGATTTAACTCGCTAATTCCATATGTGGGATATATAATGGATGGACATAATGATATTATATAAGATATTATACTGGAATTATTATATACCTATGTATCATTATGTTTTCATTCCATTAAAATGTGAAATAGAAATAAAAGTAATGTTAATGCATACGTACGGCTTACCGTCTCCATCAACGGTGCATTTAATTTCTTATCTCCAAATGATATGTACTATTATAAATACATATATATACTAGATATCTATGATATATATGATATGTAAATAATTAATATAATCTTGAAGATAATGGACTATTGACCACATGGACAACATGTAAATATAAGGTGTTCATTTTTGACTCAAGTACCCAATATCAACAAAATGACCGTTATTAACATAAATGATTGCATAATTTTTATAACATTGTAATAAGTGATTTAAAAGGAATAATAAACTTGAAAAGGAACTTAAACAATTATAAATTAACTTTAGTTTATTATTCAGGAGATTAAAGGACAAATGGTTCAAGTCGGACATGAGGTAAGGGACTTAGTCTCAATATCCATTCATTAAGGAATATTTTATTTTATATACGACTTTCTTTTATACAGTGTATAAACACCTTTTAATTCTCATTTCATTCCAATGGAATATTTTTCTATGATGAATTTTACAAAACAACAAAAAACAATGTTTCTTTTTTACATAAGCGGTGACAATGACCTTTTCACTGCCACAAGTATTATTTGATCTTTGGCTTCCTTAACAAGCCGTAATGTTTTTAAAAGGAAAATAAATACCATATACGCATTTACGTATTTTGGTATTGAAAATGGTTTTGATAATGGATTTTTTATGTCAATATATTTAAATGATATATTGTGATGGAAATGTGGAAATGATATCTTTCCTCTATGTTTGTATCATATGTTATGAATATGTTATGGTTCTTGGGAATTGTTTTACGTATACGGGAGGTTCCGTGACAATCCTAGGATAGGTGATCCCGAGATTGGTCCCCAATGCATTGGGTAATGTGACAGAGGTAAACGTGAATTTTTCTCCTAATAGATTTAGGGAATATACTGTGATGGGTATTCCAAATGTGACTCCCTACATAGCTATGAATGAAACGACGTAAGTATATTACAGATGCTACAAGTTACATTTATGATTTCTGATTACTATGTGTTATTAATAAAACATATGTTTTCTTGAGCTATGTAAAAGAGTTTATGTTTTTTATGTATGGAGGGACTAATGATTTATTTCTTTATTTAATAACCCTTACTATGATTTTTAAGCTCATCCCATCATTTGAAATATTTTTCATAGGACTTAAACATGAATAGGGTCAAGGATGTCATCAAGGAAAAGTAAAGTTGTCTAAAATTTGGAACAAGACATTAAACTTTTTTCAAAGAGTTATTATTTTGTGAAAAAATGGAAACATAGTATAAGTGTAAACTTTGTATTTTTTTTGAGATGTAATGTACTTGTTATGGACTAATTATCTAAAACTCGAAACCTTAAAAGATCCTCAATGTGAATTATTCATTTAATTCAATATTGTGTAGTGTTTAATTTCAGGTCATTATATCTTAATATTAATGTATAAAATTATTTTAAATAAAAAATAATGCATATTAGGCACTTGAAACTCATCCTTTAGATATCATTCTTCCAAACCACTCTGTCTCCAAAAATTGTGATCCAAGGGGATAACTTACCAAAAAACACCATCTACCAATTCTTATAAATCATGAGTGATCACCCCCAAAAAATGCATGACATTATCTCCATAAAACTCTCCCAAGACAATGGAAAGTAATTCATTGTACATATATTTATAAAGTGTTGAAACATTGAAGACATCATGAATCCCTTCCTCCTAATATTAAATCAAAACCCAATACAACACCATACTAATAACACCCAAAAATTTAAGGTATTGATTAACATAGGTGGAAGTTGTCTCCCTTATCTTGAACATAACTATAAACTACAAGGAGTTTCCCTCAGGAACATGTGAACTCCTACTTGAAACTATTGAGGTTTCATTCTCTAATATTCATAAGACATCTAACGATCCTATATCTATTTCATCCATAGTCCAATTAGATACACCTTCTTATTTATTTTCTAAACCACATCTTTTCCAATGATTACGGACACCATAAAATGGGTCTATAGAAATGACTATTTAGAAATACCACCATATAATGCTAAAAATTAAACCATACCGATGGAAGATTGAAAAATTTTATAATAATTAAACTTGAAAAATAGAATATGATACATAAATGATCCTCCAAAATATATGATTTGTGAATTAAATTTATCCTATACTATGTAAATTTTACTCTCCATCTGACCAACTATCTAGGGATTTATGCTAGTGAAAAAGAAAAACCTCGGAGACAAAATCATTATGAATACCACCCCATGCTCATGAAGTAAAAAATGATATCCATTATAGATTATCTTCCCTGGTATCATATAAATACTCACTAACCAATCAATATACATCCTTTATAGAACATGAATATAACCTAACCTATTTACTACAACTAAAGGAGCCAATTTCACCAAAAAAATCCATAATCACCCAAATGGAATCATATTCACCACGTTCTTGGGGTAATTTGGTGACAAAATCTTTCAAGATGTCCTCCCACATCCACTCATGAAAATCCAATGGCTATAAAAACAACCTTGGATATTATTTAGTGCCTCCAAATATTGAATTACCAAACATAAAGATAAAAAATAATCTATTGATCACTTCATTTGAGGACATGGAATAAAAATCCAAAATTATTAAGATGTGATAGATATATCAGGATAGACTATTAGTGGTGAGATATAAAACTCAGGATGAACCTCCACATTCATTAATTTTGAAACAAAAATCTAACTCTAAAGCCAAATTTTATGTAATGTCTCGTATATTCCATTTATTATTTTTAAATATTATATGGAATTATTCCGAGACCAGGTGCGAAGACGGCACATCATTCTGAGATCCAGTGATCTCGGAATGGTGGTTTGAACTTTTTTTAGTTAAGTGAGTCGGCACTTGTGCACGGTTGTGACAGTTTCCAAAACGATGCCCGAATTTAAAATCTAAGAGCACCATTGCGTCCGGGACAATGACATTACCTAAGAATGAGGCTAACCTCGACCAGCGCGGGTCGAGGGAAAAAGTTAATTTTCTGATGTTTTAAGTAAAATAATATATAATAAATTAACCAGATTATTTTATTTCATTTAAGGAAACATCTGTTGTAGCGTGGTGACGGCGAAACTGTTTCCTAAATTAGTGATGCATCATAATAACTTCAAAATGGCAAGTCAATGTCATTAATGTTGCTGCGTAATTAAATGACAACATGTTTCCCTTTTAATGGGTTAAGAAATTTTTGATTGTTGGCAACGTTTGAGGGGAATCTCTGCCGAATTAGCAAGGCGTTAGAGAGAATTCTCGGCGAAGAACGACGACAGATCGAGATCAAGTATCGCTACACCGACGTCGAAGGATATCAATGAAAATGGCAGCACAACACCTTCTTCAATGATCGATCCTTTCAAAAGGTAGGGGTTCGTTATTTCAATTTCTTTTCCCCATTTTAGAGTTTAAACGACGAACGCAGATCAACCATGAACAAGTTGATCTGTGGTTTCGTACGTTCTTATGGAAGGGTTTTCTTTGGGATTATATTGGGGGAAATAATCCATGATTTTTATTCTTGTTGATCTCTACTCTGTTTTAATCCTATTAATGGGAGTGGATCAACGTCGTGACGAACGACGGCGAAGGTTCGTTCCTTATTTTTTTGTTTGGTTTTCTTCCTCCTTTTTCCCCACGTGTTCTTCGCGGGGCGATGAACAACGGATCGTTGCGCATCCGTTCTGTGACACAACGATCCCAAACAAAGGTTTGACACATCAACGACCTTGTGGAGGTGTATCGATGATGGCGGATGACGAATCGTACCGGATCGGAAAGAGCATTCTTCGAGAATTCTTCATGCGGGAAGATCGGAACACATTTTTAGAGCCTATCGGAGGCCTGAAAGTGACGGAAGCGGCTTTGTGGGGTCGGGGTGACCAGAACCTGGAAGTTTTGCGGTGATCGGATAGCCAGATTGATGATCGGAGCAGCATGGGAGGCGCGCTGGCAAAGAGCGCCGTTTCTGGAAATTTTCAGAATACACAACGTTTAATTCCGATGAACATGTCATGTAGTTATGGAAGTTGCGGCTAGGGATTCAGGGTCAGAGAGGAATCACACGGCGTGTGACCCCGGTCACACGGCGTGTTGGACTTCCCCGAAGCTCGGCGTGTACTTTGGGTAGTACACGGACACGGGATGCTCTACATGGCTTCAGGTGGCACGGCGTGTATAGCTCGGTAGAGGCGGCTACGTGGAGCTCGGAATGTATCCTAGGGATACACAGACATGGGATGGAGTACACGACCGTGTACTCCCTCACTCGGCCAGGTGAGGTAAACAGTGCGGGTCACCCCGTGTGTAGATTGCACGGGTTGGAGTACACGGGTTTGTGATCGTGTACGGGCACATGGTCAGAGTACACTGAGCCAACCCTAGTTACCCAGACATGGCGTGTACTCCGTACTACATGCCGTGTACTAAAGTTTTCAACCCGACTAGCCTCAAGACATGGGCCGTTGTACATATGCAGTACCCGGGGTCAGACAACACGGCGTGTATCATTTCTACTTGTCGTGTACTTTTAGGAAACAGCTTGGTCCTTTTGTTCACTGTGCCTTGAACATCTTTTGTTTGGGTTAGTGCCCCTTCTTCTTATTCCCCTGAAAGTCAGGAATTATTCCCTCACACAGGATTATGATCCCTTCAGCAGGAATTTTCTGTGATAGGGTCAGGCATCCATCCAAGAGGCCCGGATCGAGATCCTCTATCCATTCCAGACCCTAGGTAGAGTTAGGCATCGGTGTGGCCAACATTACCGGGCGTTGATCCTCTACCTAGCAGGTGCATTCCGGATGAGTTGCGGTATCCACCATGGCCCTGGTAGTGATCCTCACTTCTGTATCGAAATCTTTCCCACTCAATAGTGTGTCTCCCGTAATGAGTGTAGCTATCTCTCGTGACGGTTCCTGATTAAAATCACTTCCTGTACGGACGTCATCAGAGTTATAAGACTCATGGAGTGTGTTCTCCCGGAACGAGCGCATCGTGGAATCATGGAACAGAATCCCTTCCGGGGGTATGCGGGTGCGTGACTTGTCTCTAGACCACGTGCCTGGGTTTTGAGTATGTCTAGTTTTTTTATATGTTCTGTAAACATATATTGTGCATACCTGACTGTACTATTACTTTGTATTGCTTTGTGGTTTTTGGGGTCCTCTACTGAGTATTGTAATACTCACCCCTGCACGGGCTTTTCCCGTACATCTGGTGTCTTGTGCAGACAAGCAGCCTTTTGATAGAGTCCAGGGTGGACCAGGACAGGACCGAGATTTCTGAGTTCCCTACAGGCCGAGGCATTCCTATGGCTACGAGCGGCAGTCCGAGTACCTTTGTGCTTACAGGTTGGACAATGCAGTTTTTCAGACTCTTGTTTTTGGTGGGCTTGTATTCTGGCCCAGTTTACTTTTACAGTACTCTACCTTTCGTCATACTCTGTTGGTTGGGTTTAGTTGTATGCATGCATTTTTCTTCCTTAGTGTTTTACATTTTAGCATTTGTGGGATTGGAGATGTGTCCGTGTGTACAGGTAATTAGGCAATGCCTCCCAGGATAGTGACATGCCTACTCGGTGCTAGTCACTAGCCCCTATCCTATTGGAGGCGGGCTTGGGGAGTCATGGTGCAGGCCCCACTAGGACTGGCCATGATAGAGTGGTATCAGAGGTGGTCGGTTCTACCTTAGGACCAAGAGTCTGTGAGTTTGGTTTGGGAAAACAGTGTTGAGTGTTTCAGGTTTGGCTTTCAGGCCAGAGACTCCAGTGTTGGTGCGGCAACCGACGTATCCATACACCAGGACTCTGATAACCTGCTTTTCGACCTGGTTCACGAAAACACTGGTTACGGGGAAATAAAAAGTTACATGCATCGTATAGGAATGGGTTATGTCTTCTATATCATTGGTGTATGCTATCCAGATATACACATTGACCGTGACACATCTTGTTTCTTTACAGGATGCCTTCGCGACGCGTACCCGCTAGGATTCAGAAGAAAGATCATGAGGATGACCCCCACAGTGAAGAGACTTCGATATAGGGACCATCCCCCCAGGCGTTTCCACCAGGTGGTTCACCTGTTATACCACCACTAGTGGAGTATCCAGTGGTACCTGCAGTACCGACCGGTGAGGAGTGCAGGCTTAGCGCACTCCACTAGTTTCACAGACAGAGACCAATCAGGTTCTGAGGCGAGCCCGACCCTCAGGTGGCTAAGGACTGTCTTGAGGCGGTGACTAGAGTATTCCGTCTAGTGGGGACACCGGCAGACCAGATGGTGATCCTAGGAGCGAGCCTTCTTCAGGGTTCGGCGGGACGATGGTGGTGTCTGACCACTCAGACTCACGATGACAAGACTCTTTCGTGGACAGAGTTTGAGCGATTCTTCAGGGAGGTGTTCTCTCTGGTCACACTGAGAGATGTGTGCATCCAGGAGCTTCTTCAGCTCCAGTAGGGCAGTTTGACGGTGGATGACTATTCATCGAGGTTCACCAACCTCGCCAGGTACTCGATGGATATGGTCAGGGATCAGTTCTTCAGACCTCGGACCTTCGAGCGAGGTCTACAGCGTGACATCTGAGCTAGTGTCGTACCTCTATGAATTTCGACTTATGCTAGAGTGCTCTAGTGGGCCTTGGTGATCAAGATCTTCTTGGCAGAGTAGAGACAGAAACCGGCAGTCAGCAGTAGGCAGACAGGTGCGGAGACACCGGCCGCAGGGAGCCGACGTCAGGAACATGGATCTGGATGTGGGAGATGTCATAGGAGGACCCAGGACGGGGTATCGACAGTCCAGGGCTCTTAGGCTGGATCCAATCAGCCTAGGGAGAAGTGATGCTATGCATGCAATGGTAGGGGCATCTCGCTTGAGATTGCCCGACACGTCAAGCTACTGACAGGGAAGTGGTGGATGGACCACCAAGGCATAGGCAGAGAACGGAGCAGGCAGATCCGCCAGGCGGCGGACGTGGCAGAGGAGCAGGGAGAGCTGCAGGTGGTGGTAGACGCTTCAACTTACTTCCACCACCACCCCCAGGAAGTCCACACCAGGCTCAGGGAGCTGGGGGGACAGGGACGGGGACAGCTGTATGTGGTCGAGGCATACGACCAAGGGGCTCCAGGGATGATTCGAGGTATGATCTGTGTCTTTTCTACCTTGGATACTGTACTCATAGACATAGGTTCCAGTCATTCCCTTATATCCACATGTCTTGTACAAAACCTTGAGATTCCGGTAGAACCGTTGACTCATTCCTTATGCTTGGAGACGCCTAAAGGAGGATACTCGACAATCACACACATTTACAGATAGTGTGATCTTACCCTTGTAGTTGAGAGTTTCCGTTGTAACCTCTTTGTGGTAGCGTCTGTAACACCCCGAGCTTCCACGATACGCTTCTCATTCAATAATGCAATAGCTTGCATTTTACGCAAGTTCGAGTTCTAACACACCGCGACTAATCAAAGTAGTCGTTATGAATAGTAATACCCACTTTTTAAAATTATAGAAATTTTATATTTCAAAATGGACTTCATTTTTGTATTCGTAATATCGAAATTATCCAAATTTAAATTTTTTGTAATTTTCTGAGAACTTCCAATTTTTTATGAATAGTGAAAATTACTTAAAAACAACTTTTTTAATCTAAATAATTTATAGTGATAAATTATACTATTTAGTGGTTTTAAAGTATAATTAGAATATATTTTTACCATTTTATCCAATGGTGGTCATTAGAATTAATTTGACATTGAAATTGGACATAAACAATTGCCTATCTTTTGATATAAATTGTTTCTTAAAAACACGCTATTGTTGTGACAGCGGGAATTAATTATAAAATTAATTAATGCAACTTATATGTTTGGAATTTTGTAAAATAGACTTCATTTTTGAATTCCTAATATCAATTATTGCTTAGGGTGAACTTTTGGCATTGTTTTGAAAAACATCAATTTTTGATGAATAGTGAAACCACTAAGTGGTAGTTAAATAACTGATTTTTCGTTTAAATGAAATATTACCACTTCTGTGATTTGATTTTCAAAAATATGACATACATGGTTGTCATTAAGAAGTAAAACGTGGTTCAATGAGATTAAAATTATTTTTGGTGAATAGTAACTTTTAAGTTCTTAATCGCGATTATAGGTAATTAGTGTAGTTTAAGATAAAAATATTGTTTTAATAATATGAGATGATCTTGAAACTTGTCCTACTCCTATTGGATGAGTCATGGACGACCAAGAAAACCCATGGGTCAACTTGGGGACCCCATGGAACCACTTTGGTTGGAAAATGACATTAATATATATTTATTTAATGTTAAAGTAAAAAATGACACAAACAAGAAATGTTTTACTAAAACAATTTTTACATGGGGTTATACAAGTCATATTTTTTAGTATAAATAGTAATTGGAAAGATAAAAAGATTTACTACATCATAGTATTTTTTTTATAATTTTTAGACATTAAATAAATTAAATTATTTACGACATCATTATGATGCAGCGATGACCTCATTATTTAACGATTTTAATAAAATGAAATGATAATGTAAACTCCAATGCTTAAACTTGTCCAAAGACTATTGGATGGGTATATTTCGAACCCTTATCACCTTATCCACGATTTATATAAGTGTGGGACCTTTATAATCCGAAAATCATTGTATAATAAGGTAACATTTCCTTACATTCCAAGAGTGCCCCTCCTCTCCTCTTATAAAAGGACCCCACCTCTACCACCTCATTCACACATTCAAGCCATTTGGCTCGGCCAACCTCTGCCCAAATACTCTCCCAACTTCCCCCTCTTACTCCTAGAATCCTCACTTTGGGAAAAACTCTTCCCAAGGAAGCCTTTGGCTCAAATCAAAAAGAGTTACCCGATTTTGAGGTAATGTCTTCTCAAATGTTGTTTTGTTTTATTTTTCTTCTCCAACCCCCTAAACTCTTTTTATTAATTTATTTTTTAACAAAAACAGTATCCTAAATATACTAGGATGTTGTTATAAGAAGTATTCGAGCTACACTTACACACACCTACATCTAATGGTTAAAGAAAATATGGTTTCTGTGGATGGAGAATTTCTGCCTCACGAAATGATGATTGTTCAACACTCATATAACACCTTCAAAGGTGGCCATTAAGATGTCACTATATTTATATATGATATATAATATGTTTATTTTTAACTTATTCTTCTTTATTTCTCATTTATGGCATACTTTATGATTTCCATTATGGGTAAACGCGATAATTTCATTTTAGGAAGTGCGGACTACCGCCCCCTCAAAGTGATTTGAATCGTTAATGCCATATGTGGGATGTATAAAGGATGGAGTAAATGGTATTATACACTATATTATAATGGAATTATATTATACATTTATATAATTATTATTTCATTCCATTAAATACGAAATAGAAATGAAAGTAGCGTTCATGCGTACGTACGGCTTACCGTCTCCATGAACGGTGCATTTCATTTCTTACCTGTAAATGTTACGTAATATTATAAATGAATGTATATACTGGATATATATGATATATATGACATCTAAATCATGAATATAATTCTGGAGATAATGAATATTTTACCACATAAACAACTTGTAATTATAAGAAGTTTATTGTTGACTCAAGTACCAAAGATCGACAAAACGACCGCTATTAACTTAAATAATTACATAATGTTTATAACATTGTAATAAGTGATATAAAAAGGATAATGAAATTTAAAATGGTTATTAATAAGTTATATATTAACTCTAGTTTATTATTCAGGAGGTTAAATAACGGTTGAGTCAAGTCAGACACGAGGTAAGGGAATTTCATAACCCAACTTCCATTCTTTGGGTCAATCTCCTACTTTCAAATTATGTCATGATATTATTATGTCGTATATTGTATATATACTTTATTTATGTGTACATATAGTGAATACACATAATAGATATATTTTATTTAAAATTGATCTTTTTAAGGGACTTCGTCTCAATCTCCATTCATTGAGGCATATTTTGTTTTATACACAAATTTCTTTTGTACAGTGTATAAACCCCTTTGACTTTTACGTTTATTCAAAAGGAATCTTTTTATACGAAGAGTTTAACTAAACTACAAAAAGGGAATTTTTTTATTTCCGTACATATGCGGAGACAACGACTTCTCCGCCGCCGTGACCATTATTTGAGTTTCGGCTTCCTCTACAAGCCATCATTTTTTTGATGAAAAATAAATACAAAGTTTTAACTTTCTTTTATTTTGGTATTGAAAATGGTTTTGAAAGAGTTTTTATTATATCAATGTGTTGTATTGATATCTTGTTATTGAAATGTGGAAATGTTATGTTTCCTTTATGCATGTTTTATGTTATACGATTATGTTATGGTTTATGATATGTTTAAACCTATTCATATGTGGAATGTATTGGACTTAATAAGTGACGGGTGGAGCCCTCTATAGCTCCTCGATGCATCGGTAGGTCTCATGAGACAACTAGACGTGGAATTGGTAGAGGCCCTTTCCCAATTTGATTTATGGTTTTGGTCGAGGCCTTAATCATTTTAGACGTCTTGGCCGAGGCCTTGACAAAATGTTTCAGAATGTCTGGCATTATACATTCCCTCATTATGAAAGTGGTTATTGATATTACATGTGATTATTCGACCAGTAGAATATCCATGTGAAGAAGTGAATGGCATTATCCAATTTTACTTTTTCCATATTATGTTTATGTTAAAGTTTAAAAGGATTTTGTTTTAGTTATACATTGCCTTAAATTTTTATGTTTATTTATGAAAGCTTCCGCAATATTGTTATCCTTACTGAGCATCTGAGCTCTCCCCTTTCAATGTTTTAATATTTTCCAGGATGTGAAAAAATATTTTATGAATGACCTGCAGGGATTGTCAGAATAGGATATGAGTGTGGACTATGGAGACTTTGTTATTTTAGTTTTTCACCTTATGATGTAATGTAACATTTATGAATGTATCTAGTGTTTCCAAGGCTACTAAACTAATCGGTCTTTCGAGACTTGATCTTTTGTGATCAATCCAATGTTACGAAGTAATGCACCGACTCTGGGTAGCTGGGGTCGGGGCGTTACAGTTGGTATCAGAGGAAGTTTATTACTAACCATGGAAGCTAGATTTAGATAAACTCCGATTAGAGTACATAGCTCGAAGATGGACTTTGAGGATTAGTATAGAAGAACTTCCTAGAATTATGGTATTGTAGAGATGTTGTGAGTTTTCTGAGCAATACATCCCTGTCTGGATACGAGCAGGTAGAGGCGGCTCTGGCACAGATGTACCTAGGGGTAAAACCCGAAAACAACGCTTTGAGCTAGACTCGAATGAGAACTGGTGCACGACAACGGGCCTTGCTGCACTCTTGGTTACGACACTCCCGGGGGATATGCTTAGGATAATTCTCATTTTCATTACAAACTACTATGAAGGGTTATAAGTATATACTTCCTCAAAGAAAACATTTTTATGGATTATATCCATAAATAGTTCAATTTATGTTAATTATCTTACAAGTATGGAATTATGTATTTTCATTCATAAACTAATATAGTTTATGCCATTGTTTAGAAATGGCACCTAGTGGAAGGAATGGAAACCGTATCAATGCACGCACTCCGTGCAGGGATTTCCCTCCTGCTCAAGATAATTATTGTGGAGCTGGAGATACAACTGGTGCTGATCAACTTGTTACCATACTGGGACAACTCACTCAAGTTATGAATAATAACCTTACTCGTATAGATCACCCTGATCCACAACGTGGAGGATTAATGTTAGACCGCTTCATGAGGCAACAACCACCAAAATTTAATGGGGGTATAAATCCGCTAGTAGCTGAGCAATGGATAAACTCCTTAGAGAAAATATTCCATACCTTGGGGAGTAGCGAAAGGGAGAAGGTTGTCATGGCAGTTTACCGCCTCACTGGAGATGCCGATCAGTGGTGGTCGCTGATTCAAAACACAAAGGAAGATGATGACGTATCAAATATGGAATGGAAGGAGTTCAAAGAGCCTTTCTTAGAGAAATACTTTCCTCGTGACCATCGAGAAGATATGGAAAGGCAATTTCTGAGTCTGAGGCAGAAGGAGGATGAGAATGTCGCAAAGTATGAGGCTAACTTTACAAGGTTAGCGAGGCATGCTGCTGATTATATACGTAACCCAAGGAGTAAGATTGATCGTTTCTTTGATGGGTTAAAACCATTTCTCCGTCGAGCTTTAGTATCACAATCCTTCTCATCATACGAGATATTGTCTCGTGTGCTATCAAGACAGAAAAGGAATTCTATAAGTATTATGACAAAAAAGTAAAGCAAGAGAAGAAGAGAACGGTGGAACAAGAGACAGATAAAGGGAAAAAGGGAAAGAAGGATTTCCATTATGTGATAATTGTGGGAAGAATCACCATGGTACTTGCCTAAAAGGAATGGGAGTTTGTTATAAATGTGGAGAAAAGGGTCACCAGGCTCATGATTGCAAGGGAAAGAAAGAGGCTATCAAAGTTGAATGCTACAATTGTAGAGAAATGGGTCATTATGCAAATTAATGTCCTAAGAGTCAGGGAAACTTACCTCAGAAAAGGCCAAGGGATCAAGGACAATCTTATGTTGTTACTACAGTTGAAGCAGAATAACTAATGTATTGGTGCTTTTGGACTCATGGATTATATTCTGGTTATTAGAATAATGTGATATATATATATATAAGGATTGTACTGTAGTACTTGTTTATTTCAGTAAGGTTTTAATATGATGAAGGTAATTATAATTTTAGTATGTGACAATAAGAGAAACTTTACTTTGTTTGGGGAATCTGATAAATTGATTTTGGAATTAAGAGACCTTTTAGAGAAAGTCTGGACAGAGGTATTTTGGATAACTATAAAGGTTGGAATGGATTAAGTTGAACTTTGGATAGTATTGTTTAAGGCTAAAACATTTATGAAGATTATTTTTGGAATATTATAATACTATAGTTTTAGGAAAAGGACAACCTGCAGGGTGGGGCATAACCCGTCGTGTCGGACAAAGCTGCAGGAATCGAACCCACAATCATAGTGTGATAGGCCTTTATTTCCTACCACTAGCCTACAGGAAGTCCCTGGTTATTACAAAATAATTTTACTAATCTAAATGGTATGTGTTAACATTTGGAACCTTATACAATTAGGCTAATTATAATATTTTTGAGTTCTAATATCTTTTTGAGTGAAAGATGAGTTGAAGGTTGAAACTCTATTTGTCAAGCATAAATATATATATACATATCTCTTATTCAATGAATAAATTAATTCTTAAACTTTAGTAAAGGGATATTAAAACAAAAAATGTGTTATCCTAATACCTTATGTCTTGTGGAACTGATGATATTTTAAATCAACATAGATTGAAGGCTTTGAGGCCCTCAATTTGATAGTTGATTGTGATTGATGACCTCAATCACTCCCTACAAATATTTACGTTTTTCCTCCAATTATATTTCTCTAATTGCCACCAATGTTCTCCTAATCGAGATCATAATTGGGTGGTGACTCTTTCACTTCCCTTTCTCTCTTATTAAGGATAAATTTTATTAATATTATTTCCGATGTGGGTTTTCCACAAAGGTATTTTCTCTTTTCAACCTTTTATTTTCAAAGTAAAATTTCAAATTGCGAGGACGCAATTTATTAAAGGAGGGGAGAATGTAACACCCCGAGCTTCCACGATACGCTTCTCATTAAATAATGCAATAGCTTGCATTTTACGCAAGTTCGAGTTCTAACACACCGCGACTAATCAAAGTAGCTGTTATGAATATTAATACCCACTTTTTAAAATTATAGAAATTTTATATTTCAAAATGGACTTCATTTTTGTATTCGTAATATCAAAATTATCCAAAGTTAAAATTTTTTGTAATTTTCTGAGAACTTCCAATTTTTTATGAATAGTGAAAATTACTTAAAAACAACTTTTTTAATCAAAATAATTTATAGTGATAAATTATACTATTTAGTGGTTTTAAAGTATAATTAGAATATATTTTTACCATTTTATCCAATGTTGGTCATTAGAATTAATTTAACATTGAAATTGGACATAAACAATTGTCTATCTTTTGATATAAATTATTTCTTAAAAACACGCTATTGTTGTGACAGCGGGAATTAATTATAAAATTAATTAATGAAACTTATATGTTTGTAATTTTTTAAAATAGACATCATTTTTGAATTCGGAATATCAATTATAGCTTAGGGTGAAATTTTGGCATTGTTCTGAAAAACATCAATTTTTTGATGAATAGTGAAACCACTAAGTGGTAGTTAAATAACTGATTTTTCGTTTAAATGAAATATTACCACTTCTGTGATTTGATTTTCAAAAATCCTACATACATGGTTGTAATTAATAAGTAAAATGTGGTTCAATGAGATTAAAATAATTTTTTGTGAATAGTAACTTTTAAGTTCTTAATCGTGATTAGAGGTAATTAGTGTAGTTTAAGGTAAAAATAATGTTTTAATAATATGAGATGAGCTTGAAACTTGTCCTACTAATATTGGATGAGTCATGGCAGACCAATAAAACCCATGAGTCAACTTGGGGACCCCATGGATCCACTTTGGTTGTCAAATGACATTAATATATATTTATTTAATGTTAAAGTAAAAAATGACACAAACAAGAAATGTTTTACTAAAACAATTTTTACATGGGGTTATACAAGTCATATATTTGACTATAAATAGTAATTGGAAAGATAAAAAGATTTCCTACATCATAGTATTTTTTTTATAATTTTTAGACATTAATAAATTAAATTATTTACGATATCATTATGATGCAGCGATGACCTCATTATTTAACGATTTTAATAAAATGAAAAGATAATGTAAAATCCAAGGCTTAAACTTGTCCAAAGACTATTGGATGGGTATATTTAGAACCCTTATCACCTTATCCACAAATTATATAAGTTTGGGACCTTTAAAATCCGAAAAGCATTGTATAATAATGTAAAATTTCCTTACTTTCCAAGAGTGCCCCTCCTCTCCTCTTATAAAAGGCCCCCACCTCTACAACCACATTCACACTTTCAAGCCATTTGGCTCGGCCAAACTCTGCCCAAATACTCTCCCAACTTCCCCCTCTTACTCCTAGAAGCCTCACTTTTTGAAAAACTCTTCCCAAGGAAGCCTTTGGCTCAAATCAAAAAGAGTTACCCGATTTTGAGGTAATGTCTTCTCTAATGTTGTTTTGATTTATTTTTCTTCTCCAACCCCCTAAACTCTTTTTATTCATTTCTTATGTAACAACACCAGTATCCTAAATATACTAGGATGTTGTTATAAGAAGTATTCGAGCTACACTTACACACACCTACATTTAATGGTTAAAGAACATACGGTTTCTGTGGATGGCGAATTTCTGCCTCACGAAACGATGATTGTTCAACACTCATATAACACCTTCAAAGGTGGTCATTAAGATGTCACTATATTTATATATGATATATAATATGTTTATGTTTTACTTATTCTTCTGTATTTCTCATTTATGGCATACTTTATGATTTCCATTATGGGTAAACGCGATAATTTCATTTTAGGAAGTGCGGACTACCGCCCCCTCAAAGTGATTTGAATCGTTAATTCCATATGTGGGATGTATAAAGGATGGAGTAAATGGTATTATACACTATATTATACTGGAATTATATTATACATTTATATCATTATTATTTCATTCCATTAAATACGAAATAGAAATGAAAGTAGCGTTTATGCATACGTACGGCTTACCGTCTCCATGAACGGTGCATTTCATTTCTTACCTCTAAATGTTACATAATATTATAAATGAATGTATATAATGGATATATATGATATATATGACATCTAAATCATGAATATAATTCTGGAGATAATGTATATTCTACCACATAAACAACTTGTAATTATAAGAAGTTTATTGTTGACTCAAGTACCAAAGATCGAAAAAACGACCGATATTAACTTAAATAATTACATAATGTTCATAACATTGTAATAAGTGATATAAAAAGGATAATGAAATTGAATATGGTTCTTAATAAGTTATATATTAACTCTAGTTTATTATTCAGGAGGTTAAAGAACGGTTGAGTCAAGTCAGACACGAGGTAAGGGAATTTCATAACCCAACTTCCATTCTTTGGGTTAATCTCCTACTTTCAAATTATGTCATGATATTATTATGTCGTATATTGTATTTATAATTTCATTATGTGTAAATATAGTGAATACACAAAATAGATATATTTTATTTAAAAATGATCTTTTTAAGGGACTTCGTCTCAATCTCCATTCATTGAGGCATATTTTGTTTTATACACAAATTTATTTTGTACAGCTTATAAACCCCTTTGACTTTTACGTTTATTCAAAAGGAATCTTTTTATATGAAGCGTTTTACTAAACGAAAAAAAGGGAATGTTTTTATTTCCGTACATATGCGGCGACAACGACTTCTCCGCCGCCGTGACCATTATTTGAGTTTCGGCTTCCTCTACAAGCCATCATTTTTTTTGATGAAAAATAAATACAAAGTTTTAACTTAATTTTATTTTGGTATTGAAAATGGTTTTGAAAGCGTTTTTATTATATCAATGGGTTTTATTGATATCTTGTGATTGAAATGTGGAAATGTTATGTTTCCTTTATGAATGTTTTATGTGATACGATTATGTTATGGTTTATGATATGTTTAAACATATTCATATGAGGAATGTATTGGACTTAATAAGTGATGGGTGGAGCCCGCTATAGCTCCTCGATGCATCGGTAGGTCTCATGAGACAACTAGACGTGGAATTGTACAAGTCCCTTTCCCAATTTGATTTATGGTTTTGGCCGAGGCCTTAATCATTTTAGACGTCTTGGCCGAGGCCTTGACAAAATGTTTCAGAATGTCTGGCATTATACATTCCCTCATTATAAAAGTGGTTATTGATATTACATGTGATTATTCGACCAGTAGAATATCCATGTGAATAGGTGAATGGCATTATCTCATTTTACTTTTGCCATATTATGTTGACGTTCAAGTTTAAAACGCTTTTGTTTTAGTTATATATTGCCTTAAATTTTTATGTTTATTTATGAAAGCTTCCGCAATATTGTTATCCTTACTGAGCATCTGAGCTCACCCCTTTCAATGTTTTAATATTTTCCAGGATGTGAAGAAGTATTTTATGAATGACCTGTAGGGATTGTCAGAAGAGGATATGAGTGTGGACTATGGAGACTTTGTTATTGTAGTTTTTCACCTTATGATGTAATGTAACATTTATGAATGTAACTAGTGATTCCAAGGCTACTAAACTAATCGGTCTTTTGAGACTTGATATTTTGTGATCATGCCAATTTTACGAAGTAATGCACCGACTCTGGGTAGCTGGGGTCGGGTCGTTACAGCGTCGAGGCCTTACGACGTCATTCTCAGTATGGATTGGTTATCTTCGGTCCATGCCCAGATTGACTATTTTAGGCGAAGGGTGCAGTGTGTCCGCCGTGATGGAACAAGGTTTTCCTTTTTCGGAGAAAAGGAAACCTAGGCCGCACAAAATGGGCTCATGCATAAGAGGGGGAAGACGATCACTCATGAGTTGTCTATCCTTACCCTCGGAGCAGTAAATGTTGTGAGCTCTCAGTTCCCAGCAGTGGTGGTGGAGTATGAGGACATCTTTCCAGAAGATGTTCCAGGGATACCTCCCCACCGGGTAAATGACTTCTACATCGACTTACACCCCGGGATGACACCTATTTTTTCATTAGCTTATCGGATGGATCCCGCAGAGCTTCGCAAGTTGAGGGTACAATTGGAGGATTTTCAGAGCAAGGGTTTCGTAATACCCAGCGTCTCACCCTGGGCGGCTCTAGTCTTGTTTTCCAAGAAGGCATACGGGAGTCTGAGGTTGTGTGTGGATTACCGGTGCCTGAACCAGGTGATAGTGAAGAACAAGTATCCCCTGCTGAGAATTGATGACCTCTTCGATCATCTAAGAGGGGAACAGTGGTTTTCGAAGGTTGATCTTCGATCAAGCTATCACCAGCTATGAGTGCAGGATGAGGATATACCGAAGAAGGCTTTCAGATGTCTCTATGGTCATTAGGAGTACTTGGTGATGCCCTTTGGCGTGAAGAACGCCCCCACAGTGTTCATGGGTTTGATGAACCGGATCATCCAGCCGAACTTGGACCGGTTTGCAGTAGTGTTCATCGACGACATCCTTGTGTACTCGGCGTCAGAGGATGAGCACGTGAGACACCTGCGGATGGATCTAGACGTACTTCGGGAGCACCAGCTTTATGGGAAGCTCTCAAAGTGTTAGTTCTGGATCCGTGAGGTCCACTTTCTGGGACATGTCATCATTGCAGATGGAGTAGCTGTGGACCCAGCCAAGGTGGAGGCTGTGTTAGCATGGGAGACACCTCGGAGCGTAACGGAGGTGCGAAGCTTCCTTGGGTTGGCAGGATATTGCCGGAGATTCATCCCTGATTTCTCCCAGATATCAGCACCGATGACAGCCTTGACCAGGATGGGGAAACCCTTCGTGTGGACAGAAAAGTGCCAGCAAGTATTTGAGCAGCTAAGATAGAGTTTGACGAGCGCCCCAGTCTTGAGATTGTCGGAGGAGGGTGTCGAGTACATAGTTTTATGCGACGCATCAGGGACCAGGCTCGGATGTGTCCTGATGCAGCGGAACGTAGTGATTGATTATGGTCCGTGCCAGCTTAGGCCGCATGAGAAGAACTATGTGACCAATGATCTCAAGTTAGCAGCGGTATTCTTCTTATTGAAAATGTGGCGACACTACCTTATGGGTGATCGGTTAATTGTCTATTATGACCACAAGAGCCTCAAGTACATCTTCTCACAGAAGGATCTGAATCTGAGGCAGAGGCGTTGGCTGGACTTCCTTCAGGACTATGATTTCGAGATCATCTATACTCTTGGGAAAGGGAACAAGGTGGCGGACGCTCTTAGCAGAAGGTTGAGCTCACAGCTATTGAGTGAGGCGACATGACAGTTAGTCGTGTTACAGTTATCTTTCATGGATGGAGAGGATACATCTTTCCTACAGTCGATGGTTGTCACCCCTCCACTCTTATAGTGAGTTAGGGAGGCACAACTTGGGGATGTCGACTGTATAACCTTACGTGCACAGTTATCCACAGGACATGCTCCTAAGGTATATTTTAAAGGTGGGGAGCAAGTACTTCTTTTCAGAGGATGCACTATTGTACCAGTGGTGTTGCAGGAGGAGGTCCTGAGGGAGTTCCATACATCCCCTTTGGCGGTACATCCCGGAGTGACAAAGATGTACCAAGACCTCCGACATCAGTTCTGGTGGTCAGGCATGAAGAAGGCAGTGGCCGAGTTCGTTTGTCGATGCCTCACATACCAGCAGGTGATGGCTGAGCACTAGGTTCCAGCAGGGTAAGCTCACTCCTAGAAGTTCTAGAGTGGAAGTGGGATGGAATATCGATGGACTTCGTGACGGGCTTACCATGGACGTCCAAGGGGCACAATTCCATCTGGGTGATCATTGAGTGACTCACCAAGTCGGCCCACATCCAAGATATCAGGGAGCAGAGTTCCGTAGAGAGATTGGGAGGCCTGTACATACTGGAGATAGTTCGGCTTCATGGCGTCCCCTCGACTATAGTCTCAAACCGAGACGCCCGCTTCACATCCCGATTGTGGAAGGGGTTGCGGGAGGATTTTGGGACTCATCTGCGGTTGAGCACAACATTTCATCCCCAGACAGATGGTCAGAGGGAGAGGACCATTCAGGGTCTGGAGGATATGTTGCGTGCCTATATCTTGGACATGGGTCGCAGTTGGGAGGACCACCTACCACTGGTGGAGTTTTCGTACAACAATATCTACCACTCCACCATCGGTATGGCACCGTTCGAGGCCTTGTACGGGAGACCCTGCCAGTCACTGCTTTGCTGGACCGAACCCGGAGAGTCAGCACTCATGGGTCCAGAGATAGTGAGAGCTACTACAGAGAAGGTGCAGATCATCCGGGAGCAGATGAAGACTACACAGATCCAGCAGAATTCTTATGCTGACAGGTAACGGAGACCTCTAGAGTTCGAAGAGGGAGACCACGTCTTCCTTCGGGTCTCACCTTGACGAGGGTTGGGGAGATTTTTCTGAGGCGGCAATCTATCTCTGAGGTTCATCAGACCTTTCCAGATCCTGGGCAGAGTTGTCGAGGTGGCGTACCGCCTGGGGCTCTACCGCCACAGTTGCATCGGGTACATGATGTCTTCCATGTGTCGCAGCTGAGGAGGTACGTGCCTGACCCATTGCACATCATCGACTGGGGCGAGATGGACATAGAGGATGGAGTGACCTTTGCTGAGTACCTGGTGGAGATCGAGGATTGGCAGGAGAGGATCCTTCGTGGGCGATCGATTCCCTTAGTGCACGTCTGGTTGCAACACGGGAATCTTCAGGGGAGCACGTGGGATCAGGAGGCCCAGATCCATGCCCAGTGCCCTCATCTTTTTGAATAGCCTTTGTTTTGGATTTTCAGGGATGTAAATCCCCAAGGTGGGGAGAATGTAATGTCTCAGATTTTCCGTTTATTATTTTTAAATATTATATGGAATTATTTCGAGACCAGTCGTGAATATGGAACATCATTACGAGGTCCAGTGAGCCTGAAATGGTGGTTTGAACTTTTTTTAGTTAAGTGAGTTAGTACTTGTGCGCGGTTGTGGAAATTTCCAAATGGATGCCCGGATTAAAAATCTGAGTGCACCATTGCATCCGGGACGACGACTTTACCTAAGAATGAGGCTAACCTCGACCGGAGCGGGTCGAGGGAAAAATATAATTTTCTGACGTTTTAAGTAGAATAAAATAAAATAAAATAACCAGTTTATTTTATTTCATTTAAGGAAACGTCCGCTGCAGCGTGGCGATGGTGCAACTGTTTCCCAAATTAATGACGCATCATAATAACATCAAAATGGAAAGTCAACATCATTAATGATTCCGCGTAATTAAATGACAACATGTTTCCCTTTTAATGGGTTAAGAAAGTGTTGATCATTTGCAACGTTTGAGGGGAATCTCTGCAGAATCCGAAAGGTGTTAGAGAGAATTCTCGGCGACGAACGATGACAGATCGATATCGAGGATCGTTGTGCCGATGTTGAAGGATCTCGACAACAACGGCAGCGCGACACCTTCTTCAACGATCGATCCTTTCAAAAGGTAGGGGTTTGTTATTTCAATTTCTTTTCCCTGTTTTAGAGTTTAAACGACGAACACGGATCAACCACGAACAAGTTGATCCGTGGATTCGTACGTTCTTACAGGAGGGTTTTCTTTGGGATGATTTTGGGGAAAATAATCCATGCTTTTTATTCATGTTGATCTCTACTCCGTTTTGAGCCTATTGACGGGTGTGGATCAATTCCATGACGAACGACGATGGACGTTCGTTCCTCATTTTGTTATTTGGTTTTCTTCCTCCTTTTTCCTCGCGCGTTCTTCGCGTTCTTTGTGGGGAGACGAACAAAGGATCGTTGCAAATCTGTTCTGTGATGCAACGATCCCAAAACGAAGGTTCGACACCACAACGATCATGTGGAGGTGCAACAACGATGGAAGATGACGAATCAAATGAGATCAGAAAGAGAATTCTTCGAGCGTTCTTCATGCGGGAAGATTGGAACACATTTTCAGAGCCGATCAGAGGCCCGAAAGCGATGGAAGCAGCTTCGTGGGGTCCTGGCGACCAGAACCTAGAAGTTTTGCGGCAATCGGACGGCCGGATTGATAATCGGAGCAGCACAGTAGGTGCGCTAGAGAAGACCGCCATTTCTGGAAATTTCTAGAATACACGGCGTGTGCTTCCGAAGAACACGTCGTGTAGTTCTCGCGATGGCGGCTAGGGATTAAGGGTCAGAGAAGAATCACACGGTGTGTGACCCCAGTCACACGTCGTGTTGGACCATCCCCGAAGCTCGGCATGTACTTTGGGTAGTACACGGACACGGGATGCTCTACATGGCTTCAGGCGGCACGGTGTGTACTGCTCGGCAGAGGCGGCTACGCGGAGCTCGTCATGTATCCCGGGGATACACGGACATGGGATGGAGTACACGACTGTGTACTTCTTCACCCGGCTAGGCGAGGTAAACAGTGCGGGTCACCCCGCTTGCAGATTGCATGGGTTGGAGTACACGGGTTGGTGACCTTGTACGGGCACATGGCCAGAGTACACAGAGCCCACCCCAGTTACCCAGACATGGTTTGTACTCCGTAATACACGCCGTGTACTAAAGTTTTTTACATGACCAGCCTCACGACACGGGTCGTTGTACATCGTCAGTACCAGGTGTCGGACAACACGGCGTGTATCATTTCTACACAGCATGTACTTTTTGGAAACATCTTGGTCCTTTTGTTCATCGTGCCTTGAACATCTTTCATTTGGGTTAGTGCCCCTTTTTCTTGTTCCCCTAAAGGTCAGGCATCATTCCCTAACACAAGATTATGATCCCTTCAGCTTGAATTTTTTGTGATAGAGTCAGGCATCCATTCGAGAGGCCCGGATCGAGATCCCCTATCCATTCCAGACCCTAGGTAGAGTCAGGCATCGGCATGACCAACTTTATCGGGCATTGATCCTCTACCTAGAAGTTGAATTCCGGATGAGTCGCGGTATCCGCCATGGCCTTGGAAGTGATCCTCATCTGTGTATCGAAATCTTTCCCACTCAGGAGTGTGTCTCCCTTAATGAGTGTAGCTATCTCTCATGACGGTTTCCGATGAACCGCACTTCCCGGACAGACGTCATCAGAGCTATAAGACTCGTGGAGTGTGTTCTCCCAGAACAAGTGCATCACGGAATCTTCGAACCGAATCCCTTGCATGGGTATGCAGTTGCGTGACTTGTCTCTAGACGATGGGTCTGGGTTTTGAGTATATCTGGTTTGTTTTATATGTTCTGTAAGCATATACTGTGCATAGCTGACTATAATTTTACAATGTATTTCTTTGTGATTTTCGAGGTCCTCTACTGAGTATTGTTATAGTCACCCCTGCACGGGCTTTGCCTGCACGTCTGGTGTCTTGTGCATATGAGCAGCCTTTTGACAGAGTCCAGGTCGGACCAGGACAGGACCGAGCTTTCTGAGTTCCATACAGGCCAAGGCGTTCCTATGACTATGAGCGGTAGTCCCAGTACATTTGTGCTTACAGGTTGGACTTTTCAGTTTTTTAGACTCTTGTTTTTGGTGGGCTTGTATTCTGGCCCAATTTACTTTTACAGTACTCTACCATTCGTCATACTCTGTTGGTTGGGTTTAGTTATATGCATGCATTTTTGTTCTTTAGTGTTTTACATTTCATCATTTTTGGGCTTGGAGATGTGTTTGTGTGTACAGGTACTTAGGAAATGCCTCCCATGTTAGTGACATGCCTACTCGGTGCTAGTCACCAGCCCCTGGCCTATTGGAGGCGGGCTTGGGGAGTCATGGAGCGGGCCCCACTGGGATGGGTCATGAAATTTTAGGACATCCATCCTCTATCTATCCCTTAAGATAATCTTTATGAGGGATTCGATCTCGCATCACCTCTACAAATAAGCCTTCAAAATAGTCTTATAAGGCCCAAACCTTTAACATTACTTAATCTTGAGTTATTTCAAGAGTACACATTGAGGATCTTTTCAGGTTTAGAGTTTTATAGAATTAGATCATAAATCATGCATTACATTCCACATTTCTAAAAGGTGGTTACATAAAAGATAGTATTATTTTTTCCCATCAAAGGAGACATATTTCAAATAAAACATGGATTCTTTCTTGACACTTCCTCGACACTATCATCACATCATGTACCTTTCCCTTAACCTGTGAAAAACATTTCAAAAACATGGGATGAGCATAAAACACTCATCTAGGGATATAAAAGTACGGAATGAAAACATTATTCCATGTATACATAAGAATTAATGAAATCATACATTACTCATAAAACATAAGCACTTTATCATACCTCATGAAATCATATGATTTATGAATAACTCATAGAAAACATAAGACATGAAGGTAACTTGAGGTAGTCATAACATTCTTACATAGGGACTAACCCTTATAGTTACATTTGGAATACCCATTACAGTATATTCCCTAAATCTCTTTAGAGAAACCTTAGTGTTTAACTCCTTCTCATTACCCAATTCATTGGAGATATATCACGGGCTCACCCGCCATTAGTTTATCACAGAACCAATCGTCTTCATAAACAATGCCCAAGAACCATAACATATTCGTATCACATAAAACATGCATAAAGGAAACATAACATTTCCCCATTTCAATCACAAGATATCATAAACACATCAATATAATCAAAACATTATAAAAACCCTTTTCAAAACCAAAATAAATGAAAAGTAAAACATGTTATTTATTTTTCATTTTTAAAAATGTTATGGATTGTAGAGGAAGCCGAAACTCAAATAATGGTCACGGCGGTAGAGAAATCATTGTCGCCGCATACGTAATACAAAAACATTAACTTTTGTTGTTTAGTAAAAAACTTCATATAAAAATATTCCTTTTGAATAAAAGTAAAATTAAAAGGGTTGTATACACCATATAAATGAAAGTTGTGTATAAAACAAAATATGCCTCAATGAAAGGATATTGAGATGATGTCTCATACCTCATTCCCGACTTGACTCGATCGTTCTTTAATAACCTGAATAATAAACTATAGTTAATTTCTACTTGATTAAGAACATTTTTCAAGTTCATTATTCCTTTTATATCACTTATTACCATGTTATGACCATTATGTAATTATTTAAGTTAATAATAGTCATTTTTTCGATCTTTGGTACTTGATCCAAAAATAGACTTCTTATAATTACAAGTTGTTCATGTGGAAAAATATCCATTATATACAGAATTATATTCATGATGTAGATATCATATATATCATATATATCTAGTATATACAATCATTTATAATATTACATAACATTTAGAAGTAAGAAATGAAATGCACCGTTCATGGAGATGGTAAGCTGTACGTACGCATGAACGCTAATTTCATTTCTATTTAGTATTTAATGGAATGAAATCATAATTATATAAAGTTATATTAGAATTCCAGTATGAGTTCATATGTCATAAAATTAACTCCATCCTTTATACATGTCACATATGGCATTAAAAAATCAAATCACATTGAGGGGGCGGTAGTCCGCACTTCCTAAAATGAAGATTTCGCGTTTACCCAAAATGGAAACCATAAGGTATGCCATAAATGAAAAATATAGAATCATAAGGAAAACAAATAAATAATATATATCATATATAAATAGAGTGAAATCTTAATGTCCACCATGAAAGGTGGTAAAATAAGATTGAATAATCATCGTTTCGTGAGGCAGTAATTCTCCATCCATAGAAACAGTATGTTCTTCAACCATTAGACGAGAGTGTGTGTAAGTGTAAATCAAATACTTCTCATAAAAACTTCCTATTATATTTTAGATACTTGTTTTGTTACAAAAGAAAATATTAAAAAGAGTTTAGGGGGTTGGAGAAGCAAAATAAAACAAAAGAACATTAGAGAAGACATTACCTTTAAATCGGGTAAATCCCATTGGTTTGAACCAAAAGGGTTTCTTGAAGAGCTTTATGCCTAAGTTAAGGCTTATAGGATACAGATAGAGATGTGGAGAGATAAAATGAGCAGAGATTGGCCGAGCCAATGGCTTGAGAGGTGTGGGTAAGGTGGTAGAGGTGAGGGCCTTTTATAAGAGGGAGGAGGGGCACTCTTGAAATTCAAGAAATGTTACTTTATTATATAATGAGTTTCTGATTTTAAAGGTACCACAATGATATATTTCTAGGATAAGGTGATAAGGGTTTGAAATAAAACCATACAATAGGTATTTGTCAAGTATAAGTCTTAGATTTTACATTTTATTTTCATTTTATTTAAATCTTTCATTAATGAAGTAATCGCTTCATCATCATGGTGTCATAAATAAATTAATTTATTTAATGTCTAAAAATTATAAAAAACTACTATGATGTAGGAAATATTTTTATCTTTCCAATGAATATTTATAGTTTAAGAGATCATTTATGTAGACAAAATTAAAATTGTTTTAATTAGGTGTTACATACTTTTGTGATATTCTCCTTTCTTTAAAAATAAAATGATAAAGAGTCACTATCACCCAAAAGTGATTCCAGGGGGTCCCTAAGTTGGAAAAAGGAATATCATGGTCGGACATGACAAAACCAGTAGCATTAGGACACATTTTGGTTTCATTTGTTATTATTATGATATTATTTTATTACCCTTAACTACCCCATTACTAATTAATCATGATAATTAAAGATAATTACCGTCATTACTATTCATAATGTCCATAAACCAAAGAATATTAATTAAATAATTTGTACCTTATGATTACAAAAATGGAATCCATTTTACCAAATTCCAAACACATAAATGTAGTAATTAATTTAAAAATAATTATCATAGTCAAAACAAATAGCGGGTTTTTTAGAAACAATATCTATCAAAAGTTTGACAATTATTTATGTCCAATTTCAAAGTGAAATTAATTACAATGACCACCATTGGATTAAATTGTAAAAATATATTATATTTACACTTTAAAACCAATTAAAAAGATAATCTAGCCATATAATTATATTAGATGAAAAATCAGTTTTGAGGTAAAATGCAGTATTTTTCATTGTTCGTTAAAAAATGAACATTGTCAGAAAAATACCAAATATTTATCCAAAGTAAATTTCAATTTCCCAATACTAAAAAATAAATTTATTTGAACAAATAGAGCTTATAAAATTGTCAAAAGATATATTTAAAAATGGTTCTCCATCAAAAGGTGGTAAAACAATCATTTAAAAATATTAGAGAATTCAATTCTTAAGATTGGATTTATTATCATTTTAAGCCTCTAAAACACTATATAATTCATAAATAGACATAGATATGAAAATCCATAATTATTTAAATACTTGGGATGTTTCATCCTTCTCCTTTTTAGAAAATTGCGTCCTCGAAATTTATTTACTTATCGAATAAGTGGGGGTATGTATCCCTTATTGCATTTTCAGATTCCCATGTTGCCTCTTCAATCATGGGGTTTTTCCACTAAACCATTACTTGATGAATCCCCTTATTCCACAATACTTGATCCCTATGGTCAAGAATCTGGACTGGTTGTTCCTCTTAAGGTAGATTCTCTTCCATCTGAACTACCTCTGGACTCAAAACATGAGATGGATCTGGCATGTACTTCCTTAACATTGAAATATGAAAAACATTGTGTACCTGAGAGAAACTTGGAGGTAAAGCCACTCGGTATGCAACTGATCCAACTCCCTCTAGAATTTAATATGGTCCAATAATCCTTGGACTCAGCATTCCTTTCTTACCAAATGGCATCACACTTTTCCATGGTGAAACTTTGAGAAAAACATGATCACCTACCTCAAAAAGGAGATCCTTCCTCCTATTGTCCGCATAACATTTCTGCCTGATCTGAGCTGTTCTCATGTGTTTCTGTATCAGCTGAACTTTTTCTGCCAACTCTTCTACCAATTCTGGTCCCATAAACATCCTTTCACCCACTTCAACCCAAAAAGCTAGAGTTCGACACCGCTTCCCATATAATGCCTCAGATGGTTCCATCTGTATACTGGAATGAAAACTGTTATTATAAGAAAACTCAACCAAAGAATGTTGTTGGTCCCAACTTCCCTAATAATCCATCGAACAAGAACATATCATATCCTCCAATGTTTGAATTGTTCATTCTGACTGCCCATATTATTGAGGATGAAAAGATGTACTAAAACTTAATTCAGTACCGAACGACTTCTGATGGCCTTTCCAAAAGTAAGAGGTAAACCTGGGATCACGATCAGATACAATAGAGAGGGGAACTACATGTAACCTAACTATCTCTTTAAGATACAAATGAGAAAGTTCATCTAGTGAAAAAGCATCTCTTATAGCATGGAAATTAGCAGATTTAGTCAAGTGATCAACAATAACCCAGATTGCATTATTACCTCGAGGTGTCTTCGGCAATTCCACCACGAAGTCCATGTATATATTCTCCCATTTCTACTCTGGTATTGGTAATGGATGAATCATCCCTTTCGGTAACTGTCACTCTACTTTAACGTATTGACAAATCAAACACTTCACAGTAAAATCAGCAATATCTCTTTTCACTCCATCCCACCATTAATACTCCCAAAGATCTCTATACATCTTATTACTACCTGGATGAACTAAAAACGGATAACTATGAGCTTCACATAACAATTATCTCTTCAACTGTGAATCACACGGCACACAAAATCTCTTCCCAAATCTAAAAAAATCATTATCAATGTTGAATTCAGGTAACATACCCTTCAGAACCAGCTCAACCTTTTTCTACAACTCATTGTCTTGCTTCTCAGCTTGCTTAATTCTATCTGATAGAGAAGATTTCACTAATACCTGAAAAAAATAGAAGAACATCCTGTACCAACAACTTCTATGCCAAATTTAATCAAATCCTTAACCAAACGATCACGTTCCAAATGTAACATGGTTATTGAAGCATTAATATTTCAACTCAAAGCATCGGCCACTTTATTTGCTTTTCTCGGATGGTAATGAATTGTAAAATCTTAATCCTTGAATAATTCTAGCCATCTCCTATGTCTCATGTTCAATTATTTCAGAGTCAATATATACTTTAAACTTTTGCGATCAGTATATATTACACACTTTACACCATACAAATGATGCCTCCAAATTTTTAAAGCGAAAACAACAGCAGCTAATTCCAAATCATGTGTAGGGTAATTTACCTCATGAATTTTCAACTGACATGAAGCATAAGAAATTACCTGATCATTATGAATTAAGACGCAACCATGTGCTTTCAATGAAGTATCACTGTAGATAACAAACTAACCACTTCTGAAAGGTAGTGCCAAAACTGGAGCATTCACCAATCTTCTTTTCAACTCCTAGAAATAATCACCCCATTCTTTTGTCCAGATAAACATAAAACACTTCCGAGTTAGAATAGTCAATGGACTAGATAACCATGAATTTTTTTTAAAAAACAATCAGTAATTGCCTACCAAACTAGGAAAACTATGATTCTCAGTTACATTTCTCGGTCTTGGCCATTCTTCAATAGCCTTTGTTTTTGCAGGATCAATAGTTATTCCATATTTAGAAACAATGTGACTAAGAAAAGAAATTTGTTGCAACCAAAACTCACACTTTATGAATTTCCCATACATTTTCTTTTCCTTTAGGGTTTTCAAAATAACCCTTAAATGACTTTCATGCTCCTCTTTACATTTAGAAAAAACCAAAATATCATCAATGAAATCAACCACAACCTTATCCAAGAACTCATGGAAAATTATATTAATAAGTTCCATGAATACAGCAGGCGCATTGGTTAACCCAAAAGGAATTACTACAAATTCATAATGGCCATATCTTGTTCAAAACACAATCTTTGGAATATCTTCTTCCATTACCTTCAACTGATCGTACCCCGATCTCATGTCAATATTTGAAAAATAATGAGCACTCTGGAGATGATCAAACAAATCATCAATATGAGGCAAAGGATATTTGTTCTTAACAGTGATGTTATTCAAGGATCTACAATCAATGTAAAGTCTCATTGAACCATCTTTATTTTTAACAAATAAGTTAGGAGCACCCCATGGTGATGTTCTAGGTCGAATGAAACCTTTCTATAATAAATCTTGCAATTTCTCCTTCAACTCTAAAATTTCAATTTCATCCATTCGATAAGGGGGTTTTGAAATTTTCTTAGCATCAGGAACTAAGTAAATAGTAAATTTAACTTCCCGGTCCAGTATTATTCCAGACAACTCATGAGGAAAAACATCAAGATACTCATTTACCACGGGCACATCATTAATCTGAACAGTTCCTTTATTTTCAACAATATGTGAAAGGTAACATTCATTTCCATCTTTTACAAGTCTCTCAGTCTCTTGATATGTTATCAACAGTAAGGGTTCATTCTTGTACACAAACTGAAAGTCTTTACGAAAAGAAACATCTTTATCTCTACAATCAATCTTAGCATGGTAAACAGAGATCCAATCCATACCCAGAATAACATCATACTCTACTATAGGTAAAACAATAAGGTTTTCAAGTAGGTTCTTTCCACGTATAAGGATAGAAAAATTCTTATAAATTCTTTTTGTTTCATCTTTTCCCCCCAGGTGTTTTTACCACAAGTTCAAGAGCCATTTCTTGATATGGAATTCTCAATTTACTAGAAAATTTTTTAGAGTTGAAAGAATGTGTAGACCCCGAATCAAAAAGCACATTGGAATGATCTGAAAATACAAACAAACTACATGATACCACTTCATTTGATGGCCCCACATCTGCTGAAGTAGTTGCAAAGGATTTCACATCACCTTTCTGTGTGTATTCTGACTGCTTCCCATCATTTGAGCTCTTTGTCGAACACCCATTTGCATAATGACCCATATCATTGCACTTGAAACATTTCACTAACTGTAAATAATATTTGTTCTTACCATCACCCTGATCTTTTTCAGTGCAATCACGAGCCATATGTCCAATCTTACCACATTGGTAGCACTTTTCAGAATTCAAAATACATTCCCCAGAATTCTTTTTACCACATTTATCACAAACTAAAAACTTAGTTTCCTTACCATCAGACCTTTTTGAATGATTCTTCCCTTTCTCTTGCCACCTCGGTCTCTTCTTCTGTTGGTTGTTATATAACACTTGATCATCGGCAAACTCCATTTCCACTTCTCATCACATCGAACAAGCTTTTCATAACTCTTGAACTCGCAAGAAGCTAAATTCCTTCGATATTTTGGATTTAATCCTGAGTAAAAATGATTGATTTTACTATCAAGGTCTCAGATGAAATTTGGAGCATACTTTTCCAATCAAGTGAACCTTTCTTCATAAGCAGCAACTGAGTCGTCATCTTGCCTCAATTCCAAGAATTGTTTTCCATTTTAAGTCAAATAGACTTAGGAAAATATTTCTCAAGAAACATACCTTTTAATTCATCCAAGTCAAGAGCATCAATCTCATCAGCATCCCTGATATTTTTAACCATCGACCACCACTAATCTGCTTCAACCTCCAAACGGTAAAAAACAAGACTAACATTTTGATTGTCTAAACACCCCATGACATCCAAAATCTTCTCCAGTTCATTAATCCACCCTTCAGCTAGCACAAGGTCAGAGGATCCTCTGAATGATGCGGGATGTTGCCTCAGGAAATGCTCCACCACTGACATGTTCCTATGTGGTTTATCTGGCTGATCTCGTGCATGGATACCACCACCATTTATCCCTTGAGTCAACTACGCCATTACTGCAACAAACTGTTCAGTTCCAATTCTGACCATCTCAGGATGCTGATTCGGAAGGTCAATTCCTTCGGTATGCCTTCCTAGCACTACTTACCTATTTCCTCTATAGAAAACCATTCTGAACAAACATGTCTTAGATGAAGAAACATGGTAATCTTCAAATTCAATATCATTTCAATTTGACCATAAAAAATATTTTTGGATAATATTTTAATATAATTCTAACTCCTAAAGTTATCTAAACTGAACTCTGATACCAACTATAAGGACCCAGCCTTAAACATTACTTAATCTTGAGTTATTTAAAGAATACACATTGAGGATCTATTCAGGTTTAGAGTTTTAGATAATTAGATCATAAATCATGCATTACATTCCACATTTCAGCAAGGTGGTTACATAAAAGACAGTATTCTTTTTCCAATCCAAGGAGACATATTTAAAATAAAACATGGATTCTTTCTTGACAATTCCTCGACACTATCATCACATTATGTAACGCTCCCTTGACCTGTGAAAAACATTTCAAAAACTTAGGATGAGAATAAAAAGCTCAGTAAGGGATATAAAAGTACATAATGAAAACATTAGTCCATGTATACGTAATAATTAATGAAATCATACTTTACTCACAAAACATAAGAACTTTATCATACCTCATGAAATCATAAGATTTATGAATAACTCATAGAAAACATAAGACATAAATGTATCTTTAGGCATTCATAACATTCTTACATAGGGAGTAACCCTCATGGTTACGTTTGGAATACCCATCACAGTATATTCCCTAAATCTCTTCGGATAATCCTTAGAATTTAACTCCTTCACATTACAGAATTCATTGGAGAGCTATCATGGGATCACCCACCATTAGTTTATCATGGAACCACCCGTCTTTATAAACAATGCCCAAGAACCATAACATAATCGTATCACATAAAACATGCGTAAAGGAAACATAGCATTTCCACATTTCAATCACAAGATATCAAAAACACATTGATATAATCAAAACATTATCAAAAACATTTTCAATTCCAAAATAAAATAAAAGTAAAATAGGGTATTTATTTTTCAATTTAAAAAAAGTTATGGCTTGTAGAAGAAGGCGAAACTCAAATAATTGTCACGGTGGCGGAGAAGTCGTTGTCGCCGCATACGTAAGACAAAAACATTCCCTTTTGTCATTTAGAAAAACACTTCGTATAAAAAGATTCCTTTTGAATAAAAGTAAAATTAAAAGGTTTTTATACACATTATAAATGAAAGTTGTGTATAAAACAAAATATGCCCCATTGAAAGGAGATTGAGACGAAGTCCCATACCTCATGTCCGACTTGACACGATCGTTCTTTAATCTCCTGAATAATAAACTAGAGTTAATTTATAATTTCTTAAGAACATTTTTAAAGTTCATTATTCATTTTATATCATGTATTACCATGTTATGGAAATTATTTAATTATTTAAGTTAATAACGGTCATTTTGTCGATCTTTGGTAATTGAGCCAAAAATAGACTTCTTATAATTACAAATTGTTCATGTGGTAAAATATCCATTATATCCAGAATTATATTCATGATGTAGATATCATATATATCATATATATCCAGTATATACATTCATTTATAATATTACATAACATTTAGAGGTAAGAAATGAAATGCATCATTCATGGAGACGGTAAGTCGTACGTACGCATGAACGCTACTTTCATTTCTATTTCAAATTTAATGGAATGAAATCATAATGATATAAAGGTATATTATAATTCCAGTATGATATAATATGTAATACCATTAACTCCATCCTTTATATGTCCCACATATGGCATTAACGAATCAAATCACTTTGAGGGGGCGGTAGTCCGCACTTCCTAAAATGAAGATATCGTGTTTACCAATAATGGAAACCATAAGATATACTATAAATGAAAAATACAGAATCATAAGTAAAACATAGACATAATATATATCATATATAAATAGAGTGACATCTAAATGGCCACTATGAAAGGTGTTAAAAGAATATTGAACAGTCATCGTTTCGTGAGGCAGTAATTCGCCATCCACAGAAACAGTAAGTTATTTAACCATTAGACGGGAGTCTGTGTAAGTGTAAATCAAATTATTATCATACCAACATCCTACTATATTGGAGATACTGGTTTTGTTACAAAAGAAAAGAATAAAAATAGTTTAGGGGTTGGAGAAGAAAAATAAAACAAAAGAAAATTAGAGAAGACATTACCTTTAAATTGGGTAAGTCCCCTTGGTTTGAACCAAAAGGGTTTGTTGAATAGATTTCTGCCTATGGTAAGGATTCTAGGATTAAGAGAGGGATGTGGAGAGATAAATTTATCTGAGCTTGGCTGAGCCAATGGCTTGAGATGTGTGGGTAAGGTGGTAGAGGTGGGGGCCTTTTATAAGAGGGAGGAGGGGCACACTTGGAAATTCAAGAAATGTTACATTATTATATAATGAGTTTTGGATTTTAAAGGTCCCACAGTGATATATTACGAGGATAAGGTGATAAGGGTTCAAAATTCACCCATCCAATAGGTATTTTACAAGTTTATGTCTTAGATTTTACATTATATTTTCATTTTATTTAAATCGTTCATTAATGAGGTAATCGCTGCATCATCATGGTGTCATAAATAAATTAATTTATTTAATGTCTAAAAATTATAAAAAAATTACTATGATGTAGGAAATATTTTTATATTTAAAATGAATATTTATAGTATAAGAGATCATTTATGTATACAAACTTAAATTTGATTTACTTAGGTGTTACATACTTTTGTGATATTCACATTTCTTTAAAAATAAAATGATAAAGTGTCACTATCACCCAAAAGTGATTCCATGGGGTCCCTAAGTTGTCACAAGGAATCCCATGGTCTTCTATGACATAACCAGTAGCATTAGAACACATTTTGGGGCCATTTGGTATTATTATGATATTATTTTATTACCCCTAACTACCTGGTTACTAATTTATCACGATAATTAAAGATAATTTCCGTTATTACTATTCATAATGTCCAAAAACAAGAGTCTTAATTACATAATACGGACCTTCTGATTCCAAATATGAAATCCATTTTACCAAATTACAAACACAGAAATTATAGTAATAAATTTAAAAATAATTCCTGTTGTCAAAACAAATAGCGGGTTTTTTAGAAACAATATCTATCAAAAGTTTGACAATTTTTTATGTCCAATTTCAAAGTGAAATTAATTACAATGACCGCCAATAGATTAAATGGTAAAAATATATTGTATTTACACTTTAAAACCAATTAAAATGATAATATATCCATATAATTAAATTAGATGAAAAAACAGTTTTGAAGTAAAATGCAGTATCTTTCATTATTAATTAAAAAATGAACATTGTCAGAAAAATACCAAAAATTTATCGAAAGTAAATTTCAACATCCCAATAATAATGAATAAGTTTATTTTAAAAAATATAGCTTATAGAATTGTCAAAAGATAGATTTAAATATAGTTCTCCATTAAAAGGTAGTAAAACAATCTTTTAAATATATTAGAGAATTCAATGCTTAAGATTGGATTTATTCTCATTTTAAGCCTCTAAAACACTGTCTAATTCATAAATAGACATAGATATGAAAATCCATAATTCTTTACTTACTTGGGATGTTACAAGTCTTCCTTTACCCACTACAAAAAAAGTAATAGCATAATTATATAATACAATAGTCCTTTATTTTATACCTCCTCCACATCAAGATACATTTCATCACAATCCTTTATAAGTATAATAAAATATATGGAGTCACAAAAAGACAAATTCTTATGACTTCCAAATCAATAAATTAGAAACTATATTCACGTCCACAATTTGTAAGAGATCTTGAATTCATCGTCCTATAAAAGATCTGTCCATGATAACTAACACAGATTCATATCAGAATGATATAATTTTAACCTCAATCTATTTTGATATATTAAGACCACAAACTGGTTATAAATTAGGCCATTATAACATATATTTAAACAAAATCACACTTCCACTAACAAAGGATCACATGAGGAAATGATTTTCTCATGGGGACACAACGGATTATACCCATACACAATCAATTGCATATATTGGACCATGATGAAACTAAAAACAACATGATATGTCTCAAATGAAACAATAAACATAAATCCCACATCTGTAAATAGATAGTCTGAAGAACTTATCAAATTCCCCTTTAGATACTAGAAAGTCACCTAGCACTAATTGGTCCATATAAAATCCTAATCCATCCCAGTAAAGGATAGAAATGGGGATATGTTGTATTTAAAATTATACATAAAACTTCAATAATAGTTCTTCAGAACATGGAATCTATAAACCTCCACAACCGTCATTAGTGATTCCTAAGAAAAATATCCACTTTCCACAAGTTATTGAGTACCAATTTTTTTCAAGAGGCCACAGGACCTAAGAAAATTCACATCACATGTCCAAAATTTTCACTTGGAAAACATACCATCGATATAACGGTGTTGAAATATAATAAAAAAATCCCATTGTTTGTTTAAATAGTCATCCTATGGCTTTAATTAATTGAGTATGTCATCAAAAAACACTGTCATAATCTAATTTAAGAACACATCGAACATAGTTTTCATTAGTATAATAATTTTTTTATAATACATAAATTCAAAAAATTATTACTATGAAATAAAATTTCCTATACCAATACCTGAAAACATTCTTCAATATTGCCTTAGTGTTCACCCTCATTTGATGGAACTAATACCATAGTAAAATCTTAAAAAACTGTCTAGATCCCTTAAAATTATAAGATAAATAATCAATAAATGGAATAAAATAGATATTCATTATTGTGACATGTTTCAACTATAGATATTATATATATTACCTTATACTACCATCTACCTTATTAAAGAATAATACTTGTGCATCCCATGATGACATACTGGGACAGATGACTTGATTCTACATCAAATCATCATTATAGATCTTAAAATCGCATGGCTTGGATGATTCAATTTGATAGTAGTCCATCAAGAATAGAGAGGCTCCATGAATTAATTATTAACCAAATGAGATATCACCTCTAGGTGTTATAGTTACTACCTCTTTTTAAAAAATATATGAAAATAACTTGGTGTATTTAATAAACTCCACCAACAATGCCTCTATTAAACCCAATGGCAGCACTATAAGATAATGAAATAATGGATAAAATTTATTCAGTATTTTCTTGGTCAAACATACCAAAAAAACACTATACAATGGAATTCCACTTCTTAGAATACAATATTCTTTAAAATAAATCGATGACAACACCCAGAGAGTACAAATAGGTAATTACAAGAATGAAATTATATAGTTGTATCTATAAAAAAACTAAATCATGTAATGACTGATATTTCCCAATAATTACCTCTCCATACTATTGTATATCTGGTAGACTTTACTATCCTCCCACTAAAATAGAAAACATTAGGGAATCTAGAAGCCTCTCTACCTTGAGTCCCAAGCCATGCACCAAGGTGGTTGCGTTGAAGAAATGTGATGCTCCATAATCAAATAAAGAATAATACATCGTAGAAAATAAATATATGGTGCCACAAAAAATCTCCAAACCCTCTGGAATTGGAATCTCAATAGTAGGGATTTTGATCTTTCCCATCTCCTCTACCTCACTATCCCTATTAACGACCACCTCTATTGTCAATATCAAGAATATTTCCTTCAGTGTCAGGGAAATCAATTGTATATCCTCTACCAGACCCATCTCACCTCTAAAACTATAATAATATTTTATCCTACTTCTGGTATGACCTCTTTGAAAACTAATATTAAGGATGAAATAGAAATTTATCGTTCAAACGTTATTGGGACGCAAGGATCATCTGGAACTACGTTACTTTATAACCCTGAACTCGATAAGAAAATCAAAATGGAAAAAAAATTCTCATGGGAGTCATGGGAACAATAATCCCTTCTAACATATGAGGATGACTACTTGTGATGAATTTTTTCTATTATAAACATTGATAATCCTGACATTCAAGTCCCTATATTTGTGACTCTTATCCTTGAAAATCCCAAATAACTCCCCTCCTTATATGATTGGAGGAACAAACATCCTTTATATCGTCTCCCCCTCCATCTCAACCATTATATAAAAATTAAATGTAAACAGTTTACTATAATTTTTCTGTTTGGATACAAAATAATTTATAATCATTTTTTGTGGTCTCCTTGTTAGGAAAATTATCATGAGAAAAGAGAAGATGGTGACTAAATCTAATCCTAGTCTCCAACAACTCAGGCTCCCTGGACGAAAGGAGGGAAACTAAGCCCTATTTAGCACCCTCGTCACCAAATAAGGTAATTCTCCATGGAACTACATCTAACATTCATCCCATTAAATATCCATCTCATTCCACTCCCCTTCAAATAGGATCCTTCGATGGCATAATACTACTCACATTTGGATAACATCTAATTGAACTTAATTTTAAACCATTGTGTAGATCAAAATTAAGGTTATATAAATCTAAATAAAATATAGATTAGTCTAAAAATCATAGTATCTACCCACATGAATTCCAAGAACTTACTTTGGAACTCACACAATATCATCCTATTGGACTCATTCTCCTTAACCAAGTCAACCCCTTAATGATCAAATAAATCATCCTATCAAGCCTCACCAAACTGATCCATAGGTGTTGAATAAACACCTTCAACCCGTAAAAACATAAATAAAACTTCTAATATTGGTGTCATAAATATCACTAATATTCATTTAATTACACTTATTTTAGACCCTCTAAAAACACCAAATTTTCAAACACAAGTAAAAAATTATGATGCATGTAATGTTGCGAAGACTCTAAACTAAAATATGTATTATGAGCCCAGTAAGGTTTAATAATTCAATGTCCTTGTTTTGGATCAGTGTGGGGCCTAATTAACTATAACATCGTTAGTATCTATAATGAAACAACTTTGGCTACCACCTTAACTGGCACACAGATCATCCCATCACATTACATAAAGAATATTCAGAATCACAATCAGGTGGAAACTTTTTCTTGAGAATGATAAGAATATCCATGGGAATAATTTATAAATTAAATTATAGTTATCACAACAATGGATCATTTTACCAAAAATAAATAATAGTATATCCATAGATTTTCTATCCATGAAACAACAAGTAAGTGTAAAAAAGTAAAAAATTAATAAACAACAATAAATATTCATGGAATTTTCATATATATATATATCTATATCATCCATAAATGAATGTAAAACAAGTAATAAAAGATAAAATACAAGAAATTGAAATTAGATAGAAGTACAGACTTCATGGCGAATACATCATCATATCCAAAAATAAAATAAATAAACCCAACATGAATCCAACTCCATTCCCCTCAAGTTTCTCATTAATCCCAAACTCTCCCATCTTTTTCCCACAAAACAAAAGAAAAATCAAGATAAAATTTATTACTAGTAATATATTTCTATGTGTGAGAGAGAGTAATACATCCTATAAAGTTTCCATGTACTGATTCTATTTAAAAAAATGAATAAATAAGGCATGAGTGATGGTTTAAAATATAATAGGGAGAATAATTTGGTTTGTTCATCGATAACTGATAATAAAATCAATTCAAAATTAAATTTTTTGAAACAAACATTTTTCTCTTTTTAAATACTTTCCATTTTTCATAATATAATATGTCCTAAAAATTCTATTATAAATTCATTTCATGTCATTCCATGAAAAAATATGAAAAGATATATTACTTCCAAAAACATATTTTAAAAATAGCCTTTTAAAACATTTATATAACACAGTCACCCATATTTTAAAATACCACACTCAAGGTGTAAAAAATTAAAATATAAAAGGAAAATAAATAAAAAATCTAGTGGTGATACTAACATAATGTATAAGGGGATATAATATGAATTTTAAAGGTAAATTCCCAATAAGAAACCATCTATAGAAGATAAAAGCGTCATGGTATACTAACCAAGGTACTCAAGCAATATGATCCAAAATTGGAAGTAATAACCTTTGGTAAAACTATAAGAACATTCATATCCTATCAGTATCATTGAACTAATCCTCCCCTAACAACATATATGGAGAATGAATCTATCATGGTGGATATCTAGGAACACTTAGCTACGAATTTACACTCTACCTAGACAAATGCTTAGCTAGGTATGACCTTATATAGGAATATAATTTGTTACCATGACTTCTTATGACTAGGAAATCATAGAGGTGATAAATAAATAAAATACATATAGGAAAATAATCAATATCACACACCTAATATTAAACACCATTGTATAGAACCTCACCTTTGGAATCATATATCCATTATTAAATGATAAATAAACCACAAATGGAATCACCTATATAAAAGGGCTATCCGAGAGGGATTCAAAATCTATAAACACATTATATAGTTCCTATTGGGCCTTTTCATAAAAATAAAATCCGAATAATGAACATTTTTCATTTAATAGGAAATTAATTAATTGTAATACATTAAAAAATTTGAAATTAACCATTTTAAAAACTACAATTTTCCTATTAAAATAACCAAAATCACCTTTTAGAACAATATAATTTTGTACAAGATTTATATTTTTATTAATATCATTTAATAAAACCCCTTTGTCATTTTCACAAGTGGCTTGGTACACCAAAAAAATCTTTAAAATATATTCAAAATCTATCTATGAAACTTTTTATGTAAGTCCAAGAAATACCATCAAAAAAGTTTATATTTTCATGTATGTATCATATACAAATACACATTAATTGAGACATTTTTTCAACACTCAATTATTCTATGAATTTTATTATATCAGATATGAATTGAAATGGATATCTCAATCTTGGTGGAAATAGTATATAATGTGATGCCCTTAATGTAGAATCCCTAACTAAGGAATAGAATGATTTATATAATACCTTGACATCAAAAACCATAGGATTAGTTTCAACTCATTTCTTAAAATTTTCAATTATTACCAATAAGGTTTATGGGAATAAAAAAATCAAGATAACATAAAGAAATAGAGAATATTATGAGTAATATAAAGAATTTCTCTTAGAAATCCACATTGAATGACAAAATAAGACTATAAAAATAACGTAGTGTGGGGAGAAAGGACATCCAAAGTAATTTTAGGGACAATTTTAATGAGAGGGAGATAAATAGGAAGGATTAGTCCTTAAAAATGAAGAGTATAAAATATGGAAATTCAAACAAAATATCCATGCAATCTCAAATAGTTTACTTCACCATATAGTAACAATGAATCATTAATTGGATAATAAACACGCCCTGTATGATTTCATATATAGACCCCATATGGTTTAAATAACTATGAACTGACCATGAAAAATATAAATTCTTTTAATTATAACACTTTTGAAAAGTAACCATATGATTTAACTAATTTAAAATACTAACATTGTGACCTCTAATACCATTAAATTTCCACATTCGAAGCTTAAAAAATACTAATGCTCATAATAATATAAATTAGTATAAAACAGCACACAATAACCAACTATTTTAATATGCTCCTGTTATAATTCTCCCCAAAATGATATTTTCCCCCTAGAATGTTCTCGGTCAAAAAGAGAGTCTAACTAAAACTATAATACCATCCGACATATTGCTCAAATTAAGTGGTTCTGGGATATCTCAGATAGAATTCACTAAAAAAATATTCTCATGATAAACCATTGAAACTATCTATCCCAAATCCTCAACTAACTAGATAAAAATTTTAATGTTACACCCAACCACTCCCCATATAGAAACACTACCATTCATCCAAATTTTCTTAAGTGATTTGATACGTAAAAAAGGTCACCCTACTATTTATAACCTTTAAAAAATGGTCAGAAAAGGGAAAAGTATATCTAGATGGAATCTACCACTAAAACCCCCCCCCCCCTAAAAAAATTATTGAAGGAAATAAATATTCCATCAACAAAAAATGACCATTCAAAAAAATAAGTCATAATTCCCAAGGAGATATAACCAAAACTGATAAAAATATAGAAATTGAATCTAGAAAATATCCAATATACACATACTAACATTTATATAAAATATACAAGGCACCAACTACATCAAATTAAAATAACAACCAACAAGGGAATCCACCCATGGCCATCAATCTACAAGTACAATCTATGACCTCATGTGTGGTTCATTATCCCATTTCAAAACCAATGAAATGAAATAAGAACCCTCATGTTCTCTCTAAGAAGTCTCATCATTCCTAGAAACTCAAGCATGGACCTAAGGGTCTCCCATATTTAACCCATTCAAAATAAAACTCAAATGGATATCCTCTAGGACCACAAATCCTCCATGAATCATAATTTTTTTCACCAAGAAAAAATACTTTAGTGAATAAAATATATCCACAATATCTCTCAAAATAACTCTTTTATTACTAAAATCCTTACTTATATCCCAATTCATGAAATGGAAATCCACCAACACCAAAATAATCTTCCAAAAAATATTATCCACAAGACTTGTTTGAAACATTTATTAACAAATACACTGAGGGTAACCCCAACTACCACAATAGTTTAAAGGCATAATACGGGTTAGGGTTTGAGTCAAGCACAATTTTTAGATTTTTGGTAGAGTTTTTAATAAATGGAATGCTATTTTTTAAGAAGATTACTCATTGGGATGATCATGGATGAAGAAAATCCTTCAACCTTAATTAATAGTGAAAATGTATAAATATATTCATAATTTAATTAAAAACAAAATATAAAAATTCATACACTATAGTCTAGATACATAACCCCATATTCCATGAGTGTACACCCTAAGTTCATGGTATTCGATGGTGGTACATTATTAAGGTGGTTAGGAGAACATTATTTGGGTCCTTATTTCTTTAAGATTTACCATCTTCTATAATTTTTTTTTTGATTTTCAATTGTTGAATCTTAGAATTCAATTTATAAATAAATTCCTCATTATTTTATATCCCTTATAAGATATCATTAATGGTATTTATAGGTTACGATCATATGATTCGAGGAAATAACCTTTTCCATTTGTTTCAATTATACTCTATTATAACGCTTAATTAATAATAATATTTATATTTATTGTAAAATGATTATATGGACAACAGTTATGATGCATAATTTTCTTTTCATGCAATCAAAAAATTATGGCTATATTTTATAATATCTCGAAATGAAAATTGAAATATAATTCCAGGGTATTCTATAACTACATTACATAACATGAAATTTAATATTTTTAAAAGGGGAATTCGCGTAAAATAGTTTGAGTTATTACAATTTTAATCTCAATTATATTTTATGGTTATCACTTAGAATGTTTCCATATTTATCATATATTCATGTTTTTACTTATTCTTATTATTTTAACCAAGTTGAAAAGATTATTCAATCCTTATAGTGTGTTTGAGATTTACCCTTTCTTATGTTTTCATTCCACATGTTATGAGTTTGAATATTTCTAATGATATGTCTATAAGATATTCTATTAATGATTATTTAAGAACAATTTATCTCAATTATTATAAAATAAGATTATTATGCATCTAGTCAACAAACAAATAGAACCAATTGGTCTATGGAATAATTCTATTTAAGAAATGCAATCATTAAAATCATGTAAATGATTTAGAATGATGCAATTTTTAGATCGGATCACTATATAAAATCGTTAATAAAATAAATAAATTCATTCCTCAATAATTTTTATCTTTAAAAGGATTTTTTCTTTGGATTTTAAGAGATGTAAAATTAGTATGAATAGTCCCCAATCCTAGCATAAAAATATTATTCATCACTTCCTTGAGAATTTACATTCAAACACCAAGGGACCAATAACAATATCATGAAACTTTTACAAGATTCAAAAAATTTCAAATATAAATTTAATAAATAAACACTAAAATTTTATAAAAATAAATAAAATTTTGTTTTCTAGAGTTTTCCCATTAAAACAGTTCAAATATAAAATCCCCTTAATTATTTACTAGAATTACCAAATATATACAGAGGGTTAAAACTTTTTCCTTAAATTCTATCATAATACGAGCATCAAATCACTAAAGGGGTGTCAATTTTAATTTTTTTTAGATAATGAATTTTGAAAAAATAGTTCCATTAAAAAATTCAACCAAATAACCTATCAAATATATTCTATCATGTTTTAACATACCATAACAACATATAAATGATAAATAGTGGCTTAAATTATGTAATCATCATGATCAACATGGAAAATTAATGTAACTAACTATTTATATATTAGAATAATACAAATTTATTGAAACATATATATGTATATATTTTTGTGTGTGTGTGAGTGTCTTACTAATTAACAGCATAAAGAGTGAGGTACTATTTAGTCCCACTCAACCAAAAGTGTTTGAGCCTAGTAAAGATGTTAAACTAGTTGGATAACAAAATTTTATATCGAATGAGCCCCAAGGTTTACCCTCTTGTATCCATGGGAAATAGTGAAAATTCTATGGGGTTCCATTCCCCAAACTACTTACTTATACATATGATAAAAAATTTACTTCCTGATCAATATAATGGTCGGGAATATTTTTCTCTCCGAATCTACCCATTTTTAGTTTTAACCACAACTATGTTTTGTTAAACTTATGTTGGATATTCTCTGTAGAACACACCATCTATGACTATAACATATCAACCACCTTTATATATTTCATCTATCATATCCCCATTAAATATATACATTTCCTTTCTATCCCTCTTTAACCATCTTCCATAACTATCTATGATAAAATACCCATACTAAACCACCACACATAAATGTACGTTTTATGGATATTCTAGTCGATATCCTTCTAAAGAACATTCATGCCCTCAAAGGACACCTGGTTAAAGATACTATTCCAAAAATATACTACTAGGTGTATAGGTATCCCAAATCATGATCCTATATAATTATTCCATTATGTTCTTTAAAAATTCACCCACCACCATGTTTTGAGTCAGAACAACATAAGATTGGTGGAATCTATAGACAAAGGCCATAGTGGTGTCCATTTTTTCTATTACCATTATTTTTGGTGTTTTATCAGGATGGTAATGTAAATGGTAGATTTTGGTGTAATAAAAGATGATAAACCATGTATATCATTGATTAATTTAAATATTTTAATTTAATTTCATGTCTTGTAAAAATATTTAAAATTATAATACATTAATAAAGATATATTAAACCTGATTAAATAGATATTTCATGATTTTTATTCAAGGGTCCCCTAAATCATATTAATCATCCACATAATTACTCACAAAATTTTTCTGGACAAAATGATTATTAATAAGAAATAATTAATATTTTTAGAAAATCATCCCCATGATCATCCCCAATATTGTTGTCATTTTATAATGGTGTTAAATGAAATAATGAATCCCCTGAAGAAATGGTCTAACAGAGTTTCTATGTAAGATCTCATTTTTGAGTTGTTGAAATTTCCTTTGAATATTTAATAAATTTTCAATCTTAATAAAATAATAATTTTAATCCTTTTTAATTAAAAAACCGAAAAACTGCTAATATTTATAAAGGACACTCTCCCAAAGGTAAATTAAAAAATTTAATATCAATAGAGATATTAAATAAAATATTTTTGGTTTTTTACTATATTAATATTATATTTTTTCCCATAGGATTCCAATTTATAAATTTTAAACCAAGCTCCATGAAATTCAAAACAATAATTTCGAAACTATTATAATAGATACGTCTTCTGTAATTTCTATTCATTAAAACACCTATGATCATCCATAAAACATGAAAACCTCAAGCATATTAAGTATCAAAAAGTCTAAAAAGTAATCATTTATTGAATATAAATTTTAAAAAAGGCTCAAACTATTATTCAAAGAGGCCACTAAAAAATATAATAGCATAAGTAATAACCTATTTTTAATTTAATTAGTTTTAAACATAGATTCAACCATAAATTTCATTAAGATAAATATATGAAGTTAACAAATAAGGGATAAATAACATCATATGGAATTCATGTCCCTAATTTTTATCCTCTACATCTCTATTTCTCCATTTTTATAAACCCAAGGAGTCATTATCCCTCCAATGACATAAAGTTTATGGGAATACCATTATTCTGATGATATTGAATATCCAAATGTTTTTCCATAAATATAAAATCACTTTCTAAGTCCAACCTTTTCTTTTCAAATATATGATAATTATTGAGAATATTTTTCCACAACATACATATAAGATATTTAATGTACCAACTCTATATGAGATGGAAATTCCATGTCATAAACCACCTTTCAAACTCAATTTGAATTCAAAAAGGGGTTAATAAACCATAGAGAAAAATTAATTTTCTTGGAATAGTTTCTCTTATACTTATGTTTAACAAACATTTCTACCAAGAATAATTATTAATAAAACCATACATAGTGCTATTATCCCTATCATAATAAATATTTTCCAAGTAAATATGGTATCAAAATATTACATGATAGATCATGCATTATTAAAGAGAAGTCATATCATTAGAAGCATCAGAACTTATCTTTATATATGAGTAAATATAATTAGAATTTAAAAATAACACAAAACTGATATTGAATAATATCTACTTGTTCATAATTTATCACATAAAACCATCATCCTCTCTTGTGATTTTAGCCTCAATGGGATCCCCATTGATGAAATATATGAACAATAATATAATCTATAATGAAACCAATATATAAATCTTGATAGGAAATTGTATGGTTTAATTTATATTTAAAAAAATATTTAAAGAAATGTTGTAAAATAATTTAATTTAAAATGATTATTATTTAATTAATAATCATTAATAATCACATAAATTATTTTATAACAGTATCTTAACTTAATAATCACAAACTACTCATCTTATGTATCATCATTCTGGAATGTTATATTATCTTAAAATTGATAGGATTAGGAATCTATGAAGTCGTCTATAAATCAATAATATTATTTCATATACATTGCATATAGCCTTAAAATACATGTTTAACCACCAATAAGGGTGTTAAAATAATTAAAACCCACCCTCATAAACTTAATGAATTTGTTTATTCATTTTATAAGGGACCATTTTGTGAATCCTACCATTTTTAAGAAAATATATATAAAGAATTACCTAAAAAATAATGATAATGCAGTAAACCTTATTAACCAATTATGGAAAATAAAAAAAACAAATAATCAATTATAGATGATACCTTTTTTCCCTCTACTATTCTATGAAACATCATCACATGATAATTTAATAAACTATTGATTTGCATATACTATAAAATCCATCCATAAGAAATATTGATGTTGGATTCAATTGAAAATAGTGGTTGTTCTATGGTTTCATACCATCATTAAAATTTTACCATTTATTATTACACTCATTATTCCCCCATACCAACTACACTATTAATTATCATTTTAACTAAAACATCCTCACATTACTAGGGATTCATAATTATTCTCTACAATTTTCAGTAATATATTTGTATTCTATAAGACATATTGAAACCACAATAACCTCATTTCCATTTACCTCATGTAAGTTCCCCTAGAGAATACCTAAAAATAAGAATATAAATTCTCATAAGTGAATCACACATGTGTTATGAAATATTATTAAGCATGAAAACTATTAGTAAGCATACTACTAAAGTCCACGGTGAAGTAGATGAGATTCACTCTCATGAAATTATCTACATTATACCCTTGGAATACACCTAAATGAATAATTGAAACTAATTAATTAAAAATTAAATCAATTAAAATATAAATCCTTTTATGTGAAAACAATTTTAGGGATTTCATGTAAAAAAATACACTATAAAACAGTGAACAATAATCTGCACATATCCTATTTAAATAGGTGTAATAACACTGGAAATATATTCCACATTAAAGTATTATAAATCCATTTCATCTATCATGAAACCATGAAGTATGTTGAGAATTTATGTCAGCATCTAATAACCACCATCAACATATAAAAAACCAATGTATTATTATATCTTTCCATATAGTTCCTCATTAAAATCAAAATATAATTGATTAAAATATAAAAATTATACCTATGGGAAAAAATATTCTGTAGATCACTCAAAAAAACCATTTAATTATAGTTTATTAAAAAAAGTGTTTCTAAAAGAATTTTCCAGGTCTGGATCTCTATTTCATAGAGTTTTATATGTTTAAAAATTCCAAAAACTAACTTTTTAAACCTGTATTATGAACTAAAATATCACCATAATGATCTATATATAATAGATAGAGAATTGGACTATTTAAAAGAAAAAACAATTAGTAGGGGATAGAAAAATATATTTCATTTTCTATATATATAAATATATATATAAAGAGATAGGGAAATAAATGGATCATTGGGAGACATAAAGAGAGATTATAGTCTTCTTTGTTAAAGTGGTCCATCATGGACAAGAGTTTGACAAACATGACTAAACCACAAGTCTGTCACAGGAGCTTCCATGAAATCCACACATAATATCAACCCACTATATAAAATAAATTACGGTACCTTCTTCAAATTATTTGAATTATTGAGTGTCCAAGATTAATCCACAAAACCAATCTAATGGGTTTTAAACATCATATCCATTATGTTTTACTCTCCTTCTTTTCTAAAAGTATCTATATTGAATGCATCCAAGATTATATCTACACCACTACACAAAAACTTCATGGATTATAAATGACAACCACATTGTTCAATTTTTTGTATCATATAATATTCCAGAAAAAACCTCCACTACAACCTCCCTCTAATTCCATATTTTTGACTTAACTTCTATACACTTACAAATTATTATATTATCACATTATTCTCCCTCACACACACACACACTTTTTTTATTTATAATTATCATGGTATATTTAAATATAATTTTAATAACATTTAGGTTTCAATGGATTATGAATATATTTATAAATATATCACAAAGTGCATAAGAATACTTGCTAAAGACCCTACTGAAACTTCCTTATTTTTCTTAAAAACACTAAAAACTACCAAATTTAGTGTAAAAACCTATCAAGATCTAGGTAATCCAATTAAAAATTCCCCTATGGTTTCTATGATAATATTTTTCTCTAGACCTGGAGGGAGGAGGATGATTGAGAGTTTAATTAATAACCATGGTCTGACTAGAGATAACAAATAGTTTTAGTTAATAATAAATTCAATTATAATAACATAATTTCAATATTGATAACTGAAATTATTATTTTTGAACATCAATCATGTTACATGAATGGTGATAAAAAAATTTCCATTATCTAACCTCAAGGGACCATTGTATCCCCATATATATACGTTGAACATAATTATATCATATTGCATACTAGAATCACATAAATAGGTGTCAACTAATATTTATTAAAAATATTGACTTATGTTAGGTTCTAAACTCATTTTCATTTTATATGGGCATTAGAAAAAATATTGATTCCTAATAAATACTTCGTTTAAATAGTGTTAATCTAAGATATCATTTATAATTTATCTTTAATCCATCCAATTTTTATTAAATAGAAAGTCTCATTAGAATTATTAAATAATTAAATTTATTTAAACTATTGTAATCTATAACCAATATAATTTTACAAAAAAATACTCAAAGGTTTGTAACAATATTAAAAATTCCTAGGCATTAAATTAATCTCAAGAATACTTCCACACATAAAAAATTTTCTAATAAAAGTTTAATATTATTTATAAGATTAAAAGTTCTACCATATGGAAAATCATAGAGTTAAAAGAAAAAAATATATACCAGCCATGGGTTGGGTCTTTCCCTTACTTAATGATAGTTTATGGTCAAATATAGAAATAATCATTGAAAAATTATTGTCCTATAGATTACCCTCAATCATATGGACCCTAAGATAAATGAAAAGAATTCTCATTTCTTTGATACCCTAGAGATTCAGAAGTTGATTCTTCCACAACAAATATATTCATTTCCAAATAAATATTTGTGATTTTGTCCAATTAAAATCTTGAGTAGTGGTAAATCATTATCTCTCAAAATCATTACAAATATTTATTTTATTATTTATTGTATCCCTAATAAAAGAATATTATTTTATTAACACTAATCTAATTCGGGGGAATAATTCATCTCTAGAATATCTAACATGTTTTATAATATTTTCCACCACTTTATTAAATAATATTATTCTAATGAAATAATTTATGATACAAAGAAGTCAAGTAAGAAATCAGTCTCCCTTTACAAATCCTATAGATAAAGAGAATAAATCATTAGGGGCACCATAAAAAAATTGATATTTTTAAATGTTAAAAATATCAATTTATTCTTTTGATAAAAGGGTTATTTAACCCTATTTTATTTGAATCACGAAATTTGAAATCTTGCTTAATAGTTTAAAATGATTTTACAATGTCAAGATATAAAGATACATTCACTCCACGATTATATTTTCTATAAATACCAAAACATTTAGAGGTGGTTATAAGACAATATTTGTCTATATTTCTTGGAATAATCCCAAAATTATTAATAGAATTAATTATACCAACAATATGAGGGCATCCAAGGGCCATAAGTTTTCCAGTATTCTTCTACCAGAAGTTGTCCATGTAAAATGGATTGAATATTGAGATATGATCAATAGTTTTCACTTTAGTTATGAGAACAAGAAATAGAGAATTAATACAACCTTATAATATATTTTTTTCTAAAAAAGACATCATTTTTATTTCAATATCCTCTTGAAAAATATCCCAAATGGCTTGAAAAATAATATTATCAAACCCATGAAGGCTTCAGGTACTATTAGGCCAAATTTTAAAAAAGTACTTTATATTTACTGATAATTGGGAATATCATTCAACATGTTATTTTCTTGAATTTCAACTACCATATGGATGAATTCCTTCATATCAATGTGACTTTATTGAGTGAATTCATTGAAGATATATTTATTGTATTTGGACACATATGAGGTGATTTAATCTCAATAAGATAAGATAAAATCATAATTTTGAAGACGTGTTAGGAATTTATCTATATCTATTACTATTTAAAGAATATAAAAAAGTGAATTCCCATTTCATTAACCACTTTAAACTACTGATTTATTTCAAAACTTCCCCTTTGGATATCATCCTATTGTTTTGTTTTGGTGTGAATCCAAACTAATTTTTCATTATATTTTGATTGTTGAAAATATATTCTAATATTTATTCATTATTATTATATATTCTTTATTATTCCACTTTTATTAATATTATGTTAATTATTATTGTTATATTATTATATATTTCAAGTAATTAAGGATTATGCAGGTTAATGTTTCTGTGTTGAAAATTTTCATAACTAAAAATGTTATGTATCCTTAGTTATGAAGAATTTATTATATAATAGGTTTTCAGAAAAGGTTGGAATGTTAAATATCAATTGTTCTAAAATATCTCTAACATAATAGTTTTTTTAGTAAGGAACTTAATTTTATATATTTATATGGAGTTGATAAATATATTACGTATTGATATTTTACAAACAAACAAAAATCTTACAAATAACCTTTAGAATGTGGAAAATACATTGCATAGTTCCAAAGTATATATTTATGCAAATTAATAAATTTTATTCATTACTATATATATGGATGAAATATATTACACTAATACGATCATAATGGGATTTTTCAAATGTTAATATGGGTTAATCAGGGATGGTATACTTTTAAACCAATTTAAAAAATTGTCTCCTTTCACTTTTTCACTAGTTTATAGAATAAATCACTCTCAATCTATCACCCTATATTTATTTATTTACCATTTATTTAGTATAAAAAAGAATAAAATATGATACCAAACAACTAGAACACCACAGTTTTTTAACAATGTTCTCCTCCAATAAGATGAATAGGCCCCTAGTGTATGATGTTAATTATCCCACATACACGTAGATTCCTTCTTAATATTTGAATATTATATGCAAAGTTTATCACCAGACCCATACTATCACCAACTATATTCATAGTATAATTATATGTGCTTCTCCTAAAAAAGAGTGCATTTGTAAGACCTTTGAGTATATAAGTAATATATACATGTGTATCTCTAAGAAAAATATGATATTGTCCCATAAATAGAATCAATTTCAAATAATTCATCAATTAACATATCATCATTTAATATTACAATATTATAATCTGGGATCACTCACATTCTTCGTCATCATATATGATTATCTAATAGAATTCATTTTCTATCCTTTTTTTCTTCTAATTTATTTAGCAATCTGTTGTGGGTGGGTTATTTATACAAAAAACATATTCCTCTTTCATTTTAAAATTTTGAATCTATGATGCATAGACAATTCCTTTTTCTCTTCAATATAGAGTGTTTTCTTCTATTAAATATGGTATTGATTCTTGTCACATATATTTTTTTCCTAGAAAATACATACATATATATATATATATAACAGATTCAAATGTGGTTCTTCCCTAAATTATCATTCATCTTTTCTGTATTACCCTTTTAATTTATGTGAATACCTACATTTTTAAACTTATATATTATCTCCAAAAAATAAATTAATTGTGATTTTTCACATGCATGTGAATCATGGATATTATTGTCATGATTGTAGTTCCTCATTTTATTGATCAAAACTATCCTACATACTACTTCAAACATCATGAATTTCAACATTGAAATATTCTTTATTCTATTTATTTTTGCAAAAAAAATTAATTACATATTGTATCATGGAAAAAGGATCCTGATATTTTATCTTTGAAAGATCCATGTATGAATTTAGACATTTGTTTTCAACTTACTTCTAGATAATTCTTATCATTGTAGAAATATTCAAAATTCTTTACTCTTCCAAACTTCACATGACTCTTACAAACAAATGAAATTTCAATTCTAATGTATCTTAGTCTTTTGAACGTCATTTTTACTATTAGTTAGTAATATAGAAAATCTCAAGAAATAATTGTTACTATTATGAAGTCACTCAAACAAATATCCTCATACTATATAAAAAATCATCACATCAGTACTCTTAACATCTCAATCTTATTCTAACAAAATTATAATTTACATTATTTCCTCTAACGGAAAATATCAGGCTTCATTTTGATTTATTTAAAACTTATTCTTCTGGTGGACTTATAGTTAGAAAATCCTATAACTATCATGCAATTTTATGAACCATAGTTTTATTTGGCTTCCATCTATATATCTTCTCAATAGTCTTCTTATGAAAGTTTCAAATAATCCATGAATTTAATTATTCACTATAGACCCACTATAGGTAATTTCCATGATCTTTGTCTAATTAACTTATACTAGGATCTTCAATAATATTTTCATATTAATTTATGTATGTATGTGCTTATGATTATTCAGTTAGTTTTTTCAGTCATAATTAATGTGATGGAATCATTGATTATGAGAACCCTGATGGCTTATGGTAATAGAGGATATGGTGTTGCTTTGTAATATTAAATTTTTAAATATTGAAAAAGTTTATCATTTTTGGGATAATCTCATCAAAAAAAATATTAGGACAACACTATATTATTACTTTTTGTTCCCTATTATAATCCAATGGAATCCCTTACGCCTTTACTAACATGTTAGGTTATCATACTACCCTGCATGGTTATTTTCCCTTATTCATCTACTACTCTTTATAGGAACTATGAAACCCTCCACATCCATCCTCACATGATTTACTTTATGCTTTCATATTTTCCTTTGATAACAATTTTCTTCGGTGATGTTGGTTTGAGGAAAACAATAAAATTTATATGAAATCGCAAATCGAAATATATAAAATTATTCAATACTCTCATATATAAACCCATATGATGTCATTAGTCACTTATATGATGTTAAAAATATACAAAAATGACGTTATCTAGACACTCATATCATAATGAAATTCATTATCCAATTTGAGTGTTACACTATTGAACAAAGACAATTAGTATAATAAATTATTCTAAATTTTAATCAATCTACTAAACAAAATTTTTACATAACAAAAATATTATTTCCAATAGACTTAGTACCAACTCAACAACTTTTATGCTGTCAAATGAATTGATATCAAATTGTTAATAAACATAAAAAATCACCAAAATATGTATCATATCATCAAAATTCTTGGGAAATCCTATATACTTTTAAGCCAGCCTTATTTTCATTATCATGGAGAAGTTCATTAACTTCATTCCAAGACATTTCTCATCAGCATATACACATGAAACATATTTTCCTTATTCTAACAAAAAATAAAACAAAATCACAAAATAGGATCAATAATCTCCCCTTTCTTTATATCTTTCAATATTAATGATATAAAATGGTATGTCAATATATTATTTAATTTTATTTTCTTCAATATTTATCATTAACTTCCTTTATTTTCTTCTCTCCCCCTCCTTGATAAAAAATTACAATGTTTATGGGAGGGTATGGTATAACTTAATTCATAAAAAAAAATTCTCTAGTCATTCTACTCTACATCTCCCTGAGAAATGATCAGTGTAGATAATAAGAGGGTTTGATGTAGAAAACATATTTTTTAAGGAATCAATGAAAATTATGAATAATTATAAAAAATATCCTTATATATATGGTTTTTTATATGTCCTTAATATAAATCCAAATAATAAAGTTATTAACTTTTTTCTAATTGGAATTAAAACCTAAGATAATTAAAATAAAAATTTATTAAGAACGTCCACAAAATTTGAAATTTTTAAGAGATATAAAGTTCTATTTGCTCTGTAAAATTTAACTTCACCACCACAGACAGTCTCTATATTCACTTAATTTTGGTTGATCTCTTATTTATAATTTCTTTATAATATCATAAGATAAAACATATCAAGATGGTGAATTTTATAAAATTGTTAATATCTATTCTCACATACTTTTCTTAATTTTTTTATTTATGAACTAGATTCACCTTCAATTTTCTACAATAAAAGATTAAAAATATCACAAAAAGTTTAAGGAAATATATTGGATCTTCTTCATCATCAGTGATTGTAATTGGATTGATTATTTATTCTCCACTTATTTTTATATTTTATATTATCCTCCATCCAGATATACTCTTCAAAATGGGACACATATTTTTCAAAATTGTACTCTATAGATTTGTGGATACATTATATTTTTTATCAGTTTCTTTTTATGTATTTTTCATTATTTATTAAACCATTAAGGAACCTAAGTATCTTGGTGAAGTTTTTATTTTCATAAAATATATTATTCAGATTGAAAACAGAACAATTAATCATTAGAAGTACTCCCAACCATGTTACACCTCCCTCATAGTTTTTCATAAAATTTATAGGTGTTATCCCTTCATATACATTTATAAAATTTTGTTTCATCGTATTCATGTTGAGCCTTCTATATTCCTTTATCACATTACTTATATTATTATTTTCCATTTTCTTTACTTTTTTGAAATGGGATACCATATTATCAAAAAATATTTATAAACTAACATAGATTTATAGGATTTTCACTTGTTTTATCTTTATTTATCTTCCATAAATTCGCCCCCAAATCATTATTTGATAATAAAGCCTTTTTAAACTCTTGATTTCTTCCGTAATTATAAATTTTGAGGTCAAAATTACAAGGATCCAGGGTTTAACCACTATTTCAATAATAGAATCGGGTAATTGAAAATGATGTATCATTTTTATTTTAATTCATGTGATTAGTTGGAAAGGACTTATTTTGTTATTTTAATCTTAAAGATGATTCGCCTATATTTTTTATTGACTTCTTGGAAATTTTTCTTTAAACCATTCATTCATCAATTTTTTCCAAGGATGGTTACAATACATTCATCTTCTATTATCTTATTTCATTATAAGAGTTGGACCATTTCATAGTATAATTATACCTACATGTCCCCTCATTTTGACCACACCGATTAAGACATCTAAATATTGTTTCTAATTTTTCAAAAAAAAATTGAAGTAGAGAGATGGCATTTCTTCATCTTTGACATTTTCATTATACCATAATTCCATCCCCTTTATGTCTGATATCTTTTTACATTAGGATTTCGCATATTATAAAATTTAATAATTTTCTAATGAACACTTTTTTAATAGAAATAGAAATGTTCAACAAACATTAACCTCTTCATCAGTACGATATTCTCATTGAAAATTAGTTCAATTTTTTGTGAATTATTTTTATATATTGAGATTTATTTGGGGGGAATAATATTCTACTCATGATTCCAACCAACATAAATGTAGTGGTGGAAACTTCAGAATTTTTTCCCACATATATTTTTATATACTTTAAATTCAATTATTAATTATGAGAATATTTATATTTATTAAGAAAATTATCTTTAGATTTTTATTATAATTTTTTCTATAGAGATACAATAAATTGAGCATTAGATACTCATAAAATATTATTTCTACTAGATAGAGATATTCTTTTATATGAAAATTCATTTTTGTTGCTTGTAGAACCAATTTTTATTCCATATTATATTGATTAGATGGACTCGACTTAATAAATATTCTTCATTTTAACATCAAATTCAATAATAATCACATTAATGATATTTTTATTGACCTCATATCTCCTTGATTTATTTTAAAAATTATTTTTCATTTCATTGAGTTAACCATAATTAATTTTATTCTTTAATAACATCAAATTATTATGACCTTTATTATTTATGGATTCTAATACCAATTAGGCATCATAAAAAATAAATGAATGACTTTTGATTTCAGTCTAATCCTTGAAATTTTTCATTAAACTCCATTTTAATTTTTTTTAACAATAGTAATCCACTCATTCAAAAATGATAAACACATTTATTCAATATCTATAATGATTATTTACATGGATCAATTATTATTTGAAGGTTTTGAAAAAGTTTCACACTATCTATAAAATATTTCATCAAGATTTATAATTTAACTTTAGGATCATGGATTTTTTTTTTGAAGTTGGTATCCTATGACCAACATTTTTAACCTTTTTTACAAGTATATTCGATTATTTTAATATGAATTAAATATATTAATACATATTTTCACTTTTTCATGACTTTAATGTAATAATGTCCTAGAGTGTATGTCGCATTGATAAGTTCATAGCAGTTTTATGCTAGGATGAGAACATTGAAATATTATGAAAATATTCTTAAATATAGTTCTATGATCAGATTAAAATCTATAATGGGACATATATAAAGTGATTGTCTGGTATAAGTACTCATAATAATATGATACTTCCTCTCATGTAGTTCACGCGTAATAATATCTAAGATTGAAGATTATTATAGTAGACATAGCAATAGGAATTCTAAATAGTTTGGTGTCATCAAATATTTCTATCTATAGACATGCATAATGGTCCTAATATTTTAAAATTTTTACTAATGCGGGTTACAACTTCTGCCCTTAGATGTTTTCTGGTAAACAATGATGATAATAGATCAGGGAAGAGTTAGATAATTTGGGTGAATTATGAGTTATTTGTTATTAATTAATAATTCAGTTAAGGGTTTTCACTTCAATATTTATGAAAGATGATATCTCAACCATTTAATTGTAATAGATCCACCATATTAAATTCCATGTACATGGTACAATGATGTATTTATTTTATATATTAAATTAAAGTATTCTCAAGAATAAATGTTGATGACGCATATTTGAAACTTGTTTGGTGAGATATATTGATCAAGGGATTATATAACACAGTGTGCATTATATTTATTTTCTCATCATTATGTCATTATGTCCTTTATCTTATGTTCCTTGACCCAATGCTCAATAGTAATCTTACACATTAGTAAATCCTTCCTAGTTCCAAATAGAATAAATCCTAGAGGGTCAGACACTATGTGTGTTCATTAATCTTATTAATTATATTTGAATTTAATTATTGGAATAATCATTATTTTCAAAAATGAAGAACAATTTTATTCACATTTTGTTGAACTCAAAAATTTATCAAGTAATAATTAATTATATATATATATATATATTTAATACATAATTTATTTTATTACATGAATATTTTGTAAATATATTACTCATTGGATTGTGAGTAAAATATTTATTTAATTTATTGATGAATAAGATATTTATTTAAATATTTAATCATGTATTCAATAAATGTTGATGAATTGGACTGGATCAAGATCGTATTTGAAGATTATTTTTATTAGAAATTAGGTAAATAATATTTATTGTTGTACAATCCATCTTGCATTGTAATAAAATAATATTATTATTATTACATTTAATTGGGTTAAGAATGATTACTTTATTTCATAAGGGATTATACACAATTTAATAAAATTTTAACCTAAACTCTTGTACTGTAAATAGATAGTTATGAAAATTGTATAGGTTTAATAGAGATATTATAATGGATATCAAAAAAGGAATTCAATCCCCATTCCTCATTATCTATTCATATAAATAATGAGAAGCACTAGATAGATTCTTTTAATCTTGAATGGACTAAAAGAGATTAACAAAAATAAATAAAGATAATTGATTCACTATGATAACACCCAAAATTCAATTGGTGTCATTTATAGATTAATGAAGAACATGTGAATAACAACATGGGGGATTCAACTATAGTATCCTTATTGCTCTATAAGGTAAATATGAAAAGGGTATTTTATGATGTAAAAAATATTCATTAGAGAATGTTCCTATGACCATGTATTCATTTCTTCATATCTAAATAAATTACATATAGATTTCACATGAAATAGCCACTATTGCGGATTCTGGTAACTCAAAGTTAAATTAATTATTGATTTATTTCCCTCACATGTGCTTCCACTCTGACTAGAACCTTCAAGGGTTGTAGAGTGGTCACATTCCAAATTTATAATTTTTTATTTAATTTTTTATCTGTATCCACAATAGTGGTTAGATATTTAATTTCAAGAGTATTCATTATTTGATCTAATTATTTAATTAACACATCATTTACGTTTTCATAATCATCACTCAATATTTCATTTTATTAATGGAATAATAATATATTAATAATGAGTAGATATTTCTTCAGTAAGTGTCAAGGATTATGGAAGGATAGCATGGGATTACACTTCATGTAGCCATAGTAAATTATGTATAGCTTAGTGCAAAAAACATATCCACATCATGGGATACATGGTGAACCAAGAAGTAACTACATGGATCTCATTTAGTTCACATCACATGTAGATCAGGCCATCCTATCACATGATACAATGGTTTACATGTCATGTAGTTTTCATGCACACCCTGTAGTCTACATGGTTTTGCCAAAAAAATTACAAAAACTATGCCTTTATATAAATGGTAAATGCTACATGATACTAAAATCCTAGAGCATTTATGAATTACACTATGTGTATCACTCGTACACAAAAATGGGATCATCAATTTGAACTTTAGAAATAATTTTTTTCAGAAGTGAGTTATATGGAATCATTATATGTTAGTTATATACTGTGTTGTTTAATTGAACATGTTGTCTAGTGTCATATCTGAAAAACACAAAGATACCTTTAGTGGGATATATGGATATATAGAAATAGAGATACATAGCATGTAACTAAATTACACACATCATGTAGCTCATCCAATATATGTGATGAATCCCCAGGAATGTATGTCATGTACATTATTGTCATGGTACACGGCGTGCAATTCATAAGTACACAATGTATAGTCTCCTAATAAATTAAATAGTTAAATTTCATTAAATTTATAACTATATCATTAAACCCCATTAATATATTTTTGGGAACATATTTTTTTTGAAATTTTAATAATGGTATTGAAGGATTATTGGATGCTAAATTATTTTATTAGAGTAATCTATCATTATTGGTTATCAAATTAACTATACATGATTTCTTTAAAAGAAGTTTATCTCCTAGAGATTTCAAATCATCATTAAGATGAAAGGTAATTAATTATTTAATGAAAGAATATTTTTATTAATAATGAATAATGAATAATTAATTAATATTAATGTAGTTCCATTTTTCATGTTAATTTCAAGTTTTTGGCCATTCTTGATATTGAAAAAAGTCATGTGTATGTGTGATTTATTTAATTTAATTCATTTCATGGTTTTGAAGTTATTAATTATTAAATTAAAATGATGGAAATAGTTTCATGAATCCCCCTATTATTATTTAGTACCTAAATATCCTAGGTTATTTATACAATCCCCACAACAAATCCTTTGGTTCCCCAAACTTGTGTGTGTGTTATAAATTTTTTTAATAAATTTAGTATATCAAGGATTATGGAGGTGGTTCAAAATAGATCCATGATGATGCCAACCCATGTGATACACAAGTGGATATGTGGAGTTGCAACTAATTCCATTACTAGAAAAAGGAGTTTTCCCCTAGGTTATAAGTTGATTTATTCTCCACTCAATAAATCAACCTTTGGATAAGATCATGATTCTATAATTTATTTCTTTATTTATTTCTTTTTTTCATTCATTTCCATTATTTATTTTATGGGTATAAGACCCAAAACACATAAATAAATTTATTAACGTGCAATGATCGAGTATAAATAAATTGATTATGTGTAAATGTTATACCAAGAGCATGGTCAATCACTTAAGTAAAATCCACTTTATATTTACAAGACTAATAAAATATAGAATACTAAATATTTATGCATCATAAATTAAAATCCATCAACATAACATTAAGTCATAATAGGCCTTCCAATACATGATTGGGAATGCAACCATAGAAAAAAGTTTTTACATAGACAAAGTTTGGATACTTACTTTTAATTGGGAGTTCTCATGAGAGTTTTGGGTTGACTTAACCAAAAATGTATTGAATTTAATATCCAAATTCTATTCAATAAAAATTTCAATGGACATGTTAAGTAAATCCCAATTGGGATTTCTATGTTAGGGAGTCCACTCAATGGATCATGAAACTAAAAACTCACAGTTTGCATGACAGCCATCTTAAATACATTCTCATGATTCTAATGGCCAAATTATAGAACATAAAGTAGTGAAAAATTTATCCCTTCCAATATGATTTATTATGTGGTGCGGAATCCTAGGTTCTTTTTTGATGGTTCTTGATATAAGATAAAATAGTGGGATACTTAATAAATTTAATTATTATTATCTATTATATAAATTTAAAAAAATCAATACAATAATAATTTTTTCTTTTGTAATTATCGAATAATTTGTAATGTCATGATCTGCACTATCCATGATATCAATACTGGAGAAAGATGATATCCTCACTGGAATTAACATCAAAGAGCGATCCAAACTCTTTTGGTTTATGTTTCACTATAAACCGAAATCTTACATTCCAAAATCCTCATTATATGATCCACCTATGAAGAAGGTGAGTGATCAAGAGTTCTTTATTTCTGAAAACTATTTGAGAAAAGCATTTTATGTTCAATATTGTATGTTATCATCTATTTCTGGTGAACTAATAAATCCGCACAAAAAGGTGGTTTCTTATAAAATTCTTGAGAACCTTCATTGTTTAAAGTTGAGGGAATGAAATAATAATAGTTTCAGATATCCAAATCCCTCTTTTAGAGTAATTTGGAAGAGGGTGAACTAGTTTGTCCTCAAATAGTAAATCTCAATGGATATATCTAGAGCCTATAGGTTCTATGGTTTAAACTCCCTGAATAACTATCCAGTAATATAATTATTTAAGGACTCCCTAAGATCTTGTCCAATTTTGTTTTTAATTTTAATTTGAAAAACATTAAGAAATATCTCCCAAACAACCTCACTATTCTTCTCCAGATGGACAAAGATAAGGATAATGAGAATTATTCCACTGTTATGGTGGAAAAATTGAAAGGGAATGAAAATATTTCTGAGGCCAAATATTCTCTACACCCTTCCAAGAAGAAAACGATAAAGGGGAACATAATGGAGTAGATATTTTGGGGCTCACATGTGGTAAGAATGCCTACTGGAAGAAAAACAGAACCAATCCTAAGAAGCAAGGAAAATATTCAGGTGTATTTTTTGTTAATAGTAATTAATATTTTTCTAGAAATTGGGTACTAGATAAAAATTTTGGTTCTCACATGTTTATTCATATATAAGAACCAAACAGATTTAGAAATATTGACTGAGGGTGGGTATATCTATGAGAATACCATGGAGCTAAACTTACTATTGTAGTTTTAGTGACTACCACCTCTTATTTCTAGAACGAACATGGTTTTAAGAAATTTTTATTATATTCCATCCATTACTAAGAAAATTATTTATATATCTTGACTTGATATGGAAGGATTTATTTTCAAAATTTGGAACAATGTTTTTCTTTTATGCATTTGTTATGGTAAGTTACATTTAAATAATCGCCTTTATGTGTTGAATTATATGAAAAAAGTAATTATAATCAATAACAAAAGTATCTCACTTGAATCATGCCACACCCAACTTTGGACTCACCACATAGGTCATGTAAATGAAAAAAATTACTAAATTACCCAAAGATGGATATTTAGATCCTTTTGAACTAAACCCACTTGGTGTATCTCATGAATTATTAAAAGAAAGAATGACCAAAACCCCATTTAGTGGGAATAATTAATGGAACAAATTTCTTCTTGAATTAGTTCATGATAATTTTTGTAAACCATTTACCAGTTAATAAATGGGTGGGTACTCATACTTTAAAAAATTACTGGTTATTTTAGAAGATATTGAGATTTCTACTTGATGAGGTATATGTCAAATTACTTTGATATATTCAAGGAGTACAAGAATAAAGTTAAGAACCAACATGGAAATATTATTAAGAAACATTGACCATAAAATATTAGATAATATCTTAATCAATACTTCTTTGATTATTTAAGAGATTTTGGGATTCATTCCAAACTCACTTCACTTTATACACCTTAATGGAATGGTGTATGTGAAAATAGAAACTAAAACTTTTGGGATATGGTGAGATCAGTGATTATTCATGGTAGTATTCTATTATACTTTTTTGGATATGCATTACAAATAATAAAATACATAATAAACTGAGTTCCAACTAAAGAAATAGATGGTATCACATACCAATTGGGGAATTTAATGAAACCCATGTTTTCATACTTAAATATCTAGGAATGTGAAGCATTTTTTAAGGCCTATTTAATTTAAGACTTTCACCGTGAGGTACAAATTGTATCATTATAGGACATCCCAAAGAAACAAAGGGATGCTGCCGATAAAGTCGTTTAGATAAAAAGGTATTTGTGGACATATATTTCACATTTCATCATAATGATCATATCATCAAAAGAAATTATGGGGGTGCGATAGACATTAGAGAAGTCTAATTTTTAGATGGATGAGATTTGGAAGAATTCCCCATATAAGAAAAAGTTCTAGAGACCCCAGTACTGAGTAGTATTACATGAGAGGTTATAGAACCATAAAGGTATAGTTTTATATTCATAGAGGATAGTGAAGCATTATTAGTTTTTAATAATGATCCTCTAACTACAAAGAATCACCAAGTGGAACATATGTTTCTAAGTGTTTAGAAGTTGTGAATTATAAAATGGATTCTGTGTTCTAAAACCATTTCTCGATATTGATCGATCCTTATGTGGATGTAAAGACCGTTGGTTGTCAATGGGTATTCAATATGAAATTAGACATGAATGAGAAATTCAATACCTATAAGTAATGACTACTTACCAATTGGTTTAAACACCATCACAGAATTTTTTATAATGAAAAAAACTCACCATTTAAAATAATGAAATCTAAAAAAATTAAACTTACCATTATTTCCTTACATGACTATAAAACTTGGAAAATGGATTTAAAGATATACTTCCTTAGCTGGAACCTCTAGGAAAAATCATATATTAAACAACTTGAAGGGTTTTTTCTCCAAATGATGCAAAAAATGTTTCAAAATTGAAAATATCTATGTAAATATTAATAAAAGAATCAAGTTAATTGAAAATTGAGTTTTATGAGGAGATATCATAATTTGGTTTCATAGAGAATGAATGTGATCCTTATTTATATAAGTGGTTTAGTAGAAGTTTTGTTTTTTTCATAATATTTTATGTCAATAATATATTAAGTATTAAAAAAAAGTTATCATTGTTAGAGTCTATTAAGGCTTGGTTAATTAATTTCCTATATGTGAAGAAATTAGGTGAGGAAGCATATATTAATGGGATAAAGTTCCATTGTGATAAATCCAAGAGGATTATCAATAAAAGTCAAGGTACATAAATTGATAATATACTGAAGATAATCTATATAGAAAAATCCAAGAGGCTATTGTTGAAACTATCACATGGCACACATCTTTCTAGGAAAATGTTTACTCTAGAACATGATAAAACACAACGAATGAAAAAGATTACATATGACTCCTTAATTGGATCGGTCATGTATGTTATTCTATATACTAGTCCAGATGTATCCAATTTCTTAATTATGGAACATAGATATCAAGATGACCTAGGTTACCACCAATGGATGGAAGTCAAGAATATCCTTAGGTATATGAGGGGTAATAAGGATATGATTTTAATTTATAGAGTATGTGAAGAACTATTTATAAAAGGATTTGAAAATTCTAGTTTAAAAATATCAAGATAATATGAAATCATATACAGGATACTTCCTCACTTTAGATTGAGGTTATTTGAGCTAGAAAAGTTCAAAGATGGTTGTGGTCATATATTCTACAATAGAATATCAGTATATTAAAACTTCTAAGGTAGTTAAAAATGTACTTTGGATATTTAAATTTCCATGATTATGGCAGGATACCTATGAATAATGATTATATTGCACTCTAATATTATAATATTGCAATACTAGTCATTGAAAAGAGCGAAAAACACATATGTGGAAGAATCGTGTACTTTGGATGTATCAACTTTGGAGGAATATTTATCAAATTTGGAATGTCATGGTTATAAGAGTATTCATAGAAGATAATGGGATAGCCTAGTAAATAAATCCTTAACTCATCATAAACGTGATTACCATTTGAGGCCTAGTGGAATGAAAATCATAGGTAGTTGGATCCAGTCTAAGTGGGAGTTTATTAGAGTTTATGTCCTATAACAAATTATTTTTACATTAATTACATGTTTATCTAAGGATTTTAATATTAAAAATATTGTAACATATTATTCATTTTTGATGTGCCCATATGTGTCATTTAATTCACATGGTACGTCGTTAGATTAGATTTGATTAATTCCCAAAAATTACTTACTACTGGGACGTTGTATAGAAATAGTCTTGGGTCAATCCTGTGGGGAATTTGGTTGGCGATGGAAACCATTGACTTGGAACACATCGACATCGTATTCCTCATTAATTTGGTTCAGTTTGGGAAAACTATTTGTAGAGAGTTTGTGGCCTCAATTCAGTAATACGGAAGCGTTCGAGATCAATTTCAACGTTTTGGAGAGAAAATGTTGTTTTTTTTAACTTGGTAGGATCCTATATATTAGGCTACGAAGCAAGTGGATGTTACTAGTTCACTATAGTCAAATTAAATATTTATACATGAGAGGTAACAATTACTTATACTGGAGATTGTGACAACCAAAATACATTAATTTTAGCTTATAAGGTAGAAAGTGTCTCAGGATATTGGTTATATCCAAATACCCCTCAAGTAGGATAGGGCCATTAATCCAAATGTCTCAGGGTCTGGTATGTTCGAATTAATTGGATAAACAATTATTATTTATCCTGATTACTAATAATTAAGGTTACCAAGTTTTATAATTAAATATTAATTGAGTTATAATAACCTTACTTTCAATCCCCACCATAGGTGTTTTATCCACACATGGTAGGATTGAGTGAAAATAATTAAGGAAATTAAATCATGATCATTATTCCATCAAGAATTGAGATTAAAAATTTGAAAACCATGAAATGATTCAGGCTAACCAAATTTCACAAACATGTGACCAGAAATAAGCAATATATATATCGAATCAAAAACAATTCAATTAAAAACTTACATAAAATAAGAATGAGAGTGATTTCAAAAAAAAATTCATGGATGATCAGTGTTCTGAACAATGATGAATGAAGTCAGTGGTATAATAATTCATGAATAACGGTGTCAAAAATAACTCATGATGATTTTACTAAATAAAAAAATAAAAGGAAACTAGGAAATTTCATATTTGTGGCTAAGGGAGTAGTTGGGAATGAGAGATGAATGAAAAGAACCAAACTCTCTACTCTAGAGACTCTCAAATCTGGTGTGCCTAATATTATATTTACAGGTGAAATATAACATTATTTACAATAATAAGTCATTATGTGTACTTTTAATCCAAGGTTTTCTCCATCGATTTTGAATTTGTACATATCTCGTGCGTATCTTGTCTAATAATTGAAACATTGACTCTTCTCTTGATGTGTAACAAGGATTCATGATTTGTTTCTTTCTTCAGCTGGTGGGATCTATATTTTGAATGTTTCATGAAGTGTATCAAAAGATCACATTGTGTAATTGCTTCTCCACATTATATTTCCTTCATCTTTTATCATGAGATGATTCATGACATGCAGCATGATATGAAACTCCACTACACATTGTATAAAAAGGTTTCACGATGTGTAATAGTGAAATTTGATGATTTTCTACATTTTAATCTTTGAAACATTGTAATTCTAATTATTATTATAAATAACACATACTAAGTGAATTGTATAATAAATCATTCAAAATGATAAATCAAATGATGGAAATATGTATATATGATTTCAACTAATCAAAATCCCCCACACTTGAACAATTTCTTGTCCTCAATAAAAATATCTCAATAAGTATTTCCAATAGGTGAGAAATTTTTAAAATAGGAAATAATTATTAGATATTGGAAAATAAAACTTAGTGTAAGTATAAAAGGTATGCCTTCAAAATCATCCCTACATAGAAAATAAATTGTGCCTCACAACTTAGTGCTTTAAACAAATTCTTAATCTTTTAATAAAAATTTCATAACTTTTACTTGAACTCTATATCAACCATAAATTTAACTCACAATGAATTTTTCCTCATCATCATCATCATATCCATTTTTATTAAAGGAAGAAAATAAATAACAAGAAATCCCACATAGCCTAAGAAGGACTAAAATAATGCAGTCTGAGGTAATACCATCGGACTAAAGACACACCCTCTGGATTGAAAAAAGACATGTTAGGAGAAGTGATGACTTCGAGGTCCTGTTCATCTTTGGAGGTGAGATTATCCACAACTTTATTTCCTTCTCGGTAGGTGTGGGTGACTTTTGTGTCATAGTTGAGAAGAGCTCTACATTTCTTAATGATATAAGAGATCCACCACGGGGTTTGGATTTTACCATGTAAGGAGCGACAGATGATCACCGATTCTGTCTCCACTTAATATAACGAAATATTTTCCTGAATTATCAAACTAATTCCAGTCAGAAATGCCTTGGACTACCCCTGTATACTTGTACCACAACCATAGAGGGCCTTAAAATCCATAAAGACAGTCCCTCTATGGTCTCGAAAGACCCCTCCTCCTCAAGCAATACCCTCTTTTCTTGAACCATCAGTATTCATCTTCAATATGTGGTCATGGGGTGGGGGGGATCGACCACACCCAATGTCCTAGTAACTTTGAGAAAGAAGAGTGGGCCACAGAAAATGGAACTTGTAGGGACCTTTAAGATGGTGCTTCTTTCCAGTTACTGAAGAAGGGTACCGTATCAGCCAATAGGCTCTGAATCCTTGTGATAATAGACCTCCCAGAAGAAGGAAGCCCCTCAAATCTCACCATATTTCTCACATTCCATAATCACTGGCACCCTTTGTAGAAAATAATGGAATGATCTGTTATTTTGGTTCCTGCATTGTCCATCCCCTGATACCATCTATCCAAAAATAATTTTTTCTAATGAAATTGAGAAGCATATGTCCAAAAATCACCGAAGTTACTCCATACTTCTTGTACCCATTACCCTTTAAAGAAAATGTGATTCGCATACTCCTATCTTTTACTTCTACAACAATAAAAACATAAAGCCATGCTAATACCCATCTTTTTAATGTTTTTGTCGACTAGAATAGTTTGGTTTCTGATCCACCATGAAAGGAAGTAGAATTTAGAATGTATCATAATGCACAAAACCTCTTTGCTCCATCTAACACTTTGAGGTTAAGTTGTATAAATCCTTTGGTAGTCCTTGGAATAAAAATTACCCATGGAAGAAGGAGAAGAATTCATCTATCGGGATCTGAATTGGTGATTATCAAATTGAAATACTCGTTCTACCACCCATCCAAGGCCATCGTAATGAAGTCAGGGTAGCTGCTCACATCCTTGAAGGAAATGGTAGGGGCAGGGTTACTCGGGTATCCAATCACCTCTCTAACCAATTTGTCATTATAGTACTAGATTTTCCCATCTCCAACTATCCATTGTAAATTTTGAAGAAGTATGGGGATGATGGAGCTGATCAATGACCAAAGAGGGTATATGTTCACAAAGTAGTTGCTCAGACTGGAGTTATGTTTATTACTTGATTCCATGCTCCTAACCATAGGTTTGAATTGGATTTACCATCTCCACTTTGTAAAGACATATACAAAATCATTCATGATGGCATCTTCAATTAGGTCCTAATGACTCTAAGGTTGTGGGATGGTGGGTTAAAATTGAAAAAAAATCTCAAAAAAGATGTCGGACTCTAAATTTTAATGTATGAATATCGCGAAAAGTGTAATAAAATGAATCTTCCATGGATAATAAATTCCACACTCCCATCAACTCATGTTGGATCCATGTATATTTCATGTAAGGTCAAGAAGGGCATCATGTCACTTTTTGTTTTGTATTTATATTTTTCTAAATTCATTTCTAGGACAGATCTCTCATCAATCCCCTAACGTTATATGATCCTTCAGAGGATTCATCAGTATGGAAATAGTTATTTTTTACCATCATAATATACAAACCATGTTAATGATTACTATTATTTTGTATTTTGAAAAGGAACATGATATATTTGAAATTATACAATGTATACATGAATCATAATCAAAGGGTCTAATGAGCAACACAATACATATCCATAGTAGAATCATCTCATGTTGATAGAAAGAATCCCTCAAACTTGGTCAAAGTAAAGTCTTAAATTATTTAAAGAGAAGGGTGGGAAGGGATAATCATCATAGAATATATGTATCCTATTTAGGATATTAATGGAAACTATGGGCTTATTGAGGGACATATGGAAAGTGCATCTCAAGACAAATTAGCTCAACAAAGATTGTCTCAATCATTTTAAAATTGTATTTGTTCATTCACATCCTCAATAAGATCTCAATTCATGTTCTAATAGGTTTATATGTCCCATGTGTCTCTTAAAAAATATGCATAAAAAGGAATATGAAATTTTAGAATCAAAATCCTCTCAGGAATGGGGTAAAATTATGAAATTTCAATCGTTAAGGTTATAAAACCAAGTAATAAGTCAATTAACCATAATTTCATAAATGTTGAATTTGAATTAAATCTCTAACCTAAAGAGTCAGCCTAAAAATATAAATAGAGATAAAAGAGGGATTTATAATAATTTCCTATGTAATTTTTTCTTTTTTTTAAATGGTTAAAATGATCATTAGTTTTAAAGAATAATTTAAATTTGAAAAATTTCTCCTCGAAAGATGAGAACATTAAAAAATTCAAATCTATTGAAATTTAAATTCAAGAAAAATAACCACACACATATAATGAGACAGTGTATGCACATTCCACAGAAGTATTTTGGGAGTATTATGGTAAGTAAATTTTTAATAAATGAAATGGAAATTGAATAATTAAATACTAGGGAATTGAGATCTCCATGTAAGAAGTGGAATAATATGAGGGAACATGGGTTTCATGATTATAATTTGGTCTACCAAAAAAATGGGTTACAAATAAAAATCATGTAATTTATATAGAATAACTTCATAAGTTTGAAATAGTTTAAAAGAATAAATACAATCAGGTGCATAGTAAAAATAGTTATGGAACTGATTTTATTTAAATGACAAGTATATATACCTAATATCTTAATATGAATCATGATAAATATGGATTGGTTAAAATCATGACTAAAAATAAGTTGAAAACATATGAAATATGGGTTCCCTCTCATAAAGTGATAATAAATTTCATCATCATCTAGATGGATGGACATGAGTATCATGCAGTTTCTTCCATCACCTCACTTTCTACTATGTCATCTGTAGCTACTCATGGTAGTTTCTTATAGCTCGCGGTGTATTTTGATAGGATTGATGACTTTAAGATCTTTGCAAGCATGGATAGGATATGGATGGATGGGTATCATAGATCATACTTGTGGTTGTTTTGCCAAAATAATCAGGGATATTTCTTGAATTTAATGTCTGATTTTATCCACTTGATGAGTCACTTATTGTACAATGACAGATGGTGGAATAGGTGCATCGATAACCATATATGAAACAGATGATAAAGAAATGGATACTGTAAAATTGAAAGAAATGAAAATTTATCCAAGTAAAATATGAAAATATTGGATCCCATATATATTGATAAGTGTAGAAATACAAAATGAAGGGATACATAAACTAAAATAGGAAAACATTAATCCTTGATACAAAATTCTAATGGAAATGATTAAAGTGGCCAACAAAGATAAGTCATATGAATCAAAAATCTCTTCCAATGTGCACTTGCAATCAGGTGTTATTTGTAGTTATCAATCATGGTTAGTGGTAGAGATGGAAGTAGATACTGGTGGTTCAGCAGGTGAGGTTGGAGTCCTTGTGCTACAAATATGGGTTGGGGTGGGTGGTGGAGAGGTGTCTATCGTTAGTGTGGCCATGAGTCTTCCAGCTGGATAAACATATGGAACCTCATGGGTATGGTTATGGTCATCCCCTTTCCCCATTGGTCCTACTCAGTGAGGTACTCCTATTCGAAAGCAAGGTCAGAGAGCTCTAAGAGAATGTCGGGGTGGGTAGATGGTGGTGCGGGAGTAATAGAAGAGGATGGACTGAAATTTTATTCTGGTGGCTATGAATCTGCAGGAGAAGAGGGTGGTGGAGGGGTGGTAAATGGGAAAGCTTCATGAAGGGGAGGTCAATATGGGTAGATATTCTTCACAGTTTCTCCAGGATTCATAACTGCATGTCTAAGAGATATAGTAGGGTGGGGTGGGTGGGTGGAGTAATAGTGGATGTAGTGGGAAAATAGAAAGGGATGTGGGTGGGAGGTGCGGGGGGTGAAGTGGTTGGTGGAGTAGGTGTAGGGTCTGCTGCATGTGCCTTTTTTCCGCATCTTCTGCCTCATATACTCTTGGTTCCCATAATTAATTGTCCTCATCCCTCACTAAGAGCTTCATCTTATACAGCATAAGAAAATCAATGGCCTCCATTGGTCCAACGGATGTGTTGGGGGAGACCTGCCTCAAACACTTCAATATGGTGGGAGATATGGGTGATGAAGGAGAAACCCATCAATGTGCCTCTATTCCATTTTTCATGATCTTAGAAGTAATAGGTGAATTGGGAAGTCATGTTTATGGTTGGACATCCCATGGATGCTTTCAAAATAAGGATGTTGACCTAGATCACGCGCCCATGAGATTCTTCCAGGGAAAAAATAGGCGTGGGTCAAGGATACAGGGAGTATTTGAAGGGATGGGATGTATAACAATGTAAACATGGTGATCTGGGGGGTCATACACTGTCTGAGCATCTCATGCGATCATATTTTGTAGTTTCTATGAATCAGATCAGGGAGGCTCAGGCTCAATTTTCAGAAATATCTCAAATATAGAAAACTCATCTATATAGATGCCCAGGATGATACTGGATTCGATAAATGATATCTCATTTAGTTGGCCACCCAAACGGAAGAGGAGGTTATCTAATGCTACCTAAAACTTAGAAAGGAACTCTAAGAATATATCTTGGTACATTTCCTCACATACCTCAATAATGCAAGAGATATGGAGTCAGTCGAGGAGCACCAGGATCTTTTCACTAATATGCAGGCAGGTGAAAATAGCCATGTTGATAGTCTTTTTTGTTCTCATTAGATTTTCCTGCAACCTGTTGAGGGTAACGTGGTGAATTGGGTTTGAGAAGCACAAAATGGGGTGAAAATGTAGGTTTTCATCCCCAGATTTGTCATTGGAGCTACTATGGGATTCTTCTTGAGCATCGGGCCTGGTATGAGCTATAGTGGGAGGTGGTTGAGAAGCTACCCATGGTGGTGAGGATGTGGGAGGTGAATTTCCTTAGGGATGCTTCATTTTAGTTTATTTTTGTGGTCCAAAGGTTACTCTAAATTAGTAGGGTGTGCTATTTTTTGTCTGAGCCATATGGGGAGGAGTTTGTTGGGGTGCAGATGAGGTGGGGGTGTCATGGCCTTGGAGGGAGGGGGAAAGTTGAGGGGATTCATGGATGAGATATAGGGAAAGTTAAAAGTGGGACATGGCTGAGATTAATGGAAAAAATATATGGTTTGTTAGTCTTGGGTAGAGAATAAGGGTTGGTTTGGGGTTTGTATCCAATAGAGGAGGAGGGGTGGTGCAGGTCATGAAGGAGGAGGAAGAGGGCGGTTTGGGTGGTTTGTACGGAAGGAAATTGGAGGGTCGAGGGTCGGTTTGTGAACCATAGGTTCACAACCAATTATGAAAAATAGATTTTCTACATTACATGATGGGTAATGACATTTACCATCGTGTAATGATGGGTTTTATTAAATGTTTGCAGAAATAGTATGCATCATGAAATAGTGTTACATGACATGTAATTGACATTTTATCATATTTTTAGTGCAATCTCTAGTCCTTTTCTCCCAATATGTCCTAGGATTTCCTATGTATTATATTAACATAATCCTGTATAATATGACATTACATGGATTGTTTCCCACTTACAGCTTCCTTTAATGTCAATATATTGATTCATTAAGGCTCAGATGAATTTTAGGCTGATGACATAGCCTTTACTGAGGGTTTCTTGAAATACATTAAACCTTTGATCATTAACATTGAAAGGTGGTCCACCTTCTTTCTAAATTTCAATTGTCCCATAGTTGAAAAATTTAATGAATTCAAAAGGTATGAACCATATTTATTTTAGATTCATAAAGAATAATTTCAATCTAGAATTGAATAAGAGTACCTTTTTTCCTCAGACAAAGATGCATCTTGCAATGTAATGATCATTATATTTCATGGTTTTTTATTTATAGATATTGGAATTTTTAGAAGAATATTTTCTGATTTATTCCCATTCATCCAACTACAGCATCTGATATTCTGTATCTTTTAGAGAGTCTAAATTTAGCTTCTTTAATTCCCATTATGAGAGATACTCTTGTTTTACAAGTAGACGAAAAGGTTTTCCCTAAACAAGTTTGAATGGTGTGGTACAAAGGGTTGTTTTTTATACATTGTAATACAACCAGAGTGTATCATCCAGTTTCAAACTCTTGTCATGTCGACTTATGTTTATTTTATTCTCCAAGATTTTCTTATTTTCCCTATTTGACCATTCAACTTTCCCATATGTTTTTAGGTGGTAGTGAGTTCCAATGTTATAAAGGATTCCCCATATTTTCATAAATCCTTTAAACTCATGATTGATAAAAAAATTTCTTTGATCACTAATGAGTAAACTAGGAAATCCAAATCTTGATAACACATTCTTTTTAAAGAAATTTATAACCACTTTTGTTTTTTATAGTGATGTGGCTTTATCTTCTACCCATTTTGAGATGTATTCAAGGACAACAAGAATATACAACTTTCCATGGGAATTGGAAAATTTTCCCATGAAATCTATTCCCCAAACATCAAAGATTTTGACTTCCATGATTGGGATTTGAGTCATTACATTTATTTTCCCAATGGTCACAGTTTTCTAGAACCTATCATAACTTTGAAAAAAAATCCTTGTTTCTTGGTGTAGAGTGGAGAAGAAAATTCCACTCTACAATTTTCACATTTGGGATTTCATCTTCTGGAATGAAACGTCATAGAAATCTATACACATAGAATTTGAAAATGAGTGATTCATCCTTGTACTAATGTGTCGATTCAGCAAAAAATATTATCTTTTTTTGTAGGATAGGTCATGGTGATAAAATCATATAGAAAGATAATTTTAAATATCTGAAATCCAAATTTGTACTTTTATGCTGAAAATGGGATCATCAATAAAGTTGACTTCAATGTCTATATCTTCATCATTCTTGATGAGTGGTAGAGGAAGTCGGGAAAATGATAAGTGATCACATTTTATAGGACTTTAGTATCATCAAAGAAAAAATAAAATTCTTGGAGCATGAGGATCCACCTACCCATCCTTTTCTTGGTAATGTTTTTTTCATTAAATACATAATGAAATCATGATCGGTGTTCACAATCTCCTTGGACAAGACCAAATAGGAATGTTTTTTAAGAATCATACACAACTTCTTACAACTATTTATCTCTATTAGTGTAGTTGAGTTGAGCTTAAATCATTGTGTTTATAGAATGGTAGATAGGACATAATATGTGACCAAATTTTTGTCCTAATGTTGTGCAAACAATAAACTCATCACCGTCACACATCAATTCAAATTCCTAATCCTAATCAGGTGAAATGATTAAACAGAATGCTATTATGATTTTCTTTAAAGTATTGAATTCCTATTGACATTCTTCAATGAATAAAAATGGAACATCCTGTGACAATATTTGTGTTAGTGGGTGGGAAATCTTTTAAAATCATTCAAAAATCACTTTTTGAATCCAACATATCCTATAATGATTCATATTCCTTTAACTATTGAATGTTTTGGTAAATGATTCATGACCATTATCTTAGTGAGGAAAAATTCCATTCCATCTTTAGAAATTTTATGCTCGAGTATTGTACATCCTTGAACCATAAATTGACATTTTTTCCAATTCAAAATGAGACATTTCTCTTCACAATGTCGCAATACTATTTCAATATTTATTATGAAGACATTGAAGGAACTTCTATAACCTAAAAAATAATCCATAATGATTTATAATAATTTTTTCTCTATATCATGGGTTATATGTTTCATGCATCTTTGAAATGTTCTTGGTGCATTGAATATATCGAATGACATGAACCTGTAATAGAAAGTTATAAATGGACATGTGAATGTGGTTTTGGAGTAATCGGTCGGGTTGAATGTAATCTGATTATATCCCAAATATTCTTCATGGAGATAATTGAATTCATGTCCTTAAAGTCTTTCTAACATTTTATCCAAAAAGGGGGAAGGAAAATTATTTGTTCATGTTTCCATATTTAAATTTATGAAATCAACATAAACCCTCCATCCCATGATGTTGTATGTTGAGATCAATTTATTTTCAATATTTTTTTCAACTTTGACCCAACCATTCTTGGGAACTACTTGAAGCGGTCTCACCCACTTGATATCAGATATTAAAAAGATTATTCCAGCATCTAGAATTTTCAATACATACTTTTTAACAACTTCCTTCATTGGTGATGTGAGATACCTTAGGTGTTGTAATTTGGGTTTTGTATCTTCCTCAACCAAAATTTTGCGGCTGCATACAGTACGGTTAATTCCTTCAATGTTAACCATTCCTCAGATAATTTAATTCTTGTGAATTTTCAAGACATTAATCAATTTTTCATCTTGTAAATGAGACAGTTTAGAGTTAATGACTAATAATAGATAGGATGAAGAACCTTTGTATGAATACTTAAGAGTAATAGGAAGATACTTTAATTCCAGTGTCAATGGATGATGGATTGGGGGTGTGAAAGTGTGGAATGTATCCCTCTTCAGAGGTTCATTGAAGATAACTTCTTCAAAAACCTATTCTTAGTATGTTTTATGGAATTAATCCTCACCATATTCTTTTATGGCCATATAATTATTTCTCTCTTGGGTAATAGAGATGTATTTTTAGGAAAAGGCATCATCTGATTCTTTAGAAGAACTAATGACATTGAATACTACATATTCTTATTCAACTTAAAATATTAACTACCCTCAATTGACATTGATCAGATCCTTTACTATGGCCAGGAATGGTCTACTAAGAATAATGGGGATATCATTGTATTCTTCCATGTCTAAAACTATGAGGTATTCTATAATGATGAACATGACAACATTGACTAACACATACTTGATAATTCCTCTAGGGTACATTACTAATCGTTCACCAAGTTTTAGTGCTACTCGAGATGGTTTGATCTCTTGAAGTCCCAACACAGTAAATACACTCATTAGAAGGAGGTTAATATTTTCTATAAGATCACATAGAGATCTTGAAAATTTACACCCTCCAATAGCACATGGAATTAGAAAAAATCGAGTTCCTCTCATCATAGGTGGAATTTTCTATTGAACAACAATAAAGAATTCCTGATTCTAGGAGATGAAACATGGATCTTCAATTTTTCTTTTATTAAAAAGCTTACCTTTTAGGAATTTGTCATAAGTGTTCATTTAAGAAATAGCCTCTACAAAGGGTATGTTGATATGCAATTTCTTGAACATTTCCAAAAATAGTATTTTATTTTTCCTCATTTCTACCTTGATTTTTAATTTCCAGAATAGAAATTGGTGGTTTTTATGGTGGTGGTTAAATATAGGATGCCTCATTTTTTTTCTTAGGTTTTTGGGTGTCTGTGGTTTGTGATACCTCATAGGGTATTACTTGAGTGGTCCCATCAACTTTTTCTTCTTATACTGGTGAATTATTCTTAGGCTACTCATTTTGTATTTCATCTATTCCACATCGTTCTTGAAAATCCAAAAATATTTTACTTTCAAGCACTATAGACTTAGATAATTATCTTGGGTTTTTCTCTATATTACCAAGTAGAGTACCTAGTAATCTTCCTAATAGAGTCTTTAAGATTTGACCCATCTAAACTTCTAGATTTCATAAGTAATCTCATTAGTTTTTCATCTTCATTTCATGAATAGTATTTTGGTTCCCTTATTTTAAAAATAATAATCTATGACATTTTCTAAGTTATTCCGTAGAGAAGAAGTTTTCTTCAAAGCTCTTGGTTGAGCTAGTTGAAACTATTATTATGCTCTTTGAGGGAATCGTTTTTGTTGTGATTATTGTTGTCATATAAGAAAAGGGTACATAGGTCGGTACCCTAGTATTCCATGGGTATGAAATGGTGATTGACTATTTCTCTATTGAAAATAGCCCTCGTTGTTTTGAGGTGACTGCTTATCTGGCCTCTATTGATAGTATTGTTGTTACTGTTGGAATGGTAGATTTTTCTAATTATAATTGATGTTTTTACAATATTGAGTTTTTTTGTTATTAAACTCCTTCCATGTAGTCTTTGTATAAGTGTAGGTCACCTCAAATTTCTCCTGACTCTATCTCCATTAATGTTGGTGGAAGAGATGGTGTAGTAGGCAGTTAGAATGACTCTAGCTTAATTTAGAGCACATATAATTGCGAAGATAGTAGAGTATTCTCATTGAATTGGTGTATAACATGATGAGGTGGTCCACGATCAATCTTTCAGAGGTTGGAATTGTGAGATACTTCACCAAAAATGTATCTTCTTACTTCAGGTTACTTTAACATAAATCATACTTCCACAGCAACATCGAGAACTATGTGTGCAACTGGCTGGAGGACTTGGTAAAATGATTGGAGATGGAACCATGTGTCTATTCCATGGTGTGGGAACCTTCTAATAAACTCATTAAATCTATCCCAGTCTTCCCATGTAGACTCTCCATCGATCTGAGTGATGTATTGATTGACACTCTGAAGCTTCCCAATCCGGATTTATAGGAAATATTTGCCTAAGAACTTTTTTTCTAGATCATCCCAAGTCATTATTGACTCAGGATATTGACTCTTGATCCAATCCCTGATTATGTACCATTGGGATAAAGAAAATAAATGAAGTCTAATAGAATCAGATGATACTCTCTAGTTATGAAAGATATCGCATACTTCTAGGAACATTGATATGTGTTCAGGGGGATCATCACTTTGAATACTACTGAAATGTCCTATGTCCAGGATCATGTGAATGAATCCAAGTTTTATTTCAAATGTGTGTAACTAAATAGGAGGATGCATGATGTTTGGTTTAGAAACATGGATTGATGAAAATTGATGGTCCATGATGGTTCACCCTTATTTCACCAGATGCTCTATAGGAACTGACTATTACATGTTTGGATGGTTAGTCAAGTTGGGATTTGTTAGATATTTTTGGTTTACGATGTTTGACCAGAAGCATGTAGAGAGATACCATTAAATTTTAGGATCAAAATATAATTGTTCTTATGCTTCAAGGATCCTTTAACGAGTCGAATTGCCCTAATGTATGCACTATAACGAAAGAATCGGGGATGTTGTGGCATCTGAAATAAAAGATGAGAGAAAGGGGTATGTTGAAGTAAATTTGTAATGCCCTGACCCCAGTTACCCAGAGTTGGTCCATTATTACTTAACATTTTCATGATCACAAAATATCAAATCTCTAAAGACCGATTAGTTTAGTAGCCTTGGAATCACTAGATACATTCATAAATTTTACATTACATCATAAAGTGAAAACTTCATCAACATTTTGTCTCTACACTAATATCCCCTTATACTATCCCTGAAAGTCATTCATAAAATACTTCTTCACATCCTAGGAAAAATAATACATAGAAAGGGGTGAGCTCAAATGGCCAGTAAGGAGAACAATATAGCGGAAACTTTCATAAATAAGAATAAGCATTTAAGGCAATGTATAACTAAAAGAAAATCCTTTTAAACTTGAACTTCAACATAATATGGCAGAAATAAAATGAAATAATTCCATTTACTTATTCACTAGGATATTCTACTAATCGAATAATCACATGCAATATCAATAACCACTTTCATAATGATGGAATGCATAATGCCAGACTATCATAACCACGTAGCCAAGGCCTCCTGCCAAGATTAGAAATAAGATTTTGTCAAGGCCTTGTGCCAAGACACTAGTTTGTCTCATGAGACCTACTGGTGCATCAAGGAGTTCTAGCAGGCTCCACCCTTCACTTACTAAGTCCAATTCATTCCTCATATGAATAGGTTTAAACATAACATAAACATTCGTATTAAATCTGGAATACGAAATGTCAATACTTTTTCCATAAACCACGAATGGTATAGAAATAACACATCCATAGTCAAACATATCACAAAATCGTTAATACAATATGGATGTTTTGTATCATAATAAATCAACTTCAAATAAGCTTAAAATCCATCAAAGTATGTTGACATAGATAAAATCAAAAAAATCTGACAGAAATATCTCTTTTTTTAGATCATTGAAAATTCAAACATTTATAAAGGAAGTAATTTAAAAGAGATTTTTGAATCAAAGTGTCCCATACCCCTTGAAACTTTTTAAAATAATTATCATTTCAAAACATTCATGTCCATATAAATAAATCCTTAAAATCATTTTGAAAACATGGACATTAATTAAAAAGATTTAGAAAGATAAATATTTAAAACATTTTAAACTATGATCCTGATAAAGAGTACCTTTAACAAATACTTAAACTATTAATTTTGAAATCATTTTTATGAAAAATGGACATCAATGATAAAAATGTCCCAGTAAATACTTACACATAAACAATCTCGGAAAATAATGAGATTGAGTAATTAACCCTTGCCAATTTGTTAAATTACGAAACATACACCCCATAAAAGAATTATCATACAATGATTATGTAAATACACATAAATTAAAGTGTATTACACAAAGAATACAATTATGGGTAGTACATTCTCCACACAAAATTTAATAGTGGAAATATGGCATGAATCTCACAGGAATAAGGGGTGAGATGAAAACCCATTACCTTGTACTTTTCCTTGGTCGAGGGTAGGTTAACCTTCTGTATAATTGATAAATAATTCTCATTAAATTATAAAAGAATCATATATATAAATATGATATCATATATGATCTTTTAATATTGCTTTGTTAATAATATTTTAGTTTTATCGTCTTTTCGGGTGTTAACTGATTCGTTTTCCTATATATGATTTGTTACGTAATCCATGTTTGTTATGGATAGGTTGTATCTTATTCAAATCCAGAATGATATAAAGTCCTTAAACATTACTTTTAATCATCAAATGAGAATTATTATTGAATGAATATGATGGGGAAATGAATCTCATCGCGTTTGTGTAGACGGTAGTCCGTACGTACGCACGAACGCTACTTCCATTTCATTTTCCATTTTAAAAGGAATAAAATCCAAATGATACAAAGGTATATTATTATTCCTGTAAAATATAATATCTTATATTTTTTAATTAAGTTCATTAACACCATCCTTTATATGTTCCATGTAGGGTATGAATGAGTCATATCACTTTGAGGGGGCGGTAGTCTGCACTTCCTCAAATAAAATTATCGTATATATATACAACATGAAACGAATAATGGTATCCTATAAAATGGAATTATACAAGATTATATATAAAATATATATCATTAATATAATATTTAATTATAGCTCCATCATAATGGCCACCAAGAGAGGCGGTAAGAGATAATTGAACAATCATCGTTTCCTGAGGCGTTTGGTTGCCATCCACAGAAACATTATGTTCATCACCCATTAGATGGATGTGTGTGTAATTGTAGTTATAATACTTCTCATAACAATATAATAGTATATTTAGGATAGTTTTATTGTTAAAAAAATAAATAAGAAGTTTTTAGGGGTTGGAGAAGTAAAATAAAAAAAGAATCTTAGAGAAATTGTTACCTTTAATTTGGGAAACTCCCTTTGGTTTGAACAAAAAAAGGACTCTTGAAGTGCCTTCTGCCTAAGGTAAGGCTTCTAAAAGGAGGAGAGAGATTTTGACAGAATATTTTGTAAAGTTTTGGCCAAACCAAAAGGCTTTTAAGGTGTGAATAATTTTTTAGAAGTGGTGTCCTTTTATAAGGGGGGGAGGGGCACTTTAGGAAAAACTTAAAGTATTAATTTATAATAAATTCATATTCGTTGTCTAATGGATCCAAAGTGTATTATTAAAATTCTAAGTTGGGTATGGGTCTAAATCCTTTCAACTGATAGATTTTAGGCAGGTTTGGGTCATTATATTATCCTTATCTTTTTGTTTTAACACTTAGTTAATTAGTTTGAGATTTACCATGTCACTTTGTATTTTTATATTATATAGTTAATAAACATACTATATACATCCAAGAGACCCTAAAAGTAGTCCATTAATGATACACCTATCATGATATAAGTCCTTTGGCCAAAACCTATATTTTTAATAATATTGTATAAATTAGTAATATAATATTTGTTTTAGAAACGCATTTATGGCAATTTTGATACTATTCAATAATTGATTTTTTTAGTCTTAAAAAATTTATTAATTAGAATAAAATTCATTTAAGAAATCCTAACATGTAATATTAACCAATAAAATTCGTTTATTCCATCAAAACATTAAAATTATATTTATTTTAACTTTTAAAATACCAATTATTTGATTCTTTCATTAATAAGGAAAATACTGCATCATTATTGTGTCATAAATAAATTTAATTATTAAATGTATAAAAATTATAAATAAAATACCATTATGTAGGAAATATTTTTCTATTTCTAATGAATATTTATAATCCAAAATATAACACGTATAACCTTATGTAAAAATTGTTTTCCTAAAAGATATATGCTTATGTCATTTTTGTATTTACTTTAACTTAATTAATATAAAGTGTCGTTATCACCTACAAGTGGATCCATGGGGTCCCAAAATAGACCCAAAGATGCCCATTGTCGGACATGTATCAACAAATAGGGTTAGGACACATTTTATGGAATTTTATTATTATTATAATATTATTTTCTTACCCTTATTTACTAGATTTACCCTTTAACCATGGTGAATAAAATATTTACCGAAGTAATTATTCAAAATTTCTAAAAATGAAAGTTACCAATTTACACAATTTGAAACTCATAATTATAAATATGTAATCCACTTTTCTAAATTCAAAACACATAAGTGGAAGAAATTAATTTCAAATTAATTCTCGTTGTTGAAACAAAAAGCATGTTTTTAACAAATAATAATTATCAAAAGATTGACACTTTCTTATGTCCAGTTTAAATATGAAATTATGTTCAATGACCAAAATTGAATTAAATGGTAAAATTATAATATAATTATACTGTAAAATTACTCAAATTCATAATTTATCACTATTAATTATTTCGATTAAAAATTTTGTTTTTAATTAAAATTTAGTACTTTTCACTATTCATCAAAATATGAAAGTTATCAGAAAAGTACCAAAATGTCACCCTAATCTAATTTTGATATTCCGAATCCAAAAATGAAGTCTATTTTACCAAATTAAAAACATAAAAGTTGCATTTATTAATTTTAAATTAATTCCTGCTATTAAAACCAAAAGGCATATTTTTAAGAAATAATAACTATCAAAAGTTTGACACTTGTTTATGTCCAATTTCAAAGTAAAATTACAAACAATGACCATCATTGTATCAAATGGTAAAAATATAATTTATTTATACTTACATACCATTAAAATTTATAATTTAACAATATAAATTATTTTGATTAAAAAAGTTGTTTTCAGTTAAAATATTGTATTTTCCACTATTCACCAAAATATGAAAGTTATCAAAAAAACACAAAAACATTATTGAAACTAAATTATTATGTCCCGATTCTAAATAAGAAGTTTATTTGGTCAAATTTAATATATCAAAGTTTCAAATATTGGATTTAAAAAGTCTTCTCCATTAAAAGGCTGTAAAATTGCATTTTTTGAAAAATACATCTTTTATCTGAAAAAAATGTGTTCTTTCTTAAATTATGTCTAATAATCTCATACTATGGATTCTAAAATTATATGTATTATAAAAATTTCAAAATTCAGTTAATAATGTTCATAACCTCTTTTGAATGGCTTGTTTGGTAAGTCATGATGCGCTAGAACTCGGTGTTGCGTGTAGTGAAAGTTATTGAATTTCTTTGAAGAAATAACTTACTATGAAATCATGGACTGTTACATACTTCCATCCTCCAATAAATTGCGTCCTAAAAATTTGAAATTATTTTTCAAGAATAAAAGGTTGAAAATAGAAAATACCTTTGGGAAAACCCACATCAGAAATTAGGTTATTAAAATTTAGTCTTAATAATATGAAAAGGGAAATGAAAGGGTCACCACCAAATTATGATCTCGATTAAGATAACATTTGTGAAAATTAGAGACATATAATTGGAGGGAAATTTTAAATATTTATAGATAATGATTGAGGTTATCAATCACAAACAAGTGTAAAATTGAGGGCCTTAAATTCATCAATCTATGATGATTTAAAATACCATCGGTTCAACAAAACATATGGTATTAGGATAACACATTATCTGTTTTAAGATCCCTTCACTAAAGTACAAGAATTAATTTCTTCATTTAATAAGAGAAGAAGAAAAATATATACATGACAAGTAGAGTCCATTTCTTTAACTAAATTCTACCACAAACTCGTCTTTCACTCTAAAAGATAATAGAACTTAAAAATAATATTCCCTTTATCCTATTCGTATATGGTTCAAAAAAATGGATTTATAATTCATCTAGAAGAACTATTAAAAAATCTAAATTATTCAATCCAAGACATCATGTGGGTCAGTGGTAGGTGATACACCCTTTTCTCCCTTCGGTTGATGGTTCAAGTCTCGCGGCCTTACCGGACGCGACGGGTTGCCACCCGACCTCCAGGTTGTTCTTTTTATGGAAATCCAAAAATAATCTCAAACTAGACTTATCCAAAATACTTTTGTCCAAACACACAATCCAATATTTATGAGGTAGGTAAACACAATGAAGATCCTTTTTTCACGTAATAGCATATGAACACCATCATTATGTATTCTTTTAATACACAGCTACATCCTGATATACCATAAAACCTTATTGATTACATTCATGATCCCTTATTACTTATAGAATACTGGATATACTCCTTCTATCCAAAAATGCTGTAAACTTCAACAATGATGGAATATAAAAATAATTAATCAGCTTCAAGGTAGTCAATAATATCCAATATAATTTATCCAAATCAATCATGTATTATTCCAAAATCACTACCTCGGTATCAGAACCATATTATGGTTTATCTTTCTCTCAACCATATATTTTCCAAAAAATTAACCTGCTATTGAGTCACTTTTCTTTGTTCCACACAATCTCAAGTCCTTGATGAAATAGTACTACAGTACAATCCTTATATACTCCATAAGTATTATAACCAGTACATTGTTGATACAACACTCAAATGACGTAATTCTATTATAACAAAATAAGAACTCTAATCATTCATCCTCATTTGTGGTAGTATCATAACTTGATTATTATTCAATAGAATCATTTGGGGCATAATCTGATGATTTGGATATTGGTCCGCACAATGTCTCATCTCCTTGCAGATGAAGCATTGTACATTTGAAACCTTTTTTTTACCCTTTCAGTCACGTACATGGTGTTCTTTTTCTCCACACTTATAACAAACTCACATTCCTTTCAAGCAAGTTCCAGGGTGTTTCTTCCCACAGTTATCACATATGGAGAAATTCTTCTTTTCCCCATTCCCTTTATCCTTATCTCTCTCTTTCATCATTTTGTTCACTTTCTTCCCTTCAAAGCCATAGGTCTTGTAGAATTATTTAATTATCCTATTAACGCGTGATACTATTTCTTCATATGTTGAGAATACATGGGAGACTATTTCCCTTCTAAATTTTGGCTTAATACCGTGAAAGATATGATCCTTCTTACTCTTTGGATCATACATTTTTTCTGGAGTTCACATTCCTTATACTGGGTTCCATTTATATACAATATCATAAATTAGGTCAATTTATGAATTGCAATGAATAATTCCAATCCTGTAAAATACCTAACGTAAATTGAAACTTTTATGGATATAATCCATAATCATAAAAATGTTTTCTTTGAGTAAGTATATACTCATAATCCCTTCATAATGGTTTGTAAAGAAAATGAGAATTATCCTAAGCATATCCCCCGGGAGTGTCTTAACCAAGAGTGCAGCAAGGCCCATTGTTGTGCACTACTTCTTGTTCGAGTCTAGCTCAAAGTAGTGTTTTCGGGTTTTTCCACTAGGTACATCTGTTCCAGAGCCGCCTCTACCTGCTCGTATCCAGATAGGTATGTATTGCTCAGAAAACTCAAAAACTCTCCACAATACCATAATTCTAGGAAGTTCTTCTATAATAATCCTCAAATTCCATCTTAGATCTATGTGCTCTAATCAGATTTTTTCTAAATCTATCTTCCATGGTTTGTACTAAACTTCCTCTGATACCAACTGTAACGCCCAAACCCCAGTTACCCCGAGTCGGTGCATTATTATATAAAATTCGCATGATCACAAAAGATCAAATCTCAAAATACTGGTTAGTTTAGTAGACATGGAATCACTAGATACATTCATAAATTTTACATTACATCGTAAGGTGAAAACTACATCAACATTTTGTCTCCAGACTCATATCCCCTTATACTATCCTTGTAGGTCATTCATAAAATACTTCTTCACATCCTGGGAAAAATAAAACATAGAAAGGGGTGAGCTCAAATGCCTAGTAAGGATAATAATATAGGGGAAACATTCATGAATAAGCATAAACATTTAAGGCAATGTATAACTAAAAAAAGCCTTTTAAACTTGAACTTCAACATAATATGGCAGAAATAAAATGAAATAATTCCATTTACTTATTCACATGGATATTCTACTAATCGAATAATCACATGCAATATCAATAACCACTTTCATAATGATGGAATGCACAATTCCAGACTATCATAACCACATAGCCAAGGCCTCGTGCCAAGACTAAAAATAATATTTTGTCAAGGCCTCGTGCCAAGACACTAGTTTGTCTCATGAGTCCTATTGATGCATCAAAGAGCTATAGCGGGCTCCACCCGTCACTTACTAAGTCCAATGCATTCCTCATATGAATAGGTTTAAACATAACATAAACATTTGTATTAAAACTAGCATACGAAATGTCAATACTTTCTCCATAAACCACAAATGGTATAGAAATAACACATCCATTGTAAAACAAATCACAAAACCATTAATACAATATGGAAGTTTTGTATCATAATAAATCAACTTCAAATAATCTTAAAATCCATCAAAATATATTGACATAGATAAAATCAAAACTATTTGAGAGAAATATCTCTTTTTTTTTAAATCATTAAAAAGTCACACATTTATAAAGGAAATAATTTAAAATAGATTTTTGAATCAAAGTGTCCCATTCCAATTGAAACTTTTTAAAATAATTATCGTTTCAAAACATTCATGTCCATATAAATAAATCCTTAAAATCATTTTGAAAATATTGACATTAATTAAAAATATTTAGAAAGATTAATCTTTAAAACATTTAAAATTATGATCTAGATAAAGAGTATATTTCACAAATCCTTAAACTATTCATTTTAAACCATTTTTATGAAAAATGGACATGGATGATAAAAATGTCCTAGTAAATACTTATACATAATCAATCTCTGATAATAATGAGATTGAGAAATTAACCCTTACCAATTTGGTAACTTATGAAACATACACCCCATGAAAGAAGTATCATACAATTATTATGTAAATACACATATATTAAAGTGTATTAATCAAAGAATACAATTATGGGAAGTATATACACCACCCAAAAGGTAATAGTGGCAATATGGCATGAATCTCATAGGAATAAGGAGTGAGATGAAAACCCCTTAACTTGTACTTTTCCTTGGTAGTGGGTAGGTTAACCTCCTGTATAATAGATAAATCATTGTTATTAAATTATACCAGGTATATATATATAACTATGATATCATATATGATCTTTTATTATTTCTTTGATAATAATATTTTAGTATTATCATCATTTTGGGTGTTAACTGATTCGTTTTCCTTTTTATGATTTGTTACGTAAGACGTGTTTGTTATGGATAGGTTGTATATTATTCATATCCAGAATTATATCAAGTCCTTAAACATTAATTTTAATAAAAAAATGAGAATTATTCTGGAATGGATATGATGTGGAAATGAATCTCATCGCGTTCGTGGAGACGGTAGTCCGTACGTACGCACGAACGCTACTTCTATTTCATTTTTCATTTTAAAAGAAATAAAAACCAAATTATACATAGGTATATTATTATTACAGTGTAATATAATATATTATATGTGTTACTTAATTTCATTAACACCATCCTTTATAAATTCCATGTATGGAATGAACGTGTCATATCACTTTGAGGGGGTGGTAGTACGCACTTCCACAAATGAAATTATCGTATATATATAAAACATGAAACGAATAATGATATGCTATAAAATGGAATTACATAAGATTATATATAAATTAAATATCATTAATATCATATTTAATTATAGTTACATCATAATGTCCACCATGAGAGGTGGTAGGAGATAATTGAACAATCATCGTTTCGTGAGGCATTGGGTTGCCATCCACAGAAACATTACGTTCATCACCCATTAGATGAAAGTGTGTGTAAGTTTAGTTCGAATAATTCTTATAAAAATATCCTAGTTTATTGAGAATATTGGTATTGTTACAAAAGAAAAGAATAAGAAGAGTTTAGGGGTTGGAGAAGTAAAATAAAAGAAAAGAAGCAAAGATAAATTGTTACCTTTAATTTGGGAAACTCCTTTTGGTTTGAACCAAAAAGGACTCTTGAAGTGCCTTATGCCTAAATTAAGTCTTCTAGGAGGAGGATCGGGATGTAGAGATAATATTTGGGTAGGTTTTTGCTGAACCAAAAGGCTTTTACGGTGTGAAGAATTGGTTATAAGTGGTGTCCTTTTATAAGGGGGGGAGGGGCTCTTTAGGAAAAACATAAAGTATTAATTTATAATAAATTAATATTAGGTTTATAATGGATCCAAAGTTTATTATTAAAAGTCTAAGGTTGGTACGGGTATAAATCCTTTCAAAAAACAGATTTTATACAGGTTTGGGTCATTATATTAACCTTATCTTTTGTTTTAACTCTTAGTTAATTAGTTTGAAATTTACCATGTCACTTTGTATTTTTATATTATATAGTTAATAAACATACTATATACATCCAAGAGAGCCCCAAGTGTTCCATTAATGATACACCTATCATGATATAAGTCCTTTTCCTGAACCATAGATTTTTAGGAATAGAGTATCAATTAAATATATAATATTTCTTTTAAAAAACTCATTTATATCAATTTTAACACTATTCAATAATTTATTTTTTTTGAAGTCCTAACAACTTTATTAATTCGAATAAAACTCATTTAAGAAATGTTAACATGTATTATAAACAAATAAAATTCGTGTATGGCATCAAAACGTTCAAATTATATTTATTTTTACTCTTAAAATACCAATTATTTGATTCATTCATTAATAAGGTAAATACTGCATCATTATTGTGTCATAAATAAATTTAATTATTAAATGTTTAAAAATAATAAATAAAATACCATTATGTAGGAAATATTTTTATATTTCTAATGAATATTTATAATCGAAAATATAACATGTATAACCCTATGTAAAAATTGTTTTTCTAAAAGATATATGCTTTTGTCATTTTTGTATTTACTTTAACTTAATTAATATAAAGTGTCCTTATCACCTACAAGTGGCTCCATGGGGTCCCAAAATCGACCCAAATATTCCCATGGTTGGAAATTTATCAACCAATAGGGTTAGGACACATTTTAGGGTAATTTAGTATTATTATAATATTATTTTTTTACCCTTATTTACCGGATTTACCCTTTAACCATGGTAAATAAAATATTTACCGAAGTTATTATTCAAAATGTCTAAAAATAAAAGTTACCTATTTACACAATTTGTACCTCATGATTCTAAATATGGAATCCATTTTTCTAAATTCAAAATATATAAGTGGCAGAAATTAATTTAAAATTAATTCCGGTTGTCGAAACAAAAAACGTGTTTTAAATAAATAATAACTATCAAAAGATTGACACTTTCTTATGTCCAGTTTAAATATGAAATTATGTTCAATGAAAAAAATGGATTAAATGGTAAAATTATAATCTAATTAAACTTTAAAATCACTCAAATTCACAATTTATCACTATTAATTATTTCGATTAAAAAAGTTGTTTTTAATTAAAATTTAGTAAATTTCACTATTCATCAAAATATAAAAGCTATCAGAAAAGTACAAAAATTTCACCCTAATATAATTTAAATATTCCAAATCCAAAACTGAAGTCTATTTTACCAAATTCAAAACATAAAAGTTTCATTTATTAATTTAAAATTAATTCCCGCTATTAAAACTCAAAGGCGTATTTTTAAGAAATAATAACTATCAAAAGTTTGATACTTGTTTATGTCCAATTTCAAAGTGAAATTACTAAAAATGACCATCATTGGATTAAATGGTAAAAATATAATCTATTTATACTTCCATACCATTAAAATGTATAATTTAACAATATAAATTATTTTGATTAAAAAGGTTGTTTTCAGTTAAAATATAGTATTTTTCACTATTCACCCAAATATGAATGCTATTAGAAATACACAAAAACATTATTGAAACTAAATTCATGTGTCCATATTCTAAAGAATAAGTTTATTTTGTCAAATTGAATATATAAAAGTTTCAAATATTGGATTTAAAAAGGCATCACCATTAAAAGGTGGTAAAATTGCATTTTTTGAAAAATACTTCTTTTATCTTAAAAAAATGTATTTGTTGATAAATTATGTCTAAGAAACTCATAATATGGATTCTAAAATTATAAGGATTATAACAATTTCAAAACTTAGTTAATACTATTCATAACTGCTTTTGAACAGCTTGTTTGGTAAGTCATGGTGCACAAGAACTCGGTGTTGCGTGTAATGCAAGTTATTGAATTACTTTGAGGAAATAACGTACTATGAAATATGGGGGTGTTACATTGTACAAGGTTTTTTCCAAAAAAAATCTTGTACGAAGGACTTCCTTAGTCCTTGGAAACAACACCATATTTTTACATGCCTGCATGTTTCATTTAATTCACATGGGATGCGGTCAGATTAGATTTGATTGTTTTCCAAATTTCACTTACTATTGCAATGTAGTAAAGAAATAGTCCAGGGACTATCACACATAGAATTGGGCTGGAAATGGAAGGCTTTGTCTTGGAACCCTATGGCATAAGATTCCTCACAAAATTTTTTCAATTTGGGAAAACTATTTCTAGGGAGTTTGAAGTTTGAATTCCGGAATAAGGAAGTGATTAGAATCAATTTTGTGGTTCTGTAGAAAGTATGTCTTTAATTATAAATTGGTTTGATCCTAAGGAATAGGCTATGAAGAAAGAGGATGTTACTATTTGACTATGGTCATGTCAAATTACTCTACCTAAGAGGTAACTATTCATTGGTCTATACATGGTGACAACCAAGATGTATTAATCTTAGCTTCTAAGGCAGAAAGCGTCTTAGGCTATTTGTCATAGCCTAATCCCCTTCATCCAATATAGGTTCCTTCATCCAAATGTAACATGGTTAGGCATGTTTAAATTAATTATATTGACAATTTTAATTTGTCCTGATTACTCATCTATATGGCTACCAGGTCTAATAATTAATGATTTATTGAGTTCTATAACATTACATTCAATCCCATCTATAGGTGGTTTATCCAGTCATGGTAGGATGGAATTCAAATAAATAAGGAATTTAAATCCTGTTTATCAAGATAGTATGAATTGAGATTAAACGATTGAGAAACATACAATGATTCTGGTGGACCAAATTTGATAAACATGCGACCAAGAAGAAGTAATCTAGATCTTGAATGAAACAAAATTATATTAACAACATACATGAAGTAGGAATGGGATTGAGTGAAACAAATTTTCATCGAATATTGGTGCTCATAAAAACTATGAATGATGTAAATGATGTTAGAAGGAACAAATAATGGTGTAGAAAACAACTAATGATACATTTATTAATGTAAGAAAATAAAAGACAACTAGGAAGTTTCCAGTTTGGGGTAGAGGGAGTGGAATGGATTGAGAGAGGAATGAAAAGAAGGAAAACTGTCTGATCTGGTGCTTCTCAAAACTGGTCCACCAACTATTATAATTATAGGTGAAAAATTACATGATGTTTAATAAGAATTCATTCTTTGTAATGTCAATCTGTGGTTTTCTCCACAAATTTTGAATCTGTTCATATCTCATGTGTTTCTCATCTAGGATTTGAAACATTGACTCTTCTCACAATGTGTAACATGGATTCACAATGTGTATCTTCCTTCAGTTCGTGGGAGATATGCTTTGAAGGTTTCACGATGTGTATTGGAAACTTCGGTCGGGCAATGGCTTCTCCACTAGAATTTTTCTACAACTTCAATCATGACATGCTTCATGACCTTCAGCATGCTGTTAAATTCTACCATAGGTCGTGTAAAGATGTTTCAAGACATGTAACAGGAAATTATTCTCCTTTTTGAATTTTCTCCTTCGAAACTTCGGAAGCCTAATTCTTGTAATAAACAACACATACCAAGTGCTTTATCGAATATATAATTGATAATCATTTATGAAATTATAAAAATATATATATGATTTCTTATTTTCAATTTTTATAAATGAAATTAATGTAACGATGTTCTAGAGTGTCTATCATATTGATATAGTCATAGCAGTTCACAACTATTTTGAGAACCAAGAATGTCTGTAGTGATTTTCATAAATATAGTTTTATGCTCAATTAAAAATCTATGATGGGACATGTAGAATGTGACTTCTGGGTTTGATAACTAATAAGATGATGATAATTATTATAATTAAGTTCACACTTGGTAATCTCTATGATGGTAGATTAAGAGAACAGACCCTCCAGTATGAATTCTTCATGGTTTGGTATCATCTTATATTCCTATCTATGACTATGTGTAATAGTCCTTAGTATTTAAGATTGTTACTAATTCATGTTACAACATTATCAATTAGATTTGCTTCATAAACCATGTGGATATCAGTTCTTCAGAAATTTGGATACGTTGGAAGCATCACAAGTGATGTGTTATTAACTAATAAGTTAAGGAAGGATTTCTCCCTTCTATATTTAGAGAAGATAATATGTTGGCCCGATGATTGGAACAAAACCATTGCATTAAATTCTATGACCATGGTGAAATTATGTTCTTATTTTTTATAGTAAAAGAAAGTCATATTGAGCACCTATATTGATAACACATATATGGAACCAGCTTGATGAGATTTTGAGACGAAGGGATTATATTACACAATAAGTATATTTATGTGGTTTTCATCATTGTGACTTTAAGTTATTTCTCCTAGGTGCCTTAACCTATTTCTAGATAGTAATATTAGACTCTAGGAAGCCCTTCTAATGTCAATGGGAAAGATTCCTAGAGGTTTACTCACCAAGTCTTTTGGTCGATCTCTATTAAATATTACAAAATAAGTGCCTTTAGGCAAGTGTTTTGGTTGGTCTCATGACTGAGGAATAATTTCATTGAAGTTTTATTGATCTCTAATATTCATAAAGAAATAAATTATTATTTATTAATTAAATAAATAATTTGTTTTATTTCATGAATATTTAATAAATAAATTATTTTCTTGATTATGAAAAAAATATTTATTTTCTTTATTGATGAAAATAATATTTAATTAAATATGTATTCAAGTATTCAATAAATATATAATAATTGGATAGGAATAAGACCATGTCTAGTGATGAATATTATTTACAAACTGATAAATAATATTTATTATTTCCCGAGCCAGTGCAAGCCACAAACAAATAATAATATTATTATTATTATTTGAAATGGGGGTTAATAATGATTACGATATTGTTTATGGGTTGGTATAAACTTAAATTTTATTTTTAACAAAACCCCGGCTTTATAAATAGATGGTTTTCACTATTGTGAAAGGTTAGTCAAAATTTAATAATCATTGCGCACAAAACAAATCGCTCTTTATTCCTACCTCTCTCTCCCTCCCAAGAATAAGAAGCACTAGAGAGATTCCTTCATGATTAAGAGAACTTCATGTGATCGAAAAAAACAACAAAAGGCATTTGATCCATCGTGTTATCCCTTGAAAATAAATTGGGGTAATTCAAAGATCAAAGGATAACATGGGGATCACTATTAGACGGATTTGACACACGAATCCTTACTATTGAGTGAAGGTAATTTGGAAAGGGTTCTTATAAGGATCGATAACATCTTCATCTGAGAAATTTATTATGAACATGTATTTATTAATACAGATCTAAATAAATTAATAATAAATTTAATATGAAAACCCATCTATTTCAGTTTTGGGAAACTCAAAGTAAAATTAATTTTTGATTTATTTCCCACACTAAGTTCTTATACTGTCTATGGAAAATTAACTGTTTTACTATAATTTTAAATATATCAAAAATATAAAAGAAAATTTCATTGGTAAAGTGATACATAATAACTTTTAGTATTGAATTTGATTCATCTTGTAACTGTTTAAATATAAAATAACTCTAATTATTGTTTGGGTCCTCTTGAGTACATTCTAGAAAAGAATAACCAGATACCTCATTTTCATCATTATGATGATTTGATCCCTCTGAGGTAGAAAGGTCTTCCAATACCATAATAGTTGATATTACATGCAGATTTTATTTTTCTATGCAAGATCCTTATCTATTATAATTATAGCATAGAAAAAAATCAAAATCATCCTCTTTGCATGGGAGGGAGATTTTCAGCATTTTCTCAAATCCTCTTTCCAACTATTTTTCTCTGTTTTTGGAGAGATAAATTTCATTCAATTATGATAAAATCCCTCAAATTTTTTATTCATTGTTTCATTTGTAATAAAAACATAAAAAATAAACAACCATTGATATTATAGAGAATCCAAAAAGTACAGCTCAGTTGGTAGTTTCCCCGGTGGGTCTCGACGAGGTCTTGAGTTCGAGTCTTGATGGGTTTATCCTTGTACTGTCCATTACACTGTTTTTTTGGACTATAGCCCCTTCCCCTAATAAACTAAGCATTAGACCTTAACATTTTAAAAAGTGTTGTCTCTAACACTCTGTGATTTAATTCACTATGGGAAATATTGATATTTGTGACTGGGACTTCATGAAGGGGAAGGGTCTTGTTGCAAATAGTCTGTTGGAAGGGACTATTTGGGATGGGACCCTCTTCCTGTCGCAATTAATTAGTTATTTTCAACGAGGAGACGGTCCATGTCACAATTTTTTGGGGGTGAGTTGCACGCCAAACCGCATGAAGGGTATTTGTAACGGGCATATAAGCCCGCAATCAATACCCGGTGTCGTTTTTTAGTATTTGCGAAGGGATTTATCTCTCATTGCAAATAGTATGTCGGTAGGTTGGAATTTGGGATGGGGCTCATCATAAATACCTTTTTAACCACCGCCCTAATTAACTAGAGGATAGAATTTGTGACGGGACCCATCACAAATAATCTAACATATATAAACCCTCATCCATTTTTTCTCATTACACTCTTTTTTCTTCCCCTCTCTCCCTCTCTACTTACATTATTTCTCTCAATAAATTTCAAGGTTTAAAATTCTAAATAGGAGTTATATTCATGGCGTATATCCTCAGAAAGATTTAGTTTCAAGGCATTAATTTATTTCTTTTATTTTTTAGTTAATTCATTTAACTTTATAATAGTCATCGTTATTGTTAATTAATAGTAATTAAATTAAAATAGAATTTGATAGTTTTATTTATCAGTATTTATTTTACAAATAATTACGTGTGATTAGTATTAATTAGTATTAATTAATATTTACTGAATTAATTATTTTTAATTAGTAGTAATTATTATTATTTAGTAAAATTATTAACAAGTAGTTATAATGAGTGATAATTAGTAATAATTAGCTATAATTAGTAATAAATTGAAATAAATATTTATAAATAGAAGTAAATAGTAATAATTAGTTATAACTAAAAATAATTAGCCGCAACTAGTAGATATTTGAAATAAATAGTAATAATCAGCGGGAATAAGTAATAATTAGTGGCAATTTGTAATAAATTTTAGTAATTAGTACTAAATTTTAATAATTAGCAATAAATTTTAATAATTAGTAATAAATTGGAATAAATATTAAAAATTGGTATTAAAATTTAGTAAATTTTAATAATTAGTAATAATTGGTAATAATCAGTAATAATTAGTTATAATTAGAAAAAATTAGTAAATATTAGTAATTATTAGTAATAATTTATAATAATTAGTAATAAATTGTAATAAATTGTAATAATTAGTAATAAATATTAATAATTAAAAATAATTTTAATAAATAGAAATAATTAGAAATAAATATTAATAATTGGAAATAATTACTAATAATTTTTAATGATTATAAATAATTACGAATAAATTGAAATAAAAAGAAATAATTACAAATAAATTGAAATAATTACTAATAATAGCTAATAAATTATAATAAATAGATCTAATTACTAATAAATTGAAATAATTAGTAATAAGTAATAAATTTTAATATTTATTAATTAGTAATAAACTATAATAATTAATAATTAGTAATGAGTAACAAATTTTAATAATTATAAATTACTAATAAATTATCATAATTAGTAATAAATTTTAATAATTACTAATAAATTATTGTAAATTATAATAATTAGTAATAAATTGTAATGAATACTAATAAATTTTAATAATTAGTAATAAATTGTAATAATTATCAAGAAATTGTAATAATTATCAATAAATTGAAATAATTATTAAAAAAAATTGAAAAATTGTAATAAATTGTAATATATTGTAATAAATTGTAATAAATTTTAATAATTAGTAATAAATTGTAATTATTAGTAATAAAATGTAATAATTAGTAATAAATTGTAATAATTAGTAATAAATTGTGATAATTTGTAATAAATTGTAATAATTAGTGATAAATTGTAATTTATTTTTAATAAATTGTAATTATTAGTAATAAATTGCTATAATTAATAGTAAAATGTAACAATTAGAAATAAATTGTAATAATTAATACTAAATTGTAATAATTAGTAATAAATTGTAATAATTAGTATTAAATTTAAATAATTAGTAATAATTTGTAATAAAATGTCAAAAATTGTAATAATTGGTAATAAATGGTAATAATTAGTAAAAAATTATTATAATTCGTAACAATTAGTAATAATTAGTAATAATCATAAATAATTACTAATAATTCGTAATAATTAGAAATAATTAGTAAAAAATAGTAATAATTTGTAATAATTTGTAATAAATTGTAATAATTGGTAAAAATTAAGCACAATTAGTAATAAATTATAATATCTAGTAATAAATTTCATTTATTAGTAAAAAATATAATAATAAGTAATAATTAGCAGTAATTATTAATAAATTGCAATAATTAGTAATAAATTGTAACAATTTGTAATAATTAGTGGTAATTAGTAATAAATTTTGGTAATTAGTAAGAAATTGTTATAATTTGTCATAATTAGTAATAATTAGTAATAAATTGTAACAATTAGTAATAAATTTTAGTAATTAGTAATAATTGGTAATAATTAGTAATAAATAAGAATAATTAGTAATAATTAGGAGTAATTAGCAATAATTAGTAATAATTAGCCATAATTAGTAATAATTAGCAATAATTAGTAACAATTAGTAATAATTTGTAATAATTGGCTATAATTAGTAATAATTAGTAATTATTGGAAATAATTAAGAATAAATATCAATAATTAGGAATAATTATTAATAAATTGTATTAATTAGTAATAATTTGCAGTAATTAGTAATAAATTGTAATAATTAGTTATAAATTATAATAATTAGTACTAATTAGCATTAATTAGTAATAAATTCAAATTATTAGTAATAATTCATAATTATTAGTACTAATTAGTAATAAATTTTAATGAATAGTAATAAATTGTAATAATTAGTAATAATTAAGAATTAATAGGAATTATTAGTAATAATTAGTAATAATGAGTAATAATTAGTAACAATTAGCAACAATTAGTAGTAATCTATAATAGTTAGAAACAATTAGTAATAATTAGACATAATTAGTAATAATTAGCAATGATTAGTAATAATTATAAATAATTAGTAAAGAATATCAAAAATTAGGAATAAATAGAAATAATTAGTAACAACTAGAAATAATTATTAATAAATATCAATCATTAGGAATAAATAAAAATGATTATAAATTAATAGAAATAATTAATATAATTAGAAATAATTTGAATAATTAACAATAATTAGAATAATTAGAAATAATTATAATAATTAGAATAAATTGAAAAAATTTCTATTGGTGTATTAATTAGTAATAAATTGGAACATACTATAGTAGATTTCAAATAACTCTTTTTCCTGATGAATCATCTCCTTGCAACTTTCTCCCACTGAAATCACTAAAACATATTCTCCCACATAGGGATATCCAGTTTCTTAAGCATGATAATGGAGAGCAGCATGACGAGGCCTCCCTTCTCTACATTCTCAGGAACACAAAAATGGATATGTGTACATTTAAGTAGATTTTTAATACTGATTTCATTCGTTGAATGTTTTAAAGAGATGAGTCCTTGATAAAAAGATGATCTCGTGCCTGATGCCTCATCTCCTTATAACTTTCTCCCAATGAAATTACTATGAAAAATAAACTATTATGTACAGATGTCCATTTTCCTATACAGGATAATGAAGACCAGAGAGGCCTTTCCACACTAATATCCATTCTCATGCATATGAAAATGGATATCCATATATCAGAGTATATTTTTCATAGTGATTTTAGTGGGAGAAAGTTAAATGGGGTTGAGTTATCAGGAAAAAAAGTTATCGTCAATCCGCTAGAAATTATGTCTCTCATAATTAGTAGTAATTAGTATAAATTATTTGTAATTACTAAAAATTAGTGTTAATTAGTATAAAATATTGATAATTAGTTAAGATTATTATAAATTTTAAAACAAATACTATTAATAACTATGAAATAATAGAAATTACTGTAAAATTCATGAAAAGTGAATTTAATTTTCTTCTCTTTTTTCGATATTGTTTTTATTATATCAAATTATTCAAAAAAACAATTAATTTATATTTTTTTAGAGAAATATAGAATAATGAATTCGACAACAGTCGTTATTAGATGATCACACTTGTATAAATCAGTGCATGAATCAAAACAATTCTAGTTTAAATCCTGTATATATTGAGGGTGTTGCAGCTTTATTATAATTTTTATCATCAAAAAGAGAATTTTATTCAAAATGGAACATTAAATGTCCTTGTAAAAAATAATCTCTAAGGAAATTTGATACATTTGACAATGTTGGGGGGTCATCTATTTCATATTAATTTTCAACCAGATTTTGTTTTTTGGTATCGACATGGTGAATGTAGTTCCATAAATGTTACTAATAATTTGGTTCTTGGTTCATCATGGTTTAAAAATATAGTACATGATGTGGTAGTTTCATTTTTTTTTAAACTGAATCTTTGGATGATGTTGATTTTTCTATTGAGCTGGAACTATCTTAATTTTATGATTTGTTGAGCTCTGTTGAGGATGCATTACATCCTTCTTGCATGATAAACAATTTGAAGTGGTCACAAAATTTATGGCAATTAATTCAGATAATGGAATGTCAAATAGTTTTTTTGATTTGATATTCTCTTTGGTTAAAACACTTTTACCTGAACCTATAAATTTCTATGAGAGTAAGTGACTGGTTTGTAATATATTTCGTGGTTATCATAATATTAATGCATGTTTAAATGATTTTATCTTATATAATTGTGAAAATGTGTTTTTGGATAGTTTTACAACATGTGGAAAATTGAGATATAAATAAGCTCAACCAGGGAATTCGGGATTGATTCCTCAAAAACTATTGAGATGTTTCCTGATTACAACTAGATTGAAATGTTTATTTATGTCTAAAAACACAATGGTATTGATATCATGGAAAAACTAATATTTCAACTCATAAAATATTAAATCATCCTTATAATGGTGATTCAGGGAAACATTTTGACCAAGTACATCGACATTTTTCTTTAGAATCCTAAAACGTGTGATTAGGTCTTTCAACTAATAGTTTCTATCTATTCGATTCATACTATAGTTAGTGTTCATGTTGTTTTATTTTTATAACTCCATACAATTTTCCTCTTTGTATGTTTATGAAAGGGCCATATATATTTTAGTCCTTATTAATTCAATGAAATTTGAAAAGGAATATCGATGTTTATTTGAAATCATTGACTGGTGAGTTAAATTCATTATGGAGTAATGGTGTTAGTACATATGATGTTCCTGCGAAACAAAAGTTCCTACTAAAATCTAAATTGATGTGGATGGTTAGTGACTTCTTAGAATTTGGAATGTTATCGAGCTAGAGTACACAAGGTCTAAAATCATGTCCATATTGTATAAGAGTCTAAAAAACGTTTATGATCGTCAATGGAAAAACTATATTTTTTTAACTGTCATCGTAGATTCTTTCCAACAAGTCGTCCTTTCTAGCGGAACAGATACCATTTTATTAATGGCATAATTGAAAGAGATGGACCTCCAATAGTAATCCCAGGTATAGAGTAAAAATCATTGGTATCTTCCTTACCTCCCATCTCTTTTAGACCAATAATAAACCAACAAAAAATTGATGTCTTTACGAAAGAACACAATTGGATAAAACTGTGCATTTTTTGGGATCTACCATATTGGTCAGATTTTTTGTTCCATCACATGTTGGATTTCATTATTATTGAGAATAACTATTTTGATAATTTATTTCATACACTTTTGGATACACTAACAAGTAAAAAATAAAATGTAAGGGCATGAGTAGATCTAGCCCAAATTTAAAGTTTACCAAAACATGAACTGTTTGAAAATGTCAGATGAAAGATGTTAATAAATAAAAAATAAGCTTATAAACTATCTAAAGAAAATTTATTTTTATTTATTTAGTGGATTATATATTTGATACTTCCATATGGCTATGCTTCTTATTTGGGAAGATGTGTCAGAAATGGTCTTATTACTGGATTAAATTTTCATGACTTTCATGATATAATGGAAATAATTATATTTATTGGATTAATATTTTTTATGAATTATATGATTATGAATGCGATAAAAGACATATCATATTTTTCCAAGACATTTGTGAATCGACAATAGAGTACAATGCATTAAATACATTGAGTGGAGTTATTGTTTTAATTTTATGTAAATTTGAAAAAATCTTCCTACCAGTTTTCTTTGACTCATTAGAAAACATGATATTAAATTTTATGGACGAAAAAAATTGTGGAGGACCATTATAGTTTTGATGGACGTACCCATTTGAGAGATGCATGAAAAAATTGAAGAAAAAATTGCATAAAAAAGAATCGGTTGAAGGTTCAATTGCAGAAGCTTATTTGCAAGATGAAATTAATTTTTATGATCTCATTATTTTCAATCTAATATCCCTCAAAACAAAAATTCATGGTCCAAAATGAGTGAAATGATGATGATGAAATGAGAAATAAATTAACAATTTTTAATCAGCCTGAACATGGCTTTGGTGGAGTTCATGAACGATGGATTTTTGATGATGAAAATCACAAAGCTCATACATATGTTCTTCCCATCTATGAAGAAATAGAACCATTTTTAAATTGAATTCTCCTATAAATTATTCTATAATATTTTTTGTATTAAATTAATCTTATTTTATTTTTAGGTTATATGATAATCATATCATGGAAAATATTCCAAAAATTATAGTAGTTTCTCTGGAATAATGTCAGAAAAATAAATTTACCTACCGATTTCAAAAACTAAAACCAAAAATTATTTATGATTTTACATATTAAATCAACATATTCATTGTTATATTGATAATTATTTTACAAATTTTTAGCTATCTCAACATGCTAAAAAAATTGATAATAGATTGTGTGTACAGAGTAACCCACAATCCAAAATGGTTAAATATTATAATTCATATGTGGAGAATGGTTTTCGATTTCATACATGTGCTAATAGTAAATCAAAATAATAATGAATAGTGGTGTTTTATTTAGACGATCTCATCATTGAGATACTGAAGTTGACTTTTATGGTATGCTAGAATAAATTATAGAATTGTGTCATCTTGCAAAGAGTTGCATAGTGATGTTTAAATGTCAGTGGTTTGATACTAAGAGAGGCTTGCATGTCCATTTGACCACAGGAATATTCGATGTTAAATATAAAATTATTCTTGTAGTAAATGAAACATTGTTATTGGTTAATCAGAAACACCGAATTGATTATGGAAATTACGATGCTACTTCAAGAGAGTTGAGTTATAGGTGTAGCATAAAGAAAATTATATCTTGGGAAAATAGATTTACTCAAAGTGAATGGGGTTTCACTGAAGTGTAAGGAATTAGAATTTTTCATGAGATAGATTCAAATCCATCTATTTTCGGAAGAGACATGAATATCAATGATGACACCCCACAATTAAGTTTCGATGGTTACGATGATGTTAATGATATTAAAAATGAATTTGAAATGACAAGAGATGATGAAACTAAAACTCATTTTGAAATTGATGATGCTGAGGAGGAATATGAATACATTAACATCATCAGATATAAAGATGAGAATCAAGATGAACATTTAAATAGTTAAATACTAATTATAATCACATATAATATATATCTATATATAATAGTTATTTTCAACTATTTTCTAAAAAAATCATTTCATGTTTCAGATGGTAAAGGACCGGTTTTCTTAGTTATAGGAAGTTGATCTATCTTTGGAAAAGTGGGATGTTGGATCAACTAACCCTCAAACTACTATCATTTTAGGGATTACTCAGAGGGGGTATCGTCTTGCATGATTGCTGACTCTTCAACCTCTCCCTGACTAACGCTCACATCTTGGATTCGATCCTTACATGCATTAGTATGTTTACCTACGTATTCTAGTTATCCTTCATTGATTTATTTATATACTAATTTTTTGATTATTTTTTTTCTTTTTTTCATAGCTTCTTGCATATAGTTGTTGAATAGGGGAGCACTATATTTTAAAATTACTTTTCTGAAGCGTGGGTCATATGGGATCATATGTTTCACGACACGACCCCACTCGGGCTTGAGCTGCGACTACCCCAAGCCCGCATCCATAGTCCAAGGGCTGGCGACCAGCGCCGAAGGCACAACAACTCGGGGAGGCCTTTTCCTAAGTACCTGTACACACACACACGTAGCACACTCAATGCAGAAGTGCAGAGTAAAAAAGAAAAGAAAAGTACCAACTACTATAAATAAACCACAAAGTAAATCGACCTCTAAATAGTACAAGGTAAAAGCTAAAGGTAAACTAAAAATAAAAGGGGGAAAAATGCGCCTAACTAGAAAAGTGTCACAACCCGGCAACAGGTAAACAAAATAAAACAGCTGGGAGGGTCCCACACCTGGAACCCGACTACGACCACCGCACGTGGTCCAAGATCCCGAACTCTATGATCCATTGAAGTCACAACCAACATGTTTGTCGTCTGCAAGGGAACACCAAGTGCGGGCAAAGCCAAAGCAGGGGTGAGTATAAAAATACTCAGTAGGATACCCGGACGGCTCGAGGGAGCAACAAAAGAGGTACCGAAGGGGGAGCAGTAGATCAAATAGGGAAAATTAAAAGAGTATAACCGAGAGTGCAGTAAAGAGTATAGTAGAGAGTCTAGCTCAACCCAACAAGATAAAATAGGATGACTCGTCCAGATACAAGGAGCTGGAAACGGTGATAAGATAAAATTCTCGTTGAGTCTTCACTACCTATAGTAGGAGAGTAGACTCGTCCAACCACGAGAAGCTAGACACGGAAATCACGTGGCATACCCTGCATGTCTTCACCTCTCCTAGAGGGAGATTAACCATGACCAAAAAGTGGGTACTGGAATAAGTTACATACATATATAAATGCTTTTTTAAGAAAACTAAACAAGATCGTAAGGGGATCTTCATCCCGTAGCTCAGTCCAGGAATGTGAGTAACATACAGTCCCAGAAGTAAACACCATCGATGCCCAGCATCCCGCACGTCTACCCCAAACTGCAGGTTAAGGGGATCAAATCACCGCACCTTGATACTATCCGCTTTGGGTGGCACTGACTCACCCGCACGGTTTTAGGTTGTGTCGGAAGGATGCACCTCGGTGGGGAATGCACCCCTCATACTTGAGAGTTCTGGGGGAACTTCAAACCACACCACGTCACAGCTCGACAGTCAAGAGGTCTCCTCAAAGTCGAGAGGGGACCCCCTGCTCAGCCCCGGTGGAGGGTAATCCCTGGAAGTCAACAGGTTCCCACTGGAGGGAGACCCGACAAGAGTCGACGGGTGCCACACTTCCCAGTCCCGCAAAAGGGTATTTCACTGGAGGGCAACCCGGCTACAGTCATCGATGATTCCGAATGCCCAGTCCCAAAAAAGGGTACTCCACTGGAGGGAGGCTCGGAACAGTCATCCACTGGAGGTAAACCCGGAACTACTCTGTCCATCCCTATTAGATGGTACTGCTCGGTGAACATTGTTGTACTGGCCATCCTTGTTGGATGGTAACCCACGGGCCATCCCTGCTGGATGGTACCGCTCTGGTCATCCCAGCTGGATGGTACAACTAAACACCCCTGCTGGATGGTACCCCACTGGCTAGCCCTACTGGAAACAACCTCTGGGGTAGTGGATCGGTGCCCGCGTAATGTGTTGGTCACACCAAATCCACAAGAACTCTAACAGGGAACAAAGAAACTCTGTCGGACAAACCATCGAGAACAGCACCAGGGGAAAACCACTCAACCTTGGTAGTCAAACAAACGAGAATGGAACTAGGGGAAACTCAATCCTGTTGGTCAAACAAACGAGAACAGAACCAGGGGAAAACCAACCCTGCTGTTCAAAAAAACGAGAACAAAACCCAGGGGAAAATCAACCCTACTGGTTAAGAAACAAGATCTAAACTAGGGGAAAACTGAACCCTACTGGTCAACAAACAAGATCCGAATGAGGGGAAAAATCATCTATGTTGGTCCACAATCGAGAATAGAGAGACCCACTACGTTGTGAGAGGTCAAAAAAACGTAAAGCAGAACACAGAAATCACATGGGTCCCAGACAACGTGTGACACAAAGTCAACCCCAACCAAGTGCACAAGAATTATCAGGTACCAACATCCACATGTACCTCCCACAGTTCTCGTATACTCCTAGAGTATACCACGTCTCCATCCAAAAGGCTATCATGCACACGGAACCCATCGTCAACGCGAAGGCATAAACATAACAACTCTAACTTTCCACCTCAACGGCTAAGGCATGGCCAACCACATATCTTCAAGCATTTACAACACTCACACAGGAGTGCATGAGATCACATGACAACGGTCTGCTACAAACACAGTAGGACGAACCACCACCAGAGCACCTTACTTGCTTCTGCATTTAATAAGATCACGTAAGAGGCTCCACTCTCCTGAACAGATTACACTGTTGTAATCCTCGTGGAAAAACATACGAGATAGACTACTTATTCGCCTCAAACGGAAATTCGGCGGAAAATTCATCCAACACCGCTTTATGCCCGAACGGCGTCCCGTGATCCCGAACCTCGGCCCCGAAAAATAGTCATGTGCATCGCACCATTGCGATCCCCTCGTGAAAACATGTCAAAAGGACTGCTCACTTGAGTGGAACAGATATTCGGATGAAAAGATACATTCCGTCGCACCGCACACGAGCGGTGCTATGTGGGACCAGCATCCCTGTCCCAAAGCACAACGAATGGATCGCACCATTGCGATCCTCTCGAAAAAGTACACAAGGTGGACAATTCACTTGTCCAAAATGGAGACCCGGTGATAAAGCTAGACGTCACTACCAACTCCCAAAATGGCCCTCATGGGGCCCACACCAGCGTGCAGAATTAAAGCAGGCAGACTACGCCAATGCAATGTCCTCGGAAAAACACCCAAAAACTACTGCTCACACGCCTCAATCGGACGTCCTATGAAAAAATTTCCAAAAGCTGCGTACAGCTTGAAAGACAGGAAATGGGTCCCACGACTCAACTCTAGTTTCAACGCCCTAAACCACACTGGAAAACACTGACTCGGCACTAGGGTCCCAACACCACTGACGGCACTCAAATCGGAAGTCGGATTTGTCGGCGCCGCTCAAAACACGAACACCCAGAAAAATGTCAATCCACTTAACGTACGCATCGTGGCACCGAGCCCCTCATCTTGAGAATTATAAATGCCTGAGACCATCTCAAAAAGTTCACCTTGTTGATACGGTTCCACAGCCGCAAGAGTCTTTCAAAACGGCCACCCTTAGTAGAAATTACGGGCGTCCGAGTCGAGGGGGAAAAGCCCCTTGGTTTGGACAGGCCTGGGCCGGCCCACGGTTCGGCCACGCAGGCCAGCCGTAGACCCGCGGTCCACTGCACCGTTGACCGGCCTCGAGGCCGGTCATTTCTTCCATGTGGAGACCCACATATGGCGGGTCTCTGTCCCCTGAGCGGGGTCCCGCAGCGCGACCCCGGCCTCCGCGTCAACCGACCGGCACACCCGGACGATCCTTCAGCTCCGCGGCCCCAGCTCATCCGGAGGAGCCCCTGCCGCCTACCGCTGAAGGCTGCCACTGCCCGACCTTGACCCGCACCACCGCCGCCTTGGCCTGCGCCACCTGCAACTCGCCGGACCACCACCGGAAGAGAAAAAAAACTAAAAACCCGCAAACTTCGACGAACTATTGCGTCCTCCTCCGAACTCGGATTTCAAATCCGAAAAGTGCATCAGATAGCTATAGAAATATAATACATGGTTATGGGATTCGTTCGACGATAAAAAGGAAATTAAATGAATATAATCGAGCTCAAAGTAGCTGTGGGAAATTAAAAAAAAGGCATGATGCTACCATGCACGGCTTCGCCCGACGCTTCCTGCAAGATCCGCCGCCACCGCACCTCGACGAAGTGGTGGAGGTGGGGGGAGAGCTTCTTGAAGGGCTATACTTGGTTGAGATCTTTCCGTCAGGGGTGAAAATGGGGGATAGGGGAGAGGTGTTAGGTTTAAGTAAAGAAAACATAATTTAAAAATAATTTAATTTAATTTAACCCCCAATTTAACCCGCATCTGAAACTCTTGGCGGGGCCATGATTAAACCTCCCCTAGGGTAAAAACCACCTCCCTAACACAACAGAGATCTCAAAATTTTAATCTGAGGCCCCATTCAAAAGTGATTAAACTCAACGCCTGAGGCTTCCAAATTACGAAAATGCCCCTAGGGCCATTTTTCACAAAAGGCTGGTGCCCACCAAAATTACACACCTCCTAGGGTAAACGGAGTGCTCCGAACTCAATGGTGCCCTCGGTTTTCCAATCAGAGATACTTTTTAAGAGATACTTTAGTTTAACCATTAAACGAATAAAACAATTAATTAATTTATCTGTTTAACATTCTGGTATCGGGCGAGGGGTCCAAACGTCCCGCGCAGACATGCTTTATGTCAATTCTAGGGTAAACACCCCATTTCGGACCCATAAGTACACTCAGATTTAGGATCCAAAGCACCGTTAAGGGGTTATACCATTTATTTGGTGTGTCCAGTGTGAACGCACTGAAAATTTAATTCCGGCCACACCAGGGCTCGGAATCACCCGACGTCTGAAGGTGCTGCTCTAGAATAATATCATGAATATTCCAAAGTCTTTCGCAGAAAAAATTGGGTTCTTCCATAATTCCCTCATTCAATCTTGTCGTCCCTAAAAAGCAAAACCTAGGAAAAACTTACAGTACTAGGCCCACACCTGGCTCTTCCATACCCAGAAGAACTCTTACACAGTCCCACGTCACCGCACACAGAACAAAGGATTTGATCTGTTCACGCGAGGTCTTCCCTTGCTGATGACGTGTATAGGAGCAAACACGCATCTTCTCGGGTGAGTCACATGGGAGACCCTATGCACCTGACCCTGCCATTGGGGTCAGGGCAAGGCAGTAGGGAACCTCGCCATCCTTTTGCACGGTCTCAAATGGCCTGAAGGCTCTTGGGGGTAGCTCACCTCCTGGACCAAACCCCTACGTCGCACACCACGACTGGAATCACCGCTTGGACCTGGGACAAAGATCAGTGATTCCATTCTTCAGAATATCCATATGGAGAAACATCCAAGGATATCTGATCATGCAAGGTTTCAAAGTCGATGTCCCGCAACCAAGACTCTATTACACACTCGGAAAGCGAAGGAGTCGACACCATCAACTAAAGAAAAAGTTCCCACACCTTTTTACCTTACCAACACAGGGTTACACTGATGCCCCACGCCACCCTGGTAACATCTCAAACAAAGAGTAGGGAGAAAAATCACTTCACACACAGAGTCTAACAATTCTACTAAAAAAATTAGAAGGGTCATAGAGCATACCTCCTACCACTTCATGCTCCGCTGAATTGTAGACATCCAAAGCTCATGGTTGTCTGTGGTCCCCCCTGTCAGCTCCTAGAGCCTGAAGTGGACCACTTGGTGGTGATGGAAAGACCTCGTAAAGTCTTCCCCCACTACCAGCTCCTCCCACTCCTTTGCAAGAACCACCTATTTTGGCGCTACTCCGGTCAGGACACTACCTCTGCCGTGGTGGTGCACCTGCTTCCTGCCCAAAGCTCTCTACATACCTGGTCAGGAAGCCCCGTGCCAAGTGACCTCACCCATCGCAAACATAGCACCGACTCTCTGCAGGCTAAATTGACGCCCTTTGGAACCATTGTGGTGTACGACCATGCTCCTGAGTCCAGTTATCAGAAATCCACCTGCGTCGAGGTTCTTCTTGCCAATGCCCGCTAACTGTGGTAGACGTCTCGGATCCATCGTGCCTACTGCCACCACCAACTGTAGAACGTGACAGGAAGCGCTCTGTCACCAGCGCCTTCTCTAGCACCTCGGCATATGTGGAAATTCCCAAGGGTACTATGACAGCATGAATCTCTCGGCAGAGACCCTGCTCAAACTCCCACACTCGGAAGTTACCATCATGGACCATGTCCGGGTAAAAGCGTGCACGGTCTGCGAAACTAGCCGCATACTCGGCCACCGTCATCCCTCCCTGCTGAAACTACAGGAGATCCTGAATCCGAACGGAGCGTAAGAAGGAGGGGGGAAACTCCTCATGAAACAACAACTGAAAGTAACCCCATGAAAGTGACGACCCGTCAAGAAACTGAGTCACCCGACTCCGCCAACTCCAAGCTTCTCCACGGAAAAGGTTGGCAGCGAAATCAACCATAAGATCTGCCAGTGTGTGCACAAGACTAAAAAGGTGAACCACTTTCTCCAGCCAAACCTCTGATGCCTGAGGGTCTAACTCACCACTGAACCACATCTCATAAAGCGCTCAAGCTCAGTCTGCTCTGCTGAAGCTGCCTGCTGCTCAACAGGTGGGGGTGCTGCTACCGGCTCACCCAGAGAAAGGGACTCGCATGATGAGTCCTGGACTGAGGCCTTATATCTCACAGGGTCATCATCACGAACCAGTGATGGTATCCTGGCTGTATATCTTCACAGAGACGTCCCGAATATTATCAAGTAGTGTCGCCATCAGATGAGCATATATGTATATAACAGTATCAACAATGGGGAGCTGACTCAAGAAGGATAGTCAAATACTCAATCCAATGTGATGCACAACCAATTTTCCCTACAACAAGTGTCTCAGCCTGCCTAGTTGACAAGTGGGTTATCAAGGTCCTGGTGAATGGATACGTTGGCCACCGCACCATCACTAGACTCCCTGGCCTGAGAGCCATACTCGAGACACGTTAACACAGTTTCCCTAAATCCCAACCAATTCCTTTTTAGGGATGTCTTCACAATGTCCCAAGGAAAGAACCACCTCTGATACCACATTGTCATGACCCGACCCTACCCGGGCTTGAGTCGCAACTACCCCAAGCCCGCCTCCATAGGCCAGGGGTTGTTGACCAGCATCGAAGGCATAGAAACTCGTGGAGGCCTTTGCCTAAGTACATGTGCACACACACGCAGCACACTTAATGCATAAGTGCAGAGTAAAAAGAAAATCAAAGTACCAACTGATATAAATAAACCACAAAGTACATCGACCTCTAAATAAAACAAGGTAAAAGATAACAGTAAACTGAAAAGAGAAAGGGAAAAACTTGCTCCCAACCAGAAATGTGCCACAACCCGGCAAGAGGTAAACAATACCAAAGAGCTGGGAGGGTCCCACACCTAGAACCCGACTATGACCACCGCATGTGGTCCAAGGTCCCGAACTCCTAAGCTCCACTGAAGTCACGACCAACCTGTCCGTCATCGGTAAGGGCACACCAAGTGTGGGCAAAGCCCAAACAGGGGCGAGTATAAAAATACTGAGTAGGATACCTTGAAGACTCAAGGGAGAAAAAAAGGAGGTACCGAATGGTGAGCTGTAGATAGAACAGGGGAAATTAAAGGAGTACAACCGAGAGTGCAGTAAACAGTATAGTAAAGAGTCCAGATCAACCCAACAAGAGAAAATAGGTAGAATAGTCCAGACACAAGGAGCTGGAAATGGTGAGAAGATGAACTTCTCATTGAGTCTTTGCTACCTATAGCAGGAGAGTAGACTCGTCCAACCACGAGAATCTATACACGGAAATCATCTGGCATACCCCGCACTTCTTCGCCTCTCCTGGAGGGAGAGTAACCAGCCCAAAAATTGGGTACTGGAACAAGGTATATACATATATATATATGCTCTGTCAAGAAACCTGAACAAGATCGTAAGGGGATATCTATCCCGTATCTCAGCCCAAGAAAGTGAGTAGCCAACAGTCCCAGAAGTAAACACAATTGATGACCAGCATCCCGCACGTCTGCCCCAAACTGCAAGTCAAGGGTCTCAAATCACCGTACCTTGATACTATCTTCTTTGGGCAGCACTGACTCGCCCTCACGGTTTTAGTTCACCTTGCAAGGATGTGTCTAGGTGGGAAATCTCCCCTCGTACTTGACAGTTCTGGGAGAAAGTCAAACTACACCTCGTCACTACCCCGTAGTCGAGAGGTCTCGTTAAAGATGACATGTGAACCCTTGATCAGCCCCGCTGGAGGGTAATCCCTGGAAGTCGACGGGTTCCCACTGGAGGGAGACCCGGCCAGAGTAGACGGGTGCCACACTATCCAGTCCCACAAAAGGGTAATTCACTGGAGGGTGACCCAGCTAAATTCGTCGATGAGTCCCAATGCCCAGTCCCCAAAAAGGGTACTCCACTGGAGGGAGGCTCGGAACCGTCATCGGGGACCACTTCCCAGCACAACTGGAGGTAAACCTGGCATCAGGGACCACTTCCCAGCCCAGCTGGATGTAATCCCGGCATCGGGAACCACTTCCCAGCCCCGCTGGAGGTAAACCCAAAACTGCTCTGGCCATCCCTGCTGGATGGTACCGCTCTGGCCATCCCTGCTAGATGGTACAACTAACCACCCCTACTGGATGGTACCCCACTGGCTATCCTTGCTGGAAACAACCTCTTTAGTAGAGGATCGGTGCCTGCGTAATGTGTTGGTCACACAAAATCCACAAGAACTCTATGAGGGAACGAAGCAAATCTGCCGCCCAAACCTGTGAGAACAGCCCCAGGGGAAAACCACTCAACCATGCTGGTCAAACAAATGAGAACGGAAGCAGGGTAAACTCAACCCTGATGGTCAAAAAAATGAGAACAAAACCAGGGAAAACTCAACCATGTTGGTCAAACAAACGAGAACGGAACCAGGGGGAAACTCAACCTTGCTGGTCAAGAAAGAAGATCTGAACTAGGGGAAAACTCAACCCTGCTGGTCAACAAAAAAGATCCGAACAAGGGGAAAAACTCAACCCTGCTAGTCCAAAATCGAGAATAGAGGGACCCTCTACGTTGCGAGAGGTCAAAAGAATATAAAGTAGAATACGGCATGCACATGGGGCCCACACGACGTGTGACCCCAAGTCAACCCCAACCAAGCGCACAACCATTCTCAGGTACCAACATCCACATGTACCTCCCAGCATTCCCGTATACTCCCAGAGTATACCATGTCTCCAGCCAAAAGGCTAACGTGAACACGGAACCCATCGTCAATGTGAAGGAGTAAATGTAACAACTTCACCTTGCCACCTCAACGGCTGAGGCATGGCTAACCTCATCTCTTCAAGCATTTACTTCACTCACACAAGAGTACATGCGATCAGATGCCAAGGTTCCACTACAAACATAGTAGGACGAACCACCACCAGAGCACCTTACTTGTATCCGCATTTAATAAGATCACGTAAGAGGCTCCACTCGCCTGAACATGTTACACTGTTGTAATCCTCATGAAAAAACATGCGAGATAGACTGCTTATTCACCTCAAATGGATATCTGACGGAAAAGTCATCCAACACCACTTTACGCCCGAACGACGTCCCGTGATCCCTGCCCTCGGCCCTGGAAAATAGTTGGGCCCATCGCACCACTGTGATCCCCTCGGGAAAACATGTAAAAAGGACTGCTCACTTGGGTGGAACGGATATTCGGAGGAAAAGATGAATTCCGGCGCACCACACACGAGCGGTGCTACATGGGACCCACATCCCGGTCCCGAAGCACAATGAATGGATCGCACAGTTGCGATCCTATCGAAAAAGTACTCAAGGTGGACTATTCACTTTTCCAAAATGGACACCCTGTGATAAAGCTGGAAATCACCACCAACTCCAAAAATGGCCCTCGCAGGACCCGCACCAGCGTGCAGAATTAAAGTGGGCAGACTACGCCAATGCAATGCCATCGGAAAAACACCCAAAAATGACTGCTCGCATGCCTCACACAGATGTCCGATGAAAAAGTTCCAAAAAGTTGTGTAGAGCTCGAAAGACGGGTCGTGGGGCCCACGCCTCAACTCCGGCTTCAATGCCTGAAACCACACTATAAAAATCTTCATCGGCACTAGGGTCCCAATGCTGCTGACGATGATCAAATCGGACGTCGGATGTGTCTATGCCGCTCAAAACACGAACCCCCGGAAAAACGACACTCCACTTAACGTACGCCTCGTGGCACCGATCCCCTCGTCTTGGGAATTAAAAATTCCCGAGACCATGTCAAAAATTTTACCTCATCTATAAGGTTCCATAGCTGTAGACGGCTTGCAAAATGGACGCCCGTAGAGGAAATTACAGGCGTCTGAGTCGAGGGGGAAAAGCCCGTTGGGATGGACTGGCCTGGGCCGGCCGGTGCGCCCGGCCTGAACCGTCCCGCTGTTAGTCCATGCAGGCCGGCCGTGGACCCGCGGTCCACTTCTCTTCTGACCGGCCTCGAGGCTGGTCGTTTCTTCCACGTGGAGACCCGCATATGGAGGCTCTCTGTCTCCCAATCAGGGTCGTGCGTCGCAACCCCGACCTCCGCGTCAACCGGTCGGCACAGCCGGTCGGTCCTCCTGTTCCACGGCCCTAGCTCACCTGGAGGAGCCCCTACCACCTTCTGCTAAAGGTCGCCGCCACGTAGCCTTGACCCGCACTGCAGCCGCCTTGGCCGGCACCGCCTGCTGCTCGCCAAATCGCCGCCAGAAGAGAGAAAAAAACAAAAACCCGCAAACATCGACGAACGACTGCGTCATCCTCCGAACTCAGATTTCAAATCTGAAAAATGATTCAGATAGGCCAGTAAATATACTACATGGTTATTGGCTTCGTTTGACTATCAAACGTAAATTCAATGCATATAATCAAGCTCAAATTAGGTGCGGTAAATTAAAAAAAAGAAAGGCATGATCCTACCTTGCAGGGCTTCGCCCGATGCTTCCCGCCAGATCCACTGTCGCCGCACCTCGCCAGAGTGGTGGAGGAGAGGGGAGAGATTCTTGTAAGGATCTCCTTGGTTGATCTCCTTCTGCCTGGGGTGAAAATGGGGGAGAGGGGAGAGGTGTTTGGTTTATGTAAAGAGAACTTAATTTAAAAAAAATTAATTTAATTAAACCCCCAATTTAACCCGCATCTGAAACTCTTGGCGGGGTCATGTTTAAACCTCCCCTAGGGTAAACACCACCTCCCGAGCACAACGGAGGTCTCCGAATTTTAATCCGAGGACCTGTTCAAAAGTTATTAAACTCAACGCCTGAGGTTCCCAAATTACGAAAACGCCACTGGATCCATTTTTCACAGAAGGCATGCGCCCGCCAAAATTACACCCCTCCTAGGGTAAACGGAACGCTCCGGACTCAGCGGTGCTCTCAGTTTTCCAATCTGAGATACCGTTTAAGAGATACTTGAGTTTAACCATTAAACGAATAAAACAACTAATTAATTTATCCGTTTAACATTCTGGTAGCAGGCGAGGGGTCCAAACGTCTCGCGTCGACATGCTTTATGTCGTTCCAAGGGTAAACACCCCATTTAGGACTCATCCGTACACTCAGATTTAGGATACAAAGAACCATTTATGAGTTATCCCATTTATTTGGCGTGTCCAGTGTGAACACACTGAAAATTTAATTCCGGCCACACCGGGGATCGTAATCGCACGCCGTCTGACGGAGCTATTCTGGAATAATATCAAGAATAGTCCAAAGTCTTTCGCAGAAAAAACCGGGTTATTAAAATATTCCTGTTGATTTTCATCACTACATGTTTGATCATTGGATGGTATGTAAGTAAATAATATTAATTATCAAATTCATTTAATTAATAATATGATATTATAAATTATTTGTAGGTTTTATTTAATCTAATCAATGAGGTATTTTATGGAACTATCTAAAATGCATGGGAGGGGTTTAGGTGTTATTGTTTCTATTAATTTTTCACAATTTTAGAAGGAAAGAAATGATGAATGCAAGAGTGAAATAGTTTGATGAGACTTGTTGCATCCACTGACCAGATTAAATTTTATATCAAATTTATGATGGATTATATTCCCACTAGTTGGGTGGTCATTTTTAGAGGAGATCCTTGGTATGTCGACAAAACAGAGGGAGACAGTAGGTGGCACATCGAGTTGGTAGTCGTATATTTAGTACGCATAGGGAACATATGATAAGTAATTTTTTTAAAATATTTTATATAACTTTAAATGTAAATCGATTATTTTATATTCATATAAGTAGTCAAAAAACCCTATATTGTGGAGTTCAACTTTTACTGGAGGATGAGTAATGATCCGATCACTAGAGAGATTATAGGTGATTGCTAGCATCAGATTGTGGTCAGTGTAATTTCATTTAGAGTTTTAAAATTAACTACAGAAAATATTTTAACTATTTTAATTTAAAATTTATATTGAAAGAGTCATATGATGTCATGAAGTCTCAGACACATACTATGGTTCAGGCTAAGACCGATTGGCAGACCAGTGCCCACTAATTTGATGAGACAACATGGACGCAGGGAACCCAGTTTGCCTTGGAGAAAGACCGGGTTGGTGGTATTAGCTCTCGATTGACCCCTGTGAGTTATTATAGTACCGTTGTGATGTCATCATCCATCTCGAGAGGAACTCTTGGAAAGTCATCATCATCTGCTGCAAAATTTCATGAGAATCTGTGAGCTCAGGGTGAGCTTATAGATAGTATGTGTAGGGTGTAGGAGGAGATGAGTCTATGATAGCAGTAAAAGGAGAAAAAGCTCTTACAATTACAATAGCAGGAGAAGAAGGATATGTGTTAACGACAGTAGCAACACCATGAGCAGATGTATTACACACGATGTTAGACTCATATTTTAGGGATGGATTTTGTAACGACCCGAAATTTTTAAATAAATTTTGTTTCCTAATTTTATGTGTTATTGTTATACTCAACAAAAATGTTTTATTTGATAAACATGATTATAATTAAAATGAGATCAGTGGGTTTTGACTATTATATAACCATCGGTCAACATGACCGCTGTGAACAAAATGTTTTGATTATTGTCTCTAAATATAAGTAATCTTGGTTAATTATTATAGAAAGAAGATTCGATGGCATCACCTAGTAGTCTTGGACCGATCGAAGCCCATCTAACAAAGCTTGGGAAGGAGGTAGCACCACTGGGCTTTGCTCTGGATCAAATCCAAGCCGAACTTCATCATGTGAAGCTGGAATGAAATCGCCTTCGTGAGAAGTTCAAACTGATAGAAATTACTACTCGGGCAATGTTGACTGAGCTGCCCCAAGCTTCTATCACCCTAGAACACCTTACTCTTAGGTCTTATGCTGGTATTATAAGGGGTTATGTAATGAGACCGTAACTACCTTGTGTAATCCTTGTTTTAAATAAAAATTGGGATTTCTTCTTATGATGAAGTTTATGAATTTTGAAATGACCGGATAAATATAGTATGCATATTTTTGATGAATTTTAGAAAAAGGATATTTTAAATATGTTTATGTAAACCCTAAATAATTAAAAATGTGTAATGATTTTCAAAAAATGGTCTTCTGCAATTACGTTCAGTTCTAAATTTAGAGTCTAATAAGATCAACTTGATTTTTGATGAATAGTAAATTATGAATAGTGATTTTATGATTAGGATTAGTAATATGACCAAATGGATTAGTAATCTCACTTAAAGAAAGTTTTAAAATAATCTAGGCACCTTGATTAAGTAATGTGATTCAATAAAATAGTTAAATAACGGTTTCATTAATTATTATTCAAGTATTAGTTTTTTCGGGTGAATAGTGTTTTTTAATTTAAAATTTAATTAAAAATAATTAGAAAATTATTTTTATAAAAATGACTTTATTTTTGAACTCATAGCATCGATATTATGTTATGGTAATTTTTGGGGTTTTTTCTGAAAAAAATGTATTTTCGATGAATAGTGTTTTTATTTAAAAATTAAATTAAAAATATTTAGAAAATTATTTTTATAAAATGGATTTCATTTTTGAAATCAGAGCATTGATATTTGGTTAATGTGAAATTTTGGGATTTTTCTGAGAAAGTTGAATTTTCAGTGAATAGTAAAAATACAGTTTTAGGGTTTCGGTATGTTTAATGACATCATAACGGTGTCATGATGATGTCATGAGATCTTTTGAGGGTTGGCCGGCCAAGGGTGATGAATTATTGTTTTGGGGGGCCCATGTGGCCTAACTCCATGATAAATGACAAGGGAGAGCACATGGGTTTGAGAAAAGCACATGTGAGGTGTCCCTGGGCCATTAATGCCTTGTCCCCTCACTTTCCCTATAAATACCAAGCCCTCCTCTCATCCATTCGACTCCCCACTCATTCCCAACGAATTTCTGGTCTCATTACCTCCCAAGGAGCCCTCCCAAGGTGCCCCCAAGCCATCAAGGTCCCAACCTTTGAGGTTTAAGAGTTACATTTTAAGGTAAGGGATCTGACCTCTCTCTTTCTTTTCAAGTAATCTCTTTTATGTCTTTTCTTTTATACTCCATATTCTTATGTTGGAGGATGTTCTTTTATATTAATCCTACTGCCTATTTCATGTTCATATGATGAGAGACCCCCCCCCCTTTCTCTCATCAATTCGTTTTAAGAATGTTTAAGTGGCGCCGTTAGGCTGCCGAATTTTTTAAGGGATTCTTTCACCTTCCTCGTTTTCAAGTTCTATTTTCATTCAAGTCTTTCATGTTCCTTTTTATTATGTTGGGGAATGATATCTAAATTATCATACTGATATTTTATGATCATATGATGAGAGACCCCATTTGATCACTTCAACTCAGTATTTTGAATTTTTAAGTGGCGCCGTTAGGCTGCCGAATTTTTAAGTGGTTCTTCACCCTTCTCGTTTTGAAGTTCTACTTTCATGTCAATTCTTTCAAGTTCCTTTTTGTTATGTTGGGGTATGATATCTATATATATCATACTGGAATCTTATGTTCATATGATGAGAGACCCCATTTGATCATTTCAACTCAGTATTTTGAAGTTTTAAGTGGTGTCGTTAGGCTGTCGAATTTTTAAGTGGTTCTTCACCCTTCTCGTTTTGAAGTTCTACATTAATGTCAATTCTTTCAAGTTACTTTTGGTTATGTTGGGGTATGATGTCTATATCTATCATACTGGACTCTTATTTTCATATGATGAGAGACCCCATTTGATCTCTTCAATTCAGTATTTTGAAGTTTTAAGTGGCGCCGTTAGGCTGCCGAATTTTTAAGTGGTTCTTCACCCTTCTCGTTTTGAATTTCTACTTTCTTGTCAATTCTTTCAAGTTACTTTTTGTTATGTTGGGGAATTATCTCTATATATATCATACGTAACTCTTAAGTTCACATGATGAGAGACCCTATTTGATCTTTTCAAATCATTTTTTTTGAAGTTTAAGTAACGCCGTTAGGCTGCCGAACTTTCATTAGAGAAATCTAATTTTTGCCTTCCTTCCATGTTTTTAATTTCAAATGTTATGTCCTTGAAATTTAATTACCATGATTATGTATCCTTCTTATTCTGTCCATATACTATTTTATGGGTCATTTATGAATGTTTGACCCATTTTACCTCTCTTTTTAATGTCTTCTAAAACCTCGTAACATAGCCATTATGCTGCAGAATTTCCGTCTCAAAATGTCTCTCTCTTTTTCTAAAGTTCTTTTATATTATTAAGTGAATACTCAAAGTTCTTTCTTCTAAAGGGGTATTCACATATATACCAAAATGTTCTATTTCAAATTCTGGGATTTACATACATGAGACCCACCTTCCTTTTCTGTGGGGTTTAAAGTGATGTAAAGATCATGTCTTTAAAGCAGTTTTTAAAACGTTATGATTATGAAATGAAACCCATTTATTTTATGCTATATGGGTTATTTATGAAATGTTTGATGATGATATATGTGTCTCACATGATAATAAAGGCAAATTTATGGGTGCGCCCTGATAGTGCTCCAATGCATTGGGTAATGATGTAACCACTAGAGATTACAATTTTCACGATACCTTGGTGAATAACCTTGGTAATTTTAAAATGACACCTTGGGGATGGACCTTGGTGATATGTTCATGATTGTCTATGTTAAATGATGTAGCCACATCTTCAAGTTATGAAAAAGTTTTATTTTTATTATGATATGCCTCATGATTTCATTTTCATGCATTAAAGTTCTTTTCATGACTTTATTGATGTATCTCAAGTTCATATGTAAAATGTTTCACTTGTTTCCCTTGTTGGGCCTTCTGCTCACCCTTCTTTTTGATGTATGTCCCCAGGTTATGAGATGCAGTAATGAGCCTAGGGTGAACATGAGGAGAAGCCTTTCAAGTGTTTAAGAAGAATGTTTTTTTTTGTTTCATGTCTTATGTTCCTTGTTTCCAAGACACTAAACCTTAAAGATCTTCAGTTCCGTGTAATGGAATGAAAAGTTATGTTATAAAAAGACGGGATGCTATAGTTGGTATCAAAGGATGGTTTAGTTATTTGTGGAAATTAGGATATGCAAACTCTAGGAGGAACCCTATAGAAAAGTTTAATATAGGAAATCTTCCTGGTATTTTGGTGAGTATTTAGTAAGGGGTTGCCAAGAAAATACATCCCTGTCTGGATACGAGCAGGTAGAGGTGGCTCTGGCACAGATGTACATAGGGGTAAAACCCGAAAACACCGCTTTGAGCTAGACTCTAATGGGAACTGGTACACGACAACGGGCCTTGCTGCACTCTTGGTTACGACACTCCAGGGGGATATGCTTTGGTAAATTCATAAGCTTGGTATGAACCATTGTTAAAGGAACAAAGATAAAATAAAATAAAGGTTCACATAAGAATATATGATCATTCATAACCTAGATGGGAACCTAGGAGATCACAAGTTAGGGTATACCTTTCATATACAAGTTATCCTTATATGCTTTCAATTCCTTTTCATGATTATTAGCTAAGTACTTAAGCCCCTAATTATGCTTTCTCTTCTTAGTTAATGGTGGGAAATGGAAGAACATGTTCTGACAACCAATGTGATAGGAAATGCGACGATTTTCGTATTAATATGACAGGGATGATTAGGGGATTAAAATGTGATTATTATTTTGGAAGACGTTCATTATTTTGGGAACCATATTTGATCGAGGTAAATAGATTACTATGGTATTTTCATTGAGGAGTAAGGTTGAATTATATTTTTAAGAATCGATGAATTTAAGGTGAACTTATAGTAATTTAGGTTACTTATGGGAATGACTAACCTATCTTGGGTAAAATATGTTTAGGTTAGCTACTTTTTTATAAGATGTTAGGAGTGGTTGATGTTGTCTGGAGATGAACAATGAAGTTGTTTTGGAAGACTATGTTATCAAATCCTTATTGTATTTGGGTTTCAATCTTAGTTTGGTTTGTTTTGAGGAATTTTAAGGACCATTATTTATGGAATGGTCTATGATGAACTTCGGGTAGTACCATGGAACTTTGATGATTTAAAAGTAGTTTCCATTCCTATGGGATTCTTTCTTTTTGAAGAGTTGTTTTACCTTAACCTTTCTGTTTTTGGGATAATGTTTAAAGATAGAAGAAATAGATAGTTAATCTTTTGTAGATTATGTGATTCTATAGAAGATGATTCTTGTGCTTTTATGAGACCAAGTGTTTTTGAATTCTCATCATTTGGAGAAAAGATTAGTGTTGGTAGGGACTTGTTAAAGGATGAAACTCTACTTGAAGGTAGGTATATTTTCTTATGTTTTTGTTCTATGTAGTAAATGAAATCCTCAAAATTATGAAAAGAAACGTAAAACAAAAATGTTGTTGGTTTACGTTTCCTACTAGGTAATCAAAGACCGTTTACACACATCATAAGTTTGGGATTTTCTCATGGTTAAATTTCTCCTAATTATGTTCTCTATCACTCTCCCTCAGAACTTGACCCTTTGTTTTCTCCTCCATGTCCATGTTTTCCTACATGGAACCCTAGTGTGGGTTAACTCGGGTGACATTTGTACTTCCCTTTATTTATTTTAAAGTAATAGTTTTACTGACTCCTTTTCCTATGTGGGACTTTCAATGAAATTTCAAAACCCAATTTTAAAATTGCGAGGACGCAATTTCTTAAGGGGGGAAGATTGTAACGACCCGAAATTTTTAAATAAATTTTGTTTCCTAATTTTATGTGTTATTGTTATACTCAACAAAAATATTTTATTTGATAAACATGATTATAATTAAAATGAGATCAGTGGGTTTTGACTATTATATAACCATCGGTCAACATGACCGCTGTGAACAAAATGTTTTGATTATTGTCTCTAAATATAAGTAATCTTGGTTAATTATTATAGAAAGAAGATTCGATGGCCTCACCTAGTAGTCTTGGACCGATCGAAGCCCATCTAACAGAGCTTGGGAAGGAGGTAGCACCACTGGGCTTTGCTTTGGATCAAATCCAAGCCGAACTTCATCATGTGAAGCTGGAACGAAATCGCCTTGGTGAGAAGTTCAAACTGATAGAAATTACTACTCGGGCAATGTTGACTGAGCCGCCCCAAGCTTCTATCACCCTAGAACACCTTACTCTTAGGTCCTATGCTGGTATTATAAGGGGTTATGTAACGAGACCGTAACTACCTTGTGTAATCCTTGTTTTAAATAAAAATTGGGATTTCTTCTTATGATGAAGTTTATGAATTTTGAAATGACCGGATAAATATAGTCTGCATATTTTTGATGAATTTTAGAAAAAGGATATTTTAAATATGTTTATGTAAACCCTAAATAATTAAAAATGTGTAATGATTTTCAAAAAATGGTCTTCTGCAATTATGTTCAGTACTAAATTTAGAGTCTAATAAGATCAACTTGATTTTTGATGAATAGTAAATTATGAATAGTGATTTTATGATTAGGATTAGTAATATGACCAAATGGATTAGTAATCTCACTTAAAGAAAGTTTTAAAATAATCTAGGCACCTTGATTAAGTAATGTGATTCAATAAAATAGTTAAATAACGGTTTCATTAATTATTATTCAAGTATTAGTTTTTTCGGGTGAATAGTGTTTTTTAATTAAAAATAATTAGAAATTTTTTTTTATAAAAATGACTTTATTTTTGAACTCAGAGCATCGATATTATGTTATGGTAATTTTTGGGGTTTTTTCTGAAAAAAATAAATTTTCGATGAATAGTGTTTTTATTTAAAAATTAAATTAAAAATATTTAGCAAATTATTTTTATAAAATGGATTACATTTTTGAAATCAGAGCATTGATATTTGGTTAATGTGAAATTTTGGGATTTTTCTGAGAAAGTTGAATTTTCAGTGAATAGTAAAAATACAGTTTTAGGGTTTCGGTATGTTTAATGAAATCATAACGGTGTCATGATGATTTCATGAGATCTTTTGAGGGTTGGTCGGCCAAGGGTGATGAATTATTGTTTTGGGGCCCCATGTGGCCTAACTCCATGATAAATGACAAGGGAGAGCACATGGGTTTGAGAAAAGCACATGTGAGGTGTCCCTTGGCCATTAATGCCTTGTCCCCTCACTTTCCCTATAAATACCAAGCCCTCCTCTCAACCATTCGACTCCCCACTCATTCCCAACGAATTTATGGTCTCATTACCTCCCAAGGAGCCCTCCCAAGGTTCCCCCAAGCCCTCAAGGTCCCAACCTTTGAGGTTTAAGAGTTACATTTTAAGGTAAGGGATCCGACCTCTCTCTTTCTTTTCAAGTAATCTCTTTTATGTCTTTTCTTTTATACTCCATATTATTATGTTGGAGGATGTTATTTTATATTCATCATACTTCATATTTCATGTTCATATGATGAGAGACCCCCCCCCTTTCTCTCATCAATTCGTTTTAAGAATGTTTATGTGGCGCCGTTAGGCTGCCGAATTTTTAAGGGATTCTTTCACCTTCCTCGTTTTCAAGTTCTATTTTCATTCAAGTCTTTCATGTTCCTTTTTATTATGTTGGGGTATGATCTCTAAATTATCATACTGATATTTTATGATCATATTATGAGAGACCCCATTTGATCACTTCAACTCAATATTTTGAAGTTTTAAGTGGCGCCGTTAGGCTGCCGAATTTTTAAGTGGTTCTTCACCCTTCTCATTTTGAAGTTCTACTTTCATGTCAATTTTTTCAAGTTCCTTTTTGTTATGTTGGGGTATGATCTATATATCTATCATACTGGACTCTTATTTTCATATGATGAGAGACCCCATTTGATCACTTCAACTCAGTATTTTGAAGTTTTAAGTGGCGTTGTTAGGCTGCCGAATTTTTAAGTGGTTCTTCACCCTTCCCGTTTTGAAGTTCTACTTTAATGTCAATTCTTTCAAGTTCCTTTTGGTTATGTTGGGGTATGATCTCTATATCTATCATACTGGACTCTTATGTTCATATGATGAGAGACCCCATTTGATCTCTTCAATTCAGTATTTTGAAGTTTTAAGTGGCGCCGTTAGGCTGCCGAATTTTTAAGTGGTTCTTCACCCTTCTCGTTTTGAAGTTCTACTTTCTTGTCAATTCTTTCAAGTTACTTTTTTTTATGTTGGGGAATTATCTCTATATATATCATACTTCAATCTTATTTTCACATGATGAGAGACCCTATTTGTTCTTTTCAAATCATTTTTGTTGAAGTTTAAGTAACGCCGTTAGGCTGCCGAACTTTCATTAGAGAAATCTAATTTTTGTCTTCCTTCCATGTTTTTAATTTCAAATGTTATGTCCTTGAAATTTAATTACCATGATTATGTATCCTTATTATTATATCCATCTACTATTTTATGGGTCATTTATGAATGTTTGACCCATTTTACCTCTCTCTTTAATGTCTTCTAAAACCTCGTAACATAGCCATTATGCTGCAGAATTTCCGTCTCAAAATGTCTCTCTCTTTTTCTAAAGTTCTTTTATATTATTAAGTTAATACTCAAAGCTCTTTCTTCTAAAGGGGTATTCACATATATACCAAAATGTTCTATTTTAAATTCTGGGATTTACATACATGAGACCCACCTTCCTTTTCTGTGGGGTTTAAAGTGATGTAAAGATCATGTCTTTAAAGCAGTTTTTAAAACGTTATGATTATGAAATGAAACACATTTATTTTATGCTATATGGGTTATTTATGAAATGTTTGATGATGATATATGTGGATCACATGATAATAAAGGAAAATTTAAGGGTGCGCCCTGATAGCGCTCCAATGCATTGGGTAATGATGTAACCACTAGAGATTACAATTTTCACGATACCTTGGTGAATAACCTTGGTAATTTTAAAATTACACCTTAGGGATGGACCTTGGTGATATGTTCATGATTTTCTATGTTAAATGATGTAGCCACATCTTCAAGTTATGAAAAAGTTTTATTTTTATTATGATATGCCTCATGATTTCATTTTCATGCATTAAAGTTCTTTTCATGACTTTATTGATGTATCTCAAGTTCATATGTAAAATGTTTCACTTGTTTCCCTTGTTGGGCCTTCTGCTCACCCTTCCTTTTGATGTATGTCCCCAGGTTATGAGATGCAGTAATGAGCCTAGGGTGAACATGAGGAGAAGCCTTTCAAGTGTTTAAGAAGAATGTTTTTTTTGTTTCATGTCTTATGTTCCTTGTTTCCAAGACACTAAACCTTAAAGATCCTCAGTTCCATGTAATGGAAAGAAAAGTTATGTTATAAAAAGACGGGATGCTATAGATTTCCTTCCACTGTCTCCTCCAGCTCCTCCAGAAGACCCTACCCCTCAGTGATGTATTTAATTTTTATGATAAAACATTTGAATGTAATTTTTTTTATGATATTAACAATTTTTATTTCCGTATAGTGAGTTTTTTATATTGTTGCAAATATTACTTTTTTAATTATTTATATAATTTGTTATTATTTTCTTACATTTTTTAATTTTTTTAATTTTTTTATTATTTCACTGTTTATTTATTTATTTATTTATTCTATATTTTTGTGAATATTGAAGTTTTTAATATTTTTTAATGTATTATTATATTATTAATATTTCATTATTATTCTTATATTAATGTTATTATTAATAATATTATTTTCTTATTATATATTTTTTATTGTACTAATGTTAATATTATTATTGCACTAATATTTATTTCATTTTATTATTATTATATTTATATTTTTTATATTTTTTGAATTTGAATTATTATTATTATTTTCTAATATTTTTTTATTTTTAATATTAATTTATATAATTTAATTTTATTTATTTTTTAAATCTATTTATGATGGGCCATCCCAATAGGGTTTTTAAAAAATCTTTGGAAAACTATTTGAGATGGTCTATCATAAAAAAACAATTTTCGATGCGCTTTTCTGCAATAGGCTATTTGTAACTGAGTCTCATTGCCAATGTATTCTTTCCACAGGACCCCGTGGAAAATGGCTCGTTGCAAATATAAAAATTTCCTGTAGTTATTAATTATTTTTTTGAATAAATTAAAATTGTTTGATGGATTTTGTTTCATGAAGCACCAAGTTAATCTTGTTTTAAATGAAACACCAAGTTAATATTATCCTACAAGTAACACTGGTTTTATCTTATGATACAAAAAACACTATGTTTATCTGGTGTTACACACAATACTGATTTTCTTCGATAGCTTTCTTAAAATGCAAGACCGAGTTTAACCAAACTACAAAATACAATTAATATTGTTATTTAATATAATAGTTATCTACATGTTGTTATAATTGAGGGAATGAATAAGGTTAACTAAGATATGAAAATATATAGTTTTCACTTGTTTATTATTTATCTCTTTATTTTAAATAAAATAAGAATCATTTAAAAGAAAAATAATGTTTTTTGAAAAAAATATCATTTCTAAAAGTTGATTTAATCATACTTGGTGCTCATTATTTGAAATGAAATTGTAATAATTTGATGAAATTCATTTGAAAAAATAAACATAATTCCTGAAATATTAATATTAAGAAATTCAAAGTTAACCATACAATGGAATTTTATTATGGGTTGATTATGTATATAAAGTGATATTCAAATATACAAAATTTGATATAATCTATTTATAAAAATATCTAGTCCCTTATAATTAAAACCCTTATAAGTGAAGATGATTTAAATCTGTAATAATTTACTTTACACTTAACATGATGAATATTCTTATATAATGAATATCATAATTACACATCCCAATATTTTTATTAAAAAATCAATATGTAATATGTGAAAAATTAAATTACATAATAGATACACAAATATAGAGTGAATAATAACTTAAAAATTCCATAAAACTCCTTATAATGGAATTTTCATGTTCTATGGTGTTAGTGGTTATTGGTGATGATTTTCCTCATTAGCCCTTATATTTTTGCATTGATATACCTAATGTCCAAATTAATTGCAATCAAATATATTGATTATTTGTATATTCTCTATTTTCCTTACACATTTGTGTTTTATATCCCTCATATCTATAAATATACCATCTATAGGTCCATTTAATTTAATTACCCCCATGATATTTTCTAAATTCTTGACATATAGAAAATTGAATATTCTCACTTTTAATTTCCTTGTCACATTAACTACCAGGAGAATCTATCATTCACTTATTTGGCCTGTTGGTAACTTTTTATATGTTCACATTGTTAATCATATTATATGATACCTAGTTTGACATAATCAAAATGTTTTTCACTCCAACTCCTATTATAATGGGTTTTTATTCATGGTAATCATGAAACTATCCCTCACACCCACTACAAACTCAATTCCTTCTAGTTATATCCATTACTAAAACCAAAAGGTTGTTGACATAAGTGATGAATAATTGAAATTGTAAGGTAATTATAATAAAAAATCTAATAAAAACTCAAATTATAATTTTCTTACTCTTTAAAATGATAAAATTATCTTTTATATCAAACTAAATCACTCTCATTCTAATCTATATTTCATTGGGATGGTTGTCTCAAACTACTAATATTAATTCCTTATCATAATAATTCTTTCATAGTATCCCCTAAATAGAATGTGATTAACTAATGTATATCCCTTAGGAGTGTCAATCTAGGTGTGCATTTAGGCCTCTTTATCGTGCACTCAGTGAGAATCAATTTAACACCCAGTCATTCATTTTTAGTGTCATTAACCCTATTTATATATGTTTAATTACATCCACTTTTATAATCCAAATAGGTATTTCATTGAAAGGAAAAGAACATAGTCAAAACTTTTCTGAAATTTTTGGATGTTAGCCTATACGTTGACTTATCTCTTAGAATGGTCTATAGGGTTTAAAATAAAGTTATATAATCCTAATATTTTAAATGAAAATTGTAACATCATGACCCGAATGACCACTATGATGGTAGTCGGGCTGGTGGGTCACATGGCCTCAGGTGAATCTCCCTATATGCCAGACGCTTTTGAATAGAAGTGAGTGCCTAAGGAGGTTATAGCGGGGATATTATACCCTCATATCAGAGTAGCACAGATGTATATCAGATGGTAAATAACATAAAACAGTTGAAGAATAGTAATAAACGTAATATAAATAGGGGAAAATGCCATTATAAATTAGATTCATATATTTCCTGATGATAATACATAATATAAAACAAATGAAATTCAACAGCAAGTGGTACAATACATTATAAGAATATGAAAATGAACAAAGATCCCCATGTGTGATCTTCCATGAGAGTCTTGAGCTCCAACATGGGCATGCGCTCCTAACTCCCAGATAGCAGTAAAACCACATAATCAAGAGTCCATGCTCCTATGAACATACAAGTCTACTCGGGTACCCCACTACAGGGGCGTCCTGAGTAGGGTGTGAGATATAAGTCTTATTAGGTCACCACCCACGATGTCTAAAACTAAATCCAATTCATTTATAAATAAAAAAGGTTCATGTAATAAAGAATAATAAACAAAACTGAATAAATAAACAACATCCTACTCATGTTCCGAAAGGAACTCTTGCAGCTCCACCTACTTTATCTCATTACTATAATAAGATGTCTGAATAGTGAAAATATATATATTAATGATATTATATATAGTTTAGTTATATATGGAATCTACCTATATGAACCAATTAAATACAGACGTAAGTTTCTATATACCTAACATACTAGGTTCTGACTAGACCAAGGCATAACTCATTCATCCCTAACCGGTCTAAATGGTCCTATAATATCAAGCAATATGGTATATTCCCTATATCCCAAAAGTGTGAGATATGTCATGATAAAAAACACAGGATGGTGAGTGTGTCATCATTCCAACACTTGAATCATGGAACAAAGAACCTCATCCCAATATCCGTACAATATCCTTACTAGAATATTCCATACTCAACACTAGATGTAAGGGACCAATATTATCCTCCATCTGCAACACCCATTACCATTATAAATAACCTATATCGAGGAATAACATCTATAATATAAATCATGATCAAAAACCTCTCAAGAAACGTATTTATCAATAAAATATATATAAATAAGGTATATTTATTTTCATAACAAAACACATGAGGCAATACCCCTCATACGGTCCATTAGTCAAGTTTAACTTCCATTAAGTCATCACATTTTATAATAAGCATAAATAGAATGAATGGAATTATCATCCTTTAAAGTAATTTCATTAAATAGTTTAATATAATCATGTCAATTCATACTATTAGAATCATTAAAGGATTTAAATCACTCATGTCAATCAATCCCATTAAATTCAATCCAATTAAAAAATTCATTCCTGGAAATTCATTTTACAATATTCAAAGGGGAACATAGAAGGTACCAATGTCAATTGGGCATTCACCTACATGGGTAATCCCATTTACAAAGGGAAAACTTCATTTATAAATTCTAGAAGAGGATATGTTCTCAAACATTCCATATATCAACAATAACCTCAAATCATTATAGAAGGACCAAAACAATAATTCAAGCACATCATAAAACAATACTCATCATTTTTTATTTTTGAAGACAGCACACCTCATCTGATGGGCTTTATTATAAAAACATGTAATTGTTATTCAAATATTTTTTAATAATATTTAAACATCTATCCTAAGTAATGTATCAATTCAACAAAAGAAAAATTTTAAATTTTCTATAAAATATGAAAAAATAATATAAGGGTTTAAATGGAATTTAAAAGATTCTATTATCATTTATAAAATTTTATACAAGGGGAAAGTCTATTTATAGTCTAAGTTGAAATATTAGATATCATTTTGGTAATTTAATAAATTAAATACTAAGGTAAATATAATCTAGACCACCCAAAGGGTGTCCGTAATTTGATGTTGGCATCTTCAATTCATAATACACTTATCAAAAGGTAACACACATGGTGTGACGATCAATTCAATATGAATGAACAATCATTAAATTAATGTGTGGAAGTGGCTGGAATATGGTGCAATGAAAAAAATTATAAAATTATAGAAAAATAGGAAAAATCCATATACCACCATCCTTATTCTTATGATGTTCCACCCATCCAATATCGACTTCAAATTCAGTCTGGTTTGGAAGAAATATAAGAAACAAATATTTCCCGGAAAATAAGGAAACAAAGATTTCACCTCAATTACTCAATCAAGACAATATTAATGAAATAATGATAAAAAATGAATAAAGATATTTCTAATTTAGATCCATTAAGACTAATGGTGATTGATTTAGACGATGGATGGAGGAGATCCATTGATTCCTATAATAGGGGGTTAGGCACACATAAAGCAATAAGAGAGAGCTCACACAACTGGTAGGATGAAAAGAAAAGGGAAATGATATTTTGATATAATTAATGGTAATATTTTCATTTTACCCCAAAAACCCATGTTTTACAGTTTGGCCACATGGCATGTCCAAACTGTACACCAATAGTGCGGCACCCAATGCCAAGGAAACCACCTTGCACAGTTTTTCACGCACGATTATCCTAACAATGTGCCAATCATGTTTTTAATAGTGAAAGGGTACCCCCTAAGTGTCTCTACTCATGTGGTATAGATGAATGGTTTGGGTAAACTGTGTGTAGCCTCTGTGGGAAACTTATGCTGCCTTTCTACAACTGTATGGTTTTCTTCTGAGGGTCATATGGTATCAGACAAACTATACTCCATATTCAGAGTACCCAAAACATTTATTTCCATATCCCAACACTCCAAAAAAACAAAAAGACATCAATGGGACCTCTCATTACTTTACCCAAGTCCAAAAATAGCACATTTAAGTTTTCCACCCTTGGAATTAAATTATGATTCTTGGTTCACAAAATGGCATGTCCACTAAATGCCAAAATTCAAGTTCCTTTGGATTTTTGTTTGGTTCAAAAACAAGGTTCGTTACTATAATATAATACTCAAAAATAACTAAAAACTTCTATGATATCATCTATGAAAACCCAAGCTATTTTTTTAATATAAATACCATAATTTAAACAACACATCTCGAATTAATCTCACATAGCTAATAGAATATTTCTAGGTTAGTTTCATTGAGGATTTGTTACAAAGGAAAAATATTTTACATAATAATGACCCTTTCTCCATAAATGAACCATTTGATACCACCTTCTATACTACATCATAATTGATACTTATATTCATAACCTGTGGAATGGAAATATAATAATGTGGTGAAATCCAACACACTATAATGGGAAACTTGTCAAAATGTCATCAATGGTTAGATCATGATAAAATAATAAAACATTATTAAGGATAAATTTATTATAAAATGTAACATGTGCTGATAATATTTTTCTATAAATAAATAAGGAATTACAAGTAATCTCCAAATAATAAATGTGTACCATGACACAAAAGTGTGAGATAATAATCGGAAAATGGCATAAAGAAACGATATCATAAGATAGTGGAGTCATATATATATAGAAACAATATAAAAAATGGAATCATAAGAATAATATGAGGTTCACTATAAATAAAATCACCGTATATAAAGTCTTAGAGAGGATTAGGTTCCCTCCAAAATCCTATGAAAAACAACTCAAGGGATATAAATCTTTACCTAATGCATCGGAGGGAAATATAATTTTGGGTCCTCCTATCACATAAAATAGTTTTCTTAAGATAACATATCACGAACCATACATGGTATATCATGGGATAAAAAAATTACCCAATTCATTTTAGGACTATATTATTTGGGGACCATCCATCACACAATATTGTGTGCTTAAACTAAGTTCCCATGCACTGTGCATTGTATCTCATGAGATAAAAACATTACCCAATGAATTAGAGGGATTTATATTTCAAATCCCACCCATAAAATAATTATAATAATAATATATACGGTAATATGTGTTCTTCATGAGGAATAAATCTATACATAAAGCATAATAATGATAAATATAGTGAAAAATAAGTGGGTTTTATAATTTTTCCTCAAAGAATATCATAAGGCTATAACATAAGGATTCTTAAGAAAAGAAGAAATAAGATAATTTTTTATGGTAATATTTTAATAAATACTCATATTTCAAGGAAATCTTGTTCCAGTTTATGAAAATTCATTAGACGGATCAAGGATAAGAATGAATAAAAAATAAATGCATGGGTGAAGCTTTACAAAACGAGCATAGTATCTTTTATGGAAGGAACTAGCTTATTATTTCCCTTTATTTTATAATTGAAATAGTGTGGTTTTAGAGAATATAATGAGTGTCTTAAGAATATATTCATGGGGAAAACAAATTTTAGGGGTAACACTAGTCATGAAATAAGAAGTTAGAAATTTCCCATATGTCAGGTTTAATTAAAAGTGGTAATTTCTAAAGTAACATAAAATATGTAATAAATCCCAAAAAAATGTATAATTAATTATTAATATATGTCAGTAACATATACATTGAATTTTGAAGAAATAAATGAGAATAAGTTAGATAAAAATGTATAAAAGAAATATAATATATAACCCAAAACTAATAATGGTGTTTTTGAGAGATCCCTTTACATGTGATAAAATGTATTTTGTTAAATCAAATATTATTAAAATAATAAAAAAATTATTTTTAAAAAAAGGATAATTTAAATATGGATGTAATTTCAATAAACATATAATTAGTTTTCCAATTAATAGGTAGAACATTGGAGGGATGGGAAATTATGGACAAGGATGGGAACCCATCGTTAAAGAGAATTAAAAGGAAATTCATCAAGGTAATGTGATATAAATTTTGAAAAGGAAACCATCATTAAAGTGATATACATTTTAAAAAGGATGGGAAACCATCGTTAAAGTGATAAACATTTTGAAAAAGAAATTCATCAAGGTAAGAGATTTGAGTTAAAACTTGCATTACCCCTATATTGGAAGTGAATGTTATATATAATATCTTAGTAAGGAAGAAACCAATATTAAATTTGTGAACATTAAGTTAAAATCTTATAACCTAAATAAAAGGGTGGTTGGGTTTACAAAATCCCTTACAACATTGTAGTATTTTAAATTAAAAATTGATGACAGGTAGAATATGGGATTGATTTGTAAATGCTATTTATTTATTGGAAAATATAAGAAAAATAAATCCTTGAACTATACACTTAACATAAAAAAATATTGAACAAGTGGTGAACACAAATCATATATCAATATAACAAAATTGAGAACCAAAACCCTCACTTTTTATCTAGATTTCTTCAAACATGGTATATCCTTCTATACAACAAACATAACATTCTTAATAAATTATCTTAGAACCTTATTCATAAATCCATTTATACTATTAATTTATATTTATTCTCTTACATATAGTTTAGTTAGTCTATACATATTTCCAATGTCATGTTTGAGTAATCTTGGTCATTTTGAACTTGTTTCATAATAGCATTACAAGTATTCATTTTTCTCTAAAATTTCATAATTATGATACCATTAAAGGTACTATAATTGATTTCTTATAATTACTTTTAACGATATAATTTCATTTTATGGTATTTAAAATTATGATCAATGTAGATGAACTTGGTGATGTGAATGTTATGGTAATTTTTAACAAGCGGTTAATCAAAGCTTAGTGAATTTGTTTAATTTTAGTATTGACAATAAAAAACAAAATAAATCATTATTTCCTTATTTATTTCATATATTATCATAAATTAATTTTCCATATCCATCCATTATATTTTGTTATAGCATTTTTTAAGTGCTGAGACTGATCAAAACATCATCCTACCGTAAGTAATAGTCGATTATTGTTACAAAAGTGGTTTATTTAAGAATAATATCATTACTACAGAAGGATAATAATTTCATCTAGGTTATTTTAATGCTTTCTTTCAAATATGATTATATTTTAATGATTAATAATAATTTGAGATGAAAAATGATATAGGATACTTTTTGGAGGTTATAGACCTTACAACACACAAATACCATTTTCCTTTCTCAAAAGTGAAAGAAGGTGGATTATGATTTTTATATTCATTTTCATAATTATTTTATATTAATCATATTTTTTATTCAATTTCACCCATATAATAAAATAATAGAGTTATTGGATAAAAAATAAAAGTATTCACTTCAAGGAAGTGGAAGTCCACATAGAGCATGAATATTGATTTCATTCTCTTTAATAGAAAAGGTCAAATGTGGTTAATGATAGTTCAAATTGAATAAATAAAAACTTATAAAAACAATATTTATGTCATTATATATGAATGATAAAATTATAATACATAAATTAATATAATAAGGCAAAATACTTTGGAATACATGACAACTCATGGTGAGAACTCTATTTTCCTTGAATAATTCCATGAAAATGCACGGATGAGGATAATTATATGTGTCCAGAAGCATATATAAGTGAAGTATTATTCTATTAGAAAGGAAAATGGTGTGTTTTAAAGTGGAAACCTAAATTTTTTACACCTTGAATTGTTGGTACAAGTCCCCTATTATAAGTGGTGAGAATGTAATTTTCATAATCACCCTTTATTTTACAATAATTTCATTACATTTATTAAGGAAAAATTATCAAAAAATAAAAAATAATGTTGTCGTTGAGGTTATAAGGTATTTACTATATCCACCTCTCATTATCTCACAACATTTTCACTTGTTTTGTTCTTTTTATCTGGGTTAAACCCGTTTCATCCTAATTTACACATACCGTGGTAACTCTATTTTTACCCTAGGAAAGTACTTTTAATTGAAAAAATTGAAGTTAATATTATTTATAAATTTGAAACTGATTATTTAAAATATTATATTAATTTCATAAAACAATATTGTTAATATAAATAAAATTTAATATTATCACATTTGGTATGTAAAAACTTATTTTCAAAAAAAGTGAATTTTTACTCATAAAATTATGTTTTGCAAGGAATTATCAATATTTTTGGCTTATATATGGCTAATTGGATTATTAATAAATTAAATAAGACTTATATGGAATTAAAATGAATATAAATTGGAATTATACCTTCTAAATACTTAATTATAAAAAAATATCACAAATCATTTTTTAGAATAAAATATAACTTAATTTCTAAAATTATAATCATGGTTTTTATGGGTAATAGTATTTTAAAATAGATAATTTTACATACTTCAAACATACATAGACATGAAAAAATTATAAATATTTAAGATAAATTTATATTTTTAAAATTTCATAAAATATGTGGTATTTATAAAACTATGTCTTGTAATGTTTAATTAAAAATCCATCTTTCTATAAAAATTCCAAAAAAAATCCTAAGACAATATTACCATGATGAATATAAAAATGATGTCCATTTTTTAATTAAATTTTAGAATTTAAATATTTTCCTTTTATATAAAATCCTAAAATATAATGGGAAACATTTTTTATAGGAAAATAAATTTCTAAAATATCAGTTTTTAATATTTTTAATTTTTGAAAATTACTAATAAAGCTAGTATTAATCAATAAATATTATATTTTTTTAACATCACAATTTAATAATAATTTATTTTGTTTTCTTGATAAAAAATCCACAATATGTGGAATGATATATTCTCAAACCCAAAAAATGAATTAAGTAAATTTGAATTAAAATAAACTTATATATATTATAACTTATATATATTTCATAATTTGGTAACTCAAATTCATAATTTCTATTTCAGGGGAATGTTTTCATGTTTATATTTAATATTTTTTTAAAAAAATATCTCACATTTTATTGTTCATTGTGCCATGAGGACCAATCTATCATACTCATTTTACTTAATTAAAGGAGAAAGATATTAAAATATCAGGTTGTTACATACACTATTAATTTTTTTTCATTTGATATGATAGAATGAAAATTAATCTAAAATTTTTTATTTTGGATTTTGATAATGCCTTTATAGTTATAGTTTCCATTATATTGGTATATAATTAAGAATTGGTTGTTTCTAATTCATTTCATAACTTTTTATAATTCATTTAGTATAATTAACCATATTTTTAACTTTGTTATTTTTTATTCACTTTATAAAATAGAATTTCATTATAGTAGAAAAATAGGATTGATAATTCTAGAAAAAAGTACAAGAAAATTACCTATAGTCCTAACCAGTATCCAAGGTCGGGTTAAACCGTGGCTAGGAACCACCTATAGTAATGATAAAAAAATGGTTGTGTCTATAAGGGAGATATAGCTGTGAGAAAATGTTCTCATGACTATATATTTTGTCACACCAATACCTTGAAGTATTTATTTTCATGACAAGGGTGTTGGAGGACCCTATAGCCACACACCAGCCTAGATCATGGATATAGGTCTCTTATAACCATGGGAAGGTCAGCCCATTTCTATTGGGTATCCACCCACAACACAAAAACGGATCCCTATTTGACTAAATATTAGAAAAATAATACAATTTTAAATTCTTAAATATATATATATATAATAAATTTTTAAGTGAAGTTATAGTGTTCTCACATTTCAGGTAAGAGACTTGGGTTCAAAACCCATTTATTGATTTTTTTCACCTACTAAGTAGCCAAAGGTAGTTTCTCATTGTTTTTATAAAATGTTTATTTCTATATAAATATCCTCAACATGCATCCTAATTATGGATATAACATATATCTTTGGTCTGAAGACCTATATCCAATATCATGGCCCATGGTTGTATGAAATTCAGCCAGTTTTGAAATCCAGGAAGCTTAAATTAAGCGGGGCATTCAAATTTTTATCATTTAATTACATAATAATTTATTTATTTTTTTAGGCATGTTTTTTAGATGGATATTTTTTATTTAAATATATACTAAATGTGTTTTTTGATTTAAAACATTTTAAATTTTCTAAATCATGTTGTATACTTATTTTTAAAATTAGAACATGTTATTCAGTGTACTAATGTATGTTTATCTATTTTTTCAATTTAGGGTATCAACCCTTTCACTATGTAATCTATAAGAAGTATGTGTGGATTCTGTATTAAATTTCATGAACAAAAAATGCTTAATTTTTTTTAATATATTTGGTTTATGATGAAATTTAAATGTTTTATTTTCTTTTAAACATGTTATTTTAAAAAGAAATTGATGATAGATTTCTATTTTTTCTAAATGATTAATTGTTTATAAATTTTTTATCTATTTAGATAATGATATGTTAAATTTTTTAAATTATTTACAAAAATGTGGAGTGTTTTGTCAATTTACTTTTGGTTTTTCAATGCTTAAAATGTGTGATATTTTTATATAAATCTCTCATTTCCTATTTATGATTATTTTTTATTATTACAAATATACTCAAATATTTTATTTTATTTTTTATGGTTTAACTATTATTTTTATTCTATTATTCCTGATTCTCATGGTGTGTATCCAAGTTGTTTCCCCTCTCTAAAGTGTTAGGGAGGTCTTGCTGTCACGACCCGTCCTCGGGGCCCGTGCTGTGACTACCCCAGGCCCGCCTTCCATAGGCCAGGGGCTGGCGACTAGCACCAAAGGCGTAAAATCCCGATAACTGGGAAGGCATTGCCTTTATAAAAGAAAACAAGCACCACAGAGTACAAGCGGAAAAAGTAAACACTAAGTAAAAACTGAGTACAACAGCAAGTGCAGAAAGTAAAAAGGGGCCGGAAATACAAGCCCAACTGTAAAGTACAACTCGAAAGGGAAAAAAGCAACTGAAAAGTAAAGCTGCTACGCCGAGCTGTCCACTGGAAATCCCACCTGAAGGGTGGGTACAGATAGCTCCTCTGCTCCTCAGGTCCCACCGTCCGCTCCGAGTATGTCTCGCCCAGTGGTCCACCTCCGGGTACCGCCTCGTCATCATGTCCATCTCTGGGTACCGCCTCGTCGTGAGGTCCTCCTCCAGGTACCATATCTTCGTATAGTCCACCTCCAGGTACTGTCCAGTCCTCGAACACTCGGATTCTGTCAGCAATGTCTGTCATCTGCAACCAACACAACGAGGTGCGGGCATAGCCCGTGCAGGGGTGAGTATAACGATACTCAGTAGGGACCCCGAGACCCTCAAGGTCTCACTAAACCAACAAGGATAACCACAAAGAAGATCTCAACAGATAACCTCTACTTAGATATATGCCCATACATATACCTAAGTTATCAAGTAACCCATCTCAATCATGAGGAAACACAAGGATTGTGAAATCAACGGATAACCACTACCTGGGTATATGCCCATACATATACCTAAGTTAGCAAGTGACCCATCTCAATCATGAGGTAAACACAAGGTCAAAAGTCTCAGCTCAAACCAGGATTTTCATTATCGAAATCGTAACTGCTGAAGAGCTCCGTCTCTGGAGTGTACAGTGGTCCTGTCACGACTCCGAGGTACTGCTCACTAACCTAAGACTGCTGATGAACTCCACCCATCGAGTACTACAGGCCAGCTTCTACAACCAAGCGCTCCCATGTGCCGCTACAACCAAGCGCACCTCTGTCGTGGGTCTGCCACTACAACCAAGCGCTCCCATGTGCCGCTACAACCAAGCGCACCTCTGTCGTGGGTATGCCGCTACAACCAAGCGCTCCCATGTGCCGCTACAACCAAGCGCAACTCTGTCGTGGGTATGCCGCTAGAACCAAGCGCTCTCATGTGCCGCTACAACCAAACGCAACTCTGTCGTGGGTATGCCGCTACAACCAAGCGCTCCCATGTGCCTCTACAACCAAGCGCAACTCTGTCGTGGGTCTGCCGCTACAACCAAGCGCTCCCATGTGCCGCTACAACCAAGCGCACCTCTGTAACACTCCGAGTCGTTCGATCAGCAGTCGTCGGGTCTCAGCCAGCTACACGGTCTCCGTACTCCGCACGCTCGTCACTGGGAGGGTCCGCTGCACGAGCTACAGGTTGATACTCCACGTATCTCAAAGTCCCATGAAGAAGTATCTCAAAGGACCGCCACGTCATAGGGGTGTCAACACAACAGACGGCACGTCAATCGGACGCCCGGTCTGTGAGTTATTAGCCTTTTCGTCCTAGGGGCCCGGTTGGTTTCGTGAGCAAACCAAACCCGGCCATATCTCAAATGTACCCCGAACTCTCATAGGGTAAACTCATAGGGACCGTTTCTCAACGCGATCACCAACACCGCTGACGGTTCGTCAAACGGACGTTCTGTCAGAAAGATATCAGCTTTTCCGTTCCAAGGGCCCGGTTGGATTTCGGTGCGTTCCTACCCGGCCACTATCCATCTTCATCCAAAACTCGGGCGGAGGATGCCAAAAGTTCCGTATCGTCAACATGAACTCAACGCAACAGACGGCGCGTCAATCGGACGCCCGGTCTGAGAGTTATTGGATTTTTCGTCTCACACTCACCTTGGGAAACTTCCCAGGAGGTCACCCATCCCGATCACTACTCTAGGCCAAGCACGCTTAACTACGGAGTTTTAACCACGTAGGCTCCCGAAAAGGAAGGTGCACCTTGAGTATAGTATACCGAAACGACCTTCTCGATCCAAGGATCGCGTTGCCGCTAACGACGAGTCGTTTGGAGGCCCGTAGCCCAAGATACGGGCATTTGACCAAACCGCTCGGTAACGGGGGTTTCGGGCCCGGGCCGCCCCGGCCCGAGACCCCCCGGATAGCCCGTACCGGGTCGACCCGCCCCGGACGGGGTCGACCCGGCCCGGCACAGCCCGGCCCGGCCCGGCGCGGCCTGGCCCGGCGCGGCCCGGCCCGGCGCGGCGAACCGGCCAGGCGCGCCGGTTCGGCGCAAGGCAGCACGCAAGGCGCGCTGCCAGCTCGGCCGAAGGCCGAGCTGGCTGGAAACGGGGGGCCGCCTGCCCCCCCCCCTTTTGTGAAACCGGCCCCCCTCATAATGGGGGGCCAAAAACTGCCCGGGGGAATTAAATTCCCCCGGTTTCCACCAACCCGGCCGGCCCGACCTGGCCGGCCGGCTTCTTGTCAACAGGACCGGCAAGGGCCGGTCCCCTTCCGTCTTCCGGCACCGGCGGCCCGGCTGGCCGCCGGTCATCACGATCCGCCGCGGCCCGGAACCGGCTGCGGCCTTCGTCATCCGGCGCGGTGCGACGGCACGGCGCCCCTCCGCCGCGGCCCCGCTCCGGCCGCGGCGTCATCGGTTTCCTTCGACGCGGCGCGACGACGTCTTGTTCATGATAATTCTTTCCACGGCGCGGTGCGACGACGCCGCACAATAATTTCCGTGTGATTCCCGCGTGGTGCGATGGCACCACGCTATCTCGTTTCATCCGCAAGAAACATTCAAGAACAAAGGAGGGGGTTTCGGCCGTGTTTGTGCGGTCCGGTCCCCCTCTCGTTAGACGATAACACTTAAACGTTCATCCTCAAGTTTGTCATGCTAGAACCAAGAACGGAAAATAAATAAATAAAGCAACAACAAACCCCTACATCGCTTTTCGTTATGTGTTGACGAAGTCGCGGAAAGGCGGCGGCGATTCGTCGACATCGGAAAAGAGAAGTCGTTGACGACGTCGGCGTTCTTCGTGAAAGGCGCTCCCTTCTTTATTCCGGAAGGAGTGGGAAGGAGGCATCCAAGAAGGGATCGACGTTGGAAACTTCACGTTCTTCTTTGGAAAAGGCATTCTTCGTCGAGAAGACGTTGTTCCATGTTTGGAGATGTCCTTCGTGTTCTTCGTCGAGGGTGGAATTCTCTTCAATCATTCCATGACTCTATCACAAAGATTTAGCCAACCCCAAACAATAAAACAACACAACTTATTATAGTGTTAGCTTAATGAATTCAAAATAATTAAAATTCATTAAGTTACATCCTTCATTAATGGGTGGAGAGGCTCCAAAATTAATGAAGGTGGAAGTGAAGAGTCACATTTAATTGGGGGGGGGGGTTTAAGGGAGTTAAGGAGTTTAAGGAGTTAGGAATTTGAGTGGTTTTGGCACATTAAGTGCAAGGGAGTTTAAAGGGGGTAGAATAGAGTTAAGGGGAAGGTGAAGGGTTGGGGATAGTGTGGGACCCACCTGACCTTAATCCTCACTTGGTTAGTTAGGAACTTGTGATTCCACCCCAACTTCCACACTTAGGATATAACCACTTAAGAAGATAAATAAAATTTGTAACACAAATTTTATTTTTCTTTACACTTAAACCACAACCTTAATAAACAACTGCTCCCAAGCAAACGCAACTCCAGGAAAGGCATTCCTAAGCAAAAACCGGCGCTACGGTTCCATCGGTGCCCTCGGAATTTGATTCCGGGCACCGGTTCAAAAGTTAGAAATTCCCGCTTGTTCGTTCACTGAACGTACCCGAGCCAAACTTCGGAAATTGATTCTGGGCACACCGGGCCTCAGAATCAGGCGCTGTCAGAAACTGTGTTCTTGTAAAATTCCAAAGAAAATTAAGAAAAAAATTTCCTTTAAATTTCCGGGTCTTTACATTACTCCCACCTTAGGGATTTACGTCCCCGTAAAGCTTCATCACAAACTAGGGTCACAAAAGCGGTACAGAGCACGCATCTGAGCCTTCCGCTCCCATGTGCTCACCTGGAGGTTCCCGTACTGTCAAAGGAAGTGCATCCAAGGAATCGATCATCCTCGTAGGATCTGCTCCTGTCTATTCTTGATCCCCACTGGAACCTCCGTGCATGTCGCTCTATCATCGACGTCCAATTCCCTGAGGTCGATGATGTGTGAAGGATCAAGCACGTATCTCCTCAATTGAGTTACGTGAAAGTCATCGTGCACCTGGTGCAACTGAGGTGGATGGGTCAAGCGATAAACCACCTCGCCTACCCTGCTGTGGACCTAGAAAGGTCTATTGAACCTCGGAGATCTCTTTCCGCCTCGGCTACATCTCCGTAAACCTCGTCGAGGTGAGACCTGTATAAGAACGTGGTCGCCATCCTCAAACTCTAAAGGTCTCCCTTTTTAGGTTAGAACTGAAACTCAAAACTCCTGCTGCCACGAGGGTAAGGTTGGCCGACCCAAGAATGATCGGCTACACCCTCCCATGCACGAGTTTATCTTGTGCTGCCCAGGGTTTCCTTTTCGCCGACCAAGGAAAACCCATCCCCACGTTTGCCTAATACCGTCAATTTGAGTATGAACAGTGATTGCCAAATACATACTCAAACTAACCTCGTAAGGCCTCGACGCTGCCACCAAGAGGTCCTAACCGAGACTCTCGCCTCAAGGGTCAGATCACACCGTCGGCGTAAGTGTGACTATCGAGTCTCCTCCCAAAGGTATCTCCAGATGTGAGGGTCAAGTCAACGGCTTAACCGGAATCTCTAGGTCGGGGACTAGATTCATGGAAGGAAGGGATGATTCGTTTCGATGCATGTGGCTACGACAGCTAGTAGAAGATAAATTCTGCACTTCAAATCATCCTTAGAGCCCCTTTTTGGTTGCACTCCATGACCGCAAGCAGCTACCCTCTTTCTCTGCTCTCCAACTCCCTGAGTCTAGCGGGGACTACAAAGGCGGGTGATGGTAACATGTTGAAATGTACACCACCACGAGCTGCTCTCCAAGCTCTGCCTCCATGTCTGCTGCTCTGCAGATTCATCTGTCCTTAACATTTCCTCTTCTTGAAACATTTTACATGCCCAAGTCTCCGAGACTGGTGTCAGTTTCCTGCTTTCCAAACTTCTAACATTCTCTGGCTGTATTCGATCAGCAAAGAATTCTCAACCACAAAGGTTCCTTCTAGCACTCTAGCCTAAGTAGAAATGCATAGAGAAAAGGTGCTGGCTCGGAAGCCCTTAAACATACCATGCTAAGAGGTCAGACCTCTATTGCACTGATTGAAATGCTTCCATCGAGTACCCGATATGTTCGGTACGCCTCGATGAATTCTCAGCTATCAACACGTCGTCCCGCCGAAACTGTAAAAGTTCTAGAAAATTCTCAGCCACCTCCTCAAGCCAGTCCTCAGCTGCCTATGAGTCAGGTTCACCTCGGAACATGAGGGTATCTGAAGTTAGAACACATGTAAGGCAGTAAACTTACACGTGTCACCTACCAGTACCGCCGGTTGTAACTGCTGACCAACAGGTAGTGATGTATAGCTGACACACTACCCAAAGGCACTATCTCAGGCATTGGTTCACGTACCGAAGCCTCATCACTATGCGGACCATCCTCATGGTCATTCACTGGAAAACACTAGTGGCAAAGTCCACCATCCACTCTACTGATGTCTCAGCTAGGCGGAAAACTCTAGCAATCGCCTCCAGCCACTGCTCTGCTGTCTGGAAATCTTCCTCGCCTCGTAACTTCTGAGGCCTCTACTGCTGGAACTTGTGCAATGCGCTCCGTCAGCGTGCACAGTTTTCTAGTATAGTCGTTGGCATCTGCTGCCCAACAGGTGGTGATGTACTGGTACACCACCCGAGGGTTCCAACATAGTAAAAAGGGCCCTGCACCAGAGCCTCGTCGCTCGGTGAGCCGTCATCGAGTACTCTCTCGGAACTCCAACTGACTGTCTGCGTGGAGACATCCTGAACAGATGCGACACGGTCAACGTCTTATACCTGGTGAGCTGACCTGGTTTGAGCTGACTTTAAAACTTTGGAAACACACACACAATCGGTGTTTTTGTGTACAAAGTCGGAAATCAGTAGTCAGGGTCCTGGTGTACGGATACGTCGGCCGCCGCACCAACACTGGACTCCCTCAACTGAAAACCACACTCGGTACCCTTAACACTATTGCTTCACAGAAAGAAACATCAGAGTTATAAGTTCTGCGGTAGAACCGAACTCCTCTGATACCAATTTGTCAAGACCCGTCCTCGGGGCCCGTGCCGTGACTACCCCAAGCCCGCCTTCCATAGGCCAGGTGCTGGCGACTAGCACCAAAGGCGTAAAATCCTGATAACTGGGAAGGCATTGCCTTTATAAAAGAAAACAACCACCACAGAGTACAAGCGGGAGAAGTAAACACTAAGTAAAAACTGAGTACAACAGTAAGTGCGGAAAGTAAAAAGGGGCCGGAAATACAAGCCCAACTGTAAAGTACAACTCGAAAGGGAAAACAGCAACTGAAAAGTAAAGCTGCTACGCCGAGCTGTCCACTGGAAATCCCACCTGAAGGGTGGGTACAGATAGCTCCTCTGCTCCTCAGGTACCACCGTCCGCTCTGAGTATGTCTCGCCCAGTGGTCCACCTCCGGGTACCGCCTCGTCGTCACGTCCACCTCTGGGTACCGCCTCGTCGTGAGGTCCTCCTCCGGGTACCATATCTTCGTATAGTCCACCTCCAGGTACTGTCCAGTCCTCAAACACTCAGATTTCTGTCAGCACTGCCTGTCGTCTGCAACCAACACAACGAGGTGCGGGCATAGCCCGTGCAGGGGTGAGTATAACGATACTCATTAGGGACCCCGAGACCCTCAAGGTCTCACTAAACCAACAAGGATAACCACAAAGAAGATCTCAACAGATAACCTCTACTTAGATATATGCCCATACATATACCTAAGTTATCAGGTAACCCATCTCAATCATGAGGAAACACAAGGATTGTGAAATCAACAGATAACCACTACCCGGGTATATGCCCATACATATACCTAAGTTAGCAAGTGACCCATCTCAATCATGAGGTAAACACAAGGTCAAAAGTCTCAGCTCAAACCAGGATTTTCATTATCGAAACCGTAACTGCTGAAGAGCTCCGTCTCTGGAGTGTACAGTGGTCATGTCACGACTCCGAGGTACTGCTCACTAACCTAAGACTGCTGATGAACTCCACCCATCGAGTACTACGGGCCAGCTGCTACAACCAAGCGCTCCCATGTGCCGCTACAACCAAGCGCACCTCTGTCGTGGGTCTGCCGCTACAACCAAGCGCTCCCATGTGCCGCTACAACCAAGCACACCTCTGTCGTGGGTATGCCGCTACAACCAAGCGCTCCCATGTGCCGCTACAACCAAGCGCAACTCTGTCGTGGGTATGCCGCTACAACCAAGCGCTCCCATTTTCCGCTACAACCAAACGCAACTCTGTCGTGGGTATGCCGCTACAACCAAGCGCTCCCATTTGCCGCTACAACCAAGCGCAACTCTGTCGTGGGTCTGTCGCTACAACCAAGTGCTCCCATGTGCCGCTACAACCAAGCGCACCTCTGTAACACTCTGAGTCGTTCGATCAGCAGTCGTCGGGTCTCAGCCAGCTACACGGTCTCCGTACTCCACACGCTCGTCACTGGGAGGGTCCGGTCCACGAGCTACAGGTCGATACTCCAAGTATCTCAAAGTCCCATGAAGAAGTATCTCAAAGGACCGCCACGTCATAGGGGTCTCAACACAACAGACGGCGCGTCAATCGGACGCCCGGTCTGTGAGTTATTAGCCTTTTCGTCCCAGGGGCCCGGTTGGTTTCGTGAGCAAACCAAACCCGGTCGTATCTCAAATGTACCCCGAACTTTCATAGGGTAAACTCATAGGAACCGTTTCTCAACGCGATCACCAACACCACTGACGGTTCGTCAAACGGACGTTCTATCAGAAAGATATCAGCTTTTCCGTTCCAGGGGCCCGGTTGGATTTCGGTGCGATCCAACCCGGCCACTATCCATATGCATCCAAAACTTGGGCGGAGGATGCCAAAAGTTCCGTATCGTCAACAGGAACTCAACGCAACAGACGGCGCGTCAATCAGACGCCCTGTCTGAGAGTTATTGGATTTTTCGTCTCACACTCACCTTGGGAAACTTCCCAGGAGGTCACCCATCCTGATCACTACTCTAGGCCAAGCACGCTTAACTACGGAGTTTTAACCACGTAGGCTCCCGAAAAGGAAGGTGCACCTTCAGTATAGTATACCGAAACGACCGTCTCGATCCAAGGATCGCGTTGCCGCTAACGACGAGTCGTTTGGAGGCCCGTAGCCCAAGATACGGGCATTTGACCAAACCGCTCGGTAACGGGGGTTTCGGGCCCAGGCCGCCCCGGCCCGAGACCCCCCGGATGGCCCGAACCGGGTCGACCCGCCCCGGACGGGGTCGACCCGGCCCGCCACAGCCCGGCCCGGCCCGGCGCGGCCCGGCCCGACGCGGCCCAGCCCGGCGTGGCCCGACGCGGCGAACCGGCCGGGCGCGCCGGTTCGGCGCAAGGGAGCGCGCAAGGCGCGCTGCCAGCTTGGCCGAAGGCCGAGCTTGCTGGAAACGGGGGGCCGCCTGCCCCCCCCCCCCTTTTTGAAATCGGCCACCCTCATAATGGGGGGCCAAAAACTGCCCGGGGGAATTAAATTCCCCCGGTTTCCACCAACCCGGCCGGCCTGACCTGGCCGGACGGCTTCTTGTCAACAGGACCGGCAAGGGCCGGTCCTCTTCCGTCTTCCGGCACCGGTGGCCCGGCTGGCCGCCGGTCATCACGATCCACCGCGGCCCGGAACCGGCTGCGGCCTTCGTCATCCGGCGCGGTGCGACGGCACCGCGCCCCTCCGCCGCGGCCCCGCTCCGGCCGCGGCGTCTTCGGTTTCCTTCGACGCGGCGCGACGGCGTCGTGTTCATGATAATTCTTTCCACGGCGCGGCGCGACGACGCCGCGCAATAATTTCCGTGTGATTCCCGCGTGGTGCGACGGCACCACGCTATCTCGTTTCATCCGCAAGAAACATTCAAGAACAAAGGAGGGGGTTTCGGCCGTGTTTGTGCGGTCCGGTCCCCCTCTCGTTAGACGATAACACTTAAACGTTCATCCTCAAGTTTGTCATGCTAGAACCAAGAACGGAAAATAAATAAATAAAGCAACAACAAACCCCTACATCGCTTTTCGTTATGTGTTGACGAAGTCGCGGAAAGGCGGCGGCGATTCGTCGACATCGGAAAAGAGAAGCCGTTGACGACGTCGGCGTTCTTCGTGAAAGGCGCTCCCTTCTTTATTCCGGAAGGAGTGGGAAGGAGGCATCCAAGAAGGGATCGACGTTGGAAACTTCACGTTCTTCTTTGGAAAAAGCATTCTTCGTCGAGAAGACGTTGTTCCATGTTTGGAGATGTCCTTCGTGTTCTTCGTCGAGGGTGGAATTCTCTTCAATCCTTCCATGACTCTATCACAAAGATTTAGCCAACCCCAAACAATAAAACAACACACCTTATTATAGTGTTAGCTTAATGAATTCAAAATAATTCAAATTCATTAAGTTACATCCTTCATTAATGGGTGGAGAGGCTCCAAAATTAATGAAGGTGGAAGTGAAGAGTCACATTTAATTGGGGGGGGGGGTTCAAGGGAGTTAAGGAGTTTAAGGAGTTAGGAATTTGAGTGGTTTTGGCACATTAAGTGCAAGGGAGTTTAAAGGGGGTAGAAGAGAGTTAAGGGGAAGGTGAAGGGTTGGGGCTCGTGTGGGCCCCACCTCACCTTAATCCTCACTTGGTTAGTTAGGAACTTGTGATTCCACCCCAACTTCCACACTTAGGATATAACCACTTAAGAAGATAAATAAAATTTGTAACACAAATTTTATTTTTCTTTACACTTAAACCACAACCTTAATAAACAACTGCTCCCAAGCAAACGCAACTCCAGGAAAGGCATTCCTAAGCAAAAACTGGCGCTACGGTTCCATCGGTGCCCTCGGAATTTGATTTCGGGCACCGGTTCCAAAGTTAGAAATTCCCGCTCGTTCGTTCACTGAACGTACCCGAGCCAAACTTCGGAAATTGATTCTAGGCACACCGGGCCTCGGAATCAGGCGCTGTCAGAAACTGTGTTCTTGTAAAATTCCAAAGAAAATTAAGAAAAATTTTCCTTGAAATTTCCGGGTCTTTACACTTGAATTTAAGCCTCCTCTTCCATGTGTGTGATTTTATCAATATATTTCTCCATGTACCTGGTCATTTTATTTACTATCTTGTTATATATTTATAAGAATTAAGTATTTCATATGTTCATCGTTTATCAGGAAAATTTTATTAAGTAAAAATGTTATACATCCTTGTATTGAAATATCTTGTATGTAATAGTTTTTAGTAAACTAATAAATTTTATGTATCCTCTAAACTAAAATATTCTATGTGTAATAGGGTTCTTGGTAATAGAGAAAATATTATTAATTATTTTATATATGAAAAATATATTCTATATTGGTATTTTTCCTAGTAAATTATCATAAATGTCTTCTTTAGAGCGTACAAAAGATGATATGTATTTCTTGAGATCATATTTTTCTAAGTCATATATATATTACATTATGGTTGAGTCTGAATAAATATATTATGAATCATTGAAATATGTCAATTTTTTAGGTCAAATGTTTTATTTTTAAGTCTCTTTATTTAAAATTTATATTATAAATTTTTTAGATGGGTTTTCACTAAGTATTTGCTACAAGGAATTCATGAATTAATATTATGTTTTTTCTGTGTTTTTATTACATTATGGTAATTTAGATAAGTAAAAACTCTTACACATATCATTTATTTGAGGTTTTACTCTTTTTTAAAATATTGCACTATATATTAAAATATAATTTTTTAATATTTTAATCTTTTGTTTTATATTAATTAAATCTTTTGATCTGTAAAATTTACTGTTACACATTTTATATTTACTGTTATTATATATGAAACCTTATGAATTGTTTCTATGTTTATATATATCACTATTTATTTTCTATATACTATTATTTATTCAGGTATATTCATCTTTTTCTATTCAATATTCATCTATAAATAATAAAAAGGTAATTGTAATTGGTTTCATAATGTTTGATGCAAGAATGAGGAAGATATATGATTTGAATCATTTAATGACACATTGTAAGATGAATATAATATTGAATATAATAAATGAGTGATTATGATAATATTCATCATGTTATCTATAAGTTTTCATTGGTTACATTTTATACATATTGCATTATTAAGTGGTTTTTCTAGGTTATGTTAATGAAAATTCACCTTACTATCAAAGAATGTAAGAATTATTTTACCAAATACATCTGATTTTCAAACTGAGGTAATGGCCATATTTCTAGGTTTCAATTATTAAACTATTGGTGGATTTTAAGAGATTTTTGGAAAGACCCACCTGAAGAAAATCATAGAGGTTGTTCAAGAGAAATTAGCTAATGGTATTCAGATATAATTAATTTTTGAATAAAATAGGTTGCGAAAAAATTCAATTATGGATTTATTAGGTGATGTAGTGATGAAAATTAACCTTATTACACCATTTTTAAACATTAAATTCTTTACTATATCACCTGACGTGAATTTTTTCACTACTTTTATTAAGGCCCAACGATCACTTTACTGCACCAATATTTAAATCTATAACTTTTTAGTAGTCATATTTGTTTGTTTGCACTGTCTATTGTGGCATTTTCTTCACTGTAATGCATACATAGTAGTACCACCAATAGAAATGTATTTTCCCCACCTACACAAATTGGAGTATTTTATTGGTTTGTCTAATCTTGTTAAAAGGTATCGGGTTAGGTCTGTTCCTTTTGAAATCTATGTTTCTTTAGCACCTATATCCAAATGTTGTAGGACTGGTTTCTTCTATAAATATATTGGGTTCAATTTCTACCCCATCAAAAATAAAATATCATAGTAGAGATCCATTCTATTAAATTATGATTTTAGAGAATAAACATTGGATTGTATTGATTCAAACATCATCAAATACCGTGTGTTCATTTCATTAATTATCATGAACCCAACTTATATTATTTTTATTAAATTTTATATTCCATCTATCCAAAAATTATCACATTATATTTTCTATACATTGAATTTTTTTAAGGATAAAATCATCATTATTAAAATTATTCAAAGATATATACAACTTTATAAAGGTTTTAAGAATGTTAAAAGTGGAATAGTTTCTATCCCCATCCATTTACCAATCGACAATATAGATTTATTTCAAGATGTCCATTTTGAAATTCATAATATTTTAGCTCATAAAATTTAAAGAATTCTATATCTAGTGGTGAATTTCATTAATATCCCAATGGGAGTGTAATATTTGATGTTACTCAATATAATTATTAGTTTCTAAAAACTCTTCATCAGTTATAGATAAATTATATTTGTTCCATGAATTAAGTATAGATTAATGAATAATAAAAATAGTTCTCTAAAAAAATATATCATAATTATACTAAATGGAATTCCAAGTTTCATTTAATACATTTCTATAATTTTAATTAGTATTAAATGCCTTGAAAAATAAAAAATATGTTGACCAATTTCCAGTTTTTTAAGTCTAGTAGTGATGATGCGATGACGATAAAAATTCATTCATATGAGATTTATGAAAGAGATTTTATCATTTATTCCAAAGTATTAGAATTACAAAAATATCCTTCAAACCTGCTAGTTCCTATCCAATATAGTATTTTTTATAACAATTATATTTAGACCCCATAAATTTTACCTGAAAAAAATAATTTCCCTCAATTTAATAGTTAAACTCTCTAGAGGTTTTGGATAAGAAATTTTTAGCGTTCTTTTCATAGATAAAGAATTTTCATTGAAGTCACCAGTAATCATACATGGTTCATTACATTTTTTATTAAGCATATAAACTTTATTAAACATATGTATTCTCTTTTAATGTCTATAAAAATAATAAAACATATAATAAAACATTAATTTATCTTTAAATTATGTGAAATAGTTACCATTTTTTGACATTATCTTTACACAGATATATTACAGATCTTGTTGGATAATTTGACTCAGAGAGCTTATAAATTTGAGACACCAAAGAATTAATAAATCATAATAGATCACGATTTTGAAACAATATTTTTTAAAATGGGAAGAAAATTATTAAATTTTCTGAAATTCCAATATTAAGAAGATTATAATTTTTTAAAAATGAAAAAGGGAACTAGAAGTTTCATTTTTATGTTGACCCCATCTATTCCCTAATAGGGCATTAAATTTTTCAAATTTTCTATTTTACTCTTCTGTCCACTTGAATTTTTACTTTTATATGATATATATAAAACTATTATGTCATTATAATGTATACTAAATGAAAATAAATCTTTCAAAAAATTAGTGCGAGCTATTAGCGAGAAAAAAATTATTTTCTCTACTTCAATGGTGGAAACACCTACCATTTACCCATTTAATACATATTTATACTTATTTTGATACAAAATTTGGCCTTTATTGATGTATTTTTTAATGTCTCAATGAAACTATCACATATATTTTTTTATACATTAATTATATAAAATTAATTGAATTTCAGAACATTTAGTAACAGAGTTCAAATAAAAAAAATTCTAATGAAACTAAAAAAAATTAGAAAATAATTTATATATAAATATTTAAAACACCATTTAACTTATTAAAATTTTTATAATTTATTAATGGAGAATGTGACATACATTCTTCAAAATTTTTATCAATATTATTTATCCTTTGTCAATATTAATGTTATCAAGGATGTGATTTGTAGTTTCTAAGAAATAAATAAAATCATAAAAATTAACAATCTAATGATTGTCTATATTCTAAAATTATGTAAAATATTAACATTTATTAAATATTATTCCCCAAAATATTACTATAAACATGAAAGTAATTTCACTTTTTGTACAACATGTCTAAAAAAATAAATATTATCATTATGAGTATCATGAAACCATAACACTGATATCCCACGTTAATTTAAAATTAATAATTAATGGTTCCAAATAAATGGTAATATCATTATCATTTTTTTCATCTGTAAAATATAAAGAGGAAATATAATTTACTTTAACATTATTAATAAGTTTGAGGTTATTTTATAATTAACAGGCATAATTATCTATAAACTATGAGTATTTTATTATACACTAAAGGGATTAATTTCATCTGTATATAATAAAAGATGAATTTTTTCCTTCCCATTTGAAAATCCAGGATAGTCATAATTGGTTTTCTTCCACTTAGGGCTATTTTATGGTTATAAAAATTTCAAATCCGGATTATCTGTTCGAACTATGTCAATAAACTTGTGGCCTTTAGACATCTATACAATCATATAAATCCTACAGTGATTTGAATTTTCCATAACAATTTTGAAATATATTATTAATTTTTTATATATTACGAAACATCCCTTAAATTTTTTTTACTGAACTATAATCCTTTCAAATAATATGAAATACTTAGGAAATTCATGTATCTTTTTATATCTCATACACATGGAAGATAACATTCATTTAACATCATATATTCAATAAAAAAACTTATTGTCATCATTTGTCACATATTTTCAGTGCGAAAATGGTTAAATATAGTCTATATTTCTTAATTTATAGGCCACTTTCTACTTAAACACGTTTTTAATTGTGAATATATTTTTACATTCCATTTAACCATCGTACATTGATATTTTTTAATAGTTATTTAACCTCTCAAATATTTTAAGACATTCTTGAAGTTCCTCTTTAACCCCCATTCTCATTTTATCAATATATTATATGACATTGTATGCACATGTACAAATGTTAGAGGATTATTAAACTATACAATTATTCAACTCAATAGATATATTTATTTTATCCCCATGTTTAGTTTAATATTTTTAACATTCATCAATTTCATGAAAAATAATGTGTTCTTAAAGCCTATCTAGACAAATTATCCTTGAGTAATAATATTGAAAACCTAGACATGTAATTTGAGATGGTTTATTTTCACATTCAGGTGAAAATATGTTAAACTCTTTGAAACCATATTTATAATGTTTCCTAAAAAAATTATCATTCATCCATTTTCAATTAATATTCATCATAATGGGTTTAATGATATCAATATTTCATACAATAAAACTACAACCAAAAAATAAACTCATTTTTAAAATTTTTAACCCACACAATCCATATAAATATAGATATATATATATGGAAACATATAAACAAATGTTGAAAAAATAATACTAAACACACACCACACAATAAAACCACACTTCCCTACACACATGCACGTACAAACAATAACATATAAAGTAAACATACAAGTTATATTACAAAGATATAAAGTGTATAAAATATTAATATAATTATTATATAAAGTATATAATGTATAGATATAAATTATAATTTTATCATATATAATATAGAAAAAATATTAAAATCATATGAACATTTTATAAATATAAATGCAGCAAACTCATATGTGCATATGAGTGTGTGTGTTTGTTTGTTTTTATGTATGTATGTATGTATGTATGTATTTATGCATTAATGTATATATATATATATATATGTTCATATGTATGTATATATATATATGTATGCATTCATTCATCATGTATATCCATATATACACATGTATGTATGTAAATATGTATAGATTTATATATCTATTTTTTTTCTGTATATATTCATGTGTGTCTGTTTTTTCCATGAACAAACATCTGTCAACCATCGATCGAACACCTAATTTTTTTGGAACATACTCATGGCACATTCTTGATCACTTAGGGATTGAAACTAAGGCCAGGGTCTCAAAATATGATAAATGTGAACCCTTTCACCCTTGTTAAAAAATGGTTTTCTAATAAAAAATCTACAAAAAAAGTAAGAATTGAAATAAAGGAATATGTATAGAGATAAAAATAATAATCTCATACATAAGAACATGTAATAGAAATAGAAATCATAAGATAAATTAATAAACATGAACTCTCCAAATAAATATAGTCTATAGACAGATCTAATACTTATAAAACCCAATGGGGGACAAAATTATACTGAAACTCGCAATCTCTAGGTGACCCATTGAAAATTTCCATAACCCTATCCAAACATCTAGGATGGGTTGTACCCCTACATAAGGGGTACCCCATCCAACACACTAGAAATGAAAAATCATAGTATCTATAAACAATGAATGGTTTATGTAAGGTTTGAGTGAAATTAATATTGGTATAAAACCACCATAATGTTTTTGTAATTCCTTATAAAATAAAATTCATTTTACTTTAGTTTTAATAATAAGTAAAAAAATAGTTTTAAAATTCATGAGTACAGTGAATCCAAATCACACACACACATTTAATAAAAACGAATTTATTAGGATTAAATGAAAAAAATAACTTGAAAAATACTTCTTGGGCTCATCTGATTTTAAAATAAAACAATTCCACCTTAGTAATTAAATAAGTGTTGAACTCAAAACCATTAACCAAACACCTTTAAAGAATCGAGAGATGAGACTTTTTCTGGAAACCATAAAATAAGGTAAAACCAAATGTCCTATGTCATTGAACTTCTCAAATATATATTATGATAGTGAGTTCAAAATTATTTTTAAATCTAATTTCCATATCATTTTCACAAACTAAATTGAATGTGAAAAAAACAAAATAAAATTAAGAGTAAGGAGGAATGGAACCTAAAATATATCAAATTATCAAAAAAACTGAACTAGATAAGTAGTACCATAAAGCAACCAATGGAGGGGGATATAAATAAATTACATAAAATTAAATCCCTTAGTTCATCTAAAAGGATCAAATTTTCATGGGAAACAACCTAGTAAATAAGTATAATGCTCTAAACTGGTAACATTATCTATATTCCAGTACTACTGAATATGTAGCATCCACAAAAGTCACACAAAACTATCTAAGGATATGAATTTTGGGGTAAAAACACTAATATTGGACATAATATAGTTACCATTATCTCACTTGGTATAGTAGAAAATAATATATTCCTCTTGCTCACTCAGTTTAGCAAGACATAATAAATTCCACTAGCTCACTTTCTCTAGTAGGACACCATACAAATCCAAAACACACTCTAAAATAAGTATATCACTTATCCATACCTCTAGTAAGTCTCCTAGGAATCCCATAGCATATGTCAAATATTGGTGAGAAATCACATGAATCAATATATCATGTAAATAAGTCATCGATCATCTATTTCACCTTCACAATCAACAACCCAATAACATTTCATTTACATCACATGAAATATAAATTATAGCCCTTGGTATATTAATCACATTAATCATGAAGTAATAAACCTCTGTGGTTCATAATAAAAAAGGGGCTCCAAATGGCCTCACACTATCCCATACCATTTAGAAATCACCGAAAATTTCAAACAACGCTTTTATCAAAAGACTCAAAATGACAAGTGATTAGTCACTAAAAGTAGCTAATATTAATTGTTAATATATTTATATTAATTTTTCCAAAGTCCATAAACATTGTTTTTAGTGCCTTACATAAATAGAACTTCATTTCTCATCAAAAATGCAATTCATGTTTAAAATGAAAATTTGGGCCCAATCATTCATTTGTTTGTTGAAAACATTATATTCATTTTATGAATTTGAAATTTTGGGATATGATGGATCACTTTGTTTGGAACATTTTGTCTTGTAGGTCCGATGGATGAATCCCAAAGGAAGATGGAGAATTTTGCGCCTGAAGGCAGAAACTTGCTTGAAAAAGCATAATGGGCCTAAGGCCCATCAAACAAATGTGGGGCCCAGAAACCAAGCCCAATGAAGCTAAAATTTATACATTAGAATTATAAAAATATGAGTACCATTTTATTCAACTGTGGCTGGAGCTAATTATGATGTTTTCATGATGATAAATGGATCTGAAGTTGAGATTTAAATGGAGGACCCAACATTAATGCACAGAAATCCTTCCCACCATTTCGACCATAACATCCAAACGGATGAGGAAACTTTCCTGAAATTTTGAGAGCTTCTAGAAGACACATGGAAGAAGATATGTTATATATATGACACCTTCGGATTCGGCCGTATGAAGTGTCAAACGCTCACGTAAAAATGGAGGATGAATCTGGCTGGTTTTGTGGTCAACTTTGTAACGTTAATTTCCTTTTGATTCTTCACCCTCCTTTTGACTCTATTAATTGTTGGGGGTGGACATAAGGCTCCCAATATGCCTATATAAGGATCTGGTGGTTAAGGGAATATTCATCTAATATTTTTCTTTGAATCCATGTTTTTCTTTCATCCATTGTATTTCTTTCAATTGTAATTTCCTGCTTTCAATTTGTAATCGCATCAGCAAGTTTTCCCACGTAAGTTTTTATTTCAAGTTTATTATTTTAATAAAATTTCTTCTTATTCTTCACTTTTTATTTTCCTTTTCTTCACACGTTGATACCGTTGAATCTAAGTGTGAATTTATTCACACCCGCACTTGTGAATTCATCACACAACGGTGGAATGTTCATTTTGATTAATGTTTTTCTTATTCAATCCCGCTTCTTTAAGTAAACTACCTGCTTCCATTGATAGAATAGCATAAATGGAGGGCTAAACTTTTATGGGTTGATCCTAGGGAGATGCATGGTCTAGATTGAATGTTATTTGATGTTCTTAAATTCTTAAATTTTTTCTTTATTTTAAGAGTTCTTTTCTTTGATTTATCTTCTCCTTTGTCTTCACCGACTTTAATGACGACACATTTTGAGTGCTAGTACGATCCAATTCCTTAGAGTGCTCATTTAATTGATCCTCTAAGTGAATTGGTGATTAGCCTTGAAATTTTGTATGGATTAAATCGGAGAATGATATTGAGGAATTATTTCATTTAATGGATACCTCTTGAACCGATGAATAGAAAATAAAATGAAAAACAAATACATCCAATCAAGCCCAAGAGACAACCTAGGATCAACTCACCTTAATTAGTTGTTTTAATTAAATTAATTTTATTGTTTTTGTCCTTTAAATTAAATAAATATTTCTTCAAATCAATCAACACCATAGTTGGCCACTTCATAGCCAATCCTGCATCTAATCAAAGTGTCTCAAGGTTTCTTCTTTGGTCCCTGTGGATTTGATCCCTACTTGTACTTCAACGACCGCTTTTACCGTTAGGGTAAATTTGGGCGCAACCAAATTTTGGCGCCGTTTCCGGGGACCCAAGTATGTTTTCTTAGACACTCATCTTCTTTTCTCACCCAAAATTCTCTATTCTCACCCTAATTTCTCTTCTCTTTTCCCCTTTCTGTTTCTGTGTGTCCAATGAATCCCAAAAACAACTTTCAATCAACTCCAATGTATTATCTTCAACAATACCCATTAATATACCAAGGCTATAATCAACTGGAAAATCAATATTTTGAATCACCTCACCTAGGGAATTTTATTGTCCAAACCTCAACTGAATACACCACACCAGATGAGATGTACAATCAATGGGATGCTGAATGTTTAAAAGATCAATTTCCATACCTAACAAGAATGATTGAAAAGATAAATAATGAGGAAGACCATGATTTAAAAACATATATCAACCCTAATCCTGAAAAAATTCTTGAACAATTGTGTGAACAAATGGATAAAATGAATTCAGAAGTTTCATCTTTTAGATTAGAATTACAAAGCTTGAAGACTTTTGAGGAACCTGTTCCCACTCAAGATGTTCTTTCCTCATCATTTATAGATGAATCTTTTATCCCAAAAACCTCTCATGAATTGAAAAAATAACAAACCTTTGGATATGGGATAACTGAACAAGATCAAGGAAATGTTGAAGGGTATTTAAATCAGGATGAAATTGATTTCATGAATTCACAAGAGGGAAATTTTTCTTCATGGATTGAATGTCCGGAATATTTCTCCAATGATAATATTTAGAAACACCATTCATTGAACCATTAGGAGAAATCACAAACATAAAATCCATACCCATTCATGAAACTCATCTAGAAAACATTGGTGTTGAATCTTCAATTCAAATGGAACCAATTGTGTTGGGAAATGATGAAAATGAAATTGATTTTGATTCTAATTCCTTATCTGTGTTTGAATGTCCTATCCAACCTGAACTCAAAATCAATGTCCTTACTTCCCCACCGAGGCATCCCATCATAGGTGATAAACAAGACATTTCAGTTGTCATTCATCAATATCATGAAATCAATAATGTAGGAATGATCCTTGGTGTCTTAGGAAAGATTATAGAAACAACTCGATCAAACATTTTAGATATTCCTTGTATTTTACCAATCATTGTATAAAATAGGATTTTACATGAAAAAAATTTCAAAAAAATAATAAATCTCAATCTTATTGAAGTGGAAAAATATGGCTTAATTAAAATTTCAAAAGTTGGAATTGGTTAAGTTGGGGGGTTCAAGTCGAACTAACGACGTTAAAAAAAGCGATGCATGGGAGACAACCCATTGTTTTCATGTTTTCTAATCATTTTGAATCATTTTCATTTTAATATAATAAATTACCATAGATTGTTGACCTGTTCTTCTTTTATGAGTAAGGATGGGTATGAAAGAGGAGCGCCATATTCATCTGTGTCACGTGGCGTGATCTCTGAGTAATACCTTACCTAGAAATCTAAAAAGAAGACAATGTATCATCAGTTTATTTTTTTTTTGTTTATTATTATGTTTTTATAGGTTAAAAAATAAAAGGACATGTTGTAAGTCATATGGAGAATCCATTCACCACCATCCAAGCTGCTGAGACTCAAATCTAGGAGTGAAGGGAGACTCTGGCACGCACTATCATCATCAACCACCAGGTGACTTCATTCCATGATTATCATTTACTCTTTGAAATCCTCCCCTACCCCCTTCTAACTTTTCTTTTCATTAAACACTGGGGACAGTGTTATTCTAAGTTGGGGGGAGATAAAAAATGATTTTTTTGTGAATAAAAACATGCATGAAAAGAAAAATTCCATTAACCATAAACATGATAACACACATTGCAAACTCTAAAATTGGATATCAAATAAATTTTGCATGCCTTGATTCTGATTTTAAAACATGTTTAAGTTCATGAGCATAGTTTTTGGAATGTGCGGTTGTCCGATGTTATTTTTCAATGTTTACATTTTTCATCCTCTTAATAAAAATGCCACAATGCACGTCTACAGGATCGTGGGTGTAAATTTGCTTTCTTGGGTCCCTTTCATTATAGCATAGGGTTCTGGGGTCACTTTTAGTTTAATTTGAGTATCTATAAAAAATAAACAATAAACAATAAACAAAAAAAAATATTGACCACATAGAGAAATGTTTTTTCCAAATGCATGGCGTCCGGCACTTGGGGATCGTGACTCCATAGTTTTCTTGCCCCGAGTTAGGATTTATATCTCTATTGTAGAGTATGAAATTGAGAAAATGTGTGGCGTCCGGCACTTGGGGATCGTGACTCCATAGTAGTCTTGCCCAGAGATAGTATTTTCATATCTATTGTGGTTAAAAAAATCAAAAAAATTAAAAAAATGGATACTCATATTAAGGTTTAATGTGATTCCCACCTAGCGCTTCCATTTTTTCCCCTTGAACAATAAAATGGGCCCCATATCTTTTGTGATGCACAACACTTTATCATGCTTAATTGAAATTGGATGAAATGTGGCAATGAATTTGAACAAAGGAATGGGATTGGGCTTGGGATATTCTTATGGACCTAGCTTTTTTTAAATGATTTTTATGGGTTCAATAATTTTTTGGTATGAGGTCTTTGGGTGAGCAATGTGTATTTAAATGTTTTTGGAAAAGGGGATTTGAATTTCATATTTGTAATTTATTTTTGCTCAGGACTTGAAAAACTCAAGTTGGGGGGTGTGATTAGTCACTGAAAGTGGCTAATATTAATTTTTAATATCTTTATATTCATTTTTCCAATGTCCATAAACATTTTTTTAGTGCATTACATAAATAGAACTTCATTTCTCATCAAAAATGCAATTCATGTTTAAAATGAAAATTTGGGACCAATCATTAATTTGTTTGTTGACAACATTATATTAATTTTATGAATTTGAAATTTTGGGATATGATTTATCACTTTGTTTGGATAATTTTATCTTTTAGGTCCGATGGATGAATCCCAAAGGAAGAAGGAGAATTTTGCGCCTGAAGGCAGAAACTTACTGGAAAAAGCATAATGTGCCTAAGGCCCATCAAACAAATGTGGGGCCCAGAAACCAAGCCCAATGAAGCTAAAATTTATATAGTAGAAATATAAAAATATGGGGATCATTTTATTCAACTGTGGCCGGAGCTAATTCTAATGTTTTCATGATGATAAATGGATCTGAAGTTGAGATTTAAATGGTGGACCCGACATTAATGCACAGAAATCCTTCCTACCATTTCGACCATAACATCCAAACGGTTAATCCAAATTTCCTGAAATTTTGAGAGATTCTATAAGACACATGGACGAAGATATGTTATATTTATGACACCTTCGAATTCGGCCGTATGAAGTTTCAAATGCACACGTAAAAATGGAGGATGAATCTGGCTGGTTTTCTGGTCAACTTTGTAACGTTAATTTCCTTTTGATTCTTCACCCTCCTTTTGACTCTATTAATTGTTGGGGGTGGAAATAAGGCTCCCAATATGACTATATAACGATCTGGTGGTGAAGGTAATAATCATCTAATATTTTTCTTTTAATCCATGTTTTTCTTTCATCCATTGTATTTCTTTCAATTGTAATTTCATGCTTTCAATTTGTAATCGCATCATCATGTTTTCCCATGTAAGTTTTTATTTCAAGTTTATTATTTTAATAAAATTTCTTCTTCTTCTTCACTTTTTATTTTCCTTTTCTTCACACATTGATACTTTTGAATCTAAGTGTGAATTTATTCAGACCCGCACTTGTGAATTCATCACACAACGGTGGAGTGTTCATTTTGTTTAATGTTTTTCTTATTCAATCCCGCTTCTTTAAGTCAACTACCTGCTTCCATTGATAGAATAGAATAAATGGAGGGCTAAACTTTTTTGGGTTGATCCTAGGGAGTTGCATGGTCCGGATTGAATGTTATTTTATGTTCTTAAATTCTTAAATTTTTTCTTTATTTTAAGAGTCCTTTTCTTTGATTTATCTTCTTCTTTGTCTTCACCGACTTTAATGATGACACATTTTGAGTGCTAGTACGATCCAATTCCTTGGAGTTCTCATTTAATTGATCCTCTAAGTGAATTTGTGATTAGCCTTCAAATTGTGTATGGATTAAATCGGCGAATTATATTGAGGAATTATTTCATTTAATGGATACCTCTTGAACCGATGAACAGAAAATAAAATGAAAAAAAAATATCCAATCAAGCCCAAGAGACAACCTAGGATCAACTCACCTTAATTAGGTTTTTTAATTAAAGTAATTTTATTAGTTTGGTTCTTTAAATTAAATAAATATTTCTTCAAATCAATCAACACCATAGTTGGCCACTTCATAGCCAATCCCGCATCTAATCAAAGTGTCTCAAGGTTTCTTCTTTGGTCCCTGTGGATTCGATCCCTACTTGTACTTCAACAACCGCTTTTACCGGTAGGGTAAATTTGGGCGCAACCACCAAGTCACACCCCAATGGTTTGAACACCCACTCAAAACCATTCCTTAAATTAAATCTCTAAAAATATATTTAAATATATTATTATAAAATTAAATACCCAAAAACTTTTTTAAGAACAATTTCATGAATTAAAAAAATATTCATTAAAAATACCAAACGAAATTAAAATATGCATTTTCATTTAAAATCATGACCCAAAAGGGGTCAAGGAATTTTAAAACATTTAGGTATACTTAAAACCCACTTTTTAACATTCTCAAGATGATAGGAATTTTATATTTCCACTTATTTGGCCAATAAAAAAACACAATTATTCAAAATTTCACTTCCTACATTACTTTACAACCTAAATAGGGTCAAAACGTTTCTTTCTAATATTATGTTCAACTTAATTCCACCATTTAATAATTATCAGTACCTATAAATTCATGTTACACCTGATATTACATATAAAAACAATTTATAATGAGTAAATCCATCTATATCACATTTTAAATCCATAAAATCCATCTCACATGGTTTTCATTTAATAAATAATGCATTAAAACTATCAAGAACTCCCGAGAAAGTAAATTTAAGAAAAAAAAACAAAAAACCCTTTATGGTTTCAATGATAATAATGTTTTAATTCATCACTTATGATATTTAATGATATAAAAACATTAAGGTATATCAATCAACCCTTCAAAAATAAAATACCCTTGAACACATCAACTATAATACAAAAAATAAACCTTGATATCCCTTCAGGTTTATAAGAAATTTATAAACCAATTGTAAAGGGATAGGAAAATAGATGTAAGAGTAATTAAGGGAATAATTTTATGTAATACCCAATAAATGTTGTTGGAGAGGATTGAAAATCCAATGTAAATGAGAGAGGAACCTCTTAAGGAGAGTTCATGGCTTTTCTAAATGAGATTTTAATGCAGGAAAGCCCATAGATATCTTAAAATCCAAGGACCACTATTACAATTTCACTTTTAATATAATCTTGATAACTCACATAATTTAGCCACATTATTTTGTAACCCATGAGCCATACATGTGGTTAGAATGACCTAAGTAGAGGCCTTTACACAGTTCCACCCAAAAAACCTGGATAGAACAACTATCCAAGAAAATAATATTTCCAAGTGGAATTATCCAAACATAGAGTCAAATCCAATTATTATTTCATAGTTTTTTAAAATATGGTAAAGCTGTGTGGTAGGAAAATTTCCATAAAGTAAGAGTTTTATGTTTATAATAAAGAGTTTCCCTAGTTATTCACTACGCATGTAGGTCAAACTATGAAAGTTAAAAAACAACTAGAAACATCCCCATGTATGGGTTCCCCCATTATTTCTTCTAAACCATGCACCCCAATCTATGTGCAGAATATAAAATTATATAAAAACAAAAAAAATCTAAAAATTACAAAAAAAAACATACCCATATTTAATTAATGTAATTAATTTCAAACAATTTTACAGTGTCATAAGGTGTTATTATAAGATCCCATTACCCAATTTTAGGTAATTTTATTCTCCTTTCATGTTTTCCTCTTTAATTGTATGTTTCTTAGGGTTTCTAAGGATAGGTATACATTCTTGGGAAAAATGAAGTAATTTTTATGGATAGATGAATATTTTAATTAATGGGATCCAGGTCCAAATTTTTCATGGATATTCAGGATTCTCCAAGAGTATGAAGAATACCAAAGTGGGATTTGGGATTTTATGTAAGAAAATGTAGTTCATGTAGTCTACAAAAAATATACAGATCATTTAATGGGATTACACACCATGTATGTTCTAAAGGTAATATTTTATGAATATGGGGCACAACATGAAGTGATTACACATTATGTACATATTAAATGCCAAAAAATTATAAAAGTGTATTTTTTAATAAAAAAGGAAATGGGTTTTTGTCATATGTGATCCTCATGGATTTTACGACTTCTAAAGGGATTACACACCATGTAATTGAAAAGGACATGGAATTTAGTGTGGATTTTGATTAATATGTTTTTACATTCTTTTGTATATCCTTTGTCTATTAACCTAGAAAACTCTTCTGGTGATTTTGGGAGTCTATGTTCCATCCAGATTGATTCATTCGATGATTGATCACCGTTGTTGTAATGCCCCGAACCCCAAAGCCCGAAGCCGGTGAAATAATTCATTATATTGGAATCATTATAAGAAATAAATCTTAAAGGATCGATTATTTTACCAGTTTTGGAAGACCATATTACATACATGATACCCAAAGTAAATTTAGAAAGATAGAAAATACAACATGATACATAATAAACTGAAATAAGATGCCTCTTTGAAACTATATTCAAGGTTATCTTCTTCATAACCTGGGGAAAGGAAAAAAAATAAGGGTGAGATAAGATTCTCAGTAAGGGTTACATATAGTGGAATAATTAATCAATAATAATTTAATCCTAATAAATTAGACGAGACAAATAAGTTCTGATGAATAAATAAAAACACTTTCCATCAATAAGCTGGGAATAAAAATGCATCCATAGATTGTGTCATAGTGAAAACCACATGGATAGTAATAACTGAATAATGAGTAAATAGAATGATTATTATTTGTAATTGATGTATCTGGAACATTAACCATTATACTATCAAAATGGTTTATGTTTTTGTGTAGAAACCCGTCTGATTTTTGGAAACAAAGTCGAATGGTTTTTCACCAACCAATTTGTCTCATTAGGCCTTTAGATGAATCGAGGAGCTATAGAGGGCCTATCCCATCACTACATGTCCAAATAATTCTTTATACATATTTTTAATAAAAGAATAATATGCCTTTTCCATATCTCTATTGAATAGATGATACAGATTCGTTAATATTTCTCCAGTTAAAATACCATTCAAAATAAACATCGTATGTGAAATGGTATACGGCTTAGCGAAATAGTATTATCCCATAATACAAGAAAATTTATATTTACTATAATTATAATTTCAAATGAAAAATGATGTAAAATGGGCAGTAGATACACCACATAATAAATATTCAGTGCACAATTCCAAATAAGTCTCAATGAAATGAAAGTTGAGACAAAGTGCCATACCACATTGTAATCAATCGAGTTGTATGACCAAAAATTAATAATAACCAAATGAATCATAGATTACCATAAATAAAAATATAGTCATTATATTATATATTAAATGGTATTACACATGCACCACATTCATAAAATATGTGGCGAACAATGGAAATCCCACAGAATTAAATGTGAGATGAGAAAACTATTACCTTTTACCAGAATCTTTTCTTTTATTGACCTTAAAAACTGAATTATAAAATTTAGATTCATTAATTTACAATTATAAAACCAAATATACATTTAATTGATTTATTTTTACCTTATTGTGTTCATTCATGGCCTTTTTTATGGGGTTAAGTGGTTCAATTTTATTATTATGGAAGCATTTTCTTCCTTGGTTTTTGTGATCAGTTTACATGTATTCCTGAATGGATGTTGGTTTAAAATATGTTTAAACATAGAGAATTGTTAAAATATATTATTAGTGACATTAAATAGTTATAAATTATCTTCTAATGATTTTTTTATATCCCATTAGTATGACTCATTAGTTAAAAGTTAATCATAAAGGCTTGGATTAACTTGGCGATTTTGTGCACAATGAATTTATTTTGTATTATTATTTTATTTTTTGAGTGTGTAATTATTTATAGATCATTAAATAAGATAAAATAAATATTTTATAATCTGGTTAAATTATTATAAAGGTTTTATGACATGTCTTGAATATAGTAATGCAAATTGAAAACTCGTCTTCCTTGAACGTGATAAATTAACACATCTCGAACGATGCTTTCATTTATTTTATAAAATGAGGGAAAAGAAGAGATGATGATGGAATATTCAAATATTGTATCAAAATTACATTAAATATAAGTTATTAGATTTTTCATAACATTTGGATGAGAATATGTGAGAATATAAAGAAAACAAAGGAACTTCAAAAGAAAACAAAATAATTGAAATGTGGAATTTACCTCTTGAATCTAACTTCCTTTGAGAGCCTCTTTAGGGGAGAGGATTTGGTCTTTTGGGGAGAAAAATGGATGTTGGATTTGGGGGAGGATCATAGGGAGATATTTGATATTAATTTAGTAAAGGCATGAAGCTTGAGAGGTGTGAAGAAATGGGGGTGTGAGGGGTGGTACTTATAGTGGAGGGGAGCATGGTTTTCTTAATATTGTATTCATTAATTTATTATTTCTCCACAAGAAAAGAATATAATGAGGATTAAATGACCTATAATAGTGATAAGTGCATGTATGTTCAATATTTGGAGGATTATGTCACTCATGATGTTAGGAATAGTTGATTTAAATTATATTTTATTTATATGGTAAATTAATGTATTTTACTATTCACCAAAAATGAAAATATTTTAGAAAAAATTCAAAAATTCACCCTAACCATTTTTCAATGTGTATAACACAGAAATGAACTCAAATTTTAAAAAATAATTTTTTAAATATCAGAATTTTAATTTTTAATTAAAATTATCTTTTATTAAAAAAATTCCAACACCTAAAATATTCATCTTCATTTTTATGGTGGCTGAATATTATTTACACTTTCATGGGTAAGGTTTCCCTTCATAATAGTCATATTTCTATTCATAATGGTATGTTACTATTTATAAGGGTATGTTACTATTCACGAAAAATTATGATGATTCTATTAGACTCCAAATACCACCCTGATCGCAACAGTTTATGTCTATTTTTCGAAATTCAAAACACATAAGTGGAAATTTAAGATTAGTGTCAAGGTTATGACTATCTCCTATAATCACCAAGTGTTGTTTCACAGAGACTTAGTGCTTTATGCAATATAGGATATCTAATTATTTGAAAGTATTTAAGATAAACATACCATAAAATGTATGGGTTGTTATTGTTGTGGTTGGGTTGCATCTCTTCGGGTGAGTGAGCCATTATTATTCATAATTTATTTGATCGTTATAGTTTTATTGAATTTTGTTATCATATTTTTTGATCCATGGTGCGGTTACTTGTTGTATTCTTTAATATCTATGGGCTGATCTTATTTTGGGTGTTGTTCCTTTGTTCTTGTGGTGCGGCGGGTGTGCGTTCCTGAGGTATGTGTTGTTTCCTCTTATCATCCAACAATTTTGTCAAATTGGAAAAATTATAAGATGTTTATATTTATTATAGGGCCTCCACTTTCATTGTTTCATTCCTCTTGTTAGTGGATCCATTATGGGCCTATGTGACCCCTTGTTTTGAGGTAGGTTATTTCATCTTAAGCTTGTGTTGGGGAACTTCATTGGTCTTGTTTTGATGAATTTTTTTATTAAATAAATTAGAATGACATGACTGATTAGTTTTTATGTGTGGAACATGGTTTTAATAAAATATGGTTTTCCCATGGATTTGGGTAAATGGAAAGGGTTTTCAAAGTAATTTGAAATGGTTTTATGAAATCATTTTCAATGCATGATTTGATGAAATGGTTTGATGAATTGTATTAGAAAATAGAGAACATGGGATACCTTGGGTACATAGGTGGAAGGTACAGTAATATGTCTCACCCACTATTGATATAATTTCTCATGGGGTGTATCTCTTTTCTCTATGGCTATTATTCTAGGGACTTCTTAGACCGGTTGGGGGGTTCACTTTCTGGGGTCTTCCTATTCCATCTTGACTCGATGCGTATATCTATTGGATCAATGATTACATGATTTTATATGTTGGGTATGAGTTTCAATTGATTCTGACTTAATGTGATCCTTGGCGTGATGTTTTCTATGCTTCTTAGATGATTTTTTCTTCTTCTTTTAGTTTGTATAGTTTTGTTGTACTACAAAAACATGATACGAGAAATGATGCATTCATTGTATTAATTTTAATTGATATATCTGCTGATATATATGGATATTAAATGATTTGAAGTTCATTTGCCTACTTTATTTAGAAATGTAAAAAAATTAAAAATTAAAAAAAAATCAATGCTTTTGATATATAAACTGTTAAAATATTATCCCAAATTTTTGCATTAAATCGTAGAATTAATGAATTATTTATAAGAAATATGATATGGAAATCAGGGAGATACCCTACTAAGAATTTTATCTCACACATTTTGTACCTCTTTAGTGGTTTGTATACTTGGTTATGTCATTCAATATAGATAAAGGAAAGTTGTCTTGATGATGTGTTGAGGTTTTCTATCAGTTGGAAAGGGTATATAGTGGTGATATGGTGGGATTCTACCCACTCTATCACATTTTTTAGTTGGTTTTCATATTTGGGTATTCTTTTTTTATAATTGTACCAGGATATTTTTTATTATATTGAGTTATTTCGTTTCTGTTGTTTTTTTTCTTGTTATGGAATATATTTATCATTCAACTTTTGTCTCTTATATATATATATATATATATGTATGTATGTATCATTTGTTGGTTCAGTTTTTGGTAAAATCAATCCCTTCTGGTATGTAGCACATCGGTTCAGATACCATTTTGTGATGGTGCATCTGGTGCACCTCAAGGGAATCCTCAAATGGATTAGAACATTGTTGAGGCTATCATGAGGGATGTTTTTATTGTCAACCTGAATGTTAAATAAGTTCAAAACATAGTTTTATAGGCATATCCTAGAGCTATGGGAGAAAGGGATCAATCACAGGAGTTCATGAATGATAATCCACTTTCTTTTAAATTGATGAGGTAACCTTAAGTGGTAGAGGACTAGCTTGAAAAGATCAACCAGATCTTCGAAATACTAGAAACTCCTAAGAATATCCAGGTGAAGTGTGCCACTTTTAAACTTGAGGGTCTTATCAAGACTAGGTGGGATTCCATGCTATAGAAAGATAGGCATATGGGATTGGATTGGAATGGTTCGAAGGATCTATTTTTCTATTAGTTTTTTACGAATTTCTGAAGATGGATAAATCTATGGAGTTCATGTCATTGCATTTGGGAGGGATCTTGATGTCAAAATACACCAATTAGTTTTCTGAGATGGTTCATTTTGTAGTATAAGTTGTAAAGAATGACCAGCTAGAATCTCAGAAGTACTTGTATGAATTTCCTCTAGATAATAGATCGCATGAATTTATGTTTAATAATTAGACCTATGTGGTGATAGTGGATAGGTATATGATGGTAGAGATGAATACGACAGGTAATCTTGGATATTCCTTCACTTCTCTTCCACCTAGTGGAAGCTTTAGTGGAATGCCATGGAAAAAGAGGAAGTGGAAGGATTATCATAGGAGCATTGGGGTGGATTCATGGAAACAAGCCTCTTTGTAAAATCCAGTTATAACTAGTGGTGTTCCTCTAACTTACTATCATTGTGGAATGTTAAATAAAACATGACATTCTTTTCCTTTACCAATGAATATGTGGAACAGTTGTGGATGTTATAGTCATTTGCAGTGTTTATTTCAGGTTATGTCTACTCCTTTATATGGTCAGGGGTCTTCATCTCCAATGTCTACTGTAGCATAGTCAGATGCTTTAAATACTACTTGGATCTAGCCACAGGCCTCAGAAGTGAAGCACCTTCACATAATAGATGAGTTTCAAGTGGAGGTATATACAGGTCCAGTGACATTGTGGGGTAGCGTTTTTATTATATCATTTGTAGGGATTTCTATGTTTAATACTAAGGCATCCCACTCATTTATATCTGGATATTTTGATTATATTCTTAACCTTCCATTAGAACTCATGTCTTTTGTTATAGAGTTTGTGAAAACTCTTGGAAATAGGAAAGGGAATAGTTTTCGGTGTCCTTCTACAGAACTATTGGAAGCCAACACGAAGTTATTCTAGGATTTTATTATTCTCTGTCTCTATTTGGATGATGTAATCATAGGGATGGATTGGATTGTGTATCCTTGAGCAGAATATGATTATTAGCATTGGTGTGTCTCATTTCTTATAGCTGATGGCTGATCATGGGTGTTTTAGGGAGAGTGGGGTCAAAGGTTTGGTTGGGCATGACCTTCCTGCCTAGAGCATTGTATTTTATTGTTGAATGTTGAAGTTGGGCCCAAAGATGTTTCTTCTATTGTTGGTATTCTATCCATTTTTGGTATTTTCTTGATTCTTTACCAAATTATTTCTCTAGGATTTATCTAGATATGGAGGTAGAGTATACAATTGACTTGGTTCCAGGAACACAGCTGATATCAATACCTTTTTATCATATGGAACCAGTAGAGTCATAATTTATCAAGAATAGTTTGAATGATCTTGTGGTAACGGGATATTTTCACCCTAATGTTTCTTCATGGGAAGCCCTGGTGCTATTTTCCAAGAAGGTGGAAGGTTCACTCTAGAATTGTGTGGACTATAAGATGTTAAACCAGGTAACAGTTATGAACAAGTATCCTTTTCCTCATGAGTATGATCTATTTGTTCAGTTAAAGAGGGAACTATGGATTTTGAGGATCGATATTCAATCAAGTTATCATCATCTCAATTATTGAGAGTGTGATATACTGAAAAAAGATTGCAAGATGAGGTATCTACCTTAAAAATATTTCATGATGTCATTTAGTCTGAATGACACTCTAAGAGTTTTAATGGATTTGATGAATCATATAATCCATCATTATATGGACACTTTTTTTGGTAGTTTTCAGGGATGACATTTTAGTTTACTCGAGATCTTTGTGCGAGCACAAGAACCATTAGGGTTTTATTTTGTAAATACTTATAAATCATTTTTGTATGGAATTATTTCAAAATATATATTTTAGATTCAATAAGTGAAATTATTGGGGGCTTGGGATTTATGAGAATGGATTATCAATAGATCATTAGAAGGTAGAGGTTATCTTTTCATGGGAAGAACCATGGATTGTCTTTGAAATTTGAAGCTTCCTTGGTCTAGCAGGATACTATCGATGGTTTGTTATAGATTTCTCAAAGATAGAATCACCTTTTCTTATCTTACTAGTAAATGTGTGAAATTAACATGGGATGAAAAGTGTAAGTATTCTTTTGATGAGATGAAACAAATTATGAATTAAACTTCGATTCTGATCTTACCAGATCCCAGTAAGGGGTATATGTTTTTCTGTGATTATTATGGAACTAGCATGGGTTGCATGCTCATGCAGGATGATCATGTGGTTGCTTATGGATATCTTCATCTTTTAATGCTTCCGAATAATAACCCCACCCATTTATTATATCATTTTGGAGCAATTCATGTGCATAATTGTTGGTGATAAGATTTTTTTGGGGAAAGGTTCATAGTATCTCCTGACCTTAATTGTTTAAGATATATTTTTTCATAGAAAGACCTGAATCTTAGACATTGGTAATAGGTGTAATACATTCATATGTTGAAATTAAATATCTCTTATACCCCAGGGAATGGGAATTTCGTGGAAAATGCTTCTTGTAGGAAAGTGCAATAGGAATCAATTTTGGAATCAATGTAAAAGTGGCACCTTGTGGGGATTTTTACTCAATTGCATCTAGATAATCGGAAGGATGTTTTGGGTATGGTACAAGACAATGATCAATTATAATTATCTCTCATTGAGTCTATTCTTAAGAATCATAACCAGGTTGAAGAGTTCATAGAAATTAGAAAACCCTATATGGTGGGTAGACTGTTTCTAATTTGAATCTCTCTTTAAATTGTATTCTTAGTTGTGGATATTGTTTTTTCATCCCAACATTTCTGAGTAGTTTAGTTTAGTTTAATTATCATATTTCTTCATGTTTCATTCATCTAGGCACTATGATGATGTATTATGACATGAGACAGTGATTTTGGTGGCTAGGTATAAAGTGTGACATTGCTTATTATGTGTCATATCGTTACACCTACCAATAGATAAAGGTAGATAATTTGAATCCTTTTGGTTTTGTCCAACGTATTTCGGTGTTGTTTTGGAAATGGGATGAGGTATCCATATACTTTGTTGTTGTGTTACCATGGACTCCACGAGAAAGGAATTATATATGGGTGGTGATTGATTGGTTGATAAATTCATCTCATTTATATCTGATTATGGACACCACTAAAGATGAAGATCTATATAAGTTGATTATATAGGAATATATGAGGTTAAATTGGGTTCCTTCTATCTTTGTTTCAGTCAGTGGACCTATGTATACTTAATGGTTTTGGAGGAGTCTCAAAGATGTGAATGGTAATCATGTGAGGTTGAGTAAGGCTTATTATGCATAGAAAGTTGGTTACACGGATTGTGTTATTTAGAATATTGAATATATGCTTTGTGTCAGTGTTTTTGGATTTTAGTGGATCTTGGGATATCAATCTTGGACTGCTTGGGTTTTCATATAATAATATTTATAAGTCATATATTTGAATGGATCCTTTTTAGGTCTTGTATTATAATCCATAAGATCAGCTCTTTGTTGGTAAGAGGTGGGTGAAGATTCATTGTTGAGATCAGGTCTGGTTCTGAAGATGTCCATGAGGATTTAAGATACAGGTTGACGTCTGGTTATAGTATAGAGACGACAAAAAACTTATGCATAGAAAAATTTTCTTCCTTTTCAGTTTTCTATAGGTGAACATATTTTCTTAATGTTTTCTCCTCATTTGGGTCACCATCAACTCAGAAAATAGGAACAGTTATCTCACTGATGTGTCAGACCATTTTATATCTTTAAGCAGCTTCGGTAGGTTGCTCATATATTGTAATTTTCTACTCGGTTGACATGAATTCACGAAATTTTCAACATATCAAAGCTCAAGAAATATCATCTTAATTACTTTCACATTATGAGTGGGGAAGATATTGACTTAGAGCCAAATGTTTCCATTCTAGAGAATTTGGTTGAGATAATTGACTCTCAAGTGAAAGTCCTATATGGGAAGTATATTCCATTGGTTTGCATGTTGTGGTTCCATAGAACATATTCTCATGAGACTTGGGAGAACAATTAATTGATGAGTGATCAATGGCCAGACTTATTTACCATAGTTTATTTTTCCTCACGACTTACTAAGAATTAAATGTCTTATGATGGGGAGTTTATAACATCTCATTACTTAATTTTAGGTACTTACCCTCTAATTTCATGTCTTCCTATTTAATTGGGTGTGTATTAGGGTTCTTGATGATAGAGATAATTTTTTGGGAGAAATGAAATAATTTTTAGGGATGGATGTTTTTTTGAATTAATGGAATATAGTTATAAAATTGTAATGGATTTTCATGATTCACCCTGATTTTAAAGAAGGCCTGAGTTGGTTTTGGTTTTTCTTATAAGAATCTTCAATTTCTATAGTCTTCATCAAAATATACACCATGTAATGGGATAAATGTATTTTTCTGCAGGTTAGATGTCATGAATCTAGTGCACATCATGTATTGATTGCATTTCATGTATCTATTACATGTCCTATAATAATAAAATTTTGGCGTTAAATAAAAACTTGAAGGGTTTTTTGGCATATGTGATCCTTGTGGACTACATGACATGTAAAGGGATTTGATTCCATTTAATTGTAATGAATAGGGATTTTAGGGTAGTATTTGGGTGATATGTTATTACATTCATCTGCATATCCTTTGGCTCTTGACCTACAAACCTCCTCCATAAAATTTTGGAGTCTTTTTTCGATCCATATAGATTTGTTTGGCCATTCATCACTGTTACAGTTGGGTTGCATATCTCTAGTTGACTAAGCCTTTTTAGTTCTTCATTGAATTGATCATGATAGCATTATTGTGTTGTGTTATTAAATCTATTGATCCATGGTGATGTTTGTTATTTTCTTCCTTTAGATTAGTGGTGTGATATTATTCTAGGGCTCGTTCCATTATTAGTTGTGGGGTGGCGGGTTGCGTTCTTGATGTATGTTTTGTTTCTTACTCTCTACCAACACTTTTGTTAAATTAGATCAATTTTAAGATGTGTATATTGGTTCTTAGGACTCTTTTCTTCATTTTTTTCCTCTGGTTGGTGGATCCTTTATGGTCATGTGCAACCCCAAGTTCTGAGTTACGTGGATCTATATATATCTTATGTTGGTGAAATGCATTGATCCTTTTTTGAAAAATTGTTTCATTAAAAAAATGGAATGATATGACTGGTAATTTTGTTTGTGTTGAACTGGGTTTTTATAAAATATGGTTTCCCTTATTTTTTGGTAAATGGAAAGGGATTTCAAAGCATTGTGAAATGGTTTTATGAAATGGTTATCCAAGAATGATTTTATAAAATATTTTGATGAATTAGTTTGGAAAATAGAGCACATAAGAAGCTTTGGGTACTTAGGAGGAAGGTATAGTAATAGGAATTGTTCACTTTCAGTATATTTGACTATGGGGATTATATATGCACTCTAGGCCTATTTTTCAATGGACTAGTTAACACTGTTTGTTTTCAAATTATAGAATATATTTATAGTTACACTATTTCATATTTTTTATATATATGTCCCATGTTGTTTCTTCCAGTTGGGATAAATTTTCCCCAATCTGTGTTATTAGAAGAGTAGGTTCTAGTCATCATCCTATGGGGATTGGAAATTCAATTTGGGTATGTGGAATATTGAGTCAGATACAAGTATAAGAGGGAATTTTGGTCAGATTCATATAGTTACAATATACCTACCAAACCACTTTTTATCCATATAAAGTGCCTAATAAATGTTTAAGTAACTATAATGAGTCATAATCACTTACCATAGAAGGAGATGAGTTGAGAATTCAAATATTAGAGAGAATATATGGATGAAAACACTCAAAAACATATGATTCCACCATACCAAATCATCATGTATATAAAACCATGAGACGTCTCTAATCCAGGGTCCACCATGATCACCGATGTATGATCCTAATAAAACAAAGACCAAACATCGGCGTCCCCACCATTTATATTTATCTGAAATAAAGAAACAACTAGGGAAAAATACTGAAGAAGAATCATTAACTATGAGGAAGTATCTCTAATAATATCCTCATAAGTCACCTGAATCCATCAAGCACATATAATCGCCAAAAACCCACCCAAAATATCAAGGTGATCAAATCACAAATGGAAATCAACATCCATTCAGGAAAACCCATCACCATGATATCATAGATCATATCAACAACGTACATCATGCAATAATTCCACAACAACAAAAAAATTGATATGGTATTTCGACTCATGTCACCATAATCTATGGGTGAAATATGACCTTAGTCTTGAAACACTATCCCACAGAGAACCCCTCAAAAAACTATCATTTTCTCAATTTCCAAAATGTAATATCCATCATGATAAATTATTCACTAAACTAATGGTCACTTGAGGTCATCCAAATGAGAAATTGGCCCCGAGATGGTCACGACATAAGAAAACACCAGAATCCCCAAAATTAGGCATCCAAAACAACAAGGCATACATAATAGACCAAAAAAACCAAAGGAATCCACATAAGAAACAATTTACACACACCAAAAATAATCCATTTCCATTTATAAGAGTACAACTCATTAATACTTTATATAAACCAAAAGAAAACATCTCTAAAAACAAACAACCACTCCAGGTGATCACATGAGGTCCTAATAAAGAAACCACAAGACTTCCCAACCAAAGTCTCACTTTTATAATAAACTCACCAAAGAGAAACTACACATATTTATAACCAAGAAACCAAAAATAGAGGTGTTAGTACTAACCCAAAAATTCCTTGAGAATGAAATTTTCTATGGATTCGTTCCTCTACATAGAGTTTCGGTACGGTTATGAACTAAAGATGGTAGATTTATATAATGAATAAAACTACACAAGCGGAACTCATAAGAGAAATACCATAACTTTTATTAACAAATTTCTACATGGCATGCAGAAACCTATAAGAGTCATGATTCAGGTTTTTAATTCTCTTCAAAAAAAAGAAGTCCCATAATCATAGGAAAAAAAATCCAAACATCCCATTTTAAATCCCCAATGAATTTTCCATTATGAGAAACATTTCTCAAGAGGCATCAGAATATCATTTGGAAACCTAACTATTTTCCACAAGAACATCATCAAATATGTTAAACCATTACCAAGTCCCAATGATCATAGAATCATGTAAAAAAGGGGATAACCACCTTATTTTCCAAAATAATCCCATAACATTTCCCAAAATTCGAATAACCTTTCGAAAAAACCTTCCAATTTCTACTTCAAACCATACATTTTTTAAACATTTCATGGTAATTAATATAAGATATGAAATATATTGGTAATAAATAATTTTATCCACATAAAAATTACTTCAAAACTCTACTTTGAAATCAATCTCCCATTTCACATAAAACATTTTCCTTGTCCCCATTTTAAGCAAAATATAACATTTTTTAACCAAAAAACCAAAAAACATACCAGACCACTACAAAATGTTTTTCAAAAGTATATAAATTCTTAAAATTACTCCTTATCAATTTGAAAATCATTTTTCAACACATATCACAAATTACCCAAGGTAAAACACAAGAATTCAATCATAAATCTCATATTAAGCCATATTCAACCATATTTATTATCACAAAAAACCCAAGAAAACTCTATTAATTTTACAATACACCAATGGAATACCCCATTATAATCCATTTGGGTTGTATGGGAGGAAAAAATAATTGCATAAAATACACAACATCTTTCACTATAGGGTTGTGTGTGATAGTAAACCATGCCAAAATCATGTAACAAACATTGTAGGTACTGCATTGTTTAATAGACCATGAGTGATAACCATGAAGCCCGGGTTCGTTCACCACATTTTCCTTTGAATCAAAAAATCCCACTTTAAATCACTAATACCCTCAATGGGGATCAAATAATCAATAAATAAAAATAAATCTTCAAAAACAAATATCTAAATATGAACTCAAAATCTGTACTTGAGACTAAAACATCCATAGAAACTTAAGGAATATAGTAATGAAGATCTATAAAAACAAAATATTACACTTTCCACCCACATCCTGATGATGTTACTCATCTATAAACTACCCTATATAGATCCCAAATAATAATATGGTTATCTCTGATACAATTTATTCATGATCCAACCCAATTTTCCATCCATTAAACACCCAAGTAAGTCTAAGAATCACTTGGGTCATGTTCTTAATCACCTCATGCTAGAAAACATTTTCTAGGGTCTCAAAATATGATCTATGGGAATTATTTCACCCTTGATAAATAAATACATCAGTCCTAAAACATCAACATTATATTAAGAAACATAATAAAGGAAGACAACTGGGGCCTAGTAAAAAAATAGCAGCATCACATACAAAGGCATATGAAACATAAATTGGAAGTATAACATAAATTAATTAAAACAGAATACTGTAAGAAATAAAGGATAAAGGTAGATTTGATAGATAAATAAACTAAATAAAAATAGAAAAAAACTTCTACCCACATTCTCTAGGTGACCTAATGCCACTCTTCATATCTTGTGTCATACATCTCGCATAGCCCATGCCCCATCCCAATGGAGACCCAAGCCAAGGCACCAAAATGAAAAATTATCAAAACTGTATACACTGAGTGGTTTATGTTGGGTGAGAGTGTATCCAAGAATAATAGGTAATCACCACATAGTTTTTGTAGTTCATTACAAAATACAATCAATTTTACTCAAGTTTGAAAAAAAAATTGAAAACATGTTTTCTATTAATGAGTATGAAACATCCCAATCACAATAACACATTTAAAAAAACAAAATTCTTAATTGATAATAATTTCTTGAAACCCACTTATGGTATTCATCCTATTTTAAAATAAATTATTGCCCCCTTTTTATTAATGAAATATGGTACATACAAAAACCTTTCAACAAAAAACAATAAAACACTAAAAGAGACTCTTTTTCTAGAAACCATAAAAAAATTTAAAAATCCTTGTCCCACTTTCAAATAACATCTCAGATACCCACATTGAAATCACATCACTTTTAATATCAAATCCAAATTCCAAATCATTTTCATAAAAAATAATTCAATGTGAATGAACTATGACCAAAATAAGTGTTAGTATCCATGGAACATAAAATATATAAAACATACCAAAAATGGATAAATGAAACAATGGCTCCATAAACCAATCAGTGACAGGGTATATACATAAATATTTTTTCTTTGAATCGCCTAATCTGTCTAAATAGGATAAAATAATATTGGTCAACCTCCAATGACTCATATAGAATGGTCTAAATTACTAACACAATCCCTTGGACAGAGTTGCTGAAACTATCATATCCTGGTGTGTACCATAAAACTATCTTTTGAGAAGACACTATGGTGTAAAAGGATACCACGAGTCATAATAAAGTTTCCATTATCTCCCTCGGTCTATAGGTCCATAACCATTTTCACTATCTCACTCAGTCTAGTGGGTTGTCATCCCTAGCCAGAACACATTAATAACTAATTCTTTAAGTTATCTAGACTTGTACTTATTCTAAAAATACAACCATGATATATATAAAATGGGGGTTAGTAATCACATGAGTCAATTTATCAATGAAAAAAATACTCAACAACTTTTACAACATCATAATCATCTGTCCGATCACATTTCATTCATAATACATGAAATATAAAATATTCCCATCATTCCACAAATCATATCAAGTAGTAAGTAATAACCCCCTTAGTGTCATAATATAACCAGGGTCACAAAAGTGTCTCACACTCACCCATGCCTTTTTCGATATCAATGGAACATAAAAATAGTAATTTATCAAAAGTCTCATAATTCCAAGTCACATCTCAAGGTCTTGATATCTCACTCGACGCCATTCTTTAAATCCAAACTCTTTAAATCCATTTATAAAGAATATTCTAAATTAACCCACTAAAAATGTTTGGAAACCCCATTTTATAAATAAGCACATTATATATTAAAAAACCCCCAATGAGTTTAAAATACCCATTTCTAATTCAAATAACGACCCAAATCAGGTAAAGTAATTTTAAGACATATCAACAAATTTAAAACATTTCTTAAATGTAACACCCTGAGATTTTATGAAAAATATTATTTTTAATTTCATTTATGTATTGTGTTATACACTACACCAAGATTAGCTTGTACAAAACGCAACATCGTATTAGATTGCAGTATACACAACACTATTCTTGGCTCGTGTTACACACAATTTCAAGATCGTTTTGTGGAAATTATTCTACGCAACATTAAGTATACATTTTTTTAAATGTATAAATGAAATAAGTATTGATTATGTTATACGCAACACCAAACAGAGCTTTCACTACACGCATCCCTGACTTGTCTTGCATTACACGCAATCAAGACCTTCCTCGACAGCGTGTGTAGTGCGCAATACCGAGTTTCACTAAACGAGATATTATTATAATATTATTATGAACTAGGTGTTATGAATAATAATACCAACTTTTTGAAATTTTATAAACTTTATCTTTCAAAATGGACTTCATTTTTGGATTCAGAATATCGAAATTAGCCTAGGGTGAATTTTTTGTATTTTTCTAAAAACCTTCAATTTTGGATGAATAATGAAAATACTGGGTTACTATTTAAAAACCGACTTTTTATTTAAATAATTATTTATTTTATTTAAATTTATTTTAGGTCAAAATTTATACATAACACCTATATAAGTTAAATGTAATTCATTTGAGTCATTTTATAATAATTTTAGATATATAAAAATTTTATTGAACTTTTCACCGTCTTTTACCCACCTCCTAGGAGAATTTGAAAATTTACATAAATCATAATTTTTTCGCTTCTGTGATTGGAATTTCAAAAATCTGAGAGACACGGTTAATATCAAGGAGTAAAATGTGGTTCAATAAGATCAAAATAATTTTTGTTGAATAGTAACATTTTACTTTTATTTACCATGGTTAAAAGTAAATAGGGTAATTAAGGGTAAAAATGATATTATTATTTCCAGAACACATGTCCTAATTCTATTGGATAAGTGTAATTCGACCAAAAACAACCTTAGGAATAAAATATTACCCTTTATGTCCACCTGTATTAGATTAAGACAGCTATTATTATTTTATTTAAAGAAGAGTTAAAATAGTTAAAATCAAAGTTTAATAACTAAAACATTTTTAATATAGGGTAATAAATAAGATAAATTCGACTATAAATATTAATTAGAAAGATAAAAAGATTTCCTACATGATGGTATTTTATTTATAATTTTTAGACATTAAATAGGTTAATTTATTTATGACACAATGATGATGCAGTAATTACCTTATTAAGGAAATATTAACATAATTGATATTATAAATTCCAAAATAAATGTAATTTGAGACTTTTTATAAATTACACTAGTTTTTTAGGTTAATAAGACATGTTTTTATTAATTTAATTTACTTGGTTTGAACTAACCAGTCTGTCATAATTTTCACAAAAATAAATTACTAAATAGTATCAAAATTGACATAAAATAGTTTTTAAAAAAAATATTTTATTATTAATTGTTATTTTATTCCTAAAAATCTAAGGTTCATCCAAATGTCTTAGATAGGGTTATATATATTAATAATGAACCACTTGGAGTTCATTTGTCTTGGTATAGTATGTTTATTTACCATATAGTGTAAGAAAACAAGAAGACATGGTAAAAGATAAATTATTTAACTTAGAGTTAAATCTAAATGATAAGGTTAAAATAGTAACCTAAACTTGTCTAAATCCTATTGGATGAGATTATTTCGACCCATCCTCACTTTATCTTCGAAATAAATCAATTTGGAGCTATTATAAACCGAATATGACTTTATTATAAAATAATATTTTATGTTTTTCTGAAGGTTCCCCTCTCCTCCCTTATAAAAAGGGCACCCCTTCCCTCTCCTCTTCACACCCTTTTGAGCCTTGAAGCTTGGCCAACCCTTGCCCATTTCCCTTATAATCTTCCCTAGAAATATCATAGAGGTTTTTTTCTCCTCAAAAGACCAACCCTAGTGCCTTAAGAAGAGGTTAAAAAGGCACGTCAAAGAAGAGGAGGTTCGGATATGTACGAAGCATATCGAACCTATGGTAAGGGATAATTTTTCAAATCTCATTTTTATCTGAGATTTCTTATACATAAGTATTTACTGGGGTTATATTTTTAATCCATGCCCATAATTTTTTTTTCAAAAACTGTTTAATATTCTTCCATGTATGTTTAATGTCATGTTTACCCCGCTTTGACTTTTACTTTGTGTTATGGAAGGAATCTTTCTTTTGTTTATCATATGAGGAACTCTTTGATTTTTATGAAAAAGTACAAGGAGAATGTTTTTTTAACTATATGGCATGAATGGATTTTTATGGTTTTATAACGCTTTATTTTAATGATGCTTACTCTACAATATTTCATGACTATTTTCAACATAATCACTTTATTTTAAAATTGCATAGCATTTTGTGAAAAGAAAATGATTTTGAAGAAGAAAGGATATTTTCCTCAAGAATTCATTTCAAGTGTTTTATCAAAACCATTTTCCATCTAAGATTACATTATTTTCATATGTGTATGTTTCAAGTATAATGTCACAATGATTTACATGGTTTGACTTTTCTTATGATGAAATGATATCCATTTGTTTTATATGGAGTATGTGATGATGGGACAATGTTTATGAAACCCATTTTATTCTTTGGGTTATGATGAATGATTTATGTTTATTTTGTGGCACAAGTAAGAATGATTTAATTATGAGATGGGTGGGACCTATATCTCCCTCCAATGAATTGGGTAAAGATTTATATCTCATGAGATCGACATGGCTGGAATGGTAAGTTAATCTGTTTCAGTGATACAGGACTGGAATTAGGAGTGAACTCGATTCGGAAAGGTACTTTGTCCACTAAGATGGTCTTGGAAGCAATGCCTTGGCTACTATGGAGTCATATCATGTTCTTAATGGTTTTCCACAATTACACGTTTTATTACCATGCTATTTTATCATGATTAATGTTTCATTATGATCTATGCCTTACTTACTGCCATGTTTTATGTCATTGCTCAAGATTTTGATGTTTAAACATTATGTTCATGTTTTTTTAGTTCAAATGTATATGATTTGTTTTATTTTATCCATGATTACCCTTATTGAGCATTTGATCTCACCCTTTATATGTTTTATTTTCTCCAGGATTTAAAGAAAGGTTTTAGGTAAGAAAACAAAAAGGGGGAGATCTTTATGGGAGATGTTGAAGATATTTCACCACAATTATAAGATTGTGTTCTGAGTTTCCAAAGACACTAAACTATTATGGTCCTTGAGTGTTGGTTCTTGTTATGTATTAAGTATTCCTCAAATGTAATGTAATGTACATGTACGTCAGGTTTGGGGTCTCTACAGTTGGTATCACAGGAAAGGTTTAGTTAACTTTTGGAAACTAGGATGCGATAACTTTAGTGATATCCCTAGAGATATTTCTAAGGTATGTCTATGGATGTCCCTAAGGTTAAGTATATGTATAATTTATAGTCCTAGAATTACGGTAATGATCCTATAATTAAACCTAAGATGTTAGATATTGAATGTACTCCCCCTTTATTATGTTGTTTCCCTAGCATGATTTTTTCCTCTCATAATATTCTTTTTGGGTTTTAGACGATGACTGGAACCCGAAGGAACCATGTTGATCAATGTAATGGACAATGCAATGATTGTACTCCTAAACAAACCAATTTCATGGGAGATGGAGTGAAAAATCTTATTGATATACTTTCACAAGCAATAAATCATTCTGGACTTCCAAATAAGCAGAGAAGGGAACAATATTCTATTGAGTCCTTCATGAGGCAATGTCCACCTTATTTCAGTGGGTCTTCTGATCCACTTGTTGCTAAAAATGGATCAGAACCATTGAAAAGATATTTTCCATAATTTTCTGTTCAAAACATGAAAAAGTTATTCTGGGTATTTACCGTTTAGAAGGTGAAGAAAATCAATGGTGGACTCTAATTAAGAATACAAGGCCCCAAGATGAAATTGAATCCAAGGAAAGGGAAGAGTTCAAGAACTTGTTTTTCAGTAAGTACTTCCCTTGTATTATTCGAAGAAAGATGGAAAAGGAGTTCCTTGATCTTAAGAAAAAGGGTGATGAATCTGTTAGTATATACGAAGCGTATTTTACAAGACCTTCAAGGTATGCATCTGGATTTATTATCCAACCGGAAAGTAAAGTTGATCGATTCTTTAGTGGCTTAAAAACAAGTCTTAGAAGGGCATTAGATATAAGAGACTTCAGTAGCTAAGAAGAAATTGTGCATTGTGCTATCAACGTAGAACTGGATGTTGTTGTAACATACCCATATCATGGTTTTGACATGAAATGAAAGATGGAGTTCAAGGAGAAATCTCAAAATAATGGTGAAAAGAATGTGAGGTTTTCTTTATGCTCAAAGTGTGGAAAGAAGCATGGTGGAGATTATCTAAAAGGTACTAGAAAATGTTTCAAGTGTGGAAAAGAAGGTCATCAAGCAGTTTAGTGCCAAAGTAATGGGAAAAAGGTTTCTAATGACATGAATAGAGAAAAGACTACAGAGAACGCTCCACCAACACTTCAATGCTTCAAGTGCAAGGAAATGGGGCATTATGCTAACCAATGCCCTAATCCAAGGGTTAATGATGAACGACGTGAGCAACCTCTTAAGTCAAAGGAAAAAAGGGAAGTCACATGCGATCACTATTGGCGATTTTGATTATGAAAACGATGTAGTGGAATGATTATGTGTTTATTTAACGGGATTCCAAAATAATGTTGTGGACTCTAATTTATAGTACTGTGGAATATTGGAATATCTATGTATTGGTTTTCGATAATTATATGATACCGGTAACCATTAAAAGTGATTGAAATATTTTTGGAAAGAAGATGATATGCGCATAATGAAGGGATAAAGAGAAAATGAAATGAGCTCAAGACTGATATCGTGGTTTGAGTATATAGAAATTTTCGGCTTTTGGTATGTGGACAGAGTTAATTTTTGATAGCCTTCAAGTTTTAACTAAGGTTAAATGGGTATTCATATTTTAAGAGAATACATGATTAAGGTATTCAAATGTTTGTAATTTGACCAACAAGATATATCATATTTAATATGGGGGATAAAGGATAGTATTCACATGCTCTACAAATGACATTTCGAGTAATTTTTTTCTTTATAATATGATCTCGGATAGAAGTATTTTGGATAAGCCTATAGATTGGAATGGATTATGTTGGACATAAGTTAGTATTGTTTAAGGCTAGAACTTCTTCGATATTATTGATGAAATGTCATAAAAATGTAGTTTTAGAAAAAGGACAACCTGCAGGATGGGTGACAACCCGTCGCGTCGGACAAGGATGCGGGAATTGAACCAACAAACGAAGTGCGACAAGCCTTTATCACCTACCACTGGCCTACAGGAAGTCCCTGGTTAGTAGAAACTAGTTTTATTATATTAAGAAGTATGATATATGAAGTGTAAGTCCATTTTAAGAACCATATATGATTAATCTCACTATAGATGGACTTATGTATATTTGATAACTTTTGATAACCTTTTTTTGAGACAGATGGAATGACTCGTCATTCTATCACATGATTTGCTAACACCTCACGAATGAAAAATAAAACTTCATTTCTTTAAGATATGAAGTGGAAATTGTTCAAGGTATGAACAACGGTGAGATTATACCGAAATAAAGTAAGTATTTCTTCTAATTCAAATTCTTTAACTTTAGGGAAATGATCTTGAAAACCAAAAATATTGTCCTAGTGCCCTTATATCCGATGAATCAGATGATACCTTAGATCATAAAAAATTTATAGCTTTGTGATTGTTGGCTTTTTCATAGACATGTTATCTACCACTCTCCATCAGAACATGATGGTTAGATTTCTCTTCAATATCCATATTTTCTCCTATGTTCTCCTATGTGGAAACCCAATGATTAGTTAATTTGTGTAACCATTACGTTTCATACTTTAGTTTTTAAAGATAAGTTTTGGTATTCCTTTTTACGATGTGGGTTTCTATTAAATAAACTTTTGAGTAGTAAACCATTAATAACCCCGACAAATTTCGATGGTGAAATTTATTTTAAGGGGGGTAGAATGTAACACCCTGAGATTTTATGAAAAATATTCTTTTCAATTTCATTTCTGTATTGTGTTATACACTACAACAAGATTAGATTTTACTATACGAAACACCGTATTAGATTTCAGTATACGCAACACTATTCTTGGCTCATGTTACACAAAATTTCAAGTTTGTTTTGTGTAAATTATTCTACGAAACAATAAGTATAGATTTTTTTAATGTATAAATGAAATAAGTTTTGATTATGTTATATACAACACCAAACGGAGAATTCACTTAACGCAGCCCTGACTTGGCTTTCATTACACACAATCAAGACCATCATCGATAGCGTGTGTATTATGCAATACCAGGTTTCACTAAACAAGATATTATTATAAAATTTTTATGAACTAGCTATTATGAATAGTAATACTCACTTTTTGAAATTTTATAAATTTTATCTTTCAAAATGGACTTTATTTTTGGATTCGGAATATCGACATTAGCTTAGGGTGAATTTTTGGTATTTTTCTGAAAAAATTCAATTTTTGATGAATAGTGAAAACACTAGGTTGCTATTTAAAAACTGACTTTTTATTTAAATAATTATTTAATTTATTTAAATTTATTTTAGGTAAAAATTGATACATAACACCTATATAAGATAAATGTAATTAATTTGAGTCATTTTATAATAATTTTAGATATATAAAAATTTTATTGAACTTTTCACCGTCTTTTACCCACCTCCTAGGAGAATTTTAAAATTTACATAAAAATTAATTTTTCATTCTTATGTGAGTGGAATTTCAAAACTCTGAGAGACATGGTTAATATCAAGGATTAAAATGTTGTTCAATAAGATAAAAATATTTTTTGGTGAAAAGTAACTTTTTACTTTTATTTACCACGGTTAAATGTAAATTGGGTAATTAAGGGTAAAAATGATATTGTTATTACCATAACACATGTCATAATTCTATTGTATAAGTGTAATTCGACGAATAACAACCTTAGGAATAAAATATTACCCTTTAGGTCCACTTGTATTAGATTAGGACACTTATTATTATTTTATTTAAAGAAAAGTAAAAATAGTTAAAATCAAAGTTTAATAACTAAAACATTTTTAATATAGGGTTATACATAATATAAATTAGACTATAAATATTAATTAGAAATATAAAATGATTTCCTACATAATGGTATTTTATTTATAATTTTTAGACATTAAATAATTTAATTTATTTATGACACAATGATGATGTAGTAATTACCTTATTAATGAAATATTAATGTAATTGATATTATAAATACCTAAATAAATTTAATTTGAGACTTTTTATAAATTACACTAATTTTTTAGTTTAATAAGACATGTTTGTATTGATTTAATTAACTTTTTTGGAACTAATAATGCTGTTATGATTTTCAGAAAAATCAATTACCAAATAGTGTCAAAATTGACATAAAATAGTTTTTAAAACAAATATCATATTATTAATTCTTATTTTATTCCTCAAAATCTAAGGATCTTCCAATTGACTTAGATAAGGTTATATATTTTAATAATGAACCACTTAGAGTTCTTTTGTTTTTTTATAGTAAGTTTATTAACCATATATTGTAATAAAACAATAAGACACGATAAATGTTAAATAATTTAACTTAGAGTTAAATCTAAATGATAAGGTTAAAATAGTAACCTAAACATGTCTAAATCCTATTGGTTGAGATTATTTGGACCCATACCCACTTTAGCTTCTAAATAAATCAATTTTGAGCTATTATAAACCGAATATGACTTTATTATAAAATAATATTTGAAGTTTTTCCAAAGGTGCCTCTATCCTCCCTTATAAAAAGGGAACCCTTTCCCTCTTCTCTTAACACCCTTTGGAGCCTTGAAGCTCAGCCAACCCCTACCAATTTCCCTTCTCATCTTCCATAGAAATATTATAGAGGTTCTGGTCTCCTCAAAAGATCAACCCTAGTCCCTGAAGAGGAGGTTAAGAAGAGGTGCGCCAAAGAAGAAGAGGTTCGGATACGTACGAAGCATATCAGACCTAAGGTAAGGGATAATTTTGAAAATCTAATTTTTATCCGAGATTGATTATACGTAAGTATTTACTGGGGTTATATTTTTAATCCAAGTCCATAAAATTTTTTCATAAAGTGTTTAATATTCTTCCATGTATGTTTAATGTCATGTTTACCCCGCTTTGACTTTTAATTTGTGTTATGGAAGGAATATTTATTTTGTTTATCATACGAGGAACTATTTGATTTTTCTGAAAAAAGTATGAGGAGAATTTTCTTTTTAACTTAAATGGCATGAACGGATTTTTACAGTTTTATAATGCCTTATTTTCATGAAGCTTACTCTACAATATTTCATGACTATTTTCAACAAAATCCTTTTCTTTTAAAATTTCATAGAATTTTGTGAAAAGAAAATGCTTTTGAAGAAGAAAGGATATTTTCCTCAAGAATTCATTTCAATTGTTTTATCAAAATCATTTTCCATCTAAGATTACATTATTTTCTTATTTTTATGTTTGAAGTATAATGTCTCTATGATTTACATGGTTTCACTTTTCTTATGATGAAATGATATCCATTTATTATATGGATTATGTGATAATGGGATGATGTTTATGAAACCCATTTTATTCTTTGGGTTATGATGGATGATTTCTGGTTATTTTGTGGCACAAGTAAGAATGAATTAATTATGAGATGGGTGGGACCTATATCTCCCTCCAATTCATTGGGTAAATATTTATATCTAATGAGATAGACATGGATATAATGGTAAGTTAATCTGGTTCAGTGATACAAGACTGGAACGAGGAGTGAACTCGATTCAGAAAGGTACTTTGTCCACTAAGATGGTCTTGGCAGCAATTCCTTGGCTACTATGGAAGTTATATCATGTTCTTAATGGTTTTCCACAATTACATGCTTTATTCCCAAGCTATTTTATCATTATTAATGTTTCATTATTATCTATGCCTTACGTACTTTCATGTTTTATGTCATTTCTCAAGATTTTGATGTTTAAACATTATGATCATGTTTTTTTAGTTCAAAAGTATATGATTTGTTTTATTTTCTCCATGATTTCCCTTACTGAGAATTTGAGCTCACCCTTTATATGTTTTCTTTTCCCCAGGATTTAAAGAAAGGTTTTAGGTAAGAAAACAAAAAGGGGAAGGTCTTTAGGGGAGATGTTGAAGATCTTTCACCACGATTTGAAGATTATGTTCCGAGTTTCCAAAGACACTAAAATATTGCAGTCCTTGAGTGTTGGTTCTTGTTATGTATTAATTATTCCATAAAAGTAATGTAATGTCCATGTATGTCAAGATTTGGGTCTCTACATTAAAACATTCAAAAAAACTATTAAATTTAAATTACCATTTGGATTATCAAGAAACAACATCCAGAATAAAAAAAACTCACTTCTAACTTTACATCCTAACTAAAATATGTTCAAAGTTAATTTAATAAAACAGTGTATTTTAATTAAAACTGAATTATAATAATTAACACTATAATTAATTTCAAGTTCCACATGAAATATATATTAAAAACCATTTCACTAAGAATAAATCCCCCTCTTGAACAATTACAATATAATTGATCCCTCATACAAGGACTTAAATTAAAAAAAATAAGGTATTTAAAACCATCAAGTACTTTTTAGAATGTCAATTTAATAAAAATAAAAAAACCAACCTCAATTCAATTGAAATTAAGCTGAAACTACTCACCAATGATGGTGAAAGCTGATGTAAGGCTCAAGGTACAATAATAAAGCCATAAAAAACAAAACCCCCATGAATTAATCACATTTAACCTAAAAATTGATCTCAGTATCCCAAAGGGTTTTTGGAGAATCATTAGAACCAAGTAAAAGTGAGGGGAGAGATAATAAAGAAGAATGAAGGTCATAAGAGGAAGGAATAAAAAATAAAATTTTATTTAGGGGCTTGGAAATCCAAATGAAATAATGGAGTAACCTCCTAGGTTGTGCTCCTAGCCTGGATGAATAAGGGAGACTTGTGAGTAAGCCCTTGTTGCTACTAAAATCGAAGGGTAACATTAAGAATTTCAATTTTAAGAAAATTTTGGTAATTCACATTATTAGGCCATATGGTTTGGTAAACCCTATTCCAACCAGGTGATTTGAACTACCTATGTAAAGGCCTCTTAATAGTTTCAACTATAAAACTCATAAGAAAAATCTAACCGTAACAGATGGAACTATCCAAATATAGAGCCATATTGATACTTGTCACAATGTTTGTCTTTCTCTACTAAATATTTTTTCAGGTAAAACTTAAGGAATCTACGATTTTTATGGTTAATATAAAGATTCACCATGACCATGCACTACTCATGATGTTAAAACCATTATTTCTAAAAAATAACTTCATACTACCCCATGTATGGGTACTCGTATGGTTTCTTCTAACTATTATTCCCCAAAAAAGGCACTGAATAAAAATTCCTTGAAAAACAGAAAATCATACCAAAAGATTGAAAATTTAAATTTCACCCAATTTAATTATTGTTTTTAATTTGAAACAATTCTATAGTGACACGTGATGTTGCAATATCCACACTAAGCTAATTTCTATCCCCAAAAAGTCCCTAATCAAAGAAGAAGTAACCCTAACATGAAAACATATCACCCCATCTAAAGATATGAGTCAAAATTATAATAACTAGATAAAGTATAGGTGGGTAAACTCTTAAAAATCAATTATTCCTCCATAAAAAATGATTATATCCCCAAAAATCACTATATGTCTCCAAACTAAAGTCAACCACGATCACTGATTTGATATCCAAATTAAACAAAGACCAATCATCGGTCTCCCTACTATTTAGAAATATCCTAAATGGGGTAAAAAATTGGATAACACTTCTCAATATAATGGAGAAACTCTGAGGTTATATCTCTAATAAATTCCTCATATGTCACTTAAATCCATCAATCCCAGACGATCACCAAAGAACCCACCTTAAATATCAACGGGACCACAACCTAAAGGAAAATAAACCTCAAGAAGTAGAAAATCATCACCAAGATTAACTTGTATCACATCCACTAATAATGCGTCAAAATAATTCTAAAACAAAAAAATTAAATGGGATCTCAACCCAGGTCACCGTACATCATGGCTAAACTAGGACTTCAATCATATAACATCATCCCATAGAGAACCCACAAATCTTGTACTAACAAGTGCTCAAATTCTGTAAGTAAATATCCCTCATAATTACCCAAGAAATGACCCAAATTCAACCCAAGATCATCCTAATAAAAAAATCCCATAGGATGGTAACCATGTAAGAAAACACTAGAATCCACACAAAAGTAGGGAAATTATACAACAAAGCATGCACTATAGATAAAAACACTAACGCATCAATATAAATGTGATGTCCCACACACCAACATAAAAAATATAAATACATTTGAGAAAAAATAAATTATACTCAGTATATATCAAAATAAAATGATCCTTGAAACAAAAAACCACTCAAGGTGTTCACACAAGATCTTAAGAAAGCACCAAAAATAATTCCATACCAATGTCACATTCCCAAAATGAAATCACCAAGGGAAAACTCCAACACATACTGGACAATTAATCACAAATATAGGATATGTTATTGAACCAATAAGTCCTATAGTATTTTAGATTCCCTATATCCACACTTCTACTTTGATTCTAGGTATATTTAAGAACTAAGAAGACCAAATTCTATAAAATGGAAAAACCACAAGAGGAGAAATCATAGGAATAACACCCTATGATTTGTTAGGAACATTCTAGGAATCACATAGAAACTAACTCATGATACAATAGTAGTTTTTCATGCTTGTAAATCAATGAATCATCCACATAACTAAGGGAACAAATAAAAACCACCTATTTTAAATACCTAAGGGAATTCCTTGTTAAAAAAATCATTTGAAGAGTAGTTGTCAAACCGCTTTTAGAACCTCATTTGAAAACCCATTAATTTTCCATAACCCCCCTGTTAAATATTTTCCACCATTATCAAGGCCCATGGTTCTCAAAAATCATATAAACCAAAGGCTAACCCCCTTATTTTTTGAAATCATTCTATATAATTTCACAAAATAGAAATGTCCTTTTGAAAGCACCATCCAATTTCAATTTCAAACCAAAAAATTATTTTTTAAAATTAGTTGGGAATTACGATAGACTATTAAATCCATTGAGTGTCAATGAAAATTTCTTCCTCAAAATAATTTCAAAACTCCACATTGAAATCAATCTCCCCTTTCACATAAAACATTTTCTTTAACCCCGCTTTTAAGATAGCAGAAGTTGTTTTTTTAATCTTTTTTACCAAAAATTAAAAAAATGGTTTTAGAAACAAATTAACTTTATAAAAGTCCTCTTTATACTACCAAAAAACATTTAATATTACATATAATAAAGTCCCCATGGAAAAAAGCTAAACATACAGCTTAAATATTAAATAATACTCCATTTAACTCCATCAATTTCTATAAAACCCCTAAGAAAAATCCATTAATTTAACAACACATTAATGCAAAATCTATTAGAATCAATCTAGGGAGAAGTAAAGGAAAAAATAAATTTAGAGAAGAAACATCACTATGCACGGTTTAGTCACACAAGCTTGTAAACTTTGTTACAACCATGATACTGGAATTGTCATGGTTTCATATCCATTCTTTGTAGGAACTGAAATATTTACTAGAATTCATGTGATAACCATGTTTCCCTATTTTTCATTCATTTGGCCTCTAAAACCCAAACTACCACATGAAATCATATATTCACTCAATATGGATCAAAACATCATTATAAAAATCAAAATACATCAAATATTTCCAAATATAAATTCAAAATAATTATGTAACACATGAAAACCCAAGGAAACTCGAGGCTCGGTGTTATGAATGGTTGTACAAGAACTTTTCCAAACACTCCACCCCATCCTGGGTAATTTTCCTATTCTCCATACATACTAGAAATATCCCCAAATAATAAGTTGATTATCTCTAATGCCATTTTCACAAACCAACTCAAGTAATCCATTCGTCAAACACATATACTAGTTTGTAAAATAACAATAGTGTGTTCTTGAATGCATCAAGCTAAAAAATAGTACCATGGTCTTAGAATATAATCAACAAGAATGATTTCACCCTTAGTAAAATATTGGATCACTAATAAAACATAAATATTAAAATATAAATCATAATAAAGTAATAAAAATAGATCCCAATAAAAAAAATATTGTGGAATATCATAGATAAGAACATGGAACATAAACGAAAATTATCACATAAATAAATAAACACAAAATCCTATAATAAATAACTGAAAAATATAGATCTGATACACATACAACCCAAATGGAAACAAAAACAATTATAGAAGTGATCTACAGGTGACCAATGGACATTCTACAAATCCCTTGTAAAATTTCTAGAATTGTTTACACCTCAACACAAGGGAGAACCAAGACATGGAAACTAAAATTAAAATCAAAATTACTCCATACACTAAGTGGTACATTCAAGGAAAGAGAGAAACCGATCCTAGTATGTAAGCACCAAAAATTTATAAAATTACACATAAATTTCAATCCATTTATGATAGTTTTAAAAAGAATTAAAATTTATTATCAATTCATGAGTATGAAAAAAAAATCACACTAAAAAATTTAAAAAAAATTATTTTATTTGTATTAAAAGAGACTATTAAATTTTAAAAAAATCATACCTTGAACATTTTTATGTAAAACATATACCCTTTCTTAGTAATGAATAAATGAAAAAGATGAAAACTTTTCACCAACAACCTTTAAAGCTCTGAAGGGGGGCCCATTTCTAGAATCTATCAAATAAGGTAAAACCTAATATTTTTTTTGAAGAACTTCCCAAATACCCATTTTCAAGGCACAAAACATTGATTTTCAAATTAACTATAAAAATTATTTTCAAAAATCACTTTAAAATTGAAAAAAACATAAACAAATTAATAGTAATAATGAATAGTGCCTAAAAAAGCAAACACACACAAGAATGTACAAATGGAAAAATAGTGTGGTAGACCTATCAATAGTGTGGCATATAGACAATTCATATATACTATAATCCCCTATTTAATCCAAAAATGGATCAATGCATCATGGTAAAACACCAAGGACTCATGTACAATGATCAAAACTAGAGATATAATCCCTAGTTAGGAAATAAAAAATATTTCATGAACTACGGTTTCCCAAAGAACAATATAGAAATAAGAATCCTTGGATCACAATGGTACCATGATCCATAATAGAGTTTCCACTAGATCACTCTGTCTTCCATGACACAATAAATTCAAATGGCACATTTTGTCTAGCGGTCCATTATCCCTAGTTAAAACACAATCTAAACTAAGGCATGAACATATATATACCTATACTTAGTCTAATAGAAATATAATGACATATATAAAATGGATTTTTGGAACCACATGCATAAATATATCAAATAAATAAATCACACCTCACCTCATAGACCCTTGGAAAATAATTCCCCATAACATTTCCTTAACATCACACAAAATATGAAACTTTCCCCTTCGTCCCCAAATAACATCAAGAAAAAAGAAATAACCCCCTCATGATCATAATTCCATAAGTATACAAATATATTCATGTAAAACCGCACACAATTTTGAAATCACTCAAAGTGAAAAACAAGACTTTATTAAAAGACACAAAATTTCAAATCTGTTATCATTTTTTTAAGTCCAACTACAAATCATTCATTATAGTGTCACTTATGAAATAAATTTAAAAATAATCTTCCAAAATAAATAAATCAAAATAGTTTGGAAGAACCCTTTTATGAATCATCACATTATCAATAAAAAAATGCTCAACGGGAATAAAATACCCCTTCCCAATTCAAATCATGAACCAAATAGAGTCAAGATATTATAAAACATCACGATGTATTTGAAATAAGTCTCTAAACATTCTTAAAAAATTATAAATTTTAAATTACCAGATGGATGACCAAGAAAACCCCTCAAAAAGTTAAAATAACACATCCACCATTACTTCACAACCTAAATGTGGATAAATTAACATTTAAAAAAATTATATTTTTAACAAATACATCCTCCAAAAGTTATCACTACTTCGCATTTCATGTACCACTTGAAATGTCATGTAAAAACTATTTCATCAAAAAGAAATCCACCTTGACCACATTTAAAATTAAATCAGTACATCCCACATAAATTTAAAATAAAAAATAATTTTTTAACACCATTAATCACTCCATATAATGTAAATTTAATAAAATTATAAAAAAAATTATTCAATGACAATAAAGATGAAAGTCGATGTCTATGATGTTGAAGGACCCAAAAATACTCAAGGGAACTTAAGAAATCTATAAAAACAAAACCCACAGGAATCATTTACCTATAACCGCAAAATAAATCTAAATTAAAAATAAGGTTCATAGGGAAGAGGGAAACCCATAGATAAGGGAGGGAGTAGGATGAAGAGGTGAAATGGACATCTTACCTAGAAGGAATCCATAGAAAATGAGTTCATAGATTCGTGAAAATTAAAATAAAACGATAGAGGAACCTCCAAGGGTGTATGAATAGCTTGTAAAAATGAGGGAAATAATAGTGTAATCACTTTAGGATCTTAAAATACAATGTTTAGTTTTGTAATTTCACTTTTATGTGAATTTGGGTAACTCACATGGTTAGTTCATATAAAGTTTCATAAACTGTGCACCAATTATGAAATAGAAAATACATAAGAAATTAACTTTTTGTGGTTTTTACTTGGAAACTCACATGATTCCTCTGACTATTCTATAATTATTCCTAATAGAACTATCAAAAACAATTAGTCATGTTATATACTAGTCACATGGTTTACTTTACCATGTGTAATCCATGTTCCAAGAAAATTCTAGGAAATAAATTTATATATGGTTAATATTCAGATTCACCCCAACCATGTGATACCAATGTGTGTCAAACTATTCATGCTCAAATACAACTAGAAACTTACCCACATCAATGTAATAGCACATTTTCTTATAGACCATGTGTAGATGAAAAATTTCCTAAAAAAATACTATCAAATCTTCAAAAAATCTAAAAAATTAATTAAGAAATTTTTTAGAAATATTGCTATAGTGACATAGGGGCTTACGTTTTGTGTGTGTGTGTTATATATATATGTGATAATATTTTTGGATACTCAGAACAATAAAAATATTCTTCATTAGAAAAAATGTAAACTAAATACATGTATAAGTGAATAATGATTAATATAAATACCTAATATATATATATATTGATTATTATTTGAATACACTATTTTTTCAAATATCCCAAAAATATGATGATTCAAAAAAAAATTTGTAGAGTTTAATGTGATAAAAATTGTTAGCTGAAGAAGCAGAACTGTATTTGTGACATGTTTATAAAAAGAAAAGAATATTTTTATACTCTACACGTACGAAATTATAGGAAAATTACCCTTTCTAAGGGATTTTTGGAATATAAAAATTAATTACAAAAATAAATAGGCCATTAATAGTATAGACTTCAATTCCTAAAGTCAAGAAGGAGTAGAATAACACTCAAACTAGTTAACTCATTGAATAAGTAATTTTTTTGTATGTATGTATATATATTTTCATGCACACATGCATGCATGAATGTAAATATATTTAGTAAAATATATATTTATAATTATTTAAATATTTTAATTAAATAATATTTTTAATGTTGTTTTAATATATGTATTTAAATGTCTCTGTGTGCATATATATACATGTATATATATATATATCTGTGTATATATATACCCACCATTTTATATTAAATATTTATTTATAGCACTTCATATTACTATATTTTATATCTTTTATATATCTTATATAATTTTAATATTTTATATATTTTTTCAAAGTATATATATAAATTAACATATTATATACATTCATGCATGAATACATACATACGTACATATATAGGTCAATGTATATTTGTATGAATGTATGTATAATAATATATATGCACATTGTATATTTATATATATATATATCCTCTTTGTTATATTACTAATTAATTTTATAAATCTATTTATTTATTTATATTAATATAACTAATATATATATATATTCCAATATTTTTCTAATTCAAATTATCATTTTCTTTTTATTAAAATATATATATATATATATATTAAATTTTAATATAATATTAACACACATGCATATAAAAAATTTATATACATATACATCATCTTTATATATTATACTATAAATATATATGACAAATAAAAAATGTAATTTTACATAAATATAAATAATTACTTGTAATCAGTTTTTCTAATGTTGGAGACCATATACATGTAGAGAAAAAATTTCTATGAAAATTGAGTCGGATGGCACCCAATCCTGAGGTGACCTAAGCATATCATACTAAATTATTAAATCATTATAGATGAAAATTCAATATATATCATAATTATTCCCACTCGAGGACTGTAATGATTTAATGTATTTAGCACCTAGATACGTAATAGACTTGTTTCCTAAAATATCTTCAATATATCCCAAAAATATCCTTATAATAGTACACTTCTAGGCATATCTTACTCATAAACTTCCATAAAATACTAGCGAGGAAAAACATAAGAAAGTGTGCGCTCATTTGCTTTTAATGGATAAATACAAGGGATATAAATCATTAGAGAATAAGAAGATCATAAAAGTTAAATAAAATAATCTTGTGCATTCTCTCAATGAAAAACATTCATACCAAGAAAAGCATACATCATAAACTCCAAAATCATATCATATCAAGAAGCATGATAGCTAATGGTTTTAAAGTAATAATAATCATTAAATAGGAATAACATAATCATTTCACATCATAAGAATAAGAAATTATATTCTTAGGAAGATCGATATTTTCAGTCATGTCTGTTTATAATCATGTGAGTATAGTTGGATTCAATCATACTCACATTTCAAAATTTGAACATATCTATTTTCAATCATCTCTATGCAAATTATAGTGAGCATAGCTAGAAGAAATCATACTCACGCATCAAAATGTGAAAAAAAATTATCAATAATGTTCAAACATATCATCATAATCTTATGAGATATGAATATCACTTTAACCAATGCATAGGAGGGATTTAACAATTCCACCCATCATATAATCATAATATATTCATATGTAATCCATAATCTCATGAACGTATTTATCATTTCATCATGGCTCAACCCATGTGAATGAAAAAGGATTTCATCTAGATTTTATCGTCATAATAAATTACCATCTAGAGAAATAATTATGATAGAATCGTTATATATTTTTCCCTCTGAAATATAATTAACATAAAAGGATGTTAACACAATTAAAAACACCTTTAAAATGTTATTGGAACATTTCTTATGAAAAATTACCTCTTCATTATGAAATCACTTATTTATAATAAAAAATCTTCCAAAATATTAGGAAAAATATTCTTTCTGAAAAAACCATGAAAACCTGTGAAGTAATCTTTAAAGTAAATATAATTCATTATAGCGAGAAAATTTTTTCATGTCGAAAATGTTAAAACAGACAATACATTCAGACCATTGGTAAAAAACATAATATAGAAAATTGGAAGAATATTAATTGTAAGAACTTTTAAAGAAATTAAAATATGGGAAACAATTTCTTTAATAGCTCATTCTGTAAAACAAAACGCATTCTTGATTTTTTTTGAAGATAATATAGTCTTGGAAAACAAAATCTGAACCAATGAGGATATAATGTCTGTTTTTTAACAATTTCTTAATCATTTTAAGTACCAAATAGGGGATAATTGAAATATTACAAAAAAATTCATGAATAATCATATGAGAAGAAAAAATATAGTATTAAAATTATAAAATCCATTTAATTTCCATCAATATAAACTTATCTTAAAAATCCCAAAAATAAATTAGATTATAACATAAATCACTTACCTCAAGTTTCGTTATGGTTTATATGTGTTTAAATATCTTGTATAATAAACATTGATTTATTATAAATCTATTTAAGAACCATATTCATATATTATTTACTATGTATCATTGATTTATAATTTCGAATTATCATTTTACTAACACTTTTTTCATTAAAAATGACCATTAATGTGAAAACTGATTCATTTTCCATGCATTTTTTGATTTGATAGTTATAGACCTTACAACTTGATCACGGTTTCATAATATAAAAAATATTAATCAATAGATATATATCATATTTATTCATCATAAAAACATTTTTATTTATTTACATATATAAGTTATGAAAAATGTTTCACATCACTTCATTGAAGTGGTAGTCCACAAGTACGCATGGGTGATAATATCATTTTCTAGTAGATGTAAATGTAAGTATGTATATAAAATATTATAATTACATGAAGATAATAATTTAATATATTTAATATATTAATATAATATTAATAATAATAACCACTCATAATAGTGGTGATGAAAAATTAAACACATCATTTCATTAGACAGTAGTCTGCATGTACGCACAAACGATGTTTCCTTTCCCATTTGACAGAGAATGAGAATAATAAATGTTATTATGTTGAAATTGTAACATCAAAATGAATTTATTTTATTTGATTCATCATTTTATTATGGACACAATAGTATTATATAAGTCATACGTAACAATAAAATTAAAAGCACTTAATTAATATTTATGCCTCTTTGATGAGAAACCACCTTTGACTTACACCTTAAAACCTAAAATGAAGGTATTATGAAACAATACATAACTATAGTGTAACAACCCAAATTTTCACTAATATAAATCCCTCTGGATCTAGTTAAATGTCTTTTTATGTAAAATGTTTATATAAAATGTCAACTTCTTTGGTTTTATATTAAGAATTGCGATCGTTGCTTTTATAGTAGTTGAACATTGATTAGATGATTAGTATAAATATAAGGTTTTAACTAATCTAATTTAATCAGACAAAAGAAGTGATGGCCTCATCCATTAGAATTGCTCCTTACGAAGCCCATTTGTCAGAGCTCGGAAGAGAGGTGGCATCCTTGGGCTTCGCTCTTGACCAATCCCAAGCTGAGCTTCATCATGTCAAGCTCGAATGGGACCGTCTACGGGAAAAGTGTAAGTTGATAGAGATTACCACTCGAGCGATGTTATCTGATCCACCCCAAGAGTTTTTCACCATCGACCACCTTACCCTTAGGTCTTATGCGGCTATTTAAAGGGGTTATGTTACAAATCTCTAGTACTATGTTCAGGTAAATTTTTATTTTTTTATATAATAATGAATATACCTTCTTGTCTTTATTGATACATTGTAAATAGTTTTTAAAGTACAAATAGTGTTTTTAGTTATTATTTAATTAAGAAATATATTTTATTAAATTAATGGATTTTTGAATTAAATAATATTTTAATAAAATATTATTATTATTATTAAATTATTTTTATTATATTTGAATGATCATATAATTTTATGAATGCAATTATAATTTTTATTAAGGTCTGAAAGCCATTTCTGTCAAAACTAGTGAATTTTCGATAAATATTGGTTTTTATTTTAAAAGTGAAAATTAACATATTTAAAAAATTATTTAAATAAAAGAAATGATATTTCTCGAATTATGATGTCGAAATTATCCAACAGTGAATTTTTCTTAATTTTCTGAGACAGTCAAATTTTTGGGTAAAAATTAAATATCGTTTAAATATATAATGTGCTTTATGACATCATAATGACCAAATAGTGATGTAATAAAATACTATATGCTTTATATTCGGCCAATATTTGTTTTACCATTAAAATAATGTGATTTTGGGGTTTTTTTGACTTACTTTTCAAAGCATTAAGGGACCCCTCAAGACTTATTAAACATCTTGTCTTTTTAAATTATTTTCCATGGGAGTGTGACTCACCTCCACATAATCAACCCCATTATTTTAAGAAGTTCGTACATTGGCCTTATAAAATATTTCTTTAATCTTCCCTTTTCCAAAAACCATGGGAAAAAACCATGGGATGGTTTGTGGTTTGGACTAATTTAATATAACGGGTCCCAAACCTAAATAATAAAGAATTCCCTCAAATTTCCTATATAAACCCACCCAAGCTCCCACTTCCTCCTCACTCAAATCCTTTGGAGTTCATCCAACCTCTGCCCTACTCTCTCTATAATCCTCTCAAGGTTCTCCAAGATCCCAATAAGCCTCTCTCAAGCCTTTGGGAGCACACTTCCATGTAAGGGTTTTCTTCCTTTCTCATTTTTGTCCAATTTTCTTTAAGTAGTTTTTCCCTTTTAATTTAAATTATGAATGTTGGGGTATGGTTTTTCACCACCCTCATACTTCTCTATTTATGTTTTAATGATGGTGGACCCCTTTCTCTCTCATTAAATTCCTCCCATGTACACCCGTTACTATGCCAAAATTCCGAAAGGATCTTCTATCTCCTCTTTTACATTCAAGAAATACGTTTGTATCATGAATCTAAATTCCATTACAATTGTTTGTATGTGTATCAATATGACCTCCTTACCTTCCATTACAAGTAAATATTACAAGGAACCCCTTTCTCTCTCATGAACCATTTTTATTAATTCTTATGTCACGCAGATACGCTTCCGTAATCGCACCGATTTTCTAAGCCAATGTCATTGTGTAGTAAATACCATGCCCATTTCTCCATCAAGGGTATTCACCTTTATGAACATTTACTTATTTGTTATAAAGATTCATGTATTAATTCCACATTCCTTTATCATTGAATAAATTATTATGTTTTATGAATCCATGTTTTATGATCCATGTGGCACACTTATGCATGAAATGAAATGTTTAAGAAGAGTGTGCCCTTATAGCGCTCCAATGCATTGGGTAAAGTATAGTATCCTGATACGACATGTGAAATGAGTGTTGACTCATGATAAATCAATTAAAATGAGGGTTTAATCATGCTTCATTTTCAATGAGGATTTACTCATGCTCTATGTGCAATGAGCCTGGGATCATGCTAATTCCATGTTAAGTGTTGTTGCCACATTTCCATGTCATGATTATCATGCTTCATCATGACTTTATCTTCATGTTTCTCTGGTGCTATATTGATATGCCAATTTCATAACATGTATTTTACTCCTCATTTATTCCTTGTTTATTCCCTTACTAGGCTTTATAGCTCACCCCTTTTCTTATGCATGTCCTCAGGTTATCCAATGCAAAGCTAAGTACGGGGAATGTAGTGGTCATGTAAATGAAGTTTTCAATAAAGATGTTGAACTTCGTGTTTTAAGTTGTTTTTTAATGATCCTAAGCCCCAAAGACACTATACCTCTTGATCTTCCATGTTGTATCTAGTTAATAGTAAATGTAATAAATCATGTTTAAGTTTGTAATAAAAGCAGGGTTGTCGTAGTTGGTATCAGAGGATAGGTTTAGTTATTTTTGGGATTAGGATTAGAAAACCCTAGTAAAGCCTTAGAGACAAGACTAAGTATAATAAAAACTTCCCCAATTTTTGGTAAGTACTGAGTAAGTGGTTTATCAAGAAAATACATCCCTGTCTGGATACGAGCAGGTAGAGGCAGCTCTGGCACAGATGTATCCTAGAGGTAAAACCCGAAAACACCACTTTGAGCTAGACTCGAACGGGAACTGGTGCACGACAATGGGTCTTGCTGCACTCTTGGTTATGACACTCCTGGGGGATATATTTTGATAAATTCACAAGCTTAGTATGAACCCTTATTAAGGGAATTAAAAAAATGCCCCTAAGAATATATGTTAGAAATTAGATCATGAAAAGCCTATATTGAAGCCTATAGACACATGAGTTAAGGAAATAAAAGTTTATTTATAAGTCATAAACTTTTTTCTTTGGAATGGAAGGATCTATGGAAGATGTTTTTCGATAAATATTTTCTGCACAACCTCCAGTTTAATATGGAAAGGGACTTCCTTTCCCTCAAAAAAAAGAAGAAGAAGAATCTTTTGGAGCGTACGAGGAAAACTTCACTAGGCTTGCACGATACACTTCTGGAATTGTCAGTACCCCCAAATGCAAGGTTGACCACTTTTTTGGGGGGTTGAAGACTAGCAAACGGAAATCATTAGCGATCCGTGACTTCGACATCTATGAGGAAATTGTCGGATGTTCCCTCAAGGTCAAAATAGAGATCGGGGAATCACAGGGGTATCATGGGGACAAGAAGCGTAAGGTGGACTTCAATGATGGCGGTCCGATGGATAAATCCAACAGTGCTAAGAAGATCCAGCACCCCACTTGCCAAAAGTGCGGAAAGAATCACCCTGGAAATTGCCTCAAGGGGACGAGGAAATGCTTTAGGTGTGGAAGAGAAGAGAACCTAGCTGTTAACTATCGGCAAAAAAGACCCACGGATGCGATAGAGGAGGGGAATGATCTTTTCAAACCTCAATGCATTGTTCATTGCTACAACTGAAGAGAACCGAGGAACTTTTCAAATCAGTTCCCTAAACCAAGGGTTTTCGGAGGCAACCAACAACCTCCAAGGCAGTAAGGAAGAGCTTTTTCCAACAATTCTGCCAAGGTGAACCCCGAAAACAAAGAGGTGACAGGTACGCTGGTTATTCATTCAAAAATAGTGAACATACTTTTTGATTCAGGTTCTATGCATTCTTTTATATCTCGAATGTTTAGTAGAACAATCTCAGCACCACCACAAATCATGGAAGTGAAGATGTCAGTGAGTACGGAAAATGGGGAAATAATTACATCCCATGAATATAAGTCCTCACCTGTTATAATCTGTGGATTGAATTTCCTGGCAAACCTTGTCATACTCCCTCTGGTGTAATTTGATGCAATTCTTGGCATGGATTGTATTTCCTTATATAGAGCCAACATAAATTGTTGGGAGAGGGAAATCACTCTTCATATAGAGAATCGACCCTCGATTCATTACAAGTGTAAGGAGGAAGATGAATCTCCTTTAGCTCCATCATCTCAAGCATGGATATTACTGCCCTATGAGCACACATATCTAGCTCAGATGATTGAGTCCAAGGAAAAAACCATCTTTGAAGAAATTCCAATTGTGGGGGAATTCGCTGAAGTGTTTCCCGGGGAACTGCCTGGTCATCCTTCTAGAAGACATGTTGAATTCTAAATTGAACTTATACCAGGGGTGCTACCAATATCCAAGACTCCATATAGAATTACTGTCGTGGAGCTTGAAGAGCTGATGAAACGACTACAAGAGAATCTGGATAAAGGGTTTATACGCCCAAGTGCTTCACCATTGGGTGCACCAGTCCTCTTTGTCAAGAATAAGGATGGGTCAATGCGACTTTGCATCGATTATCATGAACATAAAAAATCACAATAAAGAACAAGTATCCTCTGCCACATATCGATGACTTTTTCGATCAGCTGCATGGAGCACAATACTTCTCCAAGGTATATTTGCGGTCGGGATATTATCAAGTAATGGTGAAGAAGGAAGATGCCCTGAAGACTGCTTTTCCTATAAGATACGGGCACTATGAATTCATAATAATGCCTTTCGGACTCACCAATGCTCCAGAAATATTCATGGACTTGATGAATAGAGTCTTTAGAGATTACCTAGAAAAATTTGTTTTAGTCTTTATAGATGAGATTCTAATATACTCCAAAACTAAGGAGGGTCATGAGGAGCATTAAAGAACTATACTATAGGATTTGCACAAGGATAAGATCTATGAAAAGTATAGAAAGTGTGAGTTCTGGTTGAAGGAGGTCTCATTCTTGGGCCATATCATCACAAGAAATGGGATGTCTGTGGATCCTTCCAAAATAGATGCAATTGAGGGATGGTCGAGGCCAACATCGGTAACGGATATCCATAGATTCTTGGGGTTAGCTATATATTATCGACGATTTGTGAGAAATTTCTCACGATTTTCCAACCCTCTTACCAAGCTAACTCGAAAGGGAGTAAAGTTTTCTTAGAGTGATGAATTCAAAGAAAGCTTCAAGGAGTTGAAAAAGAGGCTTATCACTGCTCCCGTGCTCACTTTACCCACAAGTGGGGAAATTTTTGTGGTATTCAGTGATGCTTCGAAGAAGGGCTTAGGTTGTGTGTTGATGCAGAATGATAAAGTGATATTCTATGCATCAAGGAAGTTGAAAATCAATGAGCGAAACTATCCAACGCATGATCTGGAGTTGGCTGCGGTGATCTTTGCCTTGAAAATCTTGCGGCATTATCTCTATGGGGAGAAATGTGAGATATATACTGACCACAAGAGTCGTAAATATATATTCACACAGAAAGAGCTTAGTATGAACCAAAGAAGATGGATAGATATCATCAAGGATTATGACTGTTCAATACATTACCACCCTGGGAAATAAAACAAGGTGGCAGATGCCCTAAGTAGAAAGGACCCAGCGATTCTATCAATGATGAGAATTGAGAAGGATCCAATCTTCTTAGACTTGATGAAGATGGACATGGGAATCATAAATAATGGAACATCATCAATCCTTTCACAAATTATTTCTCAACCATCTCTTTTTGATAGGTTAAAGGATTCTCAAAAGGATGATGTGGGAATTCAGGAAAAGGTGGAAGCTATCAAAAAAGGAAAATCCTTGGAGTTTAATGTTAATGAAGAAGGAATTGTGTGATTTGGGAAAAGACTATGTGTTCCATTACATCTGGAGTTGAAGAACGAACTTTTGAATGATGCACATAGTTCAAATTTCTCTATTCACCAAGGGAGCACAAAGATGTATCGAGATCTCCAAGAAAACTTTTGGTGGGATAATATGAAAAAGGAGATCGTTGAATATACATCAAAGTTCCTGGTGTGCCATCAAGTGAAGGCAGAGAGGCAGAAGTCTAAGGGGATGATGAAACCATTGACCATACCAGAATGGAAATCGGAGAACATCACCATGGACTTTGTCACCGGACTTCCAAGGACATCCAAAGGAAAAAATGAAATCTGGGTTGTGGTGGATCGTCTTACAAATATTTCACACTTCATTGCTATTCGGGAGGATTTATCATTGGATCAACTGGAACAGATATATATCAGGGAAGTGGTAAGGCTGCATGGGGTACCACTATCTATTATGTCTGACCGAGATCCAAGATTCACCTCTAAGTTTTGGAAGAGTCTTCAACATGCTCTGGATACTGAACTGAACTTCAGTACGGCCTATCATCCTCAAACTGATGGCCAATCTGAGCGGACTATCCAAACACTTGAGGACATGTTGAGAGCATGCTCAATGGGATTTAAAGGAGGATGGGATCAACATATTCTTCTGGTAGAGTTATCTTATAATAACAGTTTCCAATTGAGCATCCAAATGGCACCATCTGAAGCCCTTTATGGGAAAAGGTGCTGAACATTAGCGTGTTGGGATGAGGTCGGTGAACGTAAGCTGCTTGTACCGAAAATGGTCGAGAAAATGGTGGAGAAGGTGAAAACCATTCAACATTATATCAAGGCATCCTAGTGTTGACAAAAGAGTTATGCAGATAATCATCGATGAGACCTTGAGTTTAAAGTTGGAGACATGGTTTTTCTATGCATATCTCTGTGGAATAAGGTCATGAGGTTTGGAAAGAAAGGGAAGTTAATTACAAGGTACATTGGCCACTTCGAGATTCTTGATCATGTCGGGGTTGTGGCCTATAAACTAGCACTTCCACCTACCATGGCCAAAGTACATGATGCCTTCCATGTATCCCTCTTAAGGAAGTACATACCGGACCCTTCACATGTACTCTCTTCTGAGGTGGTACAGTTGGAGGATGATCTTTCTTATGAGGAGAAACCAGTGAAGATCATAGATCCTAGAGAAAAAATTCTACGAAATAAGACAATTTCCCTTTTCAAGGTGTTGTGGCGAAAACAAAAGTTTGAAGAAGCGACTTGGGAATCAGAGGAAATGATGAAGTTGAGTTACCCACATTTGTTTTAGTGTGGGAAAAAGGAAATTTCGAGGGCGAAATTTCTTAAGGGGGAATATTGTAACGTCCCAAAGTTTCACTAATGGAAATCCCTCTTGATCTAGTAAGATGTATTTTTATGTAAAATGTTTATATAAAATGTCAAATTCTTTGGTTTTATGTTAATAATTGTGACTGTTGCTTTTATAGCCGCTGAATAGTGATCATATTATTAGTATAAATATAAGGCTGTAACAAATCTAATTTACTCAGACAAAAGAAGCGATGGCCTCATTTAGTAGAATTGCTCCTTATGAATCCCATTTGTCAAAGCTCGGAAAAGAGGTGGCATCCTTGGGCTTTTCTCTTGACCAAGCCCAAGTTGAGCTTCATCATGTCAAGCTCGAATGGGACCTTCTATAGGAAAAGTGGAATTTGATAGAGATTACCACTCGACCGATGTTATCTGAGCCACCCCAAGAGCATTTCACCATCGCACACCTTACCCTTAGGTCTTATGCGGATTTTTTAAGTGGTTATGTAACAAATCTCTAGTACTATGTTCATGTACATTTTTTTGTATATAATAATGTATATACCTTCTTGTCATTATTGATACATTGTAAATTGTTTTTAAAGTACAAATAGTGTTTTTAGTTATTATTTAATTAAGAAATCTATTTTATTAAATTAAGGTATTTTTGAATTAAATAATATTTTAATAAAATATTATTATTATTAAATTAATTTTATTATATATAAATGATCATATAATATTATGAATGAAATTATAATTTTTATTAAGATTTGAAAGTCATTTCTGTCAAAACTCATGAATTTTCGATAAATGTAGGTTTTTATTTTAAAAGAGAAAATTAACATATTTAGAAAATTATTTAAATAAAATAAATGACACTTCTTGAATCATGACGTCTAAATTATCCAACGGTGATTTTTTGATAATTTTCTGAGACAGTCAAATTGTTGGGAAAAAATTAAATATCGTTTAAATAAATAATGTGTTTTATGACATCATAATGACCCAATAATGATTTAATAAAATCCTATAAGCTTTATATTCGGCCAATATATGTTTTACCATTAAAATAATGTGATTTTGGGGTTTGTTTGACTTACTTTTCAAAGCATTAATGGACCCCTCAAGACTTATTAAACATATTGTCTTTTTAAATTATTTTCCATGCGAGTGTGACTCACCTCCACATAAGAAGCCCCATTATTTTAAGAAGTTCAGACTTTAGACTTATAAAATATTGTTTTACTCTTACCTTTTAAAAAAACCAAGGGCAAAAACTATGGGATGGTTTGTGGTTTGGAGTAATTTAATATAAGGGGTCCCAAACCTAAATAATATAGAATTCCCTCACCTTTCCTATATAAACCCACCCAAGATCCTACTTCCTCCTCACTAAAAGCCTTTAGAGTTCATCCAACCTTGGCCCTAATCTCTCTAGAATCCTCTCAAGGTTCCCCAAGCTTCCAATAATCCTCTCTTAAGCCTTTGGAAGCACACTATCAAGTAAGGGTTTTTCTTCCTTTCTCATTTTTTTCCAATATTTTTTAAGTTTTTTTACCCTTTTAATTTCAATTATGAATGTTGGGGTATGGTTTATAACCTCCCTCATAATTCCATATTTATGTTTGAATTATGGGAGACCCCTTTCTCTCTCATGAAATGCCTCCCATGTACACCAGTTTCTATGCCAAAATTCTTAAAGGAACTTCTCTCCCCTCTTTTACATTCAAGAAATACTTTTGTATCATGAATCTAAATTCCATTACAATTGTTGGGAAGTATATCTATATAACCTCCTTACTACCCATTACATGTAAATGTGATGAGGAACCCTTTTCTCTCTCATCAACTATTTTTATGAATTCTTATGTCACGCCGTTACGCTGCCGAAATCACACTGATCTTCTAAGCCAATGTCATTGTGTAGTGAATACCATGCTCATTTATCCATCAAATTTATTCACCTTTATGCACATTTACATATTGATTATAAAGTTTCATGTATTAATTACACATTCCTTTATCATGGAATAAATGATTATGTTTTATGAATCCATGTTTTATGACCATGTGGCACACTTATGCATGAAATGAAATGTTTAAGAAGGGTCCTCCCTTATAGCGCTCCAATGCATTGGGTAAAGTATAGTATCATGATACATCATGTGCAATAAGTGTTGAATCATGCTAACACAAGTGCAACGAGGGTTTACTCATGCTTCATGTGCGAATAGGATTTACTCATGCTCTATGTGCAATGAGCCTTGGCTCATGCTAATTCCGAGTTAAGTGTTGTTGCCACATTTCCATTTTATTATTATCATGATTTATCATGGATTTATGTTCATGTTTATATTATGCTCTATTGATATTCCTATTGTCTAACATGTATTTTACTCCTCATGTATTGCATGTTTATTCCCTTACTGGGCTTTATCTCTCACCCATTTTCTTATGCATGTCCTCAGGTTATCCCATGCAATGCTAAGTACGAGGGAATGTAGTGGTCATGTAAAGGAAGTTTTCAATAAAGATGTTGTACTTCATGTTTTAAGTTGTTTTGTAATGATCCTAATCCCCAAAGACACTTGAACTCTCAATCTTCCATGTTGTATCAAGTGAATAGTTAATGTAATAAATCATGTTTATGTTTGTAATAAAACAGTGTTGTCATATATAGGGCGTGGTAATGGATTTTAAGAAATTATTTGGGTGGGTATTGGATAATATAGTAGTCTTTGGAAGTTTAGAGGATAGATTATATGGGATTTCCTTCTATAACTGAGGGACACGACACACTTGGAATTTTTTAAAGGATTAAAATTTATTAATGTCTTATTTAATAAAAAGTATTAAAAAGGAATCATTTTCAAGAATCGGATGATATATGGTATAAATATAAACATATAATAATATTTATATATGTTTTTTTTTATTATTTGAACCATCAAAAATTTAGATATAAACTTTGACACATTTTTTATCTTTCAATGGTAAGTGATTTTTTCCCAAAGTTACTATTCATAATGACCAAAAATGAAATTAGACCGCCTAAAAAATTATAAATTATAATTACAAATATTTATCCCATTTTATAAAATAAATATATAATTGGTATAAATTAATTTAAAAAGTAACTAAAAAATTGCGATGATAAACAGTTTTCCAAAATAATACATATTTAAGAATAAAAATATTTTTACACAAAATAAAGAATAATGTCGATTCCAAGGAAATTAATTGGATTAAATTTAAGAAAAGGAATATAATGAAATTTTAAAATCAAATAAAAATTTTTACTTTTTAGAAAATTTTATATAACGGATAGTTTTTTATAAAATCAGTATTTTTTTTACTAATCAGTAAAAAAAATATTTTTAGATAAATCACAAAATTTCACCCTTTTATAAATTAGATATGATGATTTAAAATATTATATCATTTTTATATGATAAAATTTCTAATATTGGATGAAATTAATTATAATATTCTTTCACAAAATGTAATAAAATTCATTTTTTATGAATTTTTTTTTAAAATTCAAAATGAATATACTAAAAATTGAGTACTTATTTATTATGAATTAATCTAAACATTATATAAATCCTTTATATATATATATATATCATAATTTTTTACTTTTATTCATATTAATAATTTAATTTGTATTTTTTAATATTATATTATATCACTATTTATTTGGACATGGGTTTGTAGCTATCAAAAAATTAGATTTATTTAATGAGAAATATATAATAAAATATTAGGTTGTAATATTCTACTAGAATTATAAAATTATTACCTTTAAATTACATAATTTTGATTTAAATAACTAAGGATACCCCTTCCTCATTATATCCTAAATTTCACTTACATATTCCTAAAATTTATGATTTATCCCCAAAACATTAACTAAGTGAGTGGTATTGTTCCACAAAACATTCTCTCTTAGGTCGAGAGTCTCCACTAGTTTTTTATCATAAGATATATCATGCTCTAGTGGTATGACCTAAGAGTTTAGTATATTTTAATTATTAGGAATGTATTTCCTTTATAAAGATACATGGAACACATTGTAAACATGAGATAGATTCTATAGAGGCACAGAGCGATAAGTCATTATATTAATATGGTCAAAACAATAAAGGGAATAATATTTCTGGGGCTCATATTTCCCTTATTTCTAAATTTAATAACCTTCATCCCATGCAATTCTCATAATAATACCTTTTCATCAACTTAAACCTATAGATATCACTAATGATTGTATGTATAATTTTTTATCGACTCTGACCCACCCTTATGAACTATTGAATTGATCTATACTTCTCAACCGTTTCCTCAACTAGCTCAAGTCCCTTTAACTTTATTTATTGAATTTTATCTCAACACATATGATTCCTTCTAATCCTTTCATAGATGGATTTATAAGGAATGATATAATTAATTGATTGAAACCTATTGATGTACCAAAACTTGAAGATAGACTAGTATTATTCCCAACAACCATTGAAATCCATAGAACATGCTCAAGACATATACTCAATGGTTTTAATGTTCCACTAGGAATAAGCCTTTGTATGTGGATAATATGCATTATTATAGTTCTATGTTATATTCAATTATAGAAAGACTCTTCTCGAGAACATAAAGGTAAACCTTGGATAACGATCAGATATTATAGTGTGTGGTACTCTCGGAAACCTTAAAACTTATTTAATGTATAACTTTTAGATATGATCAAGAGATTAATCTTCCTTAATTACAATGAAGTATACTAATTTTGTAAAGGTATATACTACAACCAATATATAACTATTACCTTTATATTTTTTGGGGAGTTCGGTGTTGAAATCCAAAGTAATGTTTCCCCATTTCCATTCTGGTATGGATAGTAATTATAATATCCACTTATGATTATGTCTCCAAAACATAACTTAATAACATACCAAGAACCAAGATACATATTCTATAGTTTCCATTTTTCTATTATCCCACTATAAATACCCTTTTAAAACTCTATATATCTTTGAACATATCAGATGATTGATGAATTATAAAATATGAGCTTCTTCTAATATATCCTACTTAAAGTATAGTATATACATGAAAAGTTCTTGGCTCCTGAACATTGTTATTATATTGTAATAATTGTTTAACTTAGATTATATCTCACATTTTTTTATAGTTTAGTATACTCCTTCAGTACCTTTTTAATCCTCACATGGATGGATATTTGAACATTCATTTAAGAAAGATGTAATTTTCCCTTTTACTCATATTTAAAGGTCCATCATATTCAATTCCATAAATATTCGATCTCTTTAAATTCTCATCATTGAAAAACTAGAATGGTCCTTTTGAATTGAAGTATCATACACCTTTTTTACCTTCCCAATGGTATTGTGTTAAGAAATCATGATATTTAATCAATTAAAACCATATCATTTGACACATATTCAACTCTTTATATATGAATAAATACTTGAATATTTTATTATCAATATATATATATATCAAATATTTCACCATAAAAATAATCCCTTCATATATTTAATGCAATGAAATAAATCTTCCATATCAAAATCATAAGTGGAGTAATTTTTCTCATCAATTTTCAATACGAGTGAGACAAGCTTCCAATATATCATTATATATGAGGATAATTCTCATTAACATATTTGATTCATCACTATATATCATATACCCTTCTCAATTAAATTGTAGTATGAGCACAATTTTTTTGACACTAACCTTTTGTACAGTTACTTAAATGTTTTTCACATTTATCTATCAATTGTAACTTATATCACTTTCATTTTAACTTGGTTACTTTATTTTATAACCATGATAAATTATTTAAAAAGTGTTGATAATATCCAACCAATCCAAGGGAAATACAGATCTCAGTCACAGTGGTTTCTCTGGTCCATTGGTCAATAACTTCTATCTTTGATAGATCTGCTAATATACCCTCACATGAGATTATATGACCCAAGAATGAAACCCTTTGCATAAAAAATTCCCACTTGGTAAAGTTATCATAAATCATCTCCTTCCTTGGGGTATTAAATAAAATGCATAAATTATATTCATGATCTTCCTTTATCTTTGAATATATAATAATATCATCTATAAAGACTACCGTAAAGTGATCAAGTTTATCTCTAAAGAATCTATTCAATGGATCCATGAATATATTGGGGGAATTGGTAAGTCTATATGTAATTAATAAAAATTCATAATCACTATACATCATATTAAAGGAAATGTTTATTATTTCTTCCTTGTTTATCCTCATTTGATGATATCCACAATGAAGTTTAGTCATGGAAAATTATTTGCATCAATGCAGTTGATCAAATAAGTTTTCAATATGGGGTAGAGGAAAATTTTTCATTATAGTGATCTTGTTAATGGCATGATAATCAATGAAAATACACATTATCCCAACATTATTCTTAATAAAAATAATAAGTGAACCCTATGGTGTATGAATCCTTATAAATATTCTCAAGGAGTTATTTCTTCAATTATAGTAAGACAATTGGGTCCATTATATATGGTTACTTTTAAATGTTTCTAGGGAAAAGTATGAGTTCTATTGAAAACTAAGCATCATGGTTTGGGGGACTAGGAAACTCATAATGAAATACATAATCATAATCCCAAATAATAGGCATATATTTAAGGTTGAGTTTCTTCCCATCCATTTAATATAAATATCACTTATGAATATTTAGAAAAAATCATACAATGGAACTTATTCCCATTATAATTTCAGGTTCATCCTTACACTGATTGAAAATAATAGGTTGATTAAAATTATAAAATGTTACTTCCCATCCTCAACAATTTATATAATATTTATATAAATAAGTCAATTTAATTCAAAATAAAACATTATATTCAACTAGAGGGATAATAATGATATTTGAAGGAATAAATTTCCCATAAACTTTTATCATATAGAAGCTATAAAATTGAGATGTAATAATATTTTTATTGTGATATTTTATAGCCAATATAATATATAATCATTCAGGCGGTGAATTGATACTATTAGAAAATTACTCAGATAAAAAATAGTCTATAGATCCAAAATCAAATAATAAATGTGTAGTTTTACATTGGATGGTAACTTTTTGATTTATCATGTTCTTCTCCTGAACCACTTTAGTTGTGATAGTTAAGGCTTTCCATTTAATCATTTTTGTAGGTTTTTGAGGTATACTATCCTCATTATCCCATAGATTGGGACACTAATTCATATAATCCCCATTCATCCATTATATGAAACATTTATCTTAACTAGTCAAATCATTCTTCTTATTTGTTTCATTTAATGACATTTTCATCCCCCATGGATAATCACTTGCTCGATGGATAGCCTTTCCACAAATTAATTATTTATGAGTTCCATTAAGAAAATGTTTTTAGTACATTCACCTAAATTTTTTGCATATAAGGGATTATAATTTCTTTCCTCATTGGGATTTACAATTTTTGTTTCCTTAAAGCTCTATTTTTCTATTTTAATCACTAAAAATGAATGAATAATTGGAGTTACTTATCCTCATTTATAAATTTAGAAAAAATTAAATAATTACACAGTAGTTACCAAATTCTCATTTGGATAGTGAATTTTGAGAAAATAGTTTTAGGCCACTGAATAATCAATAAATTCTTCTCACAGGGTTGGTTAAAAATCCAAAAGTGTACCCTTTAAATTATTGTAATTTTTTCTCAATAGGTACCAATGGATTCATTATCCTTCCTTTTTAGCTCTATAAAGTCCCTTCATATCTTAGTATAAAGAGTTAAAGGAAATTATTTATTAATAAATAAAATCTTAGTCACCTCATATTCTATGGATTTCATTTTTTCCTATTTCCTCTTATTCCTCATAATATTATATCGTTGATTAACTTCACATTCCAAGTGATAAACTACTCAGAAAAATTTATCTTGGTTAGAGCACTTAAGAATGGAAAATTTATTTTCCATCATATTTATTGATTGGTTAGAGACTAGTAAATCCAAAGACCGAAAGATTGAGGGTTTATGTTTTCTCAAAAAATACTCAATGTTATGAATCTACCTAATTTTTATATTTTTAAAATCATTGTGGTTCACTTTCTCGATCATTAATTGAGAATGTTTAAAGAAAAAAACCACAATATATTACATCTCAACTCCAAATCCATCTGGTTTCTCAGTAGGATAGTCATTTCATTGGATGTCAAATTTATTATTCACGTGGTTCCTCCTTATTCCATCCATTAACTAAAACCCTAAAAAATTATTGTTTGATTATCAAACATCAATAATTATACTAAGTAATCATATGATTAAATATCATTTCAACAATGTCCTAAAAAATTATATTTTATTTAAGCCCAAGACACACTATGTTCATCTCATGTCACTATGTCTTCTCAATGATCATCATAGGTTTTATCTTCTCATTTATCTTATAATATCACAATGATAATGTGAGTTAACTAAACCATATCCCAAATAATTTCAATCCAGTTCTTCTCTCTTAATACTGCTCATCATGAACCAATGATGGTTAAGTTAATACAAAATCCACCTATTTTGAATTTGTTTCTCCTGAGTGAATCTATGTCGTAGGCACATCCACTAAGTAGTATACAAATACAGATATATTTTTTATGAATACCAGACTCCTTTCATTATCATAACTCATGATGTACTCCTATACTTATGCATATACCAAGGGTTCAAAATAAATTTTCAAAAGATAATACCCAAAAACCACTAAACCATTATTTGATACCAAATGAGGAAACCCAAGAATAACTTACGTAAATGATACATCATTATAGATGAATATAAAAATAAATCAAAATTATATATTCTTGAGTAATATAACGTTTTAGTGTATTTTAAGACTATATAAATAATCCAAATATTTCTTAAAATATCTTCAACATCACTTATAAATATCTTTACATTCGTAACCTTCTAGAAAAATCATACTTAGAACCTTCTATCAAAACATGGGGGAGGAAAACATAAGAAAGTGTTATCTTATATGCACATTAAAGATAAACATTTGAGATATCAATAATAAGATCATAAGATGATAATAAGGGTATGATAACATAATCAAGTCCATGCTCCAAACATAAAATATTCATACCCATAAAATATTATATCACAAACTATAAAATCAACTCATTTAGAGAATAATGATCAAAAAGAGTTTAAAATAATTAATCTTCATTTATGAATAATAACATAGGCTTGCAACATCAATTGATTAAGCAATAAAAATCTTGTGAATATAGATATTTTTAATCATGTACACACATAATCATGTGCTAATATTTAGAATAAATAATATTAACACATAAAAAATATAACATAGTTTTTCCCAATCATGTCCACGCATAGGCTTGTGAACATATCTAGAAGTAATCATACTCACACATCAAAATATGAAAAAAGCTATTTGTAATCATGTCAATGCTTATAATAATAATTCCATGAGATATAAACATCATATTAAATAATATATAATATGGATATAACAAACCCAACCATTGCAATATCATAATTCATTCATATCTATTCCATAAGATCAAGAAATAAATTATCATTTCATTATAGCGTGATCTATTAAAAAAATGGTTCTCATTAATATTACATTACCAGAGTGAATAAACATCCAAAGAAATAATAAAGATATTATAATTTGATAATTTCCCTTGCGAAACATAAGTAACATCAAATGATTTTTTCATAATTTGAAAAACCTTTACAAGGTCACTACAAATTTTCTTGAGGAAAATACCCTTTTCATTTTGAAATCACATATTTTAAATATAAAAATTTCCATAATATAGGTAAAAAAAATTAAAAATAATCATGGAAACATTTAAATGCGTCTTGAAAGAATGGATTTTTCAGGATGGAATGAAAATTTATTCATGAGGTATATATCGACACAAAGATTTTGTTCACACATTTGGTAAAAAAAATTGGAAAAAAACTAAAATATTCCTATTGAAAATATTTATAAAAATTATAATGTGGTTAAAATGAATTTAATAAATAACTTTAGAATTTAAAAGATATTCAAGGAATCATTTTAAAGAGAATATGGACAATGTACAAAACATTTCCAACTGAAGAGGAAATAATTTTCATTTTTCTTATAACTTTTTCCTATTCATTTTAAGGACCAAATAAAGTAGAATGGTACTATTAATTTAAAATTACATAAATAACAATAGGTGAATAAAATATATTTTCCTAAAAGTATAAAAACCATATATGTTCTTAATAAGTTTCATTTGATCACATAATCATGATTTACAGTGGAAGATAGCCCTAAAAAATAGTAGATCTTAGTTCAAGAAATTAAAGTGTAAATAATGTCAAAAAATATAGAACCTAGAATATTTAATTCACAAAAAAAATTGATTCCCTTTCAATGAAAAGTGTTTGAGAAAGATCACAATGAGCAGTGAACAAACAAACCTTATCTCTAAGGGAGTGTACTGGCCAATGTATCCATGAATTCTTTTTTTAGGACACTCAAAAACCAAAGGGATTCTATATCCTTATCAGATTAGATAAAAAAATTAGAAGGAAGATAGTTTATTAAAGTCTTATAAACCACACATGCCCCACCCACCAAAAAGGATTGGATCTCAACCACTTATATAGGCGTGTACTGAGGATCCTCCTATTCATAACACATCATATTTGAATATCTCTATTGGGTGTAATTCCTCGAATTTTTTCAATGAATTTATTGAAATGTAGTTAATCTATTCCTAATGGATTTCAACTGTTGAAAAAAAAAATTATGATTATATATATATATATCATATATATATATATATATATTATTCATTTGATACATGAATTAGTAAATTTAAATTATATATGTAATATCATATAATACATATATATATATATATCATATGAATCATATGAATGTGTACATGCATCTCATGCATTTAAATTTTAGTGCACAACCAACAATATCACACTTGAATTAAAATCTCATATGGTCTTTATTGAAAATTTTATAACTCTTTTTGAATCCACACAAAATCTTTTTTATACGGTTTTTTCATAAAACTCTATTCATTTTAAACAAAAACTTTTTCCAAAACATTATTATTGTGCAAGGTACTAACATTGTAATACTATGGGTCTTAGTATAACTGAAAATAACTATGAAATACCAATTTCATTGATATAAGTTAAGAGTTTCCTATTGAAAATAATTAGTGATACCCAAGCCACTTAGGGTTCTAGTGTGATGTCTATAAAACATATTCATATCTATATACAAACATGTCCACCACATGATTCATCATATGCATCATATAAATAGATATATAATCCTTTTTTCCATGACATCTTATGACCAATACACATAAAAACATGTCAATATAGTAATAGATTCTCATCATATCATGACCCTTTGAGAAAGACTAACCGAGTGGATAAATAAATCACATGTCATTCATCTATCTGATAATCACGTCACATTTCACATATCCAATTAGTTGAACAAATCCTATGTCAAACAGGTTGGCATGATCATGAATTCTCTTTTTTTAATTAAATTAAGGTCCATATTTCTTTTCCTATCATATAAGTGGACAAATCCTATGTTGGTTTCACTCTAACTGATGACATGATCAAAAAAATACTCAAATGCCTCTATATTAGCTAAGTATATATATTGAATTTCATAAGTAGGGTATCAAATTATGAAGTTTCTCATGTTATGTATCTCACCTACCTCAGGTAAGACAGATTGACAATAAGAATATACCCCTAAGTATATCTATGTTTGTATCACATTTTATGAGATATAATTTCTTGGATCAGTATAAGTAATAAGTTTATAATTATTACCTCAAGAATCATTTATTCATATTTCATTTATAACTCTTTATAATGGATATATGAATTTATTCCCACTGACCATTATATATCATCATAACCCATTATACTCTATGATGATCACTAACTATGGACAACTCAAAGTTTATACTTTAAGGGGTCATTTATAATTTGGTTGTTCATGTAAAATAAAATTGTAGAACACATTAATGAATGATAATTAGAAATTTCCTTTAATTATAAAAAACATGATACATTTAAAACCATTATAAAAAATCTATTAAGTGTTTAACATTCAGAGATTTTATATGACTCTCGTGTTGTTACTATAGAAATAATTGTTAGACATTACAACTAGATGTAATTCCTATAACATTTATATTTGACTATCTGATAAAATACTCCCACTAACTTCTTAGTGAGTAAAATTTAATAAGCAAGCAAGTTTGAATAATAGTGAGACTTTGGAATAATATTCCTTAAGATAAACCCATTGATCTTATACTCTAAATACTTAACTTCATATGATGGAATGTTATAATGATATTTTTTGTCAAAATATATATCTTTATAATTACATTATCTTCATCATTGAACACTTTCTATTAAACTTATTCCTTGAAATATTGTTTAAATAATATAAATATTTTTATTTTCACATTACCAGTAAACCCTAAGACCTTTTAGCATAATGTGATATCCACTTAGTTATAAGAACTATTTTAACTATTTATATTTCTATTTACCTATATATCCTTAACTCCATTAGGATAAAAAGTGAACGAATAAGTGTTTTTTATGGTAGTGATGTTCACTTGTTTTGATAAATAAATGAAACTCTTTTCATTTTTATTTACTATTATATATCCTAAACATATATAGGATATTAATTTAACAATCACTATAACAATATGCTGGTATAGAACATTTATTTAAATATGATATTTTCTTTATCATAGTAAATAAATGTGACTATTTATATTTTTATTTACTATTATATATCCTAATTGTTTAGGATATAAATTGAGATATAACTCAAACATAGATTAGTACAATCTTTTATTTTTCAAAATTTAAAATCTATAAGTTTAAAGATTATACCACTATCCTTTTATAAAATATATAATCTTTGGAATATCTTTGTAAGACAACACAAAATAAACTTTATTTCAGGAAATAACACTTATTTAATTTTAGGATGAATATCTAGTCTTGTATCATTTTATAAATTACTTTTAATGAAAGTGATCACACTAAACCTGATGACCCCAAACACAACATCCATTTAATTATCCAAGATCTATATTTCACTAATTAATGAGTATACCATTTAATTAATATCATCAAAAAACAATTTACACAATGAATCACCCCAGTCCAAATATTTTTTACTCTTAGATAGTTGATTGGATAACCTATTATCCAAATCCATTATATCAATTCATTGAATTATATTCCTACGGTATTCTTCCCATGTATTTTCTATAAAAGTGTAATCTAAAAAAAGAACCAATAGTAGACTAAAAAACACAATCTAAGGGAACCCTGGTAAGGTCGAACCAACACAAGGATGACCCAATGTTATCTATCACTTTATTTTCTCACAAAAGATAATTTATTGGTTACCTACAAAGCTAGAACCTACCATGTTGACTGGTTGAGTTCTTGAAAATTTAATTTTTGAAGGAATATCACACTTATTATTTGAGGTATTTTAATCTTAAATTCTCACCCATTTAATATGCATCATAAGAATATTAAATTATTAACTATTACATATAATAAAATAATTATCTTCTCTTTTATTATTTAATTTTTTTTGTATTAATCATTCAAATGATTTAGTTTGGGAATCCCAATTTTATTCAACAGTGTATTGTTTTCACACAACATTAATTTTTAACTCATTATAAAACCCAAAATTTTGTTTTAATCACCCAAAACTAGAAGTAAAATATATTCATAGCTATCCAAATTCATCATACGCATAAGGTAAATGAAAGCTTCATGTAAATTCAAAGTGTTATATGATATTGAAAACCCCGCTTGTGTAATTCTATAGTGAAAGATTTAGAATATCATTCACTTTCCTCGACAATGAAATCCTCCATAAAAATAAGTGGTTTGACACCAATACCCTCTGCCTGGGGAAATTTTACATAAGCGATAATACAATTCATTGAAAATCTAACAACTAATATGCAAAAACTATCCCTAATGACTATTCTCATGATCGTAACTCAAATTAAAAAATGAGGTCAATGTAGATGAATTTTTTTTTATGATATCAAACCTGACATGATATGATATGAATGGATCTATCACAAATTAAACTATCGTATAAAAGGGAATACTCAATATATATATTTCATAAAAAAAGTAATAAACAAGATTATCAAGGAAATTTAACAAGTAAATTAACAATTTATTTATTTTCCAAAACATGAGACATTTATGAACTATCCATAATGTAATAATAATTATAAAAATTTTACAATTTTTTAATAATATATACATTTTATATTCATTTCAATACGAAATCAATAATATTTCCTAATAAATGGAATTTATTTTTTAGTTCATAAATTATAAATATTTTCTAATTCAATATGTATTATAGAAAAAGTTTATAAAATATAAATATCATATATATTTTTATTAATTAAAACATTATAAATCACCTATTATGATTTCTAAATATAACTTTTATTTCAATATCATATGCTATCCAATTTATTTTTCAAAATTTATTTTTAAATGTTAAGATTTAATATTTGGGGAAAATGTTCTATAAACATTAATTTATATAATTATAAAAAAAATTATAATTAATTAATTTATAAAATAATTTTACATCAAAATATCCCAAGATACATTTTATTTTGATTTATTAACATTTTACAAACCATAAACCCATTTAATATTTGAAAAAAAATATTTTTTTCATACCATTGTAAAAAACCCTATTCTACGTAAGGGTACCCTTTGTTTACCCATACTCAAATTCCATATATAAGGGTACTGATATTTCTATCCTCTACATATTGTTAATAAATAGATTAAATTTACACACCTACCTCACATTAAGTTATTACCTTTGTAAAAATTCTTTTTATAAGATAACTCTGTGTATTTCATAGGCTTCATAAAGGTTATCATCAAGGACCTTTAAGAAGATTATACCTTTATGTGTCAGGATAAATCACCAAGGATCCTTAAATAAACCCCTTATATAAGGGCACAAACTTTACTCAATACAATCACATAATGTTTATCACGAGGTTACCCTTAAGTATGCATCTTTCATATGGGTATCACATATGGGTAAATCATATTTACCTTTATGTATAATAGTTTTGTATGGGTAATACCTTTATACAACCCATTTTTTTAAAGGTACTATCGAGGTTACCCTTTTCAGACCATAAATGTAAGGGTATAGCCTTCAAATTACCGACCTTCTCAAGGATAAATCAAATTTAGATTTACGTAGCTCACGTAAGGGTCATGAAACTCCTCTAATTTTACAAATAAGTTGTTTTTTGTTTTTCGTAAAAAACTAGGGATTCAAACATATCTAAATATTGAAAAACTCCCTATGATACTAATAATGGGTTTATTATGATCATCTAATGAACTTTTTTAAGGGAATAAAACCCAAAAACAAAATAGTTCTATTTTCAAGAATTTAACATGTAAATAATATCACAAAATAGGGTACTTGTAAAAAAAGATTTACAACAACTTTGATCATCCTTCTATGAGGAGTGTTTGAGAAATACCATGAGGATTAGTGAACAAAACTACCCTACCTCAGAGAGCGTACACCGAAAAATGGACAAACAAACTCTTCAAGAGAATACCTAAAAATAGAATGGGTGTTATCACCATCATGAATAAGTTAAATGGATAATAAATATGAAGAGACTTTAGTAAAGGATCATACACATCGTACACCCTGCACACCCAACAGGAGAGGATCTCAACCTATTATAAAGAAAAATATATGTTCCACCTATTTATAACACATAATATGTGTTTATATATATTATTTGTAATTAATTTAATTATTTCAATGAATTCAATGAAAATAAATTAATCTATTGAAAAATAAATACAACTACTTAATAAACCATTCAAGAGAAATAAATAATACATATATATGTATATATTATTCATGCACCATAAGTGTTAAAAAATGTAAATTTTATATATATAATATACTATTAAATATATATATAAAATTCATAATATTAATGTGTACATTAAACTCTTTCATGTATATTTTATTTTACATCCAATATTTCTTTGAATAAAAATTAAGAATAAACAATCGTTAAAGGAAATGAGATTATAATATAATTATCATACCTAAAATATTATCATGCTTCATAAATGTTTAAATATACTTTATAATGAATATTGATTTTTTGTAAATATATTATATACCCATATTCATACATAACGTATAATGTATCATTCATTTATCATGTCTACCAGTTATTCTATTAATGATTTTTTCATTAAAAATAAACATTCTTGTGAAAACTAGATTGTTTCCTATGCATGTAATGGTTCGATTGCTCGAGTACTTGGACCATGGTCATGGTTTCATTATCTCATAAATATTATCCAGGACATAATATTTATATTTATTCATCATATAAACACTTTTCATCATTCATATAAATTGGTGACTAAAACCAAATCAAATAGCGTCATGGAAGTTGTTATCTACATATATGGATTAGTGGTGTTATAATTTTATAATTTCTATAAAGGTAAAAGTATAGATAAGATATTATATTTCGATAAATATTTTTTAGAAAAAATATAATATATAAACATTATATCATCGTAATAACCATATATAAAATTAGTTGATAAAAAATTAAATACATCACTTCGTGAGGTAGTAGTCCACACGTACACACGAACGATAATTTTGTTTCCCATTTGATGGAGAAGAATATTAATAAAGGTTTCTAAATTCACATAATAACATAAAATAATATTAAATATATGGGATTAATCATGTTATTATGGATACAATTGGTTCATATAACATGGAAGAAGAAATAAAATTGAAAGTACTTGATTAGTAATTATACATATTTGTCGAGAAAACCTCATTTGGCATACACCTTAATCCCTGAAAGGATGGTATTATTTTCAAAACAAGACATATAGGATATGTTTAGTGTTTTAATTAAAGGATTTGATTAGGATCAGGATAAGATAGTTGGTTTTTTAAGATTAGATAAGAGAGGGGAGGGATGTCATTTTATAAGTAAATGAGAGGACATGCTTGGAATGTTTCAAAAATATTAAAATATGTTAATTTTTCATTCATTACAAATGATTCAAAATGAATCACCACTGAATATGAGATGATATATGGTGTAAATAAGACAATAAAATAGTATTTAGACCTATTTTTAGTCATTTTAACCCATATTAGTTTAGTTTTAACCCATTTTAACATGTTTTAACTCTAAGTGTGGTAACTGACTTTAACCAAAGTTATTATACATAATGAACAAAAAATTATGGCGGAATAATTAAAAAGTATGAGTACACAGATTTAAAATATATATACTATTTTATTAAATTTAATTTCTACAAGTTGCATAAATTATTTTAAAAAAACTTGTAAAACGTGAAGAAAAATATTTTTTAGAAAATTTAATTTTTATATATAAAAATGTTTTTATACAAAAAATTACAATAATTTATATCATAATGAAATAAATTGGATTATAGTTAACAAAAATGAGGTGATGAAATTTTAAAATAAAATAAAAATAAATTGGTACTTTGTAAATACTTGATTGGAAAGGAAAATAATTTATAAAATTGGTATTTTTAACTATACATTAAAAAATATTTTTTTCAGAAATGTGAAAAAATAGTCTATTTTTTATTCTGATTTCAAAATTTCAAAAAACATATCTTCTTTATAAAATAAAATTTTTACATTTTTGAGAAATTAACTGTAATATCCACACACAAAATGAAATAAAACCCATTTTTTGAAGAAAACACAATTTTGAAGCATAAAATGGATTTAATAAAACATAAGAACATATTTATTATCCTTTAATCAGTAGATTATATATAAAATTGATAAATATTTTTTTCATATTTTTTTAATTATATTCATACCACTAATTTAACAACTAGGTTGTAACAATATATTGTATCAAGGTTTATTTATACTCGAGGTTTCATGTAAAGAAGACTATTAAAGAAATTAAATTTATTGAAGGAGAAATATATCATAAAATGTAGGGATGTTACAAAGACTCCTCAAATTATGGCCCTTCCTCCAACCCAATTCCTTTACGCCCTTCTCTCATTCACTAATATCCTTTCAAAAATTGGATTTTATGCCTTGGTCCTGCCCAAAATTTTCCTCCATGCCTATCCAATCATCACACAATTAGAATTAGTGTTCTAACCTCCATACATGAGGTATTCACACTATTAGGGAATAATATGTATTTACAGGTAGATATCCTCATTCCTTCATTTATAACCCTCCCTCTTCCTATAAAAACACCTCATGCCTTCCATTTTAAAAAAAAAGTGGATAGATCCAGATGATCCATCCCCATAGTTGAGGTCATAAACTACTTTAGTACAGACCCAAGTTTCCAATTTCTCCTATAGGTTACTCCCAAAGTAAGAAAAATAATATTTATTGAAATATGGTGTAGTTGTGTCATGCAATTGTTTTAACACTAATTCTACATAAAAAATAAATTCCCCTAGGATCATTTAAAACTATGGTGAAGAACCCCATCCCTAAAATCCATACTTAGGGTGCTATATTACAAGGATAATCTTTATGTGACCTAATAGGGAACCACTTTCAAGGTAATCTTATAGGTTCCCTATTAGGAAGAAAGGCACCCATGTAATCCAGGATCACCCTAACTTGGGAACAATTTTTCTATGTTATCACAGAGATATCTAACATGGTGAAACATATCCAAGTCTTCCAATATGTTCCTTAATAGGGAACCACACTCCCAACACATAATTTATGTTCGCAAATAGGTCCCTGCATTCATAGGTCACCCTAGATGAGTCCTACATGAATGATTGACCAAAACCTCACCCGGGTCACCCATACAAGGGTTCTTTTCAAACATAAAACCCATTCCAAGCTGCTGGTCACATAGAAGGCCCATAATAGGGAACTAAAAACCAATGATATCCATACCCTGAAATTATTTTATTAGGACCAATAATTAGTGAAATAATCCTTGGTCCCAATAACAAGCCAACAAGATTCCCAACTTGGGTCCCCATTCACCTAGTCTTCCTCAACATTCTCATGAAATAAATTAATAGGATAAGCATACCATATTCTTCCCCATTATTCATGTATTACTTTTATAATGTAAATTAAAAATACTATGATAATTTTTTCTTAGGTTTATTCTTCAACCAATAATATTCTTAGAGTTTTAATAATCATGTATTTCTATAGTAATGAGGGGTTTTATCCTTACTCAATCGGTGAAACTCTACCTGACATAGACCATGTGATAATTATGTCCTCATTGATGATCTCATCAATGTACTCAATAAATTATCCATATATATCATAGGCCTACATGTTTTTGTAATCCACAAACCTACCATCACCCGATTCATCAACAAAGTTGAAAAAAAAATATCCACTCACGTGTAAAACATACACTTGACTCAACTATTTTCCTTTCACCTAGTAGTCCCAGTTTCATTATTTTAAACTATATATCATAAATACAACTCTATAAGAAGTTAAATTTATTAAAATATATTATAATAACTGGAACTAATACTATAAGAAACCATGGTCTTAAACACATGACCTTAAAAGGATATTCATTTTTCATGGTAGTATGACTATAAAAGGAACCTCAATGACCCTTGCCACCCAACCATAAAAGTTATACCGTTTCCAATTAAGAATAACTGAACAATGGGGGTTTTATTAACTTAATTAGGATATACATGGATATCCTATAATGTGAAGGATGCCAACTCCCCAACACTACTACCACCCTATATGGAAATGAATTCTAGAGTTCCCATCTATGCATCTTTAAAACATAGTGTAATCAACCACAAGAGAAAATACATGGAACCTCTTATACATATAAATATTAACTTAGATTCACTAAATTTATTGATCACTCTCATGACCAAGGTAACTATTATTATAATTGGTATGTATTTAAACATTTTTATTAAATCTTTAGGAGTACTCTAGTCCTCGAAATATTACCCCTTAAGTGATGATACAACCTCTCATCCCCTCAACCAATTCATAATTCAAAGATTAATTGGAATATCCCAATGATTGTATATATTTATAAAGAAGATATAAAACCCAAAAAATAAATTATAGGATTTAATTAATAGGGTAATAGAAATGGTGAACCTAGCCTAAAATATATTTTCACATGTAAGAGATTGATTTGTCTTGAAATTATTTTTATGATGTTACACTAAAAGTTTTTTTGTTTGTGTTTTTACCCGTCAGGATCTATAATGAAATATAAATAGTATCACTAAGAACGTATCTATTTGTCATGTATTTTAGCTGGGTTGTGTAATCATATATCACCTCATATTTCCACACACCCCATGCTAATTCCTCATACATATTCCTTAATTGTGATAAATGACATTTCCACATAGTCCCACCAAACCTTTTCACGAACCAAGAACCTACAATTCTAAGTGGTGAATACCCTAATTCAAAAATGTCATATCAATATCTGAACCATTAATTTGTATCTAGATCGTGAAGGAATCCTGGTGATAAAACCCTAGAGCATATCCATCAAATTATAGCATATGAGGAAGCAATTGGCCCACATTGTCACATTCAACATATTAGAGAGTTTATCCTTAGTTTGTAGAAACATATATATATATATATTAACTTGTAGATGTGTAGATTTATATAAAACATTTCCCCAAATTCTATCTAAGAGTTTCTTAGAAGGGATCCCACCATCCTCCATCACCACAAGCATAGTATGGCCTCAACTTCTTTTGAATATTGTAAGGAGACGACATCAGATATCCCAGTCCCAATTATTCAAAACAGGGTACCATGGAGGCTATAATTCCAAGTAATATTGGATACTAAATCCTATGAGTATTCTAATGTCTCTACTCTTATTAACTCCCCTGAATTTATTCAATATTTTTCAGTGATAACTGAGGATCCACCAAGGAGGGCCCCTACTCAGGAAAGTCACTGCCCACATTGTGTGACCCTAATTCTAATCAAGGAACCAAACTTGATTTTATAGCCAAGAATATTCAGAAATATGGATCACCAAAAGGTAACCCATGATCCATCTGTATGTAATTTCCCTATTTTAAACTGATAGCCTTGAGTAATATAATAATATTCCAAAATTATAATGATTATTTTTCATCTCTTCACCAACAGGTGAAGGTAACTATCACTGAAAATGAACTCCCCAGGAAACTATAACCAAAAACTCAGGATGTCCTCCCTAGAACAACTAATATGAAGGTACTCTATGTAATACCATAATCAAAAACTTTATAGTTCCTCCCTATAAAATATGAAAATAAGGTCCTCACTGTATCACTATAATCAACTACTCATGAGGACCTCCCAAAGTACCAATCATTGACTTCCCCCCTGAAACACTCAAAATATAAATATTAAATGTTCTATTTATGGTATTAAACATAAAATCATGTTCTATAAAGGTCCTCACTATGGTAAAATGGAACTAAAAATATCTACAGGTCCCCTTCAGAGCACCAAACATGGAGTTCCTCCCTAGAGAAATGTGAATTTTGGTCAAAAAGGTCCTCCACATATCCTAATAGTTATCCAATAAGGAGATCATCACCTGGAATACTTTTCAATAGATAATTTTTATGAATACCCTCACTGTAAAAATTAAACTACTTTTAATGACCATTCAAGATCTTTGTGACCCTTGAGAGAGTGGGTGATTGAGTGGTCATATATTTTTTGTGTTCTTTCCCTTTTAAAAAAACCTTCACCTCTTGTTAGAGTTAAATGAATTTTTTGAATAAAAAACATAAAAACAACAACAAGAACAAGAAAATCACAACATTTACTAATCAATAATAGTATCTAGTCCTTAATATGAATTGGAATAAATTTAAGATACCATAGACCACTAGAAAACCTTCCTTTAATGATTAGATAAAAAAGGGTCTATCCATCACTAACAATGTAATATAGTTAGTTAAAAATGAATGTGATACTTGAATATTTGATATGATAAAATTGATTTTTCAAAAACATATCATACCTTCACAAACTAGATTTAACACATCCTCATTATATTGCTAGAATTATTTACACAAACACTTTTTTGAGTTATAACTTCTTTTAATTAGATTAATTTCACAATAGAGAGAAAAAAATATTTTTTCTATTTTCCTCCTAAATATTTTGATAACACTCTATTCAATAATTTTCACTCATCCCATTATCTAAAATTATAATATTTTTATTAATTCATCGAACCAAAAAACTTATCCTTTTGACTCATCATTTAAAACTATATACATTTCTTTCTTTTCAACTACAACAATCATTGCTTTCAAATATTTAATATTTCAAAAAACCCCATAAAGCCTCAAAAACCATCATTTATTTTATATCATGAAATATTTAAAAATCATACTTGTTTTAATTTATATCATTACAAAAAATTATTCTTCTCAAACAGCTCCAAAAATATCACTTAATAAAATCTATTCTCGTATCCACATCTAAATGTTTAATATATAAGGCCTACGGTCATGACACTTTTTCTTCACAGTACATAGCTCATAGTTCCAATGAATATGATTATATAAAATTGGATTCATCGATATTTTCTCTCAAAAAAATTAAATACCATCCATGCCTAACTTCCATACTTGATGAAACTCTCATACATAGCCAATTCATATTCATCATGCTTTCCATGAACATTAGTTAGCTTAGCCAACACTCATCCATATAAAATTATTATACGTGAACCATTCTCTTATGTTGATCCATTCATGTATATAACCAATTACATAACCATTTTGACAAAATAACCAACTCACCTCCATGTAGAAATCATGTATTTGATCCATTATCATACACATTCCAACACATATCAAAATTCATATATGTGGTCCATTATCATACACGATCCATTCGCATACTTGGTCTAGCACCAATCCAAATTTATATACCTGGATATCCTCTTTTATTGATTCAGATACATAGTTACATATATTTTCCTAGGTTGTAAAAATCATACAATGATATTTTCTAACACATGGAACATATTCATTTTTGTATGTGTGGTTCTCCACTTCTTCAAATAGCATCCTCAGAATCATTTTCCTCACCTTTTTTTATTCCTTCTTTTAAACATAATCGAAAAGATACTTTGCAAGAACCATGATATATATAATAAATATATTTAATCCTTGTAATAAAAAATCACTTTTAAAAAACTATTCTTGCATCAAAAAGTATTTTTTGTATTGGAAACAGAAGAAAACACCATAAGCATTCCCACATCTTGTTCATCATCTTCTTCACTGATAATAATTCAAAACCTCTTTGCCTCAACAATATTCCCCATTAGATTTTTCATTTCAACCATGAACAATTAATCAATGAAGCTATAAAAATTAGAACAATGAATCACTATACAATAATTATAAGCCCGGATGGTCTAACTCAGTATAGGGAAAAAATTAACAATATTATTGTATTGTCCACAAATTAGTGACAAAAAATATTTCTAAATTTTTTTACTCAATATTCCATGATCATATATTCACAACCAAAATTAACATTAACCTATAAGAAACAATTATTGGACCCACTTTAACAAAATATTAAAATAGGTAACATAGATCATACATGTTGACATCATTGGTTATCACATTTAAATACATCACCTAAATATATTCTCCCCTAAAATAGGTTAAGAATATACCTATAGATGAACATATGAATTATTTTATAATATTTAAATTCCATTAGGAATCAAGTATTTACATATTTATGTTTTTCTCTTCTCTATCTCTCTCTTTGACAACAATAAACAATGATAAGAGGAGGGAAAGGATGAAAACACATTCCATAGCCTCAAATAGGGTTTGGTTGAATAACCATTATCAACCACGGTTTCTCAAATGAATCATTTAGTAGTAGTTTAGTGAAAATATTGTCCAATTATTCCTTTTTAAGTATAAACTATAGTTCTAGTTCATTTAATTACATAGGATCATTGATAATGTGGTCGTTAATATCATTTTGATTTCATCTTTAATGTATCATAGGATTACAGGTATGATTAATAGTTATTTCATTATGAAAACCCATGAGATGTGGCAAGTTCAAATTAACCAAAAATTATTAAAACTATATCTTTATTCACATCAATATAATTATAGCATGAGTGGGAAGTACATAAACTTCTTCTACAGTCAGGATAGTTACTGAACATTACTTATTCAAATGCAATCTCACTCATATTTTTTCCAAAAAGAAGACTCCACCAGATATGGATCTCATATCATCGACACAATCAGTCTAATGTGTATCTATATAGAAAAATTAATTCAGATTACCTTTACTATAATAATTTACCCCACACATTATAGTTCCTTTAATCTATCTAATTTTTTTATCCTCAAAATTGGAGTTGATTAGTAAAATTTTAAATTTTTTTACAAAGGGAATCAACATAAATTGGTTCTACACAAGAGGTTATTAAATATATCATGATTATAATTAACATCATAAAATATTAAAGATCAAAATCCCTTCAAAAATCATCCTTAAAAAAATTTCCACTAATATGGGTTTCAAAACGTGTTTTTAATCTTCTGTATCAAATCATTCAAATAGCTCCTTGAAATATTTTTCTTTTGATGGGAAAGTTTTATCATTATATTAAGAGATTTTTAATCCAGTAAAGTTCTTCATTTTTTCTATCTTTGAAATTTCTAACCGTTTCATCATCTCTTTTTTAAAAAAAATTGTATTCTTATTCATTGTTTCCAGTATAAATGATATCATCAACATAAAAAATCATGATGATAGAAACCTCTTTATCTTATTTTATATAGAGGTTGTTATCCACTCTTAATTTCCTGAAGTTATGATTCCTTAAATGGTAATCTATCTTGTAATACCATTAAATTCTGGAATAATTAAATCCATATAAATCCTTCTTCTTCATGCACACATAGTTAACTTCTTTTCCAAGGAATAAAAGACATTTACACTCAATATATAATTCATCTTCATTTCTCAATTTACCAAGAGGGATTCACATCAATTTGAAACAAAATCACTTACTATAGAAATAGAAAGTAGGATTATGATGGGTTAAATTATTGATGTTAGTATAAAGTTCTTATCAAAATCAATTTCTTCAACCCATGAGTATCCCTAGAAAACCATTCTTACCTTGTCTTTAAAACATCCAATTTGTTCCAATTACATTTTTATCTTCATGTTTGGGTACCATATCTTATGAATTAACTTTCTCAATATGATCCATTTCTTCTATCATGAAATCAATCCACACTTGAATCTCAAATTCTTCCTCAATATCTCTTGGCTTAACCAGTGAAAATAATGTGTTATGTGAAGCAAACATCGTTGTTATTCTAGTTTAAACCTGTTTTCAAAAACATTAAATGATGTTCTGGGTCTATACCTATTTTCTCTATCATGGATGTGATAAATGGGGATGTTATTCATCCCTTGAAATTACTGATTATTCCTCTCAAACTTATATAGATTCAATACTTCAACTCTTCAAATGACATCATCATGTTTCTTATCATGAATATATTTATTTAATCCATTATTTAAATCTATATTCTCTTCTAAAATTATATTTTTTAGAAATTATATATTATCTGACTCAATGAATTTACCAATCCCAATGTCTTATCTTATGTATCCTCTACCATTTTAGGGTATCGAATGAAGATACCATCAAAATCTCATTGATAAAATTTCTCGATATTATCACCTTTGACTTTGAGAGTTGAAGGAATTCCAAAAACCCTAATATACTTCGAACATGGGGTATTATTATAATATATTTTATATTTGGACATGTTTGAGATTATTCTATAGAATCAAAAAAATTAATGAGGCCACTACCACAATATCCTATCTCTGTAAGAACTAAGACATATCATGTTCAACCAACAAGGTTTGAGCCTTCTTTATGAAACTTATTTTATTTATTTCAGCCACACCATTTTTATGTGGAGTTTACAGTGCACTAAATTCAAGATAAATACATTTCTTTTAATGATTAAATTCTAAAATACTAATTTTTTATTTTGTAAAAATATCATTTTTATTCTTCACAGTATAAACACACTCCTTTTCAGCACTTATCCTAAAACATTTGAATATATTAAGTGCCTCTAATTTTTGTTCTAAAAAATAAAAGTAATAAAAGTGAAATCATTATTAAAGGAAATAAAATAATTATCTACATTTTTTATTATAGTCTCATGGTCTCACAAGTTTCAAAATAAATAATATCTAAAGTATGAGATGTAAGTACCTCAACCTTTTTGTGTGAAGTGTTTGGAAATTTCTCTTCTCAACATATATAACAACACTAACATTTTATTCTTATTCTATTAGATATATTAAAAATAATTCCTATATGTTTTAGCTTATTAATATTTCTTTATCAAAAATGACCAAGCATTTTATGTCACAACTGATTCACTTCCTTCATTCTCATATAACATGAATTTTGAGAAGAATCTACCAAAAAAAAGTTTCCCTTTGTTAATTATCCCACAACTTCTCAATATTTAATACTTTTAAATAAAAACCAATATTTTTATACAATATCATCATTTCCTTTATCACAGAGCATAGAAACACTTAAACAATTATGTTTCAACCCATCAAAATGTATGGTGCTCCAGGATTGTAGTTTTTCTTATCTAATAGTTACAAATACAATAACCTTAATTATAAGAGAATCTTCATTTCCAAAATTTATTATGCCTTCATTTCATTCTCTCAAATTATTTAATATCTTAAAGTATAATTTCATATATGAGGAACACCCACTATCAAAAATGTAAGGTTGTTCTCATTTTGTATCCTTGAGTGCATTTTCAACCACAAGACCAAAATTTTTCACTTTTTTCCATTTCCTTATGATTTTATTTTTTATATTAAAATATATATTATGATATATAAAACACAATAAATTTTTTTTCAAGGTTTCTAGAGAGATCAAAACTCTAATATATAGATTTATAATGTTGGAATCTATTTTTAATCTTCAAATTATATTTTTCATCTTGCTTTTGATTTTTCCTTCTTATAGTGAGTTGAATCCCCCTATAATTAAGCTTTAAATTCCCTTTTATTCAATGTATTAATGATGTTGTAACCAACACATATTTTTGGTTTCCTAAATCCTCTGAAAAACATACAATATCCATAAAAATAATATTTTCCTTTTAAACATTTATGGCATCCCTAACTATATATATGGTTTCTAGTATCTTTGTTAACATCAATCATGGATCCTTTTTATAAACTAAAATTTTTATAGACTCCTAAAATATTATTTATATAATTTTTCATCCTAACCTTATTAGAGTCTCAAGTTAAAGAAGTTTTAAATTTAAATTTTCCTTTCTCTAAAATTATAGAATTTTTTAATTCACTTGTTTTACCAACATGAATGATCCTCCTTACATTATTCTCTTTCTCATAAACTTTCCCAATATCTTAAGCCTTGTTACTAACCTTTAAGTATGATATTTTATGATATTTCTATGATTCACACTCTATAGATCTTTCACTAAACTTTAAAATTGAATTCGAGAAATTATATTTTCATTATTTAGATTCACTTATTTTTTATTGTATAAGATCAATTTCTTTATCATTTTAAATCTTCTTTTCTTCAATATTGATGTTGATATTTTTATTTTCATCAAGTGTCTTCTTAAGGTTTAAATATATTTTAAAAATTTGGATTTTTCTTCTTCATGCATTTTTTCTTGATTGTTAATAGGTTGAAAACCTACTATAACATATTTTTCTATTTATATATCCTTTAAATTATCTAGATACATTCTTTTAATTAAATAATTAACATGAACTACTTCTATGATTCCTCATATTCTTATTTATTTTTGTTTCTTCAATCACTATAAAATCCCTCATCATTGACAATTTCAATAATAGTCTTCTCAGCACCTTCTTTACTGGAATCTAAAACTCAAAATTATTCTTCAGTGTCATCATGTTACTCACATTTGGATAGAAAATTTCTATTTTTAGATTTAGAAAAAAATATTATTTCTTATTTTTTTAGGTATTTTATTTATCTTTATTCTTCTTTAGTGTTTTTCTTGGACTTCCATTATTTATCAATATCATCATCTTCAATTAATATTAGGAAACAATTTCAATTCTCTAATGGATTTATATTGGAATTTCATCAATGGAAACCTTACATTACACTTATATGATAATATATTAACATTTCTGGAAAATAAATACATGAATTCATTGACATTATTTCTCACCTCATATTTTAAATCAAAATCGCTGACTTATTTCTCAATAAAAGCATTATTTAACTATTCCTTGGTTCATTTGGAGAATATTTCATGATCATACTTTACCTTAATTTTTATAGAATTACACTTTATCATCTCATGTGTAATGATAAAACTATATAAACCATAAAGAGATATTTTTTAAGGATATCAATATTTTAATGAAAAAACATTGCCATCAATTTTTCCAGGAATAATTCTCAATATCTTTTTAATAATTGTTTTATCAATTAATTTTTATCTAATACTTTTATGGAGATTATAATATCATTTAATCTTATGAAGAAATCACTAAGATATTCATTGTATCCCATTTTCAGATTTTTATATTATAGTCAAAAACTTTTTAACATACCTTTATTCACTTTCATGTTCACTTTATAAATATTTTTCATCTTATCCTAGACTCCTTTCACCTATCTAATTCTTTTAACCACTGGGAATTTAAATTCTAAGATAGAGGAAAGAATAGAATTTCTAGCATGCCCAAAATTCTCTAGATTTTTCTTTTGTATAGATATTAAGGGAGAACCCTCATTTATAGGACCAAAACCATCTATATAAGCTTTGAGTACATCAAAGAAAATGGATAATATATAGTGAATAATATTATAATTTTAGATATGATAGAATTTCCATAAAAATGAGACTCCCCTTACTATTAATAGAGTTCATAACATGCATAGAGAACAACTTCATTAATCTAAATACATACTAGATTCAATAAAGGGAACCTAGTTCTAATAGAAATTATAATGTCTAGTCAATAATAGTGTGACCACTGAGCAGGGTGAATTGGTTTTCATTTCTCTTTATGTTTTTCTCTTTCTATAAACAAAATTTTCCTATGGAAATAGATATATGACTGTGATGAATTATATCACACAAGCACACCCGTAGGAATCCAACAATTTCCACGTCCCACTACTCAATAAGAGTAGTTAGTCATTTTCCTGATCTAGAAACAATCTATACTCATATAGTTTACTGGAAATCAACCCTTTATTTTTTCTAGAATATAAGGTATATCCATCACTCATGTTTCACTATATTCAATTGACAGGTCATTTTATCCTCACATAGTTGATATGATACAATATATTTGGAAATAATAGAAAAGGAACTCACTAATATGATTTAACACACCATCACTATGATACTTGGATTCTTCACACTTTTTCTTCTGGAAGTAATATCTCTTCCTCCTTTGATTTATTACACAATAATGACCAATAACTTCTTCTTTTTTTCACTTTTCTTGCTTATTAATTTGATAACACACTCTTATCAAATTTATACCCTTCCCATGATATGTTAAAATAATAATTTTATTAATTCAAAGTAACTAAAATATTACTCTGCTTATATATAATTTAATACAATAGACTCTTATTTCTTCACCATAGAGAAGTTAATCAATTTATAGTCTTTAATATTTAAAATACTCCCCCTAAACACTCAAACACCATCCATTCATTTTTATCACCATATATGCATAAATGACACACCCTTTAATTTAGATCATTCCAAAAAATCTACATTCAAAATATCTTCACAAGTAAAAAATAATAAAAACTTTGCATATACCCACAACTGTGAGTTTAATATTCAAATATTAGATTAGTTCGTCCTTTGATTTTTTGGAAAATATATTGCAGTTTGAATTCATACACCGAGCTCCAAATGAATACATAAATATTTTATCTCTAATGTAACCAAATCCCTTCCATGACTCATTCAAAAATATGATACAAGTTTTGTGCATAGATAATTGAATTTAGTCATTCTTTGTATTTATATTTCTTGATAATTCAAGTTATCATTTACAACAAATTCCTAAAATCGAACCATTCACCTATGTTTATCCATTCTCATATCTAACAAATTTTCTAACATGGCCAATTTTCCTATGTGACTGAATCTCCTCAATAGATAAATCATGTATCTGATTAATTTTGATATGTGTTCTAGAACATATCAAAATTCATATATTTGTTTCATTCAAATATGTGTTCCATTCATATATATGGTCCATTCCCACACACAGTCCAACACATATCAAATTTTTTGTAGATATATGCTTCCATGGATTTAGTTACACATAATTATATTCAGATAAAAAGAGTTTACTACACTAGAAATACATTGCGTGGATATTTCCTTTCATGGAGCACATATGTAAACTCACATATGTGGTTTTTCACTTCTTCAAATAGCATACCAAAAAATATCTTCTTCACATTTATTTTTCATGAATTATTTAAAAAATTATCTAAAAGATCCATTTCATGATTAAATATAACTATTATCATGATATTTAAACATCATAATTTTAAATCATTCCTTGTTATCATATTTAAAGACACTTTCTACAACATAAAATTATTTTTGTATTTACAACAAAACACAACACCATAAGCATTCCCGCTTCTTGTTCCCAAACTTATTCACCCACAACCACTCAAAAACTCTTGGACACAACACTACAAAACTATATTTCTCTCCCTATATATTATTTAATAGATATCCTCTTTATAAAATCAAAAAAAAATCATGTGAGGGTCTTCCCCTTGAAGGAAACCAAACAATTGGTAACCACAAAGACCACCCACATGGAAACAGATATAAAAAATGAAAGATTATCCCTAAAATGCTATATTGAATATTTTCTCACTAGGATTATGAAAAGATCATACATAATGTAACTACCCTTAATGGAAACCAAGAGATCATAATCACAAAGGTCCATCATATGGTAACCAAGCTATGAAATCTGGATTTTCTCACCATGGAAGATGTTATAGAATTCCTCTATGTGGAAAATCATTCTTACAAAATAGTGGTTCTCCACATAATAGAGAGTTAAAAATTAACCAAATAGGTCCTCCCCATTGTTCTAATTAAAAATACCATTATCAAAATGACATTTCATTTTGTTTCCATGGTCCTCCATGTTTGAGAACAACTCTAAAGTCTCACACATATCTGGAGTAACATGAGAAACCAAGTCAAAATAAATTATATTCCCCTTCACTAATCAGTAATGTTTCTTCTTTGTCAATGGGTATTCTGATGTTACAATCATCATGTGTTCCTCCCCATGATCATTCACAATTTTATGTAACCAAATAGGTTCTGAATAATTCTATTTCTATTAATAAATTAGTGGAGAAATTTACCTTTGTGTTTAGATTAGGAAGAAGAAACCCCATTTTAGGATACACTAACTCCATTATCAATTGGAAGGAATTTTATGAAGACATAATACTAGTATTTTTTTGACCATAGTTACTCTACTATATGAAATTCCCAAGTATTTGAAAGGGTAACACATGCGACATGTTTTTCTTAACATATGGTATACCATTTATCATCTCATACCCAAGTACCTACCATACTTATAGTTCAATGAATGTCAGAAGAAAATATATGAGAATTGTGTCCATTTATAATTCATCACCATTTTAGTGTCTTCAAAGCCAATGACAAGGAAACAATGTTTGTTTATCCAACATACATTCCTTAAAAGTATTATTCTCTTTCCCAAATATACGTTAAACCCCTTCTTGATATGCATATCTTCAGTTGGGGTAAATATGGATCCCTATATTTAAGACCACTCACTAGAAAAAAAAGGTTTTATAGGGATATAATTTACAATTTCATTGATTTAGTGAAATCATATGGTACTAAATCCATATATTATAGTTTATTTGTCTAAAAAAGTCAATCCATTCCTAAAAACAAAAAAAAATTACCTCATATGATCTATCCATTGACATGATCTTGCATCATGCTACTAAGATGGTAAATCAAGCTTCAAATGTTTTAGAAATAAAACAAATAATCATGAAATAAATTTTTATTATGGGAATTTCTCACCAAGAAAGGGAACCAAATCTTAGTCATTCCAGGATAAAATCATGAATCTCCAATAATTCCACAAAAACATTCCCAGTATATGTATAAGAGCTTCCCCTACCCATAGGTCCAAAGGTGTCTTCTCTACCATTTTTTAACCAATGATAATTAAACCCATAGTAGAGTAAGTTCTTGATTGTAACTGATCAAATTTCACCTCATACATTAGGTTTAAGGTCATTAATACCTCCACTTACTCTATAGAGGTTAGAATTTTTCAAACTGGGTGGAACTTCACCACAAGATATATCAAACCCACTCAGCAGATGAAATTAAAAACATCCTTCTTAGACATTTTAAATCAAGGAGGATTATGTATTTTCCCTTGAATAATATTTATAGAATGATGAATTACTTTACAACTCTTACATTAATGATAATTATTTTCCTAATATATTATTAACGAAATTAAATTTCATTTATTTCAATATAATATGTATTTACAAAAAAAAAAATTGATGTAGAAGAACATGATGAGGAGGTATCAGTTTGAAATTTAGTGTACATAAAAATGTATAAATAGGGCATAATAACCCAACACCATAGGTTGACTCATGATCTAGGAGATTATCTATATATTCAACTAATACCTACTCAATAAGATTGTGGTGACGATAAATGAAAATTTTTGGTAGTATATACCTCACATCAACTACCCAAATAAGCTTAGGTACTTTTTTTTAGGAAAACATTTCCCAATATAAATTTGAGTAATAGAAATTGAGGTGACTAAATGATTAATTTTATCAGGGGAAAAGTATATACTAATTGAATATTTTATATCGGGGAAAATATTTATCCTCCAACAAGTCCCCTTCAACAAGAATGATGTACATGCCCAATAAGAGAAAATCTGGGCCATCAAACCAACATAGGTCTAAGAAATTCATTTTCTCTATCCTATATGTCCATGGGATATAAATAATTACCTCCCCTAAGGAAATAACTTAAACCATTTAAAGCTAGTTATCCCATAAAAACTCAAGAAAAACAAAAATAATAGGAATATATGAGTTAACTATATAACGTTCCTTCCACAACCTTCACTCAGGAATCTATAAAAGAGATATTCCTATTATAATTCCATGACTCCATTGATTCCCTAACTTATCAAATAGAAACCATGGAGGGATGTTATGCACTAGTGAAACCTGAGAGGAAACTATTAAATGGTTGTATATAATATTCTCTCCCTAAAACAAACATTAGGAATCTCACATTCCTGATATTCAATGGTATGGGAAATATTGAGTATCACCTAACACACATTGTGTCTTAATGTGTCTCTATTATGGGAACACTAGAGTAATAAGAGGAAGAAAATATATGTGTTTTTTATAAACAATGGAAGGAAAATAATTTTTCTTGTATAATGACAAACTATCTGAATTATTCACCAATTGAGAATATCGTTTAATGTATTTCATTCTCCAATAAGTTCTATGATGAGAAGGAAAACCCCACTAAACCTCTCAAATTTACAAAATGTCAAAATTAAATCATTTTGGACTTTATCACTAATAAGAAACACCTAATCATTTCCTTAAATATACAGCTTCTATAACATAGTATGTAAGAGATGTTCTCATAAAATAATCAAGAATATTTGTAAATAGTACTTATTACTATGAAATATCCTCAGGGATTTGGGGGGTTTACAGCAATCTCTTTACATCTTTATGATGTTATCCTTTGTTTTAAGGAAAAATATCAGTTTAAAACATCAACACATGTGATGGAATGGATAAAGGATGATTGTTTGATTGAATCGCTCAAACCTACACTAATTTTATCTCCAACCAAAAAGCATACTCAATATCATTTTGTACCTCCTTTTAAATAACAATTGAAACAATAGTTCCATCATCAATATTTAATGAAATTGTATAATCCCCATAATTTCAAAAATTAGAATGACATTATTTTTTCTTCTATAAGGAGCGGGTTCTAGGATTATTCATCACCTCCCTAAGGATGAATATGGGTAAATTAAAAGATATTAGGATACCCATTGATGTCAGAATGAATGACCACCCTAATGGATTCCCCTTCCACATGATATTAAGGCATAATATGTAGGAAAGATTCATCATCAAGGATATTCTATAGAAGATAATTGACTCCAAGATTATAAAGTTGTGTAAACCCTAAGAAAAGGTGACCTATGTCACTACTACTACATCTGTCTTAGGAGGGTGGTATGAAATCCAATAAAGGCATATATAGAAACTTTATCATTGGTTGATGTGGTTGTTTCTTAGTTTTGTGCACGAAATACACAAGGAACAAATAAATTAACTTGTAATGACCCCAATGAATTTGACCTATCATGATTTAAGTTTAAATGATAGGGGGAGGAGTGAATCAATGAGTTCTTTTTATTTTATGTTTCCCTACTTATGAAATAACCTTTTCCGGGTATTAAATATTTTTTCCCTTCTGAACACAATTCAACCACACAACCATAATAACACACAGATTTATGAGGTCCACTACACAACAAGAGTATCTACGTCGTTGGTATAGTTTGGAAACAATCCAATACCACACAATTCACTAGAAAACAATCCATTGATGTGGAATACAATGAGTAGGATATTCCCTTACAATCTTATAGCACTATGAAAACAATCCAATAGTGTGTGTGCTTCTTCTAGGACAACATTATGCAATACAATGTTACGGTGCATCTAGATCCACTTCCAAAATTTTGATCTTTCAAAACAATTCATCTCTTTTCTACCTATAATCTGGTTAGAACATCCTTCAGTTCTCTGTGAACTATCCTGCTTCCTCTTCAAATTTCATGTATCATCCATGAACTGAGTTTCAACCTATGGTGCAAGTGCTTTGCAGACCAGCTCTTATTTCATGAACTATCTCTGCTCAACAAATTCAAAATACCTATCATACCACCTTTCCTATGCAATCCCTTTTCCATTGTAGGCTACAGAGACCCGAAAACTATATTTGTGAATTTTTTCTACAAACTATATCCTTTTCAAAAATCTTTCCTCTGTGAACTCTTCTCATTCTCGTAATTTTCCTTCACAAACTAATTAGTAATTCTCCAAAATTCGTCCCATAAAGATAATAACATACTATAAAATTCTATCTCTTAATGAAGGGATTGTGGTCATTTATAGAGAAAAACAAATATGCAAAACTCGCTAACCCATTTTACCCAAACTTTCTATGTGGTGTAGCCTTCACTGTAGACTATATTTTGCAGTCTGCGCAGCACCTTTTATCCTCTAGTGTGATTGGTATCTTCTGTAGAAAAAAAACCTTTGTATATCCTCAAGTCACTACCCCTTTTTCGAAAAAGAAAATCCTCCCACAAACTTCAAGCCTCCCACAAACTAAAATCTTCCCACGAACCTTTTTTCCCTCCATCATAATGATTACATCATAATGATTACATCATAAGTTCCCCAAAAAAATTGTGATATTTTTGGAATGTAAATCAGTAAATCATTGTCATATTTACCAAGGCTTTTACAAATTGAATTGATTTATCCTTTTTGACAATAAAAGAGAACACTCTTTAAAAATAGACTTTTCTTGCTACTAAAAACCTTCTCCATCCAACTTGGTCACAACACACGTTGCCTCCTAAAATACCTGAGGTGACATATTCACCCTCACATTCACTTAAGATTAAAACAATTCATCATTGGTGGAATATGACGCAAGAATAGGATCTCATGTTGTATGTTAAGGTGTCAAAAACTCTTTAGGATTTCAAAACCCAATCACTGATATGAAAATAACCACTCTACCAAATAAAAGATTCATTAGAAAATGTGTCCCCTTATGATTTAGTCAATGTAATACACTTTATAGACCACTTCTCTAATAAGGGGGACTTATATGAACCCAAATGCCCCATAAATAATTATGGAATAGGCTATAGAGGTTAGGGAATATGAAATTTTGGTTGGCCCTATTGGTCAGTCATCATTTTCACAAAATCAATATATGCAGCTGAAAACTAAAGAGAAGAACTCTAACAAGCTCGATAAGAAAATAAATCTCATCCTAAATCATAAAAGAATCATTTAAACACAATTATATTTGAATATCATTTAACATACCAAAAAATTATTTGTCAACATTATAAGTTGGGAAGGCCAGTTCGGACCAACCCAAAGATGGATGGGATATCATCCAATTTCATTAATGGAATGGAGTCACCAAGAATTTCAACATCAACCCCAAAGGCTCAATATATTGAAAAGACTCAAGGAAGGATCAATAAGAACATGGTATAGATATACAATATGTTAAAGAGTCGCACTATAATTTATCATAGTCTTTCATTCTTGCATTCCCATCACCTATAAAAAGAACTTAGAGTAGCCCTTATTGAGTCTATTTTGAGTCCTTATTGAGTCTAATATTGATCTGGTCAGATATGAAGTATACCTTATAGATACTAACTCTATGGAGTTTCTAATGTCCATTTATATCATAAAATAAGATCAATAATCTACCATATAATGGAACATCAGGCCCTTTCATATATCTATAATGCTCGAAGATATTTAAATCCATCATGCCCTAGTTGAAAATGGTTCTAATATCAGTCTCATTCCAATTTGGACCTTTTCTTGTATATTACATAGAAAATATAACTTATCCTCTGCCAACCTCACAATTCTACAGTATTACAAGAGAAATTAGAAACCACATTTAATAATTATAGCGAGATCCAATTTCATGATCTCATTTTTTATTTTGAATTTATAGTGGATCACTAAGACACAATTTTCAACATCCTTATGGGAAGGTTATTGGTTGATATGTATGTAGTGGTGTCCTCAACATATCACCAATGACTAAAATAATTTATTAATGAGAATTTTTGGGTGGTGTATAGTGATATACCCACTTTTGAGTCATTTCAATATCAATACACTGATGTTGGGTACTATAAGAGGGAGGGGAAGAAGTTGATAGAAAATAAAACCATACACAAATGGTAATCCATTGAGTGAACATAGTAAGGATTTTGTTTTTCCCATCATCTAAATTATAGTGAAAATATTAGATCTCGTTACTCATTTTATCACATTGGTAAGTATCGTAAGTACTATAATTACATTACTCTCATGTGACGGTAAATCGGATGCCTCCATTGAAAAGATACCACTAATAAAGGAACAGATCATTTCACAATTTATGTGAATCAATGTTTACCTCAAGAAAAAATAATTGATTATGGTTTCGACTGATGTTTCAATGGAATATAATAATCTCTTTGATCAATTGGACATGAAACCAAGAAGAATATCATGATTTTTAGGCCCATTTATTCTCATTCACATGGTGTCACCTATGTGAGACCAACACATCCAGTCAAAAAATCAATATGATCTCAGTAATGATTCTAATTCCACAATATCATCTCCACATTCCCAAGGTTCTTGTCCAAATTTTTCACCTAGAAATAGTGAATAAAATGAGGTAGATGTTATTGATGGTCATGTGGTATTATTGGATGTTTTCTATACCACCATTCTTGAACTCAGACACATGATTGTGAGAATGGTGTAATTTATATATCCTATTTTAATCTATGCCACCTTGTCTATAAAACTTAGCTTATGAACAAAAATTTCTTGGAGCAACACTAAGGTACATTTTTGAATAATTACATCGTATTTTATGGGTTATATCCCAAACTATCTAACCATTATTTGGGTTTTCTAGATGACCATAGTTGTTATGAACATGCAGTATAGGTAATTCATCTGACCCATGCTTCCATGGTGGAATCTGAAGTTGATAATCTAAATCCAACACTATACCAGAAGTTCAATAACTAAAATGGAATTTTATCCCCATCCTTATTAATAAATGGAATGGAAAAATTAGTGATTATAATGAACTCAGTGATCTCAATCATCACAACCCAAAGGGAAATTTCCTAGTCTGAATCATAGAGAAACTGATTGATGAAACTGTGAGTTTTTTCTCCCTTTCCTTTATATATAGAGATTAATACTCTAATCATATCTGAATATCCCTCAATGATAAAGAGGATACTAAATTTAGTGCAACACATGGGTTATAATATGAAAAATTAATTTCCTTTATGTTCGACAATATTTTAACTACCTACTAACATTCGATGCATCGTATTCTCAAGTAATTTATAGGGAAGTCCACATAATGTTTCATGTATGATCTAGTGGTTAAATCTGAATAGCACTACTTTCATCTCAAAGATAATGAATCCATTTTCCATAGGATAAATTAAATAATCTTTTAGATAAATTCTATGAAATGTGATTTTGGAGTATCATAAGAAACATTTCTTAGCAATGTATTATAGGAATATGTTATTTAAGTCGACCTTGATGCCTTGTGGGAAAAGAGGGTTTAGGGGATGTCTAAGTATTAGTTATGAGGGGGTTGAATTTTCTACATTACTCATCATTTTAGGTTATCAATGTTTTTCTTTCTGAGAAACTCCCAATTATTCCCACATACATAAATGAGTATGGACCTAATTACCAAAGGCATGTAGTCAATTAGGGATTCAAATCTAATGAAACATAAGAATTCACATTGGTTGAGAGAATGAGAATTTGGGATCATCACACCATTTAGGTGGAGTTACATCCTACTCCAGGATGCTCTTATTGATTTAAGATATGTTTCTGAATCTCCTCTTAATCCCAATAAAAGACCGGTTATCCTAATAAAACGATCAAGTGTTTATCCCTTCCATGTGTAAATAGGGGTATATTAATTAGTCTTTCTATATTTATCTGAGGTTCTCCATTGATTTCCCATTAGAAAATATTTTCTTATATTTTTAATCCATATAACCCGGCACTCCATAGTTTACTTCCATCCTGAGAGGTGATTAAATCTTGAGGATGGGATTGAACCTTTTTGAGAAATTTTACAAATCCTATTTTGAAGAGTAATAAAAACTCACATATTTCATTAGAACTATGTATAAAATCATACAAAAAGGATTTATATGAGGGAAATAAGTCACTGGGTGTTTAGCTCGAGCATCTATAATGGCATATTATATATCTTGGTCATGGCAGGAATTACATTCATAGTAGTTTGATCACACCCCCAAGACTTTCCCCAAGGTTGATTCTCTTGTATTTTGTTGTTTAATGGGTCATACTCACTGAGGATTCCCTTACAGGGGAGATTCATGATTCAAGTGATATGATCATTTCAAATCCCAAATCCCACATAAACCTTTCTCAGTGTGATAAAGAACGATTAGAAAGTGATTAGTGTCATTTCATATAGATGCGGGACTTACACATTGGGAGAACCTTATGGGTTGTTTAATATGTATCTTGGGCCATAGGAAGGAATCCTATGTATCCTGATTATAGAAGGAATCATATTCATTATAGTTTAGTTACCTTCTCACTCTAATGATGGATGGGGAAGAATGATAATCCCATGGGAGAGATTGGATCTCGATGGTTATAATGTCGAAGACATGGAGGGACCTACATAGAGGTAGATTCCCATTGGAGCTCAGCATTAAAATAGAATCCTACATATCATGTTTAAGGTTGAAATCAGTGCTCTCATAGTACAGTTATATTCTCACTCTGCTGATGGATGGGGATTAATGATAATATCATGGTAGAGAGTGGATCCTAATGGTTATAGTGCCAGGGACATGGAGGGACTTACACCGAGGTAGATACCTATTAGAGCTTGGGCCTTAGAAAGGTTCCCCTTGTATCTTGGTTTTGGAAGGAATCATGGTTATCATAGTTCAGTTTTGGGTATTCCAAAATATATCCACTAGATAGGGTTATCATGTCCCAGGATGCCTACCTCACATGTCCTGGTTTCCTACTTAACATATACTGATTGTCTTCTTGATATGTCCTGATTGTCTTCCTGAAATGTTTGGGGTATCTTTATGACTTTTCTAAGGGTTTCCAAACATGTCCTAGTGGCCCAATGGACATTCCCAAACACAATCACATGATCCAGTGGACTTTTCCAAAGGAAATTTAAAAATATAAAGGATATCTCCTGATGAAGGATGACATGTATGGAGTGTGATGCGTGATCAAGGATGAAAAATCTTGAAGATATCACATGATCAAGCCTAAAATGTTTGATGTACATCACATGATATAGATTACTTTTCTGCAGTACATCACATGATCTGAATGACTTTTCTGAAGTATATCACATGATTTGGATGACTTTTCTGAAGGACACCGTGAGATATGGATGAAATGTCTGCAAGATAATGTGATACCTATGTGGCATGCCCTGGTACCTCCGCATGATTTGGGAGATATGTAGGGAGTAAATTTCAAGCTTCCATGGGAAATTCTGAATGAATTTTCAAAACTTGGGTGGAGTTCTTGGAGAGATTCGCACGATTTTCTTATCATGTCCAAGGGACACAACATGATCTAAGTGACATGTCAGGAGATTATCACATGACTTGGGAGACATGTCCCAGTACTATCACATGATATGGGTAGGTCATGTGTAGTTTATTAATATCAGTGTATCCATCTTCGCATAATTCTCCCATATTGGTTCATCTTTATTCCAAACATTATTACTTATGCACCTCAAGTTTCTTCCAGTTTTGTTTATTTTAGGTTTCATAAGACCCAGTTTACATATAGGACATCTTTCTCATAACCTGATCAATATACTATAATTCATTCACATGATATATAGATTGATCACATGAAGAACATATTCAGGTTTCTTGATACTTTAGGTCATTCCTTATATTTTACCTTGCGAAATACCATTATCATTTCATGAATTATTGCTATGAGAATTATTCTTTTGTTCTCAAGTGTAGGAGTCCATGTGCTATTTCTTATGTTAAGGGGGAGGGCTTTATTGGGCTCACTGTCCTATTTGTATGCCTCCATTCATAGCGCATGTCTCCTAGTTGGTTGATGAAGTTGATGGAGGTATTTTGGTGTCACACACTTCGTATGATCCTATTGTGTTTTGTTCATGTCATTACATGATGAGAGAGTCCACGAGAATGTTCCAACATATCTATGTTTATTGGACCCCATGAAATCAAAGGTATTGTCACTAACTATGTTTATATGTCAAAGAGTCTCCATAAGGTCAATCCAACATGTCTAAGAGTCTTCACGTGATCAGGATTCCTATTGAAAGCCTTTCACATGATCGAATGTGACAATTTTGGGGTCCTCTATGAGACTAAGGCAGCTTGTCAATGGGTCCTCCATTGGATCTGGTTAAAATGTTTATATCCCCTCACAAAATCATGATGTTTTAAAGTGTATTGTTCCAATACATGTCCTATTTTTATGTTTTAATGATTCAAAAAATCGATAATTTTATTCTATCATGTTTGTTAGGTACTTAAGATTTTATTCCTATTATTATAGGTGTTCAAGTATTTATCTTACATAAGAATATTGTCTTACTATGTTTAAGAAACATCATTAGTTACTCAGAAATATAATGGAGAACATAAGACTTTATCTTATCATGTTCAGCCAAGAGAGACTTATAGTAAAAAAAAATATATAAAAGGATTTTATTCTTTTTAAGAATGTTCAAAACTAGAAGAAGTTGAATAAAATTTAGTGCTACATCAATAACACTTTATCTTACACTGGAAAATTATCTTATGATACATTGAATGGTGTTTATCTTATAAAGACAAGCTTCTTTTTCTTACAAACATATATCTGAAAATGAACAGTATGTTCAGCTGAAATCCTTTTAAGATCTAATTGTACATAATTTCATGATTATCATTGATAATATTTAGATAATTTATTTCATTCCTATTGATTCCATTAGGAGAAAATTATATTTTTAAGGAAATATCGCACTACATAGGATTTACCATGAATATGAAGATTCAGAGAATGATAAAATCTCAAACATTGTGGTCTCAAAAGAAATTCCATATTTGGAAGGATAAAATAAATAATCTATATTTCCTATATTATCAGGATTATTTCATCAATAATTTGACCATTAGAGTTATCCTATTCTTAAATTTGAAACAGCATATAAAAGGAACAACCTGCTGTAACTAAAAACAGTGGAGAAAAACAGAAATGAATAAAGTAAGAATGTATTCTTTGACCTTGTCAAATGCCAAAGATCTATAAATATTTAAAATTAGTATGTCTGATTTATAATCTTATCATCTCTATCCATTTCATTGAAGATCATCTTAAGCTTGACTCAATGATAATCATTTCTCAGGATGAATCTTCATATACTCTCAGTTTCCTCTTACAACTTTACGCCACAAATATTTTCTCAAATATTGTATCTTATTTAATGGGTATTAACTATATGTATGTGTTTTTTTGGGAACTTGAATAGTTATTTTAAATGGGGAACCTATTTTAATTATCTTGGACCATTTTATTAAGTGACATATGCTTGTACTCGGCTGGGATCCCCCAGTAAAAGGTTTGTTTAATGAAAAAGACCAAGCTTGTGGACTAGATCATTGGTGGAGTGGACTATAGGATTTTTTGTTCACTGAACCATTACAAACATTTATGTTAAATTTTCTTTAGGCATATTTAACATTTATATTTAATATACTCTTAAAAAATTTTAATTGGGCTAGAATACCTCAAAAAGCGTGGTATATATTTCAAAGAATATTTATAAAACTCAATTCACCCCCACTTGAGTTATTTAGTCAGTCATTATCTGGACAATACTTGGTATCATAGCAAGTTAATCTTGAGTTAAGTACTATCAAAAGTTGATGTCCAATGATCTATATTTTAATGGATGTTATGGAGGATACAGAGAAGTTATGTCAATGGTCATATATCATTACTTCAATGGTAAAAACTAAGGTTTTTGAAAATCTCGTATGATCAACTATCTAAATAATCTTAGTCTAAAAGTATATCTCAAAGAAGTTAAGACCTATGAAATTCCTAAGACAGAACCTAAAACTTAGGATGTTGTTGTTGAAGTTAACTATGATCTAAATTCAAATCCTATGAATGCTATAATCTTTAGGTTTGGACTAGATGAGTTTAACCAAATATCTCAATGTCAAACAGTACCTAAAATATGGACTACTATAGAAATATCATATAAAGGAAATGATAATGTGAAATCTATTAGATATGATACAGACAAGCTTAATTTAAAAACTTTAAAAATGGATGAATAGGAGAGTATTAATCAACAGAATGGAAGAATCACTAAGTTCATGAACAACATTTCTTTTGTAGGAATTCATATCACTAATCATAAACAAGCATTAAAAGTTCTCAGAGTATTATCACCAAAGTGAATTGGAATATCAATAGTTTTCAAATAATATAAAGAGGTAAGATATTTCAATATAAATGATATCATTGGAACTCTTATAATGTATGAATCTGAGATGGAAACTATAAATAAGAATCCTAGAATAATCAAAAAGGAAAATTCTACCTTGATAACATCTACCTTTAAAGATGATAAAATGATCTGAAGTGAACAAATTTCCAAAGAATTTGAGGAAGAAGGATTCTCAAACAAAGATGAGTCAAGTGATGATCTTGCTCAATTTTCACGAAAGTTCAAAAATATATATATAATAAGAGATGAGGATTCATATGGCCATTCAACAAGAACAGAAATCATGGGGTGAAATCTAAATATTTGAGATCCAATCAATGTAAAAACATAAGACACATCAATCCTGACTATCTGAGAAATAAAGACAAAATGAAGATAGAAAAAAAATCCATAAGACTGGATATTTGAAGTATAATAAATCCAGTAATTCTAACTAGAGAGATTTTGAAGATTCTAGTGAATTCACATCATTATAATCAAAATCTAAAACTACAAATCGAAAGGCTATCATGTGCTTTATGTCCAATTAGAAGAGGTATATTCTTACTACTCATTTGAGCATGAACTTGAATCATAAAATGAATATTGATAATAAAAATAACTAAATGAATATTAAACCATATTGGAAATAATGTATGAGTTTGAGAAAAATAAAAAAAAATCTATTCAAAATTCCTATAATAAAATCATTCATGAAGAAGAAAATCAGAATAATCAAATTTTATAATTGAAGGATCAACTGGAAAAATCTATTGTCTAAAATGCTGAAAAAGTCAAAACAATTGAAAATATATAGAAAGAAGTTAAAAATTTTAAATATTCTACAAGTTTTTTTACAAAATGATAATATTTCATAAACAAAATTCATTGGAAAAAAACATAGAAAAAAAATTTAAATTGGGAGAAAAGGAAAAAATCAAATATTTATAGTAACTATTTTCTTGCCTGTTAAAAAATTTTCCAAAATTTGCCTATTTTCATTATGGTAAAATAAGAAATTATGAAAAAAAAATATTTTAGAAATCCTCATATTGGGGTAATTAAATATGTTTTTCTTTAAAAACATTTTCCAAAAAAAACTGCAATGTTTTTTGGGAAAAAGAAAAAATTTAGGATACCTAGATCTTTTACAAATAACATTTCTAGACCCAAAATAATTTTCATACCAAATAACTCTTTTGTTTTATTTCTCATTGTAGGAAACTATCCATATGAACAACAATGAAAAATGATTCATGTAAAGTGGTTGTTCAAGTTATATGAGTGGATACTACTCCAATTTTCATTCAATATCAAAATTAAATGCGGGATATTTTAGGTTTGGAACAGTTAAAAAGAAAATATATTTGCTAGAATTATATTTCTTTATATATCAATTATACCATAAATCTTTAGAAGAATCCTTATCATATGAAATCTAGTTTTTATCAATTCAAGAAGAGATAAATCAATTTAAAAGAAATAAATTATGGGAACTAATTGAAATACCCTCAAGCCATCATGTAATTGTAAAAAATGCTTTTTTAGAAATAAGAAAGATGACCGTGGTGTAATAACAAAAAAATCTAGATTGATTACCAAAAAAATATAGTTATGAATAAGGAATATGCTTTGAGGAAATCTATGCTCCCATAGCTATATCAGAAGCTATTAGAATTATTCTAGAATATGAATCCTTTATGAATTTTAAAATACATTATATAGAAGTAAAATCTACTTTTTAAATAGTTTCTTAATATAGGATGTTTATGTAGAACAGCCACACGATTTTAAAGGCCCTCATTTTAAAATTTTCTTATTTAAACATACCAAATCTCTATATGGACTTAAACAAACTCTAATTGTATGGTATGAAATTTTAAGATCTTTTATTTAATCAAATGGTTTTACAGTAGGAATAGAATATCCTACCCTATTTAATAAAATCTTTTTTATGATATTTTACTCATAATAATATTTGTATATGATGTTATTTTTAGATCAAAAAATAAAAAAATTTACTATGATTTTTTTAAACTTATGAAAGAATAATTTTATATGAGTATGATGGGTGAATTAAACTACTTTATAGTATTTCATGTTTATAAAGAGGATTTTAGAAACATTTTAAATCAAATCAAATACATACTTGACAAAATTAAGATGTTTGGGATTGAAAATATTAAGACTTACTCAACTCCTATGAGTTCAATATAAAACTTGAATAGGATGAAACTGGAAAATCAGTTGGCAAAAAGTTGAATAGAAGAATCATTTGAAGTTTATAATAGCTTACTACATGTATTCGAGACATTGTGTTTTCAGTACTTATTTGTGAAATGTTTCAATATAATCCAAAACAATCGCATTTAAGTTTTGTAAAAAATTAAGATATTTAGAAGGAACCATAACGCTTTCTCTTAGTTTTCCAAAAACCTCTGACTTTAATTTATTTTCATCCAAAAATGCTGATTTTTATATATTTAGATTCAATAGGAAAATAACCTTAGGAACCTATCATTTTCTGAGTAAATCTCTCTTTTCTTGGTCAAGTAAAAAACAACATTTTGTAGTACTATCAACTGCTGAATCTTAATATATTATAGTATGAAATTGTTTTTCAAAGGTGAAGTGGTTGGAACACATATTAAGGGATTATGAATTTAATTTTAATCATTTTACAATAAAATGTGATAACAAGGGTGCTATTAATATCTTAATAAATCCAATAAACCATTCAAGAATGAATCACATTGACTTAAGACATCATCTCTTAAGATGTCATGCAAAAAAAGCCTATATCTCTTTAGAATTTGTCTTCAAAGAAAACAATTAGTAGATATCTTTACTACACCATTGTCTACTGATATATTTGATTTTGTTAAATCTAAATTACATATGTTTAATTTTACAAAGTAATATTTTATTCTATATATCTATTATATATGGTGAACATGTTATTTCATTTATTTAAATATCTCTTTGTGAGTCCGTTTCAAGTAGTGGTCGCATCATTTAGGCCACAACACCTATATTTTGTAATAATTACTCTGAAATTATTGTGGGTCCCAACATTTATTGTAAATAAGAAAAGGAGATTGAGTATCAATTCTAGGAGTGAAACAGAACACAAAACCTTTGATACCTCTTTCTCTTTGATCAAACCCTTGTTTCCCTATCCCTCTCAACCATCCAATCACTTAAACCTCAAAAAATGGAAAAAACCAAAGGAGATGAGGGTGGTTCATATAGTAGGATGAAATTAGAGAGGTTATCAAGAAACGTTTTGAGAGGAAAATCCATTTATTTCAAATGGTTGGAAAAAATTGGTATGTTGTTGTATAAGGTTATAAATATTAAAGTATAGGAGTACATTTTTTATGCATCATGAACCCCTGTAGTTTTTAAGAAAGAATTCATGAGTTCTACAAGTCTGTGACTTTTCACATATGTGATAATTAATACATAGTCATTGCAATAGTCAACAAGAAATAGATGTCCCTAATATAAGTTATGCTTGATGAAGCTATGAATGTTACTAATAAAGGATATCCATTCTTGTATACCTATATATCTTCTATATATGGTTTTACTCCTATATAAATCATGAAATCTCTATTTTGAACTACTATTATTATAAACAAGCTAGTAATGAACCCGGAACTAGAAAGGAATGTACTGGTCAAATTCATTCAGTCTGGGACCATCCAGAAAAATAGTGATTTTGAGAAAATTATTTTTCGTGATATTTATTTTCTATATCTACTTATTCTTTAAAAACCTATCAATATAGCATTAAATATCCTACGATATATGTTCCATGTTCAATATGAGTCCCTAAACATCTATCCTTATGAATAAATTCTTACCCAAATCTTCTAAAATGATGGAGTTTCCATAGATGACGATGATGCAATGAAATGTCATGGTTTGAAAACTCTTAATCCAAATGTTTTAGGAAATATTGGCTAACATTGGGTTTTATATTTCAAAATGTTTATGCCATATTGTTTGATGCCCGAAATTTACCCTACTCAGATTCAATGAAAGCATTCCAATTTTGATATAACACTGATAGTGTAAGAAGAATTATCTCATCGGTCTGAGACGAGAGAAAGTAGTGATAAAGAATAAACTCTCAATTTGAGAAGGATAGTTAGGATATGTATTCCTATAATCCCTCAAGCTATTTGTCATAAGAATCATGTTCCCTCCTCTCAACCCATGAAAGATACACAAGAAAGGTTAGAAATAGCTTTCACATGAATCTTCTCCAATGGTCAAGACAATAAAATCATAGTAAGGTCAAGATTATCTCCACTTCTAGTTCAATATAACTCTAAATAAATGGAAATAACAGAAAAAGAAATATTTTGAATAACCATTTCCCTAGAATCACATCATAAGTACACAATACCAAATGTCGCTAAAAATCGATGTGTTCAAAAAGAGTACATAAGTTCAATGGTAAATGGATTCCCAAATTTTTTAAGAAACACCAAATAAAGAAAGATCAAAAGCTGAAGGAACTACCTTTTAAAGGCCTCGACTGACCCTCTCTATATTATCATCAAAAGTTGAGTCCCTCAAAGAGAAAATGGTTTTCAGAGATGTCTTTATAGAAATTATACTATTGATACAGATTATTTTATAAAAATGTTCATAATGACCTATTGTTGGAATCATACTCAATTTAGATGTTTAGTAAATTCTTTTGTAACTATCTCAAGCAATTGACTATGTCACTTTATCTATCGATTCACTTTATTTTGAAATTTTGGTAAGATATTTATGTCAAAATATCATGAAAATAGTTTTTGATGAATTCAGAAGACTTCCAATTTTGATGAAGGAAAATATTCGAGCTCTTGATAATATAACACAATAGTTAAGATATATTCTCATTAAAAGTATTACATAATCTCAAGAAACCTCCTTGCATGTAAAAAAGGACATAAGTTTATTTGTTACACTTCTAGAAAGGTCAGCTAGATCCTTTACGAATAACTGTGGGAAATTAGGAATAAAATTAATGATATTCATAAAGAAGTGATGAACAACCTCAACCTAAGATTCTTAAATAATAATTAAATGGAAGTCGATTCTTTTTCAGAATCCTCTAATATATCTAATCCCTCTAAAAAAAGAAATTATGTGTGTCATGGGGTTGTTAGATAATCGGGTAGAAGTTGTGAAGAACCTAATCTCTAGTTGTTTAATGTAGGAGACCTCTAGAAATGTATTAGAAATTTATCTTATAGTATGTGGAATGTATTTATAAGTATTTTAGGATTATGTATCAACGAACTGGATAGAATAATTTATTCTTGTGTGAATACTCTTTTCTAGATACATGGAAGGAGGTTACTTGGACCCCAAATTTCTTATTTTTATCTATATTCCTCTTAGAATCTCAAATAAATCATCAATCCGTCAATGGATAAACCTAGGGAACATCAAGGTTTTGTGACAGATATATCTCCATTCTTCCATAAACCATTCGTTAAACTAACCTTTACTTGTGTAGATAACTTTTACAGGAAATAGAACATGAAGATGTTTTCAACATTCAATCAACAATAATCAGGTTTTCTTGTGAAGATCATGTTGATCTTGGTGCATCCTCACTAAAATTAGGTGATTTTGTTTGTACAATGGTTAATGGTCCACATACTTTATATTTATTAGGTCATGACAAACCCCTTTTATTCAATAAACCACCTCCCAATATCTATTTTCAGTAGAACATTTGATATTTATCCCTCATGAAGTTCAAGAAAGTTTATTTCCCAATGGTTGGGTCTTTCTAAAAATATTTGAGTATTCCAATGTTTTTTATAGAATTTAAACATCTACATCAGTTTATTTTAACATTTCCTTTAAATATTTATGATATCTTACCTTAATATTTTACTTGAATATTCTTATTATATTTAACTTTTTATGTATTAATTTGATTATACAAATTGATAAGAATTTATATTTAATTATTTTATGTTTTTAGATCATAATTTTCTATCAATATTTAGTTTTATTATCTTCTTGTAATTATATTTCATTATAAACTCACCTAACTTCCAACAGTATGTTTGTTAACTGATATCTGTGTGAAAAAGAAAATACTTTCCTTCTTAGACTACTTTTTTTATATCATAAAACGAGGATTAGAAAATGAAAATAAAAAATTTCTCTTTTATTACTAAATTATATCTTATTTCAAAAGGAAACAATTTGTATTCTCACTCTCAAAAAGAAAATAAAAATATATTCATTTTTAAAAAAATTAAATTTTTTTTTGAAAATATGTTTTTCCCACTACGAGGGTTTTTCGATCATCAAAAATGGTGGGATGGTTATAAATTGTATTGTTTGAATACATCTCTGATTTTTTTATTCAAAAAATCCCAAATTTTATTATAACAAGTATGTTTAGGGTTTTAGATTGTATTCATGTTATGTTTTGTGTTCAATTATTTATCTCACACAATAATATTGTCTCAAGAAGTTTAAGGAACATATTTAGTTACTCAAAAACCAAAATTTAAACATCAGAATTTATCTTACGATATTCGAGCAAGAGATAATTCTAGTCATAATTGAAGATATGAAACTACTTTATTCTTTTGAATAATATTCATTACAAGAACATGTTGAATAAAACTGAGTTCTATGTCAGCAACACTTTATCTAACGTCAGATAATTATTTTATGATATGTTTAAGGTTATTTATATTATGAAGAAATGCTTCTTTATATTATAAAAAGATATCTGATGATGAATAGTATTTTCAATCGATATCCTTTGAAGATTTGATAGTACATAATTTCAGGATTATAGTTTTTAATCTTGATATAAGTCATTTATTTCCTATATTATTAGGATTTTTTCACAGCTCAATCGACCATTATAGTTATCCTATGCTTAAATTTGAATCAATATATAAATGGAATATTCTTCTATAACAAAAAACAGAGGAGAAAAAAAGAAAATAAAGAATTAAGGTTATATTTATTACCCTTGTTGAATGCCAAAGATCTGTAAATAATGAAGATCATCTTTTCTAAGTATGAATATTATCAGATATATTTATTTCATTGAATATCATCCATATCTTCAATATAATATGATCTTTTATTAGAAAAAATCTTCATCTACTTTCAATTTCTGCTTTCAAAATTAGGTTAGAAAAGTTTTCTCAAATATGGTATCTTATTTACTGTGTTTTCACTCTATGCATGAATGTGGTTAACATGGTGGATAGGTATTGTAAAGGGAGAGTCTATTTGAAAGTTCTTGGAAATTTTTATTAAGTGAAATCTACTTATACTCAGTTGGGATCCCCTGTTAAATGGTTTGTTTAGTGAAAATCACTAATCTTAAGAAGTTGAGCATTGGTGGAGTGGACTAGTGGATTTTTGTTCCCCAAACCACTATAAATATATATGTTCAATTTTATTTCTACATATTTAACATTTTGGCTATATATACACTTTATAAAAATATTTGGATGAGCATACTATGATGAGTGTGGTATATATTTCAATGAATATTTTATGAACTGAATTCACCCCCTCTTCAGTTATTCTGTCAATCATTATCTAGGACAACATATGTTATCTCTTCGAGGGGGCCACGAATGATCTATGGTGATCACATAGGGCATATGAACCCTTTTACAGGAATTTTAGTATACCTTTCCCTTGTAAAATGATTCTACATTTTTCATTTCTATTTACTTATTTTTTCTACAAGGATAGGTTATCTCAAAAATTCGTGTGAGTGTTGTTGGGGAAAACTATTCTTCTTTATGTTGTGCTACACGTGATCAATGATGTATCTCAAGATTACACACGATCATTTCCATGGAAAACCCCTCTACTTTTTTGTGGATCCATAGAGGAATAATATGTTTTGATGCATGTGTCTAAGGCCCTTATCATGACAAGGTTACACATCTACATACATTTCTACGACAAGGTTTACATGTCTCTAGGGGATTCACGAGGTCTTTTGGATCACATGAAAATATTGTATAAATATCAATTTAACTCTCCTTATAATGAGGCTTCCAACATTATCCATCATTATTTCATAATGGGTTTTTTATTGTTTCCAAGCATCCACCAGTTGACAAGTTGCATGATTTGATAGAACTCATTTAGATGCCTCCACGCGATCATAAATTCTTTTTATGATGCCTTTTCAAGAATAATTATTCTTATCAAAGTGGCTCTAAATGATAAAAAAATGCATGTTGGGAAAGATCTATTTTCATGACTATCCAAGGATCATGAGATCATGTGTACTTTTTATGGTTATGCAGTCTGTATAAGTCATTCTCCTTTTATTCATTTTTTGTGGGTAAAATCAAACCAATTCTTCAAGTATTTTCTCCGTAATAGAATTTACAATGCTCATTTGGTGTTAATAAAAAAATTCCTCCTCACAGTGGAAACATATATAGGGATAATAACATGGTTATGGGGAAATTATGTTCCTATATGAGTCCTTCAGGTTGCCTCCAATCAAGGTATTAGGTAATTTTTAGTCTCTTGGGTGATCGTTGGTATTCTACATATCATTCTATAAATAGTGGTGAAGGGGTGGTTCTTTCCACTATAAACTCAACTCTTAAAGAATCTTGTGGTTAAAATATTCAACTAAACCCTTCATAAGACCTCTTCATAAGATATCATTTTCAATACCTCTCCATGATAACTGATCTCAAGATCTATTCGCAAGAGATGACCATAGAACTATTTCATGGGGTTCACTCATGATATCTTATTGTGCACTCCAGTTTTCCTCAGCACTTTTTTAGAAAATTCCAAAAAAAACTTATCATTAATTTCATGAACCTTGACCTAGGTCCTTTTCCATATGGTTTTCCTAAGGGTTTCCCATGATCTGTTGAATTGATCATGTGATCAGTTGATCATTATGCAGTTTACATGACTATATCAGGGTCACTCGATCATGATTCTTATATAGTAATGCGGTGGATAGATTCCCCATGGGTCATGAAATCTATGTGATCTGTAGGAACCTAGGACACAATAAGAGGGGAGGGGTGAATCATGGTGTCAAATTTTTCTTTTAATGTTTTGGATATTGTTCCCACCTTTGAAGGAACTCGTTAAACATATATGATGGATATGATCAGAAATCAAAAAAACGAATACAAATCGCGGGCACACATTAATTTTACTATGTTCACCACTAAGGGATAAATCCAAGGATCATACACTAAAAGTGTCTTTGTCATACTAGAATCAACTAATCTTCACTAATTTTGGATTAAAAAAGTTTAGCATAGTTACTTTGCACCATGCGCACTACCTTTACAAAAGTTCATGGATAGCTCACTGCATCCCTCAGAACACTTCTATAAACTCCCCTTAGCTCACTACCTTGGGATAAGACTTACTCAGTTCGTCGAATTGAATGTATCTTCAATAGATTTTCATTTAATTCTTTTTATCTATCTAGCATGAGACTCTTCTTGCATCGATCTCCAGAATTGATGCAATTGAAGGATCTAATCAGACAAACCAGATATCAAGAGATTGATAGAAAATCCACAATGCACTTGCACACAACACCTACTCTTCTGTGCAAGATTTGGTATTTTTCATGCATGATGGCTTTCCCACAACAGTTACTTTTCGTGAAACCCTTATCTTTCACGCAGCTACACCGAAGGGTTCACTTGGTATTTTTAGACTAAAGGAACACCTTGTGCTCAATATTAACTCTTTTTAATTCTTTCACGCAAAAATCATTCATGTGACAGAGAAACCGAATCTTCGTTGAAAATTTTTTAAGTCTTTCATGGGGGTACAATCATATTTGTAGACCTCGACAACCCTTCACACAAGTTTCTAAAGAATCTTCATTGGTGCCTATAAAATTCTTTCTGAGTGCACAAAACCCCATTTGACGTCGCATTGGGTGCATAAGATTCTTCTGCGCAACCTCTTCTTTCACACGCATTTAAATATTATGCACACTTTTTTTCTATTTCCAAATTTTGGTATGTTGATCGCAAATCAATCCTTTCATTCATGTTTCCAAACACCGTTCAATCTTGCACGCAAATCCCTTTCCAAAAAACAACTTTATCCATATTCCAATTTTTGGAACCCAAAAATATGGCAAACACTGGGAAATGAATCCACATTCAATAATGTTGCCTTATTGAATGGAAAGAACCCTTTCCTTGTAATATCTGTGATCTTCCACTGAGGATTGACAACAAAGACAAAACCATTCTCCATTTCTAGTACATAATAGTCTAGGTACCAATATGATCTCCATGGTTCATGAGGTTCACGAAACCTGTATCGGGTCATTTGGTCATGAATCCCTTCATGTTTCATTAAACTTCCATGATCCTATTGGGGTTATTCATCTCTTTTGATGGGATTTTTTATTGTCTAATATATACTTCTTGATTTTATACATATGTATTCCAATTCCCATACATATCCCACCATGTCTTTTTAGAGGGTCATAATTGCGGGGAATCATAACACTGACCCTCAGTATCTTGTATAATCTAATAAAGAGATTTTGAAGAGGTTTCCCATATCTAAACTCTAGAGCTACCCCTTATCATACTAGAATCCTTTATATGGATTTGGTCTATTGGATAATGTTTTCATCCTATCTCCCAAATAAAACCTTTCTTCTCGCTAATGTAATCTTCCCTAGATTATGTTCAAATGATGATTTTTTAAGGTAGTCAATTGGTCATGGTATAGTCCAATGTGTCATCTTATATGTTGTAAAACTCCCCTTATGGCCTGGCTGGTTGTGACTTCTCCCACCATCCTATTACTCATATACATTTGAGAATATTTATATCCTCCCTAAATAACCTAAAAAGTTTCTAGAGATTGAAATGTGACCTATTCCCTAGTGTAAACTTCTCTATTAAATGAACATGGAAATTTTGGGTGAGACATTTATAGTCCGAATTTTCTGGTTAGAAATATATTATTCACATTTATGAGGTTTTATGGGTTTCTCATTTAATGATATATCATTAATCATATCTTCTTAAAGAACTGATTAGATATTGGTTCCCTAGAACTATTTCATTCCATCTATCCCTTAGTGAAGTAGGAATCATCATTTGGGATATCTACCAATTATGTGGGATATCTCTACTTAGAGAGATGTAAGAGGAATTCATTCCTACCTCAGATTTTTGGGATGACCTCAAAAAAACACATTCTTGGAAAGGTACATGCTTAACATTGTGAAAGGGAAGTAAAATAAGGATATGAATAAACACTCACTTGTCTCATTAAAGACTGGTTTGGTGTTTTTTTGTCATATTACAGGTCATCTGACTATTATATATCCTCACCAATTCTCATACCAAAATGTATGTGATAAGACAGACTCAAATTAAAAAATCCTTGAGTTGGGGGAGTATACAGTATGGGGTATTGGGTGAGACCATAGATATCCCTAAGACTTATTTTGGAGGTTTTTTCCATGTTCCTAAATGGGTTTCTCTTCCTATCTAGGGATTCTCACCTAGGAATTCGAGTGAGTATGATGATGATGAAAGATCAATTAGCTGAGGGGAGTCCTCTTAATTTATTTATACTAAACATTTATTACCTCTAATATCTCATAGGACATATTAAATAATAAAATATTCCCTATGGGATCAAATTCCCTTTTTAGATTTTATTTGGCCGGATAGGGAAGAATTTTCACTCCTAAAAATATTTTAAAAACTAATATCCATGAAGCCTCATTATGTCCTAGGTTGTTGAATATTTATGGGGTTGAGGAAATGAAGCTAGAACATGATGATTTCATTTATTTTATTATTTTATTGATCATTTTAAATGTACTTATTATCCTACACCAACTAGGATAATTCTCGATAATAGTGGTGGATCTCTTGATGAATAGTCAAACAAGATCTCTCTTTGGGGTGGGGTTCTCTTAAACCATGTGGATGAGCTGATAACTTTTCAACCATATACCCCTATTGGTTCTTACACCAATTTGGTTTCATTAAAAGGGTTTTTCCTCTTCCCTAAATTGGTGTATGAGGAGAACGGCATGTTTGTATTATCTTCCAATTTAGGTTGATATTAGCATGTAAAGATACAAACAGTGAGATTATCCTTCTACCTATCATCTCCCCTATCTTAATTTATTACGATTATGCCAAGTTTTGGGTGAAATCCTACCCAGGTGGTGTACTAGATAAGCTGGATCATCAGGTGTACAAACCATGTTCTTTATCAAACACCTTTCTTATATAAATGATATAATAGATTTGGTATTTGTTCAATACTTCAAATATGTATCCACATCCTAGAAGTGACCATCCCAATAGTGGGGAAGAGTTTTTTAAGTAATTCCTTCAATAAGAATTATGGATGATGAATCATTTGAGAGAAGAGTATATGAAACATCCTTCCTTACTTCTTTTTCAACTCAGTCAGTTTTCCCCCTTCTGATGTACCCACCCCAGCAGTTGAATAGGACCAAACAATATGTAGGATAACCTTGAAAAATATTCATACCTTAATCAATGAGACTCCCTTGGAAGAATTTCATGACCAAGGTAATTCCTTCACCAGATTTTTCATGATTTGGGGGTGGGTGTCTTTGATCTCCAACCTCTATATGACATCATGTGACAAATTTTCCTTGCACCACAATAGTTGTCTACTAGAAAGATGGGATTGCGTGATTTCAATGATGGGACACCCCTGGTTGAACTAATGAGGGAAGATAAAATAGTGGTGAAACAAATTCATCAAATAAATTTTGAGTTGTACGCCCAAATGAATGCATTGACTGCACAGATAGAAAGACACAAAGAGATCATCTTTCACTCAATATCTGAACTATCAACATCATTATAATATTTAACAAATACCATAAAAAAGTTTAGTAGTTTACTTCTCTTATCAAGACTATTCATCCTCATGCATTTAAATAATAATCAAGGTGGGTGGTGCTTCGACACTCAATCGACGCTTCTCAACAGAATTTAGATCCCATCATGAATTCAGCCCCTCAAATCTTACTTTAGTATGATCACATATGTATCCCATTTTGATGGAATCCTTAGAGAGGCTCTAGAATGTGGATATTCATAATTTTTTATGCACTTTATCAATGAATTCATCTTCTAAAATTTGCATATCATAGTCCAATTTTTCATTAATTCATGATGTGCAAGATATTTCATTGTCATATAGATGGTCAATTATACCCATCCTTTTTATAATATCAAGTACACCAAAATTATTGGATTTTATTGCATAAATCATTATAGATTTATCTAGAGGGATGCCCATGAATTCCCCTAAACATGAGATTAATTTTTTATATACATGATTCAGTTCTCTTGAGGTCACCTAATTTACAAAAGGATAATTTGGGGGGGAAATATTCCCAAGAGGGAGACTGATCTATCATTTTTTTAAGTTAGTGGACTTAGTGAGAATAGAATAATTTTTTGTAGGAAAAAATGATGGTCCCTATAATATTTATATCTATTTCTTAATATTTTCATAATTATTTTCTAAGCATCATATAGGGGAAGTCTTAGAGGGAGTGGACTCATATTTTTCTCAAGTTTCCCCCTTATGGATTCTTGGACTGATGGGTTTTGTGCCCTTTCATTTTATGAGTGCTCAATATTTCCCAAAACACACAAAGTGCTTGTCCAGAAAGCAAATACTTGACTTTTTACCAAGGTTCCATTATCATTTTTTTAACCTATAAAGAATTTTGTATTTTTAAGTTGGATTCTTTTAGGTATCATAAACTATACCATTATTATAGTTTAGGGACTTTTATATCAGACCTTATTTTTCTAAAATTTTGGGTCTTCAATATTAGACATTATTATGTTGGAAATATATCATCTACAAGTTAATTTTATATGTTCACTTTAATAGCATGTGATAAGGACATAATCTATGGAATTTAACATCATGTGGTAAGGAAATCTTCTATGAAGATAATTTCATGTGGTAAATACATATTCTATGATGTTTAAAATCATGAGTTAAGGATTTATTATGAAAATTTTAATTTCATGTGGTAAGGACATGTTTTTTGTAGTTTAACATCATGTGGTAAGGATACAAAATATTTTGTAGTTTAAAGTCCTACTACCAAGACCTAAAATATTGTGTAGTTTAATGTCTTAATTCAAGGAATTTATTACTGAATATGCAAAATAAGGAAGACATTCTAGGGATGAACCAAAATACCCTAGAGTGGTGACTTCTTCCATGGTGTTTCTAGGGATCATGAGGATTTTGAGTTTCTTTATTGCGTGGAGGATATGCCTTTGGTTGGTAGTTCAAATCCCATATGCATCGATATCATGGTCAAATAGAGGTTTCTCCACTCTTTTCTAAGGACTTTGAAATATTTTAGGGATCGTATTGGTGAATATAAAATATCAGGGAAGCCATGTCCTCCTAGATAGTTGGGATATGGGTTGAGAAACCGAATGTTTGAGTTAATGAATATGGAATGGTGAAGATATACCAGGGATAACCCAAAACACCTAGAGGTGTTGGGTTCTATCTAGATGATATTGGGGCTCATAAGGATTGGAATTTCGTGCTTCCAAGGAGGATATATCTCTATTTGGTAGTTTGATTCCCTTATGATTTGATAGTATTGTCAAACAGAGGTGTCCCCACACTTTTCCAAGCACATCGAACATTTTTGAGGACTCAAACATCTGGACAATGAAGTGGGAAGTGGATTGAAATATTTCCAAGAAGGCTTCTTCTTCGCTAAAGTAATTTATCTTCTTTTGTGGATGATCGGGGAATACACCATGTGGTTTTGATTCATGTGTCATAGGCCATCAAAAGGTTTGGGAATGAAGTGTTACATTCCTACATTGAGAGATTGTACAGGACATAGTGATGTAACGTTCAGGATATTGAATATGAATTAATATTATGGTCATGGGGATTCTAAATTATGGTCAAAAGTTATTGAATCGTGTGTAATGATGTGGGACAATCACATCGGGGATGACCCAAAACACTCTAAGGTGATGAGTTTTTTCATGGTGACGTCAAGGCTCAAAATGATCAAAAATCCATTTTCACAAATTAGGAAACATTTGGCTAGTGGATGGAGGCTCATATGTAGTAACTAGAGGAAGACATACATATCCAAAAAATGTAACTTGATGATGTTTGTCCTATTCCTAGGGAAACGAAAGGTTTCTATGATCTGAGGTGTTCAAATCATGAAGAGTGATTTAGGGGAAATGTAATATTTATGAATGGTTAAAGAACCCTAAAGTTTCTTCACTGCCTTATGAACACGTTATTATGGCAAGGATATGTCACAAATCATTACTCTATCTTTTTCTTGGTCCAAGGGGTCTAGTGATGAGACTCATGTTTTTTGGGGGAACAAATTGGGACTTATAAGATTTATAAGTCATTCATTTATGCTCTAATTTTTTCTAATACTCCAAATATAAAGAGTTTAGTGAGAAGAGACTTTACTTTTTCTTAGGCCACCCTTTACGTGTTTTCAACCATACAATTTTTTTTCTTTTACTATAAGTTTTGGGGTCTTGTTATTTGGACAGTCAAAGGATAATGTTTAAAGTTGTACATATTTGATCAAAGTACATGAAGCTTAAGTTCATGAAGCACATAGATATGGTATGTGGGGAATGTTTCCCAATAGCCTAATTGGGACACTCAGGGTTAGGGTTAATCCAGCATACTTCTGATTGGAGGATGAAATTGTTGTAAATAATAGATCAAGATTCTCAGGACATGACTAGTAATATGGTACAATGAAGCTAGGGATGATCCAAAACACTCTAAGATTATGAGTTCCTCCATGGTGATGTAATGTATCACAAGGATTATAAATCAATTTTCCAAGTTATGGAACATTTGGTTGAAGTTCAGGGGATCAAATGAAGTAACTATGGGCATACATGCATAGTCAAACAAAGGTTATATTAAATTTGGGTGTCCTTTTCCAAAGGCCATGATGGTTTGGCAGAAACCTAAGTTACTCAAGACATGAAGTGTGATTTTTGGGTTGACGTTCTTAAATGATGAAGAGAGAAAACCAATCTATGGTTGACTGGGGTCAGTCTCATGTGATCATTTGATAAGGAATGAATATGGGTGATGGTATGATCCTTTTAACATCATGTAGTGGGGATTTATTTTCCATGAAATTTTAATGTCATGATACTTGGCAGTTTTCCTTTCATTTTAACATCATGCGATGAGGAAATGTTTCTTTCCTTACAATTTAACATCATGCGTTAAGGACATGACAAGTTCTCTATATAGGTTTGACCCATACACAATGAGGGGGGATATAGTTTTATGTTACGTCTATACAAACTATTGGATATCTACGAATTAATACATATCATGTGATGACATGAATCAAGTGGCATGTTGTTCTTGAATAGGAAACCATCCACACAGGTCTTACCCATAGACAGAGGCACTGTAAAAAATGACCATATTAGAGGGGGTTATATATTATTTTAGAGGGGGTTATAACCCTTTAAACACATTAGTGGTGATTTTTAAGAGCCACAACTAATGTTCCTTCTTACAGTTGTTATAGGTGGTTTTGAGGAACCCCTTGTAAATTGTTGATTAATTTAGTGGCAGTTGTATTGGAGGGGGTTAAAACCCCCTCTAATTTCACCATAGAATCTCAATTTTTAGGGGGTTTTAAACTCCTATAATTTATTTAATAAGTTATAGGAAGTCGGAAACCACCTCTAATTAGGTTATAAGACACATATTATGGGTGGTTTTGGTAACTTCCTCTATTTAAGACTCAATTAGAGGGGGTTAAAGACCTATATAATTGAGAAAATATCTCAAATTAGATGCCATTTCAGAACTACCTCTAATAATTGTTACTTTTTTTAAAGCATACTCTACCCCGTAAACACTACTCATTAAATTGTGGTCCCCACTTGTGTTCCCCTCACATTCCTCATCCCCCCCCCCTCCTGTTTTCTTGTGTAATCCTCCCATTCTCCGGGCTCCCTCCCCTCTATTGTTCGTTGTGATCCCCTCCTCCTATTTTCCTGTCTGTTCCTATCATTCATGGTGGTCACCCCACCTCACATTTCTCTTTGAGCCCACCCCCTCTTGTGAACCTGTGAGACACCATCTTTTTAAAACATTCATCTGGTGGTTTTGAACCCATGATCTCAGTAATATAGCTTCGGCACCTCTACCACCATGGATAATGGGTTTCTGTAATATAATTACACATATTATATTTATATAAATTAGGATGATCATTCAAATAAATATTATTTGAATAAATATTTAAATACATATAAATATATAGCCAATATATATATAAATTAATATAAACATATTTATATTGTGTGTTTATGTAGTTATACTGTAATACATTTATATTATATTCAATTTATAAATTTATATAAACTAGATATTTTATATATGTATTTTAATACATTTGAGTAAATATATTTTATAATTATCTTTATATTATGTACATACACATATATTTATATATTTATAAATATATTTCTGTAAATTATTTATATAATTAAATACATATTAATATATTATGTACATGCTTATTTATATAATATGTATATATAAGTATTTATTTAATATGTTTATACAGTGTCATTAAAAAATATTGATATAATGTCTTTAAAAAATCTTTATATAATGTCTTTAAAAATATATTTCTATATTTTATTTAAAAACATATATTTATTATTATGTACATTAATATATCTTTACTTATAAAAATTGTATAATATTATATATGATTAATATTATATGACATACATATATATGAAATACAATTTATATAAATATTATATATGAAATAAAATTTATACAATTATTCACGTAATGTTATATGAAATAAGATTTTATATTATATATATTTGATATGCATATTATATATAAGTAATATTATATGAAATGCAATTTATAAAAATATATAATTAATAAAATATGAAATATAATTTATACAAATATATATATAATTAATCTCAATACAAATATTTATTATTATGAACAATAATATATATGTATTTCAATAAATATAATTATATAAAAAATTGTACATTAATATATATCTATTTCAATATATATAATTTTATAATTTTATGTATATTAATATATATTAATTTTTATATATTTGGTATCATATAATATTAAATATATAAAATATAAAATCATAAATATATTATTTAAAAATATATTTTTTATTATTATAATATAAATTATAAAAAACTACCAACTTGGGTTTTTATGTGATAAATTGTTTAAATAAATTATATTTATGTATGTATTTATATAATATTTTTATTATCTTATATTATATATAATTATTAATATATGAAATACAATTCAAGTAGATAAATGTATACAAATGTACATAAAATTGGACAAATATATTTATTTATACATATAAATATAATTAAATACAATAATATAAATATTTTATATAACATGTTAATATAATTTATTTAAATACATTTATATATTGTATTTTAATTATATATATTAATACATATTGTTGAATTTTTTCTTTTAAATAGATGGGGTCCACAACTACCACAAATCTCTTAAATTGGATGGTGTTTTGAATCCCCTCAAATTTACAGACATTAGAGGGGGTTTTCAACTGCTGTGATTTAAGATATTGGAGGGGGTTTTAAACCCCTTAAAATTTAAGATATTGGAGGGAGTTTTGAACCCCCTCTAATTTAAGACATTAAAGGGTTTTTTCAATACCCTATCATTTAATTCATTATAGGTGGTTTTCAACCCCTCTAATTTAAGACATTAGAGGGGGTTTTGAACCCCCACTAGTTTAAGATATTAGTGGGGGTTGTGAACCATTGATAATCTCATTGATTAGTGTCCACTATGAACCCCCTATATTTTACTAAATTTGAGGGGGTTCAGAACCCCAGCTAAAATTTGTACGTGTATTAAGAAAGTAATGTTAAAAAATTTAAATGGAATTTTTAACCCCCTATAAATTGGATTATTAACATGGGTTTCACATATCCCCATATAATTTATATTGAAAATTAATTTAGATGGGGTTTATAACCCCTATAAATTATATGATTCTAAGAGTTTGTCAATAACCCCCTCTTATTATATAGAATATTAATTTATAGGGTGTTGTGAATTACCCCATCTAAATAAGACCCTCTAATTAATTTGTTGTTTTTTAGTGATCGGGGGATTTTTTATGTTTATTGTCATATATGGACCCAAGACTGAAGATTCAGGTATCATTATGTACCTTGTGATGATAGAAATCAAGGATCATGTAGTTATTGAATAGGAAACTCTCCACACAGATCTAACCCACACATAGAGGGGGAAATTGTTCCCATTGATTATTATAGATGGACCCATAATTGGATATCCAGGAATCACTACATATCTCATGATGATAGGAATCAACACACACATAGTTCATGAATTGGAAACTATCCACATAATATTGACCCATAGGTAGAGGGGGGAATTATTCTGGTTGATTTTTTTTAGCTAAGCCTAGGATTATAGATATGGGAATCACTACTAATCTGGTGATTATAGGAAACAAGCCACACAAAGTTCATGAATGAGAAACTCTCCATGCATGTCAGAACCATATGCAAAAAGAGGATATGTTCTTGTTATCTATTGTATATGGACCTAGCATTGGAGATCTGGGTGTCACTATGTATCATGTGATAATAAGAATCAATCAACATATAGTTCTTAAATAGGAAACTGTCCATGTAGGTCTAACCCATACATATAGGGGGGCATTGTTCTCATTGATTATTATAGTTGGACCTAGTATTAGAGATCTGGGCATCACTACATATCTTATGATGAAAGGAATCAATCCACATATAGTTCTTGAATGGTATACTCTCTACATAGGTCTGACCCATATTGATACGGGGTTATTATTCACATTTATTATTGTAGTTGGACTGAGGGTTGTAGATCTAGGAATCACTACATATATTGTGATGAAAGGAATCCATCCACATGTATTTCTTTAATTTTAAACCTTCCAATCAGGACTGACCCATACATAGAGGGGGAATTATTCCCATTGGTTTTTTAATCTTTACCCAATATTGGAGATTCGGGTGTCACTACGTATCTCAAGATCATAGTAATCAAGACACATCTAGTTCATGAGAAACCATATATCTTAACATCATGTGGCAAGGATGTAGGTTCCCTGGTGTCAAAAGGAAATTTTTCATATGGAACCAGGACTGAGATATGGGTGTCACTATGTGTCCTACAATGGTAGGAATCAAGACACATGTTTTTCTTGAATGAAGGTGTGGTGGGAAACCAACACCAATGGTAGTGGTCCTCTCTAGAAAGTTCCATGGTAATGCATTGTTTTATGTAATTCATGATACATAAACCTTGTAGTTTAATTTTATGATGTCGGGACTCATGGTGTTCCATTTAAGGTCATGAATCAAAGACCATGTTAGCCTTGTTGTGAACTAATATGTCTTGATCATGTGGGTATTACATTACCAAAATTATTAATCCCACATGAGATATGCTCGGTGTAAGAAAAAATGAATGTAAAAGTGTTATCTCACCATAAAAAGATATTTGGATAAAAGGAAATGGAATTTTTGTGTCATATGGATGTTGGACCAAGATATAGGATCTAGGAATCCCTACTTATCTCATTGGGATGAGAAAAAATTTGTATGTAGCTCTAAAAAACTATTTAGTTTAGTGTCATGCGACAAGTACATCATCCATGTAGTCTAACATCCAAAAGGTATGAAAATGGTGACTTGATGTGAAAAATAAGGCTTCAACATTGTCGCATAGTTTGTGGTATTCTGATAGGGATAGATATATTGTGTCTAGACCCATGATTTGGGATCCGAGCATCACTATGTATATTATTATGAAATGTATCAAATCATGCATTGTAACGCCCCGAACCCAGTTACCCAGATTCGGTGCATTATTACATAACATTGGCATGATCACAAGAAAGATCAAGTCTCGAAAGACCGATTAGTTTACTAGCCTTGGAAACACTAGATATATTCATAAAGTTTACATTACATCATAAAATGAAAACTACAACAACATAGTATCCATAGTCCACACTCATATCCCCACATACTATCCTAGCAGGTCATTCATAAATTACTTCTTCACATCCTGGGAAAAATAAAACATTGAAAGGGGTGAGCTCAAATGCCCAGTAAGGATAACAATATAGCAGAAACCTTCATAAATAAGAATAAACATTTAAGGCAATGTATAACTAAAACAAAATACTTTTAAACTTTAACTTCAACATAATATGGCCGAAATAAAATGAAATAATTCCATTTACTTATTCACATGGATATTCTACTAATCGAATAATAACATGCAATATCAATAACCACTTTCATAATGATGGAATGCATAATGTCAGACTATCATAACGACATAATCAAGGCCTCGAGCCAAGACTACAAATAAGATTTTGTCAAGGCCTTGTTCCAAGACACTAGTTTGTCTCATGAGACCAACCGATGCATCGAGGAGCTATAGCGGGCTCCACCCGTCACATATTAAGTCCAATGCATTCCTCATATAAACTGGTTTAAACATAACATAAACATTCGTATTAAAACTAGCATATGAAATATAAATATTTTCTTCATAAACCATGAATGGTATAAAAATAACACATCCACATTCAAACATATCACAAAACAATCAATATAATATATAAGTTTTGTATCATAATAAATCAACTTCAAATAAGCTTAAAATCCATCAAAGGATGTTGACATAGATGAAATCAATACTATTTGAGAGAAATATCTATTTTTTTGAAATCATTTAAAAGTCACATAATTATAAAATAAAACATTTACTTTGAAAACATCTTTATAATCTTGTAAGTGAAGCTTCTAAGATTTTATAATGGCGGAAAATAGCTGCAATCGCTCTATAAGTTAAAAAAACATTCTTACCTTAATTTTGTCGAAAAGGTTAAAAGGGTCCTTGTTTGGAAAACGACGGAAAGATTCATTTATAAACCTCTTATAAAAGTCAAACAAGAGTATAAATGACTTTAATCCATATTCTAGTAAATAGAAAAAAAATTGAAATACATTTTTAAGAAACATGGATGTGGATGATAACGAAGTCTCGGTAGATAATTACGTATAAACAACCTCGGATAATGAAGAGATTGTGAAATAACCCTTACCTTGTACTTTTCCTTGGTTGGGGGTAGGCTAACCTCCTTTATAATGGTGAAATAATTGTTATTAAATTATACAAGAATCATATACATTTATATGATATCATATATGATCTCTTAACATTGATTTTTTGCAATATCTTACTATTATCATTGTTTCGGGTGTTAACATACTCTTTTTCTTTAATATTTTTTGTTACGTAATCCATGTTTGTTCTTGATAGGTTTTATCTTATTCATATCCAGAATGATATCAAGTACTTAAACATTATTTTTAATCATTAATTGATAATTAGTCTTGAATGGATACGATGGAGAATGAATCTCTTCGCGTTCGTGGAGACGGTAGTCCGTACGTACGCACGAGCAACAATATCATTATTTTGATATTAAAATAATATTTAATTGGATTTTATATCATATATACAGAATCCTTATCATGTTATATTTATTATTTACATGAATTAAACATCATTATTATATCCATCCAAATAATAATATATTGAATAACAATTACACCACGACGTGGAGACGGTAAGTCGTACGTACGCACGTATGGTGACATTTCATTCAAAGGATGCATAGAATACTAAATATGGATGTAAAATATTTATAATAACATAAAATTATATATAACAGAATGGATTTGTTATTTTATAATGGTAGTAACAAAGAAAGAATATGTGGAAGAAGAAAGGAACTTGAAAGAGGATGGTGAAAACATTACCTCTTCTTCGGGTTCTTCCTTTTGATTAGATAAAAATGGCTCCGTAGGTTGGCTTTATGACTAAAGTAAGGCCTCTAGGATGACGTGAGGGAAGTTTAGAGAGTATTTGGGCAGGGGTTGGCCAAACCAAAAGGCTTTTAAGGTGTGAATTAATGAGAAGGGGGAGTTCCCTTTTATAAGAGGGGTGAGGGGCACCTTTGGAAAAGCTAGAAATATTATTTTATAATAAATTCATATTCTGGTTATAATGGATCCAAAGTGAATTATTTAAAGTTTAAGGTGGGATGGGTCTAAAACAACTCAATAAATAGTATTTATACAGGTTTTGGTCACCATATTAACCTTATCTTGAAGTATTAACTCTTAGTTAATTAGTTTCACTTTTACAATGTCTCTTTGTATTTTTATATTATATAGTTCATAAACATACTATATACATCCAAGAGACCCCCAAGTGGTCCGTTAATAATACACCTATCATGATATAAGTCTCTTGGACGAACCATAGATTTTTAGTAATTTAATATAAATTAATAATATAATATTTTTTTAAAAAACTCTTTTATGTCAATTTTGACACTATTCAATAATTGATTTTTGTAAAAATCATAACAGAATGATTACTTCGAAAAAAGTTAATTAAATCAATCCTAACATGTCCTATAAACCTATAAAATTAGTCTAATTCATAAAAAGCCTCAAATTATATTTATTTGGGTGTTTATAATATCCATTGTTCTATTTTTTCACTGTTATGGTAATTACTTCGTCATCATTGTGTCATAAATAAATTAAATTATTTAATGTCTAGAAATTATAAATAAAATATGAATATTTAGGAAATCTTTTTATCTTTCTAATGTATATTTATAGTCCAAAATACAATATATAAAACCCTATTTAAAAATTGTTTTCCTAAAAGATATATGCTTATGTCATTTTTGTATTTATTTTAACTTAATTAATATAAAGTGTCATTATCACTTAAAAGTGGCTACATGGGGTCCCAAAATCGACCCAAAGATGCCCATGGTCGGACATGTATCAACCAATAAGATTAATACACGTTTCAGGGTAATTTATTATTATTATAATATTATTTTTTTACCCTTATTTACCGGATTTACCATTTAACCATGGTAAATAAAATTTTTACCGAAGTAATTTTTCAAAATGTCTAAAAATAAAAGTTACCTATTTACACAATTTGGACATCCTGATGCCAAATATGGAATCCATTTTTTCAAATTGAAAACATAGAACTGTCAGAAATTAATTTAAAATTAATTCTCGTTGTTAAAATTGTAAAGACCCGTAAAATTCAAAGGAAATTATTTATTAATTTTCTTTGGGATTGTACAAGAACGCAGTTTCTGATGGCACCTGATTCCGAGGCCCGGTGTTCCCGGAATCAATTTCCAAAGTTTAGCTCGGGTACGTTCAGTGAACGATCAAGCGGGTTTTCCTAAATTTTTAACCGGTGCTCGAAATCGAAATCTGAGGGCACCAATGAAACCGCTGCGCCGGTGATTGCTTAGGAACACCTTTTCTAGAGTTGCGTTTTCTCGGGTGTGGTTATTTAAAAAAAAGGGTTAACTAATGAATAAAATAAAAGTTGTGAAACAATTTTTATTTTATGTTCTAAGTAGTTTAAACCTACTTATGGAAGTTGAGGTGGGACCCACTATATCCTAACCCCTCTTGATAGGATATTAGTGAGGTGGGCCCCACACGAGCCCCACCTTTTCAACTTCCTCAAACCCCCATTTTTTTTGTAACACACTCGCACCCCCTTATTAAATGCCAAGTCAACTCTCACATTAATTGGACTGTTATGACTCTTCAATTAATTCAATTAATTGAATGAATTCTTTTGAATTTCAAATGGAATGTTGGCTTGTGTGTGTTAATTAAATAAGACAAAGTCTTATTTCATTAGGGGTTTCTTCGTTGTGTTGAGAGGGAGAGTTCCGCGAAGAACTTCATCTTCCTCCTTGAAGAATGCGAGGAACATACCGACAACGACGAAGAACGTTGGCCTCCGACGAAGGACGATGAAGAACGCTAATTCCTCGGAGATCGATGACGTGAATCTGTGTACCGCGACGCCGACGATCCTCTTCTCCACGACGCTGTGTACCGCGACGTCAACGACGCTCACGGAGCCTCCTTCTACGACGTCGTCTACCGCAACGTCTTTTTTTCGCGATGAACCTCGTTCGACAACTTCATCTATGTAGGGGTTTATTTTTCGTTCGTGATTTCTTAGTCGTTCATCGACTTTTATATTGGGCCGCTTGTTATCATAATAACTGGAGGAGGTCGGACCACACGAACACGGCTGACCCTCCTCCCCCTTTGATGTTGTACTTGTTGTGGTACGAACAAAGGCAGCGCAGTGCAACCACACCGCGCGGAAGTAAGAGGAACGGGTGAAGATGCGCGGCACCGTTGTGTCGTGCCGTTGAGGCCGAATAAAGTCGGGGCGCCGTCGTGCCGCGCCGGAGAACCACGAAGAATCCGCGGAGAGAGAGGGGTCGCGGAGGAGGGGCGCGGTATCGTCGCGTCGCGCCGGTCAGACAAGGCCGTGGTGGAGCGGGGAGCCGCAGCCGGAACCGCCGGCCGTCGGTGCAAAGAGGGTGGGAGCCACGAGGGGGGGTCCCGCGGTGACACACCGGCCGGCTTGGCCGGCCGGTTTCTGGGATAGCCCTGGGTCGTAACCCCCAGCTAGCAAAGGAACGGCCCCCAGGTGGGGGCTGCGGTTTCAAAGCCGGGGGCAGCGTGCCCCCCCTTTCCGCGACGGCTCGGCCAGTGCCGAGCTGACCATGCGGGTCGCGCCCGCGCCAGGCCAACCGGCCACCCAGGTCGGACCAGCCGCACCGGGCTGGGCAGCCCAGGGCGGGCTGAGCCGGGCCACGCCCTAATGGGCCAGACCCGGATCCGGCTCGGGTCGACCCAATTCGGGCCGACCCAGGGGGTCTTGGGCCGGGTCGGTCCGGGTCCAAAACCCCCTATTTCCCGTTAGTTCCATTCAAACGCCGATATCTTGGGCTACGGTCCTCCGATCGATGCACCGTCAGTTACGATGAAATCCTTGGATCAGGACGGATTTTTTGGTATATTACAGTCAAGGTCTCAGAGAACTTTGTGTACGGCCGAGTTGGTTCGAGCACGAAACCAATCGTGCCCTCGGAGCAGAAACGCTTATAACTTGAGATCCGGACGTCCGATTGACGTGTCATCGACTTTGTTGGATTCTTCTTAGTGAGATGGACCTTTAGCATTACTCCTCTTGAGGTCTGGATGCAGTTGGAGTGCGGTCGGGTTGGTTTTGACTTAAAAACCAACCGGTCCCCTGGAACGAAAAAGCCAATGACTCTCAGACCGGGCGTCTGATTGACGTGCCGTCTGTCACGTTGAGTTCCCTATGTCGAGACGGAACTTTGGGATACATCAACTCTGTAATACGTGTCAGTTGATGTATCGACCCTTTGGCTCGGGGAGCGGACCCTCCCGAAAACAAGTGTACTATGTGTGGAAACCCTAGAACTGGCTGAGACTTGATGACTTCTGGTCGATTGACTCAGAGTGTTTCGATAGCCCAGTGGGGATCGCTTGGTTGTAGCGGCAGACCCACGGCGGAGCAGCGATTGGTTGTAGCGGCAGACCCGCGATACTCAACAGAAGTAGTACCTCTGTACGCTGTGAGGGGGAGCGCTTGGTTGTAGCAGCAGACCCGTAGTGGGAAGCGCTAGGTTGTAGCAGCAGGCCCACAGTACTCGACAGGTGGTGTACTACAGTAGTCCAAGGTTAGTGGGAAGCGCTTGGTTGTAGCGGCAGGCCCACTGTACTCGATAGAGGAGGATTTCCCCAGCAGCTATGGGTTCGACGGTGATGGAAAATGTACTGGAATCCTCTGTGGGTTCGACGACGATGGAAAACGTATTGGAATCCTCCGTGGGTTCGGCGACGATGCAAAACGTACTGGAATCCTTTGTGGGTTCGACGACGATGACAAACGTACTGGAATACTTCGTGGGTTCGACGATGAAGACTATCATACTGGAATCCTCTGTGGGTTCGATGACGACGACAACCATACTGGAATTCTCCATGGGTTCGGTGGTGACAACTACAGTACTTGTATCCTACATGGGTTCCATCTAGATGAATCAGTAACTACATCTGATCATCTCCTTTTTCTTTACAAATGATGTATACCTGTGTGAGATGAGTCTTGACTTTCAATCATTATCTTCGATATGATTGACTTGCTTTCCTATGTTGACTGGGTTGTGTTTTCCTGTGTGGATTGGATTATACTATCCTGTGTGGACGTGATCAAACTTGGGCTCGGATGTTGGAGCTGAACTGGAATTCATGACTTAGGTATATGTATGGGAATACACCTAAGTAGTGTTGGATGTTACTTTGTGATTGTATCTTTCCTTTGTGGATAATCCTTTGTGTATTCTGTGAGACCTTCGAGGGTCTCAGGGTCCCTACTGAGTAGCATATACTTACCCATGCACGGGCTATGCCCGCACTACGTTGTGTTGGATACAGATGACGGACATCACTGGTCATGGTTGAGGCTTGTGGAGAAGGTCGGTACCTGGAGGTGGACCACTGGGCGGGACGTACACGGAGCTGACGGCTAGACCCGATGAGTTGTGGAGGCTATATGTAACCACACTTCAGGTGGGACTTCCAGTGGATGGCTCGACGTTGCTGCTTTACTTTCAGTTGTTGTACTTTCTTTCAGTTGTATTTTAATTTCAGTTTGGGTTTGTATTCTAGCCCATTTACTTTCCGCACTTACTATTGTACCCAGTTTTACTTAGTGTTTACTTCTTCTTGCTTACTCTTTGGTGTTTGTTTACTTTATAAAGGAAATGTCTTCCCCTTTTGTCGGGATTTATGCCTTGGTGCTAGTCGCCAGCCTCTGGCCTATGGGAGGCGGTCTTGGGGTAGTCACGGCATGGGTCCCGATGACGGGTCGTGACAAATTGGTATCAGAGGAGTTCGGTTCTACCTCAGAACTCAGGACTCTGATCTTTCTTCTATGTGAATCAATAGTGTTAAGGGTATTGAGTGTGGTTTTCAGTCCAGGGATTCCAGTGTTGGTGTGGTGGCTGACGTATTCGTACACCCGGACCCTGACTTCTGATTACCGACTCAGTGCACGAAAACACTGATTGCGTGTGTGTTTCAAAAGTTTTCTTTGTGATTACTTTATGTCAGCTCACCAGGTATATTGTTTTGACTGTGGAACACCTGTCTCTTTCCAGGATGGCGCCATGATGGCATCCATCTAGGGTTCAGGGCTTTGTGTGAGACGACAGCCCACCGAGCGACGAGGCCTCGGTGCAGGGCCCTTTTTTCAGCAGAGGCACCGGCGGTACCTCTACCTGTCGAGCCACCGATGCCACCATCCCTAGCCGCTGAGAGTGAACGTCGCCTTAGTGCACTATATGAGTTTCAGCATCAGAGACCGCCCAGGTTCCGTGGGGAGATGGACCCTCAGGCAGTCGAGGATTGGTTGGAGGCTATAGTTCGAGTTTTCATGTTAGTGGGGACACCAGCTGACCTCATGGTGATCCTTGCAGCGAGCCTCCTGCACGCAGCCGCAGGCAGATGGTGGAGCTTGATGCTCCAGGTGCATGATGAGGCATCCCTTCTGTGGGAAGACTTCGAGAGCCTATTCCGGGTAGAGTTTGTACCAGCCACCCTTCGAGCGGTGCACATACAGGAGCTACTTCATCTTCAGCTGGGTAGCATGACAGTGGCGCAGTATTCAATGAGGTTCACTGATCTCTCACATTACTCTACAGATATTGTACGGGACCCGTTATTCAGGGCCCAAACCTTCGAGCAGGGGCTCAGGCAAGAGATTGGAGCTTTAGTTGTTTCTCACAGCATCCCGATGCAGACAGGGGTGTTGGAGAGAGCCCTCTTAGTGGAGGGTTTCCTTGTTGAGCAGTCTCCAGCAGCAGGACCCGCCACTAGCTAGCATGTGGTAGAGTCTTCTGCAGCGGGTAGTAGACAGATGACGCAGCGGTCCAAGAGGACCATACCTACAGGTGATCGACTGCATGACACAGGATCGTGTGTGAGAGGCACCCGACATGGAGAACGAATTACCCGGAGCGGACAGTGTTACTCCTACGGCGGGGTTGGTCACATGGCACGTGACTGTCCAACCCGCCATACAGATGACCAGAGGATAAACGAAGGATCTCCCAGGAAGAGGCAGAGGTTCAATCGGGGCGAATCTCAAGGAGCAGGAGATCGAGGTAGGGGAGTTTTCCATGCAGCGGGTGGTGGGAGACACTTTGAGGCCCTACCACCACCATCACTAGGAAGACCACCCCGACCGCAGGGAACGGGTGGACAGGGGAGAGCTCAGCTTCAGGCAGGTGAGGCCTATGATCATGGAGCTCCGGGAGCAGATGGACAGGAGCAGGACTAGCTCAAGACATGGAGACTTTTTTTCATGTTGCTTCTAGCTTTTTTTATGTTTGTTTGTGGATGCTTTGTTTCTTAGTAATTTGAGCTATAGTAATAAAAGACACCTTTCTTTGTGGAATTATTTTCATGTCCTCTCTTTATGTTGTTACTAAGAGGTTCTGGTTTAAACTGTTGACTTGACCCTCACTTTTGATATTCCTACAGGAGGAAACCCAGTGACCACACACTGATGCCGACAGTGTGACTCAACCCTTGGAGGCGAGAGTAAGGGTTGAATCTCTTGGTATTAGCGTCGAGGCCTTACGACGTCATCCTTGGTATGGATTAGTATCATCCATGTCGGGATTGACTGTATTAGGTGAAGAACGTGGTTCATCCTGGGGTGAGACCGGATTTCTCTTATCGGCAAAGATGAAATCTTAGCAGCTCTTGTAGGACCAGAGAAGGTCTAGGTCATCTAAGAGTGGATGAGGACAGCTCAGAGCCGACAAAAGTCTTGTGCTAACAGTAGGCAGAGACCACTGGAGTTCGAAGATGGAGACCACGTTTTCCTACGGGTCTCACCTCGACGTGGATTACGGAGTTTTAGCCATGGTGGAAAGTTATCTCCGCGCTTTATCAGACCATTCCAGGTACTCAGCAGGATAGGCGAGGTGGCTTATCGCTTGGCTCTACCACCTCAGTTGCACCGGGTGCATGATGTCTTCCACGTATCTCAGGTGAGGAGATACGTGCACGACCTGACGCATATCATCGACCATGGGGAGCTGGACATTGACGAGGGGGTAACTTTTGCGGAGGTCCCGGTGGAGATCCAGGATCGACAGGAGAGGGTCCTACATGGGCAGTCGATCCCTTTAATGCGCATCATATGGCAGCACAGGAACCTCTAGGAGAGCACTTGGGAGCGGGAGGCTCATATGCGTGCACAATACCCGCATTTTTTCCCCTAGTTTATAATGTATCTTCACAGGGACGTAAAGCCCTGAGGTGGGAGTAATTTCAAGACCCGTAAAATTAAAGGAAAATTTTTTCTTAATTTTCTTTGGGATTTTGCAAGAACGCAGTTTCTGATGGTACCTGATTCTGAGGCCCGGTGTGCCCGGAATCAACTTCCGAAGTTTAACTCGGGTACGTTCAGTGAACAAACGAGCAGGTTTTCCTAACTTTTCAACCGGTGTTCGGAATCGAAATATGAGGGCACCAATGAAACCGCAGTGCCGGTAATTGCTTAGGAACACCTTTTCTGGAGTTGTGTTTTCTCGGGTGCGGTTATTTAAAAAATGGGTTAACTAATGAATAAAATAAAAGTTGTGCAAAAATTTTTATTTTATGTTCTATGTAGTTTAAACCTACTTATGGAAGTTGAGGTGGGACCCACTATATCCTAACCCCTCTTTATAGGATATTAGTGAGGTGGACCCCACACGATCCCCACCTTATCAACTTCCTCAAACCCCCATTATTTTTTTGTAACACACCCGCACCCCCTTATTAAATTCCAAGTCAACTCTCACATTAATTGGACTGTTAAGACTTTTCAATTAATTCAATTAATTGAATGAATTATTTTGAATTTCAAATGAAATGTTGTCTTGTGTGTGTTAATTAAATAAGACAATGTCTTATTTCACTAGGGGTTGCTTCGTTGTGTTGAGAGGGAGAGTTCCACGGAGAACTTCATCTTCCTCCTTGAAGAACACGAAGAACGTACCGACACCGATGAAGAACACCGGCCTCCGACGAAGGATGATGAAGAACGCAAAGTCCTCAGAGATCGACGACGCGACGCCGTGTATTGAAACACTGATGATCCTCTTCTCCACGACGTCGTGTACCGCGACATCGACGACGCTCATAGAGCCTCCTCCCGCGACTCCGTCTTCGGCAACGTCTTTTTTCCGCGACGAACCTCGTTCGACGACTTCATCGATGTAGGGGTTAATTTTTAGTTCGTGATTTCTTTGTCATTCATCGACTTTTATATTGGGCCGCTTGTTATCATAATAACGGGAGGAGGTTGGACCGCACGAACATGGCCGGCCCTCCTCCCCCTTTGATGTTGTAATTGTTGTGGTACGAGCAAAGGCAGCGCGGTGCAACGGCACCGCGCGGAAGCAAGAGGAACGGGCGAAGATGTTCGGCGTCACCGCGTCGCACCGTTGAGACCGAACAAAGTCGTGGCGTCGTCGTGCAGCGCTGGAGAACCACGAAGAATCCGCGGCCGGGGCGGGGTTGCGGTGGAGGGGCGCAGTGTCGTCGCGCAGTGCCAGTTGGACAAGGACACGGTGGTGCGGGGAGCGGCGGCCGGAACCGCCGGCCGCCGGTGCAAGGAGGGAGGGACCCACGGGGGGGGGGGGGGGCCGCGGTGACATACCGGCCGACTTGGTCGGCCAGTTTCCGAGATAGCCAGGGGTCGTAACCCTCGGCTGGAAAAGGAGCGGCCCCCACGTGGGGGTCGCGGTTTCAATGTAGGGGGGGAGTGTCCCCTCCCCGCTTTCTGCGACGACTCGGCCGGCGCCGAGCTGGCCATGCGGGTTGCGCCCGCACTAGGAAAACCGGCCGACCAAGTCGGACCGGCCGCACCGGGTCGGGCCCCCAAGGTCCGGCCACGCCCACCGGGCCGCGCCGTGCCCACCGGGCCGGGCCGCGACCTAGTGGTCCGGACCCAGACCTGGTGCGGGTCGAACTAGTTCGGGCCGACCTAGGGGGCCTTGGGCCGGGTTGGTCCGAGCCCAAAACCCCCTATTTCCGGTCAGTTCTGTTCAAACGCCCGTATCTTTGGATATGGACCTCTGATCGATGCACCTTCAGTTGTGATTTGATCCTTGGATCGCTAATTTCATTTCGGTGTATTACACTCAAGGTTTTGGAGAACTATGGGTACGGCCGGGTTGGTTTGAGCATGAAACCAACCGGGCCCTCGGAGCGGAAACACTTATAACTTGAGCTCCGGACGTCCGATTGGCGTGCCGTCGACTTTATTGGATTCCTCTTAGTGAGATGGACCTTTTGGCTTACTTTACTAGATGTTTGGATGCTGTTGGAGTGCGATCGGGTTGGTTTTGACTTAAAAACCAACCGGGCCCCTGGAAAGAAAAAGCCAATAACTCTCGGATCGGGCGTCCGATTGATGCACCACCTGTCACGTTGAGTTTCCTATGTCGAAACGGAACTTTGGGATACATCAAATCCAGACTAGGTGTCAGTTGATGTATCGACCCCTTGGGTCATGGAGCAGACCCTCCCGAAAACGAGCGTGCTGTGTGCGGAAACCCTAGAGCTGGCTGAGACTTGACGACTGTTGATCGATCGACTCGAAGTGTTTCGATAGCCCAGTGGGGAGTGCTTGTTTGTAGAGGTAGACCCACAGCGGAGGAGCTCTTGGTTGTAGCGTCAGACCCACGGTACTCAACAGAAGAAGTACCTCTGTAGGCTATGAGGGGGAGCGCTTGGTTGCAGCGGCAGACCCATGGTAGGAAGCACTTGGTTGTAGAAGCAGGCCCATAGTACTCGACAGGTGGAGTACTACAGCTGTCCAAGGTTAGTGGGAAGCGCTTGGTTGTAGCGACAAGCCCACTGTACTGGATAGTGGAGTAGTTCCCTAGCAGCTATGGGTTCGACGGTGATGGAAAAAGTTTTGGAATCCTCTGTGGGTTCGACGATGATGGCAAACGTACTGGAATCTTCTGTGGGTTCGACAACGATGGAAAACGTACTGGAATCCTCTGTGGGTTTGACGAAGATGAAAAACGTACTGGAATCCTCCGTGGGATTGATGGTGAAGACTATCGTACTGGAATCCTTCGTGGGTTCAACGACGACGACAACCGTACTGGAATCCTCCATGGGTTCGGCGGTGATGACTACAGTACTTGTATCCTGCGTGGGTCCCATCTAGATGAATCAGTAACTACATATGAGCATCCCCTTTTGCTTTACAAATGATTTATACCTGTGTGAGATGAGTCTAGACTTTCAATCATTATCTTTGATATGATTGACTTTCTTTCCTATGTGGATTGGGTTGTGATTTCCTGTGTGGATTGGGTTGTACGATCTTATGTGGACGTGATCGAACTTGGGCTCGGATGTTAGAGTCGAACTGGAATTGATGACTTAGGTATATGTATGGGTATATACCTAAGTAGAGTTGGATGTTACTTCGTGATTGTATCTTTCCTTTTTGGATTATCCTTTATGGATTCTGTGAGACCTTCGGGGGTCTCGGGGTCCATACTGGGTAGCATATACTCACCTCTGCATGGGCTATGTCCACACTATGTTGTGTTGGATGCAGACGACGGACAATGCTGATCGTTATTGAGGCTTGTGGAGCAGGTCAGTACGTGGAGGTGGACCACTGGGTGGGATGTACACGGAGCAGACGGCTAGACTCGAGGAGCTGTGGAGGCTATCTGTACCCACCCTTCAGGTGGGACTTCCAATGGAAAGCTCGACTTTTCTGCTTCACTTTCAGTTGCTATACTTTCTTTCCAGTTGTTCTTTACATTCAGTTTGGGTTTGTATTCTGTCCCATTTACTTTCCGCACTTACTATTGTACCCAGTTTTACTTAGTGTTTACTTCTGTTTGCTTACTCTGTGGTGTTTGTTTACTTTATAAAGGCAATGCCTTACCCTTTTGTCGGGATTTACGCCTTGGTTCTAGTCGCCAGCCCCTGGCCTATGGGAGGTGGGCTTGGGGTTGTCACGGCATGGGTCCCGAGGATTGGTCGTGACAAAAATAAAAAAGTGTGTTTTTAAGAGATAATAATTATCAAAATATTGACACTTGTTCATGTCCGGTTTAATTGTGAAATTATGTCCAATGAACAACATTGTATTAAATGGTAAAAATATGTTCTAAATATATTTAAAACCACTCAAATTCATAATTTACCATTATTATTTATTTCGATTAAAAAAGTTGTTTTTAATTAAAATTTAATAATTTTCACTATTCATCAAAATATAAATGTTATCCAAAAAGTTCCAAAATTTTACCCTAGGATAATTTCGATATTATGAATCCAAAGATGAAGTCCATTTTGAGAGATAAAGTTTATAAAATTTCAGAATGTGGGTATTACTATTCATAACGGCTAGTTTGATTGGTTGTGGTGTGTGTTAGAACTCGAAGTTGCGTACAACACACGCTATTATATTATTCAAAGGGAAGCGTACCGTGGAAGCTTGGGGTGTTACATTCTCCCCTCCTTCAAATAATTTTGTCCTTGAAATTTCTAGAATAATATCACATGAAAATACTCGGATGGTTATTCATCATATGTTCCTCGGGTTCCCACGTTGCCTCTTCCATCTTATGGTTCCTCTACAAAACTTTTACCGGAGGAGTCCTCCGGTTTCTCAGTACTTGTTCTCTCGTATCAAGAATCCTAACAGGCTCTTCGCAATAAGACAGATCGGGTTCCAGTTCTAATTCCTCATAGGTGAGTACATACGTTGGGTCAGACATGTATTTCCTCAACAGTGATACATGGAACACATCGTGAACTTTGGAGGGACTTGGTGGCATTGCCAAATGGTAAGCTACAACCCCAATTCGTTCTAGAATTTCGAAAGGTCAGATTTACATAGGACTCAATTTACCTTTCTTACCAAAACGTATAACTCCCTTCAATGGAGATACCTTCAAGAAAACATGATCTCCTACTTGAAATTCAAAATCCTTCCTTCAGTTATTGGAATATATCTTCTGCCTACTTTGAGCTTCTTTGATGTGATTTTGGATTACCTTTACCTTTTCCATTGTTTCCTCCACCAGTTCCGGGCCTACAAGTTTTCGTTCACCAATGTCATCCCAACAGGTTGGTGTGCGACATCTCTTTCCGAATAATGCTTCATATGGTGCCATTTGAATACTCGAATTGAAGATATTGTTATAGGAAAATTCTACCAGAGGTAAATATTGATCCCACATACCCTGAAAGTCAAGCGATCAGGATCTCAACATTTCTTCTAAGGTTTGAATAGTCCGTTCTGATTGTCCGTCTGTTTAAGGGTGGTAGGCAGTGCTCAATTGAAGATCAGTATCGAGGGATTTCTGAAGACTCTTCCAGAATCTTGAAGTAAAACAGGGATCACGATCAGAAACAATCGATAGGGTTACTCCATGAAGTCTCACCACTTCATTAATATTTAGTCTTGCTAGACATTCCAGAGGTAGATCTTCTCTTATAGCAAGAAAATGTGCTGACTTGGTAAGACGATCAACAATAACCCATATTGCATCATTCCTTCTAGGAGTCTTCGGTATTTCCATGACAAATTCCATCGTGATATTATCCCATTTCCACTCCGGTATGGGAAGAGGTTGCATGACTCCTCCAGGTTTTTTCCTTCCGGCTTTCACTTGTTGACAAACCATACATCTTGACACAAAATCTATAATCTCCCTCTTCATGTTGTCCCACCAGAAATGTTCCTTCAAATCTCTATACATTTTGGTGCTCCCAGGGTGTATAGAGAAATTGGAACTATGATCATCATCCAACAATTCCCTTTTTAGATCAGGTATATTGGGAACACAAAGTCTCTTCCCAAACTTCAAAATTCCATCTTCATACACAAAGTCGTTCAATCTCCCATCATTCACATCTTTAATCTTATTTTAAAACTCTTTATCACTAGTTTGAGAACTCTTTATCCTTTCTTGTAAAGATGGTTTGGAAACCATTTGAAAAAGTATTGAGGTTTCACCTTCCATGGTGATTCCCATTTCCATCTTCACTAGATCCATGTATATAGGATCCTTTTCTACTCACATCTTGTTCAAAACTCCATGATATTTTCTACTCAAATCATCTTCCACCTTATTTTCCTTCCCCAGGTGGTAGTGTATCATGCAATCATAATCCTTGAGTAGTTCAAGCCATCGCCTTTTCCTCATGTTGAGTTATTTTTGTGAGAAAATATACTTCAAACTTTTTTTATCAGTATAAATCTCACATTTTTCACCATAGAGGTAGTGTCACCATATCTTCAAATCCAAGATCACAGCTACTAACTCAAGATCATGAGTATGATAGTTTTTCTTATGAATTTTCAACTGTCGTGATTCATAGGCAATAAACCTATCATTCTGCATTAGGACACAACCAAGTCATTTCTTCGATGCATCACTATAAATAACGAACCCATCATTCCCCGATGGTAGAGTCAATATAGGATCATTGGATAATATTCTCTTTAGTTCTTCAAAACATTCTTCACACTCTTTTGTCCAAACAAATTTAACCCCCTTGCGTGTGAGCTTTGTTAATGGGTTAGCCAATCAGGAAAAATTCTAGATGAAACGTCGATAATAACCTGCTAAACCAATAAAACTGCGTACCTCAGTTATACTCATAGGTTTTGGCCATTCGTGGATTGCCTTGGTCTTAGAAGGATCAACAGAGATTCCACATTTAGAGACAATATGGCCAAGAAAAGAAATCTCCTGAATCCAGAATTCACACTTGCTAAACATTCCATATAATTCATGTCGTCTAAGACTCTTCAGGATAATGCGCAAGTGATTTTCATGATCTTCGAAGCTTTTAGATTATACCATGATATCTTCAATAAATACCACCACATATTCATCTAGATAATCCTTGAAAAATCTATTCATTAGATCCATGAATACAAAGGGTGCATTAGTCAGTCCAAAAGGCATTACCGTAAACTCGTAATGCCCGTACCTGGTTTGAAATGCTGTCTTCGGAATGTCTTCCTTCTTCACACACAACTGATGGTATCTAGACCGAAGGTCAATGTTCCAAAAGTATTGAGATCCATGCAGTTTGTCAAATAAATCGTCAATGCGAGGTAGGGGATACTTTTTCTTTATTGTTATAGCATTAATCTCCCTGTAGTCGATACATAACCTCATAGATCCATCTTTCTTTTAAAAAAAAGAACAGGGGCTCCCCATGGAGAAACACTAGGGAGAATAAATTCCTTATTACTCAATTCCTCTAGTTGTTTCTTTAGTTCAAATAATTCCACAGTGGCCATTCTATAAGGGGTCTTCGATATAGGACTTGATCCAGGAATTAAATCAATGGAAAACTCAACTTCGCGTTCTGGAGGATGTCCAGGTAAATCTTATGGAAACCCATCTAAATATTCTTTCACAACAGGTATATCCTCTATTTGAACATTATTTTCCTCACCCACAATCATTTCATTCTCTTCCTCCCCAATAATTGAATTTAGTTGAGATACTGGGGGTGGATCTAGATAAGAATTAGGTGGTGACGATTCTTCCCTAAAGATAAGGTGTTCCTTATCATCATTATCAAAAATCGTAACCTCCTTCTTCTTACAATAAATCTTTGCATCATGGTCTGAAAGCCAATCCATACCGAGGATTATATCAAACTAAATCATAGGTATTATGATGAGATCAGTGGATAAAGAACATTTATGTGCTTTAATGGGGACTGATTCACAAAACATTGTTGCAATGATACTTCCCTTAGGAGTTTTAACTAACAACTCCCTTGTTAAATCAAATTGGAAATATATAATTTTCTTAGAAAACTGGGATGCTATGAAAAAATGCGATGATCCAGAATCAAATAATGCATTTTCTAAACTTGAGGAAACCATTAAATTACCTACCACCACGTCTTTCGGAGCTTCTACCTCAGCAGTAGTGATAGCATAAGCTTGGTCTTGATCCCTTGGACTTTTCTGAGGTAAGTTCCCCTGAATCTTAGGAAATTAATTTTCATAATTTCCCATCTCCCGGAAATTGTAGCATTGGACATCGGTAGCTTCCTTCTTCCCCTTGAAATCACGAGTTTGGTGGCCTTTTTCACCACACTTATAACAGACTCCCATTCCTTTTAAGCAAGTACCGGGGTGTTTCTTCCCACATTTACTGCAGGATGGATATTCAACTTTTCCCTTCTTCCATTTATTTCCATTCCCAGATTGATCAGTAGATCTCTTCTTCTCTTTCTTTTCTTAAAATCATAAGACTTAGATAATTCCTTCTATGTCTTGATGACACATGCGACAATGTCTTCGTACGACGACAAGGATTGTGAGACTAATTCTTGACTGAGAAATGTTTTTAAACCATAAAAGAAATGATCAATCTTACTTCTTGGGTTACGTATATAATCTCCATCATACCTTGCTAACCTTGTAAAGTTAGCCTCATACATTGCGACATTATCATCCTCCTTTTGTCTCAGACTCAAAAATTGCCTTTCCATATCTACTCAATGGTCACGAGGAAAGTATTTTTCTCAAAATAGATCTTTGAACTCCCTTCATTCCATATTTGATACTTCATCATCGTCCTTTGTGTTTTGAATCAATGACCTCCATTGATCAGCATCTCCAGTGATGCAGTAAACTGCCATGATAAATTTTTCCTTTTTACTACTCCCCAAAGGCTGAAATATTTTCACTAGAGAATTTATCCATTTCTCAGCTACTAAGGTATTTGTACTCGCATTGAACATTGGTGGTTTTTTCCTCATGAAGCGATCTAACATTGATCCTCCACGCTGCGGATCAGGGTGCTCCATACGGGTAAGGTAATTATTCATATCCTGAGTGAGTTGTCGCAGTATGGTGATTAGCTGATCAACACCAGTTGCATCACCAGATTCACTATAATTATCTTGATCAGGAGGGTAATCCCTACATAGAGTGCGTACATTGATACGGTTTCCATTTCTTCCACTAGGTGCCATTTCTAAACAGTGGCATAAACTAGATCAGTTTATGAATTAAAATACATAATTCCATACTTGTAAAACACATAACATAAATTGAACTATTTATGGATGTAATCCATAATCATAAAAATGTTTTCTTTGAGAAATTATATATGCATAAACCCTTCATAATTATTTGTAAAGAAAATGAGAGTTATCCTAAGCATATCCCCCGGGAGTGTCGTAACCAAGAGTGCAGCAAGGCCCGTTGTCATGCACAAGTTCCTGTTCGAGTCTAGATCAAAGCGGTATTTTCAGGTTTTACCCCTAGTTACATCTATGCCAGAGCCACCTCTACCTGCTCGTATCCAAACAGGGATGTATTTCTCGAAAAAACTCAAAAAATATCTACAATACCAAAATTCTAGGAAGTTCTTCTATATTAATCCTCAAATTCCATCTTAGGTCTATGTGCTCCAATCAGAGTTTATCTAAATATAGCTTCCAAGGTTTGTACTAAACTTCCTCTGATACCAACTGTAATGCCCCAACCCCAGTTACCCAGAGTCGGTGCATTATTACAAAACATTGGAATGATCACAAGATATATCATGTCTCGAAAGACCGATTAGTTTAGTAGCCTTGGAAACACTAGATATATTCATAAAGTTTACATTACATAATAAAATGAAAACTAAAACAACATAGTCTCCATAGTCCACACTCATATCCTCGCATACTATCCCAGCAGGTCATTCATAAATTACTTCTTCACATCCTGGGAAAAATAAAACATTGAAAGGGGTGAGGTCAAATGCCCAGTAAGGATAACAATATAGCGGAAAATTTCATAAATAAGAATAAACATTTAAGGCAATGTATAACTAAAACAAAAGCCTTTTAAACTTGAACTTCAACATAATATGGCAGAAATAAAATGAAATAATGCCATTTACTTATTCACATGGATATTCTTCTAATTGAATAATCACATGCAATATCAATAACCACTTTCATAATGATGGAATGCATAATTCCAGACTATCATAAACACATAGTCAAGGCCTCGTGCCAAGACTACAAATAATATTTTGTTAAGGCCTTATTCCAAGACACTAGTTTGTCTCATGAGACCTACCGATGCATCGAGGAGCTATAGCAGGCTCCACCCGTCACATATTAAGTCCAATGCATTCCTCATATGAACAGGTTTAAACATAACATAAACATTCGTATTAAAACTAGCATACGAAATGTCAATACTTTTTTCATAAACCAGGAATGGTATAAAAATAACACATCCATAGTCAAACATATCACAAAACAATCAATACAATATAGAAGTTTTGTATCATAATAAATCAACTTCAAATAAGCTTAATATCCATCAAAGGATGTTGACATAGATGAAATCAAAAATATTTGAGAGAAATATCTATTTTTTTTTGAAATCATTTAAAAGTCACATAATTATAAAATAAAAAATTTAATTTGAAAATATCCTTATAATCTTTTAATGGAAGCTTCTAAGATTTTATAATGGCGGAAAATAGCCGCACCCTCCATATAAGTTAAAAAAACATTCTTACCTTAATTTTGTTGAAATGGTTAAAAGGGTCCTTGTTTGGAAAACAACGGAACGATTCCTTTATAAATCTATTATAAAAATTCAAACAAGAGTATAAATTACTTTAACCCATATTCTAGTAAATAGTAAAAAAAATTGAAATACATTTTTAAGAAACATGGATGGTGATGATAAAGAAGTCCCAGTAGATAATTACGTATAAACAACCTCGGATAATGAAGAGATTGTGAAATAAACCTTACCTTGTACTTTACCTTGGTTGGGGGTAGGTTAACCTCCTCAATAATGGTGAAATAATTGTTACTAAATTATACAATAATCATATACATTAATATGATATCATATATGATCTCTTAACATTGATTTGTTAGTAATATCTTAGTATTATCATTGTTTCAGGTGTAAACTTACTCCTTTTCTTTTATATGTTTTGCTAAAATAGCCATGTTTTTTATGGATAGATTGTATCTTATTCATATCCATAATGATATCAAGTCCTTAAAGATTATTTTTAATCATTAAATGAAAATTATTCTTGAATAGATATGATGGAGAATGAATCTCATCGTGTTCGTGGAGACAATAGTCTGTACGTACGCACGAGCGACAATATCATTATTTTGATATTAAAATAATATTTAATTGGATTTTATATCATATATATAGAGTCCTTATCATGTGATATTTATTATTTACATGAATTACACATCATTATTATACCCATCCAAATAATAATATATTGAATAACAATTACACCACGATGTGGAGACGGTAAGTCGTACGTACGCACGTATGGTGACATGTCATTCAAAGGATGGCTAGAATAATAAATATGGTTGTAACATATTTATAATAACATCAAATGATATATAATATACTGGATTTATTATTTTAGAATGGTAATAACAAATAAAGAAGAAGTGGAAGAAGAAAGGAACTTGAAAGAGGGTGGTGAAAACATTACCTCTTCTTCGGGTTCTTCCTTTTGATTTGATCAAAAGGACTCCTTAGGTTGGATTTCTGACTAAATTAAGGCCTCTAGGATTAATTTAGGGAATTTTAGAGAGTATTTGGTCAGGGGTTGTCCAAACCAAAAGGCTTTGAAGGTGTGAATTAATGAGAAGGGGGAGGGCCCTTTTATAACAGGGTGAGGGGCACCTTTGGAAAAGCTAAGAATATTATTTTATATTAAATTCATATTCGGTTTCTAATGGATAAAAAGTGTATTATTTTTAAAACAACTCAACCAATAGGATTTAGACAGGTTTGGGTCACCATATTAACCTTATCTTGAAGTATTAACTCTTACTTAATTAGTTTCACTTTTACAATGTCTCTTTGTATTTTTATATTTTTTAGTTAATAAGCTTACTATATACATCCAAGAGACCCCCAAGTGGTCCATTAGTGATACACCTATCATGATATAAGTCTCTTGGAATAACCTTAGATTTTTAGGAATTTAATATCAATTAATAATATAATATTTGTTTTAAACCCTCTTTTATGTCAATTTTGACACTATTCAATAATTGATTTTTGTAAAACTCATAACAAAATGATTACTTCGAAAAAAGTTAATTAAATCAATACTAACATGTCATATAAACCTATAAAATTAGTTTAATTCATAAAAAGTCTCAAATTATTTTTATTTTGGTGATTATAATATCAATTATTTTAATTTTTTACTATTATGGTAATTACTGCATCATCATTATGTCATACATAAATTAACTTATTTAATGTCTAAAAATTATAAATAAAATAGAATAATTTAGCAAAAAATTTTATATTTATAATGGATATTTATAGTATAACATCCAACATATATAACCCTATGTAAAAAAAATTTCCTAAAAGATATATGCTTATGTCATTTTTGTATTTATTTTAACTTAATTAATAGAAAGTGACATTATCACTTACAAGTGGCTCCATGGGGTCCCAAAATCAACCCAAAGATGCCCATGGTCTGACATGTATCAACCAATAATGTTAGGACACGTTTTAGGGTAATTTATTATTATTATAATATTATTTTTTACCCTTATTTACCAGATTTACCCTTTAACCATGGTTAATAAATTTTTTACCGAAATAATTATTCAAAATGTCTAAAAATAAAATTTACCTATTTACACACTTTGGAAATCCTGATTCCAAATATGGAATCCATTTTTCCAAATTCAAAATACAGAAGTGGCAGAAATTAATTTAAAATTAATTCTCATTGTTAAAACAAAAAGCGTGTTTTTAAGAGATAATAACTATCAAAAGATTTACACTTCTTCATGTCCGGTTTAATTGTGAAATTATGTCCAATGACCAAAATTGTATTAAATGGTAAAAATATATTATAAATATAATTTAAAACCACTCCAATTCATAATTTACCATTATTAATTATTTCTATTAAAGAAGTTTTTTTAATTAATATTTAATAATTTTCACTATTCATCAAAATATAAATGTTATCCAAAATGTTTCAAAATTTTACCCTAGGCTAATTTTGATATTCCGAATCCAAAAATGAATTCCAATTTGAGAGATAAAATTTATAAAATTTCAAAAATGTGGGTATTACTATTCATAATGGCTAGTTTGATTGGTTGTGGTGTGTGTTAGAACTCGAAGTTGCGTACAACACAAGCTACTTTATTATTCAAAGGGAATCATACCATGGAAGCTTGGGGTGTTACATGAATAGTTATCTAATGGGATACTCCATTTGTGGGTTTGAATCACCCACATGGGTAGTGGAACTTCATTTATCATTTGTATAGATATTTCTCGTGTACGGTGAATTTTTGGTGAGATGATTCTCCTTATGTAGTTTAATTTCATGTGGTGAGGATGTATCCCGTTTAGTTTTATGAATTTCAATGAGGATGTGTTCTGTTATAGTTTAACATCATGTGGTCGGGACATGAGTTGTTGTGTTCTTTAATATCTTGTAGTCAGGAACGGAGATGATGTTTAGCTTAACTTCTTGCTTCAAGGACCTATTCTGTATAGTTTAATTTCATGTGGTCAGGATGAGAACAATTCTTGATTGTAGCTACATAAAGTATTTCTTAAGAAACCTCGCATTGGTGGGGGGTGTAACATATTACCCATCTATCATGGCCATTGAGTAAGATCCATTGTGATAAACCTTGTGTATGGTATAATTCCCTTCCTAATTGGGTTCCAGTTTTGGAGGTTTCTTTACTCATATCATTGGGGTTTTAAGAGATAATACCAATTCTATTTAGAGGAACGAACAGAGGTGAACCTTTTTATTGAAGTCCCATATGATCTTATTCTGATGGACATAGTGGTTGTGCAATATATGAAACCTTTTATCATTGAACCATTCCTATTGTTATAAACACTTTTTTATAGCTCATAATCTGATAGTTTTCTATATATGGCTATATGAAGCTAGGGAAAGTGGAATTTTATGGGAAATACTACCTCATTTTCATGCATTTATGAATAAATAGTAGCTTGTATATCATTATTCATGGTGGTACGGTAATCCCGTAAAGTATGGCGGATCTTGTCCAACCCAAAATTTCTATAATTATTCACCATATTCTATAGTATATTTTATAGATTACTTTTGAAACCCCCTATTTAACCATTTTTCACTGCCTGATATCGGGTTGAATGGATAGAAATGACATTGTACTCCTGGTATAATTTATTCAACCCAGTGGCATAGAAATTTATGCAATTTTACATCAATATTTTATTAGGGACACTGAATATAGTGATGATATAAAACTTCATGATGTTTTTTATCTTCTTCATTCTAACTTTCTTTAAGGGTATTTCTTCAAACCATTTGGAAAAAATCTCATTATAAATAAGAATATACAGAAACTTCTTAGTCGGGGTTGGGGGATATGGTACCACAACATTGATTCCCCAAATAGAAAACAACCCCAAATATTTCGTTTTATGTTGAAGTTATGGGGGTTTATGGGTGAATGTTTTTACAACATGGAATTCTTGACATTTCTTAGTGAACTCCAAACAGTCCTATATCATTTTTTCTAGCAATAACCAAGCCTCTTGATTTGATGGGAGAGACTAGTCCTAGATTGGTGAGTACTGCAATATCTGGCATGGACTTCATCCATATCAGTTGGAATCTATCCTCCTGTTATGCATCTAAGGGGAATTTCATAAAAGCCTCACTTGTAGTGGTCTTTTTTCTCATTTGGCCAATTTTTTATGGTAAATCTCACTTCTCGGTGTTGAATCTATTCCCTTCTAACTTGGTCTGTTGGGAGGATTCCATTTTAGAGATAATCAAGTATATATTCCATCCATCTGGGGGTGGATATCAATTCATCATTATATAGGGAGGTTTTGATTTGATTGATTTCCTAAATGTTATAGATGATTACCGGTGACAAAATCCTTTGATGCATCATGTGGAAGATTACTTCATTCTAATCAACATTAACTAGAACTATGGTTGCATTAGCTAGTGTATCAGTGCTAGCATTCTATAATCATTGGATATGATGTAATTTGTCTTCAAAAGGTAACTTTGTCATTAATCTTCTGACAAATCAAAATATAGGTTCCAATTCTTCTTCTTTTTATGGAATATTAATTATTTATCTACTTAATCCCTATCCTGGAATCACCATTCATGTTTAGGTAGGCTATCTTCATCAGTAGGGATAGTTCTATAACATAGATGAGGGATTTTTATTCAACCACATTATTTTTTCATCCTTCAAATAGTGTGAAAAACTATGGAAAATTTTCTTTTTCTAGAGATACAAATACAACCCTGGAACCAACCTCATTGAATTTTGGATTTTCCAATATCTTTCCAATAGGGCTTCGGTAGGCCCCATTAAAATATGACTCCCATGTCTGGGGACATTCATGGCAATATAAAACCTCCTCACCGAGAAGTTCGGTGTCTACTTTTTTACTTTATAGAGTGTGTTGTTCCACAAGAAAATTAGCCAGGGTATATCCTTTCACTTCCTTCTATGACAAAAATTGGATTTCATGTTGTTGCATAGTGAAATCCGATTAGAAAAAACATTCATTAAGTATAGGATATCCAATGATATACTTGATAGAATAAACATGAGAGACCAAGTGGACTTCATGGTGCTACAAGTAATGCCTCATATTTTTCATTGTAAATATGAGTGCGAGGAAATTCTTCTCAACATCCGAATATCAGGTCTTAGTTCCTAGAATCATTTAGATAAGGTAATAGAGATGATTCTCATTCCTTAAATCATTTTATATGTGAATATAGTGCTAAGTGATCTCTCCGTAGAGGCCACATATAAGATGATTTTTTTCCTTCCATTAGAAAATAATAGATTGGTGGGTGCAGTAGTTAATACTTGAGACTCATAAAGGATTATTTCTAGACCTAAAAAATCAGTAGGTGACTCCCATCTTCATTAGCTTAGTGAAGTGGAGATATTTTATAGCAAGGATGAATATGAAATACTTAATGTAGGTTAGGTTCCCTTGGATCCCCCTCATATATTTGATATTATAGGGGGTGAAATTTCCAAAATTGCAATATTATTTTTAGGGTCATCCTCAATGCCATGGTGACATACCACAAATCCTAGGAATTTTCGAGATGTTACCCCGAAAGAGTATTTTCATGGGTTCATCTTTAGACTCTTATGTTGAAACTTGTAAAATATTTTTTGGTGGTATGTTAAGTGATCAAATTGCTACTAGGATTTGACTACCGTGTCATTAACATAACATTCCTCTATTCAACCCAAGAAGGGATTAAATATATGATGCATGGAACATGGATAGGTAGTGCTAGTGTTCTTTAATACAAAAGGCATAAACTAATATAAAAAGATTCCTTGAGGTTCTATGAAGGTTTTTTCTTCTTCATCATCAGGGTACATCTTTATTCGATTGTACCTTGAGTATCCATCCATGAAGGAATATGATTGGAAGAAAACAGTTGCATTGATCGGGAGTTATGTGATCATCAACAGGAAATTTTTCTTTTGGGAAGTGTTGATTAAGGTCTATTAAATCAATGAAGACCCTAATCTAGTTATTCTTTTTCTTGACAAGGATGATGTTGGGAAGCCATCTTGGGTATTTCACCTCCCTTAAAAATTGTCTTTGATTAATTTTTCAACTTCTAAATCTACTTTTATAGCATGATTTTGGTGCATAGTTATATCTATCTACTTGAAACCTTAATAATAATTAGTAAAGCGTAGATGGTGTGTATCCACATTAGGGTTTAGTCTGAAAATTGCTATATAATTTCAAGGGAACACATATCGATTTTTCTTTTGAACTGCAGTGTACATCACATGCTCCTCAAGAGGCATAGAGAAACCAATAAATATAGGTCGTGAGTCTTCTTTTTTTCCAATATTTACCCTTTTGAGATCATCAATAGTGGTGAAGATTCCCTTATTAAATGTGGGAGGGGATTTTTTGAGTTCGTCCTCTTCTTATTGAACCTCTGAGTTTGTGGAGGAATTTTTAGATGAGGTAGGACATTTGAGGTTATATTTTTCACTGTCAGGATAAAAGAGGCCATCGAAAGAGATATTATTATCATAAACTGCCAGAGTCAATGCAGAAAGGTTTCATATATAATTTTATTTTAAAGATTCATTGAGGATAGAAAGATCTTTGACATATGGGATTAAGTCTATTTCCTCAATCAAATTTATGGGAGGAACATAATCGTTGTCGAGCATACTCTAGGGATTCACAGGGGTGATATCCAATTCATTAGGGTATACAACCCACATATCGTCATCCACTATTAGTTGTTTTTATTCCCTTATATAGAAACATATCTCAGCATATGTGGCTTCACAAGACATGAAGGGGGCACTGTCACAATGTAATATATAGACTTTCCCAATGATTGTGTATTTCAAACACTGGTGAAATGTTTAACGTATCTCCGCATAGTTGTGAAGATAAGGTCTTCCAAGAATGAAATTATATGCAGTTTTATGCTAAATAACCATTAAATTAGTGTTATAAAATAGATCCCCAAACTAATACATAAACATGATCTTCCCAAGAGGTCTTTGCTCACTCTTATCATAACCTTGAGTGGTTATCTTTGTAAGAGATAAATATCCCTCACTATATCCCAAATGTCGAAGGGTCTGAATTGAGATGAGTTTGATTCCAAAACCATTTTCAATAATATCCCTTTGGATTTTGGAATTTTTGAGCTTTCCTAAAACATATAGGGGTTTGATGTGTCCTTTGATGGCCTCTTCCTGATCCAGCTCTAGGAATGAGATGGTGACATAGAATTCCGATGGAATAGTATTCACTCAATAAACCTCAGCTACAACTACTTGTGTACAAAATTTCTATGGGCTTTAGAGGGATTTAAAAAGTGACTCACAAAGTTATTTTTAAATATGTAGCACAACTAGGATTGATATCTTAGCTGGGAAAACCAACAACAATTTCAGAATTTCATATTTTTGAGACAGAGGTCGGTGCTTCCCAAGGTGATGTTTCTTCTTATTTTATGGTTCGGGAGCTAAGGTATTTGGGGTAGATGGGTCTGGTTCTTATGAATTGGTAGATGGAGAATCTTCATCTAGTGTCATGGGTCATTTCATGCTTCCATATTCTCTAGGCTGATCATACAATCAAATCCCTGCAAGGATGTTGTGTAAGATAACTTGGATGGGGAGGCTGCTAGAGGGATCTATGGAAGCTTCGTGTTTTTATTGAGTACACTCGAGTTCTTTTCTATGGGTCTTTGGAGAATATATATTTTCTATGTATATGTGACTAATATATTAGGTCTGACCCAGCCTGCACTATCCCGTATACCCTTAGCTCTTGCGATTGTGACCTCTGGATCTGTGATCACGTACGGGGAACTCATACTTGGAGGTTTATTCATCATCAGAGAATGGTCATATCAATTTTATTATATTAACATAACCAAAAAAGAACTATATGTATGAAAATGGTTCTATTTGGTGGGGAAAGGCTTACTCTTCAGAATGTTGGAGGAACGAAGTCTGTAAGATTCGAAGCTTGTGTAGAAGCAGAATATCATTCTTTTTCTTCTTATTTTGTTTTTTCCTATTTATGATGATTATGTCCACCTCCAGGAGGTATATCTGATGTGATATCCCTAGGTTATAGGATCATTATGGGTATCTGTATTTATTCCCTTAGGGTGTCAAGGTCTTATTAAACATTCTTTCAAGTCATCCAGAATCTGAACTTCTTCCCTTGCTTGGCCGAAACTTTTTTCCAACCACCTTCTTCCACGGACTAGGTAACGGTTATATAGCTCACCTATTTATCCATATTTTTCAACATAGATGATCTAGAATCAACCATGATTTTGATTATTTCGTTGAATATGAATCAATCTCAGATGGTGTGACCCAACCTCCTCTGTATAGGGTAGTAGTTAGGGAAATCAGTGAGGTTGTCCTCGTCCGGTTCCTGGGATGTGGTAGGTCATGCATTTATTTTACATGACCACAATGAAATAATTAAAGACCATATAATTTAAGAATGTGTATGTTTTATTCATCCATTTCTCAAATATTGGGTGATCTTGATCTCATTCTTCTTCTATATGAAGTAAATTTTGTTGTTTCTTCCACTAGATATGAATAAATGAGTGATTAAAGACCTTCCTAGGGGCTTGAATAGAAACCAATACTAGTTTGGGGTTAATAGTGGAAGTCTCTACATTTTTGACCATTTTCCCCTATGTTGAGGGAATCATTAGAGACTTATCTTTGGTCTACTAAATGGAATCTTCCAAACATTGTGTCATTTTTTCAAAATTGTGGAATCCTCTTGGATCCTTTATTAGTATTGGGGGTTTCTATAGTGCATCTCAGAGATTTTTATCACATAGATCCAAAACCTTATTCTATGAGAGATGAGTTTTGAGTGCATAGGTTAATCCTTTCCATATAGATAATAATTCATAAATCCTTTAATTTTTTCACTTTCTTGTAGTTTTTCAGGTCAAAAATTGAATTTTTTCTTAGTGTAGAGTTAAACTAAAAATGAACTGATGATGAATGTCTTCCCATCCAACAACAGATCCTATTAGAATGTTTTTGTACCAAATAGAGGCTAGCCCTCTCAGAATCTACACAAAAATCTTTATCTAAGTCTCCTCATATTGATTTGGAGGGCCCATTATTGGCCCGCATTAGGACATGAAGTGAGTCAAATGTTATTCTAGATCTTCAGTTCCCTAAACGGTGGATAAGTTAGGATTGTAAAAAAAATTGGAAAAAATTGTCATCCAAATTGAGACCGTACCTTTTCTTACATTACTATAACATCATTTTACATATAAACAACATAATAGTATTACACATAGAGGATCCAAAGGTTTAGTGTCTTGGGAAAACTAGGACCATACATAACAATTACAACATCAAGCATAAACATTTACTTAATTTATTCTTCTCTAGATTCTTATTGGCACTTGTCATTTCCTTAGTACATGTAGCCACCTAAGGATATACATCAAAAGGGGTGAGCTAAAAGCCCAATAAAAGGATAGATAAGAGGAATATATCATGGGGTGAGCATAATCATGACATATAAAAAATATCATGAACATGAGAGGAGGATAAATAAAAGACCTGAAATGTGGAAATGCATAAAAATAAAACATCATGTCTTATTTGTTAACTATAACACATACTTGTGAACCAAGCTGTAAAATTTTTCACACATCATTTCACATTTACTTATGAGGTTCATCACTTTACCCAATGCATTGGAGTGCAATATAATTTCGGGCGCACCTGTCACATCATAACATTATCATTATCATTCTTGCCACATGGAACATGTATCAAAATTGAATATAACTAAACCATTTAAAGGAATGGGTTACATCTCATAAGAACACATTCATAAACTTTGGGTTATCAAAATAAAGACAGAATAACATACATGTTACAAGAACCGTCCACATTGAGAGAGAAGTAAAAGGTGTGTTCTTAAAAGAAGAGTTCTTTTGGAAAACATATTGTTTGATATAAAAACCAGTGACAAAAATTTATATACTAGAAAAGGAAATAAAATGATGAAAAATTTATCTTTAAGGAGTAACCATATCAAAAATGGAGTGAAAGGGGGAGAACCCGAAGAATGAAAGTTGGGTTCGAAAATTTCCCCTTACCATGTATCTTAATAATTCCATCTCCTTAATGTCTGGTATAATGACATTATATTCATTTATTAGAATTCCAGAACCTTTTTTACATTAATATGGTTCATTATGGTTTTATTAAGTGATTTTATGTCCCTTTGTATGAGTTATAGAGTTTAAAAAACATTGTTTTGAAAATTTTGTTTTTATGGTTTTCTTGAGTGGTTCACTTGTATTCTTAAATTGAAGTCCAGGTAGAACATGGGTAAAAATAAAGAACTAATATTACATGTTATTAATGATATTACAGTAGTTTTAAGGATCTTATAATTATTTATATTATATCCATGTGGATGAATCATTAGATAATAATTAAATGATGACTGTTTAGGTTAATTTGAGCGGTTTTTCGATCGTAATAAACTTGATTTATTTTATCACTTGTAATATGGTCATAAGTTACTCCCAAAAGTATAAATAGGAGATAATACATATAAAATATTCTGGTTCAACCAAAAAAGTGGATTCATGAATAGATCTGAAGGTAGAAATGGAATAAGAAAACATGTCGTTCTTGATGGTGATAAATTAACACCTCACAAACTACGTTCTCTTTAATAAAATAAAAGGAAGAGGGAAATGGGTTGGATTATATAATATCCCATTAGAATAATAACATTACATTAAATTTATAATAATGTATTTATAATACCATTTGGATGAAGATAAGTTAGGATAGATCAAGAAATGAACTTGAACTTGAAATGAAATTGTAACGCCCCGACCCTAGTTTCCTAGAGTCGGTGCATTATTACATAACATTGGCATGATCACAAGAAAGATCAAATCTCGAAAGACCGATTGGTTTAGTAGCCTTGGAAACACTAGATATATTCATAAGTTTTACATTACATCATAAAATCAAAAACTACTACAACAACATAATGTTTCCACAGTCCACACTACAATCCCCTCATAATATCCCTGCAGGTCATTCATAACTTACATCTTCACTTCCTGGGAAAAATAAAACATAGAAAAGGGGTGAGCTCAAATGCCCAGTAAGGATAACAATATAGCGGAAACTTTCATCAATAAGAATAAACATTTAAGGCAATGTATAACTAAAACAAAAGCCTTTTAAACATGAACTTTCAACATGGTATGGCATAAATAAAATGAAATAATGCCATTTACTTATTCACATGGATATTCCACTAATCGAATAATCACATGCAATATCAATAACCACTTTCATAATGTTGGAATGCATAATGCCAAACTATCATAACCACATAGCCAAGGCCTCGTGCCAAGACTACAAATAAGATTTTGTCAAGGCCTTGTGCCAAGACACTAGTTTGTCTCATGAGACATACCGATGCATCGAGGAGCTATAGCGGGCTCCACCCGTCACTTATTAAGTCCAATGCATTCCCATATGAAAAGGTTTAAACATAACATAAACATTCGTATTAAAACTAGCATACGAAATGTCAATACTTTCACAATAAACTATGAATGTTATAAAAATAGCACATCCACAGTCAAACATATCACAAAACCTTCAATACAATATAGAAGTTTTGTATCATAATAAATCAACTTCAAATAATCTTAAAATCCATCAAAGGATGTTGACATAGATGAAATCAAAATTCTTTTTAAAGAAATATCTCCTTTTATTTTGAAATCATTTAAGATCCATATAAAATAAAACATTTTCTTTGAAAATATTCTTATAAGCTTGTAAGGAAAGCTTTGAAGATTTTATAACGACGTAAAATAACCGCACCCGCCGTATAAGTTAAAAAAAACATTCTTACCTCAATTCTGTCGAAAAGGTTAAAAAGGACCTTGTTTTGAAAACGACGGAAAGATTCCTTTATAAACCTCTTATAAAAAGTCAAACAAGGGTATAAATGACTTTAACCCATATTCTTGTAATAGTAAAAATGTTTTGAAATACATTTTTAAGAAACATGGATGTGGATGATAAAGAGATCCCAGTAGATTATTACGTATAAACAACCTCGAATAATGAAGAGATTGTGAAATAACCCTTACCTTGTACTTTTCCTTGGTTGGGGTAGGTTAACCTCCTGTATAATGGTGAAATAGTTGTTATTAAATTATACAAGAATCATATATATTAATATGATATCATATATGATCTTTTAACATTGATTTGTTAATAATATCTTAGAATTATCGTCGTTTCGGGAGTTAACTTACTCATTTTCTTTTATATGTTTTGTTACATAAGCCATGGTTGTTGTATCTTATTCATATCCAGAATGATATACAGTCCTTAAACATCATTTTTAAATCATCAAATGATAAATATACTTGAATGGATACGATGGAGAATGAATCTCATCGTGTTCGTGGAGACGGTAGTCCGTACGTACGCACGAGCGACAATATCATTCTTTTGATATTAAAATAATATATAAATGGATGGTATATCATATATACAGAATCATTAACATGTTATATTTATTATTTACATGAGTTAAACATCATTATTATACCCATCCAAATAATATTATATTGAATAACAATTACACCACGACGTGGAGACGGTAAGCCGTACGTACGCACGTATGGTGACATGTTATTCAAAGGGTGGATAGAATACTGAATATGATTGTACCATATTTATAATAACATCACAGTATATGTGAGATACTGGAGTTATTATTTCAGAATGGTAAGAACAAAGGAAGAAGAAGTGGAAGAAGAAATGAACTTAGAAAAGGGTGGTGAGATCATTACCTCTTCTTCGGGTTCTTCCTTTTGATTTGATCAAAAGGGCTCCTTAGGTTGGCTTTCTGATCAAACTAAGGCCTCTAGGTTGTATTGAGGGATGTTGGGAGAGTATTTGGGCAGAGTTTGGCCGAACCAAAAGGCTTTGAAGGTGTGAAGAAATGAGAAGGAGGAGTGCCCTTTTATAAGAGGGGTGAGGGGCACCTTTGGAAAAGCTAGAAATATTAATTTATAATAAATTCATATTCGGTTTCTAAAGGCTCCAAAGTTGACTATTCAAAGGATGAGGTGGGGATAGGTCGAAAACAACTCATCCAATAGAATTTAGACAGGTTTGGGTACTTATATTAACCTTATCTTTAAGTATTAACTCTAAGTTAATTAGTTTCACTTTTACAATGTCTCTTTGTATTTTTATATAATATGGTTAATAAACTTACTATATACATCCAAGCGACCCCCAAGTGGTCCATTAATGATTAACCTATCATAATATAAGTCTCTTGGCCGAACCTTAGATTTTTAGGAATTTAATATCAATTAATAATATAATATTTGTTTTAAGAACTCTTTTATGTCAATTTTGACACTATTCAATAGTTGATTTTTGTGAAACTCATAACAGATTGATTACTTCGAACAAAGTCCATTAAATCAATCCTAATATATCATATTAGCCTAGAAAATTAGTTTAATTCATTAAAAGTTTCATATTATATTTATTTGGGTATTTATAATATCAATTATTTTAATTTTTCACTATTATAGTAATTACTGCATCATCATTGTGTCATAAATAAAATAACTTATTTATTGTCTAAAAATTATAAATAAAATATCATTATGTAGGAAATCTTTTTATCTTTCTAATTAATATTTATAATCGAAAATCCAACATGTATAACCCTATGTAAAAATTGTTCTTCTAAAAGATATATGCTTGTGTCATTTTTGTATTCATTTTAACTTAATTAAAATAAAGTGTCATTATCACTTACAAGTGGATCCATGGGGTCCCAAAATTGACACAAAGATGCCCATGGTCGACCATGTATCAACCAATAGGGTTAAGACACGTTTTAGGGTAATTTTGTATTATTATAATATTATTTTTTTAACCCTTATTTACCGGATTTACCCTTTAACCATGGTAAATAAAATATTTACCGCAGTAATTATTCAAAATGTCTAAAAATAAAAGTTACCTATTTACATAATTTGGACATCCTGATTCCAAATATGGAATCCATTTTCCTAAATTCAAAACACAGAAGTGGCAGAAATTAATTTAAAATTAATTCCCGCTGTTAAAACAAAAAGCGTGTTTTTAAGAGATAATAACTATCAAAAGATTGGCACTTGTTTATGTTCGGTTTAATTGTAAAATTATGTCCAATGATAAACATTAAATTGAATGGTAAAAATATATTCTAAATATACTTTAAAACCACTCAAATTCATAATTTATCACTATTAATTATTTTGATTAAAAAAGTTGTTTTTAATTAAAATTTAGAAATTTTCACTATTCATCAAAATATGAAAGTTATCCGAAATGTACCAAAATTTCACCCTAGGCTAATTTTGATATTCCGAATCCAAAAATGAAGTCCATTTTGAAATATAGAATATATATGATTTCAAAAATTAGGTATTACTATTCACAACGGCTAGTTTAATTAGTTGTGGTGTGTGTTAGAACTCGAGGTTGCGTACAACACACGCTATCGCATTATTCAAAGGGAAACGTACGGTAGAAGCTTGGGGTGTTACATTCTCCCCTCCTTCAAATAATTGCGTCCTCGCAATTTCTAGGGTATTACTGCATAAAAAGACTCGGGTGGTTCTTCATCATAAGTTCCTCGGGTTCCCACGTTGCCTCTTCCATCTTATTATTTCTCCACAAAACTTTTACCAGACGCGTCGTCCGGTTTCTCAGTACTTGTTCTCTTGTATCAAGAATCCTGACGGGCTCTTCACAATAGGAAAGATCGGGTTCCAGTTCTAATTCCTCATAGGTGAGTACATGCGTTGGGTCAGGCATGTATTTCCTCAACAGAGATACGTGGAACACATCGTGAACTTTGGAGAGACTTGGCGGCATTGCCAATCGGTAAGCTACAGCCCCAATTCGTTCTAGAATTTCGAAAGGTCCGATGTACCTGGGACTCAATTTACCTTTCTTACCAAAACGTATGACTCCCTTCCATGGAGATACCTTCAGGAAAACATGATCACCAACTTGAAATTCCAAATCCTTCCTTCGATTATCGGCATAGCTCTTCTGCCTACTTTGAGCTGCTTTAATGTGATTTTGGATTACTTTCACCTTTTCCACCGTTTCCTCCACCAGCTCTGGGCCTACAAGTTTTCTTTCACTAACATCATCCCAACAGGTTGGTGTACGACATCTCTTTCCGTATAACGCTTCATATGGTGCCATCTGTATACTCGAATGGAAGCTATTGTTATAGGAAAATTCTACTAGTGGTAAATATTGATCCCACATACCCTGAAAATCAAGTGAGCAAGATCTCAACATGTCTTCTAAGGTCTGAATAGTCCGTTCTGATTGTCCGTCTGTCTGAGGGTGGTAAGCAGTGCTCAAATGAAGTTCCGTATCCAGGGATTTCTGAAGACTTTTCCAAAATCTTGAAGTAAAACGGGGATCACGATCAGAAACAATCGATAGGGGTACTCCATGAAGTCTCACAACTTCATTAATATATAGTCTTGCTAGACGTTCCAGGGGTAGATCTTCTCTTATAGCAAGAAAATGTGCTGACTTGGTAAGACGATCAACAATAACCCATATTGCATCGTTCCTTCTAGGAGTCTTTGGTAGCCCCATGACAAAGTCCATCGTAATATTGTCCCATTTCCACTCCGGTATGGGAAGAGGTTGCATGACTCCTCCAGGCTGTTGCCTTCCAGCTTTCACTTGTTGACAAACCATACATCTTGACACAAAATCAGCAATCTCCCTCTTCATGTTGTCCCACCAAAAATGTTCCTTCAAATCTCTATACATTTTGGTGCTCCCAGGGTGTATAGAGAAATTGGAACTATGAGCATCATCCAGCAATTCCCTTTTTAGATCAGGTATATTGGGAACACAAAGTCTCTTCCCGAATTTCAAAATTCCACCTTCATACGCAAAGTCTCTCAATCTCCCATCATTCACAGCTTTAATCTTCTTCTGAAATTCTTCATCATCGGTCTGAGAACTCTTAATCCTTTCTAGTAAAGATGGTTTGGCAACCATTTGAAAAAGCATTGATGTTTCACCTTCCCTGGTTATTCCCATGTCCATCTTCACTAGATCCATGAAAATTGGATCCCTTTCAATTCTCATCATGTTCATAACTCCATGGTCTTTTCTGCTCAAAGCATCTGCCACTTTGTTTGCCTTCCCCGGGTGGTAGTGTATCGTACAATCATAATCCTTGAGTAATTCAAGTCATCTCCTTTGCCTCATGTTGAGTTCTTTTTGTGAGAAAATATACTTCAAACTCTTGTGATCAGTATAAATCTCACATTTTTCACCATAGAGGTAGTGCCTCCATATCTTCAAAGCAAAGATCACAGCTGCTAACTCAAGATCATGAGTAGGATAGTTTTGTTCATGAATTTTCAACTGTCGTGATGCATAGGCAATAACTCTATCATTCTGCATAAGGACACAGCCAAGTCCTTTCTTCGATGCATCACTATAAATAACGAACCCATCATTCCCCGATGGTAGAGTCAATATAGGAGCATTGACTAATATTCTCTTCAGTTCTTCGAAACATTCTTCACACTCTTTTGTCCAAACAAATTTAACCCCTTTACGTGTGAGCTTCGTTAATGGGTTAGCCAATCGGGCAAAATTCTGGACGAAACGTCGATAATAACCTGCCAAACCAATAAAACTACGTACCTCAGTTATATTCGTAGGTGCTGGCCATTCTTGGATTGCCTTGGTCTTAGAAGGATCAACAGAGATTCCATCTTTAGAGACAATATGGCCAAGAAAAGAAATCTCCTGAAGCCAGAATTCACACTTGCTAAACTTTCCATATAATTCATGCCTCCTCAGAGTCTTCAAGATAATGCGCAAGTGATTTTCATGATCTTTGTAGGTTTTGGAGTATACCAAGATATCATCAATAAATACCACCACAAATTCATCGAGATACTCCTTGAAAACTCTATTCATCAGATCCATGAATACAGAGGGTGCATTAGTCAATCCAAACGGCATTACAGTAAACTCGTAATGCCCGTACCTGGTTCGAAATGCTGTCTTCGGAATGTCTTCCTTCTTCACACACAACTGATGGTATCCAGATCGAAGTTCAATCTTTGAAAAGTATTGAGCTCCATGCAGTTGGTCAAATAAATCATCAATACGAGGCAGGGGATACTTGTTCTTTATCGTTATAGCATTGATCTCCCTGTAGTCGATACATAACCTCATAGATCCATCTTTCTTTTTAACAAAAAGAACAGGGGCTCCCCATGGAGAAACACTAGGGCGAATAAATCCCTTATTACTCAATTCCTCTAGTTGTTTCTTTAGTTCGACTAACTCTACAGTGGCCATTCTATAAGGGGTCTTCGATATAGGCCTTGATCCAGGAATCAAATCAATGGAAAACTCTACTTCTCGTTCTGGAGGATGTCCAGGTAAATCTTCCGGAAATACATCTACAAATTCTTTCACAACAGGTACATCCTCTATCTGAACATTCCTTTCCTCACCGACAGTTATTTCATTCTCTTCCTCCCCAATAATTGAATTAAGTTGAGCTACTGGGGGTGGGTCTAAATAAGAATTAGGTGGTGACGATTCTGCTCTAAAAATAAGGTGTTCCTTATCATTATCATCAAGAATCGTAACCTCTTTCTTCTTACAATAAATCTTCGCATCATAGTCCGAAAGCCAGTCCATACCGAGGATTATATCAAACTCAATCATAGGTATGACGATGAAATCAGCAGATAAAGAAAATTTATGTGCTCTAATGGGGACTGATTCACAAAACTTTGTTGCAACGATACTTCCCTTAGGAGTTTTAACTGACAACTCCCTTATTAAATCAAATTGGAAATATCTAATTTTCTTAGCAAACTGGGAAGATATGAAACAATGCGATGATCCAGAATCAAATAATGCATTTGCTAAACTTGAGGAAACCATTAAATTACCTGCCACCACGTCTTTCGGAGCTTCTACCTCAGCAGTAGTGATAGCATAAGCCTGGCCTTGATCCCTTGGCCTTTTCTGAGGTAAGTTCTCCTGACGCTTAGGACATGCATTTGCATAATGCCCCATCTCCCTGCAATTGTAGCACTGAACGTTGGTAGCTTCCTTCTTCCCCTTGCAATCATGAGCTTGGTGGCCTTTTTCACCACACTTGTAACAGACTCCCATTCCCTTCAGGCAAGCACCGGGGTGTTTCTTCCCGCACTTACCACAAGATGGATATTCAACCTTTCCCTTCTTCCCCTTATTTCCATTCCCAGATTGATCAGCAGGTCTCTTCTTCTCTTGCTTTGCTTTAAAGTCATAAGACTTAGAGAATTCCTTTTCGGTCTTGATAGCACATGAGACAATGTCTTCGTACGATGAAAAGGATTGTGAGACTAATGCTCGACGGAGAAATGGTTTTAACCCATCAAAGAAACGATCAATCTTACTTCTTGGGTTGCGAATATAATCACCAGCGTACCTCGCTAACCTTGTAAAGTTAGCCTCATACTTTGTGACATTCTCATCCTCCTTTTGTCTCAGACTCAGAAATTGCCTTTCCATATCTGCTCGATGGTCGCGAGGAAAGTATTTTTCTAAAAACAGATCTTTGAACTCCCTCCATTCCATGTTTGATACTTCATCATCTTCCTTCATGTTTTGAATCAATGACCACCATTGATCAGCATCTCCAGTGAGGCGGTAAACTGCCATGGTAACTTTTTCCCTTTCACTACTCCCCAAAGCCTGAAATATTTTCTCTAGGGAAAATATCCATTGCTCAGCTACTAAGGGATTTGTACTCCCATTGAACGTTGGTGGTTGTTGTCTCATGAATCGATCTAACATTGATCCTCCACGCTGCGGATCAGGGTGCTCCATACGGGTAAGGTTATTATTCATAACCTGAGTAAGTTGTCCCAGTACGGTGATTAGCTGATCAGCACCAGTTGCATCACCAGCCCCACTATAATTATCTTGAGCAGGAGGGCAATCCCTACATGGAGTGCGTGCATTGATACAGTTTCCATTTCTTCCACTAGGCTCCATTTCTAAAAAAAATGGCATAAACTAGATCAGTTTATGCATCAAAATACATAATCCCATACTTATAAAACACTTAACATAAATTGAACTATTTATGGATATAATCCATAATCATAAAAATGTTTTCTTTGAGGAAGTATATACTCATAAACCCTTCATAATGATTTGTAAAGATAGTGAGAGTTATCCTAAGCATATCCCCCGGGAGTGTCGTAACCAAGAGTGCAGCAAGGCCCGTTGTCGTGCACCAGTTCCCGTTCGAGTCTAGCTCAAAGCGGTGTTTTCGGGTTTTACCCCTAGGTACATCTGTGCCAGAGCCGCCTCTACCTGCTCGTATCCAGACAGGGATGTATTGCTCGAAAAACTCACAAAATCTCTACAATACCAAAATTCTAGGAAGTTCTTCTATACTAATCCTCAAAGTTCATCTTAGGTCTACGTGCTCTAATCAGAGTTTATCTAAATCTAGCTTCCAAGGTTTGTACTAAACTTCCTCCGATACCAACTGTAACGCCCCGACCCTAGTTTCCTAGAGTCGGTGCATTATTACATAACATTGGCATGATCACAAGAAAGATCAAATCTCGAAAGACCGATTGGTTTAGTAGCCTTGGAAACACTAGATATATTCATAAGTTTTACATTACATCATAAAATCAAAAACTACTACAACAACATAATGTTTCCACAGTCCACACTACAATCCCCTCATAATATCCCTGTAGGTCATTCATAACTTACATCTTCACTTCCTGGGAAAAATAAAACATAGAAAAGGGGTGAGCTCAAATGCCCAGTAAGGATAACAATATAGCGGAAACTTTCATCAATAAGAATAAACATTTAAGGCAATGTATAACTAAAACAAAAGCCTTTTAAACATGAACTTTCAACATGGTATGGCATAAATAAAATGAAATAATGCCATTTACTTATTCACATGGATATTCCACTAATCGAATAATCACATGCAATATCAATAACCACTTTCATAATGTTGGAATGCATAATGCCAGACTATCATAACCACATAGCCAAGGCCTCGTGCCAAGACTACAAATAAGATTTTGTCAAGGCCTTGTGCCAAGACACTAGTTTGTCTCATGAGACCTACCGATGCATCGAGGAGCTATAGCGGGCTCCACCCGTCACTTATTAAGTCCAATGCATTCCCATATGAAAAGGTTTAAACATAACATAAACATTCGTATTAAAACTAGCATACGAAATGTCAATACTTTCACAATAAACTATGAATGGTATAAAAATAGCACATCCACAGTCAAACATATCACAAAACCTTCAATACAATATAGAAGTTTTGTATCATAATAAATCAACTTCAAATAATCTTAAAATCCATCAAAGGATGTTGACATAGATGAAATCAAAATTCTTTTTAAAGAAATATCTCCTTTTATTTTGAAATCATTTAAGATCCATATAAAATAAAACATTTTCTTTGAAAATATTCTTATAAGCTTGTAAGGAAAGCTTTGAAGATTTTATAACGGCGTAAAATAACCGCACCCGCCGTATAAGTTAAAAAAAACATTCTTACCTCAATTCTGTCGAAAAGGTTAAAAAGGACCTTGTTTTGAAAACGACGGAAATATTCCTTTATAAACCTCTTATAAAAAGTCAAACAAGGGTATAAATGACTTTAACCCATATTCTTGTAATAGTAAAAATGTTTTGAAATACATTTTTAAGAAACATGGATGTGGATGATAAAGAGATCCCAGTAGATTATTACGTATAAACAACCTCGAATAATGAAGAGATTGTGAAATAACCCTTACCTTGTACTTTTCCTTGGTTGGGGTAGGTTAACCTCCTGTATAATGGTGAAATAGTTGTTATTAAATTATACAAGAATCATATATATTAATATGATATCATATATGATCTTTTAACATTGATTTGTTAATAATATCTTAGAATTATCGTCGTTTCGGGAGTTAACTTACTCATTTTCTTTTATATGTTTTGTTACATAAGCCATGGTTGTTGTATCTTATTCATATCCAGAATGATATACAGTCCTTAAACATCATTTTTAAATCATCAAATGATAATTATACTTGAATGGATACGATGGAGAATGAATCTCATCGCGTTCGTGGAGACGGTAGTCCGTACGTACGCACGAGCGACAATATCATTATTTTGATATTAAAATAATATATAAATGGATGGTATATCATATATACAGAATCATTAACATGTTATATTTATTATTTACATGAGTTACACATCATTATTATACCCATCCAAATAATATTATATTGAATAACAATTACACCACGACGTGGAGACGGTAAGCCGTACGTACGCACGTATGGTGACATGTTATTCAAAGGGTGGATAGAATACTGAATATGATTGTACCATATTTATAATAACATCACAGTATATGTGAGATACTGGAGTTATTATTTCAGAATGGTAAGAACAAAGGAAGAAGAAGTGGAAGAAGAAATGAACTTAGAAAAGGGTGGTGAGATCATTACCTCTTCTTCGGGTTCTTCCTTTTGATTTGATCAAAAGGGCTCCTTAGGTTGGCTTTCTGATCAAACTAAGGCCTCTAGGTTGTATTGAGGGATGTTTGGAGAGTATTTGGGCAGAGTTTGGCCGAACCAAAAGGCTTTGAAGGTGTGAAGAAATGAGAAGGAGGAGTCCCTTTTTATAAGAGGGGTGAGGGGCACCTTTGGAAAAGCTAGAAATATTAATTTATAATAAATTCATATTCGGTTTCTAAAGGCTCCAAAGTTGACTATTCAAAGGATGAGGTGGGGATAGGTCGAAAACAACTCATCCAATAGAATTTAGACAGGTTTGGGTACTTATATTAACCTTATCTTTAAGTATTAACTCTAAGTTAATTAGTTTCACTTTTACAATGTCTCTTTGTATTTTTATATAATATGGTTAATAAACTTACTATATACATCCAAGCGACCCCCAAGTGGTCCATTAATGATTAACCTATCATAATATAAGTCTCTTGGCCGAACCTTAGATTTTTAGGAATTTAATATCAATTAATAATATAATATTTGTTTTAAGAACTCTTTTATGTCAATTTTGACACTATTCAATAGTTGATTTTTGTGAAACTCATAACAGATTGATTACTTCGAACAAAGTCCATTAAATCAATCCTAATATATCATATTAGCCTAGAAAATTAGTTTAATTCATTAAAAGTTTCATATTATATTTATTTGGGTATTTATAATATCAATTATTTTAATTTTTCACTATTATAGTAATTACTGCATCATCATTGTGTCATAAATAAAATAACTTATTTATTGTCTAAAAATTATAAATAAAATATCATTATGTAGGAAATCTTTTTATCTTTCTAATTAATATTTATAATCGAAAATCCAACATGTATAACCCTATGTAAAAATTGTTCTTCTAAAAGATATATGCTTGTGTCATTTTTGTATTCATTTTAACTTAATTAAAATAAAGTGTCATTATCACTTACAAGTGGATCCATGGGGTCCCAAAATTGACACAAAGATGCCCATGGTCGACCATGTATCAACCAATAGGGTTAAGACACGTTTTAGGGTAATTTTGTATTATTATAATATTATTTTTTTAACCCTTATTTACCGGATTTACCCTTTAACCATGGTAAATAAAATATTTACCGCAGTAATTATTCAAAATGTCTAAAAATAAAAGTTACCTATTTACATAATTTGGACATCCTGATTCCAAATATGGAATCCATTTTCCTAAATTCAAAACACAGAAGTGGCAGAAATTAATTTAAAATTAATTCCCGCTGTTAAAACAAAAAGCGTGTTTTTAAGAGATAATAACTATCAAAAGATTGACACTTGTTTATGTTCGGTTTAATTGTAAAATTATGTCCAATGATAAACATTAAATTGAATGGTAAAAATATATTCTAAATATACTTTAAAACCACTCAAATTCATAATTTATCACTATTAATTATTTTGATTAAAAAAGTTGTTTTTAATTAAAATTTAGAAATTTTCACTATTCATCAAAATATGAAAGTTATCCGAAATGTACCAAAATTTCACCCTAGGATAATTTTGATATTCCGAATCCAAAAATGAAGTCCATTTTGAAATATAGAATATATATGATTTCAAAAATTAGGTATTACTATTCACAACGGCTAGTTTAATTAGTTGTGGTGTGTGTTAGAACTCGAGGTTGCGTACAACACACGCTATCGCATTATTCAAAGGGAAACGTACCGTAGAAGCTTGGGGTGTTACAGAAATTAAAGGAGAAGAGGGAGATAAATTACCTCTTAAATACTCCTCTTGAGATCCTCCTTAAAGAAGCTAGGGTTGGTCTTCTGATGTGACCAGAATCTCTTGAATGTGGGAGAGGGAATAAGGAATATTTTTGGGTAGATTATATAGATTTCTTGGATCTTGAGAGGTGTGAGTAAATGAGGGTGTGAAGGGTGCTTTATATAGTGGAGGGGAGAGCGGTTTTCTTAATATAAAATTCATTAGTTTATTATTTCCTCACAAGACAAGGAATAGTGAGTCATCCATGACCAAGAATAATAGTAAATAAGGCATGTGAGTTTGGTATTTGGGTTCTTAAATCACTTGTGATGTCAGGAATAGTGGGTTTTAATTATAATGTATTTATACGGTAAATTAATGTATTTTATTATTCACCAAAAATTCAAGTATTTTAGAAAATTCCAAAAAATTCAACCCAACCATTTTTCAACGTGTAGAATCCAAAAATTAATTCCATTTTTCAAAAATAATTTTATAAGTATTATTAATTTTATATTTAATTAAAATCATAATTTTCTTAAAAAACAGTTTTCTTAAATTAAAACTGATTTTATAGTACTTTCAAAAATTAGGTAGGGTCTGATAAAATTATCTAAAAACTTTAACACATTTATTTGATAATTAATTAACACATTTTTTGAAAATACATTTTCTTTTAAATTAATTAATTAATTACAATTAATTTTTTATGACTTACAAAATACCAAAACATTTACTAAGGTCAAATTGTCACTTTCTAAGATGTCTAAATTTTATTTAATTATTCATGGGTAAGGTTACTATTATGTTGGATGATTTAATATTACTATGGGCCATATTAATATTCATAATGGTAGGTTTCTATTCACAAGGGTACATTATTATTCACCAAAAATTATTTTTGTTTCATTAAACTCCAAAAATCCTCTGGAGCACAACTGTGTATGTAGGATTTTCGAAATTCAAAACACAGATGTGAAAAAAAAATATGTTTAAAGGTCACTGAGCACTTAGTAGTTCATTATTTTGTTTTTTCATGTGATTTTAGGACATATTTATAATAATGGAAATTCCATTGAAAAACTTTGGGTCGTTACATTCTTCCCCCCTTATGAAATTTCGCCCTTGAAATTTTGTTTTACATAAACTTGTAAGGGAACTTCTCCTTAATCGCCACTTTTGGTTACCAAGTTCCTTCCTCAAACTTATGGTTCCTCCATAACACTTGGACAAGATGGGTTTTCTTGTTACGTAGAACCTTATCTCTCCGATCCAAAATCTTTACTAGCTACTCCTCATAAGAGAGATCATCTTCCAGCTGCTCCACCTCTGAGTTTATTACATGTGAGGGATCAAGTATGTACTTACTCTGGAGTGATATGTAAAAAAAATCATGAACATGAGTCATATTCGGTATAAGTGCTATCCGATAGGCCACGGCTTGTAGACGGTCAAGGATCTCAAAGGGCCAATGTATCTTGTTCTTAACTTTCCTTTCTTCCCAAATCGCATGACTCTCTTCCATGGTGCTATTATAAGGAATACTTTATCTCCAACGTCAAACTCCAAGTTCCTTCGACGGTTGTCAGCGTAGCTATTTTGCCAACTTTGAATAGATTTGATGTGTTTATGGATGAATTCAACCTTCTTTGTCATCTCTTGCACAAGATCGGGTCCAAGTAGCTTTATTTCTCCAACTTTAGCCCAACATGTTGGAGTTCAACATCGCATTCCATATAGAGCTTCATATGGAGCCATCTGAATACTCAAGTGGAAGCTATTGTTGTATGAGAACTCAACTAATGCGAGATGATGATCCCAACCACCTTTGAATTCAAGAGAGAATGCTCTTAGAATAACATCAAGCATTTGAATAGTCCTTTCAGATTTTCCATTAGTTTGGGGGTGATAGGTTGTGTTGAAATTTAATTTAGTACTCAAAGCATGATGAAGACTCCTCCAGAATTTAGATGTGAACCTAGGATCACGGTCAGAGACAATCAAAAGTGGAACTCCATACAGTCTCACCACTTCCTTCACATATATCTTTGAAAGTTGTTCAAGAAATAGATCTTCTGGAATAGTGATAAAATGGGCAGTCTTGGTCAGTCGTTCAACCACAACCCATATCTCATTATTTCCCTTCGACTTATTTGGGAGACCCGTGACAAAGTCCATATTAACAATTTCCCATTTCCACATGGCTATAGGCAATTTATCATCATACCTTTGGAATTTTGTACCTCATTTTTAACTTAACGACATACCAAGAACCTTGATATATATTCCACAATCTCCTTCTTCATTTTATCCCACCAGAAGTGTTCTCAAAGATCATGGTACATCTTGGTACTCCCAGGATGGATAGAGAATGTTGATCTATGTGCATTTTCAATTAGCTATTTCTTTGTCCCGGGTGATTAAGGCACACAAATCTATCTTCTAAACAAAATCACACAATCATCCCTGATATGGAACTCCTATAGCTTCCCTTCCTTTACTGCATTCACCCTCTTTTTTATCTCCACATCATCCCTTTGTGATTCCTTAATCTTCTCATATATGGATGGTTGCACAATATTTTGGGCAAGGTAGGATGTATCCCCTTCCCTTATGATTTCTAAATCCATGCTTTCCATATCCAAAAAGATAGGGTCTTTCTCAATCCATAACATGGATAGAGTAGCAGGTTCATTTCTTCTTAGAGCACCAGCTACCTTGTTCACCTTTCGAGGATGGTAGTTAATAGAGAAATCATAATCGTTGATTAGCTCTAACCATCTCCTTTGACACATGTTGAGCTCCTTTTGTGTGAATATATACTTTAGGCTCTTGTGGTCAGTGTATATGTCACACTTCTCACCATAAAGGTAGTGCTACTAGATTTTTAAGGCAAAAATCACGGCCGCCAGCTCTAGATCATGTGTCGGGTAGTTCTGCTCATGGATCTTCAACTGTCGTGAGGCGTAGGCTATCACATAATCATTTTACCTGAGTACACAACCCAGGAATTTCATTGAAACATCACTATATATCACAAAACTTTCTCCACTTTTCGGTAGTGTGTGTACAGGTGTAGTGATCATCCTTCTCTTTATCTCCTTGAAGCTTACCTCACATTCTTCTGTCTAGACATACTTTACCCCTTTCCTTGTTAACTTAGTTAGCAGTCTTGACAATCGAGAGAAGTTTCTCACAAAACGTCGATAGTACCCAGCTAATCCAAGAAAACTACAGATTTCTGTGACACTATAGGGCCTGGGCCATTCCTCAATCTCCTTTTTTTTACAGATCCACAAAAATTCCCTCACTTGTGATCACATGTCCCAAGAATGTGACTTGCTTCATCCAAAAGTCACACTTGCTGAACTTGGTGTAAAACTTCTCATTTCTTAATGTCTCCAACACAAGTCTTAGATGTTCTTCATGTTCCTCCTTACTCATGGATTAGATGAGAATATCATTAATAAACACTTCCACAAATTTATCGAGGTGATGTATAAACACTCTATTCATCAAATCCATGAATTTTTCATGGCCATTAGTAAGTCCTAAGGTAATCACCAAAAACTCATAGTGCCCATACCTTGTTCGGAAGGAAGACTTCTGAATATCTTCCTTCTTCAACTTTACCTGATGATATCCAAAACAAAGATCCACCTTTGAGAAGTATTTATCACCTCTTAACTGATCGAACAAGTCGTCAATCCTTTGAAGAGGATACTTGTTATTTATGGTAATCTTGTTGAGTTCCCGATAATTGATACACAACCGCATTGTTCCATCCTTCTTCACAAAGAGCACTGGCGCACCCCAAGGTGATGCACTAGGGCGTATGAATCCTTTGTCCAGATGCTCTTGCAGCTGCTTCTTTAACTCCTCCATTTTGATAGGAGCCATCCTATAGGGACACATAGAGATAGGATTAGCTTCGGGTATGAGTTCAACTTAGAACTCTACCTCATGATCCTGGGGAATTCTGGGTAACTCTTTGGAAAATACATTGTCGTATTCCCCAAAGATGGGAATTTCCCCAAGGTTGGCACCTTCCTTCGACTCAACCATTTGGGTGAGGTATTCTTATTCATAGGGAATCAACACCCGCACCATTTAAGGATTTGTCAAATTAGATTCATGATATTCCTTGCATTTTTAGAGGACCATGGGATGGTTCCGAATATGAAAAGATATTTCATTTTCCCGACAATTGATATGTGCTCTATATAACAAGATCCAATCCATTCCCGTTATAGCGTCTAATTCCACCAAGGGAAGTATAACAAGATTCGAATGGAATAATATTCCTACATACTCCAACAGGAGAGGAGTAAAACACATGGTTTTCAATGATTACACCACTTGGTGTCTTTATAGAAATCTCTACTTCAAGGTTTCGGGGATTCGATTCTATAGTTCTAGCAAACTTTCAAGATATAAAGGAATGCGTAGAACCAGAATCAAATAAGACTTTTTCCAATATTGAGTTAATAGGAAGTGTACCTTGTATGAATTCATTATCATTCTCCACCTCTACAGTAGTGATGTCATAATGTTTACCTTGTTCCTTTGGCTTTGGTGGTTGCTGACATTGATTACCCTTGAGAACTCGAGGTTTAGTGAACTGACTTGCATAGTGCCCTAGCTCCCTACAATTTTAGCATTAAACCGTGGGTGGTTCTCTTTTTTATTCCACTAAATTATCCTTCCTTTTCATGTATTTTCAACACTCTTGGTCATGATTTCATTCTTTCCCACACTTGAAGCACTTCCCCATCCCATTGAGGCAGATCCCATGGTGCAACTTCCCACATTTTTGGCATGTGGGTCATTGAGTTTTCTTCCCACCTTTGTTATTAGATCCTCCATATTGAAACTCCATCTTTCGATTCTTATCACCATATCCATGGGACCATTATCCAAACTCCATCTCCACTTTGATAGCACATTGAACAACTTCTTCATAACTCCCAAAGTCTTGAATTTCAAGATCCTTTCAAAGGTGTGGTTTTAATCCATTAAAGAATCTATCAATTTTGCTATAATTTTTTATAACAAAACACGAATCATACCTTGAAAGCCTTGTGAAATTTGCCTCATAGGTTGTGACAGATTCTCTTTCTTTTTTTCTTGAGCTCTATGAATTCTCTCTCCATATTTGTGCGAAGAGTTCTTGGGAAATACATTTTAAGAAATATTATCTTAAATTCTTCTCATTCTATCTCTTCAATTTCCTCCCTTGGCAAGGTGTTCTTAATCAAATCCCAAAATTTATCAGAGTCTCTATCTAGATGATAAACAGCTAGGGTCACATTCTCCATATCTGAAAATTGATGAACAAAAAAGAAATTCTCCATGGAGTTGACCCACTGTTCCGCAACTAGAGGATCAGAAGATCCACTAAACGTCGGTGGTCGTTGCCACATAAAACATTCGATAGCCAGTTTCTCCCTCTTTTGTGAAGGAGGATGTTCCCCATTATTAATTTTATTGTTCATAACCTTATATAATTGGGTAATAATCACCATGAAGTTCTGAACTCCACCTCCCAAATCATTGGGGATGTCGTTCGGGCAATCATGCATTGGCCCTCGCACGAGTTGTTGGCCTGATTTCTCCGGGTTCCCACCATTTTCTAAAATAGAAAAGGTTAGAACAATACATAAGTATACACGTCATGAATAAATTTTTCATTAAAAAATTTATACCAAAAACCTAACATATTGTATCCTTATGTAAATATTTTTTTGTGTATATTTGTACTTAGTCTCATGCCATAGGTTTTCTCAATGGTTCACTAACCTAATTCCCTAATTAAATAAAACATTCCTCTGATACCAACTATAGAGAACCTAACTTTTATTACATTACTATTAAATCATTTTAAAGGTAAAAACATAATATTATTACACATATAGGATTTAAAGGTTTAGTGTCTTGGGCAAACTAGGACCATACATAACAATTACAACATCAAGACTAAAAATTTATTTAATTTATTCTTCCCTAGCTTCTTATTGGCACTTGTCCTCTCCTTAGTACATGTTGCCACCAGATGATATACATAAAAAGGGGGTATCTAAAAGTCCAGTAAGAGGATATATAAGAAGAATATATCATGAGGTGAGTATAATTAGGATATAGGAAAAAATCATGAACATGAGAGGAGTATAAATAAAAGACTAGAAATGTGGAAATGCATAAAAATGAAACATCATATCTTAGTTGTTAAGTACCACACATACTTGTGAACCAAGATAGAATCTTGTTCACACATAATTTCACATTTACTAATGAGATTTATCACTTTACCCAATGCATTGGAGCTCTATATAATTCCGGGTGCACCTGTCACATTCAAACATTCATATTGTACTATATAATTCAGGGTGCACCCGTCACATCATAACATTATCATTATCATGCTTGACACATGGAAAATATATCAAAAGTGAACATAACTAAACCATGTAACATAATGGGTTACATCATATAATAAAACATTCATAAAATTTGGGTTCCCAAATTAAAGAGGGAATAACATACATGTTACAATAACCGTCCAAATTGAGAGTGAAGTAAAATGTGTTTTCTAAAAAGAAGAGTTCTTTTGGAAAACATTTTATTTGACATAAAAACCAGTGAAAAACTTTTATATCCAAGAAAAGGAAATAAAATTATGAAAAAATTATATTTATGGAGTAACCATATCAAAAATGGAGTGAAAGAGGGAGAACCCGAAGGATGAAAGTTGGGTTCGAGAATTTCTCCTTACCTTGAATTCGAATGCTTCCTTCTCTTTAATGTCCTGTATAATGACATTATATTCATTAATTAGAAATCCAGAACCTTTTTTACATTAATATGGTTCATTATGGTTTTATTAAGTGATTTTATGTGCCTTTGGATGAGTTATAGAGTTTAAAAAACATTGTTCGGAAATGTTTTCTTTTTTGGTTTTCTGGAGTGGTTCACTTGTATTCTAAAATTGAAGTTCGGGTAGAACATGGGTAAACATTCAGAACATATATTACATGTTATTGATGATATTAAAAGAGTTTTAATGATATTATAATTAATTATATTAGATCCATTTGTATGAATCATTAGATAAGAATTAAATGATGATTGTTTGGGTTAATTTGAGTGGTTTTTTGATCATAATGAACTTGTTTTATTTTATCACTAGTAATATGGTCATTAGTTAGTCCCAGAACATTAAATAGGATATAATACATATAAAATATTCTTTTTAAACCATAAAAAATTGTTTAATTTCCAAATATGATGGTAGAAATGGATGAAGAAAACATGTCGTTCTTGAAGGTGATAAATTAACACCTCATGAACAACGTTCTCTTTAATAAAATAAAAGGAAGATGGAAAGGGGGTTGGATGATATAATATCACACTAGCATCATAAAATTTCATTAAATATATAATACTAGAGTTAAAATACCATTTTGATGAATATAGGTGGGGAGAGATCAAGAAATGAACTTGAACTTGAAAGGAAATTAAAGGAGAAGAGGGAGAGAAATTACTTCTTAAATCCTCCTCTTGAGATCCTCCTTAAGGAAGCTAGGATTTGTCTTTTTATGAGACCATAAGCTCTTTAACGTGGGATAGGGGATAGTTAAGGTGTTTTGGCAGAGTTTAGAGAATTTTTGTAGCTTGAGAGGTGTGAGGAAATGGGGGTGTGAATGGTGGTTTTTATAGTGGAGAGGAGAGGGGTTTTCTTAATATAAAATTCATTAGTTTATTATTTCCTCACAAGACAAGAAATAGTGAGTCATCCATGACAAATAATAGTAAATAATTCATGTGATTTCGAAATTTGGGTTATTACATCACTTGATATGTTAGGAATAGTGGGTTTTAATTATAATATATTTATACGGTAAATTAATGTATTTTACTATTCACCAAAAATTCAAGTATTTTAAAAAAATACCAAACATTCACCCCAAACATTTTTTTACATGTAGAATCCAAAAATGAGTCTCATTTTTCAAAAATAATTTTCTAAATATTATTAATTTAATATTTAATAAAAATCATAATTTACTTAAAAACAGTTTTTTAAAATTAAAACTGATTTTATAGTGCTTTCAAAAATTACATAGGGTCTTATAAAATTGTCTAAAAACAATGAGAAATTGATTTTATAATTAATTAAAACATTTTAAGAAAATAAATTTTCTTTTAAATTAATTAATTAATTATAATTAATTATTTATGACTTGCAAAATACGAAAACGTTTACTAAGGTCAAACTGTCACTTTCTAAGATGTCTAAATTTTATTTAATTATTCATGGGTAAGGTTACTCTTATGTTGGATTATTTACTATTCATAAGGGTTGTATTTATATTCATACGAGTAGGTTTCTATTCACAAGGGTGTGTTACTATTTACCGAAAATTATTTTTGTTTCATTAGACTCCAAAAATCATCTTGAACACAACCGTGTATGTCAGATTTTCAAAATTCAAAACACAGAAGTGACAAACTTATGTTTAAAGGTCACTTATCACTTAGTAGTTCATTATGTTGTGTTTTCATGTGATTTTATGACATATTTATAAGAAGTAAAATTCTATTGAAAAACTTGGGGTCGTTACATTCTTCCCCCCTTATGAAATTTCTCCCTCAAAATTTCATTTTACATAAACAGGTGAGGGTACTTCTCCATCATCGCCTCTTCTAGTTCCCAAGTTACTTCCTCAAAATTATGGTTCCTCCATAATACTTTTACAAGATGGGTTGTCTTGTTGGATAGAACCTTATCCCTCCAATATAGAATCTTTACGATTTTCTCCTCATAGGAGAGATCATCTTCCAACTGCACCACCTCTGAGTTTAGTAAATGTGAGGGATAAGGTATGTAATTCCTCAAGAGTGATATGTGAAAAACATCATGAACTTGAGCCATATTCGGTGGAATTGCAATCTGATAGGCCACGGATCCTATAAGTTCAAGGATCTCAAAGGGCCAATGTACTTTGGGCTTAAATTTCCTTTCTTCCCAAATCGCATGACTCTCTTCCATGTTGATAATATAAGGAAGGCTTTATCTCCAACTTCAAACTCCAAGTTCCTTTGATGGTTGTAAGCATAGATATTTTTCCAACTTTGAGTAGCTTTGATGTGTTATTGGATGACTTCATCCTTCTCTGTCATCTCTTGCACAAGATCAGGTCCAAGTAGCTTTCTTTCTCCAACTTCATCCCAACAGGTTGGAGTTCTACATCACTTTCCATACAGAGCTTCCTATGGATCCATATGAATACTTTAGTGAAAGCTATTGTTGTATGAGAACTCAACTAATGGGAGATGATGATCCCAACCACCTTTAAATTCAGGATAGCAGGCTCTTAGCATATCTTCAAGCGTCTGAATAGTCATTTCTGATTGGCCATCGGTTTGGGGGTGATACGTTGTGTTGAAATTTAATTCAATACTCAAACCATGTTGAAGACTCCTACAGAATTTAGATGTGAACCTTGGATCATGGTCAGATACAATCGAAAGTGGAACTCCATTCAGTCTCATCACTTTTTTCACATATATCTTTACAATTTGTTCAAGCGAGAGATCTTCCCAAATAGTGCTAAAATAGGCAGTCTTGGTGAGTCGGTCAACCAAAACCCATATCACATTATTTTCCTTTGACATATTTGGGAGACCCATGACAAAGTCTATAGTAGCATTTTTGAATTCCCACATGGGTATAGTCAATGGCTGCATCATACCTTTAGACTTTTGTCAGTCAACGTTAACTTGCTGACATACCAAGCACCTTGATATATATTCCAGAATCACCTTATTCATGTTATCCCACCAAAAGTGTTCTAGGAGATCACAGTACATCTTGGTACTCCCAGGATGGATAGAGAATGTTGAGTTATGTGCATTGTCAAATAGATCCTTCTTTATCCCAGGTGATTAAGGCACACAAAATCGCATTCCAAACCAAATCACACGATCATCACCGATATGGAACTCCAGCAACATTCCTTCCTTTACTGCATTCACCCTCTTTTGTATCTATACATCATCCCTTTGTGCTTAATATTCTCCTGGATGAATGGTTGCACAATCATTTGGTCAAGGTATGATGTATCCCCTGCCCTTAAGAGTTGTAAATCCATGCTTTGCATATCTAAAAAGATAGGGTCTTTCTTAATCCATAACATAGATAGAGTAGCAGGTTCTTTTCTTCTTAGAGAATCAGCTACCTTGTTCGCCTTTCTAGGATGGTAGTTAATAGATCAATCGTAATCCTTGATTATATCTAACCATCTCCGTCGACGCAAGTTGAGCTCATTTTGTGTGAATATATACTTTAGGCTCTTGTGGTCGGTGAATATGTCACACTTCTCGCCATAAAGGTAGTTCCGCCATATTTTCAATGAAAAAATCACGGCTTCCAGCTCTAGATCATGTGTCGGGTAGTTCTGCTCATGGATATTCAATTTTCATGAGGCTTAAGCTATCACATTATTATTTTTCATGTTTAGGAAACCCAAGCCTTTCTTTGAAGAATCATTGTATATCACAATCAGTTCTCCACTTTTTGGTAGTGTGAGTACTGGTGCAATGATCAGCCTTCACTTTAGCTTCTTGAAGCTTCCCTCACATTCTTCTGTCCAGACATACTTTACCCCTTTCCTTATTAACTTAGTCAGTAGGCTTTACAATCATGAGAAATTTCTCACAAAACGTCTATAGTACCCAACTAATCAAAGAAAACTACGGATTTATGAGACACTATAGGGCCTGGTGCATTCTTCAATCATCTTTTTTTATGGATACATAGAAATTCCCTCACTTGTGATCACATGTCCCAAGAACGTGACTTGCTTTATCCAAAAGTCACACTTGCTGAACTTGGCGTACAACTTCTCCTTTCATAATTTCGCCAACACAAGTATTAATGTTCTTCACATTCCTCCTTTCTCTTGGAGTAGATGAGAATATCATAAATAAACACTACCACAAATTTATCAAGGTAATGTCTAAAGACACTATTCATCAAATCCATGAAGATTGTAGGGGCATTAGTAAGTCTGAAGGGCATCACGAAAAACTCATAGTGCTCATACCTTGTTCGGAAGGCAGTCTTCTGAATATCTTTCTTCTTCACCTTTACCTGATGATATCCAGAACGAAGATATACCTTTGAGAAGTATTGAGAACCTCTTAACTAATTGAACAAGTCGTCAATCCTTGGAAGAGGATACTTGTTATTTATGGTGATCTTGTTGAGTTCCTAATAATCGATACATAGCAGTATTGTTCCATCCTTCTTCTTCACAAAGAGCACTGGCGCACCCCAAGGTGATGCACTAGGGCATATGAACCCTTTGTCCAGATTATCTTGCAGCTGCTTCTTTAACTCTTCTAGTTCAATAGGAGCCATCCTATAGGGACACTTCGAGATAGGAGTAGCTCTGAGTATGAGTTCAATTGAGAACTCTACCTCATGATCCAAGGTAATTCTGGGTAACACTTCGGGAAATACATCAACATATTCCCTCACAATGGTAATTTCTTCAAGGTTGGCACTTTCCTTGGACTCAACCATTTGGGCGAGGTATGCTTATTCATAGGGAATAAACACCCACACCATTGAAGGATTTTTCAAAGGAGATTCATGATCTTCCTTGCATTTGTAGAGGATCATGGGATGGTTCGGAATATGAAAATATATTTCCTTTTCCCGATAGTGGATATGTTCTCTATATAACAAGATCCAATCCATTCCCATTATAACATCGAATTCCACCAAGGGAAGTATTACAAGATTAACTGGAAAATATTCCCACAAACGCCAACAGGAGAGGATTAAAACACTTGTGTTGCAATGATTTCAACACTTGGTGTTTTTACAGATATCTCTACTTCAAGGTTTCTGGGCTTTGATAATATAGTTCTAGCAAACTTTCAAGATATACAGGAATGCGTAGAACCAGAATCAAATAAGAATTTTTCCAATCTTGAGTGAATAGGGAGTATACCTTGTATGACTTCCTTATCATGCTACACCTCTATAGTAGTGATGGTATATGACTTCCCTTGTTCCTTTGGCTTTGGTTGTTGCTGACATTGATTACACTTGAGAACTCAAGGTTTAGTGCACTTACTTGCATAGTGCCCTAGCTCCCTACAGTTGTAGCTTTGAACCATGGGTGTTTCTCTCCTTTATTCCGCTACATTATCCTTCCTTTTCATGTCTTTTAGACACTCTTGAGCATGATTTACTTCTTTCTCACACTTTAAGCACTTCCCCATCCCTTTGAGGTAGTTCCCATGGAGCAAATTCCCACATTTTTGGAATGTGGGTCATTGAGTTTTCTTCCCACCTTTGTCATTAGATCCTCCATCTTGAAACTATATATTTTTTTATTGTCACCATAACCATGGGACAATTCTCCAAACTCCATATCCACTTTGAGATCACATCGAAAAACTTCTTCATGACTCCCAAAGTCTCGAATTGAAAGAGCCTTTTGAAGGTGTGTTTTTAATCCACTAAAGAATGTATCAATTTTCATATCATTGTTGATAAAGAACCTGAAGAGTACCTTGAAAGACTTGTGAAATTCTCTTCATAGGTTGTGACAGATTCTCCTTCATTTTTCTTGAGCTCTATGAATTTTCTCTCCATCTTCGTGCTAAGAGTTCATTGGAAATACTTGCATAGAAACATTATCGTAAAGTCTTCCCATTTCATCTCTTCAATTTTAACCATTGGCTTGGTGTTCTTAATCAAATCCAACCATTGAATGGCTTCTCCATCTAGAAGATAAATGGATAGGGTCACCTTCTCCATCTCAGAACAGTGAATAATTGAAAAGAACATCTCCATGGAGTTGACCCACTGTTCCGCAACTAGAGGATAAGAAGATCCAATAAACGTCGGTGGTTGTTACCTCATAAAACATTCGATAGAAAGTTGCTCCCTCTTTTATGAAGGAGGATGTTCCCCATTATTAAGGTTATTGTTCATAACCTGAGATAATTGGGTAAGCATCGCCATGAAGTTATGAACTCCACCTCCCAAAACATTGGGGATTTCGTTTGGGCAATCGTTTCATTGGCCCTCACACGAGTTGTTGGCCTGATTTCTCCTAGTTCCCACCATTATCTAAAATATAAAAGGTTAGAACAAACCATAAGTAAAAAATTCATGAATAACTTATTCATTTAAACAATTTATACAAAAAACATAACATATTGGATCCCTATGTAAATATTCTTGTGTTCATATTTGTACTTAGTCTCATGCTAGAGGTTTTCTCTAGGGTTCACTAATCCTAACTCCCAAATTAACTAAACATTTCCTCTAATAATAACTATAGAGAACCTACATTTTCTTACATTAATATTACATAATTTTAAAGATAAACAACATAATATTATTACATATAAAGGGTCCAAAGATTTAGTGTCTTGTTAAAACTAGGACCATACATAACAATTACTGCATCAAGCATAAACATTTATTTAATTTCTTCTTCTATAGCTTCTTATTGGAACTTGTTCTATCCTTGGTACATGTAGCCACCTGAGGATATACATCAAAAGGGGTGACATAAAATCCCAGTAAGAGGATAGATAAGAAGAATATAGCATGGAGTGAGCATAATTATGAAATAGGAAAAAGATCATGAACATGAGAGGATCATAAATAAAAGACTTAAAATGTGGTAATGCATAAAAATGAAATATCGTGTCTTAGTGATTAACTACCACACATACCTGTGAACCAAGATAGAATCTTGTTCAAACATAATTTAACATTTAATTATGAGGTTCATCACTTTACCCAATGCAATGGAGCTCTACATAATTCCAAGAGCACCCGTGACATTCAAACATTAATATTGCGCTATATAATTCTAAGTGCACCTGTCACATCATAACATTATCATTATCATGCTTAACACCTGGAAAATATATCAAAAGTGAACATAAATAACCCATGGAAAGTATTGGGTAACATCTCATAAGAACACATTCATAAACTTTGGGTTCCCAAAATAAAGAGGGAATAACATACATGTTACAAGAACCGTCCACTTTGAGAGAGAAGTAAAAGGTGTGTTCTTAAAAGAAGAGTTCTTTCGGAAAAAAAAAATTCTGACATAAAAACCAATGAAAAACATGTATATCCTAGAAAATAAAATAAAATTATGAAAAAATTATCTTTAATTAGTAACCATATCCAAAATGGAGTGAAATAGTGAGAACCCGAAGGATGAAAGTTGGGTTCGAGAATTTCCCCTTACCTTGTATCTGAATGCTTCCTTCTCTTCAATGTCTGGTATAATGACATTATATTCATTAATTAGAAATCCAGAACCTTGTATACATTAATATGGTTAATTATGGTCTTATTAAGTGATTTTATGTTCCTTTGGGTGAGTTATATAGTTTAAAAACATTGTTCGGAAATGTTTTTTTTATGGTTTTCTTGAGTGGTTGACTTGTATTCTTAAATTGAAGTTCGGGTAGAACATGGGTAAACAACCAGATCTGATATTACATGTTATTAATGATATTAAATTAGTTTTAATGATCTTATAATTAATTGTATTAGATCAATGTGTATGAATCATTAGATAATAATTAAATGATGATTGTTTGGGTTAATTTGAGCGGTTTTTCGATCATAATGAACTTATTTTATTTTATCACTAGTAATATGGTCATAAGGTATTACAAGAACTTTAAATAGGAAATAATAAATATAAAATATTCTGTTTAATCCATAAAAATGGTTTCATGACCAAATATGAACGTAGAAATGGAAGAAGAAAATGTGTCGTTCTTGAAGGTGATAAATTAACACCTCACGAACAACGTTCTCTTTAATAAAATAAAAGGAAGAGGGAAAGGGGTTGGATGATATAATATCACATTAGCATCATAAAATTACATTAAATGTATAATAATAGATTTAAAATACGATTTGGATGAAGATTGGTGGTGAGAGATCAAGAAATGAACTTGAACTTGAAAGGAAATTAAATGAGAAGAGGGAGAGAAATTACCTCTTAAATCCTCCTCTTGAGATCCTCCTCTTGAGATCCTCCTTAAGGAAGCTAGGATTGGTATTTTGATGAGACCAGAAGCTCTTGAACGTGGGAGAGTGGCTGGGGAAGATGTTTGGGTAGAGTTTAGAGATGTCTTGGAGCTTGAGAGGTGTGAGGAAATGAGGGTGTGAAGGGTGGTTTTTATAGTGGAGGGGAGAGGGGTTTTCTTAATATAAAATTCATTAGTTTATTATTTCCTCACAAGACATGGAATAGTGATTAATCCATGACCAAGAATAGTAAATAAGTCATGTGAGTTTGTGATTTGGGTTCTTACATCAATTGTGTTGTCAGGAATAGTGGGTTTAAATTATAATGTATTTATACGGTAAATTAATGTATTTTACTATTCACCAAAAAATCATGTATTTTAGAAAAATCCCAAAAATTCACCCCTACCATTTTTCAACGTGTAGAATCCAAAAATTAATTCCATTTTCAAAAACCATTTTCTAAATATTATTAATTTTATATTTAATTAAAATCATAATTTACTTAAAAAATAGTTTTTTTAATTAAAACTGATTTTATAGTGCTTTCAAAAATTACGTAGGGTTTTATAAAATTACCTAAAAACTATAAGAAATTAATTTGATAATTAATTAACCCATTTTAAGAAAATTAATTTTCTTTTAAATTAATTAATTAATTATAATTAGTTATTTTTGACTTACAAAATACCAAAACGTTTACTAAGGTCAAATTGTCACTTTCTAAGATGTCTAAATTTTGTTTAATTATTCATGGGTGTGGTTAATCTTATGTTGGATAATTTACTATTCATAAGGTTCATATTACTATTCATAAGGGTAGGTTTCTATTCATAAGGGTTTATTATTATTCACTGAAAATTATTTTTGTTTCATTAGACTCCAAAAATCATCTTGAACACAACAGTGTATGTCGGATTTTCGAAATTCAAAACACAGAAGTGAAAAAATTATGTTTAAAGGTCACTTAGAACTTAGTAGTTCAATATGTTGTTTTTTCATGTGATTTTATGACATATTTATAAGAAGTTAAATTCCATTGAAAAATTTTGGGTCGTTACAATCCACCCTTTAGAGATATGGATTTTTCTCACGTTTTACATGTCCATATCTACCTTCCATGGCTTCCATTCAAGAAGCCAGTGACTCGATGGAATTGAGTGGTTTTAGAGGTACTGACGTCTGAGCTACCTCCCATATATAGGGAGTGATAGGGGCTTAATTTGGTATCCCTGTTTTCATTTCTCGATGATTCTCGATTCGTGATAAGACTAAATAATCGCCTTGTCGAGGGATAGTTTGTCATCATAATGGAGGTAAGCCAGGATCATATTTGGATTCCTCATTTATATAGGTCAATTTCCTATATCTGGAGTCTATATAATGCTTATATTTCATCTTGATGGTGGATCAACTATTCCCTAATATGTGGGAGGATAGATATTCAACTCAACCAGAAGATGATATCTAGTGGGAATGTTACTCCAAAGTTTCTCCTCATTGAGTTGTATGATATTTCGTATCCCATCCTCACAAGGTGCCAACTTCTCCTCCATGAATGTAATATCGTCTATTCTGGGTGAAGAGAGGTATATGAAAACTTATTTACCTATATCATTTGCAGTGTTCCGCTGTAGAGGTGGAAAATGAATATTTGAAGGTTCCATGTTTTTTATCCTCCTCTGGTTCTGCATACGTGTAGTCTCAGTTGGTGCATCCAGATCACCTTCCTATCATAGTATATTTTCTCTGTCATGTCACTCTATATTTTCTTATTGATCCACATTTTATATTGGGTTAAGGGTGACAACATTCACATAATTATATCATGTAATGGCAGTTTTCCCATTACTCTAAATGCAATAGTGTGATTCTACACTACTTACATCACATTCATTTTTCTAACCTTGGTCCATATTGGACCTTTTTTTCTTATACCCTTAGTGGGGTTTTACTACCTATGATTTACATTCTTCCTATCTTGGCTTGTGAATAGTGACCTTGATGGAGTTTTTGATTGTGATTGTCGAATGGGCCTTGATTAGTAGAGGTTCATATTATGGAGGGGGTGGATGGGATGATGACCATCGATATTTACCTCCCAACCATGAAAATATTTTTTCCCAAAGTGTTGATGATGATTATGAAAATTCACCCATCCCTATGGGTGAGGGACAATTTAGGGCCAAAATTGGAATTTTCTGTCCCGTTTTTGAGGATCTAATGATTTTAGTCAAGGGTTTGATGAATCCTTAGATGGTCACTGAGATATAAATTCACCCAATCCTATAGGTTAGGATTTATCTGGAATCTCTATTGATTTATCCATTACCATATCAGGGTGTGATTAACCTATCAATGGATATTGAGATATAAATTCACCTAGACCTATGAGTCGGGGTTGATTTTTAGCTACTTATGATATATCATGAATCCACCCAGGGATTGATGATCTAAGGGTTGTAGGTTGTGGTATATATTCCCTTGTCTGGGTGGGATCATTTCACTCCTAGATGGAAACTATAGCAATTGTGACCCACTTGATTTGGCGCAGCTTCACACATGTATGAGCTACGTGTTATGGTAGCCTGGGATGGGAGTCATTATTTAAGGGATATTGTCTGGTTGACCGTAACTTTATTTTCCATCTCTGAAATGAATTCTAATTACTTCAGGGATCCTAGATCAAGTATATTTTGGTAGTCCTCTCCCTCTATTTGTGATTTCTTATCATCGTTAAAGAAGGGTAATTCCATTGTAGTGACAAACTGGATCACGTGATACCTAGTCCCCTTTTTTTGTTCAAGTCTATGAAATTATAAAATGCTGCATTTGGGGAGTTCTGTTATTCTAGGGGTGTGGGGAATTTCAATTCTCTGAAATTTTCCCATCCTTATATATGGATACATGAATAGGATTTGATGATCAGTTTCCAAAGAGTTATTATGTAATAGTGGTAAGGGTGTTATAGATTTGTGATGTTCTTTTTTAGTTTTGAGTCCAGGTCCATGAAGATAATATCCAGGTCTAGCTGACTATATATTATATTGATGGTATGAATGTGAACCATGTATCTCAGATAAAGGAAATTTAAAGACTTTAATCGATTATATGTTGATCATATATTTTATATTTGAAAGGAATTAATCCTTTAGCTCATCTATTATCTCATAGTCCGAAGTGGTGAGGGGCTAGAACATGGTTGGGAGCTTGTTTCAAGATAACTCTCGCTATATATTAATGTTTTCCTCATATTCATCAGATTTATAGGCCTCCACATGGTAAGACCATCAAAGTTACTTCCTGTGGTCTCTTTTTGACCTTAGTGAAGGGTTACTGGTAGTTGATGAGGAACTATATATGGTTGAACTTGTTGTTTTGACCACCTCTCGATATAAAGGAGTCTGTGTTTTTAGTACCTTACTATATAGAGGTGTTTGGAAAAGGTAAGTATATCTGTATCCAAGGGAGATATCACCATGAGGAGGTTGACCACAGTAGATTTCAGGAGTAAAGTCGATGTGAACCATCCCCAGACTACTACAAGGAGGACTATCATAGTAATGATCACCCTATAATTTATCTGAAGAGTCAAAAACTCTTAAGGTGTTAAATATATGTTTTGAACAACCTCAATAATGTTGTAAATGAGAATTTCAAGGATATGAGCCTCATTCTTCGACATGGTTGGAATATACTGACCTTCCTTTTGGGGTTGTACAAGGATATGAGCCTATTATATGATGGCTGGGGGAATATATTGATAACCATCTGGTGTTGGGGGAACATGATCCCACTGATAAGAATCTAAAAGAGTATTTCAATGATATTATTCATTATTATAAGGAATATGAGCCTGCCTATGGGTTATTTCAAGAATATATTGGTTAACCCTGGTTGAAGTGGAGATATGTGTCACGAACCAAGCCGGAGTTCCATCCAACTCGAAACCTAACCTTGTATGTTCCATGGTCTAAAGGGCATTCCTGATTCCCACGGGATGGAAATTAGTGCATGGGTATCAACATTTTCAATTTGGGAATGATTTCACCTGTTTATAAAACCGTATGCAACCCAAAATTATAAAAATCTTATTGATAAATAAACACAACCAAATATGGAATAAAAGTTTTTATATATAATTTTTACAACATTTAATCCAAAAAAAGGGCTATAATACAAGGGGAACAACCAAATTATCTAAAAAATCACCATATGACGAAATTAGCATTGTCCTCAAGCCACCACCACAACACCCGCAAGAGAAGACCCCTAGAGTACTGAACCAACATATCCAAACACCTCTCTTTTACATGTGTCAAACATTGCCAATTCTACTTACACCCAAAGTAGTGAGTAGGGTGTGAGCGCAAGCCCAATAGGATTCCATGCAAAAAAGTGATTCAATGCCATAAACATTATTAGAAAAAATAAAATAAAATTTCTATTAAAAGTATAAAAATAATTTTTATAGAAAACATTTTTAAATTAAAACATGATTTCTTTAAAAAAATAATCAATAGGGTGAACCACATTTGGATGGTGTTTATGATATCACAAGAGAGAACTAAGTCATGGGATATCCCTATTGAGCTAAGAGTGGGACCCTAGAGACATCATATCTCGGGGAAAAGTTGTATAGCAAACACAACCATCCACGTCCCCATGCATAGGCCACTTCAAAGGAGAAGAATCCATAATTATACTGTTCTCTAATCATTATCTAGTCCTACTCTTCCCACCTAGTCATATAATATTCCCTTTGTGCACAGTTCACATTCACATATCACATGGAACATCACTTTCACTCATACACCAGAAAAACAATACAAAACACATAATAAACCACCATTTCCACATCTAAAACCCACTTTGAATCCAAATGCACACAAAAATCATTTTAAGACACTATTTTTAATATCCATACATTTAAACAAACACCTTCAAGGCACAAAACAAAGAAACATATATGAAACACACAAGGAATATCACCTATTTCCCTTGGAAAACCATTTTCAACACACACACCATGAATAATGTAAAAAAAACATTTCAAAACACATATATAATACATAAAAAATTCATTTGAAACAAGGAAAGAATATTAAAATAACTAAATAATTTTTAAGCATAGAACCAACTACCTCAAGTGAAGAAACATTCGGACTCCAGTGAAAAACTTCAACCGCACATCAATCTCACCCTAAAGTAGAAGGATAGAATATTGGGAATCAGGATAGAACCCAAGAAACCAATATCCAACCCTAAAAATGACACCCAACCCACCGGATAAGTGAACCCCTAAAGGAGGATGGAATAAACCCTAGAATAGAGGAGAAAACCAAGAGATAAGGGGACTTACTTGAAGAATCAAGGAGAAAACACACCAAAAACACTAATAAATTGAAGATACAAAGGAGGAAGAGGGATGGGTGGAGGTTCCTAGGGTGAATAATTCTAAAAGGGGAGAAAAATTGGGGTTTAGGGTTAAAACTTGAGGAGATAGAAAACCCAAAAATCTAATTTTTAATGACCTAGACATGCCACATGGTTAGTCCACACTGTTTTCCAAACCATGTAGAAACCATGCTCCCTTTACTTTCCAAGAAGAAAATGTTGCATTATTAGCCCACATTTTTTACATACTATGCACTAATAATGAGATAATACACTGTCTGAAAAGATCACATGGATGCACGGGTACCTGGGAAAGGTCACGCAGTTTGGAAAACCATACACCGAAAATGAACACCATTTTGTTTACCCAAAATTTTCCATTTTTATTAAAAACACAAGTAAATAGAAAAGTATAAAGGTGTAGACAAAAAATTAATAGAAAAATACCTCAAAATAAAGAAAGGGTGTGATAATTCTCCCCACCCTGAAAACTTTCCATCCCCAAAAAGTCAACCTAAAGTTTGATCATAGAATCCAAATGGGTACTCTTTCTCAACCTAGGATTTCCACTCCCAAGTATCATGATCATCATTTGTAAAGACCCATAAAATTCAAGGGAATTTTTTTTATTAATTTTCTTTCGGATTTTACAAGAACGCAGATTCTGACAGCACCTGATTCTAAGGCCCGGTGTGCCCGGAATCAATTTCTGAAGTTTAGCTCGGGTACGTTCAGTGAACGAACGAGTGGGTTTTTCTAACTTTTGAACCGGTGCTCAGAATCAAAATCTGAGGGCACGAATGGAACCACAGCGCTGGTAATTTCTTAACAAGACCTTTTCCGAAGGTACGTTTGCTCGGGAGGAGTTGTTTAAATTTTTAGGTTTAAGTGAAGAATAAAATAAAATTGTATTCCAATTTTATTTCTGGCCTAGTTGGTTTTAACCTATGTGTGGAATTTGGGGGAGAAAGATACTAGTTACTAACTACATAAGTGAGATTAAATGTGAGGTGGGGCCCACATGAACCCCACCCCTTCACATTCCTCTTAAACTCCCTAACTCCCTCTTTAATTTTTTGTAAACTTATCTTTAATTGAGTAACCTTCCACTTCCTCTCTCTCCCTAATTAACTCTAGCCAACACACACCTTAATTAATGTATTGAGTCTCCTCAATTTATTAATTAAGTGTTTGAGTTTCGAATTTTCAAATGTAATGTGATAATAAAATAATTGGTGAGCCATTATTTTATTTTGGGACACACTTTGTGTTAGAGAGTTTTGGAGAGAGTTCTTGTGAGAAAAAGGAGAAGAAGAGAATTCCTCTTCATTGAAGAACGATGCCTTCTCAACAAAGAACGACGCTTCATAGAAAGAACTATGACTCCACAAAGAGCGGTGACGTACCCCTTTCTTCCTTCTCTACGACAAGAGGGGAGGTGTCACATCTTTGGGTACACTTTGGCGATGTCGGGCCTTCCAAGACCTTCGACGAAGAACGCTTCCCAGATCTCCATCAAAGGAGGAGACACCGCTGTGGGAAAACTGCAAACAGCGACATCACCTTCTAACGTCAACGAACGACGCTACCTCTCTGTGGATCCATCGAGGGATCACATCACGGAGAAGGGGTTGGAATTTTGTTCGTGAAAGTTCCTTTTTCGTCCTTCATCTTTTATATTTGGATGCCTGTTATCATAATAACGGGAGGAGGTCGGACCGCACGAACACGGCTGACCCTCCTCCCCCTTTGATGATTGAACTTATTGCGGCACGAGCAAAGGCAGCGCAGTGCCATTGCACCGCATGGAAACAATGAAGAACAGGAAAAGATGTGCGGCGCCGTCGTGCCACGCCGTTGAGGACAAACGAACCCACGACCGGAGTTGGGCCGCAGTGAAGGGGCGCGGCACCGTCGCGCGGTGCCGGAGAACCACGAAGACACCGTGGCCGGAGCGGGGCCGCGGTGGAGGGGCGCTACGCCGTTGCGTCGCGCCGGTCAGACCAACGCCGCGGTCTTTGGCCGCGGCGGAGCAAGGGAGGGCAGCCGGACTGCCGGCTGCCTGTGCGCTGGAGGGCGGGACCAACCTGTCCCGCGGTGAGCTGGACGACCGTTATGGCCTGCCAAATTCTGGAAAAACCGGGCGTTTGACCACCCGTCAAAGAAGTAGGGCGGACCCCCGCAGGTCCGCCACTTGGTCTGAAGGGGTGGCAGTTCCCCCCTTCCGCGCTCCCGCGGCGCGCGCAGCGCCCGTGCCGGGCCGGGCCGCGCCGGCCGGGCCAGGTCGCGCCCTAGTGGGCCGGACCCGGACTCGGGTCGGGTCGACCCCGGTTTGGGCCGACCCAGGGGGGTTGGGCCAGGCCGGGCCCAGACCCCCCATTTTCGGATCACTTCCAGTCCTTTTCTCATATCTTTGGCTACGGACCTCTGATACCAATTTGTCACGACCCGTCCTCGAGGTCCGTGTCGTGACTACCCCAAGCCCGCCTTCCATAGGCCAGGGTTTCCGGTAATCCGTAGACTAGACCCTCACGTCTGTAGATACCTTGGGAGGAGACTCGATAATCAAACTTACGCCGATAGTGTGACAACCCTGCTTTTTATTACAACTTAAACATGCTTTATTACATAAAACTTCACTTGATAAAACAAAGAAGATCGAGAGGTTTAGTGTCTTTGGGGCTTAGGATCATTACATAAAAACTTTAAACATGAAATACAACATCCTTATTGAAAACTTCCTTTACATGACCACTACAATCCTTCGTACTTAGCATTGCATGGGATAACCTGAGGACATGCATAAGAAAAGGGTGAGCTATAAAGCCCAGTAAGGGAGTACACAATGAATAACATGAGGAGTACAATACATGTTAGGCAATAGGCATATCAATAGATCATAATAGAGACATGAACATAAAGGCATGATAAAGCATGATAATCATAACATGGAAATGTGGCAACAACACTTAACATTGAATTAGCATGAGCCAAGGCTCATTGCACATGGAGCATGAGTAAACCCTCATTGCACTTGAAGCACGAGTAAACCCTCGTTGCACTTGAATTAGCATGAGTCAACACTCATTGCACATGACGTATCATGATACTATACTTTACCCAATGCATTGGAGCGCTATCAGGGCGCACCCTTCTTAAACATTTCATTTCATGCATAAGTGTGCCACATGGATCATAAAACATGGATTCATAAAACATAATCATTTATTCCACGATAAAGGAATGTGGAATTCATACATGAAACTTTACAATCAATAAGTAAACATGCATAAAGGTGAATACCCTTGATGGAGAAATGGGCATGGTATTCACTACACAATGATAATGGCTTAAAAAAAAAATCGGTGTGATTTCGGCAGCGTAACGGCGTGACATAAGAATTCATAAAAAAAAAGCTGATGAGAGAGAAAGGGGTTCCTCATCATATTTACATGTAATGGACAGTAAGAGGGTCATATAGATACATGTCCCAACAATTGAAAAGGAATTTAGATTCATGATACAAAAGTATTGCTTGAATATAGAAGAGGAGAAAAAGGTTCCTTTCGGAATTTCGGCATAGTAACGGGTGTACATGGGAGGCATTTAATGATAGAGAAAGGGGTCTCCCATCATTCAAACAATAAGAGGGCAGTATGGGGGAGGTGCGAAACCATACCCCAACATTCATAAATTAAATTAAAAGGGCAATACAACTTAAAGAAAATTGACAAAAATGAGAAAGGAAGAAAAACCCTTACTTGGAAGTGTGCTTCCAAAGGCTAGAGAGAGGCTTGTGAGAGGCTTCTTGGGAGCTTGGGGCACCTTGAGAGGATTCTAGAGAGAGTAGGGCAGAGGTTGGACGAACTTCAAGGGATTTGGGTGAGGAGGAAGTGGGAGCTTGGGTGGGTTTATATAGGAAAGGTGAGAGAATTCTTTATTATTTAGGTTTGGGACCCCTTATATTAAAATAATCCAAACCACAAACCATCCCATGGTATTTGCCCATGGTTTCTGGAAAAGGAGAGAGGAAAACAATATTTTACAAGGACAAGGTCCGAACTTATTAAAAAATTAGGGTTGCTTATGTGGAGGTGAGTCACACTCCCATGGAAATTAATTTAAAAAGGCAAAGTGTTGAATAAGTCTTGAGGGCTCCATTAATGCTTTGAAAAGTGAGTCAAACAAACCCAAAACCTCATTATTTTAATGATAAAACATATATTGGCCGAACCTAAGGATTATGGTATTTTATTACATCACCATTGGGTCATTATGATGTCATAAAACACATTATATATTTAAAAGGTATTTAATTTTTACCCAAAAATTGGACTGTCTCAGAAAATTATGAAAAATTCACCGTTGGATAATTTCGACGTCCTGATTCCAAAAATAATATTTATTTTATCTAAATAATTTTCTAAATATGTGAATTTTCACTTTTAAAATAAAAACCGACATTTATAAAGAAATTCACAGGTTTTGACAGAAATGGCTTTCAAACCTTAATAAACATTTTAATTGCATTCATAAAATTATAAGATCATTTATATTTAATGACAATTAATTTAATATTAATAATAATATTTTATTAAAATATTATTTAATTCAAAAATCCTCTAATTTAATAAAATATAATTCTTAATTAAATAATAACTAAAAACACCATTTGTACTTTAAAAACTAATTACAATGTATCAAAAATGACTAGAAATTATATTCATTATTATATATAAAAAAAATAATGTACATGAACATGGTTCTACTTATTTGTTACATAACCCCTTAAAATAGCCGCATAAGACCTAAGGGTAAGGTGCGCGATGGTGACAGACTCTTGGGGCTGCTCGAATAACATCGCTCGAGTGGTAATCTCTATCAACTTCCATTTTTCCCGTAGACGATCACGTTCGAGCTTGACTTGATGAAGCTCAGCTTGGGCTTGGTCAAGGGCAAAGCCCAAAGACGCCACCTCTTTACCGAGCTCCGACAAATGGGCTTCGTAAGGGGCAATTCTACTGGATGAGGCCATCGCTTCCTTTGTCTGAGTAGAAAAATTGGTTCGTTAAAGCCTTATATTTAAACTACCCAGATGATCACTGTTCAACGGCTATAAAAGTAACGGTCACAAATCTTAACGTAAAACTTAAAGAAGTTGACATCTTATAAAAACATAAAGAAACATTTAACTGGATCAAGAGGGATTTTCCATTAATGAAAATTTGGGTCGTTACAACATTCCCCCCTTAAGAAATTTCGCCCTCGAAATTTTCCTTTCCCCACACTAAAACAAATGTGGGTAACTTAGCTTCATCATATCCTCCGACTCCCAAGTTGCTTCTTCAAACTTGTGGTTTCTCCACAACACCTTGACGAGGGGCATTGTCTTATTTCGTAGAACTTTTTCTCTACGATCTAAGATCTTCACTGGTTGCTCCTCATAAGAAAGATCGTCTTCTAATTGTACCACCTCGGAAGAGAGTACATGTGAAGGGTCTGGTATGTACTTCCTTAAGAGGGATACATGGAAGACATCAAGCACCTTGGCCATAGTAGGTGGAAGTGCTAGTCGATAGGCCACAGCCCCAACACGATCAAGAATCTCGAAGGGGCCGATGTACCTTGGACTTAACTTCCCTTTCTTCCCAAACCTCATGACCTTCTTCCACGGAGATATGCGTAAAAACACCATGTCTTCGACTTTAAACTCAAGGTCTCGTCGACGATTATCTGCATAACTCTTCTGTCGACTTTGGGCTGCCTTGATATGCTGCTGAATGGTTTTCACCTTCTCCACCATTTCTTCGACCATTTCTGGTCCAAGCAGCTTACGTTCACCGACCTCATCCCAACATGCCGGTGTTCTGCACCTTTTCCCATATAGGGCTTCATATGGTGCCATTTGGATGCTCGAGTGGAAACTATTATTATAAGAGAACTCAACTAGAGGAAGATGTTGATCCCATCCTCCTTTAAAGTCCATTGAGCACGCTCTCAACATATCCTCAAGTGTTTGGATAGTCCGCTCGGATTGGCCATCAGTTTGAGGATGATAGGCCATACTGAAGTTCAGTTCAGTATTCAGAGCATGTTGAAGACTCTTCCAAAACTTAGAGGTAAATCTTGGATCTCGGTCCGACACAATAGACATTGGTACTCCATGCATCCGTACCACTTCCCTGATATATATTCGTGCCAGTTGATCCAAAGAAAAATCCTCTCGAATAGCAATGAAGTGTGCAGTCTTTGTAAGACGATCCACAATAACCCAGATTGCATTGTTGCTTTTGGATGTCCTTGGAAGTCCAGTGACGAAGTCCATGGTGATGTTCTCCCATTTCCATTCTGGTATGGGCAATGGTTGCATCATCCCCTTAGACTTCTGCCTCTCTGCCTTCACTTGCTGACACACCAGGCACTTTGATGTATATTCGGCGATCTCCTTCTTCATATTATCCCACCAAAAGTTTTCTCGGAGATCTCGATACATCTTTGTGCTCCCTGGGTGAATAGAGAAATTTGAACTATGTGCATCATCCAAAAGTTCCTTCTTCATCTCCGAACTTGATGGGACACATAGTCTTTTCCCAAACCGCACAATTCCTTCTTCATTAACATTAAACTCTGAGGATTTTCCCTTTTTGATAGCTTCCACTTTTTCTTGGATTCTCGCATCATCCTTTTGAGCATCCTTTAACCTTTCCAAAAGAGATGGTTGAGCAATCATTTGTGAAAGGATTGATGATGTTCCCTTCTTTATGATTCCCACGTCCATCTTCATCAAGTCTAAGAAGATTGGATCCTTCTCAATTCTCATCATTGATAGAATTGCTGGATCCTTTCTACTTAGGGCATCCGCCACCTTGTTCGCCTTCCCAGGGTGGTAATGTATTGAACAATCATAATCCTTTATGAGCTCTATCCATCTTCTCTGGCGCATATTAAGCTCTTTCTGTGTGAATATATATTTAAGACTCTTGTGGTCAGTATATATCTCACATTTCTCTCCATAGAGATAATGCCGCTAGATTTTCAAGGCAAAGATCACCGCCGCCAACTCCAGATCATGCGTTGGATAGTTTCGCTCATGGATTTTCAACTGTCTTGAGGCATAGGATATCACTTTATCATTCTGCATCAGCACACATCCTAAGCCCTTCTTCGAAGCATCACTGAATACCACAAAAAGTTCCCCACTTGTGGGTAAAGTGAGCACAGGTGCAGTGATAAGTCTCCTTTTCAACTCCTTGAAGCTTTCTTCGCATTCATCACTCCAAGCAAACTTTACTCCCTTTCGAGTTAGCTTGGTAAGAGGGTTGGACAATCGTGAGAAGTTTCTCACAAATCGTCGATAATATCCAGCTAACCCCAAGAAGCTACGGATATCAGTTACCGATGTTGGCCTCGGCCATCCCTCAATTGCATCTGTTTTGGAGGGGTCCACAGATATCCCATTGCTTGTGATGATATGGCCCAAGAATGAGACCTCCTTCAACCAGAACTCACACTTGCTGTACTTGGCATAGAGCTTCTCCTTGCGCAAAGTCTCCAGTACAGTTCTTAAATGCTCCTCATGGTCCTCCTTGGTTTTGGAGTATATTAGAATATCATCTATAAAGACTACCACAAATTTATCTAGGTAATCTCTAAAGACTCTATTCATCAAGTCCATGAATATTGCTGGAGCATTGGTGAGTCCAAAAGGCATTACTATGAATTCATAGTGCCCGTACCTTGTACGAAAAGCAGTCTTGGGGATATCTTCCTTCTTCACCCTTACTTGATAATATCCTGACCGCAAGTCGACCTTGGAGAAGTATTGTGCTCCACGCAGCTGATCAAACAAGTCATCGATTCTTGGGAGAGGATACTTGTTCTTTATCGTGATTTTGTTAAGTTCACGATAATCGATGCAAAGCCGCATTGACCCATCCTTCTTCTTGACGAAGAGGACTGGTGCACCCCATGGTGATGCACTTGGGCGTATAAACTCTTTATCCAGATTCTCCTGTAGTTGTTTCTTCAGTTCTTCAAGCTCAACCACAGCCATTCTATATGGAGTCTTGGATATTGGTAGCGCCCCAGGTATAAGTTCAATTGAGAACTCAACATCTCTTCTTGGAGGAAGACCAGGAAGTTCCTCGGGAAATACTTCAGCGAATTCCCTCACAATAGGCATTTCTTCAAGGGTGGTTTCTTCCTTGGACTCAATCATCTGAGCCAGATATGCGTGCTCATAAGGCAGTAATATCCATGCTTGAGATGATGGAGCTAAAGGAGATTCATCTTCCTCCTGACACTTGTAAAGAATCGGGGGTCGATTCTCCATATGGAGTGTGATTTCCCTCTCCCGACAATTTATGTTGGCTCTATATAAGGAAAGCCAATCCATGCCAAGAATTGCATCAAATTCCACCAAAGGGAGTATGACGAGGTTCGCTGGGAAATTCAATCCACAGATTATAACAGGGGAGGACTTATACTCATGGGATGCAATGATTGCCCCATTTGCCGTACTCACTGACATCTTTACTTCCAGGATTTGTGGTGGTGCAGGGATTGTTCTACTAAACTTTTGAGATATAAAAGAATGCGTAGAACCTGAATCAAAAAGTACGTTCGCTATTCTTGAATGAATAACTAGCGTACCTGTCACCACTTCGTTGTCGGGGTTCACTTCGGCAGAAGTGATGGCAAAAGCTCTTCCTTGCTGTCTTGGAGGTTGTTGATTGCCTCCGATAACCCTTGGATTAGGGCACTGATTCGCAAAATGACCCGGTTCTTTGCATTTGAAGCATTGAACAACGCGTTGAGGTTCGAACGGAGCGTTCCTCCCCTCCGTCGCAGCCGCGGGTCCTTCTTGCTGACAGTTAACAGCTAGGTGCCCTTCTCTTCCACACTTGAAGCATTTTCTTGTCCCCCTAAGGCAATTTCCAGGGTGCTTCTTTCCACACTTTTGGCAAGTGGGGTGCTGGAATTTCTTAGCGCCGTTGGATTTATCCATCGGATCACCAGCATTGAAGTCCACCTTCCGCTTCTTGTCCCCATGATACCCCTGTGATTCTCCGATCTCCATTTCAACCTTGAGGGCACATCGGACAATTTCCTCATAGCTGTCGAAGTCACGGATCGCTAAAGCTTTCCGCAAGCTAGGCTTCAGCCCACCAAAGAAGCGGTCAACCTTGCATTCGGGGGTAACGACAAAGCCGGAAGCGTATCGTGCAAGCCTTGTGAAGTTTGCCTCGTACGCTCCCACAGATTCCTCATCTTTCTGCTTGAGGGAAAGGAAGTCCCTTTCCATCTTAAGACGGAGGGTGCGTGGAAAATATTTATCGAAAAACATCTTCCGGAATACCTTCCATTCCAAAGCCTCGATCTCCTCCTCAGGCTTCGTATTTTTGATCAATGTCCACCATTGATCAGCTTCACCCTCCATACGATAAGTCGCCAGGAGGACTTTCTCTTTTTCAGAGCATTGGAGGATGGAGAATATCTTTTCAATGGAGTTGATCCATTGTTCAGCAATCGTGGGATCGGATGATCCACTAAACGTAGGAGGCCTTTGTCTCATGAAGCTTTCAATAGCGACTTGTTCTTTCTTAGGGGGGGTTGAACGTTCCTCTTGACCAGTGTTTCTATTCAAAACTTGAGTTAGCTGAGAGAGAAGCGTGACAAAGTTCGCGATTCCCGCTCCCATCGGATTGGGCATCTCATTAGTACAATCATCGCACTGATGTTCACAACGGTTGTTAGCCCGAGTTCTCCTATTACCGGCCATTGGCTGGAATAAAAGGAAAGTTAGGGGTAACACATAAAGGGTAATCCAAAGACAAAAGTTGATGACTTATAAATAAACTTTAATCTCTTTAACTCATGAGTCTATAGCATTCAATCCAGGCTTTTCATGATCTTCCTTCTAACATATATTCTTAGGGGCATTTTTCCTTAATAAGGGTTCATACTAAGATTGTGAATTTATCAAAACATATCCCCCGGGAGTGTCGTAACCAAGAGTGCAGCAAGGCCCGTTGTCGTGCACCAGTTCCCGTTCGAGTCTAGCTCAAAGCGGTGTTTTCGGGTTTTACCCCTAGGATACATCTGTGCCAGAGCCGCCTCTACCTGCTCGTATCCAGACAGGGATGTATTTGTTTGATAAACCACTTACTTAGTACTTACCAAAACTTAGGGGAGTTTTTATTATTCTTAGTCTTGTATCTAAGGTCTTACTAGGGTTTCCTAATCCCAAAAATAACTAAACCTATCCTCTGATACCAACTGTGACAACCCTGCTTTTTATTACAACTTAAACATGCTTTATTACATAAAACTTCACTTGATAAAACAAAGAAGATCGAGAGGTTTAGTGTCTTTGGGGCTTAGGATCATTACATAAAAACTTTAAACATGAAATACAACATCCTTATTGAAAACTTCCTTTACATGACCACTACAATCCTTCGTACTTAGCATTGCATGGGATAACCTGAGGACATGCATAAGAAAAGGGTGAGCTATAAAGCCCAGTAAGGGAGTACACAATGAATAACATGAGGAGTACAATACATGTTAGGCAATAGGCATATCAATAGAGCATAATAGAGACATGAACATAAAGGCATGATAAAGCATGATAATCATAACATGGAAATGTGGCAACAACACTTAACATTGAATTAGCATGAGCCAAGGCTCATTGCACATGGAGCATGAGTAAACCCTCATTGCACTTGAAGCACGAGTAAACCCTCGTTGCACTTGAATTAGCATGAGTCAACACTCATTGCACATGACGTATCATGATACTATACTTTACCCAATGCATTGGAGCGCTATCAGGGCGCACCCTTCTTAAACATTTCATTTCATGCATAAGTGTGCCACATGGATCATAAAACATGGATTCATAAAACATAATCATTTATTCCACGATAAAGGAATGTGGAATTCATACATGAAACTTTACAATCAATAAGTAAACATGCATAAAGGTGAATACCCTTGATGGAGAAATGGGCATGGTATTCACTACACAATGATAATGGCTTTAAAAAAAAATCGGTGTGATTTCGGCAGCGTAACGGCGTGACATAAGAATTCATAAAAAAAAGCTGATGAGAGAGAAAGGGGTTCCTCATCATATTTACATGTAATGGACAGTAAGAGGGTCATATAGATACATGTCCCAACAATTGAAAAGGAATTTAGATTCATGATACAAAAGTATTGCTTGAATATAGAAGAGGAGAAAAAGGTTCCTTTCGGAATTTCGGCATAGTAACGGGTGTACATGGGAGGCATTTAATGAGAGAGAAAGGGGTATCCCATCATTCAAACAATAAGAGGGCAGTATGGGGGAGGTGCGAAACCATACCCCAACATTCATAAATTAAATTAAAAGGGCAATACAACTTAAAGAAAATTGACAAAAATGAGAAAGGAAGAAAAACCCTTACTTGGAAGTGTGCTTCCAAAGGCTAGAGAGAGGCTTGTGAGAGGCTTCTTGGGAGCTTGGGGCACCTTGAGAGGATTCTAGAGAGAGTAGGGCAGAGGTTGGACGAACTTCAAGGGATTTGGGTGAGGAGGAAGTGGGAGCTTGGGTGGGTTTATATAGGAAAGGTGAGAGAATTCTTTATTATTTAGGTTTGGGACCCCTTATATTAAAATAATCCAAACCACAAACCATCCCATGGTATTTGCCCATGGTTTCTGGAAAAGGAGAGAGGAAAACAATATTTTACAAGGACAAGGTCCGAACTTATTAAAAAATTAGGGTTGCTTATGTGGAGGTGAGTCACACTCCCATGGAAATTAATTTAAAAAGGCAAAGTGTTGAATAAGTCTTGAGGGCTCCATTAATGCTTTGAAAAGTGAGTCAAACAAACCCAAAACCTCATTATTTTAATGATAAAACATATATTGGCCGAACCTAAGGATTATGGTATTTTATTACATCACCATTGGGTCATTATGATGTCATAAAACACATTATATATTTAAAAGGTATTTAATTTTTACCCAAAAATTGGACTGTCTCAGAAAATTATGAAAAATTCACCGTTGGATAATTTCGACGTCCTGATTCCAAAAATAATATTTATTTTATCTAAATAATTTTCTAAATATGTTAATTTTCACTTTTAAAATAAAAACCGACATTTATAAAGAAATTCACAGGTTTTGACAGAAATGGCTTTCAAACCTTAATAAAAATTTTAATTGCATTCATAAAATTATAAGATCATTTATATTTAATGACAATTAATTTAATATTAATAATAATATTTTATTAAAATATTATTTAATTCAAAAATCCTCTAATTTAATAAAATATAATTCTTAATTAAATAATAACTAAAAACACCATTTGTACTTTAAAAACTAATTACAATGTATCAAAAATGACTAGAAATTATATTCATTATTATATATAAAAAAAATAATGTACATGAACATGGTTCTACTTATTTGTTACATAACCCCTTAAAATAGCCGCATAAGACCTAAGGGTAAGGTGCGCGATGGTGACAGACTCTTGGGGCTGCTCGGATAACATCGCTCGAGTGGTAATCTCTATCAACTTCCATTTTTCCCGTAGACGATCACGTTCGAGCTTGACTTGATGAAGCTCAGCTTGGGCTTGGTCAAGGGCAAAGCCCAAAGACGCCACCTCTTTACCGAGCTCCGACAAATGGGATTCGTAAGGGGCAATTCTACTGGATGAGGCCATCGCTTCCTTTGTCTGAGTAGAAAAATTGGTTCGTTAAAGCCTTATATTTAAACTACCCAGATGATCACTGTTCAACGGCTATAAAAGTAACGGTCACAAATCTTAACGTAAAACTTAAAGAAGTTGACATATTATAAAAACATAAAGAAACATTTAACTGGATCAAGAGGGATTTTCCATTAATGAAAATTTGGGTCGTTACAGATAGTGTGGTCTGACCCACGAGGCGATAGTTTCGTTTGGAATTTCTTGGTGGCAGTGTCGAGGCCTTACGACGTTGGTCTCGGTATGGATTGGATTCACAGTTCATGCTCATATTGACTATATTAGGAAAAAAGGTTGTGGTTTATCTACAACGTTGGGATGGGGTATTCCTTGGTCGGCGAAAAGGAAACCCCAGGCAGAACAGGATAAACTCATGCATAGGAGGGTGCGGCCGATCACTCTTGAGTCGGTCAACCTTACCCTCGTGGCAGCAGGAGTTTTGAGTTTCAGTTCTAAACAGTAATTGGAGGCCTCTAGAGATCGAGGATGACGATCATGTCCTTATACGGGTCTCACCTCGACAAGGGTTACGGAGATGTGGCCAAAGCGGCAAGTTATCTCTAAGGATCAACGGACCTTTATAGGTCCTCAGCAGGGTAGGCGAGGTGGTTTACCGCTTGACCTTTCCACCTCAGTTGCACCGGGTGCATAATATCATCCACGTACCTCAGCTGAAGAGATACATGAATGATCCTTCACACATCATCGACCGCAGGGAGTTGGACATCGATGACGGGGTGGAATTCACAGAGGTTCCAGTAGAGGTTGAGGATCGACAGGAGCAGATCCTATGAGGACGGTTGATTCCTTGGGTGCGCTTTCACTGGAAGTACGGAAACCTCCAGGTGAGCACATGGGAGCGGAAGGCTTAGGTGCGTGATCAGTACCACTTTTGTTTCCCTAGTTTGTGTTATAGCTTTACAGGGACGTAAAGCCCTGAGGTGGGAGTAATTTAAAGACCCGTAAAATTCAAGGGAAATTTTTTTCTTAATTTTCTTCGGGATTTTACAAGAACACAGTTTCTGATAGCACCTGATTCCGAGGCCCAGTGTTCCCGGAATCAATTTCCGAAGTTTAGCTCGGGTACGTTCAGTGAACGAACGAGCGGGTTTTTAAACCTTTTGAACCGGTGCTCGGAATCGAAATCCGAGGGCACGGATGGAACCGCAGTTCCGGTAATTGCTTAAGAAGACCTATTTCGAAGGTGAGTTTGCTCGGGAGGAGTTGTTTAAATTTTTAGGTTTAAGTGAAGAATAAAATAAAATTGTATTCCAATTTTATTCCTAGCCTAGTTGGTTTTAACCTATGTGTGGAAGTTGGGGGAGAAAGCTACTAGTTACTAACTACCTAAGTGAGGTTAAATGTGAGGTGGGGCCCACACGAACCCCACCCCTCCACATTCCTCTTAAACTCCCTAACTCCCTCTTTAATTTTTTGTAAACTTATCTTTAATTGAGTAGCCTTCCACTTCCTCTCTCTCCCTCATTAACTCTAGCCAACACACACCTAAATTAATGTATTGAGTCTCCTCAATTAATTAATTAAGTGTTTGAGTTTTGAATTTCCAAATGGAATGTGATAATAAAATAATTGGTGAGCCATTATTTTATTTTGGGACACACTTTGTGTTGGAGAGTTTAGGAGAGAGTTCTTGTGAGAACAAGGAGAAGAAGAGAATTCCTCTTTGTTGAAGAACGACGCCTTCTCAACGAAGAACGACGCTTCATAACAAGAACGATGAATCCACAAAGAGCAGCGACGTACCCCTTTCTTCCTTCTCTGCGACAAGAGGGAAGGCGTCACATCATTGGGTACACTTTGGCGACGTCGGGCCTTCCAAGACCTTCGACGAATAACGCTTCCCAGATCTCCATCAAAGGAGGAGACACCGCCGTGGGAAAACAACAAACAACGACGTCACCTTCCGACGTCAACGAACGACGCTACCTTTCTGCGGATCCATCGAGGGATCACATCACGAGGTAGGGGTTGTAATTTTGTTCATGAAAGTTCCTTTGCCATCCTTCATCTTTTATATTGGGCTGCATGTTATCATAATAATGGGAGGAGGTTGGACCGCACGAACACGGCCGACCCTCCTCCCTCTTTGATGATTGAACTTGTTGCGGCGTGAGCAAAGGCAGTGTGGTGTCGTTGCACCGCGCGGAAACAATGAAGAACGAGAAAAGATGTGCGGCATCATCGCGCCGCGCCGTTGAGAACAAACGAACCTGCGGCCAGAGTCGGGCCACAGCAAAGGGGCACGGCGCCGTCGTACGGCGCTGGAGAACCACAAAGACACCACTGCCGGAGCGGGGCCGCGGAGGAGGGGCACGACGTCGTTGCGGCGCGCCGGTCGGACGATGGCTGTGGCTGAGAAAGACAGGGCGGTCGGACCGCCGGCCGCCGGTGCACTGGCAGGCGGGACCAACCGGTCCCACGGTGAGCTGGCCGACCGTTACGGCTGGCCAAATTCTGGAAAAACCAGGGGTTTGACCCCCAGTCAAAGCGGCAGGGCGGACCCCCGCGGGTCCGCCGCTTGGTCTGAAGGGGTGGCGGTTCCCCCCTTCTGCGCTCCCGCGGCGCGCGCGGCGCCCGTGTCGGGCCACGCTACGCCCTAGTGGGCCAGACCCGGACCCAGGTCGGGTTGACCCCAGTTCGGGTCGACCCAGGGGGGTTGGTTCGGGCCGGGCCGGGCCCAGACCCCCTATTTTCGGATCACTTCCGGTCTTTTGCCCATATCTTGGGCTATGGACCTCTGATCGACGCACCGTTAGTTGCGATGTGATCCTTGGATCGAGACGGTCATTTAGATATATGACACTCAAGGTTTCAGAGAACTTTGGGTATGGACGGGTTGGTTCGAACCCGAAACCAACCGGGCCCTCGGAGCGGAAATGCTTATATCTTGAGCTTCGGACGTCCGATTGACGTGCCTTCGACTTTGTTGGATTCCTCTTGATGAGACAAAACTTTTGGCATGCTTTTCCTGAGTTTTGTACATAGTTGGATAGTCGCCGGGTTGGATTGTACCTGAAATCCAACCGGGCCCCTGGAACGGAAAGGCCGATAACTTCCAGACCGGACGTCTGTTCGACGAACTGTCAGCGGCATTGGTGATCACATTGAGAAACGGTGCCTATGAGTATACCCTATGAGAGTTCAGGGTACGGTTGAGATATGGTCGGGTTGGTTCGCACACGAGACCAACCGGGCCCCTGGGATGAAAAGGCTAATAACTCACAGACCGGGCATCTGATTGACGCGCCCTTTGTTGCATTGAGACCCCTATGTCGAGGCAGACCTTTGAGATACTTTTTAGTGGGTCTTTGTGATACTTGGAGTATCGAAAAGTAGCTCATGGAGCGGATACTCCCAGAGACGAGCGTACGGAGTGATTTGGATAGCCCAGTGGGGTGCGCTTGGTTGTAGCAACAGACCCACGGTGGAGGTGCACTTGGTTGTAGCGGAAGACCCATGGTACTCGACATAAGGAGTACCTATGTAGACTATGAGGGGGTGCGATTGGTTGTAGCGGCAGACCCATGGTGGGATGCGCTTGGTTGCAGTGGCAGACCCACAGTACCTCCTAGTAGCTGGCTGAGACTTGACGACTATTGATCGATCATCTCGGTGTGTTTCAGATTGCCCAGTGGGGAGCGCTTGGTTGTAGTGGCAGACCCACAGCGGAGGAGCGCTTGGTTGTAGCGGTAGACCCGCGGTACTCAACAGAAGGATTACCTCTGGAGGCTATGAGGGGGAGCACTTGGTTTTAGCGGCAGACCCATGGTGGGAAGTTCTTGGTTGTAGTAGCAGGCCCACAATACTCGACAGGTGGAGTACTACAACAGTCCAAGGTTAGTGTGAAGCTCTTGGTTGTAGCGGCAGGCCCACTATACCTGATAGAGGAGGAGTTTCCCCAGCAGCTATGGTTTCAACATCGTGAATAAAATCCTGGTTTGAGATGAGTCTATGACCTTAGTGTTACCTCATGATTGAGATGGGTCACTTGATAACTTAGGTATATGTATGGGCATATACCTAGGTAGTGGTTATCTGATGATTTCATAACCTTTGTGTTTCCTCATGATTGAGATGGGTTACTTGATAACATAGTTATAAGTATGGGTTTATACCCGAGTAAGGGTTATCTGTTCATATCTTTATTTGTGGTTATACTTGTTGGATTTAGTGAGACCTTGAGGGTCTCGGGTTCCCTAATGAGTATCGTATACTCACCCCTACACGGGCTATGCCCGCACCTCAGTGTGTTGGTTGTAGACGACGGGCAGCGTTGATAGAGACCGAGTGTTCGGGGACTGGACGGTACCCGGAGGTGGACCCCATGACGAGTCAGTATCCGGAGGTGGACTTCACGACGAGATGACACTCGGAGGAGTTTGATGGGCGAGAGTGTTCTGGAGGCTATTTTTACCTACCCTTCAGGTAGGATCCGTGGTGGACGATCCAGGAGCTGCGCTATCTGTACCTACCCTTTAGGTAGGATCCGAGGAGGACGACCCAGGAGCTGCTTCCATTCTTCCAGTTTTTTTTCTTTTTCTGTTGTACTTTTGTTTAGTTGTAGCTATACTTTCAGTTGGTTTTGTATTCTAGACCACTTACTTTTCACCAATTTCTTTTGTACTTAGTGTATTACTTCCGCTTGTACTCTGGGATGTTTTGTTTACTTTTATAAAGGAAATTTCTTCCCAGTTATCGGGATTTACGCCTTTGGTGCTAGTCGCCAGCCCCTGGCATATGGAAGGCGGGCTTAGGGTAGTCACGGCACGGGCCCTGAGGACGGGTCGTGACATCATTGCCATTCTTACAAATATAACGAACCAATAGAATAGAAATCCCACAAATCACATTCTCTTGGGAATCTACAATCTTCACAAGTCGCTCAAACATGGAAAAATCTGTTTCTATTTCAAACGCTTCCTAATTTAGCACATGAGATGGATCTGGATTATATTTCTTCAACTGGGAGGCATGGAACACATAATGAATTTATTTCAACTATGAAGGAGAATATAATCTATATTCCACATCAGAAACCCTATAATGGCTCGGACCTCTTTGGTCCATTCCTTTGTGAAAGTCAGGTGTATTAGGTGTTTCGGGAGATCAAGGTGACTTATCCCCAACACTTTTACAAATTTTAAGTTAATGAATAGTGTTTCCAGAATCGTGAGGTTCCAACGGTGACCTCTTTCCTTTTCCAAATTTTGAGTTCATGAACAGTGTTTCTAGAATGGTAAGCTTCAAATGGTGAGCACTTTCATTTTCCCAATTTTGGGTTCATGAACAGTATTTCCAGAATGGTGAGGTTCCAACAGTGACCGCTTTCCTTTTCCATATTTTGAGTTCATGAACAGTGTTTTCAGAATGGTGACGTTCCAATGGTGACCTCTTTCCTTTGCCAAATTTTGAGTTCATGAATAGTGTTTCCAGAACGGTGAGGTTCCAACGGTGACCTCTTTCCTTTGAAAAATTTTGGATTTTTGAATAGTGTTTCCAAAATGGTGAGGTTCCAATGGTGAGGTCATGAATAGTTTTTTTCCTTTTCCAAATTTGGAGTTCATGAACAGTGTTTCCAACTTCCTAAAATTTCACTCCTTTAATGTTTCCTTTAACGTTAAATGAATTTAAATCCTTTTTTAAGGACTCTAAGGCTAATTCAAAGGTCGAAACTCCTATATTAATTTCTACTAAAGGCTCGTGATGTTTTTACTTGATCAAAACATGTGGTTTAATGCGATCCTATTTTAATGGAAAACCTAGCTTATCTTAAACCACTGCTCTATTAAATCTTCCAAAGGGACGATATATCTTCCTCCCTAGTTCTTCTTCCTTGTTCTTGGGTGTGAGATGCTCGAAAATCCTATTCCTTCCCGTAGGAGTTGTGCAATAAAACTTTCCTACTAGGATTTTTTATTCTCTGTTTTGATGAAACCAAGCAATATTGATCAGTCTTCGATATAAGGAATGTTCTATCTTAATTATTTTGGTTCCATATCCTTCTTTATCCTTTCCCTTTTTATTTAATTTTACCCCCATGTTCCTAAGGGGATTTTCTTGGGTGTTGATCGATATGGTGGTGTCTCTAAATACTTGGCTGGATACAGTTGTCACAAGGGAGGAGATCGTAACCTGTTGTGTGGCTCGTTCTTGTATAAATAACTATGAACTGTTTGAGTTAGTGGATTCATTTCTTCTCTCTTATTTTGAGTGTAACTACATTGTTACATGGTTTATCCCACTAGATCACAATGGAATTGAAATAATAAATATTTTAACTGGATAAATAAATTGATATCGCTCGTATGTTATTGCCTCTTGTTTTTCTAGATAATGTGATATCAAATATTACTTGTTTTTATTTTCATTCTTGATGGAAATTGGTAAATAACAAAAAGCCATACTTAATTGATATTCTCTTGGGTAAAGATAAAGAGGCATGTGAATGAATCAAATTGACACTGTTGTAATTTTATGTTAATCAAATTAGTGCAGTAAGCTTGTTTAATTATTTGTGATAGCTTACCTATTAGGTTTTCCGTATTTGGAACCTACAAATAATAAACTGGTTAATCCATGATGGATTAAATAACTGGTTGTTTTATAAAAGATAATTCCTTGTAGGGTTCTGAGTTACCCTTTTCTTCATGTTTAAGGGCTAAGAGCCCAATTTATATGATGTTTTTTTTCCTACAGCTTGTGTTGTGATGTGAGCCTGGATGGAAGTTGTGATATGTGGGGGAAAGAATTCCTATTGGTTGTGGTAGTAGATGACTCTTAGAGTGGCGATATGCATCAGTTTATGCATATGGGTGTCGGAGAGGACTCCAAGGATGATGGAACGAGTTGGATGTGAATGTTTGGATGCTTACTATTTCTTTGATTGGTTGTCTTCTTTACTTTCCCCACTGCTCAAGGCAGCTGGTCTTGCTTACCCTTCTTTTTAAAGGGGTGAAGACGCGTTGGGTATTCCACATTCTTTCTGTGTCTAGCTTCTTAAGGGAGGATGGGTCTATGCTCTTTCTATAGGCGGAAAAGACTCGACGGGTAGTTATCTACTCATCATGTTGAGCCCCCTTATGTTTAGTAGCACATAATGTTTTTCTAGAATGCCTGGGAATATGGGGAAGTAATACTATAAATAAATAATTGAATAAATGATGTTAACCCATGGGTATGGAGCTTGCTGGAACAAAATGTTGAGGTTACAATTTTAAAGGGACAGTGGACTTTGGGTGTGATTCTAATGAAATATAATGTGGAAATAGTTAATGGTTAATTAATTTTTAAATAATTAATTAACATAAAGTAGAACTGAAAAAAAGGGAATGAAGTAATGTAATAAATCTCATTAAATGGTTGTGTACTTATAGGATACCTAGTCTTAGAAGTGGTAGCCAGGAGTCCGAGATACGTTAGGTGAAGTTGAGTCTAAGACTAGGTTATGCCCATAGTGTGGTTTTCAGATATAGTATTTTTGTACTTTTTTTGTTTCTATACACTACTCCACCCCGTTAGATAGGGAAACTAATACCTCGGGGATTTTGAGCTCTAGGGGTTATTTTTTCCAACATTCCAATGGGAGTATGGATGGATGACTACCCCCTTTTGCCCTGATCTCTTCTCTTGGTATTTACTTGTTCTGGTAGGAACAATGGTTAGTTTTCCCCATATATGTGTGTAGAGGGTTGTAATGGCTTGTGGTTATTCATACACATATATTCTGGATATATAATCCTATGGACTACTATAGGTGTAACGTGTATAGGTTGTGATGGCTTGAGGATCCTTACTCGGTGTATGGGCTATAATGGGTTGAGGTATAATACTTGATGTATCATACACATTATACGAGCTATGGTGGCTCCCGAAAACTACCTGGTTACTTTCTCGTGTGGACGTGGCGGTTTTTTTGCCTGAGGTGCATATTGTGGTGTTTCTCCAAGGTGTCTGGGGGCATGACTTTCTGGAGAGAGATGCTTAGGACGTGCGACATTGGGGAAAAGGAGCAAACCAGTGGAGAAGTAGTAGTAGGATACCCTTGATATTTTTATTATATTATATACTCTTGTATGTGTTACTTGGTGAGAGTAGCCATGGTGAGGCTGCGAACTTAGTATACCTGTTTAGGCGACAAGTTAGTTACACTTGTTATTTAATGTACTTTAGCATGCTTTCTTTACTTTTTCATGAGAGGATTTGGGGAGGATCCTACTGAGTATATTGTTATACTCACCCTATGTATATATAAATTATTTTTCATGTCACTTGGAGATAGTTGGAGATCAAGCTGGTTTCTACTAGATTGGGGTTGCAGGAGTTGTTCGGGCTTGTGGTTGATGCTGTTTTTATTTTTTTTTTTGGGTACTTTCAGTTTTACCCTTTCAGTTGTAGTAGTTTTGCATGAAATTACATATTTTTTATTGATATTTCTTTTATATTTCAGTATGAGTGGGAGTTGGTTGGTGTCTATCGTATCTCTCTCTTCTGCATGTGTTCTCTTTTAGGGTAATGCCTCCCATTTGTGTGTTTACTATACCCTCAGTGATAATCACTAACCCGGGGGCTACTGGAGGCAGGACTCGGGGGTCATTATCTCCCTTTTCACATTTCCAGGCCAGAAGGGGTACACTTTTTGGGGAGGGGGTCATGACAGAGTGGTATTAGAGGTCTGATTGAGATATAGGATGGAGTATGGTGTTAGGCATAGGTGAGATTTCATGGGTTGGTAGGGAAAAGGTGTCAGTTAAGTTTAGCAAGGGATGTAAACACTAGAGACCGGCTAACACATAGGCATTTAGGGACCCCTATGATCAAATGTATGGACCTTTAAGTTTACAATGTCTACTAAATGAGGTGATACTAGTTTTAGGGTAGAGACCTAGGAAAGGATCATGCATCATTCTTCTTTGTGACTATTTTTGAATGGGTAGACCTTGGGATAGGTTAACCTAAAATGAATAAAAAATAACTAATTAATTAATGTCAAGTCTTCTCTATTCCTGGTTTAGGAGCTCTAACTATTTTTTATTTTATAGGTATGGTTTAGGTCAACATCCTGGTCAAGATCGTATAGAATATGTCCAGCAGGTTATGCCAGCAGATCATCACAGGGTAGAGGTTGATGATGATGACACTTGGAGGAGGAAAATCTGAGAGTTCCAGCACCAGAGTCTGTAGAAGTACAAGGGCTCCATTTTAGATGCAGTCACAGAAGACTAGTTTGAGGAGTTTCAGATAGGATTTAGTTTGATCTGGGCTCAGAATGAGCATTGGGTGTCTTTGGTTGGGACGATGCAACGTAGAGTAGCGAGGCAGTGGTGGTTCTTGTACCTTGGGGATCGTGAGAAGTTAGGGATCTCATGGGAGGAGTTCCGAGAAAAGTTTAGAGTCGAGTTTCTTTCTTCGACCGCAAAGGCGTCTAGTCACTAGGAGCTTCATACCCTTCGATAAGGGAGCTCTAGTGTGTGAGAGTTTGGAATCAGTTTCAGGAACCTTTTACAATATGCTTCATATCTGTTTCTAGATGAGGAGGGTAGGGTTAGGCATTTTGAGTAGGCTTTGCATCCAGAGATCTAGCCCCAGGTCAACCCATTTATGCTGAAGACATATCATGAGGTGCTGGAAAGGGAAAAGGTCGTCAGGGGGACTATGGACATAACTAGATCATCATGAGATGGGAGTCATCATGATTCCCCACAAAGAGGATCTCTAGTCTGGGGTTCCCAGTTTTCAGGGCAGAAGAGTTTAAGTTCGGCAAGGGGTAGGTCCCAGCCCTCAGCATTTGGTTTCTATGGTGGGAAGCTCTCATGCCTATGCTAAGGGATCGAGCGCTTGTTTTTCTTATGGTGGTCGAGTACATCAGCATAGAGAGTACCCAACCTTTCAGAGTAGTCATCGTGCACCAGGTGTTCCACTCCAGGTTCTTCTGTTGAGGTAGTTCTTGCAGAGGCAGCAGCAGCAGGTTGCACCAGCTTTATATCAGTAGAGGGTAGATGGGGTAGTCAAAGGACAGTCCCATAATGCTACTCATCCTCAGATATTAGAGCATATCTATGGTGGTGGTCATCATCAGGGTCGGAGAGGTCGTGGAGGAGGTCGTGGTCAGCTTTATTGTAACACCCCGAGCTTCCACGATACGCTTCTCATTAAATAATGCAATAGCTTGCATTGTATGCAACTTCGAGTTCTAAAACACCGCGACTAATCAAAGTAGCCGTTATTAATAGTAATAACCACTTTTTAAAATTATAGAAATTTTATATTTCAAAATGGACTTCATTTTTGGATTCGGAATATTGAAATTAGCCTATGTTGAAGTTTTGGTATTTTTCTGAGAACTTCTAATTTTTTATGAATAGTGAAAAATACTTAAAAACAACTTTTTTAATCAAAATAATTTATAGTGATAATTTATACTATTTATTGATTTTAAAGTATAATTAGAATATATTTTTACCATTTTATCCAATGGTGGTTATTAGAATTAATTTAACATTGAAATTGGACATAAACAATTGCCAATCTTTTGATATAAATTGTTTCTTAAAAACACGCTATTTGTTGTGATAGCAGGAATTAATTATAAAATTAATTAATGTAACTTATATGTTTGGAATTTTGTAAAATAGACATAATTTTTGAATTCGGTATATCAATTATAGCTTAGGGTGAAATTTTGGCATTGTTCTGAAAAACTTCAATTTTTGATGAATAATGAAACCACTAAGTGGTAGTTAAATAACTGATTTTTCGTTTAAATGAAATATTACCACTTCTATGTTTTGATTTTCAAAAATCCGACATGCATGGTTTTCATTAAGAAGTAAAATGTGGTTCAATGAGATTAAAATAATTTTTGGTGAATAGTAACTTTTAAGTTCTTAATCGCGATTAGAGGTAATTAGTGTAGTTTAAGGTAAAAATAATGTTTTAATAATATGAGATGAGCTTGACACATGTCCTACCCTTATTTGATATGCCATGGCCGACCAATACAATCCATGCTTCAACTTGGGGACCCCATGGAGCCACTTTAGTTGGAAAATGACATAAATACCTTTTATTTAATGTTAAAGTAAAAAATGACACAAACATGAAATGTTTTACTAAAGAAATTTTTACATGGGGTTATAAAAGTCATATTTTTTACTATAAATAGTCATTATAAATATAAAAAGATTTCCTACATCATAGTATTTTTTTATAATTTTTAGACATTAAATAAATTAAATTATTTATGACATCATTGTGATGCAGCGATGACCTCATTATTAAACGATTTTAATAAAATGAAAGGATAATGTACAATCCAAGGCTTACACTTGTCCAAAGACTATTGGATGGGTAGATTTCGAACCCTTATCACCTTATCCACAAATTATATAAGTGTGGGACCTTTATAATCCGAAAAGCATTGTATAATAATGTAACATTTCAATCTTTCCAAAAGAGCCCCTCCTCTCCTCTTATAAAAGGCCCCCACCTCTACCACCTTATTCACACTTTCAAGCCTTTTGGTTCGGCCAACCTCTTCCCAAATACTCTCCCAACTTCTCTCCCTTCATCCTAGAAGATTTACTTTAGTCGGAAAGCCATCCCAAGGAGTCCTTTTGATCAAATCAAAAGGAAGAACCTGAAGAAGAGGTAACGTTTTCATCACCCTCTTTCAAGTTTCTTTCTTCTTCCACTCCCTCTTTGTTTATTATTTCAATTCTAAAATTATAACTCCAGTATCTTCTATATACTGTGATGTTATTATAAATATGGAACAACCATATTCATTATTCTACCCATCATTTGAATGACATGTCACCATACGTGTGTACGTACGGCTTACCGTCTCCACGTCGTGGTGTAATTGTTATTCAATATATTATTATTTAGATGGGTATAATAATGATATGTAATTCATGTAAATAATAAATATAACATGATAATGATTCTGTATATATGATATACTATCCAATTATATATTATTTTAATATCAAAATAATGATATTGTCGCTCGTGCGTACGTACGGACTACCGTCTCCACGAACGCGATGAGATTCATTCTCCATCGTATCCATTCAAGTATAATTATCATTTGATGATCTAAAAATAATTTTTAAGGACATGATATAATTCTGGATATGAATAAGATACAACCTATCCATGAAAACACGACTTACGAAAACGAGTAAGTTAACACCTGAAACAACGATAAATCTAAGATATTGTTAACAAAGCAATGTTAAAAGATCATATATGATATCATATGAATGTATATGATTCTTGTATAATTTAATAACAATTATTTCACCATTATACAGGAGGTTAACCTACCCCAACCAAGGAAAAGTACAAGGTAAGGGTTTACTTCACAACCTCTTCATTATCCAAGGTTGTTTATACATAATTATCTACTGGGACCTCGTTATCATCCACATCCATGTTTCTTAAAAATTTCTTTCAAAACATTTTTACAATTAAATGGAAAATGGGTTAAAGTCATTTATACCCTTATACGTTTTTGAAAGGAATCTTACCGTCGTTTTCCAAACAATGTACTTTTTGACCTTTTTGACAAATTTAAGGTAAGAATGTTTTTTTAACTTATACGGCTGGTGCGGCTATTTTCCGCCATTATAACTTCGTTGAAGCTTCCCTAACAAGCTTATAAGAATATTTTCAAAGTAAATGTATTATTTTATAATTATGGGACTTTTAAATGATTTCAAAAAGGAGAGATATTTCTCTCAAATAGCTTTGATTTCATCCATGTCAACATCCTTTGATGGGTTTTAAGTTTAATTGAAATTGATTTATGATACAAAACTTCCATTGACCATTTTGTGAAATATTTGACTGTGGATGTGTTATTTTTATACCATTTATAGTTTATGGAGAAATTGTTGACATTTCGTATGCTAGTTTTAATACGAATATTTATGTTATTTTTAAACCTATTCATATGAGGAATGTATTGGACTTAATATGTGACGGGTGGAGCCCGCTATAGCTCCTCGATGCATCGGTAGGTCTCATGAGACAACTAGACGTGGAATTGGCTGAGGCCCTTTCCCAATTTGATTTATGGTTTTGGCCGATGCCTTAATCATTTTAGACGTCTTGGCCGAGGCCTTGACAAAATGTTTCAGAATGTCTGGCATTATACATTCCCTCGTTATGAAAGTGGTTATTGATATTTCATGTGATTATTCGTCTAGTAGAATATCCATGTGAGTAAGTAATGGAATTATTTTATTTTACTTTTTCCATATTATGCTGAAGTTCAAGTTCAATAAGGCTTTTGTTTTAGTTATACATTGCCTTAAATGCTTATGTTTTCTTATGAAAGTTTCCGCTATATTGTTATCCTTACGGAGCATTTGAGCTCACCCCTTTCAATGTTTTATTTTTCCCAGGATGTGAAGAGGTGTTTTATGAATGACCTGCAAGAATAGTCAGTGAGGATATGAGTGTTGACAAGGGAGACTTTGTTATTGTAGTTTTTCACTTTATGATGTAATGTAACGTTTATGAATGTATCTAGTGTTTCCAAGGATACTAAACTAATCGGTCTTTTGAGACTTGATCTTTTGTGATCATGCCAATGTTACAAAGTAATGCACCGACTCTGGGTAGCTGGGGTCGGGGTGTTACAGTTGGTATCAGATTAAGTTTAGTACAAACCTTGGAAGCTAGATTTAGACAAACTCTGATTAGAGCACATAGACCAAAGATAGACTTTGAGGATTAGTATAGAATAACTTCCTAGAATTTTTTTATTGTAGAGATTTTGTGAGTTTTCGGAGCAATACATCCCTGTCTGGATACGAGCAGGTAGAGGTGGCTCTGGAACAGATGTACCTAGGGGTAAAACCCGAAAACACCGCTTTGAGCTAGACTCGAATGGGAACTGGTGCACGACAACGGGCCTTGCTGCACTCTTGGTTACGACACTCCCGGGGGATATGCTTAGGATAATTCTCGTTTTCTTTACAAACCACTATGAGCGGTTATGAGTATATACTTCCTCAAAGAAAACCTTTTTATCATTATGGATTATATCCATAAATAGTTCAATTTATGTTAAGTATTTTATAAGCAAGGAATTATGTATTTTGATTCATAAACTAATCTAGTTTATGCCATTGTATAGAAATGGCGCCTAGTGGAAGGAATGGAAACCGTATTAATGCACGCACTCCGTGTAGGGATTTCCCTCCTGCTCAAGATAATTATTGTGGATCTGGAGATACAACTGGTGCTGATCAACTTATTACCATACTAGGACAACTCACTCAGGTTATGAATAATAACCTTACTCGTATGGATCACCCTGATCCACAACGTGGAGAATCAATGTTAGACCGCTTCATGAGGCAACAACCACCAACATTTAATGGGGGTACAAATACGTTAGTAGCTGAGCAATGGATAAACTCCTTAGAGAAAATATTCCATGCCTTGGGGAGTAGCGAAAGGGAGAAGGTTGTCATGGAAGTTTACCGCCTCATTGGAGATGCCGATCAGTGGTGGTCGCTGATTCAAAACACAAAGGAAGATGATGACGTATCGAATATGGAATGGAGGTAGTTCAAAGAGCTTTTCGTAGAAAAATACTTTCCTCATGACCATCGAGTAGATATGGAAAGGCAATTACTGAGTCTGAGGCAGAAGGAGGATGAGAATGTCGCAAAGTATGAGGCTAACTTTACAAGGTTAGTGAGTCATGCTGCCGATTATATACGTAACCCAAGGAGTAAGATTGATTGTTTCTTTGATGGGTTAAAACCATTTCTCCATCGAGATTTAGTATCACAATCCTTCTCATCATACGAAGATATTGTCTCGTGTGCTATCAAGATAGAAAAGGAATTCTCTAAGTCTTATGACAACAAAGTAAAGCAAGAGAAGAAGAGAACGGTGGAACAAGAGACAGATAAAGGGAAAAAGGGAAAGAAGGATTTTCCATTATGTGATAATTGTGGGAAGAATCATCTTGTTACTTGCCTAAAAGGAATGGGATTTTTTTATAAATGTGGAGAAAAGGGTCACCGGGCTCGTGATTGCAAGGGAAAGAAAGAGGCTATCAAAGTTGAATGTTACAATTGTAGAGAAATGGGTCATTATGCAAATGAATGTCCTAAGCTTTAGGGAAACTTACCTCAGAAAAGGCCAAGGGATCAAGGACAATCTTATGTTGTTACTACAGTTGAAGAAAAATAACTAATGTATTGGTGCTTTTGGACTCATGGATTATATTCTGGTTATCAGAATAATGTGATATATATATAAGGATTGTACTGCAGTACTTGTTGATTTCAGTAAGGTTTTAATATGATTAAGGTAATTATATTTTTAGTATGTGACAATAAGAGAAACTTTACTTTGTTTGTGGAATCTGATAAATTGATTTTGGGATTAAGAGACCTTTTAGAGAAAGTCTGGACACAGGTATTTTGGATAACTATAAAGGTTGGAGTGGATTAAGTTGATCTTTGGATAGTATTTTTTAAGGTTAAAAAATTTATGAAGATTATTTTTGGAATATTATGATACTATAGTTTTAGGAAAAGGACAACCTGCAGGGTGGGGCATAACCCATCGCGTCGGAAAAAGATGCAGGAATCAAACCCACAATCATAGTGCGACATGCCTTTATTTCCTACCACTAGCCTACAGGAAGTCCCTGGTTATTACAAAATAATTTTACTAATCAAAATGGTATGTGTTAACATTTGGAACCTTATACAATTAGGATAAGTATAATATTTTTGAGTTCTATTATCTTTTTGAGTGAAAGATGAGTTGAAGGTTGAAACTCTAATTGTCAAGCATAAATATATATATACAATGAATAAATTAATTCTTAAACTTTAGTAAAGGGATATTAAAAAAAATGTGTTATCCTAATACCTTATGTCTTGTTGAACTGATGATATTTTAAATCAACATAGATTGAAGGCTTTGAGGCCCTCAATTTGACAGTTGATTGTGATTGATGACCTCAATCACTCCCTACAAATATTTATGTTTTTCCTCCAATTATATGTCTCTAATTGCCACCATTGTTCTCCTTATCGAGATCATAATTTGGTGGTGACTTTCTTATTTTCATTTCCCTCTTATTAAGGCTAAATTTTATTAATCTTATTTCCGATGTGGGTTTTCCACAAAGGGATTTTCTCTTTTCAACCTTTTATTTTCAAAGAAAAAATTTCAAATTGCGAGGAAGCAATTTATTGAAGGAGGCGAGAATGTAACACTCCGAGCTTCCACGATACGCTTCTCATTAAATAATGCAATAGCTTGCATTGTACGCAACTTCGAGTTCTAAAACACCGCGACTAATCAAAGTAGCCGTTATGAATAGTAATAACCACTTTTTAAAATTATAGAAATTTTATATTTCAAAATGTACTTCATTTTTGGATTCGGAATATCGAAATTAGCCTATGTTGAATTTTTGGTATTTTTCTGAGAACTTCTAATTTTTTATGAATAGTGAAAAATACTTAAAAACAACTTTTTTAATAAAAATAATTTATAGTGATAATTTATACTATTTAGTGATTTTAAAGTATAATTAGAATATATTTTTACCATTTTATCCAATGGTGGTCATTAGAATTAATTTAACATTGAAATTGGACATAAACAATTGTCAATCTTTTGATATAAATTGTTTCTTAAAAACACGCTATTTGTTGTGACAGCGAGAATTAATTATAAAATTAATTAATGCAACTTATATGTTTGGAATTTTTTAAAATAGACATCATTTTTGAATTCGGGATATCAATTATAGCTTAGGGTGAAATTTTGGCATTGTTCTGAAAAACTTCAATTTTTGATGAATAGTGAAACCACTAAGTGGTAGTTAAATAACTGATTTTTCGTTTAAATAAAATATTACCACTTATCTGTTTTGATTTTCAAAAATCCGACATGCATGGTTTTCATTAAGAAGTAAAATGTGGTTCAATGAGATTAAAATAATTTTTGGTGAATAGTAACTTTTAAGTTCTTAATCGCGATTAGAGGTAAGTAGTGTAGTTTAAGGTAAAAATACTATTTTAATAATATGAGATGAGCTTGACACCTGTCCTACCCTCATTTGATATGCCATGGCCGACCAAGACAATCCATGGGTCAACTTGGGGACCTCATGGAGCCACTTTAGTTGGAAAATGACATAAATACCTTTTATTTAATGTTAAAGTAAAAAATGACACAAACATGAAATGTTTTACTAAAACAATTTTTAAATGGGGTTATACAAGTCATATTTTTGACTATAAATAGTCATTAGAAAGATAAAAAGATTTCCTACATCATAGTATTTGTTTTATAATTTTTAGACATTAAATAAATTAAATTATTTATGACATCATTATGATGCAGCGATGACCTCATTATTTAACGATTTTAATAAAATGAAAAGATAATGTACAATCCAAGGCTTACACTTGTACAAAAACTATTGGATGGGTATATTTCGAACCCTTATCACCTTATACACGAATTATATTAGTATGGGACCTTTATAATCCGAAAAGCATTGTATAATAATGTAACATTTCAATCTTTCCAAAAGAGCCCCTCCTCTCCACTTATAAAAGGCCCCCACCTCTACCACATTATTCACACATTAAAGCCTTTTGGTTCGGCCAACCTCTGCCCAAATACTCTCCCAACTTCTCTCCCTTCTTCCTAGAAGCTTTACTTTAGTCGGAAATCCATCCTAAAGAGTCCTTTTGATCAAATCAAAAGGAAGAACCCGAAGAAGAGGTAACGTTTTCATCACCCTCTTTCAAGTTTCTTTCTTCTTCCACCCCCTCTTTGTTTATTATTTCAATTCTAAAATTATAACTCCAGTATATTCTATATACTGTGATGTTATTATAAATAGGGAACAACCATATTCAGTATTCTACCCATCATTTGAATTACATGTCACCATACGTGCGTACGTACGGCTTACCGTCTCCACGTCGTGGTGTAATTGTTATTCAATATATTATTATTTAGATGGGTATAATAATGATATGTAATTCATGTAAATAATAAATATAACATGATAATGATTCTGTATATATGATATACTATCCAATTATATATTATTTTAATATAAAAATAATGATATTGTCGCTCATTCGTACGTACGGACTACCGTCTCCACGAATGCGATGAGATTCATTCTCCGTCGTATCCATTCAAGTATAATTATCATTTGATGATCTAAAAATAATGTTTAAGGACATGATATCATTCTGGATATGAATAATATACAACCTATCCATGAAAACACGACTTACGAAAATGAGTAAGTTAACACCCGAAACAACGATAAATCTAAGATATTGCTAACAAAGAAATGTTAAAAGATCATATATGATATCATATGAATGTATATGATTCTTGTATAATTTAATAACAATTATTTCACCATTATACAGGAGTTTAACCAACCCCAACCAAGGAAAAGTACAAGGTAAGGGTTTACTTCACAACCTCTTCATTATCCAAGGTTGTTTATACATAATTATCTACTGGGACCTCATTATCATCCACATCCATGTTTCTTAAAAATGTCTTTCAAAACATTTTTACTATTAAATGGAAAATGGGTTAAAGTCATTTATATCCTTATACGTTTTTGAAAGGAATCTTACCGTCGTTTTCCAAATAATGTACTTTTTTACCTTTTTGAAAAATTTAAAGTAAGAATGTTTTTTAACTTATACGGAGGGTGCGGCTATTTTCCGCCATTATAACTTCGTCGAAGCTTCCCTAACAAGCTTATAAGAATATTTTCTGAGTAAATGTATTATTTTATAATTATGGGACTTTTAAATGATTTCAAAAAGGAGAGATATTTCTCTCAAATAGCTTTGATTTCATCCATGTCAACATCCTTTGATGGGTTTTAAGTTTAATTGAAATTGATTTATGATACAAAACTTCCATTGAACATTTTGTGAAATATTTGACTGTGGATGTATTATTTTTATACCATCCATAGTTTATGGAGAAATTGTTGACATTTTGTATGCTAGTTTTAATACGAATATTTATGTTATGTTTAAACCTATTCATATGAGGAATGTATTGGACTTAATATGTGACGGGTGGAGCCCGCTATAGCTCCTCGATGCATCAGTAGGTCCCATGAGACAACTAGACGTGGAATTGGCCGAGGACCTTTCCCAATTTGATTTATGGTTTTGGCCGAGGCCTTAATCATTTTAGACGTCTTGGCCGAGGCCTTGACAAAATGTTTCATAATGTCTGGCATTATACATTCCCTCGTTATGAAAGTGGTTGTTGATATTTCATGTCATTATTCGTCTAGTAGAATATCCATGTGAGTAAGTAATGGCATTATTTTATTTTACTTTTTCCATATTATGCTGAAGTTCAATTTCAATAAGGCTTTTGTTTTGGTTATACATTGCCTTAAATGCTTATGTTTTCTTATGAAAGTTTCCGCTATATTGTTATCCTTACAGAGAATTTGGGCTCACCCCTTTCAATGTTTTATTTTTCCCAAGATGTGAAGAGGTGTTTTATGACTGACCTGCAAGAATAGTCAGTGAGGATATGAGTGTGGACTAGGGAGACTTTGTTATTGTAGTTTTTTACTTTATGTTATAATGTAACGTTTACGAATGTATCTAGTGTTTCCAAGGCTACTAAACTAATCCGTCTTTCGAGACTTTATCTTTTGTGATCATGCAAATGTTACGAAGTAATGCACCGACTCTGGGTTGCTGGGGTCGTGGCGTTACATTTATGATTTAGCGTTGCTGGTGCTAGGTGAGCCAGATGTCGTTTGAGGTACCCTTTTCTTGTTTTATACCACGTTGTATGCCTTGTTTGATTCAGGAGTGACACAATCCTTCATATCACCTAACCTTGACTATGCTTTGGGACTTGATGTAGAGAGTCTTCCAATGCCCTTGGCATTGACTATGCCAGTTGGAGGTCACACTGACTTGTTGGAAGTTTGTAGAAACTGTGAGCAAGTGTCGGGATAGCAGAACTCTTGGGAAGATTTCTTGTGTTTACTAATACAACCATATGATGTCAGCCTCAGCATGGATTGGTTGTATTTGGTGCAGGATATCGTCGATTGGTTCAGGAAGAAGGTCATTTTATTCTATGCGGATAGAGTGCTGGTGGTGTTTTTTGGCAAGCGAGATCCTCAGATGGGTCATATGTGTGTTCCATACAGATCATCCATGATGGATGAGATAATGTTGAGTTCTTCATAGGTTTAGCAACTGGCATTTCCTATGGTCGTAGAAGAGTACCCCGATGTCTTTCCAGAAGTGGTTGTAGTATTAACCCCTCGACGAGAGATCTAGTTTGGGATCGAGCTACAACCAGGAACGTCTCCTATATCTATGTCTTCATATAGGATGTCCCCTTCTAAGTTACGAGAGATACATATACATATTGATGGTCTGTTAAAGTGGGATTTTGTTTAGCCGAGTGTCTCACTGTGGGGTGCACCAGTTTTGTTCATGAAGAAGGCTGGAGACATTTTATGGTTGTGTGTCAATGATCATCTCTTGAACAAACTGATAATAAATAATCGTTATCCTCTTCCATGAATTGATGATTTATTCGATCAACTAAAGGGTTCAAGTTGGTTCTCAAAGATCTATATGTGGTTAGGATATCATCAGATGTGTGTGAAGGATGATGATATCCAGAAGACTACTTTTTGTTATCGTCATGGGCATTATGAGTTCGTTGTAATGTCATTCGGTATGAAAAATGCTCTTGCTGTGTTCATGGGATTGATGAACGTTGTGTTCCATGAGTTCCTGGAAAATTTTGTTGTACTTTTCATCGACGACATACTTTTGTACTCCACGTCTAAAGAAGATCATGCAGAGCATCTACATGAAGTTTTGGGAGTTCTTCATCAACATCATCTGTTTGGGAAGTTGAAAAAGTATGAGTTTTGGGCTTGATAAGTCCATTTCTTGGGGCATGTGGTCTCCCAATAGGGAGTATATTTGGATCCATCGAGGATAGAAGTGGTTGTGTTTTGGGAATCCTATAAGACTATGTCTGAGGTTTGAAGTTTCCTTGGTCTCACAGGGTACTACCGGAGGTTCGTAGCCAATTTCTCTCGAGTTGCGACTCCTCTGACAACATTGACTAGGAAAGATCAGGCGTTCATATCTATTGATCAGTGTCAGGCAGATTTCGAGTATCTAAAGGAGAAGTTAGTAAGTTCTCTAGTTCTTTATCTTCCAGCTGAGGGAATTTGGTATGATGTTTTCTGCGATGCATTGCATCTAGGGTTAGGTTGAATTCTAATGCAGAAAAGTTTAGTTTTTTCTTATGGGTCTTGGTAGTTACATTATCATGAACTTAACTATGACACCCATGATCATGAGTTGTAATTTGTGGTGTTTCCTCTGAAGTTGTGGAGACATTACCTCATTGGTGAGTGATTTGTGGTTTTCCCCGATCATAACAGCATGAGGTATGTGTTCTTCCAGTGTGACTTGAACTTACAACAGTTTCTATGGATGTATTTCTTACAAGAATACGACTTCAAAATATTTTATACACCTGGTAAGGGGAATTTTTTAGCTGATGGGCTAAGTCAGAAGTCACGTAGTGATGCAGTGCGTGAATCTGGTGACTCCTAGAGAGGAACGGAAGAACTGGAGACATTACATCTTGATATGGGAGAATTTGGTGGTAGAGGTTGTCTTTTTCAAATGACGGTACAATCATCACTGGTGCAGAAGGTGGAAGAGTCCCGGTTGTGGGATCTAGAGGAGGTGGTCTTGAGAGACCGAGTTGTTTGTGGCGAGGCCCCTGATAGTTGGTCTCAGGATGAACAACAATGAGTGTTGTATCATGGAATGATTTTCATTCCTTTAATGATGTGTGAGACTATTCTCATAGAGTTCCATAGTTCTTCTTTAACAGTGCATCCTGGAGTGACAAAGATGTACTGAGCCTTGAGGAGCGAGTTTTGGTGGTCTAGGTTGAAGCATGCAGTTGTAGAGTTTGTGTCTCAATGTTTGGTTTACCAGAAGGTGAAGGTCAAACACCGTGTTCCTGGTGGTCTGCTTCGTCCATTAGATGTTTTTCATAGGAAGTGGGAGGACATCTCAATGGACATTGTTACTGGTTTACCTTGATCTCAGGGAGGACATGATGCTATTTGGGTGGCAGTGGATCGTTTAACAAAATTATCCTACTTTATAGCAATCAAGGAGTCAATATTAGTGGAAGTTTTGTCGAGGCAATATCTAAAGGAGGTGGTCAGACTTCATGGAGTCCCAAGGATGATCATTTATGATCAACATCCACATTTTACCTCTAGGGTGTGGAGAGGTCTCCAGCATGCTTTTTGTTCTTAACTACGCCTTAGCACTACTTTTCATCCTCAAACGGATGGTCAGACAGAGTGAACCTTCCAGACTCTTGAAGACATGTTATGATCTTGTGTCCTTGATTTTGTAGGTTCATGGATGAGGGACTTACCCTTGGTGGAGTTTTCTTACAATAATAATTTTCACTCCACCATCGGTATGGCGCCATTTGAAACCTTTTATGGTGGACCTTTCCGTTCTCCGTTGTGCTGGACTGGGGTCATAGAGTCAGTAATTTTCAGACCAGAACTAGTGAAGAATACAACAGGGATGGTTTAGGTGATTCGTGAGAGGATGAATACAATGCAATATCATCATAAATCATATGTAGATCAAAGGAGGAGACCCATATAGTTTGATTTTGGGGATCACATGTTTCTAAAGGTGACTCCCCATCATGGGAAGTGAAGTTTTGGTCATGGGAGTAAGCTTTCTCCCAATTGTTTTGGGCCTTTTGAGGTGTTATCTCCTGTTGGAGCTGTGGAGTATTGTGTAGCACTTCCCCTGTAGATGATTCGAATACATTTTTTTTCATGTATCACAGCTTCGTCGTTATCTTCATGATGACTCTCACATAATCAATTGGGTAGAGATCGATGTTGATGATGATGTGACCTTTGAGGAGTGACCTGTGGAGATCCAAGACTACAAAGAGAAGGTGTTATGGGGGCGTTCTATCCCCTTGGTTTGTGTCTTGAGGCGACACTATGGCATGGAGGAGAGTACCAGTGAACGTGAGTCACAGAATTGTGACTAGTACCCATATTTTTTAGATGTTTAACCCTTTTCATGTATCAATGTATCCTTTGTGGTTATAAACCTTTCATGTTTATAATAGGGATTTCTTTTGTTACTTCTTGTGGCTTTCTCTCTTTTGAGAGGTATCTTGATGGGTGGTTGTTCGGACGCCATTTCATTTTCCATTTAGGTGGGTTTTAAATTCGTGAGGACGAGAATGTTTTGAGACGTATCTGATGTAATGGCATGAACTTCTCTAATCCATTCCTTTGCAAAAATCTGGTGTATGAGGTGTTTCAGGAGGTTAAGGTGACTTATCCCTAACACTTTACCAAATTTTGAGTTCATGAACAGTATTTTTAGAATGGTGAGGTTCCAACGGTGACCTATTTCCTTCGCCAAATTTTGGGTTCAAGAACAGTGTTTCCAGAATGGTAAGGTTCCAATGGTGACCTCTTTTCTTTTCTAAATTATGAGTTCATGAATAGTGTTTCCAGAAAAGTGAGGTTCTAATGGTGACCTCATCCCTTTGCCAAATTCTGAGTTCAAGAACAGTGTTTCTAAAACGCTGAGGTTCCAATGGTGACCTCTTTCATTTTCCAAATTTTGGGTTCATGAATAGTGGTTCTAGAATGGTGAGATTCCAGTGGCGATGTTTATGAAAAGTTTTTTTTCCTTTGACAAATTTTGAGTTTGTTAACAGTGTTTACAGCTTCCTATAGTTTCTCCCCTTTAACGTTTACTTTGATGTAAAATGCATTTAAAGCCTTTTTTAAGGACTCTAAGGCTAATTCAAAGGTCATAACTCCTATATTAATTTATCCTAAAGGCTCGGGATTTTTTTACTTAGTCAAACCGTGTGGTTTAATGTAATCCACTTTTAATGGAAAACCCAGCGTATCTTAAACAAATATTCTATTAAATCATCTAAATGGATGAGATATCTTCCTCCCTAGTTCTTCCTCCTTGTTCTTGGGTGTGATATGCTCAAACATCCCATTCCTTCCCATAGTATTTGTGCAATCAAAATTTCCTCCTAGGATTTTTTCCGCTCTGTTTTGATGCAACCAAGAAATATCAATCAGTCTTCGATATAAGGTATGATCTATCTTCATTATTTCAGGTTCATCTACTTCTTTCTCCTTTCTATTTTTATTGAATTTTACCCCCATTCTCCTAATTTGATCTTCTTGGATGTTGGTTGATGTGGTGGTGTCGTTGCATCCTCAGGTGGATACAGTTGTCACAGGGGAGGATATCATAACCCATTGTGTGGATCGTTCTCGTATAAATAACCACAAACTATTTGAGGTAGGTCATTCATTTCTTATCTCTTCTTTTGCGTGCAACTGTATTGTTAGAATTTTTTATTCCACTGGATCATAATGGAATTGACATAATAAATATTTGAACCGGATAAATAAATTTATATCTATCGTATGTTATTGCCTCTTTTTTTCTATATGGTGTGATATCAAATCTTTCTTTTTTATATATTCATTCATGATGGAAATTGGTAAAGAATGTAAATCCAGAATTAATTGATATTCACTTGGATAAAGATAAAGAGGCATGTGAATGAATCAGATTGATGTTTTGGTAATTTGATGTTAATAAAATTGGTTCATTAAGCAAGTTTAGTTATTTTTGATAGCTTACTTGTTAGTTTTTCCATATTTTGACCCTACTAATAATAAATTGGTTAATCTAATATGGATTAAAGAATTGGTTGTTTGATAAAAGTTAATTATGTGTAGGGTTCTGAGTTACCCTTTTTTTCTTGTTTAAGGGTTAAGATCCCAATTGATATGATGTTTGTTTTCCAACTGCTTTTGTTTTGATGTGATCCTAGATGGTTGTTGTGATATATGGGGGTAGGGAGGCCTATTGATTATGGAATCAGATGATTCCTAGAGTTGTGAGATGGATTGGTTTATGCATGTGGGTTTCGTAGAGGACACCATGTATGATGGAACAGGTTGGATGTGAATTCTTGGATACTTGTTGTTTCTTTTATTGGTTGTCTGATTTACTTTCCCCACTTCTTGAGGCAGCTACACTTGCTTACCCTTCTTCTGAAATGGGTGAATACGTGTGTGGTATGTCATGTGCTTTCCGTGTCTAGCTTCTCAAGGGAGGATGGTTCTACGCACTTTCTATAGGCAACAAAGACTCGAAGGGTATTTATCTACTCACCGTGTTGAACTTTCTTGTGTTTAGTAGAATAGAATATTTTTCTAGAATTACAGGGAATATGGGGAAGTAATGTTGTAAATAAATAATTGAATAAATGATGCTAACCCATGCGGTTGGTTCTTGCTGGAATGAAATGTTGAGGTTACAATTTTAAAGGGATAGTGGAATATGGGTGTGATGTTAATGAAATATAATGTGGAAATTGTTAAGGGTTAATTAATGATTAAATAATTAATTAACGTAAAGTGGAACTGACAAAAACGGAATGAATTAATGTAATAAAACTCTTTAAATGGTTGTTTTCTTATAGGATACGTAGTCTTAGATGAGGTAGTCGGGAGTCCGAGAGATGTTAGCTGCAGTTGGGTCTATGACTAGGTTATTCCCATAGTGTGTTTGTGAGATATAGTATTTTCTGTACCTTTTGTGTTTCTATACACTAATCCACCCCATCAGTTAGGGAAACTGACACCTTGGGGATTCTGAGCCCTGGGGGGTGTTTTCCCCAACATTTTAGTGGGAGGATGGATGGATGACTACACCTTTTGAACCTACTCTCTTCTCTTGATAGTTACTTGTACTATTAGGAAATGTGGTTAGTTTTCCCCATATATGTGTGTAGAGGGCTATAGTGGCTTGTGGTTATTCACACACATATATTCAGGATATAGTATCATATGGACTACTATAGGTGTAACGTGTATAGGCTGTGATGGCTTGAGGATCCTTAATTGGTGTGTGGGCTGTAATTGCTTGAGGTATAATACCCGACGTAAGATACATGTTATACGAGCTGTGGTGGCTCCCAAAAACTACCTGGTTACTTTCTTGTGTGGATTCAGTGGTTTTTTTGCATGAGGTGTATGTTTTGGTGCTTTACCCAGGTGTCTACGGGCATGACTTTTTGGAGAGATATGCTTAGAACATGCGACGTTGGGGATAAGTAGCAAACCAGTGGGGAAGTAGTATTGGGGTACCCTTGATATTCTTTATTATATTGTATAATCTTTTATGTGTTACTTGTTGAGAGTATCCATGGTGAGTCTTGGAACTTAGTATTCCTGTTTAGGAGATGAGTTAGTTTCACTTGTTGTTCCCTATGCTTTAGCATGCTTTCTTTAATTTTGCATGAGAGGCTTCGAGGAGGATCCTACTAATTATACTGTTATACTCACCTTATGTATATAAAAATTGTTTTTCAGGTCACTTAGAGCATGTTGGAGATCAAGCTTGTTTCTACTAGCTTGGGGTTGCAGGACCTCTTCGGGCTTGTGGTTGCTGTTGTTTTTACTTTCTTTTGGGTACTTGCAGTTTTTCCCTTTCAGTTGTAGTAGTTTTGCATGACATTACATATTTGTAATTGATATTTCTTTTATATTTCAGTATAAGTGGGAGTTGGTTGGTGTCTATCTTGTCTCTCTCTTCTGCATGTGTTCTATTAGAGGTTAATGCCTCCCATTTGTGTGTTTACTATACCCTCAGTACTAGTCACCATCCCAGGGCCTACTGGAGGTGGGACTCGGGGGTCATTATCTCCTTTATCACAATAACTACCCAGGAGGGGTACACTTTGTGGGGAGGGGATCGTGACAAACTCGCTCGATGATTTCAAAAGTTCTAACAAAACATATGATAGATTCCCTTTCTTTTCCAACTGTTGATGACTCAAATGAGGTGACACTTTTAGAAACACCCGGTCACCCACATAAAACTCAAGATCTCTACGTCTTTGATTAGAATAAGATTTGTGATGACTCTAATCTATCAATAACCACTATCATATTAGTTTGATCCTCTTATAAGTCTCTTACACTATGCTTGATCCCAAAATTGAGGTCTCACCCACCTCATCCCAACACAAAGGTGAGAAACAAGTCTAACCATACAACTCCTATAAAGGATAAATTTGAATCAAGGATTGGTATCTATTGTTATATGAAAACTCAACCAATCCCAAATGTCTATCTAAAGAACCTTTAAAATCCAAAACACATTCTTAGATCATATCTTCTAGAATCTAATTCACTCGCTCTTTCTGACCATCCATTTGAGAATGGTATATCATGCTCAATTTCAACCATGACCTCATTTCCCTTTGAAAGACCTCCTATAATTGTGGGGTGAAATGGGGTTTCCTTATTAGAAATGATTGTTGATGGCGCACCATGGAGCCTCACTACCTCTGGGACAAATATATGAACCAAATCATCCACCTTTACTGAATCTCTAGACAGAATGAAATAGGATGATTTTTTTTATGATCAATCACTACCCATATGGAATTCCTTCCTCGAGGTGTATGAGTTAAGCCCGTAATGAAGTCCATGGAGATCTCATCCCACTTCCAAGTAGGAATGGGTAGTAGCTGAAGAAAACCTGAGGGCCTTTGATGCACTGCATTTACCTGCTATGATTTATAACACCTAGATATGAAGTCAGATATATTCTGCCTCATACATGGCCACCAAAATTTCTGGAGAACATCATAATAAATCTTAGTGGACCCTGGATAAACAACCCACTAATACTGATGTATATCCTTCTTCACCATCTTCCTTGGAGATAAAGACACCATGAAGTTTCTCCTGAGACACAATTTTCCCTTGGGAGACAATGACTAATCACAAGGTGTCTCTCCACCAGGAAGAAATTGCATAGACTACTATCACATATCATCATTAGGCTTCTCCCATTGAATCAACTCCTAAAGAGAAGGATCCAACTGAACACTAGCCAAGAATTAACCTCCACCATGCTCCTTGGTCTCCAAGTTCATCTGATCCAAAATCCCCATCAAAGTCCACTCATTATTTAACTCTTTCATTTCCTACCCTGAAACTTTTCTTCTCAAAGTATCAGCCATGACATTACCATTTCCTGGGGTATAGAAGGTTTCAAAGTCAAACCACTATAGGTATTCAACCCTACAATTCTTCCTTAGATTCAAATACTTCTCAGATAAAATGTAGGATGAGCTTTTATGATCATAATAAACTAAAAATTTCTTCCCAAAAAGATAATGACACCACATCTTTAAGGAATACATTACAGCTGATGACTCCAAGTAATGGGTCAGATATTTCTTTTCATGTGTTCAGAGTTGGAAAGAACCATATGATCCCACATGGTCATCCTTCATAACCACACACCCAAGACCCATACCATAGGAATCATAATAAACCACATATCCCTTTCTCGATTCTAGAAGGCTCAACATAGGAGTAGTAGTCAACCTCCTCTTTGTCTCTTCAAAGGATTCCTGACATTCTAGGCTCTATTAAAACTTCACCCCTACCCAAGTGAGTGCTTTAATAGGAAAATAAAGACGAGATAAGTCATAAACAAACCACATATAATATTAAACCAGGAATGGAAAGCTTCTGATATCAAACACCTTCTCCAGTTTCTCACATGAAATTACTATAGTGATCTTATCAATTTCTACTAAAACTCCTCATTCTAAGATACCATGACCTAGAAACACTACCTCCCTAATATAGGAAGAGAACTTTGAAAAAATTTCCTAAAGGTCATTTTCCTAAGGAGAGCCCAAAATGATTCATAATTGACGCTCATGCTCCTCATCATATCCATAATAGACCAGTATGTAGTCCAAAAATATCACAGTAAAATAATCTAGATACTAGGGGAAAACTTTTGTCATAAGTTACATAAACCGTGATGGGGAATTTGTCAATCTGAAATGCATAACCAAGTACTAAAAATGGTTGTTCCTACTTTGGTTATCCATTTTCAGGGTATTTCTTTCTTTCACCCTAACTTAGTGGCAACTAGAACACAAGTCTATATTGTAAACCCATTGTTCCCCTTTTAATTGATAAAAAAATCCATCAATTTGGGGAAAATTATATTTGTTCTTAATGGATACCTTGTTTAGATTTCGATAATCAATGCATAAATTGAGAGATCTGTCATCCTTTTCGTAGACAAGACTAGGGTGACCCAATGAGATATACTCAGGAGAATGAATCATTTGGATTCCAAATGATAAATTTATACCATTACCTTCCCCAAATTGGTGGGGGTCATACGATATAAGGGAAGAGATATCGGCTTTCTTCCCAACAAAAAATTGACCAAGAACTCCACATCCCACTCCAGATGAAAACCCAAAAATTCCTCTAGAAATCCCAATGGGAACTCATCCACCACAGGAGTTAATCCACCCTTATGAGTACTATTATCTTCCTCTTATATGAGGGATGATAACTGGAAAATGAGGTTTCCCAATTCTAGAAGTGGAGGATCAGCATGACCTGAATAAGGATCCCATTCACCATAAAAAACAAGGGTACTTCCATCATGTGCCATGAAACTCACCAGTTTGGTATAGCAGTTGATGTGTGCTTGAAAGTGCACCAGCCAATCCATACCAAGGATTGCATCAAAGTAATCCATATCCAGGACTATGAAGTCCCATTTTAACTCGACACCTAACACATTGAGTGCACAAGATGGACACCTGAGACCCTTATCTCACTTCTTACTAAGAGGCATTACCAACTCCATCGCATATGGCATGATCTCTGTTGGCCATTTTAACACATAAACAAGGTGGGAGGAAATAAAAGAAATATAACCACTAGTATCAAAGAGATCAATATCTAGGGATGATATAATAAGAATCATACCTCGAATAGTCATAGGACTTACATCTAATCCTACTGGTGCCCGGTCCACAGCATGAAGGTGTTTCATCTTAGCTTAAATCTAATAATGGTCACTACCCTATGGTTCTACCCTAAACTAGCTCTACCTAGAAAGATGTTCCAACCCGGCCACCATGACTACTAAATTGAGAACCATCTGACATGGATGGTTTTGACTAGCCTAACATACCCCTAAAAGTCATAGGTCCTGCTCCACTCTGATAAGAATATGTGGCTCTACAAAATCACTACTTGTTCCCCATCTTCCCACATTGGTGATGGGATTTTGGAGGAGATGTGAATGATATTCATATGTTACCTTCCTTCCTACACTAGTGGCACACAACAGACCCTACATTAGAATCCACAGATGAAGACTTCTCACAATTATGGACTGAAATACCACCTCCCTTCTTCCTCTTCTAATATCTCTTCCTCATTTTCTCTGTTATCTTCCAATTACCACAAAGAACCCATAATTTCCCTTCTTATCAGTCTTTTCCATGAAATCATGATCAACCACTTCAACATAGGTCTTCAATTTGAAGAAAAATACCTTGGAATAAATATTCCTCCATAGCCCCAACTCAAACATCAGATTTGTCATCTTCTCATTTGAATCAATCTCGAGTGTTTGCCACACTAGCTTAGAAAAATGGTTAGTGTACTCCATCACAGACTGGTCAACATAGGTGAAATCCATGAAATCCCTATATCTGGAATAATTAAAGACCACGAGATAATACTCTTCATTGAATAAGATCATGAAATCTTTTCAGCTCATCTACTCAGTCTTCCTAATCTCACCCACTAAGTACAAACACCTCTAACTAGGACCCTCTATAAAGAACAAATCACACTTCACCCTGATAGCCTCAGGATTATCAAGGAACTCAAACATCCTATTGATCTTTTCAAGCCACTCATATGCCTCCTGAGGTTCAATATTTCCTCAGAAGGAAAGAGGATTGTTCTTAAGAAACTCATGAGATTTTACCTTTACATGACCTGGTTCGGCTTTTCTGACCATAGAAGGACCAAAACCCTCTCCCTTTCTAAAATCTTGAATAGCTCGAACCACATATTTAACTAATATCTAAACAATTGATAAGGGATATGTCTCTTTGGACTCTTCCCATGGGTTCATAAGAAGTATCTAAGGAGGATTATTTCTAAAAAATACAGTAATCACAATAAATAACATCAATAAAACCATTCTTAAAATCTTTAGCAGTGATATAAAATATCAACATTCCATAAATCCAAAAAAAATCAAACTTGTTTTAAAAATATAACATCCAAACCACTTCAACCCCTACAATTTTCCATATACAGTCAACGTCCTTTATGTCTCACCAGGAGGAGAAGTCAAACAAAGATCCCAACATCCCATGGTAACTCAAGATCTGTCATGAGGTGTGCTAGCCAAGAAACCTAGTTGAAACTAGAACCTCAAACCATGAAAATACTAACTCTAGTCTATCCAAACTCATCCCAAATAACTTGACCCAAAAAGATAAAACCTTCTCTGATACCATTTTTTCATGAACCTAGCCGGAGTCCCATCCAACCCAATACCCAACTCAGTATGTGTCATGGATTGAAGAAAATTCTCAATCCATGTGGACTTGAAACTAGTGCTTGGGTATCAACAGAATAATTTGGGAATGATTTCACCAATTTATAAAACCATAATCAACCCATAATAATAAAAATTTCATGGTTGAATAAACACAACCAAAAATGGCATAACAATATTCAGATTTAATGTTTATAACATTTAAACAAAAACCGAAATGGGAAACAACAAAAGGGGAATAACCAAATTGTCTCAAAAACCAAAATAAAACAAAAGGAGCAGCATCCTCAAGCCACCACCACAACACCCTCAAGGGAAGACACCGAGCATCTCAAACCACCATCTCCAAACAAATTTCCTTTACCTATGTCAAATATAACCAAGTCTAATTACACCCAAAAGTGTATGTAGGTGGTGAGTCCAGGCCCAATAGGATTCCACCCAACAAATAGATTCCAGGCTATAAACATTATTAGAAAAAATAAAATGAAACATTTATAAAAAGTCTAGAAAAAAATTGTATAGAAAACATTTTCAATGGAAAACATTCTTTGTTTCAAAAAAAAATAACCATCAAGGTGAACCATATGTCGACGGTGTGTATGATATCACAAGAGACCACAAAGTCAAAAGAGACTCTTATAGGAACTAGCTAAGAGTGGGACCCTAGATACATCGTATCTCAGTGAAATGATGTATAGAATTCACAACCATACACATCCTCATGCACGAGCCACTAGAGAGGATAAGCATCCAAAATTATAGTGGTCTCTAATCATTATCAATTTTATTTAGTGTTTTCATCCTCAATCCCAATAAGTTAATATAGGATGAATCCACTTCAAAATTTCTAGCATAATAGTCCTAGTCCACCAACCTAGTCACCTGAGATTCCCTTTGTTCTCAGTTCACATTCACATATCACATGCAACATCACATTTACTTATACACAAGAAAAACAATACAAAACACATAATAAACCACCATTTCAACATCAAAAAACCCTTTTGAAACCAAATGCACACCAAAATCATTATAAAACATGATTCTCACCATCGAAAAATTATATCTCACCATCGACACATTATACCTAACACATTCAAGGCACAAAATAAGGAAACATATATGAAACACACATGGAATATCACCCATTTCCTTTGGAATACCAGTTTTTAACACACACACCGTAAATAATTTAGTAAACACTTTTTTTATAATATATAATACATATATCATCCATATGATTCAATGAAATAATATTAAAATCTCCAAATAATTTTTAAGCACGTAACCACCTACCTCAAAAGAAGAAACTTTTTCCATCTTGTGAGAAACTTCAACCGCACCTTAATAGCACCCTAAAGTGGAAATATCAAAGATTAATAATCAAGATAAAACCCAAAAAATCAATATCTAACACTAAAAATGATACCCATCCTAATAGAGAAGTGAAACACCAATGGAGGAGGGAAGAAACCATAGAGTAGAAGAGGAAACCATGAGATAAGTGTACTTAATTGAACAATCTAGGAGAAACCACACCAAATCTATCATGAAATTGAAGTTCCAAATTTGGAATAGGGATGGGGAGGTGCCTATAGTGAAGAATCCTAAAGGGGGGGAATTGGGGTTTAGGGTTAAAAGTTTGGGAGATAGAAAACCCAAAAATCAGATTTTTAATGACATGAATAGGCCTCATGGTTAGTTCACACGGTTTTCCAAACCATGTGGAAAATCTTCTCCCATTACTATCCAAGAATGGAATACCACATAGTTATCCCACATGGTTTACAAATAGTGTGGTAATTGTGTGATAATCCACCGTCTGAAAACAACACTTGGTTGCATAGTTACCTGGGAAAGGGTGCCCGGTTTTTAAAATTGTGTGTCGACTATGTGCACCATGATTTTTACCCAAAATTTTCCTTTTTTTATTCAAAACACATGGAAACCCCAAACTAGAAAATTCTATACTAAAACTAATAGAAAAATACCACAAAATAAAGAACAGGTGTGACAATATGAGACCAATACAAATATGAATTCCTTTCTAGAATATGCTGATCAACCTCAGGAATGGGAGAAGGTATATGAGAATCCTCCTATACAGCCTTTAAAGGATGCTGGTGCATCCATTAGTCGGTGGAAGTATGGGTATGAGTTGGGATTTAATCAGCTACCGGAATATAGTAAGTAGCTTCACTGATAGAAATATGAGCATGTCCTAAGGCATGTGTCACTCTCATCTGGTGGCTCCAAGTTGGAATGTTGATGTGAGCCCATTCCTATGTCTTTGGATTATTCCGTAGGTATTTTTTAAAAAGAATATGAGCCTATCCCAAGTCATGTTGTTCTCTAAATTGGTGATCCTCGGTTGGAGTGGAGATATGAGCTTGGTCTGGTGCCCATATATTTTGTCACCTCTCTTTTTTGATAGGAATGTAAATCTATCCCAAGGAATGTATCACTCTCACTTAGTGAGCACTAGTTCAAATAGGAATATGATCCTAGTCTTGTGCCTCATTCTCTACCAGAATATACCAATAATCCTCCAAGATGGGTGCAAAAATGTGTACTTGATCCAAAGTAGCCACTTGTTTATGTTGATCAGAATTTTTTGCTACCCTATATGTAGGGAAAGGAATATGTTCATGTCCCTATATCTATACAAGTTCTATAATATTTTGGTGGGGTTCTTTAGATGTTTTCAAAATGTAGTGACATTTTAAAAAATTGTGCGCAAGAATGTAGGCATTTACATTTTCTATCTCCAATATATACTGGAAGATATCCTCAATTGAAGTGAGGATATGAGCCCATTTATTTCCTCCTTATTCCATCAGAATATACTGATGGGATTTATGCAAGGGGTGGGTATATGTGCCTCCCCCATTCTTGTTGAAGGAATATGATCACAGAATTCCTCTGAGTGAGTAGTAATATGATCCTACTCATTGGTTACTACCATAATATGTTGGTGGGATTCATCAGTGGAAGTTTAGATATGATCCCACTCTAAGTTATCAAAATATTTCAGAACATGATGTGTCTTCCATGGTGCCCATTCATGGGAATCATAAGTGGAAATTTTTCAAGTGGTTCCCTCAGTAAAAAACTAAGGGGATTTGGTGGGACAATGCAGGGGATGGTGGTTAACAAGATCTCTCCTTATTGGATCCTGAACAAGAATAGAGTCATAGTTTACTCCTTGATCCACCTTCGTCAAATACTAAAGGTGGTCATTTTCATGATCTAGGTATAAACTTATGAAGTGATTGGCAGTGGAAATGAACACCACTAGACTCAATTTAGCTTTCTTTAGATGATGAAGACTCATCGATCTTAGTTTTTGGAGACCCTTGTGTTCATCCTCAAGGGTTTGGACTATACTGTGTCGGTGTTATTCCCGGATCAGTGCATTCTACACCCGACACTAAAGCTCTCAGGTGGACAAGTTCATTTGGTGAGTCATTGGGATTGTATCCATAGACGATTTTCCATAGAGATCACTAGCATAATATGTGATCTTGGGTTAGGGTGTTTTATATAAGATCATTATATGAAGTGATGAATGCAACAAAGAACAAGGGACCCAATCATTAAATCAACTCAAGTATGATATGTGATCAATCAGATATTCATAGGTAACATTATTGTACTTTCATATTCATGGTTTTACCATTCTTCTTGCATGTAATTATCACAAAAAAGATGTATATATTTCATGAGGACCCCATTTACATTTGGTCAACCGATCATTTTTGTCATTTGGTAGATTTTTGTTGGGCTATCTATTTTTTTCGTGGGAAAGGATAGTTCTGGAGATTCTCCATGAGTGATTATGAGGGGGGTAGAATGTGTTGTACAATTAATCACATTGGTTTCACCATGTTTTACTTTCAAGGAAAATCCCAATAGTTTCCACATCTATTATTGAGTATGGACTTGTTTTCAAAGGTAGGTGGTCAATTGGGGTTTCAAACCCAATTACACTTAGGTACTCACATTGGTCGAGATAATGGGAGGTAGGTCTCATCATACCCTTTTGGGGTAGGGGTGTTTTCCTACTCTTGGACTCTCTTATAGATTTAAATACATTCATGAATAACTTTTTAATCCAGATATGGGATTAGTAACCATAATAAAATGATCAAGTTTTTAACCCTTCCTTATGTAATGTGGGGTCTTTTAATTAGTCCATGTGTAGGTATTTGAGGTTATACATTCATTTCCCATTAACAAGTATCTTATTATATTTTGAATCCATATAACTAGGAACATTGTAGTTTACTTCCATTTATAGAGGTGATTAATATCTAAAGGATAGGATTGAACATTTATGAAGCATCCTATGTATCCTATTTATAAAAGGAATAAAAATATACTAGTTCATTGGATCAATTCATTTTAAAATAATGTGGAAAGGATGTATATATGGTCACCTAGGCCTTGAGTGTTGAGATCAATCCTCATGAAGTTGTCTTACGTATCCTTGCTATGGAAGAAATCGGATTCATTGTATTCCAATCATCCCATTGGGACTTACCCGAATGTGGATTCCCTTGTATTGTGACGCTAAATAGGTATTAAAAACTAAGATTCCCTTTGTTAGGGAGATTCATGATACAAGTGATAATATTATTAAAAATCCCTAAGACCATATGATTTACGATCAGTGTGAGAAACAAGGGGTAACAAGTGATTGGTCTCATTGCATATTGACACGGGACATATGAATTAGGGTGGACCATATGGGGTGTTTGATATGTACCATGGGACTTTGGAATTAATCCTACATATTCTAGATATGGTACGAATCAGATTCATCGTAGTTCAGTTATCTTATCACTCCACCGATAGATGGGGAAAAATTATAAGACCATAATAGATATTGGATCCTAATTGTTATATTGTCTAATACATGGAGGGACATACACCGAGGTAGATGCACATTTGAGCTCAGGCCTTAGAAATGCATCCAGTGTATCCTGGTTAGTGTAAGAATTGGTGTTCTCAAAGTTAAATTTTCTTCTCAATTCATGGATGGATGGGGTAGAATGATAAGAACATGGGAGAGATTTTACCTGGATGGTTAAAATTTTATATACATAGAGGGACATATACTGAGGTAGATTACCATTGGATCTTGAGTCTTAGACATATATCCTATCTATCTTGGTTATTGAAGGAATTTGAGTTCTTGTACTTTAGTTGTATTTTCACTCCACTGATGGATGGGAAAGAATGATAATATCATGGGAGAGATTGGATCCCAATGGTTATAATGGTAGAGACATGGAGGTATTTACATTGAGGTATATGTACATTATATATTTGGCCTTAGAAATGAATCCTACATATCATGGTTATGGAAGGAATCATATTTCCCATTGTTAATTTGTGGGTATTCTTGAATATATCCACTAGATAGGATTACAAAGTCCTAAGATATCTACTTGACTTCTCCATATTTTCTACTTAACATATCCTTATTGGTGGATTGAAATATCCAAATTGTATACCTTACAAGTCTAGGGTGTCTATATAACATGTATGAGGTTGTACATACATTTATTGGATGCCTAACATACGTTGCCAAATACAATCATGTGATCCAGTTGAATTATCTGAAGTACATTTCATAATATGAATGAAATATTGGAAGAACATCACATGATCAAGGACGAAATGTATGAAATGTGTTTTATGATCAAGTATGACATGTTTGAAGTATTTTTCATGATCAAGGATAACATTTCTGGAGGACATCTCATGATCTAGATGACTTGTTTGGAGGACGTCGTATGTTCTAGCTCACTATTCCAAAGGACATTGTGAGACCTAGATGACTTGTCTGGAGGACACTGCGTGATCGGGATGACATTCCTTGGTGTCTCCACATAACATGAGAAAAATGTCAAGAGGACCTTCCAATATTTTGACAACAATCCTATAAGCTTCATAATAATTGGGTGTAATTATCAAAGAGAATCATAATATTTTCTTAACATGACCGAGGGACATCACAAGATCCAATTGACATGTTGAGAGACTATCACATGACATTCAAAACGTATATTGGAGAAGTTTTATGATTTATATAGGTCATTTGAAGTTATTTAAGATTATTTTATCCATATTTTCATAAGTCTCTCATCTTTTTCAGTCTTTATTCAGGCCTTTATTGAATATGTGCCTAATTTGTTTTCTAGTTTATCTTATTTTAGGTTTCATGTGGCTCAATAAACATGGGATACCGTTTTCACATAACTTGGTAGATATTCCATAAGTCCTTCACATGACCTATAGAGTGATCATGTGAAGCACAACTTTATATCATGTGATCTTATAGGTCATTCCCCATATTTTACCTAGAATAATACTTTTTCAATCATGTGACTTGCTACTCTAAGAAGTCTTCTACAGAACTCACATATATGAGTTTCCCATGGTGTGGTGTGTTTCTTGACAATTATGATGGATTTTTAAGCCCCACATCCCTAGATATACACCACCTTATGTGGATCGTATCTCAAAAATATGAGATGGAGTTGGTGGAGGGATCTCTAAATATTGCGCTTTGTAGGATCCTATCACGAGTCATCGATGATGATACATGATGACAGTGACCATATTAATGTTCCATAATTTCCATGTTTATTTGACTCTAGCTGATCAAATTGATTTCTCCTAACCATGTTGACCTATCAAAGAGCCTTCACATAGTCAGGATAACATGTCAATGAGTCTTCACAAGATAAGGATGCCTATGGAAGGGCTTTTTGGAGATCAAAGATTAATTTTCTAGGGTCTATCCTGAGACAAATTAATCTTATCATAGTCCACTCATAGTATTAGCCTCACATTTATAAGGTCCCCCAGGAGATCAAGTTGGCCTTTCGAGGGGGCCTCGCATGATCAATGGTAATCACCCTGGGAATAGAACCCCTTTTGCATGAAGTTCAGTGTATCTTCCCTTCATATGAAGCTTCCACCTTTTCCCTTTTTATTTCCTTATTCATTATACAAGGATAAGATATATCACAATGTCATGAAAGTGTTATTGAGGAAAATAATTCTTCTTGTTTGTGATGCGCGAAGTGATCAAGGATGGATCTCGTAGTGACATCAGAGCATTATCAGAGACAAACCATATTCTTGTCTATAGATATGTAGGGGAATCATATGTTTGAATTCATCTATCTGAGTCCCCTCGCATGATTAAGGTGACACACCATAATAATTTTTCACGACAAGGTAAACGTCTCACAAGGGACTTCATGAGGTCTTTCGGATCACATGAGCACATCACATAAATATTAACATAACTCTCTTTTTCATGAAGCTTCTTCCATTCTTCTCCTTTATTCTACAAGGGTGTTTGTGATGGTTTTTATGCATTTTCTAGCTGAAAATTCACCTATTTTGAAATAACTTATTTTGAAGCCTCCACAATATCACCAATTATTTTTAGGATTCCTTTTAAATAACAATGAGGCTTATCTAAGTGGATTCATGTGATTAAAAGAAGATCATTCGCTGTTTATGATCTATTCTCATGACATTTCAAGGGTCATGTGTTTGCATGTCCTTTTTATGGTTACACAGTCCACGTAATTCAAAAACCTTATCTTCCTTTTTTGTGGAGAAAATAATAACCAAGATTGGGGTATATATTCCCTACTATATTTATCAATGCTCTTTTTGTGGGTGTCAACACCTAAGAAGGAAGGACAACTAATAGGTATACTTCTTTCTCAAAAATGTATGGATTTGAGGGGATTCCAGGTAAGTATCTCTTATATCATAAACATCATCGACAATATTGTTTGGAAGTGTTTACCCTTTACAAAAATTGATTATTAAATGGGTAACCTATCACTAGGATAAATATTTCTAAATGGTTTTTGATGATATCAAACAATAACTTCTATACCCACTAGTTGTGATGTCTCTTATAGAAGGAAATTCATTACCCTATATGTGGAACCATTAAATGATCACTTGGTGGCCCAATTGCATAAAATTATTATAAAATCAATGAGAATGATAAATACTATCTCATAAAGAAAATGTTGGATGGTGAGATCCAATATTATAATATCAAGAAGAACTATCTTAAATTGGTTTTCACAGTGAAAAAGATGAGACATTATTTGTACCATCATGAAGTTTTCATGGTCTCTCATTTTAATCTTCTTAGAAATATCCTTATTCGTTTAATTCTAACTGGTCACCTAGTGTGATGGTAAGTAATACTAAAACAATTTGATATCCAATTCATGTATTAAATGGAGAAAATGTGGAATGTATTGGAATATATTATAGTGTAACATATTGTCCTAGAGAATTATTTATTGGACATGTAACTTCATAATGAACAATTCTTCAATATTCATGAAACATCGTAGTCATGAGAGATATACTCTGACAGAACCTCTTAGATCCCAACATGAATAAATATAAAAAATCCCAAACTCAACAAGGTTATCTTAGAGATTTTGTTTTTATCTCCTGAAAGATCGTTTCTACCTTACTTCTTATTATTATTATAGGGACGTTCAAATAATGAGGTAGAATATCTAGGCCCCATAATAGGCTTATAACTGGAACTACAAAATACCAATGGTTGAATTAACTATCAAGGGTGATTTAGAGTAGGTTATCAAGTTTATTAATGGTCGTTATGTGATCATGAAGGAAGAACTTATTCCCTCCCTTGATTATATATGAGAGTTGATGGATGAATTTCCCTAAAATCCAATGATGTATTGTATCCAATATTCAAAGAATAGCCAAGAAGATATACTAACCAATGCAGTTATAGTTTTGGAAGATCTAGAACTATATGAGATTTTCTTTTGTATCACACATAATATGACTCTAAATGTATCTCAAATGACATAGAAGAGATCAATAAATTGAGCTATTTCCCAATTTTTCTATTTCCATAGCAGGATGGATGTATCCTATAATATATTTCCTCTAAAATGGGATCCTCCTACTGTATCAATTTAATAATGAATAAATTCACTATAGAGTATTATATTTCATCCCCTGTGACTACCTAAACTCCTATAATATCCTCTATAAATGATAATTTGATGTAATCCTCCTTGGATGCATAGAATAAGGACTGAACCTTGAAATTATACAAGAATTCCATTTTAAAACCTAAATTTATCACAATTTAAAATCCAAGATCTTATACGAAACTATGAGATATAGATATTTTTATCCATTGATAATGAAAGACTTCATGGAATTAACAAATAAAATTCATTCTTCTAAAATACATTGAAACTTCATCCATTGAACTCAAGAGTTATCACGCACTACCAAACACTCTTGGTCATTTTCCATATGGGGGATAAATATAATACCTATATACACTCCATAAATTAACCAAGAGGTTGAAGTTCAATTTTAATAACACTAATTTATTTTCCAAATGAGATAAAGATATACATATGAAGATCGTTTGAATTGATGGTAACTTCAATTTTGTGATTTACAACATCTTCACCATCTTTGGAATCACTCACATAATACTAATGGACAATGACACCAAAATCTATTCATATTAATTAAAGAGGTTATATCATGAGTATAATCTCAAGCCTAACAATTCATCCCACATTCATATAGTTATAAATGGATAGAACAAGGTCTTTAACAAAACCCTATTCAATATCCTTCAAAATATGTCGTAAAATGAAAAAAATGGTTGGATGAGCTCTTATATACTTTGTGGGATTATTACATTACAACCCACACTTCCAGATAGGTGACACCATAATCGATTGTATATTGAATGGAGAGATTGAATACCATTGAAAATTAATACCCCCAAATTTTCATCACCATAAATAAGAAAAGGTTATACACACTATATAACATTGATATCAATCATAATCATAGTTCCCAAGAATTCAAGAAGAAGTTTTTTCTACACACTTTAAACTAACGGGAACTAGTATTATCTCTAAGATCTCTCGTTATACTCTATAATAATCCTCCAAAATGTGATCTAGAGTGGGAAGCACCTTATACCATACACAGTTTCCATTCAAAAAAATATTACTCCACTATTAAAATGGATGTAGAGTGTATCACTCTTACAACATCGGAATGGTTTCTCAATATATGCATTTTTTATCATGATTGGGATCATATGAAGTCTATTTTATATGAATCTAGACTGCTTGGAAATGGTCCTAGTTGTATAACCTTAAAATAAATTGTATTTTATTCATTATAAAATGATGATAAACTATATGTTATACAGCCTATAGAGACCCATAATTTTTATACATAAATATCACATCTTATTAGATGAATACTATTTACATAAAATGTTTACATAGGCCAAAATTATATAGGTATAGTTCCTTTAGAGACTTGGATGCATAAAAAACTAGTTCAAAAGTTAACTACATCTCCCACATATTTCTTCATAAATAGAACCCAACTTAGGCATACCATATATAATACCATTCTTCATAACCTGGGAAAATGAAACTAATAAAGGGTAAGATCTAATTCTTAGTAAGGGTAAACAAGGGTGATATCTATAATCAAATACCCATAATAAGATTATAAAGATGCAAGAACATGAGTTTAGCATTTGAAATAAATTCCCTTTATATCATGGATCATAATCTTAACTCATGTCTTAATGCTTGGAAGTTTAAAAGACATTAATCATAATGGAATAAAAGAACATTATCCATGAGAGGATAACATTGGAATAAGTTGTGGAATTTTGGAATACACATAAAATAGAAAAACTTATGTCAAGTATACACACCAATACATTAAGAACATGTTATAATTAGGCTAAGCATCATGTACCTACTTCGTTCTTAGGATAACCTCCCATAAACCCTCTTTTGGGATTGGGATAACCTCCTATGTACACTTTGAGCTCATGGAACATTAAACTTTACCTAATGAATTGGAGGGAGATATAGGTCCCACCCATCACATAATTAAAATCATATATATCTATGACTTAAGATCATTAAATATTTGTCATATTATAACCCGTGAAAATAAATGGGTTTCATAAATATTTCAGCATATAAGAACCCATTGAAAAGTAATGGGTTTAATTAATATATTATCATCATAAACATAAACCATAAAGAGAAAGAATAAGAATGGTATAATTAAATCATAATCTCAATAAGTCTTAAGTAATGTCAAATGCTATCATCTATGTTTTAAAATGATTTTAAAATATCACTTGGAACATTTATTGATGAAAATAAACTTTCCATTATGAAATCATTTCTTTAAAATATAAAAATATTATGGAAAAAAATTCATTTAAAATAAAAATGGAAAAATTTCAATGAAACTTCAAATCATTAAGAAACCACGATAGTGGGAAATTTTTTTCTTTTCATATAAGTTAAAACAAAACATCACATTACACTTTTGTAAAAAAGATCTTAAAGTTCCTCATTTAGAAAATGACAAGAAAATTCCTTTTAAACCATTTTTTAAAAAGTTAAACATGGGTAAAATGACTTTAAGAAAGTATAGGAGAATAGAAAAAACCATATTTAACACAATAAAAAGGGTTTTAGACCAAATATACAAATAAAGTTGTTTTTTATTTAGAAAACAAATTTTTGGTCTATAGAGAACATAAGGTGAAAAAGGTGAAAAGAAAACAATTATTTTAAAAAAATAACATAAAGAGAAGAAAAATATTGAGTTTATTAATAGATAGATCCTATGATTTCATCACCATAACTTAACCAATAACAATACCAATAAATAATTATATTATAACATAATACCCTTACCACTTTAGTAACTTTTGAATCATAAGTCCCTTGAAATAAAGAACCATATATGTATATGTAAATACCCATACCATTTATAAGAGGAATCATTAAATAAATTCATAGGTAGTATATACACCACATAAAAGAACATGTGACGTATAAGTCGTGTGTCCCATAGAAATAAAAAGTGAGGCAAAAATTCATTACCATGAGTTCCACTTTATTAAAAATAATTATAACCTCTTGTATAATAAATTTAAAATTATTATAATTCTATACAATAAATACATAAATTATTATTATTATAAGAACCTAGTTTTTCTATGAAGTATGAAACCTTTTAATTTCTATTCAATTCATAACTTTCATCCTTATGGGAGTGTATAGTGGGGTGATATAGGAAATGGGGGTGTATGGGGATTTTATAGAGTTCGGAACCTGAGATTTGGGAGGAGGTATCTGGGATTCACAGTTAGGGGAAACTAGGAATCCTAGTACACATGTTTAGATCAAACTGTACAGGGTGGTCTAGTACACAATCAGGGGCCGCACGGTTTGATGAAACTATACACCCCAGGCTGTATACCCATGAATTTGTTGCAGAATACTTAAAAGAGGAAAAATAATGGTAGGTTCATGGACTATCTAACTATTCACAATGACCATGAGAGGGGGGTCTTGAGGGACTTTTTAGTGCACAATTAGAGCACAGTTTGGCCAATCGTGCATCCAAACCAGCAGACCCTTTTAAAGTTTTCTAAAATGAAATTTTTCCATTATTAACCATATAACCCTAAATTTATTTTTTTCCACCTTTGTAGTATATCCTATCCTCCAATTTGAGAGCTTCCTCACACCATAAACTAGTATTTTGAATATATCCACTATCCAAACTCTGATCGAGCCTCTGTCAGTTTTGTTGGATAGCCATTGACAGGTTCTCTATTCTTCTTGCACCTTTCATCATCGCTCTTCTAATCGGAGAGGTTATTTTATTGTGATATTATATTCCTTATTTTCAGTTCATTTTTTTTGGGATAAATTTATTCCATTATATCTTGGATTAGAGGACAAAAACAGATGAGGATTCAAATACCCAAATAAGGTAGGAGGTCTAATGCTCTTCCCTTAAAGTTGGGGTGTTTATATATAATGTCATTGTTCCACTCACTGGATTTTATAAGTGGTGCTTATTAAAGTAACTTTTTCCTAAATTAAATTAATATTCTCAACCTATAACACTCATGAGACAGTAATTATATTTTTCATGATTGAGGACCTCTAATTCAAACCACCCCTAGGGTGTGTTGTTGAATTTGATTAAACTACCATGGTTGGCCTATGTAATTGATTAACATTTCGATGTGTGTTATTTAACCCTTTTTTATAATGTTAAATGAAATGGTTAAATTGTAATGTTTAATTGAATAAAGGGGGAATGGAGGACCATGTCCCTTAGCCCTTGGTCATTGAACTTTTTCTCTTAGGCTTCAGACGATCTTTATATCCTAATGCCTGATTGAGATAGATGGGAGGATTTAAGTGATGATATGTCTTCTAATACTATGGTTTGATTTGACCCACCTTCTGAGGGGAGTAAATTTTGTATATAAAAGTGATTTCCAATTGAACTAAAATGTGAACTTAAATGGTATGGTTAGACTTCAGGCCCATGACCATTCATATTTACACATAGAGAGTGAGAGGTGTGTTCCAAATTAGGATCTTCATAGATTGACTCTTCGGGTTTGATTAATTAAATTTCAAAATGAAATTATTATTATGAACCTTGGGTGACACATGGGTTCTCTTATGAACAACATGGATAGAATCATTTGGCTGCATGAATGTATACACTCGAGTGATACTTAGACTCCTTTATGAACTACCAAGGACATAATCAGAGGGAAAACTATTATTATGCCCCAAGTGATACTTGGACTCCCATTGTGGACTTTTGAGGATGGAATCAGGTGGAATGTTATTATATATTCCTTGAGGAAAACATGGTCTCCCTATGTGAAACTCCAAGTATAGAAAGCGAGGGTGGTGACATTATACCATGATTAGAACTATACTATAATTCCTATAAGGGATTCCTAGGATAGTAATGTAAGGTGTTTGGTTCAAATATTCATGGGGTGATACCTAGGTTCCAAATTAGGAAAACAAAGGATGGGATTAAATTCATTTATATTATTAAATTAAATGATTATAAGACATGTCTTACAACCCAAAGAACAATCTTGTATTTGGTCAGTGTCTTACATTTTACAGATGTTCGTATTATACACATCCAGTTGGATATGATACATGGGGAATTCTTGGACTATAAGCCCAGTCACAAAACATCATTACAATTAAATCATGATTGATTGATCACTTGGATAATGTTTTTATTAGTCTGAAGAAGGTAGTAGAAGATGTGTGTTCTATGAAAACCCATAACTATGTGTGTTATTTATTTATGCACTTCATTTGTATCTTTATTATTACATTCACACAATTCACTAAATATTCAAAAAACTAGGTGGAATTAGACACCGTTGTTGGTTGACTTCTGAGTTTATCTCACACCCTCATGGGATATCATTTTGTATTTGGACTAAATTCATGGATTTAGGTAGGGAAAGGTGAAAGTACCTATTAGTGGATGTTTTATTTATTATATCATGGGAGTAGGGGAACACAAGACAGATCTATTGCTTGTAATGTTATATGGATATATTATTTTGTTATTTTTTGGTTATTTTAAAATACTTGTATGTATATGTACCTACTTCCATTTCTGCCTATGTTTTTACTTTGTATATAATTTCATGAACATCATTTTTTATATGACATTGATGGATGTGATCACTTGGTTTTTTTATATGATGGTTGTTTAATTTTATGCTTTTCAGTTGTTTTATATACTTCCTGCATTGATTTATATGAGTACATCATTTTTCTATGATCTGATCATGAGGGTATAATATCCCCGCTATTCCCCTATAGACCATCACTTCTAGTTGGTAGCCTATGGAATATTAGGAGTCATGCTTGAGGTCATGTGGTCAACCGGGTTCAGTTATTATCATGTAAACCGAGAATGGGATGTCCCAAAGTTGTATCAGAGCTATTTCTTTCCTTTATTTTGATTTCATTACTCTCTTGGGATGCTAGAAAGGATAAATAATATATTTCATGATTTGGTTATGACCCTATGACTGGGATTATCTGACACACATGTAGTGAAAATATAAATTACTTGGAATGGGAAATGTTGTTCTAGATTATTCTTTTTACAGCTTATATGATTTTACTATTGGGTGATGCACTGCATGTTTTTTATTCCTTATGATATGGTAATTTTAGCCATATCTGATATGATAAGGAATTATTAAATCATGATTCATTATAATAACTTCAGGATTTATATTCCATGCATTATGATATGCCATGTTTAATTATTGAGCGCATTACCTATAGCATGTTTTAGTTTCTTTATTTCTATGTACAAGAAATCATTCTGAAATTTCATATAGGGATTTTATAAATAAATTTTTGTATGAAATAATTTACACACTTAAATTTATAAGGTGTGTGGTCCCTTATAAATAAGAAATGGAGATCCATTTGATTCAACCATTCTAAAGGAATTTTTTATATAAATGTGTACAAACTTAAAATGAATTTGAATTATGAAATGAATGGTCACCACTAAATGGGTATGATATTTTCCAACTAAATAGTGTTTTACTCTATAACTTTCAATTAACACTCTATATACTGGGAAAATTGACTTATTTTAGAGAATATGGCCCTGACCTGACCTCAGTAGTGGGTAGTATGAAGTGTTTCTTGATTTTCTTATGATATGTATGTCCCCCAAACCTAACTTTAGGAGTAGGAAAAGGGGTGGGAATCTTATATAAGAAGGTTGGTACCTATCCCATTCTTACATATGTGCTTTTAACAGTTGTTCAATATTATTTTGAGGCATGTGTTTGGAATTTGTAGAGAATTTACACAATGAAATTCTTGATTTGTGTTCCAGGAGGGTGTCGATGACCATGCTCTAGAGGTTTTGGGACATAGGTCACCAATAGAACCTCTAGTAGTAAATATTATTGAATTTATATTTATACATGATATGGGTGATGATTCCCAATTACAATATGGATTCCTATGCTTTATATAGACCATTCGAGGATCCCCACAACTTGCCCTGATAATGGTAGAGTTCACTGGAAGTTTTCAGTAGTAGCATCGGCCCAATTTTTTGGGGGGTGGCAGTCCATACGAAGGAGATTCGTGGATTGAGTCCATTCTATTGATTTTAAATCATCTCAAGACACCTCTCGATAAGAGATTTAATCCATATATGTTTATTCATTAGGATTCCTCCAAGAGAAGGTGGTATGTTTTTACTCAGATATATCATCATTAGGATATGGCTTAGAGGAATTTTCATATGGACTTATATGATTATTTATATCCCATTATCTTGAGCGAGGATAGATCCATAGAATTTTTGAACTTGGAGTAGGGAACTTTATTAGTCATGGGTTATTCTACCCATTTCACGGAGCTCCATTGTTTCGTAACTCTTTTTTTTGGTGATTAATTATCTAAAGCTAGTTAATTAGAGTATAGTCTCGAGTATAACATCTAATTGTAGGTTAATGTATTTTTTCTTACAACCACATATGGGATAGTAAATAAGGTGCTTATCATATAGAGTATCCTGAGAGAGGATGGGAGTGCGAGCTAGGGAGGTTCATCACCTAGATCTGAAACTACAAAGACCAATAGTAGGAAGTATCATCTGAAGCATTCATGTAGTGATATTAGTAGTCAGGGTATACACAAAGGTATCAAGGTGAGGTTCCAATAGTGTGGTGGACTGGGATATATGAGACATCAATGTAAGAGGGACCAAGTAGAGTGACAATAATGTAGCAAGATGGGTCATCTACAGTGATATTCTAGTGTTTTTCCTCTGGTAGTCAGTGAGAGAGGGTCTGAACTGGCTCCATGTTGAGGAGTAGTTTTAGAAACTTCTCAAATAATGGGGATTTAGAGTGTGTTATCTGATTAGGTTGAGGTGGTTATCGTGTTCGAGGTAGCTAGATTCCAAACATATAGTGTGACCAAAGAATACCTTCTCAAAGTAGCCAGGCTATATCATAGGTCCATAGATTAGTCCAGATATATGTAGTGAAACTATTAACTGATGAGTAGAGTGTTATACCTTCTATAGTGAGAGATACTATTCTAGTAACCTCTGCCTTAGTGTCTAGTCTTTTTGATATAGTTTCTTCTCATTCCTATATATATATATATCTCTATTGTGGAGATCCTAGAGCTCAGTTTTTAGTTTTTACATGGCATGATGACACTTGATACTTCATTAGGGATATGAACAAGAATTTTACTCCAGTGTAGAGACTTCCCCTTGAGATAGGTGGGTGACTCTTTGTATAGAACCTCTTTTTTCTCAATATTATAGGGTTTTACATCATTCTTAGGATGGACTTGTAAAGACCCGTAAAATTCAAGGGAAATTTTTTCTTAATTTTCTTTGGAATTTTACAAGAGTGCGGTTTCTGACGGCACCTGATTCCGAGGCCTGGTGTGCCCGGAATCAATTTCCGAAGTTTGGCTCGGGTACGTTCAGTGAACGAACTAGCGGGAATTTCTAACTTTTGAACCGGTGCCTGGAATCGAATTCCGAGGGCACCGATGGAACCGTAGCACCGTTAAATGCTTAGGAACTCCTGTTCTGGAGTTGCGTTCCTACGAGTGTTGATAATAAAAATTGTGGATGTTTACTTTGTAATTACACTACAATTTTTATTATTTTACTCTATGTGTTATCTCTTGTTGGAAGTTGGGTAACCACCCAACCTCCCTTGGGAGGTTATGAGGGTGGTGGGGCCCACACGAACCCCACCTCTTCATATCCTCTAAAACCCCTCAACTCCCTCATAAGTTATGATATCTTAAGTTATAACTTTAGACTTAAATAAGGTGAGTTGTGTGTGTGTTTTGAATTTCAAACTCTTGAAATTCTTGTGTGTTGTTGTGTTAATAAAATAAGATAGAGTCTTATTTTATTTTGGTGAATAGTTTTGACTCCTTGAGAGAGTTGGGAAGGTTCTTCTTGTTTCTTCATCTTCTTCAACCTCAACGAAGAACACGAAGAACGCCGTTCTTCAACGAAGAACTTCTTCACCGAAGAACACGGTTCTTCCGCGACACCATATCCGCGACGTGACATTCTTCTTCCGCATCATCTCTTCCGCGACGGTTTTCCGCGACGAACGCCATCGACAACGACTCTTCCTCCGACGTCAAAGGAATCGACACCGATATTCCACGACTACGTCAACGTGCGACTATCGAGGTAGGGGTTCTTGAGTTCGTTGTTTACATTTTATTTGACATTCCTCAAGTATTTCTAAGCCAATTGATAACAAACTAACGGGAGGAGGCCGGACCGCACAAACACGGGCGATCCTCCTCCCACCGTGGTTTAGTTTTATTGTGGTTTGAAGCAGGGTAACGCGGTACCATTACACCGCGCGAAAAGAATTATTTAAGGCCGGTTTGGGTCACGACGAAGAACCGCGACACTATAATGTCGCGCCTTTGAGATCGGATGAGACCGCGGCCGGAGTCGGGCCGTGGCGGTGGGGCGCGACGTCGTTACGCAGTGCAAATCTTACAAGGGCCGAGCAAGAAGGGTCGGCCGGAAAACCGGCCACCGGCGGTAAAAGAAGAACCGCGGCCGGACGGCCACGGCGGAGCACCAAGAGGCGGCCGGCCTCGCCGGCCGCCGGAGATCAGAACAGCCGCGACCCTATGGCCGCGACGGAGGAGCTAGGAGTGGCCGGCCTCGCCGGCCGCCGGGAATCAGGTAGGCCGCGGCCCTACGGCCGCGGCGGAACAGTCAGAAGGTGGCCGGCGTCGCCGGCCGCCAGAGAACGGAGGAGCCGCGGCACTTCGGCCGCGGCGGAGAAAACAGGGGCGGTCGGCGACCAGGAGAGTCGCGGCAAAGGAATGGAAGGCGGCCGGTCGTGCCGGCCGCCGGCTTCAAAGGAAGCGGGACCCGCAGGTCCCGCGTGTAATGAAACGGCCGGCTTAAAGCCGGCCTTGATCCATTTAATCCGGGGGTTTGAAACCCCCGGTACCCCCCTTTGAGTCAGCCCCCACGTGCGGTGGGGGCCGTTTAAAAAAAAGGTCGCGGCCAAGAAGCCGCGCCGCCCTTCTGGAAAGCGGGGGGCTTATCCCCTCCCGCGCGTGACCCAGCGGCGCCAGCCGCGCCGCCGCCGGCCGGGCCGGGTCGGCCCGGACCCGGACCCCCCGTTTCGGATCAGTTTCGGTCTTTTGGCCATAACTTGAGCCACGGACCTCCGATCGACGAACCGTCTGCGGCAACGCGATCCTTGGATCGAGACGGTCGTTTAGGTATATCTCACTCAAGGTTTAGGATTACTTTGAGTTCGGCCGGGTTGGTTCGTTCACGAAACCAACCGGGCCTTCGGAGCGGAAACGCTCATATCTTGAGCTACGGACGTCTGATTGACGTGCCGTCAGCTGTGTTGTGTTCCTCTTAGTGAGACGGATCTTTTGGCATACTCCTCCCGAGGTTTGGATGCAGGTGGAGTACGGTCGGGTTGGTTTTACCTTAAAAACCAACCGGGCCCCGGGGACGAAAATGCCAATAACTCTCAGACCGGGCGTCCGATCGACGCGCCGTCTGTTGCGTTGAGTTCCTATTGACGATACGGAACTTTTGGAGACATCAACTCTAGACTTTGTGAAAGTTGATGTATCAGCCTCTCGGCTCGTGGAGCGGACCCTCCGAACGAGCTTGTTGTGTGCGGGAACCCTAGTGCTGGCTGCGACTGTTACTGTGACTACTACTGCTACTTCTGCTACTGTGACTGCGACGACGACAGTACAGAGATCCTGTGTGGATTCGACGACGACGACTACAGTACTCAGCGATCCTACGTGGATCAGTGCTACAGGTCCTGTGTGGGCCCGATCCTGTGTGGGTCTGATCCTGTGTGGGTCTTTGCGCTCAGCGGTCCTGTGTGAACCAGCGCCTACAGGTCCTCTGTGGGCCCGATCTTGTGTGGGTCTTTGCGGTGATTATCTACAGGTCCTACGTGGGCCCGATCCTATGTGGGTCTTTTGCGGGGGTTAGTTACCTATCGATCCTACGTGGGTCCGACAACTTAGATGGATCAGAGATCATCTTTATCGTCCTTTGAAGAAGTATACCTGTGTGAGCTGAATCCTGTTGCTTTCCTGTGTGGATTGTGTTGTGCTATCCTGTGTGGATTACGTTTTGCTTTCCTGTGTGGAATACGTTTACTTTCCTGTGTGGACTGAGTTGTACTTGGGCTCGGAGGTTGGAGGGTATTTGAAATTGATGACTTAGGTATATGTATGGGCATATACCTAAGCAGTGTCCGTTATTACTTCGTGATTGTTCCTTTCTTCGTGGTTTATCCTTTGTGGATTTGAGAGACCTTCAGGGGTCTCGGGGTACCTACTGAGTAGCTTATACTCACCCCTGCACGGGCTTTGCCCGCACTACGTTGTGTTGGTTGCAGACGACGGACAACGTTGACCTTAGCTGAGGCTTGCAGAGCGGGACGGTACCCGGAGGTGGACCACTGGGCGGGATGTGCTCGGAGCGGACGGCGGGACCCGTGGAGCAGAGGAGCTATCTGTACCCACCCTTCAGGTGGGATTTCCAGTGGACAGATCGGTGTAGCGGCTTTTACCTTTCAGTTGCTGTTTTCCCTTTCGAGTTGTACTTTACTTTCAGTTTGGGTTTGTATACTGGCACATTTACTTTTCCGCACTTTCAGTTGTACTCTGCTTTTTCTTAGTGTTTACTTTCCGCTTGCTTTCTCTGTGGTGTTTGTTTACTTTACAAAGGCAACGCCTTCCCTTTTTACCGGAATTTACGCCTTGGTGCTAGTCGCCAGCCCCTGGCCTATGGAAGGCGGGCTTGGGGTAGTCACGGCACGGACCCCGAGGGCGGGTCGTGACAAATTGGTATCAGAGGAGTTCGGTTCTACCGCGAACTCTGATCTTTTCTATGTGAAGCAATAATGTTTAGCGTATTGAGTGTGGTTATCAGTCCAGGGAGTCCAGTTTTGGTGCGGCGGCCGACGTATCCGTACACCAGGACCCTGACTTCTGATTTCCGACTTAATGCACGAAAACATTGATTGCGTGTGTGTTTCAAAGTTTTCTTTGTGATTTCTTTGTGTCAGCTCACCAGGTATACTGTTTGACCGTGGCGCACCTGTTTCCTATTCAGGATGGCCCCACGACGGCAGCCAGCTAGGGTTCCGAGAGTCGAGCGTGACGACAGCCCACCGAGCGACGAGGCCTCGGTGCAGGGCCCTTTGTCAGCAGTGGCACCGACGGTAGCTCTACCTGCCGAGCCCCCGATGCTTCCAGCAGCAGCCGCTGACGATGCACGTCGACTCAGCACACTGTATGAGTTTCAGCGCCAGCGACCGCCCAGGTTTCGCGGGGAGACGGATCCCCAGGCAGTAGAGGACTGGCTAGAGGCAGTGGTACGAGTGTTTAGGCTAGTGAGGACACCAGCAGACTTCATGGTGATCTTTGCTGCCAGCCTCCTTCAGGCAGCAGCAGGCAGGTGGTGGAGCCACTTGTTTGAGTTTTGCGACGGGATGACCTTCGCATGGGAAGACTTTGAGACCTTCTTCAGGGTGGAGTTTGTGCCAGTAGCTCTACACCCCGAGCGTGTACAGGAGCTTCTGCCTTTGCCGCGTGTTTTTCGATCAGTAGCCGAGTCATCTGTGGGCAGTAGACAGATGATGCAGAGGTCCAGGAGGACCATACTAGCAGTTGGAAGATCTCGGGTTTTAGGACCGGTGGTGCGGGGCACCCGAGGTGGGGTCAGAGCCAGGCGTGCCAGAATCGGACAATGTTACTCCTGCGGCGGGAAGGGTCACCTGGCACGTGACTGTCCGACTCCTCGTACGTTTGATCAGCGGGTGTTAGAGGAGCCACTGAGACAGAAGCAGCGGCGAGTGCTTGAGCAACAGCCGAGTAGTGGACAAGGCAGTAGAGCTCCGAGAGCAGGTGGACAGGAGAGGAACTAGTGGATACGTCCCTTGTACTTCTAGTTCCATTTTGCTATTGTATTCGTGTCTTGTACTATAAGCTGAAATAATAAAAAGACACTTATCCTTGTTTGCTTTACTGTCCTTTGTTTGGTTGATACTGAGTGGTCCCGGTTAAACTGTTGACTTGACCCTCACTTTCGAGAATTCGTACTGGGGAAAACCCAGTGACCACACGCTGATGCCGACAGTGTGACTCGACCCTTGGAGGCGAGAGTAACGGTTGGATCTCTTAGTAGCAGCGTCGAGGCCTTACGACGTCATCCATTCCATGAAATAACTAATCATGAAGGGATTGACTGTATTAGGCAAGGAACGTGGTTCATCCAGGGGATGAGACCGGATTTCACTTTTCGGAAAAGGAGAAATCTTTGCAGCTAGCTTCTTTGCAGATATCCTTCATGGATAGAGATGGAGCAGCCTTCCTTCAGTCTCTCACAGTCACTCCTCCACTACTGCAGCGAGTCAGGGAGGCACAGCATGGGGACGCTGACTGTGAGACACAGCGTGCACAGATATCCTCGGGACAGGCACCTGATGGTTTCTCCCTTGGAGCAGAGCACGACATCCTTTTCAGAGGACGTACCATGGTACCAGTCTCTTTGTGAGAGGAAGTGTTGAGATAGTTTCACACTTCTCCTTTGGCGGTACATCCTGGAGTGGAGAAGATGTACCAGGACCTCAGACGACAGCACTGGTAGCCGGGCATGAAGAAGGCAGTAGCAGAGTTCGTTTCTCGATGCCTCACCTGTCAGCAGGTGAAGGCAGAGCATCAGGTACCAGCAGGCTTGGTACAGCCCTTGGAGGTTCCAGAGTGGAAGTGGGACGGCATATCTATGGACTTCGTGACTGGACTTCCATGCACTTCCAGAGGTCACGACTCCATCTGGGTGATTGTTGACTGACTCACCAAGTCGGCACACTTCTTACCCATCAGAGAGCAGGGCTCAGTGGAGAGCCTGGGATGTCTCTACGTTCAGGAGATTGTGCGGCTCCACGGTGTTCCATCATCTATCGTCTCCGATCGAGATGCTCGCTTTACTTTCCGGCTTTGGAAGGGGTTACAGGAGGCGTTCGGGACACATCTACGACTGAGCACAGCCTTTCACCCTCAGATGGATGGTCAGACGGAGAGGACCATTCAGACTCTCGAGGACAGGCTCCGCGCATGTGTCCTCGACTTTGGTCGTAGCTGGGAGGACCACCTACCCTTGGTGGAGTTTGCGTACAACAACAGCTACCACTCCACTATCGGGATGGCACTGTACGAGGCGTTGTACGGCCGACCTTGTAGATCTCCTTTGTGCCGGACAGACCCCCGGAGAGTCAGCACTGGTGGGACCAGAGATGGTCCAGGCCACGACAGAGAAGGTCCAGGTCATCCAGGAGCGGATGAAGACAGCTCAGAGCCGGCGGAAGTCATATGATGACAGTAGGTGGAGGCCACTAGAGTTCGAGGATGGTGACCACGTCTTCTTGCGGGTCTCACCTCGACGTGGTATTCGGAGATTTGGCCGAGGCGGCAAGTTATCTCCGCGCTTCATCGGACCCTTCCAGGTCCTCAGCAGGGTTGGCGAGGTGGCTTATCGCCTAGCTCTGCCACCTCAGTTGCACCGGGTGCACGACGTCTTCCACGTATCCCAGTTGAGGAGATACGAGCACGACCCGACGCACATCATTAACCATGGGGAGCTTGACGTTGACGATGGGGTGACTTTCACGGAGGTCCCGGTGGAGATAGAGGATCGACAGGAGCGGGTCCTGCGTGGGCGATCGATTCCTCTTGTGCGCATCAGATGGCATCACGGGAATCTCCAGGAGATCACATGGGAGCGGGAGGCTCAGATGCGTGCTCAGTACCCTCATTTGTTTCCCTAGTTTTTGATGTATCTTTACGGGGACGTAAAGCCCTGAGGTGGGAGTAATGTAAAGACCCGTAAAATTCAAGGGAAATTTTTTCTTAATTTTCTTTGGAATTTTACAAGAGCGCGGTTTCTGACGGCACCTTATTCCGAGGCCTGGTGTTCCCGGAATCAATTTCCGAAGTTTGGCTCGGGTACGTTCAGTGAACGAACGAGCGGGAATTTCTAACTTTTGAACCGGTGCCCGGAATCGAATTCCGAGCGCATCGATGGAACCGTAGCGCCGTTAAATGCTTAGGAACTCCTGTTCTGGAGTTGCGTTCCTACGAGTGTTGATAATAAAAATTGTGGATGTTTACTTTGTAATTACACTACAATTTTTATTATTTTACTCTATGTGTTATCTCTTGTTGGAAGTTGGGTAACCACCCAACCTCCCTTGGGAGGTTATGAGGGTGGTGGGTCCAACACGAACCCCACCTCTTCATATCCTCTAAAACCCCTCAACTCCCTCATAAGTTATGATATCTTAAGTTATAACTTTAGACTTAAATAAGGTGAGTTGTGTGTGTGTTTTGAATTTCAAACTCTTGAAATTCTTGTGTGTTGTTGTGTTAATAAAATAAGATAGAGTCTTATTTTATTTTGGTGAATAGTTTTGTCTCCTTGAGAGAGTTGGGAAGGTTCTTCTTGTTTCTTCATCTTCTTCAACCTCGACGAAGAACACGAAGAACGCCGTTCTTCAACGAAGAACTTCTTCGCCGAAGAACACGGTTCTTCTGCGAAGCCATATCCGCGACGTGACATTCTTCTTCCGCATCATCTCTTCCACGACGGTTTTCCGCGACGAACGCCATCGACAACGACTCTTCCTCCGACGTCAAAGGAATCGACACCGATATTCCACGACTACGTCAACGTGCGACTATCGAGGTAGGGGTTCTTGAGTTCGTTGTTTACATTTTATTTGACATTCCTCAAGTATTTCTAATCCAATTGATAACAAACTAACGGGAGGAGGCCGGACCGCACAAACACAGGCAATCCTCCTCCCATCGTGGTTTAGTTTTATTGTGGTTTGAAGCAGGGTAACGCGGTACCATTGCACCGCGCGAAAAGAATTATTTAAGGCCGGTTTGGGTCACGACGAAGAACCGCGACGCTATAATGCCGCGCCATTGATATCGGATGAGACCGCGGCCGGAGTCGGGCCGCGGCGGTGGGGCGCGACGTCGTTACGCAGTTCAAATCTTACAAGGGCCGAGCAAGAAGGGGCGGCCGGAAAAACGGCCACCGGCGGTAAAAGAAGAACCGCGGCCGGACGGCCACGGCGGAGCACCAAGAGGCGGCCGGCCTCGCCGGCCGCCGGAGATCAGAACAGCCGCGGCCCTATGGCCGCGGCGGAGGAGCTAGGAGCGGTCGGCCTCGCCGGCCGCCGGGAATCAGGTAGGCCGCGGCCCTACGGCCGCGGCGGAGCAGTCAGAAGGCGGCCGGCCTCGCCGGCCGCCAGAGAACGGAGGAGCCGCGGCACTTCGGCCGCGGCGGAGAAAACAGGGGCGGCCGGCTTCGCCGGCCGCCGGCTACCAGGAGAGCCGCGGCCTTCAGGCCGCGGCATAGGAATGGAAGGCGGCCGGCCGTGCCGGCCGCCGGCTTCAAAGGAAGCGGGACCCGCAGGTCCCACGTGTAATGAAACGGCCGGCTTAAAGCCGGCCGTGATCCATTTAATCTGGGGGTTTGAAACCCCCGGTACCCCCTTTGAGTCAGCTCCCACGTGCGGTGGGGGCCGTTTAAAAAAAAGGGCGCGGCTAAAAAGCTGCGCCGCCCTTCTGGAAAGCGGGGGGCTTAGCCCCTCCCGCGCGTGACCCAGCGGCGCCAGCCGCGCCGCCGCCGGCCGCGCCGCGCCGCCGCGCCGGACCGCACCGCCGCCGGCCGGGTCGCGCCGCCGCGCCGGTCCTCCGCCCACCGGGCCGGGTCGGACCCGGGTCGACCCGGTTCGGGCCGACCCAGGGGGGGTCGGGCCGGGTCGGCCCGGACCCGGACCCCCCGTTTCGGATTAGTTTCGGTATTTTGGCCATAACTTAAGCCACGGACCTCCGATCGACGAACCGTCTGCGGCAACGCGATCCTTGGATCGAGACGGTCGTTTCGGTATATCTCACTCAAGGTTTCGGATTACTTTGAGTTCGGCCGGGTTGGTTCGTTCACGAAACCATCCGGGCCTTCGGAGCGGAAACGCTCATATCTTGAGCTACGGACGTCCGATTGACGTGCTGTCAGCTGTGTTGTGTTCCTCTTAGTGAGACAGATCTTTTGGCATACTCCGCCCGAGGTTTGGACGCAGGTGGAGTACGGTCGGGTTGGTTTTACCTTAAAAACCAACCGGGCCCCGGGGACGAAAATGCCAATAACTCTCAGACCGGGCGTCCGATCGACGCGCCGTCTGTTGCGTTGAGTTCCTGTTGACGATACGGAACTTTTGGATACATCAACTCTAGACTTTGTGACAGTTGATGTATCAGCCTCTCGGCTCGTGGAGCGGACCCTCCGAACGAGCTTGCTGTGTGCGGGAACCCTAGTGCTGGCTGCGACTGTTACTGTGACTACTACTGCTACTTCTGCTACTGTGACTGCGACGACGACAGTATAGAGATCATGTGTGGATTCGACGACGACGACTACAGTACTCAGCGATCCTACGTGGATCAGTGCTATAGGTCTTGTGTGGGCCCGATCATGTGTGGGTCCGATCCTGTGTGGGTCTTTGCGCTCAGTGGTCATGTGTGAACCAGCGCCTACAGGTCCTGTGTGGGCCCGATCCTGTGTGGGTCTTTGCGGTGATTATCTACAGGTCCTACGTGGGCCCGATCCTGTGTGGGTCTTTTGAGGGGGTTAGTTACCTATCGATCCTACGTGGGTCCGACGACTTAGATGGATCAGAGATCATCTTTATCGTCCTTTGAAGAAGTATACCTGTGTGAGCTGAATCCTGTTGCTTTCCTGTGTGGATTGTGTTGTGTTATCCTGTGTGGATTACGTTTTTCTTTCCTGTGTGGAATACGTTTACTTTCCTGTGTGGACTGAGTTGTACTTGGGCTCGGAGGTTGGAGCGTATTTGAAATTGATGACTTAGGTATATGTATGGGCATATACCTAAGCAGTGTCGGTTATTACTTCGTGATTGTTCCTTTCTTCGTGGTTTATCCTTTGTGGATTTGAGAGACCTTCAGGGGTCTCGGGGTCCCTACTGAGTTGCTTATACTCACCCCTGCACGGGCTTTGCCCGCACTACGTTGTGTTGGTTGCAGACGACGGACAACGTTGACCTTAGCTGAGGCTTGCAGAGCGGGATGGTACCCGGAGGTGGACCACTGGGCGGGACGTGCTCGGAGCGGACGGCGGGACCCGTGGAGCAGAGGAGCTATCTATACCCACCCTTCAGGTGGGATTTCCAGTGGACAGCTCGGTGTAGCGGCTTTTACCTTTCAGTTGCTGTTTTTCCTTTCGAGTTGTACTTTACTTTCAGTTTGGGTTTGTATACTGGCCCATTTACTTTTCTGCACTTTCAGTTGTACTCTGCTTTTGCTTAGTGTTTACTTTCCGCTTGCTTTCTCTGTGGTGTTTGTTTACTTTACAAAGGCAACGCCTTCCCTTTTTACCGGAATTTACGCCTTGGTACTAGTCGCCAGCCCCTGGCCTATGGAAGGCGGGCTTGGGGTAGTCACGGCACGGACCCCGAGGGCGGGTCGTGACAGGACTAGTTGGTTCCCTATCATGATTTTGTTGACCGCTATCTCTAAAGGGTGAATTTTACATCACCATAGAGTGGGAGTTTTATTTACAAGGGTGAATAAGTTTTCTAAGCGATCCGAGATTGAACCAAGCATCATGAGATGGGTGTGAAAAAATCCTAGATTTCTAGTTTATATATAGATGATCAGAGCATGCACCTAGAACATTTCCCTCTAGTTTTAGATCATTTTAGAGACATTTTCTTGGATAACATTTTAGGACTACCTCTTGAGAGAGAGGTAGTGTTTTCTATTAAACTATTTCCAAGAGCTTCACTGGTATCCATTACTCCTTCCAAGATGGATAAAAATGAGTTTTATAAGCTCAAGAGGAAGCTAAAGGATTTGGAAGCTAAGGTTTTTAAATGACATAGTTCTTCACCATGGGGTTTCCCGGTCCTTTTCACCAAGAAGGAGGATGGTACCCTCAGGATTTACATGGATTACCAATAGTTTAACCTTCTTTCAATTAGGAACCAGTATCCATTTCCTTGTATAGATGATGTCTTTGACCAAATCCGAGGAGAAATAGTGTTTATCTCATATTGATTTGAGATCATGTTATCATTAAGTGCATGTTAGACCATCAGATATACCACATATAGAAATAGCTAGGTTCGCTACTCAGTGTGGCACTGATGAACTAGATTTTTCATCCATATTTGGATTCATTTTTTATCATATTCATGGATGATATCTTTGTGTATTCTCATACTTGACATGACCATGCTAAGCATCATGATATCATATTTAATACACTGAGATAATATTAATAAAATTATAATCTCATAAAGTTCCACTTTTGGATGGATAAGATTAACTTCTTATGTCATATTATCTGAGAGAAAAGAGTATCAGTTGACCCATAGAAGGTGAGAGTTGTTTTTTCTTAGGAGAAGACCAAGAAAATATTTGATATATATATTTTCTTAGGTTTATCTAGTTATTAAAAGTTTTTCATATAGGACTTATCATGCTTAGAATAACTTCTTATGTGATGGAATAAGAAGGGTATGATTTTTATTTGCTCAGAAGCCTACAAGAAAACCTTTCAGTAGCTAAAAGGTAGAATGACTTCAGTACTGATCTCGATTCTTCCAGAGCTGGGTATAACCTATACTGGGTATTATGATGCATTGTAAATTAGGATAGGAATATATATGATGTAGGAGGAGTGATTCACAGAATATGGGTCTCATCGGTTGAGGTCACATGGGAAGAATTAATCGACATATGATCTCAAGTTAGCCATTGTTGTTCATGTCATCTGTTGTTGGATTCATTACTTACTAGGAGATCATTTTTTGGTGTATATGAAGAAAAAAATCCTCATGTATAAATTTACATAGTTTGAATTTAATATCATGAAATGAAGGTGGATTCAATACCTTTAGTCCTTTGATTTCAATATTGACTATATTCTAAGTAAGGGTAATGATGTTGTAGATACTCAGAGGAGGAGGACTCAAACTTAAGTAATTCTGGAGTCCAATAGTGAGTGGCAGCTAATGGAACTATTTTTGGAGATGCACATGGAGGTTCATGACCATCATGGATAGCCCATACTTACTTCATTTTCAGTTACCTCTTCACTTCTGGAGAGAGTGGAGATGAGTAAACTATCATATTCTGACGGCTTAATACTACGGGAGAGCCTTATAGGGGATGACCCACCCCCTGTTTTGTTTTTTCATGATGATGATATCTTTGAAATTCATAGAAACATCTGGGTTCCTAAAAACATCTAATAATATATGATGTGAGAGTATCATTCCTTTATATGGGTATTACATCCTTCTATTACCAAGATTTATCATGGCTTATATCACTAATTCTTGTGGTCGAGGATGAAAAGAGAAATAGCTAGGTTCGCTACTCAGTGTGACACATGATAGTAGGTTAAGGAGGAACACAAGTAACCAATGGGGATTTTATATTTATTACATATTCCTATGTGGAAATGGTATGACATCATTAGGGATTCTGTGAAATCCTTTCCTAGGTCATCTTAGGTAAGTGATGTCGTATGGGTGATCGTAGATAGGTTGAAAAAGGTTACCCATTTTCTAAATATTCAGGAGACACTTTTAGTGTATTAGCTTAAGAGGCTCTACATTATTGATATCATATTCCTCCATGGGGTTCCTAGTTTTATTAAATCATATAGAGATGCTTGTTTAATGACATGGTTCTGGTAGGGGCTGCAAAAGGAATTGGGTTCATAGGTACTACTAAGTATAGCCCATCACCCATACACCGATGGTTAGTATGAGAATATGGTATATGTTTTGAAGGATATTCTCTGAGAATGCTTCCTTGATTTTAGAGGTTATTGGGAGAAACACTTACCTCTCATCGAGCTATCTTATAATAACAGCTTCCAAGAAACCATATAGATAAATCCTTATGAGTTATTATACAGTAGTCCATTCCATTCACCCCTTGTTCTAGTTAGAGGTATGAGAGATAGATCTACTTGGTCCTTATCTTGTTCAGGATACTTAAAAGTAGGTTTAAATTATTAGTAAGTAGATGTCTATGGCTCAATATAGATAAAAATAATACACTGTTCATCACCATCAACCACTAGAGTTCGAGGTAGGGAGTCTTTTTCTCTTACGAATTTCTCCTAAACTAGGGAATAGACAGATTTAAAAATAAGGGAAGTTATCATCTCATTATATCGAAACATTTAATATTATGGAGAGGGTCAGGATGGTGTCCTATCAGTTTCAGTTCCCTAAGAGGTATCAGGCCTTGAATGATGTCTTCCACATATCTCAGCTTCACTAATATCATTATGATTTATCACATATTCATCAACTTGATGAGGTTGAGCTGGCAGTAGATGTGTCATTTTAGGAGTATCCTATCCATATTTTTATCAAGGAATGAGGGTTCATTGAGGCTATTCAGTTCCTCTAGTATGGGTGTTTTGGTAGAACGCCTATGTGCAAGATGAGACTTGGGAGTGGGTGGCCGGTGTACGTGCCCAGTGGCTGGAATTATTCTCAGACAATGCTTGACCATCCATGTTAGGGAAATTTAGGGAAGGATTAATTTAAAGGGGAGATTTTAAGAAACTAGTTTTTCTATGAAGTATAGAACCATTTAATTTTCATTTAAATTTTAAATTTTATCCTTATGGGAGTGCCTAGTGGGGTCATAGAGGAAATGGGGGTGTCTAGGGATTGTACAGAGCATGAAACATGAGATTTTGGAATAGGAATCTAGGAAAACTATTTCGTGGAAACTTTGTATCCTAGTCTAAATGGTTCGATCAAAAATTATGGGGTGGTTCGGTGCACTTTTAGTGGATTCATGGTTTGATGAAACCATACTAACCAAGTTCCACACCCGGACATTTTTTGGAGACTATTTAATAAAGTAAAACACATGGTTAGTGCATGGTTTGTCTAATCATGCGCCATGACTTTTCATGGGGGTCTTGATTTATTTTTGGGTTTACTGTTACTGCATAGTTTGGAAAATTGTGCAGCTAAACCATGAGAATCCCTTCAAAGATGCGTAAAATGACCATTTTTTCCACACTAACATTATAACCCTAAATTATTTTTCTTCTACCTGAATCATATATTCTCTCCTCCCATTTTAGATCTTCCCCACTCCATAAAATAGGCCTTCAAGGATCTCTATAATATGGACTCTGATCGAGCCACTGTCAGTCTTATTGGATAGCGACTAGTGAGTTGTCTATTTTTCTTACACCTTTCATTGTTTCTATTATCATCAATGGATTTATTTTGTTGTGAGATTATATGAACTATTTTCAAGTTTCTTTTATCCTTGACCAATTTATTCTATTCTATCCTAGATTATAGGACAATAATGAATGGGGAGTCGAATACCAAGATAAGATAAGTGGTCTTGTGATTTTAACTTAAATTTGGGGTGCTTATATATAGTGTCATTATTTCACTCGCTAGATTTTCTAACAATTTCTTGTCAAAGTTATTTTTTATTGAATTAAATGAATCGGATTGACCTATACAACTCACAATACCATTTTTAGATTATTCAAGGCTAAGGACCTCAAATTCAAACTACCCCTTAGGTGTGTCATTAAATGATATTGAACCACCATGGGTGGCCTATGTAATTGATTAAACTTTTGAAATGTATTATTTACCCCTTTCTTGGGATGTTAAATGAAATGGTTAAACTGTAAAGTAGAATTAAATAAAGGTGGAATGGAATATCATGCCCCTGGGCCCTTGGTCATTGATCTATCTTTCTTAAGCTTAAGTCATTATTTATATCCTAATTCAAAATTGATGTGGATGGGAGGATTTAAGTGATGTTAGGCCTTTTAATCCTATGAATTTATTTTATCCTCCTACTAGGGTGAGTAAATTTTTTATACAAAAGTACTGGCCAATTGAGCTAAAATGTGAACTTAAGTGGCATTGTTATAATTTTAGCCCATGACCATTCATATTTCCATACCAAGAGTGAGAGGTGGGTTCCAATATTGGATCTCCATAGATATAATCTTTATGTTTTATTAATTAAATATGTATAATAAATTTTTTTATGTTCCTTGGGTGAGGTATTGCTTCTCATATAAACTCCATGGAAAGACTCATTTGGAATATAGCTTGTATATGCCCGACTGATTCTTGGATTCCTTTGTGGACAACCAAGGATGGACTCAAAGGAAAGGTTGTTATTATTCCATGATTGATACTTAGACTCCCTTTTCATACTTCTAAGGATGAACTTAGAGGGAATATTATTATATAATCCATTAGTGACTTGGGATCCCTATGTGTACCGCCAAGGACAGACTTAGAGGGAAATGACTTTTTCACTGTGCCTAGAGAAATATGAAGATTACTATGATGGATGCCTAAGATGGGATTGTAAGGTGTTTTATTTATATATTCCTAGAAAAATACCTAGTTACTAGCTTAGAATTTCAAATTATTGACTCAGGTTCATTTGAATTATTAAATTAAATGATTATATGACACATCTTTCCAGATAAATCACAATCTTGGATTCAGATAGATACTAACATTTTACAAATGACCTTATTATACACAAATTTTTGGATATGATACATGGGGTATTCTTTTGTTATAGTACTAGTCTTGGTACTTCATTAAAATTAAATTGTGATTGAATTATAACACAAAGATAGTCCGGATTTGTTTGAAGTAGGTAGCAGAGGATGGGTGTTCCAGGGGAACCTATACATATGTGGGTTATTTAATATCACACCTCATTTCCAACTTTATTATTACATGTAAACTATTTATTATATATTCATATACTGGATAGAATTTTACACCATTAGTTTTGGACAACTTATTTCTTCTCACACCCTACATGGGTTGTTGTTTGATACCCGTACAGACATCTTTGATGCTGATAGGGATAGGGGAATGCACCTTATTTGAAAGGCTTGATTTATTATAGCATGGGAGTGGGGGAACAGGAGACTGAGCTATGGATCATGATTCTATCTAAATATAATATTATTATATTTTGTTTATTTTTTTATACTTGTATATATGTGTACCTTCTTCCATGCCTTCCTATATTTTTCTTTCATATATCATGTCATGGTCATCATTTTGTACAATACATTGATGGATACAATCACATGGTTATTTATGTTAATGATGTTTAATTTTAAACTATTTTATTGTATTATATTATTCTTCCATCGATTTATGTGGTTACACCACTATGATACACTCTGATCATGATGGTATAGTCTCCCCACCATTCTAAGATAGATCCTCATTACTATTCGGCAGCCTCTGGTGTACGGGGACGCACGCTTCATTTCATGTGGACAACCGAGTTTGGTTACTATTGAGTGAACTGGGCCCAATAAATCAAAATTATATCATATATATACATTACATAGATATATTTAGATTCATCTATAATGGTATAGATATAAAATTAATTACACCATTTGTGGAGATAGTTGGTCATACGTATCCATGAATGGTGTTTTCATTTTTTTGATGGATGGAATGAAGGAAATATAAATAATAATTCAACTTTTATGAATCATTATTATATCATATAAATCATATATATTCATTAGATCCATTATCCTTTCTTTCCAAGTAAAATAGAAATGAAAAACCAATCGCATCACTTCATGGAGGCGGTAGTCCAGAAATACGCACAAGTGACATTATCATTTTCCATCGGTGTAGAATGTAAGAACCTAGATATGATATTATCATTATAGAAGAAAATTTATGACATAAGTATAATATATAAACTTTAAAACCATCATAATAACCACCCATTAAATATGGTGATTGAAAATGAATTGTACCACTATGTGGAGACAGTAGGTCGTACATACGTACAAGCGATACATTCACTTCCCATATGATAGAATGATGGGATATAATAGTATATTCACAATAGTAATAACATTTCAGAATATTGAGTTTACAAAATTTATTATTTCATGAAAACTACCACTAATTTAGTTGACATAGAATAAAAAACAAAGTGAAAGAGGTTAGGTAAAACGACTACCTATCTTTCGAGATACCTCCTTTAAATCCTTTCTTAAGGAACTTATAGTTGGTCTTTTGGGGAGATTAGCACCCCAAAAACATGTATAAGTATGTTTATAAGGAAATTCTACAATGAATGGTTGAACTAGATTACTCAAATTGGTGCAAAAAATAGAAATAAGGGGTGTCCTTTTATAACAGAGGGACAGGAAACACCTAAAATTTCGTAAAAGATAAAATTTTAAAAAAGTCATTCTCAATCCAAATGGTTCAAAATGACATATAAATAGAAATGGAATGAAATTTCTTACTATATATTATCTCATTTGTCCTATTTTAATATTTCTATGATTTTTAAGTAATTTAATAAATATTATTTTGATAAAATATCATTAATGTCAATTTTTAACACTATTCATTTAATTTTATTAATCTAAAAATTACCATCAAGACTCATTCAAAACTAGTTTTTGTCCCTATGTGATACAACAATGATATTTAAAAACATGAATGTGAAACTTTGGAACATCCTTTTTTTTAATATTATAAATTTCATTTTCAGGGAAAACGGTCCATTAAACAAATCAATTTCAAGCCTAAGGTGATTAGTGTTTAATTCCATTCATCCAATAAGAATTAAGATGAAAAATTATGGCTTCATCAATTAGTTTTTAACTAGATTAACTATCAAGGGTTGAGCCTATAAGGGGCATTTCTGCATGGAAGATCCTCTCAGTGGATTAGGGTTCATGTCCATCATCCCCTTACATCCTCCTGACATATTCTCATTCTTCCTAGACATGGTGCGTTGTTGATTCAAATTGTGTGGGGTTTCTGTCGCAGTGTGGTGTTCCTCTTGACCATCTCACAGTTTCGTGGACAAGCATGACCTTTGGATCTCTATTAGTGAATCCAATGTTTATCAACCTTTCATAAAGAAATCGGTTCGCAGGATATTTCGCCTACCACACTAGGCATTCTCATGCTTTTAATCGGGCTCCGATAGAGCTTCCCTCATTTATGTTTTCTGAATTTCATTCAAAATGGGGTACCTTTTCTCTCTGTTGCTGCTTTGTGGCTGGCCAAGTTTGTTGGAGCCTGATTTTGGATGGGTCATCATTGGAATTTTTTAGGGATTTTTCTAAGATGCAGAAGTCAGACGCCAAATCTATGAGTTCTGGTGGTAATTTCTCCTTGTCAGATCTCCCATTTGGTTTGTTTTTGGGTTTTTTTCTCTATGTTTTGTTTGGGTGGTACCCTAGTGTTCAATGGTGTGGTCGGTGTCGGATTCCCAAGGTTCTATGGTGGAGGCGGTCTGGAGTCTCGTGCGATAGGGGTGCTGCTCGAGGAATATTTTTATGATTATTGGTGATGTGTTGTATCGTGCTACATGATTTTTTTCACATGTCATTGTGTTCACGCGTCGTTTGGTGGGATATGTGCAGGGGGTTTGTGATGTTTTGGGCCATTTTTTGGGTGGGTCTAGTTCTAGACAAGGTTTCTTGACAAACCCGCTTATGGATGCTAGGGGGTGTGCTCTTGGTTCTCATTTCCCCTTAAAGTGGTTTTTATAGCTTCTTGTATAGATCTCACTCAACCAAAAAATGATTTATTTTAAAATCCAAAAAAAAATTGTTCCAAACTAGATTAACTTGATTTACCATTTATAAAGGTGAGAAATTTTACCATGGTTATTATCCATATTGATCAAAAATAAAAGGTCATATTTACAAAATTTGAAACTCCTAGTTATATTTATAGAATTAATTTTATAAAATTTAACACATATAAATATATGAAATTAATTTTAGTGTATGTGTAAAGAATGAAAAAAAATTACAAAAGTTCAGTTTTTAAGAAGAAAACAAGATTTTTTTTATCTCATTCTTGTTAAATGATTGTTTAAAACATTTGATTGAATATATTAGGATAAAAATACATTGCACACATAAAATTTGTTTTATAAAAGCAACTCCTTTTTTTAAAATGATTATTATTTTTATATATATAATTAATTTATAACCATTGAATTAATTTTATAAATTTGTAAGCCATACATTTTCATAATTTAGTTATTCATATTCATACCTTCTGATACAATATCTAGGTGATAACATATAATAATAATATTATAATATTGTACCATGTATTTGTATACTTATAGTTTCATGTAACGTAAGATATGAATGAAATAAATTTATTTCAAAAAAACTATTTCATAAAATCATGGGTTTTTACATTCTACCCCACCCACCCCATAAAATAAATTTTATAATTGAAATTCAACCCATTGATACAAAAAATGAGGATATCTATATTTCATTATATCCTCAGGTTCCCACACATCTTCCTCAAATTGGTGGTTTTTTCAAAAAACTTCGACCAGGTGAATGGTCTTATTTCATAGAACTCTTTCTCTATGATCAAGAATCTCCATCGACTATGCCTCATAAGCGTGATATTACTCCAGATATATCACCTCTGAGTTCAGTACATGTTAAGGATCATGTATATAAATCCTTAGAATAGATACATATAACTCATCATGAACTTGAGAAATATTTATTGGAAGGTCCAATCAATATGTTATCATCCCAATGCAATTAAGAATTTTGAAGGGACTAATATTTCTAGGGCTCATATTTCTATTCTTTCTAAATCTTATCACCCTATTCCATAAATATTTTAATATTAAAACCTTTTTACCAACATTAAACTCCAAATATTTTTAATGATTGTAAGTATAACTCTTTTACCAACATTGATATTCCCTAATATGCCACTAAATGGATCTAACCTTCTCTCCCATTTCTTTAGTAGGGTTGGGTCCCAATATCGTTCTTTCACGAAATTCGTTACAGCTCATTCGATTTCTATACTTTCTACTATAGAGGGACTCATAAAAAGAAATCTAAATGATGGAGTGAAATATATTGGTGTATAATAATTATAACAAAGGAAGGTGTTGATCCCAACCAACTTTGAATTCCATATAGTAATCTCTCAACATTTCCTATAGATTTTGAATATTTCTCTTAGACTGACCATCTATATAAGGATGATATCTCATATTGAAACTCAATTATTTATCCAAACACTGCTGAAGACTTCATAAGAAATTTAAGGTAATCCTTAGATCCCAATCAAATATAGTTAAATGTGGTACTACAGGGAGCCTTACAACTTCATTAATATATTTCCTAGAAAAATATTCCAAAAATAAATATTCTCTAATGGAAATAAAGTGTGTTTACTTTTTATGGTGATCGACTACAACCCATATGGAATTGTGTCATTTTTTCCTTTTGGGTAGTATAATGAATAAATCCATGGTGATGTTTTCCCATTTTCACTCTAGTATGGTAAATGGTTGTAACATCCCCTTAGAATTTTTTCTCTCAGTCTTAAATTTCTAACATACTAATAACTGAGATAAAAACTCTTCGATATGTCTCTTTATATCGTCCCATTACAAATATTCTTTCAAATATCTATATATCTTGGTATTCCATGATGAATAGAGAATGAAAAAATAGTAGCTTCTTCCAATTTCTCTTTATTCAAAACTAGTATATAGGGTACACAAACACAGTTCCTAAAACTTATCACTCCATTACAGTCATGTTTAAACTCATAAACATCTCTCATCTTCTTCTATATATCAACATCTTACTTTTTTACCTATTTAATCCTTAAGTGGATAAATGGTTGAACAATAATTTGAGGTGGATAATATTTTTCAACTTAATTTAATATTTATTATCACCATAATTTTCAAATCTAAGAATATTTAATCTTTTCTGATCCTCTTCAAAGAGAAGATAGCATGATCCTTTCAACTCAAATGCAGCATCCACCTTGTTTTAATTCCAAGGGTGGTAATGTATTGATAATTCATAATCTTTAATATGATCTAACTATATTATAGGGATAATATTAATATCCTTTTGATTGAATATATACTTTTAACTTTTTTTTATCAATAATATATATATATATATCAAAATTTTCTCCGTAAAGATGACGCCTCCATATATTGAATGACAAATTACCATAGCCAACTCCAAATCATGAGTTCGGTAATTTTGTTCATGAACCATAAATTTTCATGATCCATAAACTGTAACCATGTCATATTTTATGAGGAAACATCATGATAAATTCTTAATTTCATCTCTATATATTATTAACCCTTCTCTACTATAGGGTAATGTAAGCACTGATGTGCTAACTAGCCTTCTCCTTACTTATGGAAACATTATTCACATTCATATTTCCACAAATTTTGAAACAATTCTCCAAAAACCATCGATAATATCCATTTATACTAAGGAAAATATATATATCAGTTAGCTTGGTTTTTCTGGGACAACTTTCAATAGCTTTTTTCTTTGATAGATCCATAGATATACCATCTCTTGAGATTATACAACCCAAAAATGAAACTTTTTATTGCCAAAATTCACACTTTGTAAATTTTTCATATAGCTTCTTCCTTAATAGGGTCTTTCGAATAATACTCAAGTGAACTTCATGATATTACTTTCTCTTTGAATATATAATAATATCATCTATAATCACAACCAAAAACTAATCAAGGTAATATCTAAAGACTATATTTATTAAATCCATAAATATTTTGGGGGAATTAGTAATACCAAAAGTCATAACTATATATTTATAGTCTCCATACATTTTTCATAACGTTGTCATTGGTATATCCACCTTCTTGACCCTCAATTGATGATACACAAAATGATGGTCCATATTTGAAAAATATTGATATCTATGGAGTTAATCAAATAAGTCATCAATATGGTCAAGGGGATACATGTTCTAAATATTGATATTATCAAGATATCAATAAGAAATGCATATTCAAATTGGTACATAATTCTTTTTAAAAATAATAGGTTCATCCCAAGGTGACACACTTGTCCAAATGAATCCCTTGTCAAGAATCTCCTGGAGTTTCTTTTTCAATTCCTGCAACTCAATCAAGTATATTCTATATGGATTTTTTGAAATATCAGTAGAACCAGGAATGAGTTCTATTGAAACTAAACTTCAATATTCATTGGAAAACTAGTAAAATCATCCATAAATACATTGAAAAATTCCAAACCAATAGTAATACCTTCAATTTTGAGTTTCTCCTCAACAATATAATATTAACTCCACTTCTGAATAGGGATAAATACTGATACAATGGATGTGATTTCCACAAAATGTTCATATTTACTGTCACATTCATGGCTGATCATAGTTTGGTTCATAATATAAAATGTGAATTCCATTAATTTTAAATTTATGTGGTATATATATAAGAAAATATATTCTATTCCCAAAATAACATCAATCTCAACTAGAGGGAGGATATCAAGATTTTCAAGAATCATAATCCCACAAACTTAAACCATAGAAGAATCCTAGACTTGATATGTGATCATTTTACCATTAGTGAATTTCATTTCTAATTAAACATCTAATCATTGAGGTGGTATTATAATACCCTTAGAAAATTACTTATAAATAAAAAAGTTGGTAGATCCAAAATCAAATAATACATTAACAGTTCTACAGTGGATAATAAGTGTACCTTTGACCATGTCATCAACACACCCTTCATATTAAATAGTTATTTCATGAGATTACCCTTTATTTCTAGAATTAAGAGGTTGTTAATGAAAATCATCATAAATAAACTTTAGATTTGGGCACAGGTTATCTTAATTACCATTCTCATGTAATTTGAAACAATAGGTTGTGTGTAGTGAATTCTATGGATATTTATCTTTATTCATATAATTAGATAAATTATTAAAATCACTACAATATTATGTCACTCAATGTTCATCCACTCCACACTTAAAACATTTATTATTAATCTTAACATAATATACACCACATTTCCTTCTACACTTTGATCATAAAGGAAGTCTTATCTTCCTCTCTCCATGGTTTTTATAATTTCCTTTGAATTTTATGTTTCTTCTCTTAACAAAAACATGGGATTGATGGGGAACTTCAATATCTATTTCCAACATGATAGCACATCAAATGATTAATTCATAGATAATAAATTCCTTTTGGATAATCTTCTATAGATAATTTTTTTAATCCACTGAAGAATCAATCAACCTTAATTTTAGGTTGGATGATAATTCCATAAGTGTACCGCAAAAGTTTTGTCATGAACCTTCCTCGGGGCCCGTGTCGTGACTACCCCAAGCCCGCATTCCATAGGCCAGGGGCTGGAGACTAGCACCAAGGCATAAATCCCAGTAAAAAGGGAAGGCATTGCCTTTGTAAAGTAAACAAACACCACAGAGAAAGCAAGCAGTAGAAGTAAACACTAAGTAAAAACTGAGTACAACAGTAAGTGCGGAAAAGTAAGTGGGCCAGTATACAAACCCAAACTGAAAGTATAGTACAACTGGAAGGGAAAACAACAACTGAAAAGTAAAGCCGCACGGCCGAGCTGTTCACTGGAAATCCCACCTGAAGGGTGGGTACAGATAGCCTCCACTGCTCCTCGGGTCCAGCCGACCGCTCCGAGTACGTTCCGCCCTGTGGTCCACCTCCAGGTATCGTCCTGCTCCGCAAGCCTCAACCACGATCAGCGCTATCCGTCGTCTGCAACCAACATAATGTAGTGCGGGAATAGCCCATGTAGGGGTGAGTATAAGCTACTCATAGGGACCCCGAGACCCCCGAGGGTCTCCCAGAATCCACAAAGGATAAACAACCACGAAGTAACATCTGACACTGCTTAGGTATATGCCTATACATATACCTAAGTCATCAATTCTCGTTCGTCTCTAACATCCAAGCCCAAGTACAACCCAGTCCACACAGGAAAGAAAAACGTAAATCCACACAGGATAGCACAACACAATCCACATAGGAAAGAAAAACAGGATTCAGCTCACACAAGTACACATCTTCGTATGACGATAGAGATGATCAGTTATGTCCACTGATTCATCTAAGCTGTCAAACCCACAAAGGATCGATAGGTACTAACCCCCGCAATGACCCATATAGGATCTGACCCAAAATGGATCGTTAGGTAACTAACCCCTGCAAAGACCCACACAGGATCGGACCCACACAGGATCTGTAGGCGCTGGCTCACACAGAACCGCTGAGCATTAACCCACACAGGATTGGACCCACACAGGATCGGTAGAAATGATCCATGTAGGATTACTGAGTGCTGTAGTCGTTGCCGTCTAATCCACTGAGGATCTCTGTACAGTCGTCGTCGTCGTCACAGTCGCAAACGCAGCTAGCTCTAGGGTTTCCTCACACAACAAGCTCGTTCGGGAGGGTCCGCTCCACGAGCCGCGAGGCTGATACATCAACTGACACAAAGTCCAGAGTTGATGTATCCAAAAGTTCTGTATCGTCAACAGGAACTCAGCGTCACAGATGGCGCGTCAATCGGACGCCCGGTCTGGAAGTTATTGGCTTTTTCATCCCAGGGGCCCAGTTGGTTTTTAAGTCAAATCCAACCCGACTGTACTCCACCTGCGTCCAAAACTCGGGCGAAGTAAGCCAAAATATCTGTCTCACTAAGAGGAAACCATCAAAGTCGACGGCACGTCAATCGGACGTCCGGAGCTCAAGTTACGAACGTTTCCGCTCCGAGGGCCCGGTTGGTCTCATGTACGAACCAACTCAGCCGAACCCAAAGTATTCCGAAACCTTGAGTGCGATATAAAGAAACGACCTTCTCGATCCAAGTATCGCATCGCAACTGACGGTACGTCGATCAGAGGCTCGTCGCACAAGTTATGGGTGTCCGACCGGAAGGGATTCGATATTAAGGGGTTCGGGCCCGGTCCGACCCGGCCCGATACCCCCAAGGTTGGCCCGAACCGGGTCCGGGTCCAGCCCGCTTCGGCGCGGTCCGTCCTGGGCACGCTGTCCAGGTGCTCGTCCAAACGGTCGAGCCGTTTGAAGGGGGGGCACCTGCCCCCTGGCTTTTCTAACCGTGGCCCCATTAAGGGGGGGCGCTTGAGCTGGCCGCCGAGGGTTTTTAACCCCCGGCCTTCCCTTGTCTGGCAGGCCCACTCTGTTCGGCCGGCTTCTACTGCCACGGACCGGCGACGGATGGTCCCCCCTTGTTTCTACGCCGGCGGCCCGGAACTGGTCGCTGGTCTCCCTGCTCCGCCGCGGCCCAGAACCGGCCGCGACCTTGGTTCATCTAGTGCGGCGCGACTGCGCCGCACCCCTACGCCGCGGCCCCGCTCCAGCCGTGGTGTCTTCGGGTTTCTCCGACGCGGAGCGATGGTGTCGCATCCTTGTTTGATTTCACGGCGTGGAGCGACGGCGCTGCACATTCCTTGCCGCACGATCCCTCGCGTTGCGACAGCACCACGCCATTCCCATTCCAATCCAAATTATAAACACAACATAGATAAGAGAGGAGGGTCGGCCGTGTTTGTGCGGTCCATCCCCCTCACGTTAATCAATAGAAAATGCTCATAATTCACGAAGAACGTCAAGGTAGAAATCATGAACAAAAATAAAAAAAATAACCCCTACCTCGTCAAAAAATATGGGTGAGGATTCGTCGCAGAGATAACTGTCGCGGGAAGAGGCGTCGCGGAAGGAGACGCCGCAGAAGGAGACGTCGACATCCGAGGAATTTGGCGTTCTTCGCGTTCTTCGCGTTCTTCGTGTTCTTCGATGAAGAGGATGAAGAAACTCAAGTCTCCCTTATATTTTCTCCCAAATCTCTCAAGCAACAATCCTCCAACCCAAAATAAAATAAGTCCCTTACTTATTTTATTAACACAACTTAAGGTTTGAAATTCAAAAGTTTGAATTAAACCACATAATTAATTATCACAAGTTGTCAAAATTAATGAAAGGTTATGGAAGGTTAGAGAAGGTGAAGGGGTAGGGTTTTTGTGGGCCCCACCACCCTCATAACCTCCAAATGGAAGTTGGGTGGTTTCCCCCAACTTCCACCCCAAGAATTAAACCACTTAGAGTAAAATAAAAATTGTAGTTAAATTTTTATTTTAACTTCAACAATTTTTATCAACTTCTCTCGTGAAAACGCAACTCCGGAAAAGGTGTTCCTAAGCAATTACCAGTGCTGCGAATCCATCGGTGCCCTCGGAATTATATTCCGAGCACTGGTTCAAAAGTTAGAGAAACCCGCTCGTTCGTTCACTGAACGTACCCGAGCCAAACTTCGGAAAATGATTCTGGGCACACCGGGCCTCGGAATCATGTGTCGTTAGAAACTGCGTCCTTGTAAAATCCGAAATAAAATTAAGCAAAAAAAATTCCTTGAATTTTACGTGTCTTAACATTACTCGCACCTCAGGTATTTACATCCCCGTAAAGATACATCATAAGCTAGGGAAACAAATGTGGGTACTGAGCACGCATCTGAGCCTCCCGCTCCCAAGTGCTCTCCTGGAGATTCCCGTGCTGCCATCTGATGTGCACTAGAGTAATCGACCGTCCACGTAGGACCCGCTCCTGTCGACCCTCGATCTCCACTGGGACCTTCGTAAAAGTCGCCTCATCATCAACATCCAGCTACCCATGGTCAATGATATTCATCGGGTTGTGCATGTATCTCCTCAGCTGAGATTCATGGAAGACGTCGTGCACCCGGTGCAACTGAGGTGGTAGAGCCAGGAGATAGGCCACCTCGCCAATCCTGCTGAGGACCTGGAATGGTCCGATGAAGGGTGGAGACAACTTTCCGCCTCGGCCAAATCTCTGTAATATAATTCAAGGTGAGATACACAAGAAGACGTGGTCTCCATCCTCAAACTCTAGTGGCCTCCGCCTTCTGTCAGCATAAGACTTCTACCGGCTCTGAGCTGTCCCCATCCGCTCCTGGATGACCTGGACCTTCTCTGTCATGGCCTGGACCATCTATGGTCCCATAAGTGCTGACTCCCCAGGGTCTGTCCAGCACAACGGTGATCTGGAAGGTCGGTCGTACAACGCCTCGTATGGTGCCATCCTGATGGTGGAGTGGTAGCTGTTGTTGTACGCGAAATCCACCAAGGGTAGGTGGTCCTCCCAACTGTGACCAAAGTCGAGGACACATGCAAAGAGCATGTCCTCGAGAGTCTGAATGGTCCTCTCTGTCTAACCATCCGTCTGAGGGTGAAAGTCTGTGCCTAGACGTAGTTGTGTCCCGAACGCCTCCTGCAACCCCTTCCAAATCTGGGAAGTAAAGCAATCATCTCAATCGGAGACGATAGATTATGGCACATCGTGAAGCCGTACAATGTCCTGAACGTAGAGGCGTCCCAAGCTCTCCATTGAGCCCTACTCTCTAATGGGTAAGAAGTGAGCCGACTTGGTGAGTCGGTTGACAATCACCCAAATGGATTTGTGACCTCTGGAAGTGCGTGGAAGTCCAGTCACGAAGTCCATAGATATCCCGTCCCACTTCCACTCTGGGACCTCCAAGGGTTGTACCAAGCCTGCTGGTACCTGGTGCTCTGCCTTCACCTGCTGGCAGGTGAGGCATCGAGAAAGGAACTTCGCCACAGCCTTCTTAATGCTCGACCACCAGTGCTGTCGTCTGAGATCCTGGTACATCTTCGCTACTCCAGGATGTACCGCCAAAGGAGAAGTGTGAAACTCTCTTAGCACCTCCTCCCGTAAATAAACTGGTGCCAAGGTACATCCTCTAAAAAGGACATCATGCTCTGCTCCAAAGGAGAAACCATCAGGTGCATGTCCTGAGGATATTTTTGCACGCCGCGTCTCACAGTCAGCGTCCCCACGTTGTGCCTCTCTGACCTGCTGCAGTAGTGGAGGGGTGACTGTGAGGGACTGAAGGAAGGATCCTCCATCTCTATCCATGAAGGATATCTGCAAAGCGGCTAGCTGCTTTGTCGCCTCCTCAAGTATCTGAATTCCCGTCCTTTTGCTGAGAGCATCGGCTACTACGTTCCCCTTCCCAAGAGTATAGACTATCTCAAAGTCATAGTCCTGAAGGAACTCGAGTCATCGCCGTTGTCTCAGGTTTAGTTCCTTCTGACAGAAGATTTACCTGAGACTCTAATGATCAGAAAAGACTGTAAAGCGCTCGCCCATCAGGTAGTTCTGCCACGTCTTCAGAGCGAAGACCACTACTGATAACTCCAGGTAATGGGTAGCGTAGTTCTGCTCATGCGGCCTCAACTGCCGTGATCCATAGGCGATCACCACCCGCTTCTACATCAGGACACACCTGAGTCTGGTCCCTGATGCATCGCAGTAGACTACGTACCCTACTCCCTCCTCCGGAAGCCTCAATATAGGGGAGCTGGTCAATCTCTGTCTCAACTCCTAGAAGCTCTGCTGACATCTGTCTGTCCACACAAAGGGTTTCCCCTTCTTCGTCAAAGCTGAGAGTGGTGCTGCAACTCTGGAGAAGTCTGGCACAAATCTCCGGTAGTATCCAGCTAGTCCCAAGAAACTCCACACCTCCGTCATGCTCCTGGGTGGCTCCCAAGCTAGCACTGCCTCGATCTTCGTAGGATCCACTGCAACACCCGCCTCAGAGATGACGTTCCCCAAGAAGTGGTCCTCGCGTATCCAGAACTGACACTTAGAGAGATTTCCATAAAGATGGTGCTCTCGGAGTGTGTCTAGTACAACCCGCAAGTGATAGGTGTGCTCCTCCTCAGTCGTCGAGTAAATAAAAATGTCGTCGATGAAGACCACGACAAATCGATCGAGGTATGGCTGAAAGATCCTGTTCATGAGGGCCATGAACACTGCTGGAGAATTGGTTATTCCGAATGGCATAACCAAGAACTCATAGTGGCCATACCGACATCTGAAGGCCGTCTTCTGCACATCCTCATCCCGAACTCTGAGCAGAAGATAGCCTGAACTGAGATCTATCTTTGAGAACCACTGTGCTACCTTGAGCTGATCGAAGTGGTCATCAATCCTTGGTAGCGGATACTTGTTTCTTACTGTCACCTGGTTCAGGCAATGATAGTCGACACAAAGTCGCAAGCTCCCGTCTGCCTTCTTGGGGAACAATATCGGGGAAGCCCAGGGTGAAACACTGGGTCGGATGAAACCCTTGCCCTGCAAGTCCTCCAACTGCACTCGTAGCTCTCGAAGCTCAGCGGGGTCCATCCGATATACTCGAGTCGATATCGAGGTTGTCCCGGGGTATAGGTCAATATAAAAGTCTACCTCTCTTCGAGGAGGTAGTCCTGGAATGTCGTAGGGAAAGACATCTGCATACTGATCCACCACTGCAGGAAAACCAGGACTTCGCACGTCAACTGCACCTAGGATGAGGCTAGCCAACTGATTAGTGATGGGTTGTCCTCTATTCTTTGAGAGTCCATCATGTGCTGCAAAGGCTCCCTTCTCACCGGTGAAGGTGAACCTACTCCTGTCGCTGCGTACACATCGCACCTTGCGCCTAATACAGTTGATCTGAGCATGGACTGTAGATAACCAATCCATGCCCAAGATGACGTCATAAGGCCTCGACGCCACTATAAGAAGATCCCAGCCGAAGCTCTCGCCTCCTAGAGTAAGCTCACACTGCCGGAACCAGTGCGTAATCATCGAGTCTGCACCCGTAGGAGTCTCTAGCTGTAAGGATCGAGCCAACGGCTCTGTCGGAATCTCCGAGCATCGAACAAGGGCAGCGGATATGAAAGAATGACTCGCTCCTGTGTCTATAAGAACTGCAGCAAGGGTTGAATAGACATAGATAGTACCTCGAATCATCTCGGGCGCGCCGTGGTCGTAGGCCTCCGATGCCTAGAGTTGTGCCTGTCTCTGCCCGCCAGCTCCCTGTGGCCGGGGTGGACCTCCTGGTGGTGGTGGTGGTAGAGCCTCAAAGCGTCTCCCACCACCTGCTACTTGGCCTGCTCCTCTGCCTCGTCCGCCTGCTCCCTGCGGACCGCCACGGTCGACCCTCTGCCTCTGCCTGGGTGGTCCCTCAACCGTCTGCTGCTCCTCAGCACGGCGGGTCGGGCAGTCACGAGCCATGTGGCCCTGCCCGCTGCATGAGTAGCACTGCCTGCCTCTCGAAAGACTGGCCCCGCACTGTGTGCCCCGCAGAGCTGAGCCAGTGTCCTGAGGTTGTCTGCATGAGGGTATAGTCTTCCTAGACCCATGAGTCATCCATCGACTACCTGCTGCAGAAGAGTCTGCTACGTGCCGCCCTGCGGTGGGTCTCGGCGCTGATGAAAGCTCAGCAAGAAAGCTCTCGATCAAAAGGGCTCACTCCAGTAATCCTTCCTGGGTCGGAATGCTGAGGGAGATCAGCAATGCCCTGATCTCATGCCTCAATCCCTGCTCAAAGGTCCAATCCCGGAAGAATGGGTCTCGTACCATGTTTGTCGAGTAGCGCGAGAGATCGGTAAATCTCACCGAGTACTGGGCGACCGACAACATGCCATGCCGCAGCTGAAGAAGCTCCTGGATGAGCACCGCATGGAGGGTGGCCGGCACGAACTCTGAGTGGAAGAGGATCTCAAAGTCTGTCCAGAGGAGAGATGCCTCATCGTGCACCTGGAGCATCAAGCTCCACCATCGGCCTGTTGCCGCGTGCAGTAGGCTCGCTGCGAGGATCACCATGAGGTCTGTTGGTGTCCTCACTAAGGGGAAAACTCATACCACTGCCTCCAGCCAGTCCTCGGCTGCCTGGGGGTCCATCTCCCCGCGGAACCTGGGCGATCGCTGGCGCTGGAACTCATGCAATGCACTAAGGCGACGTGCATCGTCAGCGGCTAGGGCTGGTAGCATCGGTGGCTCGGCGGGTAAAGGTACCGCCGGTGCCTCAGCTGTCAAAGGGCCATGTACCAGGGCCTCGTCGCTCGGTGGGTTGTCGTCACGCTAAACTCTCGGAACCCTAGCTGGCTGCCATCGTGGGGCCATCCTGAAAAGGAAATAGGTGCACCACAGTCAAAACAGTATACCTGGTGAGCTGACACAAAGTAATCACAAAGAAAACATGAAACACACATGCAATCAATGTTTTCGTGCATTAAGTCAGAAATCAGAAGTTAGGGTCTTGGTGTACAGATACGTCGGCCACCGCACCAACACTGGACTCCCTGGACTGATAACCACACCCAATACACTTAACACTATTGCTTCACATAGAATAAGATCAGAGTCCAAAGTTCTGCGGTAGAACCGAACTCCTCTGATACCAATTTGTCACGACCCATCCTCAGGGCCCATGTCGTGACTACCCCAATCCCGCATTCCATAGGCCAGGGGCTGGCGACTAGCACCAAGGCGTAAATCCCAGTAAAAATGGAAGGCATTTCCATTGTAAAGTAAACAAACACCACAGAGCAAGAAAGCAGTAGAAGTAAACACTAAGTAAAAACTGAGTACAATAGTAAGTGTGGAAAAGTAAGTGGGCCAGTATACAAACCCAAACTGAAAGTAATGTACAACTGGAAGGGAAAAAAGTAACTGAAAATTAAAGCTGCAATGCCGAGCTGTTCACTGGAAATCCCACCTGAAGGGTGGGTACAGATAGCCTCCACTACTCCTCGGGTCCAGCCGACCGCTCCGAGTACGTTCCGCCCTGTGGTCCACCTCCAGGTATCGTCCTGCTCCGCAAGCCTCAACCACGATCAGTGATGTCCGTCATCTGAAACCAACACAACGTAGTGTGGGCATAGCCCGTGCAGGGGTGAGTATAAGCTACTCAGTAGGGACCCCGAGACCCCTGAGGGTCTCCTAGAATCAACAAAGGATAAACAATCACGAAGTAACATCTGACACTGCTTAAGTATATGCCCATACGTATACCTAAGTCATCAATTCTCGTTCGGCTCTAACATCCAAGCCCAAGTACAACCCAGTCCACATAGGAAAGCAAAACGTAAATCCACACAGGATAGCACAACACAATCCACATAGGAAAGAAAAACAGGATTCACCCCACACAGGTATACATCTTCGTATGACGATAGAGATGATCATATATTTCCACTGATTCATCTAAGCCAACGGACTCACAAAGGATCGATAGGTACTAACCCCCGCAATGACCCACATAGGATCTGACCCACAAAGGATCGTTAGGTAACTAACCCCCGCAAGGACCCACACCGGATCGGACCCACACAGGATCTGTAGGCGCTGGCTCACACAGAACCACTGAGCGCTGACCCACACAGGATTGGACCCACACAGGATCGGTAGCACTGATCCACGTAGGATCGCTGAGTGTTGTAGTCGTCGTCGTCGAATCCACTGAGGATCTCTGTACAGTCGTCGTCGTCGTCACAATCACAAACGCAGCCAGCTCTAGGGTTTCCGCACACAACAAGCTCGTTTGAGAGGGTCCGCTCCACGATCCATGAGGCTGATACATCAACTGACACAAAGTCCAGAGTTGATGTATCCAAAAGTTCTGTATCGTCAACAGGAACTCAGCGTCACAGACGGCTCGTCAATCGGACGCCCGGTCAGGAAGTTATTGGCTTTTTCGTCCCAGGGGCCCGGTTGGTTTTTAAGTCAAATCCAACCCAACTGTACTCCACCTACATCCAAACCTTGGGTAGAGTAAGCCAAAAGATCCGTCTCACTAAGAGGAAACCGTCAAAGTTGACAGCATATCGATCGGACGTCCGGAACTCAAGTTACTAGCGTTTCCGCTCTGAGGGCCCGGTTGGTTTCGTGTACGAACCAACTCGGCCGAACCCAAAGTATTTCGAAACCTTGATTGCGATATACCGAAACGACCGTCTCAATCCAAGGATCGCATCTCAACTGACAGTGCGTCGATCGGAGGCCCGTAGAACAAGTTATGGGCATCCGACTGGAAGGGATTCGGTATTAAGGGGTTCGGGCCCGGTCCGACCCCACCCAATACCCCCAGGGTCGGCCCGAACTGGGTCGACCCGAATTGGGTCCGGGACTGGCCCTCTTGGGCACGGCCCGGCCCGGCCCGGCCAGGGCACGGCCTAGCCTGGAAGACCGACCAGGCAGCCGGCCCGGCCTGGGCGCGGCGCGTTGGGCGCGCTGGCCAGGCGCTCGGCCAAACTGTCGAGCCGTTTGAAGGGGGGGCGCCTGCCCCCCTGGCTTTCATAACCGCGGCCCCATTAAGGGGGGCCGCTTGAGCTGGCCTCCGAGGGTTTGTATCCTCCGACCTTCCCTTGTCCTTCTGGCCCGCCCTGGCCGGCCGGCTTCTGCCTCCACGGACAGGCGACAGCTGGTCCCCCCTTGTTCCGACGCCGACGGCCCGGAACCGGCCGTTGGTCTCCCTACTCCGCCGCAGCCCGGAACTGGCCGCGGCCTTGGTTCGTCCGGCACCGTGCAATGGCGTTGCGCCCCTCCGCCGTGGCCCCGCTCCGTTTGCGGTGTCATCGGGTTTCTCCAACGCGGCGCGACGGCGTCGCGTCCTTTTTCGATTTCACGGCGCGGCGCGACAGCGCCATGCATTCCTTGCCGCACGTTCCCCCGCGGTGCGACGAAACCATGCCATTCCCATTCCAATCCAAATTAGAAACACAACATAGATAAGAGAGGAGGGTCGTCCATGTTTGTGCGGTCCGACCCCCTCACGTTAATCGATAGCAAATGGTCATAATTCACGAAGAACGTCAAGGTAGAAATCACGAACAAAATTAAAAAAAATAACTCCTACCTCGTCGAACAAGTTGGGTGAGGATTCGTCACGGAGATAACCATCGCGGGGAGAGGCGTCGCGGAAGGAGACGTCACGGAAGGAGACGTCGCGGAAGGAGACGTCGACCTCCGAGGAATCCGGCATTCTTCGCGTTCTTCGCGTTCTTCGTGTTCTTTGACGAAGAGGGTGAAGAAACTCAAGTCTCCATTAGCTTTTCTCCCAAAGCTCTCAAGCAACAAGCCTCCAACCCAAAATAAAATAAGTCCCTTACTTATTTTATTAACACAACTTAAGGTTTGAAATTCAAAAGTTTGAATTAAACCACATAATTAATTATCACAAGTTGTCAAAATTGATGAAAGGTTATGGAAGGTTAGAGAAGGTGAAGGGGTAGGGTTAGTGTGGGCCCCACCACCCTCATAACCTCCAAATGCAAGTTGGGTGGTTTCCCCCAACTTCCACTCCAAGATTTAAACCACTTAGAGTAAAATAAAAATTGTAGTTAAATTTTTATTTTAACTTCCACAATTTTTATCAACTTCTCTCGTGAAAACGCAACTCGGGAAAAGGTGTTCCTAAACAATTACCGGCGCTGCAAATCCATCGGTTCCCTCGAAATTCGATTACGGGCACCAGTTCAAAAGTTAGAAAAACACGCTCGTTCGTTCACTGAACGTACCCAATCCAAACTTCGGAAAATGATTCCGGGCACACCGGGCCTCGGAATCAGGTGCTGTTAGAAACTGCGTTCTTGTAAAATCCCAAATAAAATTAAGCAAAAAATTTTCCTTGAATTTTACGGGTCTTTACAAGTTTTGTAAAATTTTCCACATATGTATGAACATATTCATCCTCCTTCCATATTAACTATCGTAATTCCTCCTACGTGTTTTTAAGAATACATGGAATGTACTTATTGATAAATATAATATTAAATCCATCCCAATATATGAAGCCAATGTCATATTGTTCCCTCATTTTCTTGATACGTTTAAACTATTGATTGGATTCATCTTCCAAATGATAAACATCCAAAATAAATTTTTCATTATCTAAACACTGGAGAATGGAAAATATCCTTTTGATGGTACTTATCCATTTATTAAAAATTAGTGGATTTGAGGTCCCTAAAAAATAAGTTGGGAGTTGCCTCATTAAATAATAAATAAAATATTTAACCCTCCTTTGATCATTCGGATTATCAGCAGGATTTATATCTTGAGAAAATTGTGTGATCATGGAAATGTTATTTTCCATTCCAATTCATATAATGTTTTCTTTATTATGAGAAAAATCATTTAATTCTCCATGTCATTCAGTATTAATATGATTCCTTCAGGATCCATCCATCAACGAAAACCAAAATAATAGTTTGAGAAACATTAATCAAAAAAATAAACTAAATAACCATGAAAAGTCATTTATAGGAGGTCTAAATCATGACACCTTATTATCATTCTATGACACCTTAGATTTAACCAAGTTCATTCATGATCATTACAGAACATTAGTATTTTATCCTATACTTATAATTTTCACTGGTTTTCTCACTAAAATTTTCTCATCCTAGTTTCCAATGGGTAACTAAACAATTCTCCAATACTAATTATAATTACACATATTTCCATACATAAATATCACATCTTCTTAGATGAATATTATTTAAAAAACAAGAAGATACATGCTATACTTGTACATATATAGTGAATTTAGAAACTAGGGCACATAAACAACTAGTTCATAATTGAACTTCATAATATCCCACTTATTTATTCAAAAATATTACCCTTCTTAGACATATCATACATAATAAATTTGTTCATAAATTGGGAAAAGGGGTCGTAATAAGGGGTGAGCTTTAATGATCAATAAGGGTAAACAAGGGAGATATTTATGATAACATAAGAATTATATGAGAATAAGGGTATGATAACGTGATTTTAACATTATAAATACATTTCCTACTTATCATATATCATAATCATGAGTCATAGCATAAATATTGGTAGTTATTAAGATATGAATCATTAAGGAATAAAAGAACATGATCCATGATAGAGTAACATTGTCATAGGACATGGTATTATAGAATACACATAAACATAGAAATTTTTATGTCTAGCATACCCACTAATACATTTATAACATGTTAATCTTGATCTTATAACACCTATACCTACATTGGACTTTGGATAACCTCTCAAATACCCTATTTTGGGATTTGGACAACCTCCCATGTACCCTTTGATCTCACTGAACATTTATCATTACCAAATGAATTTTTGGGAGATATATGTCCCATCAATAACATAATTAAAATAATATATATGTGTTTTATAATATCATAAAATATTCAACATATCAAAATCCATTAAAATAATTGGGTTTCATAAACATTTCATCAAAGAATAACTCTTAGAAAAGGAATGGATTTCATAAAAATATTATCATCATAATAATAAACCATCCAATGAAATAATAATGATTGTATCATTGGATTATAACCCTAATAATTCTTAATTAGTATCAAATGATGTCATCTTATATGTAAAATGATTTTAAAATATCATTTGAAAATTTTCTTGAGGAAAATGACCAATCCATTATCCAATCACTTCTTTAAAATATAAAAATTCCCAAAAAAGTATTATGGAATAAGTTTTATTTTAAAATAACAATGGATAATTTTAAAGTAAACTTCAAATAATTGGGTAGTCATGATGGTGATAAATTCTATTCGTGACATATAACTTAAAATAAAACATTCCTTTATACTTTTGTAAAAAAACATAAAGTTCCGTGTTCGAGAAATGAGAAGAAGATTCATTTTTAACCTTTTTTTTAAATTCAAAAATTGGTAAAAATTAATATAAAAAATCATTGTAGAATAGTAAAAAAATTCTTTAAATCATTTTTAAAAACATGGACATAGATTAAAATGGTTTTTCAACCTAAGAGAAACAAATTTTAATTTTATTAAAAATATATTTTCAGTCTCTTGAGAACTTAAGGTGAGTAAAATAAAAGGAAAACATGTATTTTTGATAAATTAATATAGGATAATAAAATTAATGATTTCATTGAGATATATATCATAATACTTACTTATCATAACATAACCATAAATAGTGAGATTATAACATTAAACTCTTACCTCATTGGAAACATTTGAATCATAAGTCCCATGAAAGTAACCACCATATATGGATATGTAAATCACCATAAAAGTAAAAATGATAGTCATAGAAAATATTTATGGAAATTATATACACCACATAAAATAACAAGTTTTGTATAAGGAATGTGTCACATGGAAGCAAAATGAAATGAAAATCCCTTACCTTGAGTTCCACTTTCATTGAAAGCATTATAACCTCCTATATAATAAATTTAAAATTATTTTACTTCTATACCATGATCACATAAATTTTTTTTATATCATATATATTCCATATATATATATTCATCCATAATGGTAGAGATAGAAAATGAATTACATTATTCATAGACACGATAGCTCATACGTATGTATGAATATTGTTTTCATTTTTTGATAGATGGAATAAAAGAAAGGTAAATAATAATTAACCTTTAAAGAATAATTATTATATCATATATATCATATATATTAATTAGATACATCCTATATACTATTCAATTAAAATATAAATATAAATGAATCACATTGATTTTTGTTGGTGGTAGTCCATAGGTATGCAAGAGCGACGTAATCGTTTTTCATTAGTTTGGAAGATAAGAAGGTATATAAGATATTATGATTCATCAAGAATAATTATTTAATAAATATAATATATAAACATTTAACATATCATAATAACCATCGAGAAAATATGTTGGTGGAAAATGAATTGAACCTCTAAGTGGAGGCAGTAAGTCGTACGTACTTACAATAGATACTTTCACTTCTAATTTGATGGAAAGAGGGTGGATAATGGTAATTTCAAAATAATAATAAATATTTTTTATTTTAGGTATAATTAATTTATAATTTTATGATAAATACCATTGATTTATAGTAATTATAATTAAAAATAAATTGAAAGAGGTTGGGTAAAACATCAACCACTCTTTCGAGAGACCTCCTTTAGATCCTTTATTAAGGAACTTAGGTTTGCGGTTTTTGGGAGATCCAAACCTCCAAATGTTGTGTAATGATGTTGAGAAGAAATTTTTTTAGGGGATAATTGATCAATATGGATATAATTGGGTTTTAGAATAGAAATAATGGGTTTCCTACTATAAGGGATGTAGAGGACACACATGGAAGTTTTTAAAAGATTAAATTATAATAAAGTCATTCTCAATAAAAATGGTTCCAAATGGCCTATAAATATAAATGGGATGAAATGTAAACCATATTATATCACCTTTATCATATTTTTAATATTTTTATGATTTTTAAGTTGTTAACTAAAATATTATTTTGATAAAATATCATTAATGTCAATTTTGACTCTATTTATTTATTTTGAATTAAAATAAGTAAATAAAAAGGTAAAATTAGAATATAATTTATTAAAATAAAAATAATATGTCATAATAATCTTAAGAAATCTTATAACACACTATCTCAATCAAATTATGATTCTTTTGATATATTTAAAACAATTTATTATATTTTTTTATTAATTGTAGTAACATTGTATCAGTGTTCAATAAGCACTAAAAGTCCTTATATAATTATTAAAAATTATAAATAATTTTCAAAAATGAAAATAATTTCACTAATCTAAAAATTACTATTAATATTCATTCATAAATTGGTTTTTTCTATGTGAATACATAAAATATATTTAATACTAAGAGTGGGACACTTTGTATGTTTTTTTTAAATCTTCTAAATGTCATTTTCATAGACCGGTTTCCATTAAACAAGTCAATTTCAATCCTAATGTGGTAAGGGTTGAATTCCATTTAAATAATAATAATTAAGATAAAATAATATGTCCTTATAATAAATTTTTAACCATGATTAACCCAATTTACCTTTTTCTAAGGTGATAAATTTTAGCATAGGAACTAATTATATTGGAAAAAAATAAAAGAGACTCATTTACCAAATTTTAACCTCATAATTATCACAACTCCCTCCCAAAAAATTATACCCCTTCTAAGATATCAATGGGAGAAGAGATATAGTAACCCCTGATTCCCGCCTCCAGTATGCCCTAGGTTAGCGACTACAGCTGAGGGTATAACAAACATGCAGATGGGAGGCATTACCCTCAAAGTGAAACAGATGAAAAAGAGAGAGATAATATAGAAACCAACAAACTCTAACTCAGAATTTAATATAAAAGAAAACATAGTGAACATATGTAATGTCGTTCTAGAATTACTACACCTGAAATGAAACTGCAAGTACCAAAAAAAAAGTAAAGATGATAGCAACCATGAATTATAAACAACTCCTACAAAACCCCCAAACTAGTAGTAACCAACCTAATATTCAACCTATTCCAACTGACCAGAAAATTTTTTAATATATACATAGGGTGAGTAAAACAGTTTACATTGTAGGATCCTCCCTGGAGCCTCTCGTGAAAAAGGTAAATAAAGCATGCCAAAGCACAGTGAACAACAAGTGAAACTAACTCGTCGCCCATACAGGTATACTATGCTCCGAGCCTCACCATGGATAATATCCCCAAGTATCACGTACAAGTAAATATAATAAACAATATCAAGGGTACCCCTCTACTGCTTCCCCATTAGTTTTCCTCTCTACCTAAAAATTTCAGGTTCTGAGCATCTCTCTCCAAAAAGGCTAGCATACATACACCTAGGTGAATCACCACAACATTAACCTCATGCAACACATCACTATATCCACATAACCAAAGTAACCAAGTAGTTTTCGGGAGCCACCACATCCCATATAATGTGTATCACATATCAAGTATTATACATCAAGCCATTACATAAACATCCTCAAGCTATAACATCCTATACACATTGTACATATAATATTCCTTAGGAAACTATTTTCAAACAACATGTGTTTGAAATAACCACAAGCCATTATATCCCTCTACACACATATATAGAGAAATATAACCATCATTCATGCCAGCACAAGTAAATACCAAGAGAATATAGTGGGACCAAATGGGGTAGTCAATCATCCATCCTCCCACCAGGATGTTGGGGAATACACCCCCCCCCCCTCCTCAGGGCTCAAAATCATTTGGGTGTCAGTTTCCCTAACTTATGGGGTGGAATAGTCTATAGAAACATAAAAAATACATGATATAATTTAGGTCACATCCACACTATTATCATATCCTAGTCTTAGACGCAACTACAAATAACATCTCTCAGACTCCTAGCTGCCACTGCTAAGACCAGATATCCTATAAGTACACAATCATTTAAAGAGATACATTAAATTTCATTATCCCTTTTTCATCAGTTGTAGTTTATGTTAATAAATTCATTAAACAGTAATTTACCATTAGCATATACACATTACATTTTAGTAGCATAAAAAAAGATACTTTCCCTCTAGGAATTAGTAATCTGAGTCCATGTCTTCTCGGAATTACAACCTCAGCATTGCATCCCAAAAAGATCCAAACCCATTGGTTAAACATTTATTCATTTATTTACAGCATTACTTTCCATATAACTATGTATTCTAGGAAAGTATTCTAAGCTACAAAACACAATGGTCTCAACATATTGAGTAGGTGTACTACCTGTCAAGTATTTTACACCTATAGAAAGAGCATATACCCATCCAACCATGAGAATCAAAACACAGAAATCACATGGAATACCCCATGCATCTTCTCCTTGATTGGAAGTAGAGTGACCAAAAAAATATTCCACAAGCAGTGGGGAAAGGAAAGAAGATAAAAAACAACATGGTTGTAGGCCAAGAATTTGATTCAAACAATCATCCATCATTCATAACAACTTTTAAGCCCAGTTTCAACCCATTCCATCCTCTCCCGTGTCCCCCTTGACACCACATGCATATCCCGATGCATCTCACCACTCCAAGCATCAACTACTGCCTCAACAATCAGGCCTCCCCACCCCTCATACCACAAAATCCCTCCAAGATCATCCATCCTAGTCCCACAACACATCCAGGCCTCCCCATCCCACATACCACAATACCCCTCCAGGCTCAAACATCCCAAGCCTACATCATAAGAAATAGGAAACAAATAAAGAAACCGGTCTCTTTCCCCTAAAGTAAATCATCCATCCTTCACACACAATAATCTCTCATGGATCTAAATCACAAGGAACTTGTCCTTTATAAGAAATCATGCATCTTAGTCCCTATGAAGGCATTATATTTTATCACACAATCAGTTATTATTCCATCTTGAACTAAACAATACATTATACATAGGTTCCAACTATGGGAAACCAAAGTAACAAGCTATCATAGGCTTTCACAAATTAATTAAAAAATTATTTAATATGCATTTAATTATTTTATCAACAAGCATAATCATTATTTTGTATTATTAACTAATTAAATTAAACATACGAACTTATATAAATTTTATTATCATAAAATTACAACAACAACAATTGAACTCATTAAACATGCCCCTTTAATTCCTTTATCCAATTAATTACCAAATAATTCCATCTTTATATTATTAACAAATTTTCATCATGAAAAAAATTCTAATATAATAAAGGAATCCATCAAATGTCCCAAAGTTCTTCATATTTTTTATTTTAAACAAATACCCATTTTCAGGGATGAAGGGGGGGAACCTGAACAAACTTCAAAGACATAGAAGAAATCATGATAACTCTATGATTGAATGTAAATAAATAGAGAATCAATGAAACCACTACCTAAAGAAGGTCATCGATGTTATTCGCAAAAGAACGAACCAAGTAATGTATCTCCAATCACCCCTCCTGTATAAAATGCATCCATCCGATGACATTGTGGAACAACTGCACCAACAAAAACCAAGAAAAACCTCATTAGAAACATGGGTAAGAAAACGCCAAATCATGGTGAGAATATATGAGAGGAAAAGTTATCAACCCTAGAGAAACTTCTAGAAAATAAAGGAATAATGAACCTTGGATCACCGAAGATCGAAGAAGAAATCTAGGAATCAATCCTTGAAAAAGGAATCCCCAAAACATTAAAGAGGGGATTATCGTGTTAGCTAGAGTCGACACAGAGATATTATAGCCATAGGGTTTGACAACCCGAGTGGTTGAAAATGTTTTTGAACATACATCATTGGGGAATTACCTGACATGTATTCCCCTTTCACATTGTGTAATTCTCAGGGTTTTGTTTTGGTCAAAAAATGCATCACCTCTTCAATTTATTTTTTTAACATCGATCTATTACACGATCTGAAACCCACTTTCATGTCGTGTCACTCTTCATGATAAGAAATCCTTCCCTACTTGTATATTATAGCAACTAAACTACTATATACTTATTATGAGGATCCTCTGGGAACCTCAAGCCTTAGCAAAGGGTCGATCCACAAAGATTCGGGCCCTTACATTAGATACCTCTCAAAACATTCTCATCCTTGAGAATCCAAAATCAATTCAAATAGAAAGATAAAGGGTTCATCCAAATGTCCACCCTATGAGATACCCCACAAATCTCTCTCCACCATAGGATCTCAACCACCACACTGGTGGTAAAACGTAAAACCATGAAACAATCGCAACTAGATCCTAAACACTCTACTGAGGGAGATACCACTCAAAATATAGAAAGACACAACAATAAATAATATAAATAAATCTCAAAATCCATAAAAGGTATAAAATAACAATACAAATAATGTTAAAATAGAAGATCTAAACACCAAAAATCTCAGGGTACTAAGAGAGTATCTATGACTCACATTCCCAGGTACTCTCCCCCATGCCACTATGCTTCAACAAGACATGGACCAAGGGGGTAGCATGCTTGTGCAAGACCTTCTCTTAGGGTTCCTGGATATCTACAGGATTCTCCTCAAATGTTGCATCATCATCAACATCTATCTCACCCCAATCAATGATGTTGGTGTCATTATGAAGATAACAACATAGCTGTGACACGTTAAAAACATCATGTATTTGAATCATATGTGGGGAAAGTGATACTCTAAACACCATAACTCCAACATGATCCAACACCATGAAAGGACCAACAAATTGGGGAGAAAGCTTACATCCACAACCAAACATTTGCTTCCCCCGATGGGGAGTCACCATCAGGAACACATGATCCTCAACATTTAACTCCATCGTTCTAATAATATGATCATTATAGGATTTATGACGATCCGGCTCTACATTCATTCTATTTTGAATCACCTAAACCATATCTATTGTATTTTATACCAATTTTGGCCTAAGAATGGCCAACTCTCTATCCCCAATCTAGCACAATGAAAAATGGAATAGTCGGACATAGAAGGATTCAAAATAAACTATACTGATGGTGGGGCGAAAACTATTATTGTAAGATAGATTTACCAATGGTAGGTGCCACATCCACAAACCTCCAAAATCGAATACACAAGAGCACAACAAGGTTTCATGATTCTGGATAGTTTTCTTTGTCTGGCCATCCGTCTATTGATGAAAAGTAGTGCTAGGTAAAATCTAAGAACAAAAATCATGATGGTCACCTCTCCAAAACCTGTAGGTAAAATGAGGATCTCGATTCGAATTGATCATCCTCAAAACTCTATGGAGTCTCACCTCCTCCTCCAGATACTTTCCTGAAAAAAACCTCCACTGATATCAAACCTTTAATCACTATAAAGTGGGATGATTTATTCAAATGATCCACTACCACCCATATAACATCATATTCTCCCTAATCTGGAGAAAAATGGTAATGAAGTCCATAGATATGTCCTCCCACTTCCACTTCAGAACATCTAATGGATGGAGAGAACCACTGGAAACACGATACTTAGTATTCACCTTCTGGAAAACCAAACATCGAGACACAAACTCTAAAACTATGTGCTTTATCCTAGTCCACCAAAACTGAGCTCTCAAAGCACAATACATGTTTTTCATTCCAAGATGTACCTCCAAAGGTGAACTATGGAACTATATGAAAATTATCTCATGCATTTACAAAGGAACAAAAATATTTACCTGAAACAACAACTCAGTGTTGTTCGTCCTCATACTAACCATCAAGGGCCTCACCACAAACAACTCATTCTCTCTAGAACACTACCTCAAGATACTCTAACTGGGATTCCTCCACCTTCCACTCCAGAGATGAATTCATTGTAATCTAGAAAAGACAACCTCTACCCCATCTTCTCCCATATCTATGTGAAATGATGAAAGTTCTTCCATCACTCTCTAGGAATTTCCTAATTCCAGCACTACATCACTGCGTGACTTTCTGCTCAGTACATCACCTACAAAATTACCCTTTCGAGGTGTATAAAATATCTCAAAGTCATACTCCTTTAAGAAACTCCATCCATTGATGCTAGTGCAAGATCAAGTCATGTTGGGATAAAACATAGCTCAATATCTTATGATCAGTGAAGACCACAAAATGCTAACCAATGAGGTAATGTCTCCAAAACTTCCGGGAAATCACCATCACTTCCAACTCATTATCATGGGTGGCGTAGTTATTATCATGGGGATATAATTTAAAATACCTATAAGAAAATATTGATCTCTACTATATCAGAATACATCCCAACCCAAGATGAAAAGTATCACAGAAAAATTTAAATTAAACTCCTTCTACTGGATGACAGAGAACTGGAGCACTGAACAAAATCTCATTCAGATACTCAAAATCTATCTAAAACTAATCATTCCAAAATAATTCTTAATCCTTTCTCTTCAACACTGTCATATTATTCACAACATAAGAGAAATTAGTTATGAACCTCCTATAATATACTGCAAGACTAAGGAAACTTCACACCTCTTCCATTGTCTTGGGGGATTCCCAAGATACTACTACTTCTACCTTCAATGGATCCACAACTACTCCCTACTAGGATATAAAATTACACAATAAATAGACTTCTTAGGCCCAATACTCACACTTTGGTAAATTCCCAAACAACTTATCATGAATAATAACTCCCAAAACGGCACGTAGATGCTCTGTATGCTCCTCCTCGAAAGCAGAGTACATAAGAATTTTGTTGATAAAACCCACCATAAACTTATCCAAGAACTCATAGAACATAGATTTCATTAACCCCATGAAAACTTCTATATAATTTGTTACACCAAACGGAATCACAATAAAATCATAATGCTCATGAAGACAACAGAAAGTAGTCTTTAGGATATCCTCATCCATTACACACATCTGATGATATCTTGACTGAAAATAGATCTTTTAGAACCAACATTCACACTTAATTTGATCAAATAAATCATCAATTTTTGGAAGAGGATAGTGGTTATTCACTGTCACTTGTTTCAAGCGATGAAAATTGATACACAAATACACAATTCCATCAGCCTTTGTTACGAAAAAAATTGGTGCACCCCACGGTGACACACTTGGCCGAACAAAACCACATTGAAACAAACCATTTAAATACATACTTAGCTCTTTCAACTCATAAGGTTCCATCATATATGGATACATCAAGATAGGAGACACACCAGGCTATAGCTTGATCCTGAACTTGATCTCTCACTGAGGGGGTAATGCTACAACCTCCTCTATAAATATATCATTGTACTCCTCTATGATCCTGTGAAACACCAACTTCTGAACCTCTAGTGAACTCATCATTAGCTCATCCATCAAGTATGGCAAGGATAAAACATGCCTCTAACCCAACCTAGGGTCTTTCTCACTAATAAACAATGTTGTCTCTCTATCAACAATGAATAACACAACCTGCCTCCTGAAGGAATCCACAACATCCTTCACCAAATACACCCAATCTATATTGATGATAATGCCATATGGTTGTATCCAAAAACATATTAAATCTCAACAAGAGTGGTGTTTTCTTATAACTAGCTCATAGTTTCAACATAATTCAAACATGTATGCTTGGCCTCCAACTGGCATAGTAAAATTCAATGTAACTGGAAGTATATCTACATCAAGTCCCAAATCATGGACAAGGGAAGATGATAGGAAGTATTACATCACTCCTGGATTAAACAATTCATGAAACAAAGTATAAAATAAAAAAAGGGTACCTCGAACAATGTTCGGATCGCCTGGCACTGGAAACGCAAAAGCATGAAGCTGACCAAGACCAAATCCAAATACACTCTGACCCTACTGATTCCCACCTCAAAAACCTCACTCTTATCTATAAGGATGAGGATCAACCCGATGTTTTCCTTTTCCTACCCTAACTACTCTATACTGATCCCAAACTGGAGAAACTTGTTTCTGTTGCCTTCGCTAGAACTGCCTCAATGGAGTAACCTAAAGTAGGACAACTAGTACATGCTTACATATTAGAATGTTTTATAAGTCTTTTCACTTATGATCTTAGCCTTAATAATAAAAAAATGTGTCTGATCCCTTAGAATAGGCCTGAGAGCCACTACCCCTGGAAAAACAAGGCATTGAGGGTTGGGACCTACCTTCGGCTGATCAGAAACTCTTTTTTCCTGTCAACTGGAAACCCCAGACCATAGCTCTACTTCATGATAAATCCTAAATACCCCCCTATTATGAATATATAGTTCTATCTAACATCCTCTCAATGAATTCTGATCTCACAAGCACCTTGAGATACAACTTTAGCATAAATGGGGTGACCTGGAACCAGATATCTGGACACAAATCCTCCTTAAAATGTCTCTCTCTAGTCTCATTATTTGTAAAAAATTATGAATCATATCATAGATTGTTCCTAAAATGGACCCAAAAATCTCACTCACAAGATATCCCCAGCCAAAGGGTAAGTAGCTCCTAGCGACTAGCCACCTTCGCGGTTGAAGAAAGAAACTCAACTCTGAACTGGTCTAGGAACTCCTCTCATGAGACTGTTGACTCCCCACGATCTCCAAGTAATAAGAACCACCACTGCTTTATTTCCCCATGCAGAATCATCACAACCAATGATACTCATTTATCCTTCCCAACACAGATAGAACTGAATGATATCTCAACCTTCTCCAACCAGTATACTATGATTTCATCTAAAATGGATCCCTTGTGCCTCTATAGAATTAGGTGTTGAAACTCTCAGAGTTACCTCCTCCAAGTGTAGTTTTCATGAACCTCTCCTATGCAGCTATATTCTAGCATTACTTTCTTGATCATCTTCTATGAGAACCTCATGAGGACATCAACCTAGATCCATGACTACAAAAGAAAAAAAATTAGATATTATAAACTTAGAATATGGAAGACCATAAAATTAATTATTTTTTTCATTTTATTCATTTTAGGTAAACATATCCAAAGGACTACTCATTCAAACATTGGTGAAAAGAATAATTATGAATGACCCTTCCCTGGGTCGCTACCCTGCAACCATTATCACCTCATTTAGTAGTCGTTGTAAGCTTAAAGGTTTGTGAATCATTTCATAGGGGGGCCTAAATACTTGTGTCTTATCCGATCTCCCATGTTTACAACACTTTCTAAACTTACCTGAAATCGTTTCCCAACCCACCCATGTAACCTCAGATGTTACTAACTCCAAAATCTATCTTATCCATAAACCAGACCTCTGAAAAAAATATTTCATGACCCCCTCCCCACAAGGTGTACCACTCCTAGGCCAATAATGGGAGAAGAGAGATAGTGACCCCCGAGTCTCACCTCTAGTAGGCCCTAGGTTGGAAACTAGCATTGAGGGTATAAAAAACTTGTAGATGGGAGCCATTTCCCTCTAAGAGAACACATGTAGAAGAGAGATATATGATAGACACAAACCAAATCCTACTCAGAATCCAATATAAAATAAAACCAAATTGTGAAAATGTAATTTAATACATGAACTACTAAAACTGAAAGGAAACTTCATATAAAAAAAAGTAAAGACGACACTAACCACAAAGTCCAAATAGCTCCTGCAAAACCCCAAAAGTTATTAGTAACCAGTATATTATCCAACCTTCTCCAATTGACCAGAAAAGAGTTTATATATACCTAGGGAGAGTATAACAATATACTCAGTAGGTTCCTCCCCAGATATTCTCATGCCAAAGGTAAATAAAGAATGCTAAAGAACAGTAAATAACAAGTGAAACTAACTCATCACCTGGATAGGTATTATTAAAACCATGATCTTTATTACACACATAAACGTGATTTATTACATAAACTTTCACTTAAGACTACTTAGAGGATCTATAGGAATAGTTTCTTGGGAAATTAGGAACATTACATAATAAATTAGAAAAAAACACAACATCTTTATGGAAAACTTCTTTTACATAACCATGACATTCCTTCGTACTTAGCATTTCATGGGATAACATGAGGACATGCATAAGAAAAGGGTGATCTATAAAGCCCATTAATGGAGTAAAAAAGGAATAACATGAATAATGTAGTACATTTTAAGAAATAGGAACATCAATGGAGAACAATAGAAACTTGAACATAAATTCATGATATAACATGATTATCATAACATGGAAATGTGGCAACAACATTTAACATGATATTAGAATGAGACAAGTATAATTGTACATGTATAATTAGTAAACCCTCATTCCACTTGAATTATAATGATTAAACCCACATTTGACTTGATGTATCATGATACTAATCTTTACCTAATTTATTGGAGTGCTATCAGGGAACACCCTTTATGAACATTTCATTTCATGCATAAGTGTGTCACATAGATCATATAGAATGGATTCATTAAAAATCATAATTTATTCCAAAAAATAAGAGATGTGGAATAGATAAATTTATGTCCTAAATAAAAAAAGTAAATGTTCATAAAGTTGAATACCCTTAATAGATAAATGGGTATGGTATTCACTTACATGATGATTTTTGACAGGGGAAAATTTTGTGTATCTTCGGCAGCATAACGACATCAAATACAAATCGTAAAATGGTTTGATGAAAAATAAAAGGGTATATAATCATTTATACATGAAATGTAGAGTAATAGAGTCAGATATACACATTTCCTAACATATTTAATTGAATTTAGATGCATAATATAACACAATTTTTTTAATGTAAATGAGAAGAGAGAAAATCCTTATGGAATTTTGGCATGGTAAAGGGTGTTCAAGGGAAGAATTAATGAGAGATAAAGAGGTCTCTAATTCTTCAAATATAAGGAGGTAAGTATGGGGGATGTGAAAAATCATACCCCAACATTTTTAATTGAATATAAAACGGCATAAGAACATAAGGAAATTTGGGAAAAAATGAGAAAGGAAGAAATACCTTACTTGGAAGTGTGATCCCAAAGGCTTGGGAGAGGCTTGAGAGAGGATTATTCGGAACTTGGGGAACCTTAGGAGGATTCTAGAGAGAGTAGGGAGGGGTTTTTTATATCTCTATATGGTTTTATTGAATATTAATGGGATATTGAGTGAGTTTATATAGGAAATGAGAGGGATATCTTTATTATTTAGGTTTTGGACACCACACATTAAACTAATCAAAACTCCAAACCATCTCAGGGTTTTTTCCAAATTAGAGTATAACAAATTATTTTATAAGTTCAATGTCTAAACATATTAAAATATTAGGCTTTCTTATGGGGAGGTGAGTCACGCTCTCAAGGAAATAATTTTAAAAATGTTAAAATGTTTTATAAGTCTTGGAGGGTCCACTAAGGCTTTGTAAAATAAATAAAACAAATCTAAACTCACAATATTTTAAAGTTAAAACATATATTGGGCGAATAAACCATTTATAATATTTTATTACATCACTTTTAGGACATTATGATGTCATAAAACACATTATATATTTAACCGGTATTTAATTTTTACCTACAAATTTAACTGTCTCCGAAAATTATGAATAATTCACCGTTGGATAATTTCGACATCGTGATTACAAAAATAATATTCATTTTATCTAAATAATTTTCTAAATATTTGAATTTTTACTTTTAAAATAAAAACCAACATTTAACGGAAATTCATCTATTTTGACAAAAACATCTTTCAAACCTTAATAAAAATTATAGTTGTATTAATAAAAATTATACGATCATTTATATTTAATAAAAAGTAATTTAGTAATAATATTTTATTAAAATATCATTTATTTCATAAATACATTAATTCACCAAAATATATTTCTTAATTGAATTTAAATATTAACCAAAAAATATTATTTCTGCTTTAAAAACTATTTACAAAATAACAATAAAATGAATGTATATTCTTTATTCTTTACAAAAATAATTAACATAATAATAGTGCCAGGGTATTGTTACATAACCCCTTATAACACCCACATATGACCTATGGATAAGGTGTGAGATGATGGAAGACTCCTGGAGTGGCTCGGATAACATCGCTCGGGTGGTAATCTCTATCAACTTCCACTTCGTCTGTAGGTAGTTCCGTTCAAAATTAACGTGTTGAATCTTGGTATGGGCCTGCTCAAGAGCGAAGACCAATGACGCCAACTCCTTTATGAGCTCTAACAAATGGGATTCTTATGGAGAAATTATACTGGTTGATTCCATCACTTCCTTTGCCTGAGTAAATTTGATTTTTTAAAGCACTTTATTAATATTAATCATGTGATCATTGTTCAACAGCTATATTAGCAATGGTAGAAATTATAAACGTTATTTTAAAAACCAAAAACATAAAACCAAATAAGTTCATACATCTTATATAACCATTTTACATAATAATACAATGAATCAGATCAAGAGGAATTTTGATTAATAAAATTCTAGGTCGTTACAATCTTCCCCCCGTAAGAAATTTCTCACCTAAAATTTTGTTTTACATACTAAGGTGAAAAAAGGTGAGGGTACTTCTCATTCATCTCTTCAATAAGCTCTTTAGTTTTACTATTAAAATTTCATTTAGGTAAAAAGTGTTCATGTTCCACAATGTTACCTCGTGATTTTTTCAAAATAATCTACTTTCTTTTCTCAAAAACCCCTCATCCATCTCGGATTATATGGATGGAAACATCGATATGTCATAAAAAAGGTATTTCCTATATATAATTTTGAGACATCGTCATACACATGTTTTTTATAAAAAAGTCTTACAAATTCATCTTAAAATATTTCAAAATAGGGTTTTGGTAAATTAGTTTTCATATATCCCCTATGACATAAATCTATAATTTGATACATATAGAATACTCTAAGGTCTCCCTCTTCAACATCATCTATAAAATCATTTAGTGCATCATAATTATGAAATAATGTGAAGAATTTGAAAAGACCCTCATTGTACTTCCCACGCTTAGCATGTTAAGAATGTGGAGATCACAAGATTATCCAATATATGGTACTTTATTCTTTAAAGAATCATGAAATTCTAGTGGTAAAGGAAACCTTCTAAAGTTGTTATCATGTAACTTGGATATTTGAAAAAGTTTCAAAGTCATCTGCGCATGACTTGTGGATAATCTTTGCAAGTATTAATTTAGGATGATGGAGAAGATTTGTTCTTGATCTTCCTCCTTCTATGATTTTACTAAGAAAAATAAAATACAATTATGGGGTTTTAATACTTTTCTAATAAGAATGTAAAAATTAAAACATTGGACATAGAAGGATAAACTTATAATTGAATATTATATCCTAACTTGTGATACCCTATGTTTCAATCTAGGTTATCCATGATCTATTTCCCAACATATATTCTTAGGTTATTTTTTATTCTATTAATAATGTTTGATACTAAGATTATTAATTTACCAAAGCACATCCCCCATGAGTGTCGAACCAAGTGTGCAGAAAGGCCTGTTTTCGGGCACCAGTTCCTTTTCGAGTCTACCTCAAAGCTGTGTTTTCAGGTTTTACCCCTTGATACATATGTTCCAAATCCACTCTACTTGTTCGTATCAATAAATGGATGTATTGTCTTGAAAAATCACTGAATCTATACTTACAAAAATTTAGAAATTTTTTTATTATACTTATTCTTGTCCCAATGGATTTCACTAGGGTTTTCCAATACTAATCCCAAAAATAAATAAACATATCCTATGATACCAACTATAACAACCATGCTCTTTATTACACACATAAACATGATTTATTACATAAAATTTCACTTAATACAACTCTGAGGATGGATAGGTCTAGCGTCTTGGGAAATTAGTAACATTACATAACAACTTAGAATATAAAACATAACATCTTTATTGAAAACTTCTTTTACATGACCACAACATTCCTTCGTACATAGAATTGCATAGGATAACCTGAGGACATGCATAAAAAAGGGTGAGATATAAATCCCAATAAGGGATTAAAAAAGTAATAACATGAATAATATAGTACTTTTTAGGAAATAGTCATATCAATGGAGCACAATATAAACATGAACATAAGGGCAGGATATAGCATGATTATCATAACATGGAAATGTGGCAACAACATTTAACATGATATTAGCATGATCCAAGGCTCATTGAACATAGATCATGAGTAAACCCTCATTTATCTTGAATTATAATGTGTAAAACCTCATGTAACTTGATGTATCATGATACAAATCTTTACCCTATGCATTGGAGTGATATGATGGTGCACCCTTTATAAATATTTCATTTCATGCATAAGTGTGCCACATAGATCATACAACATGGATTCATTAACCATCATAACTTATTCCATGAATAAGAGATGTGGAATAAATAAATTTATGTCCTCAATCAATAAGTACATGTGCATAAATTTGAATACCCGTGAAAGAGAAATGGGTATGGTATTCACTTACACGCTGATTTTGGAAGGATAAATTTTGGTGTAACTTCGGCAGCATAACAACGTTAAATAGAAATTGTAAATTGGGTTGATGAGAGATAAAGGTGTATCTCATCATTTAAACATGAAATATATAGTAAGGGGTCATATATATTTCCCAACATATGTAATGGAATTTAGATGGATAATATAAAATAATTTCATTAATGTAAATGAGAAGAGAGAAATTCCTTACGGAATTTGGGCATGGTGATGGGTGTTCATGGAAGGTATTAATTATACAGAAATAGTTATCTCGTCATTAAAACATAAGGAGGTAAGTATGGGGGTGATAAATCATACCCCAACATTTTTAATTGAAAATAAAAGGTCATAATATTATAAGGAAATTTGGACAAAAATGAGAATGGAATAAATCTCTTACATGGAAGTGTGATCCCAAAGTCTTGGGAGAGACATGATAGGAGATTATAGGGAGATTGAGGTGCCTTGGGATGATTATAGAGAGAGGAGGGAATTTTTTTGTTGAGCACCAAATGGTTTTAGTGAAGAGTAATGGGAGATATAGTAGGTTTATATAGGAACGGGGAGATAATTATTTATTATTTAGGTTTTGGACACCACACATTAAACTAATAAAAAACCCAAACCATCTAATGGTTTTTTCCAAATTAGAGTGTAAAAAATTATTTTATAAGTTCAATGTCTAAAAATATTAAAATATTAGGCTTTCTTATGTGGATGTGAGTCACTCTCTCAAGGAAATCATTTTGAAAATGTTAAAATGTTTTATAAGTCTTGGAGGGTCCACTAAGGCATTTTAAAATAAATAAAACAAATCTAAAATCACATTATTTTAAAGGTAAAACATATATTGGCCGAATATACCTTTTATTGTATTTTATTACATCACTATTGGGTCATTATGATGTCATAAAACACATTATATATTTAAACGATATTTAATTTTTACCTAAAAATTCGACTGTCTCAGAAAACTATAAAAAATCACAGTTGGATAATTTAATCATATTAATTCAAAAAATAATATTCATTTTATCTAAATAGTTTTCTAATTATGTGAATTTTTACTTTTAAAATAAAAACCAACATTTATCGAAAATTCATGGGTTTTGAAAAAAACAGCTTTCAAACCTTATTAAAAAATAAAATTGTATTCATAAAAACTATAAGATCATTTATATTTAATAAAATTTCATTTAGTAATAATATTTTATTAAAATATTATTTAATTAAAAGATCCATTAATTCATTAAAATAGATTTATTAAATGAAGTTAAATATTAACTAAAAAATACTTTTTCAAACTATTTACAAAGTAACAATAAAATAAATGAATATTATTTATTCTATACAAAAATAATGCACATAATCATAGTTCTAGGCTGTTGTTACATAACTCCTTATTACACCTCCATATGACCTAAGGGTAAGGTATGTGATGGTGACAGACTCTTGGGGTTGCTCAGATAACATCACTCGGGTGGTAATCTCTATCAATTTCCACTTCTCCCGTAGGCGGTTCTGTTCAAGATAAACGTGTTGAAGCACGGCTTGGGATGGGTCAAGAGAGAATCCCAGTGTCGCGACATCCTTTCTAAGCTCCGAAAAATGGGCTTCATACAGAGCAATTCTACTAGATGAGGCCATTGCTTCCTTTTTTTGAGTAAATTATATTTTTTAAAGCCCTATATTTATATTAATCATGTGATCACTATTCAACGACTATTTTAGTAACGGTAACAATTCGTAATGGTATTTTAAAATCCAAAAACATAAAACTAAATAAGTGAATAAGTTTTATATAACCATTTTATATAATAATACATTTAATCAAATTAATTGTAATTTTCATTAATAAAATTCTTGGTTGTTACAATATTCCCCCCTTAATAAATTTTTCCCTTAAAACTTCGTTTTACATACTAAGGTGAAAATAGGTGATGATACTTCTTATTCATCTCTTCAAAAAGATATTCATTCTTCCTATTAGAATTTTCTTTAGCTAGAAAGTGTTTATGTTCCACAATGGTAGCTCAGTATTTGTAAAAAATCATCTATTTCCTTTGCCCAAAAACTCCTCATACATCTCGTATTATATCTATGGAAGCATTGATACGTAATAAAAAATATTTTTCCTATATATAATTTTGAGACATCATCTTGAAAAAAAATTATATAAACTTATTAGTGATTAATCTTCAAATATTTCAAAATAGGTTTTTGGTAAATCAGTTTTCCTATATACCAAAAGGAATAAATATATAATTTGAGACATATAGGATTATTGGAGGTCTCCCTCTTATAAAACATCTATAAAATCATTTAGTACATCATAATTTTGAAATAAAGTAAATAATTTGAAAATACCCTCATGGTACTTCCCACACTTAGCGTGGTAAGAATTTTGAGAGTACAAGATTCTCTAATAAACAGTACTTGATCCTTGAAACAAGCGTGAAATGATAGAGGTAATGGATGCCTCATAAAGTTGTTTTCATGTAACTTGGATATTTTAAAAAGTTTCAAAGTCATCTGCGCATGACTTGTGGATAATCTTGGTAAGTAGTTCTTCAAGAAAAGAGAGAATAGTTGTTTGTGGTCTTCCTCCTTCCATGATTTTACTAAGAAAAAGAAAATACAATTAGGGGTTTTGAATACTTTTCTAATAAGAATATAAAAATTAAAACATTGTACATAGAAGGATAAACTTATAATTGAATATTATATCCTAACTTGTGATACCCTATGTTTGAATCTAGTTTATCCATGATCTATTTCCCAACATATATTCATAGGGTCTTATTTATTCTATAATGGTTGATACTAAGCTTATTAATTTACCAAAGCACATCCCCCAGGAGTTTCAAACCAAGAGTGTAGCAAGGCCCATTATCATGCACCAATTCTCGTTCGAGTCTACCTCAAAGCAGTGTTTTCGGGTTTTACCCCTAGATACATCTGTTCCAAAGCCACTATACATGTTTATATCCAGACACGGATGTATTTTCTTGATAAACCACTTACTCTATACTCACGCAAATTTAAGGATGTTTTTATTATACTTAGTCTTATCCCTGAGGCTTTCACTAGGGTTTTCTAATCCTAATCCAAAAAATAAAGAAACCTATCCTCTGATACCAATTATAAAAACCATGCTCTTTAGTACACACATAAACATGATTTATTACTTAAAATTTCACATAAGAAAACTCTGAGGATTGATAGGTCTAGTGTCATGGTAAATTTGGAACATTACATAAGAACTTGGAATAAAAAACACAACATCTTTATTGAGAACTTCTTTTACATGACCACAACATTCCTTAGTACTAATCATTTCATGGGATAAATAAAGGACATGCATAAGAAAATGGTGGGATATAAAGCCTGGTAAGGTAGTAAACAAGGAAAAACATATAAAATAAAGTACATGTTAGGAAATGGGAATATCAAAGTAGCACTATAGAAACATGAACATTAATGCATGGTATAGCATTATTATCATAACATGGAAATGTGGCAACAACATTTAACATAATATTAGAATGATCCAAGGATCATTGCACATAGATCATGAGTAAACCATCACTATACTTTAATTAGCATGATTAAACCATCATTTCACTTGAAGTATCATGATACTAATATTTACTCAATTCATTGGAGCGCTTTTAGGGCACACCCTTTATAAATATTTCATTTCTTGCATAAGTATGCCACATAGATCATACAACATGGATTCATTAAACATCATAATTTATTCCATGAATAATATATGTGGAATAAATAAATTTTTATCCTCAATAAAAAATTACATGTGAATAAAGTTTAATACCCTTGATAGAGAAATGGGTATGATATTTACCTACACGGTGATTTTGGCATGGGAAATTTTGGTGTAACTTCCCCAGCATAACGACGTCAAATAGAAATCGTAAAATGGGTTGATTAGAGATAAAGGGGTCTCTCATAATTTATACTTGAAATTAATAGTATGAGGTTATATAGATACATTTCCCAACATATTTAATGTAATTTATATGAATAATATAAAAGAATTTCTTGAATCTAAATGAGAAGAGAGAAAATCCTTACGGAATTTCGGCATGGTAATGGGTGTGCATGGGAGGAATTAATGAGAGAGAAAGAGGTATCAAATCATTAAAACATAAGGAGGTATGTATGGGGGAGGTTAGAAATCATACCCCAACATTTTTAATTGAAAATAAATGTGCATAAAAATATAAGGAAATTTGGAAAAAAATGAGAAAGGAAGAAATTCCTTACTTGGAAGTGTGTTCCCAAATTCTTGGTAGAGGCTTGATAGAGGATTATTGGGAGCTTGGGGCGCCTTGGGAGGATTATATAGAGAGGAGGGAAGGGTTTGGTCGAGCTCAAAATGGTTTGAGTGAAGAGTAATGGGATATTGAGTGGGTTTATATAGGAAAGGAGAGGGAATTATTTATTATTTAGGTTTAGTACACCACACATTAAACATATCAAAACCACAAAATATACCATCATTTTTTCCCAGGGTTTTTTCCAAAGTGGAGTGGAAAACATTATTTTATAAGGATAATGGCCGAAGTTATTAAAATATTAGGCTTTATTTTGTGGAGGTGAGTCACACTCTCAAAGAAATAATTTTAAAAATGTTAAAATGTTTTTTAAGTCTTGGAGGGTCCACTAAGACTTTGTAAAATAAATAAAACAAATATAAAATCACATTATTTTAAAGGTAAAACATATATTGTCCGAATATACCATTTATAGTATTTTATTACATCACTATTGGATCAGTATGATTTCATAATACACATTATATATTAAAATGATATTTAATTTTTACCTAAAAAATTGATCATCTCAGAAAATTATGAAAAATTAACCATTGGATAATTTTGACATCCAGATTACAAAAAATAATATTCATTTTATCTAATTAATTTTATAAATATGAGAATTTTTACTTTTAATATAAAACCCAACATTTATAAAAAATACAGGGGTTTTGAAAAAACAACTTTCAAACCTTAATAATAATTACAATTGTATTCATAAAAATGATACGATCATTTATATTTGATAAAAATACATTTAGTAATAATATTTTATTAAAATATTATTTAATTCAAAAATAAATTAATACATTAAAATATATTTCTTAATTGAATTTAAATATTAACTAAAAAATAATATTTCTGCTTTAAAAACTATTTACAAAGTAACAATAAAATGAGTGTATATTCATTATTATATACAAAAATAATTCACATAATCATATTTCTAGGGTCTTGTTACATAACTCCTTATAACACCCACATATGACCTAAGGTAAAGGTGTGTGATGGTGACAAACTCTTAGGGTGGCTCGGATAACATCACTCGGGTGGTAATCTCTATCAACTTCCACTTCCCATATAGGTGGTTCTGTTCAAGCTAAATATGTTGAAGCTCAGCTTGGTATTGGTCAAGAGATAAGCCCAGTGATGCCATCACCTTTCTAAGCTCTGAAAAATGGGCCTCATACAAATCAATTCTACTGGATGAGTTTATCGCTTCCTTTGTCTGATTAAATTGGATTTGTTAAACCCCTAAATTTATACTAATCATGGGATCACTGTTCAGAGGCTATATTAGCAATGGTAAAAATTATTAATGGTATTTTATATTCCAAAAATATAAAACCAAATAATTTCATACATTTCATACATTTCACAAAACAATTTTTCATAATAATACATTTAATCAATTCAAGAGTAATTTTCATTAACAAAATTTCGGGTCGTCATAGGTATACTAAGTTCCCAGCCTCACCATGGATGCTCTCAACAAGTATCACATACAAGGACATATAATAAAGAATATTAAGGGTTACCAACTACCACTTCCCCACTGGTTTGTTTCTATGAACCAATGTTTCATGTCCTAATCATCACTCTCCAAATATGCTAGCCTACAAATACCTAGGAAAAGTACCACAACATGCACATCGTTCAACACACCACCACATCCGCATAAAAAAAGTAACCAAGTAGTTTTCAGGATCCCCCACAGTTAGTATAATGTGTATCATACATTGGGTATTATACCTCAAGCCATTATATCCCATACATCGATTAAGGATCCTTAATCCATCACAGACTATACACATTATACCTATACTAGTCCTTAGGAAACTATATCTAGAATACATGTTTGTGAAAAAACCAGAAGTTGTTACAACTCTCTACACACATATATGGGAAAAACTAACCATCGTGCATACCAGTATAAGTAACTACCAATAGAATATTGTGGGGCCAAAGGGGTTAGTCATTCGTCCATCCTCCAACTAGGATGTTGAGGAAAACACCCCCTCCCCAGAGCTCAAAATACCTATGGTGTCAATTTCTCTAAATTATAGGGTGAAGTATTGTATAGAAACACAAAAGTACATGACATAATATAGCTCACAACCACACTATGGGAATATCCTAGTCTTATAATCAACTGCATCTAACATATATCGGACTCCCAGATTTCACTACTAAGACTAGATATCCTATAAGCACACAACCATTTAAATACCAACATTAAATTACTTTAACCCTTTTCCATAAGTTTCACTTTTCATTAATTCATTAATTAACCATTAATTCACCATTAAAATCTATAAATTAAATTTTATTAGCATAAAAAAAGGTCCATTCCTTCCAAGAATAAGCAAATCGATTCCATGGCTTCTCAGAATACAACCTCATCATTTCATCCTATAAAACACCAACCCCATGGGTTAAACATTTATTCATTTATTAACAACATTAATTTTTATATGGATAGGTATTATAGGAAAACTTTCTAAGCAGTCAAACACAAGGTTCTCAAAATGGAGAGTAGGTAAACTACCTATCAAATCTCATTCACCTATAGCATAAGTGTAGACTCATCCAACCCTTATAATATAAACATATAAAGAACATGCCATACCTTGTGCGTATTTTCCTCTCTTATAAGGAGAGTAACCAAAACCATCTGCCTCAAGTAGTGGTGAAATGAAATAAGATAAACAACAACATGGTAATGAGATAATCAAATGATTCAAATAAGCATCCAGCTTTCATAACAATGGGTAAACCTAGATTCAACATGTTCTATCATCTCTGGTGACTACCCTGATTCCACATGCATATCCCGATGCATCTTTTCACTCCAGGAATCAAATTTTTTCTCAAAAATTGGGAATCCCCTCCCCTTATACCACAATATGCCTCCAGGATCATCCATACCAATATCACAAAACATCTAGGCCTCCCCACCCCACATACAACAACATCCCTTCAGGATCATCCATCCCAGGATCACATCACATGTATTGAGAAACAAACAAAGCAACCAGGATCTTGACCCTAAAGAAATGAATCTATCCTTTACAAAAAAAATGAGCTCTCATGAATACAAAGTACAAGGCACTTATCCTTTACAAGCAAGTGGGAAACTCAATCCCAATAAAGTCATTATCTCTTATCACACAAACATTTCTTATTCCACCTTAAATTATCAAATTAATTATTCACAGGTTCCAATAATTATAAATCTAAGCAACAAGATATCACAATCTATCACAAAATAATTAAACAATTTATTTAACATCACTTTAATTTTTTTATCAACAAGCATAATCATGATTCAGGTTCATTAACCAATTCAATTAATCATGCACACTTGCATCAATTTTATTATCATCAAATTACAACAACAACAACAACATAACTCATTAAATATACCTATTTAATTCCTTTAGCCAATCAATTATGAATTAATTACAACTCTAAATTATTTACCAATTTCCATCAAGAACAACATGCTAATCTAATAAATGCATGGATATCACACTATATAGAAAATCAAGATGAAAACTATTATCACAGTACAAAGAAAAAACATCATTATGTGATCGATACCAATTATTTAATCTGATTCAAATCATTATTAGGTCAATTTTACTATGATCCAAGGGTATAAATCATGCTAACTATATGATTTCACATAAATAAATTTATAATAAATGAATCCCCTACCCTAAAAAGGTCATCAATGTTCTTCTCCCAAGAAGAGACCAAGCAATGGATCTCTTATCACCTCTCCCATAAGAACTGAATCCATCTGAGGATGACGTGGCACAACTGTTCCAACAACAGCTAGGAGAAACCACATTAGAACCATGGTTAAGAAAACTCTATAGAATGGTGAGATGATATGAGAGTAAACGAGATCAAATCAGTAGAAACCACTAGAAAACAAAGTAATAACTCACCTTCAATCACCACAGATCACCTCGGATCGAAGATGCAGTCTAGGAATCTATCCATGATGAAGGAATCCATAAGAATTAAAGAGGGGGTCACTGGATATCCTAGATTCGAGAGATATTAACTCCATCTATAGGGTTTTAAAACACAAAAAACTAGAAATGTTTTAAAACATACAACATCAGAGGAATTACATGATGTGCAATCCCCTTTCACATCATGTAATTCTCATGGTTTGGTTTTCGCTGAAAAATGAATCACCTCTTCAGTTTATTTTTTTAACCCCAGTCTATTATAGGATGTAAAACCCACTTTCAGGTTATGTAACTCTTCACAATGTGAAATCCTTCACTACTTCCAGCTTCTAGCATCCAAACTACTCAAGACTTTCTCTGAGCCTCCTTCGGGCACCTCAAGCCTCAAAAACATGAAAAGTGTCAATCCATGTGGATTTAGTACATTATACTAATTCTATTATTTTAATAAATTTTATAAAATTCATTACCTATAAGGTACAAAAATTAATTTTAATGTAAGTGAAAAATATGATAAAATCACTTTTTAGACAAATATAGTTTGTAAGCATAAAATTGGATTTATTTTTATCACATCCCTATTAGATGAATGTTTAAAACATTAGATTTTATATATTATATATAAATTTAATTAAAATTATCAATCAATAGTAGTAAATTTAGTTTATTAGGATAAAAATACATTTTTCGCATAAAAATAGTTTTTTATAAAAACATATCCTTTATTGTCAAATGTTTTTTATTTTCATTTATAATTAATTGAAAATAAATTATTTAATTTTATAAATGTATAAGACATGAATTTTCATAATTTAGTTAGTCCTACTCATACCTTCTAATCCAAAATATAGGTGATGAAATAAAATATTAATATTCTAATAGTATATCATGGTTTTTTTAGAATTTTTATTGCATATAACGTAAGCAATTGAAGAAATAAATTTAATCAAAAAAAACTATTTCACTAAATTTTGAGGTGCTACATAGTCCACCTTACATGACCCTTGAACTGTTTAGAGTATTCCATGTCTTATAACATGATCCCCTCACATGGTATCTATATCCATGTAAGATTCCCCAGAGTATAGTTCTTTATCCATAAACCTATGTTAAGGAAAAATGACACCTAATTTTAAATAATTTTTTCATAGTTTTTAGGATATATTAGTTATCGTGGATTTTCAACTTGTGTAGCTCAATAGTGAGATGAAGCTACAACAAATTCCACTTACACACAATCTAGATCTGTGCAGAGACCAACTAATTACAATATGTTTCATTATTCTAGATATCCTAGGTTATATATGGAGTTTCCAATATAGGTATATCCACAAATAGTACTAATTATAATCATCTTCCCTGTTATATTTTTTTCACTCTCATTCACATCAGGTTTTCCTTAAAAACCCTTCATTAGGATAAAATTATTTCAATTTTTCCTACACATGATCCATATTTGTGCAAAGACCTATTATAACATTGTATGTCTTGATTAAAATTATCCTAGAATATATAGTCATTCATGGACCTCTTATCCTTGAATCATCCAAAGAAATAATTTCCATCCCCATTTCCACCATAGTGATGCGACCATTATCAATTCAAATTGGGTTTCATTTTAATTTCATTCACAAGTACACCCATTTACTTATCCCTTCACCTCTTATACTACAACCAATTTTTTGAAAATACGTTGGAACCAATGTGATCCATTATAGATATTGATGATAATTTTTTTTCAAAAATAATACATTTGATAAGGTTTTAGTGATTGATCCATATATTCAAAACTAGTGTTTAAAATAATATCTTGTGTAAGTTAATGATTCTATGAGGTACTTTGTATTTAAAATAAAATAAGCATCTTAAAGGAGGTTTTGGAAGTTAGAAAAAAATATACAAAGTTAAATATTTATTTTAGTTCTAATAAAAGTGTTTTACTATATTCAAACTGAATTCATGATATCCTAGATAATTCACACTAGTTATGAATCATTCTAGTCTTGGTGTTATACTTATCTTGGTGTTTAACTAGACTGAAAATCATGCTAGTAAGATTTCATGCTAGTTGGGAGATTAATAATGGTTGGACCCTATAAAGGGAGCTATGAGAATGACACATTGAAAATTTTAAAGGATAAGGGTTGAGTGAAGGATGGGGTATTTGGTATAAATATATATAATCCCCTCATTAGGAGGGGATTGAAGGTTTATATATGTATTAGAGGTGGTCTTTTCAAGTAATACTTAATTAGGTGTGAATATATTACTGAAATATACTTGATAAAATATATATGGGAGATGATAGTTTTTTGAAAATAGTTTTATAATTAATAGATAAGAATACAGACCTAGTGAAGGAACATTAGAAACCATGGTTGATTGAAAGATATTGTGTGAGCATAGTTTCAAAAAATATGGAAGAGAGAAGGTAGTATGAGAAATATAATTATGCATATAGAACTACAAATAATACACTAGGGTAAAGTAAGTTTCATGATGTGGATTAAGTGGACACACTTGAGTGAAACTTACCTGAGTGAAGGTACCAAAGTGAAATTTTCTTAGTGAACCTCAAGAGAAGGTATTTAGTAAAAAGGTAGTATTTAAGTTATTTATTTATAATATTTATTATTGAGAGAATAAATCAAATTGAAGAATATTACTTCCAAATTGCATGATGAAAAAAATCCAACACATTCTTGATGATATAAAAGCGACTATCATGGTGATAAATAGAAGATATATCTTTATAAAGCAGTGCACATAATATTATTTGACATAAGCTATCTTTGGGGAGTATTGCACCATTACATAAACATTATTGTAATAGTATTTATCCTGAAATGGAGTGACCATGCCCAAAAATTATATCCAAAAATCTAGTGAATATTAGTATATTATAGTACACTGGCACATTATCATGTGTATTCTACTTGGACTATCCCTTAGTAGTGAACTAAGAAATAATTATTTTATATTATTTTTAATTTCTATATTTTTTATTGTGGTTAATTTGAGATCAACTAAGATATGTTTATTGAGTTCCTAAAAATGTGGGAACATGATACAATATAAGAAGAGAAAAATTTCACAACTAAATTCACCCCCCCCCCACCCACTGGGTGTGTCTTAAGTTGCAACAAGTATTATCAAAACAAATTTCATAAGCATTGAATTTTACATCTGATTCCTTTCAATACAAATAATATGGTGAATACAAATGGATTCCTGCATATTAACATGATAAATTATTATATTTTTAAGAAAAAAATGACATCCCACTTATTATCTCTAGAACTACATTTTTTATCTACTATAATACATGGGGTACCTGTAAATGAGGTGTTATAATTGTTAATGATTGATGTCAAAGGAATGATACTAAATACTAATCCCAAATATTATAATTAATTATCTGGTGATCTACCAAAACATATTTACATGAATTTGATGAGTTACTCTAATTATAGGTCCATGTGGGATAAAATAGAAAAAATATATGAAGGTTATAATAAGGTCATGGAATATATCCTTTAAATGCACAACAAAAAGTTTGATGAAATTTATGTGATCCCTGAGGAAAATTTTGATAGGATATTTCACCAAATTGTAGAGGTTTTTAGAGAAAAATAGGGACATTATGAGGAGATAAATTTTATAGTGATTTTGAAGAAAATAATTTAAATACATTAAACACTTTTTAATATAATGTTGTCAACATTGGAATAGAGGTATGGTAGAATATTCACTAGATGATCTGAGAAAAGGTTTGGTGATATGTGTATTAAGGATAAAATAATTTCATGTCACTCAAATAAGTAGAATGATTTTAAATATATCGAAAAACATTAAAAAACTAAATGTGTATATGAGGAAGAATAAGTAAGTGAGAAATTCCTATCTCTTTTGGAAAATAAAATAAAAATAGCCACGTTTTTTAAATGAGTTTACCCAGGTGTTTTCTTCTAGTTAGAACTATTTAATGAGGTTCCCTAGGTGTACTTTTATAGCCAAAATGGAATGTGGTTTTGGGAACCCATATTTCAAGAAACCACTTGAACCATGGTTTTCGTCCACAATACAATCTTATATCACTTTACAAAATACTATAATCTTGTTGAAAGACGTATTTTATATCTCTGTGTCAAATTTGGAGGATATATATGTTCTATAATAGAATATATTTCTAAAATACAAAGGCAAATTGTTGACTCTATGAAAATTCATTTTCTTGGAAATATTGATTCGTTTAGGCATATTAATTGATGAATTGGGATTGGGTTTCTTCATAATATTGTATAAAAATTAATTTGGGATCAGATCAAATAAATTAAGCCTAATTTGATGAATAAATAAGAATAAGTATGGGCTTGATTCCATATATTTTCTTGGATTACTGCGCAATTTGGCCCATTTTTCTTCAACTTCATTTGGGCCCTCCAAATCACCTTCACCTATAACAAAAACATCAAAAAAAAGTGAAATAACCATTTTTAATAGTGAAAAATTTAAAAAAACTCAAACAAGAAGTTTAATTTTTTTTATATTTTTAATTTTTAATACAAAACCACTTTAATATAGTGGTATAAGGATGAAATAAAATAGTAAATCGTGCTACAATCACACTCCCACACCTAAAAATTTCCACTCGTGGGAAAAGTCACACTTACAAAAGATAAGGCATGTAAATATTCCAAACTTCGTGAAGATTTAACATTAAATGAAACTTTAATTCATTAATAAAACATGATCAAAGGAAAAACCACATCATGGAGTTATTCTTAGTGATCATGGAAATAGATGTCTCATAAATTGTATCATAATGAAATTAAAAGAGATGAATGATAAAAATTTTAGAAAGTAATTAAAAAGTAAAAAATTCCACTAATTCTACATGTGTGTGTAAAACCATTCCATGCATTTCTTTCCACTTTCTATCCAATCAATATAGGTTATTTAAAAAAAATTATCCATTAATTATTTTTTCCACTGAACCCTTCCTACATTAATTGTAATAAAATTCAAGACCCACTCACTTAAGCATTCCTGAAAGTCAAACCATAATCTCCCAACCTAGATATCCCCATATGTTGCACATTTCATCACTCCCCTCAATTATTATTTTTTTGTTTTTTTATGTTGATCATGGAACAAAACTCACACTCAACACTCAAATATTGCTTTATCTCCTCACAACACTAATTTTAATAGTTATAACAATAACAAAGGTCAAGGAATAATGGTTTTTGACGTTCCCAAGATACAACCGATTTTTTGTCTTTTTTTTATTTTTTAGGGTGTATAAGAGTCTGATAAAATGTATAAATGCATAGGTCAAACTAGTAAAGTAATGAAAAATATTAGATATGGAACAAACATATGGAAAATAATTTTTTAAAAATGAGAAATATGAAACAAACTTATATTACAATCTATTGAGTAGGAAAAATTCACACTTCATGGCTGGTTTTGAAGATCTGTGGAGAAATTAAGTGAAATTTTTTTCATTAACTACTCATAGAAAGGGTATCACACATCTCTAAGGTTTCAAAGTGATACAAACATTTATATCATCAAAAAAACCAATTTTATAGAAAAAGGAACACATCAATGTTAAATTAATGATAAAACACACATTTCATCATTGAAACAAAAAAATTAAATGCTAAAACCAAATGAAATAGGGAAATTACTCATCCATTTTCAATAAATTCCATGATTAAGTGGGAATCATTTTCCATGATAAAGTGGGCATTAAAAATTAACATTATGAAACAAAAGTTAGGGAGAAAGGGGGGAAAGATAACAATAATATCCAACAACCCAAAAAAGAAAAATAATAAAGGTGATGAAAATTAATAAACAACCCAAGAATGTACCCATCCCCACACACCTAGAGTATGTAGTGTCTTCAGAGTAATAAAAGTTAATTTGGGAAGAAAGGATAAGATATTTTGGGTGTTGTTCATAGATTTCTTTTTGAACATGGATTTCCTCTATTGGAAACTTTGAAAGGTCTTCATTAAAGTTCTTAATCTGCTTTTCATTAACAATGATGGTTTTATTTGTTTCTTCATTTTGTACTTGAAAAATGCCAAATGAATAAAAATTAGTAATAGTGTATGGGCCAAACTAGTGGTAAAGAAGATTACTTGGAAGAAACTTCAGTATTTAATTGTAAATGAGGACCTTTTTCTAATGTGGAATTGATGATGAAGGATGAGGTAGTCATTGGAATCCTTGGTTCGCTCCTTATAGACCTAGGAATTCTCATATTAATCAAACCAAATTTATTCCAACTCTTGAATCTATAGATTCCTATGCCCACCTACAACAAATAGATTCATATTTCATTGTTTGAAATCACAATATGCATGGTTCTATACCTCCACTAGGAGGTTACATGCCTCTAAAAACATAATCCTATATGGTGATATTCTGATCAGGGTTTTAAAAGTTATATGGTATGCCCAAATTGAATCATCCAAGTGTAAAATCCAATCTTTCCTATTAGCTTTTACTATTTTTCACATGATTCGTGTAACTTCCCAATTTTGTATTTCTACTTATATGTTATTTAGGGGATGATATGCAGTGGAGATTTTATAAACAAACCCATAATTACAGAGCATGTTTTTCATGTTAATATTGAAAAAATGTGAACCCTGGTCACTAGTGATGAATCTAGGAAAACCAAACCTTCTAAAAATATAGGACATCAGAAAATCAACAACCACTTTAGAGTCATCAGTCCTTGTAGATTTTTCTTCTATCCATTTATAAAGATATTCAATAGACAATAATATGTAAACAAATCCAAATGAATTTTGAAAAGGTCCCATGAATTCAATTCCCCATGTATCAAATATCTAAAGAAATAACATGGGTTTTTAGGGAATTTAATTCCTTCTTGAGATATTCCCTGTGAATTGAAATATTTTTTATGAATTAAAAAATCAATGAGAATATAAAAACAATTTTTAAAAATAAATTACAGAGTCAAGTACCTTTAAAATGTATGTTGATATCAAAATTGGACCCCATATGCCAAAGTGTGATAAAACCTAAGAATAGATTGAAACTTATAGTCAGGGACACAACGTCGAACAACCAGATCACTAAAAATTCTCTACATGTATGGATCATCCCAAATGTACCAATTTGACTCATACTTAAGTATTTGGGATTTTAATGTGAAAAAACATGTTGGTACCCTAAATGATACCAAAAAATTTCAAAATTTCTACGTACCAATGGGTAAGTTTGACTACATCACAAAAGTTTTCATCACTAAAGAATTATCCAATGTGGAGGGATGAGTCCATATGGTGGTCCAATCATGGGTAAATCCTACTAATGTGGTTAGATACCACTTTTTCCACTCCTATTTTATCCCGAATATCAAGGTCAAACTCCTAGAGGAAGAGCATCCACTGAATGAGGCAGGGCTTAGCTTTGGGTTTCTTTAGGAGAAATCAAAGGGCATCATAATCATAAAACACAATTATTTTTTACCCAATAGGTATGACTAGAATTTTTTCACGGAAAAAAATATTTAAAGAAGTTATTTTTTATTGGTCATGTAGTTTTCCAAGGTAGGTTCAAGGGGACGTGAGGTATACAAAATGACATGGGGAGCCTTCTTAACCCTATGTAACAAAACTACCCCAATTGAAAAGTTAGTGGTGTCACACATAAGTTGGAAGGGGAGATCGAACCTCAGTTTTTAGATGATGGGAGGTGACGTGAGACTCCTTTTTAGTAAACTTAATGCATCCTCACAATTTTTATCAAACACAAAAACATAGTCTTTTTGTAATAACTAGGATAAGGGAAGTGAAATCTTACTAAGTTATTTAATGAATAAGTGGTAAAAACCAGCATGAACTAAGAAATATTGCACCTCACGAACAAATTTTGGATATATAAAAGATGAAATTAATTCAATTATTGATTTATCCACTTCAATTATCTCTTTTGAAATAACATGACCAAGAACTATCCCTCTCTCAACCATGAATTGTAATTTCGCATAATTAAATACAAGATATTTTCTATGAAACAGCGGAGGATAGAACCTAGGTGTGTCAAACAGTCATCAAAGGAAGTTCCATAAACTATTAAATCATTCATTAAAACTTCCATGAAATTATCAAGGTACTCTAAAAAGTACTTGGAGTATTATAGAGACCAAAAGGAATACTTCTGTATAAAAATGTGCCTAATTGATAGGTAAATGTTGTATTTTCTTGATCCTCATAGGATATATGGATTTGGAAATAACCTCAATATCCATAAAAGAAAGAATAATGGGACTTACTATCCACAATTTATAAAATTTTTCCAATTAAAGGTACAGAAAAGTGGTCCTCTTTATGGATTGATTCAGTGAACAGTTGTCAATATAGACTCGCCAACTATTTTTCACGTGTGTTGGAACCAACTCATTCCTTTCATTTGATACAACCATTATTCTAGTTTTTTTGGCACAATTTGCACAGGGATAACCCATTTACTATCAGATATGCGATATATGATCCTAGTAGCAATAATTTTACTAACTTCCAATTTTATAACTTTAGGTAGGGTGGGATTCAACAGGTGTTGAGCTTTCCTTATGGGCTTAGTTTAATCTTCTAAAAGTCTATGGTGCATACAAAGAAATGGTCTAATATCAAGAATATTAGACAATATCTTTCCGATTTAATTTTTACACTCTCTCAAATGGTCAAGATGTTTTGATTCTGGTTTTGGTGAGATGTTATTGGAAATAATGATAGGAAATGGTTCAATACCCTCAAGATAGTTATATTTTAAATTAGAGGTAAGTGGTTTTCATTACAACACTGGTGGTTTTTTTGTTGAGGGTGGGTATTTAGGGGAGTGAGGTCCATGAAACTATCTATATTCCCATGTTTATTATCGAACGGAAGATAATATTTGGAAGTGAGATTTACAGAATCATCGATGGTCATGGGTACCTCATAATGAACACACTCTTCAATTAAATCAAAAAATTTACACTTTTATGAACCCACACAATGCTCCAAAAATGAATCAAAATTAAAATAATCCAAGGGTGAAGAAGAGTAAAATGAATCAAAGTATGGGTCGAGGAGAGAATTTTGTGTATTAGTTTCATTTTATAGAGCATCCATTAAATATAAAGGAAGAGTATAGTTCCCTTTAATGGAGTGTTTCATGGAATCAAATATATTAATACATACCTTTTCTCCTTATAACTCCACATATAAAATACCATTGTGAATATTGATGGTCTTATTTTCTATTTTAAGGAATTTCCTCTCAACTGTGATAGGATCATTTCCTTGGTTTTGGGTATATTCCATCTCAAGAATATAGAATTCTATTGGTAACATGGGATTATTCACTCTTATAAGGATCTATTCTATCAATCTTGATGGGTGTGTTGTGATTCGGTTGGAAAGTTACACAAAATTTCTTATTGGTTGAAACCCTCAATCCTATAAAGAAGTATACATATATTAAGGCATTACATTAATTGATGAACCCAATTCTTGCATTTCATCATAAAATAAGGTCTCCCATATGGTTCAAGGTATCTTTAAATTGCCTAGATCCTTGAATTTTTTTGGAATTTCTAGTTATATCAAGTACGAGACATTATTTCCCATATAGAAACTCTCATTCCCATTTAGTCTTCTTATATGGGTGAAAATCTCTTTAAGAAATTTTCAATAGAGAGGGATTTTTTTAACTGCATCCAATAAAGGATTATTAACCTTCACATTTTTGAAAGTATCCATTATTCACATATCAATATAAATATGAAAAAAATTATTAGGTTTAGAGATTCTTTGTGGGAAAGGAATAGTAAAGGAATATTTAGTGAAATCCTCAATAATAATTTGTCTACCCTTTTTGTTATATTTTTATTCATTAAAATATTTTATGGATAGAGAAAGAGAGTTTTCAATTGGGGGAATTACCTATTATGTAGAATAAGTGGAAGAAGAAACTTATTTACCACTACATAGTGTGATTGTGAAAATATTAACTTTTTCTTTTAGGTTATCAATAGGATCACTACTACAAAAAACGGGCAATAACAGCGCTAAAATCGGGCTTTAATAGCTATAGAAAAGTGTTGTAAAGCGCAGCGCTGATAAAGGGGGGGTCCTTTAACAGCGCTGTTAAATATCTCCTTTAACAGCGCTTTTTTAGCGCTGTTAAATATCTCCTTTAACAGCGCTTTTTTAGAGCTGTTAAATGTCGCCTTTAACAGTGCTAAAAAAGCGCTGTTAAATCCCTGCCTGCTGCTAATAAAAAACATGCACCAGTACAGCCAGCGGAGCAGACCTGCACAAAAACCAGTATATCAACCACAGACCTGCACAAAAACCAGTATATCAACCACAAGCATGTCATCAACCAATCACAACCCTACCAAACAGTGTTCTTACCATGAGTTAGATACCGTCTACCCAGAAACAAAAACTACCTCATTACATAGTATCACAAAATATTCCTACACAACTCAGAAGATAAATACTAGAACATTCCATTATGCATTGTTTCTCCTTGGATTGCCACTTGGTTTTGACAAATCGTGTAGAGCCCGTGCTCCTTGAATCATTCTGCAATACATAAAAAGGATATCCCAACTCTCCCAACCATCACCCTTAGTAATTATGTATATTAATACAAAAAAGGTAACATATCATAAACTGGGGGACTGTAATGAGACATCAAGATTAACATTCTATATATAGGATCGATGTCTGGTAGGATTGGTTGCATTGATACATGACTCTACCTGGACCTCAAAAATAGATATATGATCTCACTCCAGGACTTTCAGAGAGACTCCAACTATGTCTAGGACGTCCTGCTGAAGCGATCGTACTACCATAAGTAGGAAAAGATACCAAAACCATCCTAGGAAGGATCATGGGAGCCAACCCTAATGAAATATGTCCTTGATATAGTGTTCAAAGAGATCAATCATGGTACATAAAATTATGTGTCATTTAAAGGGTCACTTGCCTTGTCCCTTTACCCTGGGTAACTCCAATGTTCAGCTGCCTGTGTGAATATACATGTCATATCAATAGGAAATTACATGGCATGTTAAAAAACATATACGTGTTAACCTTTGATCTTGTGTCCTCTTATGCACCCTTGCCCTATGTTAGTACATGACGTCGATCTCGTGTGATTCTTCCTGTGTATCTGTACAAGGGATAAACTGCGTAGCTGGCTCATTAAAGACGTGTAGTGGGATATATTCCATGTAGGAAAGCCATGTAATCCACCCCATGTTTGTGTATCTCAAAAATTCATGCCAAGTCTTGGGGGAGGGTCTACACTACATGTGAGTTGGATATCTCAGTTGTTGATTTCACTTAAAAATAAGTCCATTTTGAAAAAAACAGAGGCACTTTGAGTGGTGTCGACCACACCGGGCCTCGGATTGAGTCGGGGTTGACTCATACACATCAAATTTGACCCATGTATCATTGTCCTTAAGTTTCAATAGAATCCGAATGCGTTTGGTCAGTTTCCTGTATGTCAGTTGTTGATTTCTCACTTAAAATTAAGTCCATTTTTAACAAAAACAGAGGCACTTTCAGTGGTGTCGGCCACACCGGGCCTCGGATTGAGGCGGGGTTGACTTTTACATGTCACATTTGACCCATTTATCGTTGTTCTAAAGTTTCAACAGAATCCGAATGCGTTTGGTTGGTTTGTCGTATGTTAGTTGTTGATTTCACTTAAAATTAAGTCCATTTTTAACAAAAACAGAGGCACTTTGAGTGGTGTCGGCCACACCGGGCCTCGGATTGAGGCGGGGTTGACTCTTACACGTCACATTTGACTCATGGATCGTTGTCCTTAAGTTTCAATAGAATCCTAATGTGTTTGGTCGGTTTGGTGTATGTATGTAAAATATTGTCCATTTTAAACAAAATACATACACTTGGAGTGATACCGGCCACACCGCGTCTCGGATTGAAGTAGGGTTGACTCGTACACGTCACATATGACCCATGGATCATTGTACTAAAGTGTTAACACAATCCTAAGGCGTTTGGTCGGTTTCCTGTATGTCAGTTGTTGATTTCACTTAAAAATAAATCCATTTTGAACAAAATAGAGGCACTTTGAGTGGTGTCGGCCACAGCGGGCCTCAGATTGAGTCGGGGTTGACTCTTACACGTCAAATTTGACCCATGGATCATTGTTCTTAAGTTTCAACAGAATCCAAATGCATTTGGTCGGTTTGCCGCATGTGAGTTGTTGATTTCACTTAAAAATAAGTCCATTTTGAACAAAAGAGAGGCACTGTGAGTGGTGTCGGCCACACCGGGCCTTGGATTGATGCGGTGTTGAATCGTACACGTCACACATGAGTCATTGATCGTTGTGAAAAAGTATCAACGCAATCAGAAGCCGTTAGATCGGTTTGGCGTATGTACGTAAAATATTTTACATTTTAAACTAAATACATACACTTGGAGTGATACCGGTCACACCGCGCCTCTGATTGAGGCGGGGTTGACTTGTACACGTCACATTTGACCCATGGATCGTTTTCCTTAAGTTTCAATAGAATCCCAATGCGTTTGGTCAGTTTTCCGTATGTCAGTTGTTGATTTCACTTAAAATTAAGTCCATTTTTAACAAAACAGTGACACTGTGAGTGGTGTCGGCCACACCGGGCCTCGGATTGATGCAGGGTTGACTCATACACATCACACATGAGTCATGGATCGTTTTTCAAAAGTATCAACACAATCAGAAGCCGTTAGATCGGTTTGGCGTATGTACGTAAAATATTGTCCATTTTAAACAAAATACATACACTTGGAGTGATACCGGTCACACCGCGTCTCGGATTGAGGCGGGGTTGAGTCGTACACGTCACATATAACCCATGAATCGTTTTCCTAAAGTGTCAACAAAATCCGAAGGTTTTTGGTTGGTTTCCCGTATGTCATTTGTTGATTTCTCACTTAAAAATAAGTCCATTTTGAACAAAACAGAGGCACTTGGAGTTGTGTCAGCCACAACAGGCCTCAGATTGAGGCGGGGTTGACTCGTACACGTCACATTTGAAGGTGAGTATGCATACACGATAGTTGACCTTCTTAGAGAAGAGTTTCTGGAAGATTATAAAAGACATGAAGCAATGAAGATCATTAGATTGTTGGAGCAAATGTGGTTGCTACAAACAATGTGGAAATCGCTTTGCACAAGCCGACTCTTCTCTTATTCCCATGTCAACCATGTCCAACCTTGCCTTAATTCCATCCTTTGTTTTACCAGGAGAATTTAGCAACGTTCCTATAACACTGTCACATACATTTTTTTCCACATGCATCATATCAATAAAATGTCTAACGTACAGACATTTCCAGTATGGTAATTCAAAAAAAATTGATCTCTTTTTTCAACCGATTTTCGTAAGGTTTTTCGAAAATGGTTTACCAAAAACTGTGTTCACGTCTTTTACTTTCTCAAACAGCTGATCACCTATTAGTGGAGACGGTGTTTTGCGTTGTTCTGAACTTCCATTGAATGATGTCGTCCAAGATCGGTACTTATGTCGACGGGGTAGAAATCTACGATGTCCTAGAAATACAAATTTGGATGAATGTTTCAAACTAATTGATTCTGTATCTTCTTCGCACATAGGACACCCTTGACTTCCTTTAATGCTATAGCCTGACAAATTTTCATAAGCAGGGAAATCATTTATCGTCCCATAAAACAACGCTCTCAACGTGAAGTATTCTTTTTCATAAGCATCATACAACATAACACCTGAATCCCACAGTAACTTCAAATCATCGATCAAGGGAGCCAAATATACATCAATATCGTTACCTGGTTGTTTTGGTAATGATATAAGCAAAGATAACATAATGAATTTCCGTTTCATGCATAACCAAGGTGGAAAGTTATAATTTACCAACATAACAGGCCATGTACTATGAGTGCTGGTTTGAAAACCAAAAGGATTCACTCCATCGGTAGATAATGCAAGACGCAGGTTTCTCGACTCATTTCCAAATTCAGGATACTCATGATCAATTCTCTTCCATTGAGGAGAGTCGGTCGGGTGACGTAATTTTTCATCTTTATTTCTTTTATTTGCATGCCACAACAATTGTCTTGCAGTTTCTTCACTTCCATATAGACGCCTAAACCTTGGAATGATTGGAAAGTACCATACAACTTTCGTAGGACTGCGTTCATCTTTCTTGTATCGAGAAGCACCACACTTTGGGCATTCTGTAAGTGATTTTTTCTCCATGAAAAACAATATACAGTCTTTCGGGCAGGCATGTATTCTTTCAGAAATCATACCCATCGATTGTAGCATTTTTTTTAGCTTCATATGTCCGTCTTGGGAGCTCATTATCTTCTGGAAGCATGTCATTCAAAAGAGCAAGTAGTTTTGTGAAACTGACATCACTCCATCCGTTGCCTGCTTTCAATTTATACAACTTCATTACAGCTGACAATGCAGTATATTTAGTGCAACCAGCATACAATGGCATCTTTGCACATCTCTTTAACTTCTCAAACAATTTTGGGCAATCACGGAGTTCATGATCAACTGCCCTTGTCATTTCCTCAATACGATCTTCATCATCATTGATATCTGTAATCACATCCTCTATACGGTCTTCTTCATTATCCATATTTGTAATCATATCTGATGATCCATAAAATGCAGTTTTATTCCAGCCAATAGCTACATTCGCTTTTTCCCCGTGTTTATTCCAACATTTATAACTCCTATCTATTCCGTGACATATCAAATGTTCTTCCAACTCCTCTGGAGTAATTAGTCTAGAATAAAAACAATGTAAACACGGAAAAAGGAGTTGAGAAGGATCCTTTGCATGATACTGTGCAAACATGATGAACTCTTTCACTCTGTTCTCATACTCTATTGTCAAATGATTAGCATCCATCCAATCTTTATTCATCTCCATTAATTCTGAATAAAAAACATGGAACATCATGTCCATTAATTACAAATGAAAAATAACGAATGTCGTGTCCATTAATTCCATGTAAACCATAAGGAGCATATTGTTCATTAATTTTGAATAAGAAATATAGAACGTCATGTCCATTAATTCCAAATAAATAATAAGGAATTTCATGTCCATTAATTCTGAATAAGAAATACAGAACTCCATGTCCATTAATTCCAAACAAACAATATAGAATGTTAATTCCATTAATTTCGAATAAGCAATATGGAAGTTCATGTCTATTAATTCCAAATAATCAATATGAAACATCATATTCATTAAAGAAGGTAATAATGATGTAATCACATCCATATCATATTATGATCAAGTCTAAGGAATATCACCCTTGCATTTTATCAATTAATTTGATAAATTTAAGTCTTATAACTCATAATTAGTAAGATGGGGTCCAAGGTATATAATCAATAGCACTACATTGTTTAAAAATGGTTAAGGAACATGGACTTACCATTCAACTTTTATTTAATTCATTTATAAGTGATCAAGTAGTCCATGGGTATGTCCATTACACATAAATATCATTAAGTCCCTTTAATAAACCCATGGGCATGGGATATATCAACACATGTCAAAGGTGGTTCAATTTCAAGCCAAAGATCAATAGGGGTCATGGGCCTATAAGAAACACACCCTAAGGGGGTGATTCGAGTAAGGTATACAACCTACAAAGAATAAGTTTGGTGCACAATGACTAACCAATTTAAGACATGATAATCTACTAAATTAATTTTACATTTTATAGTCAACATGCAGAAGGTTCACCACATGGCACAATAGTGCATCATATAAACTAGGGGTGTCCATGGGTCGGGTCAGGTCGGGTTGGAGGTGTTTCAAGGCCCGACCCGAACAAAAAAGTTCGGGTTGGGTCGGGTCGGGTCACAAGCTTCCAGAGCAACCAACCTGACCCAACCCGACCCAGTGGGGTCGGGTTACCCGTCGCATGCCCGAAGGACCCAACCCAACCCAACCCATCGAGGGTCGGGTCAATTTGGGTCGGGTTATATGTGTAAACTCGACCCAACCCGACCCAAACCAATCCAAACCATCCCAACCCAACGGACCCGAACCATCCACTCAAACCCAACCCCCCTAGACCCAACCCGATGGACCCCCTGCACTGCACCAGCCTGCTGCACAAAAAAACCATCCCCCCTTCACAAAAATTTCAGCCCCTTCCCCCTGCACCCTCTGCCCCCTCCCCCAGGCACACCAGCCCCCCCCCCTCCTGTACCCTGTACAACACAACACCCCTCTCCCCCTGCCCCCTCCCCCCTGCACAGTCTCCCCCCTCCTACACCCATGCACAAAAAACCCAGACCCCCCCCCCCCCCCGCACAAAAATTTCAGCCCCCCTGCACAAAAATTTCAGCCCCCTGCACCCTCTGTCCCCCTCCCCCAGGCACACCAGCCTCCCCCCTCTTGTACCCCATACAACAAAACAACCCTCTCCCCCTGCACTCCCTGCCCCCCTCCCCCTGCACTCCCTGCCCCATCCCCTCCCCCCTCCTGCACCCCCGCACAACACCCCTCCACCCCTGTATGGCACCCTTGCACCCCTACACCAGCCTGCAGTAGCCTTGCACCCCTGCACCCTCCCCCCTGCACACACACACCAGCCTCCCCCTCCCCCTGCAAACCAACCAGCCTGCCCCCCTCTCCCCCGTGCCTGCACACCAGACCCCCCCCCCCCCCTGCACCCCTTCACCACCAGCCTCCTTGCACCCCTGCGCCAGCCAGCCAACCTCCCCCCTGCACACACACTCCCCCCTGCAAACCAGCCTGCCCCCTACAAACCATCCAGCCCCCCCCCCCCACTAGCACGCCAGACCCATCCCCCTCCAGCAGCACCGCCAACCGGCCTCCCTCCCCCCTCATGCCCCCTACCCACTCCCTCTTGCAAACCATCTTGTCCCCTCTCCCCCTGCCTGCACACACTAAACCAACCCAGCCTATCTCTCCCCCCCTTCCTGCACACACCAAACCTAGCCTCCCCCCTACACACGCCAACCCCCTCTCCCCCCTGCCTGCACACACCAAACCTACCCATCCCGTACCCCTGCACACACCAGCCCCCCCTCACACCCCCTGCAAACCAGCCCCCCCTAATGTGACTCACTATCAACACCAGTAACAGAACCAATTGAAGTTAAAGTGGAGTAAATTCATGATGCATTAGAAATAAACATCACTAACATAAGGAAAATCAAATCAAAAAAACACACAGCAGTAGCAGATTTTAAGAACGAATAAGCGAAAACATATGCAAAAAAAAATCATCACTAGGAGTAGAGTGAATAACATTGATTTAGTCTGAAAAGAGGGAGGAGGGGAAGCAGAGGCGACAAATAAATGACAACCACATAAAAACCTACACTGCAAAACAATATTTAGGGCATCCACATACCTTGGGTGAAGAAATCGGAAGTCCAAAGAGGTGAGGGAGCCTTCTGCGCTGCCTGGAAGACGCGGCCGCTGGAGTAGGGGTGCACGGGAGGAGCTGCCAACCATTGAAGAGGAGGAGTAGGGTTCGGAAGGGAGGAAGATCCGCGGAAGAGGGTCGAGAAGAAGGAGAAGGAGTACGGCGGAGGTACAGCAAAGGGAAGATCGGGGGGAGGAAGCAGTCGCAAGGGTACAGTCCCATGAGAGCTTAGGGCACGATAAAAAAGAGGAGACTGTCGGCCTCCTTTTAATAAAATCGGAGACAGATTTTAACAGTGCTAGAAAAGCACTGTTAAAACCTTTCCTTTATCAGCGCTAGAAAAGCGCTGATAAATCATCCCTTTATCAGCGCTTTTAAATAGCGCAGATAAAGATTATCCTTTATCAGCACTTTTTGATTAGCGCTGATAAAGGTAGCTCTTTGCTTGCCCGTTTTTGTATTAGTGGATGTAATGGTAGATTTCTATAACTTTCTATCTTTATCTCACTGGTGTTGTTTTCCAGTTTTCCCACTTGAGTTCATAGGTCATGAATAGCTGATTGTCTTTTATATTGGAATTGGAGGTTTTGGGTTTCCATTTGCTTCACCATATCCTTGAGGCTTGGTTGAGACTTTGGTTGAGGAGTATTTTTTTTAAGATGTTGAAGGATAAAAAGGTTTAATACCTTAGCCTTGTTTATACCAATTATTTTTGGGCTGTCTTGAATTTCTTCTTTATCGGTATTGTGGTTGTGTTTTCCACCCAGGGTTTGGATTTGGCATGAATGGTTCTTACTTGAAGGGTATATCTTGTTGGAATTGATGCCTACGGAATACTACTGCATAAGACTCAAATGAATCTTGAAGTCACGGTCTCTGTTCAGAAAAATGAGTGTTATAAGAACAAATACCAAAATATAATGGAATGGAAGACAAGTGTGAGTTACCTTATGCTTAAGAAAATTTCCTTTGAATCGTATGCTTCTTAGAAAGTTTATTATCTACCCACTTTTCTAAGGATGAATGAATTACCACATGAACTCCTAAGGTTGGTGAAATTTCTTGTGTACCAAATTGTTGTGCATTTTGAGCCATGTGGGCTATTAAATCATCAGTGGAAACACGATTTTTGTCAACAAGGTCACTACCAGTTACAGAATCAATCATGCCATGATCCATGCAGATAAGTCTCTCATTGAATTATTGAATTAAAAAAATTCACTAATCTAGTGGTGGGGAAAACATGAGAAAAGTATTTTGAATCTCTACTAGTATTAATGAAGGGTTTCTCTCTTTGATTTTATAATACTAAATAATTCTTTTCTAATTTATGTAGTTTAGGAGGCGGGAAAAAACATCCCTAGAAAGATATGTTTAGGGTCATTCCATCCCCCAATTGTGGTAGGCATAGAGTATATCCACTCTTTGGATACACTATCAAGGGATAAAGTGAAATACCTAAACTTAATGATGTACTTAGTTACATTTTTGGGTATCATGGGGGAGCACACTATATGAAATTCCTTGAGATGTTTGTGAGGGTCCTCTCTAGGAAGACCATGGAATTTTGGAAGGAGGTGGATGCGGCCAGATCTCAACTCAAAGTTGGATGCTTCCTCAGGGTATTGGATGTACTCATGTTGTTACTCCACATCTAGGGTGGTTAGTTCTTTTAAGGTCTAGTTGTTTTATTCCATGTATACATGTTAATTTCGGTTTCTTTTCTAGTTCTAGGATAAGATGGGTCTATAGGATTCTCAAGGTGTGGTGTGTCCTCTTTCAAAAGATTGATCAGTGTGTCTCATTGTCATTGACGTAGTATCCTCTCCAATTTAGGTTTGAAAGGAAATAGTTCACTCTGATTAGAATGCATCATACACAACAAAAACAAAGAATAAGACGTTATAAAACCACTTATATACAAAATTTGAAGATATAAACAAAAAAATACTTCTAAAATAGACAAAGATAAAAGAAAAAAATTCTAACTAAAAACCAAAGTTCTCCCCAACAATGGGGAAAAATTTTACTATTTTATCATGAAAAATCAAATTGATTGTTATTAAAAGATTATTTTCTATTCTAGGGTGGAACCTAGGTTATGTCTAAAAGGACTTTGGTGGTTTAAAGTTTGTATTTTCAATAAACAATTCTGAAAATTGGGGGTAGTTTTGAAAAAAGTTTTAAAAATAAAATTACTTAATTTAGGAGTTTAATAGTTGAAAACGAAAGGTGGTGTTTTAGAATTATGAGATAACAAGTTCATTTTAATTTCACTACACATATTTTATAGTTCATTTTTCTGAAAATGTTATATGGTTTAGTGGAATCCTTTGGATGAGGGTTTCCAAGATCTCGATTCCCCTCTAGCCTCTTAAAACAATATACAAAGAACCTCCCCTTGACACAAAAAAATGTGTTTTCAAGGTTTGGACCCCAAGAATAGATTGAGGGATAAAAACTCATACTGAAATCTCATGTATGTGTGATAGAAATAGGGTACTTGTGTTTTTTCAATCGGAACAACCTAAGATTCCCACTTGAAAACTCAACCCAATTGCTGTTGAAATGAAAAGTGTTTCACTTAATTAAATCCAAATAAATGCATTCAGAGGGAAAACTTGTTAAGATAAAACATAATTTGAATATTTAGAAAAAAAAATTAGACAAAAAAATTAGAAAAATAAGTTCTAAAACTCCCACCCAAGTGTTTTTAGATTTCTCAAAAGGATCGCCCACTGTTTATCTTTTTATTGTGAGGATGAGGTGTCTCAAGTGAAATTTTTTCATCACCATTTATCCCCTATGAGGATAGGGGACTCAATAAATTCTTTAATGATGATAGGACTCCTTTGGTTCTCCAAAATGGCAGATCATTCCTTCTATTTTGAACTACTAAATGAGGTTCCCAAGGTTTTCTTTTATAGCCAAAATAGGAGGTGGTTTCGGGCACCCTGGTTTTAAGAAACCACTTTTTCCAAGGTTTTATGCCATTATAAAATTTTATCTCTCTTTACACAAAACTAAAAAAAATGGATGATATATTTTGTATCGCCCTATCAAATTTGGAATCCACATATTGTTTATAGTAATATATATTTCCAAAATATAGAGGCAAACTGTTAACTCTATGAACATTCATTTTCTTGGATAGATTGATTCATTTAGGCCTCTTAATTAATGAATTGTGCTTAGGTTTATTCATAATAGTTGTATAATATGGAATTATTAATCATATTACAAAATTTAATCCCAATTGAACACATTGATATGTAGAAGTATGTGGTTGAGTCTAAAAATGTTCTTGGATTCCTATGCAATTTGGCCCATTTTTCTTTAACTTCATTTGGGCCATCCACATCACCTTCACCTATAACGAAAACATCAAAACAAGTGAAATATACATTTTTAACAACAAAAACATTAAATTTTTTAATCAAAAATGATGTTAAATTAGTTATTTTATTATTAATTTTAAATAAAAAACCAGTTTAATATACTGATATAAGGGTGAAATAAAATAGTGAATCACGGTATGATCAGTATACAAGAAGAAGATGAAAACTATGACTATCTAGAGGAAGTGTAGATAATAAATAAATTAAATAAAGAAGATATTTTTATAGCTACTATTGAAAATGAATAATATGATTATGAATAAGATAGTAAAAAAAGTGTGGTTGATATCACGGTGCAACTTAAGGGAGCTCTTAAAGAACTCAAGGATCAAATAAAGAAAAATCAAAAGATATGTGGTTTTTTGAAATATTATTTTTAATGTTTTGATAAAAATGTGAAATTTACTAAATATAAAAAATATATGAGATCAATAAGTTAGTCTGGTGAACTTATAAGAATTTGAAATATTAAGCTGAAGATGGAAGAATTTTCTATAGTGATTAATAACCTTATTTATTTTAAAAAAAAGAACAAAGAAGGTATAATATATTGAATCAGGGGTTGTTACCATAATAAATAAATTCTAATAATAATTTAAATCATGAGATCCAATGAAGAAGTTTCACTTGGGGTATTTTTTAGATTAAAACTATTAGAAAGGTCCAAATAATTCTCAGAATTTTTTTAGAAATTTCTAAATGAACATAGATCCATGTTCATTATAAAACATGGATTCAATTGTGATACTCAAACATAAAAATCAAAAAAATTATCATACCTATGCAAGGGGAATTGAAAGGATGGTGATTTTGAGGTCAATACTAAGACATTGAAAGGATGGAAAATTGTATATCCAAACACATAAAAGTAAAGGGTTTGAAATAATCATAAAAAATGCGCTTTAATAAACAATAAAGGTTCTAATAAAAGGATGAAGAAATGTAAAGGACCAAAATTGAGAAGATATTTCCTCAATTTAAGTGTCACATCTATGACTATCTGGTTTACAACATGTTCATCTATAAAGATTAATGTATCTACTTGAATGGAGAAACACCAATAATTAGAAAAGGGATATTGATACCATATAATTCATAGTATAGAATAAATTTATTCCCTAGATATCATTTTAAAAATTATAAATTTTTATATAAAACTGTTGATTTTATGAAAAGAAGATATGGTTATTACCAATGGATAAGTCAAAGAGAAGTGAATGAAAAATAACTTAATAATGTTGAATTGAAAAAAAAAACTATACATTAGAAGAAGTGGAATAATAAGATTATACCAAATATTCATAAGGTAAATGGAAGAGGCTATAATCTGCCTCAACTAAACTAACCATCACATAGAAGGAAAATAAAAGGAGAAAGAATGAGTATCTTGTTGGGTAAAAATCCCTCAAGGTATCACTGAAGCATTTTTGAGGTGATTGTGTTTGTTGACAAAGTGGACATCTGATTGGTGATTGTTGAAAAAGCAAAACAGTGACATACGAATTTGTTGAAAAAGAGGATTTCATGATGGAATGTTGAGTTCAAGAGCTAAGTTCAATGATCCATGTTTGATTCAAGAACGTTGACAAGAGGAATGGATGATCTAGAGGCAGTACAATAAAACAGATACAAGGTGGCGTCGTTTTCCAGTGTTTACCAAATTTTTGGGCCTAAAAATCGTCAAATGAAGAAAAGTGGTTTTTGGAAAAGGGACTTGTGTGCCTTGTACATGAAGGCTTGGAAACTTGCGCTCCATATGTTTTTCAAGATTAGATCATCAAAATATGGAAAAGGGATAACTGTCACGCAAGTATTGGTGGTGTCGCGCAAGTGACTTGCGCGCCGTGAAAGAGACTTGCGCGTTGATGCCTTGGAAGCTTGAGAACTTGCGCGCCTGTGGTTTTTCAAGATAATAAGATCAAATTATGGCAAAGGAAATAGGTTCTCGCAAGTTTGGAATTAGGTCACGCAAGTGACTTGCAGGAGAAGAGATATGTGTGCCGAGACTTGCACGTCGAGGTGAGAGCTGCGCACCGTCGCGCAGGGGTTACCAAATGCCTATAAATTCTGGAAAACCCCTCTTCATACTTAACCGGAGTTCAAAACTTTGAAGATTCAAAGCTCCTATCGCGCAGGTGTGGTGGTCGTGCAGGTGGTGTGTGGCCGTGCAGGTGGAGTTGCGCACCAGTGTGAGGAGTTGCGCGCCAGTGTGAGAAGTTGCGCGCTGGTTGGCAGTTGCGCGCCAATGCTGGTTTGGGCATAAAATGAAGTGTGTCATGCAAGTTTGGAGTTGAGGAATCTCTAGTCGCGCAAGTTTCTAAGGAGGACTTGTTCGCCCGTTGTGACTTGCGCGCCGATACTTGCACGCCGAGATTGACTTGCGCACCAAGTAAGTTTTATTTCCAGCAGTTATTTTTGGGCTGCGTGGAAGCTAGAAGTTTTCCCGATACCTTCGGTGCAAAAAGAGATTCATCTATGGTTCAAAATTGGGATTCAATAGAGCATCTACTTATAGAGGAAGATGCATTCCTTCATGCAAATGAAGAGACCTACAGGTCTATAAACTGTGAGTGGATCCTTTCTGACGCAGTGAGCAAAGGAAGACGAAGAAGGTGATCCTCTCCACCGGCAGTGAGCCAGAGAGAGAGAAACAGGGAGTTACCCTTGGGAAAGCAGTGAGCTAACCCTAAACTTTATAAAGGCATTGAGTCTGGGACAGAGTGACTGTGCCTGAACATTGTATCCACATCTAGTGAAGAATAGTGGAATTTAGTACGACCGGAAACTTGTCAGCGTATGCTCCTTGGACGTAGCCCAGTGAGGGTGAACCTAGTAAAAATCTATGTGTCTGCCTGTTTGCTTCTCGGAATTGCATTCAAAGCATCATCATTAGATAAATAAGTAAATAAGTGATCATAGTTTACACACAAGAGCAAACAAAGTGACCCTTGTAATAAAGAGGTCAAGATCTAGTGGGGTAGGAAGAACTTTGAAAAATAATATCCATACACTGATTCACCCCCCCTCTCAGGGTATATAGGCCCATATTGGTCCTAACAATTGGTATCAGAGGGATGGTTTCTTTTATCAGATTTGTATGCTCGGACTTGGTATAGTCGATCTGTGTGGTTAAAGAATCAGTCTTCTCTTATCTCGGTGTGCCATGGAAAAGGTAAAAACATCAAATAAGAATCATAAGTCAGGTAGTATTCCTCAGTGTGGAAGTGTGTATGGAAAAAGTGTGATTCAATTAAAAGAATCAAACAGCTTACTGAAAGAAGTCCTAGATGAATCTAATAGGGAAAATATTGATTCACTCAATCAAGATGTTGGAATGAGTTAAGTACATGAACATCAAAGTGATATCGAAACAACTGATGGTGAAGAAGTATTCAGAAAGAATCCACCATTATATTTTGTCAACATGACAAATAAATTGGACCGTAAATTTGATGAAGAAGACAAATCTAAAGATATCCAGATAAAATTATAGGATATTGAGTTCAATAAGCTAAGAGGCTTAAATCAAACGCTTATTTATGTGGCTACTGACCTAAAGGAGAATAATGATTCTCAAGGTGAAGAACTAAAAAAGGTGGCTAAAATGAAAGGAAAACAAAAGGCTAATGATTATGAAGAAAATCAAAAGTCAGACGAATTTCAGAATCTGAAATCTAGAAATGATGATCTTGCAACACAGTTGTCTGAAGAAGTTCAGAAGAATCAAAGGCTACAACAAGAGAATGAATCTGTCACTGAATCTGTTTCTGATGAAAAAATGAAAGTAATGAAGCAAGGTGACATGGTAGAAAAGCTCACAGGTGAACTAGAAGATGAGTTGAGTAGAAGGAAGAATATCAGAAAAGAACTCAATGCTCAACTTGAATCAAGAAATAATAAGATTCAACAATTGGAAGAAGTAATAGAGAAATCCAAGAAAGAAATGGAGATATCAAGGGACAAAGGAAAACCTAAGTTGAAGGATGCACTGTACTTACTATTTTATTGTCCTTCGGAAGGTGATGATAAAATAAAAAAGGAATTATAAGATTTATGAGGAGAAACAAAAAAATATTTTCTCAGCTCAAAGACCATATAGCTTGGGAAAATCTGGCATTGGATTTGATGAATCCCATCCTGTGCATGATAGAATGCGAGCCATGAATAGTTCCAGGAGTGGAGAAAAACATATAGGTGCTGAAGATAGGCCTAAGAGGACAGTTATAAAAGGAAGTGATGACATGTGCTTTTTCTATGGGATTCATGGCCACATGTCAAGCTTCTGTTCAGAGGCTCTGGAATACATCTCAGGCTGTGAAAACAGAAACATTACTAAATTTGAGAATAAGAAGAAGCATCATGAGAAATCAGAGAGAAGAGTCTCTCAGTGAAAGGAATCCATTAGATGTTATTGTTGTGGAAGAATGGGACACACCATGAGTATGTGTCAGGAAGCTCAAGAGCCCCGTGTTAGAAGAAGAACTCAAGGTGTATCAGCATCTCGACATAGAAGTGACGAAATAAGGTATTCCTTTGATGGAAAATGTTTTATATGTTCAGATTATGGGCATTTGGCAAGAAATTGCTGCAAGAAGAACACAATAAGGGAAAGGGAACTTGAAAGGAGATTATCGACTCTAATGATGCATAATGAGAAATTCTACACTGAGAGACAAAGTGGAAAGGAGAAGAATAGTCTTAGAGCCTCCGGGGAATCACATGGAGCTGAACGAAAGGTGTATCAGTCACCTCGTCTTTCATACTCAAAATAGCTCTCAAGGGGAGAATGTGAACCAACCTGGAAGATTAAGGGGAGATCTACTCCAGTTGTGATAAAGAAGAATAAATGTTCAATGGAGGACTCACCACCAGTGAAAAAGAGTGTGGTTACTCAGACATGTGATAAAAGAAAGATGAAAAAAAGAATGTAATGAAAAATTCGTAGGTCTTGTTCCATAGCGAAAACAGGAAGAAGATTCAAGATCCTTGCAATGGTGGAAGAAGCAAGGGAAGATGGAAAGAAAAGATATTCCTGCTGAGAGTAAGAATCAAGGGAAATGGAATTTTAGTGGAACATCAAAGACAGAAATGTGTACTAGTGGGTTTAAACCCCAAATGGTGAGAAAGGCCAGGCCTACAGAATCTTCATATCAGAAAAAGACTCAGCATGCAGGTAATGAATGCTTAGTCATATGGCCAGAGCAGTTGAAGTTAGCCAGGAATCTAGAGGAAGCAAGAAAGGAATGTGATGCGCTCCAAGAAATAATCAAAGGGTTGACCCATCAGGATCAACCACTATCCTCGTCTTGAGGATTTAAGAAATTCCCCTCTCCCTATGTATATAAATTCTATTAACTGATGATTCATGTGTTTCAGGTTTTAGGGAGATATGATCCAAGGGGAAGTGGCATCTAAAGATGCAAAGTGGAGATGTGATATGCTTCAATGTTTTGATTGACTCAAATCAGGTATCAAATTGGATGATGAAGGGGAGCAACAGAGCACAACAGGGAGTGATTGTGTTATTGACATTGTCTCTTTTTTCCTACACCGAGTGCCAACTCAGTAGGCTTAGAGATTTCGTTAATGAATCAATTCCGATTGGAATATGAGAATAAATGATCCATGAGGAAAAGAATGTTTATGGGTCTATACAGTTGGGCCTAACAGATGAGAGAGTTTCATAACATAGGGGGAGCATTCTATATCCTAATCAGATGCAATATCACAATGCGATATGAAGGATGAATGTTTATTTTCATGAAGAATGATTGGGGGCCAAGCAGTAACACACAATATTTCGTGATTATCTATTCTGTTCTAAAAATGTGGTATCAGCTGACTTCTTTCAGGATACCAAGATGCTGCGAGAGAAAATCAAAGGTGTGTCAATAGAAATCTAAGATAAGAAGTTCAAAGAAAATACATCATTGAACAATGACCCAGGGAGAAGTTTTCTGTTAAGAGAGATGAAGTGGTAAGAGACTCAGGGAGATCATAAGTGGCTGAAGTTGATTCAAAATAAGATACTGATGTTGAGTATGAGGAAGTAAAATCCTTATCTGCACAAAAGCCAAAGAGTTGAGCTGAAATTGACAGGCAGAATATCATCAGTGATCTGTGAGCTCTAGTTCAGACTAGAATAATGAAATCACTACAGCAGACATCATTACTATCATAGGTTGGGCCGAAATGCTTTGCTGATGTAGCTGAAGATGAAAACTGGGTTCAGGCCATGAATGAAGAGCTAAATCAGATTGAGAAGAATTAGTCGTGGTAGATTGTTTTGAGACCAGCAGATAAGAATGCCATCGTGACTAAATGGTTCTTTTGTAAGAAGATGAATGAAGATGGCATAGTGATTCGAAACAAAGAATGACTGATGGGAAAAGAAAACTCCCAGATAGAGGGTATTGAATTTGATGAGACATTTGCACCAATTGCAAGGCTGTAGATAATCAGATTATTTTTAGCCATAGCAGTGCAATGAAAGTTCAATGTGTTTCAGATGGACGTCAAATCTAAATTTCATGAACTGGATTATGGAGGAAGAAGTGTATATCAAGAAATTATACGGTTTTCTCATTCATTTGGATGTAAAAAAGGTTTTTCAGCTAAAGAAGGCATTATATGGGCTGGAACAAGAACTGAGAGAATGATATTCATTGTTGAATCAATATTTGCAGAATCTCTGATTCAAATGAAGCATAGTGAAGGTTGTTTTCAAAAATATGTCAAGGAGGTTCTGATAAGGTTTGGAATGGATAATTCCAAGGAGATGAAGACCTCGGTTGCTACCCGGATGAAATTATCAAAATATGATGATGGCAAGGCAATTAATATCACAGAATACAGGAAAATTATTGGAATTTTTTTTGTACTTGACTGCAATAGGGCCTGATATTGTTTTCTCCACATGCCAAGCAGCGAGATATCAGAGCAATCCCAAGGAAAGACACATGATTTCAGTGAAAATAATACTTCTGTATATCAAGGGCATAGTGGAATTCGGCTTTACATATAACGACAAATATCAGACAGAGTTATTGGGATATACTGATGTAGACTGGGCCGGTTCAGCGGATGACAGAAAATCAACATCTAGAGGTGCATTCTATCTTGGTGGACTATGTATTGCAAGGTTAAGCAAGAATAAGGATTGAATTTCATTAAGCACCGTAGAAGCTGAGTATATTTCGGCCACTCAAGCATGCACACAGTTATTATGGATGAAGAAGTAGCTTGACGATATGGGAGTTGAACTGAATTCTCCAATCAGAATCCAGTGTGATAACTCAAGTGTTATCAATCTTAGAAAAAATCCAGTTCATCACTCAAGGAAAAAGCACATTGAGATCAAATATCATTTTATCAAGGAGAAAGTGGACCAAGGTCTTGTGAAGTTGGAGTATGTGCCTACAGAGTTCGAAGTTGTAGATATTCTAACAAAGTCCTTACCCAAGGAAGCATTCGAAAGGCATCGACTAGCTCTGGGAGTTCAGTCGATTCCCCACCCTTAAAATCGTGTGGATGTGAACCCACCCCCTTCTCCCCGAGGTATGATGTGTTTTTCCCTAATGTGCTGATATGTGTTCTCTACTCTCTTATAGACTACAAAGGAGTGACCATTGGGTTCGTTGACAAAGGGGGAGAAAATAGTGATTGTTCAAGGGGGAGACAGTGTGGTAGTGATTGTTCAAGGGGGAGACAGTGTGGCAATTTGATAAATCATGATTGATACGGGGAGAAGCTGACCAATGGAGCATCCAGATAGGGGGATAAATGAGAAAGGGGGAGATTTTTAAATATGACGATGCTAGAAGTGATCGATCAAAGAATAGATATCACGATAGCTAAGGATCGTGATAAAAGAAGAAGAGAAGAGTGGTGTTGGAATGTGGTATGAATATTTCCAAAAATTGGTATTAGTGAAGTATCAACAATTGGTATCAATTTGGAAATTGGTATCAGTTTGGTGTCAACAGAGGGTGTTAGAGTTGAAGTGATTCATTGATGAACTTTTCATTTACTCTTGTTTCTCACGATGAGCATTTCTCATGTAGGCTTAGAGTATGTGTTGAGTAAATCCTTGATTGCTATCAGAATCGCAATGAGGCGAATGGTGGATGAAGATTCAACAACGTATCTTTTTATGGAAGAGTTGTCAATAAACCCAAAGGGGGATATTTTTGGGCAAAAATCCCTCAAGGTATCATTGAATCATTTTTGAGGTGATTGTGTTTGCTGACAAAGTGGACATCTGAGTGGTGATTGTTGACAAAGCAAAATAGTGACATAAGAATTTGTTGACAAAGAGTATTTCATGATGGAATATCGAGTTCAAGAGATGAGGTCAACGATCCATGTCTGATTCAAGAACTTCGCCAAGAGGAATGGATGATCTGGAGGCGGTACAAAAGAACAGATACAAGGTGGCGCCGTTTTCCAATGTTTGCCAAATTTTTGGGCCTGAAAATCGTCAAATGAAGAAAAGTGGTTTTTGGAAAAGGTACTTGTGATCCATGTACATGAAGCCATGGAAACTTGCACGCCATATGTTTTTCAAGATCAGATCATCAAAATATGGCAAAGGGATAAGTGTCGCACAAGTATTGGTGGTGTCACGCAAGTGACTTGCGCACCGTGAAAGAGACTTGTGCGCTGACGCCTTGGAAGCTTGAGAACTTGCACGCCTATGTTTTTTCAGTATCATAAGATCAAAATATGGAAAAGGAAAGAGTTTCATGGAAGTTTGTAATTAGGTCGCGCAAGTGACTTGTAGTAGAAGAGATATGCGCGCTGAGACTTGTGTGCCGAGGTGAGAGTTGTGCGCCATCGCGCAGGGGTGACCAAATGCCTATAAATACTGGACCACCCCTCTTCATTATTAACCAGAGTTCAACGCTATGAAGATTCAGAGCTCCCGTTGCGCAGGTGTGGTGGTCGCGCATGTGGTGTGTGGTCGCGCAGGTGGAGTTGCGCGCCAGTGTGAGGAGTTGCGCGCCAGTGTGAGAAGTTGTGCGCCGGTTGGTAGTTGCGCGCCAATGTTGGTTTGGGCATAAAAGTAAGTGTGTCTTTCAAGTTTGGAGTTGAGGAAGGTTGAGTCGCACAAGTGTCTAAGGAGGACTTGCGTGCCCGTTGTGACTTGCACGCCGATACTTGTGCGCCGAGATTGACTTGCGCACCAAGTAAGGTTTATTTCCTGCAGTGATTTTCGGGCTGCGTGGAAGCTGGAAGTTTTCCCGATACCTTTGGTGCAAATGGAGATTCATCTACAGGACAAAATTGGGATTCAATAGAGTATCTAATTACAGAGGAATATGCATTCCTTCATTCAAATGAAGAGACATACAGGTCTATAAACTATGAGTGTATCCTTTCCGACACAGTGAGAAAAGAAAGAGGAAGAAGGGGATCCTCTCCACTGGCAGTGAGCTAGAGAGACAGAAACTGGGAGTGACCCTTGGGAAAGCAGTGAGATGACCCTAAACCTTGTAAAGGCAGTGAGCCTAGGACAGAGTGATTGTGCCCGAACATTGTATCCACATCTAGTGAAGAATAGTGTAATTTAGTACGACCGGTAACTTGTCGGCGTATGCTCCTTGGACAAAGCCCAGTGAGGGTGAACCAAGTAAAAATCTATGTGTCTTCCTGTTTTCTTCCCTGCATTGCATTCAAAGCATCGTCATTAGATAAATAATTAAAGAAGTGATCATATTTTACACACAAGAGCAAACAAAGTGACCCTTGTAATAAAGAGGTCAAAATCTAGTGGGGTAAGAAGAACTTTGAAAAAGAATATTCATACCCTGATTCACCCCCCCTCTCATGGTATATAGGACCCTATTGGTCCTAACATATCTGGATAAAATTTATCTTAGGGACATGAAGAATAGTAAAACATAGATCATTAAATGTGGGTTTATATCTCGGATGACTAGAAATATAAACCTCCCAACAAATATTAAGGGGTGAATTTATGGAATCACATGTTTCAACAATGAAAGAACTTTGAAAATAATAGGATGTAGAAATACCTATTTGACATCTGATGAGATGAAGAATATAGAAATATTCTATATGGATGGATTGTGACATATCCTTCTGAGTTTGAGACAACTTTGTGACTAATAACATGAGCATAAATTTTATTTGAAGGGTTTATTAATTAGTGGAAGGGTTAGAAACTTACTTATTTGAAAGGTTTTATTAAAAATAGTAAAATTTACTAGGTGGATAGAAAAGGAACCACTTACTTCCTAACTATTAGATAGGAGACTATATTTTGGAACCATAGGTTAGGCCACATTCACCATTAGATCATAGAGAAAATATCCAAGATAAAAGTTGTATTGTATATCCCAAATATAAAGTAATACTTTGAAAATATATGTGATTAATGTATGAAGGGAATGATGGTATAAGATCTGTATCAAGAAAATAATAAAAGGGAATCTATTCTCATTGATCTATTTCACACTAATGTTAATTTTACTATAAACTATATTAGAACATAATTAAAAGAGGTATTGAATTTCTTTTACAAATTATTAAATAAAAATATATTTTATTATGTTCATGCATTGTAAATGCAAAGTGATGGAGTTCATGAATAGATATCAAAGGAGAGTTAGAAATGAGACTGGACAAAGCATAAAAATATTTGGATCTGATAATGGAATAAATTATAAATCTAATGAAATCTAAAACTACCTAGATTAATATTTCATTAAGAACAAGGTATCTTCAGTAAGAACTTCACAAAATAATTTAGTTATTTTTTGAAAAAATCTATTTGTGTACAATATAGACAAAACATTTCTTATTGAGTGTAGTCTCTATCATCACTATTTGAATGAGGCTATACAAGATGTGGTGTATAATCAAAACTAGGTTATGATAAAATAGGGTTGGACAACATACCAAGTGATATATATATCATGGAACTAAACCCACTTTGAAACAATTTATATTATTTGAAAGGTGTTTATATATCTAGAATAAAGAGGGAAATCAAGTAAAGTATGCTAATACAATGGATGAAGTTTTGATTTCAGGATATTTAATGAAGAGTGAGGGCTATAAATTATTTAAAAATTATAAAAAAAATTACAAAGTAAATATGTCAAAATAATTTAATAGAAATATATAAAGAATTATTTGTTATTAAAGAGTAATAAATTGGGTGAAGAATAGGATAAAGTTGATAAAAAATGGGTGATGTTGATCATAACTTGTATGTAAATACATCCAAGGAAGAATGGATTATTGTGAAGTTTAATGTTGATGATATAATATTATGAGGAAGAAATCAAAAGTTAGTGGAGGAGTTTACTAATCAAACAAATTAGAGTTTGAAACATATATTAATATCAATATTACTTATTTTCTCAAGATATAAGTGGGGAGAAATTCAATTTTTTATCTCCGGATAATTTTTCAGGAGATCTATTGAAGAAATTTGATATGTATGATTCCAAAACAATGTCAAATACAATTGTAGTTATAACTAGTATTGATAAGAAAGAGGATAGGAAATCTATAAATCCTACCTTTTATAAAATAATAATTGTAATCATGATCTACTAGAATTAAATATAGATCAATATTGTTTTTTCTACATGTTTTATGGACTATTTCAAATTTAATACAAATTAGAATCACCATACAACAATTAAGATGATTGTATGGTATATTCTAGGTACTCAAAAATTATCTTGATCATTGATGTTGGAAAGTATTATGAATTGTTATCATTTTATGATGTAGACTAGGCTGGTGATGTTGTGTAAAAAATTGTACAAGTTGTGATTCAGTATTCATCAGAAGTTAATGTATAGACCAGTTAGGCTAAAATTAGGAAAGAACTAAAAATAAGCATATAAAATCATATTATATCTTATTTTATAATGAATTACCATAAAATTTATGGAGTAATAAACTATTTTAAGATATTGGTGTCAAAGTGAAAAAACTAATTGTGATCTTTTGTGAGCATAAAATTGCAATTTATATCATGAAAAATCTAGTACAATACTCTCAAACTAAACATATTTAGATCCAATATAAATTTCTTAAAGAATATTTGGAGCTAGGAATTATCAAATTAGATCGTATTGTAACTACTGATATAGTGTCTGAAATATTTACTTAGACATTGGCCATACAAAAAATTAGATTTATTGATTGATCATTGGTGTTCAATAACCTACCTTAGATTAAAAAGGTTCATATTTTCCCATATGTCTATTTATTTCTAACATTTTATATATTAAGTTTCGTTTTTAGAAGGTTTTTTCTCTTTATAATTATTGTTAAATGGGGAAGATTACTTTGAAATTCAATGGATATTTTTAAGGAATGACTATGTTTCCTAACAAGTGGTATTATTAATAAGTGGTGTATGTAGGCATGATCCATATTGATTGTAGTTTTATTAAGATGTAATAAATTGGTAGTTATGGATAGAGGAATGACACAAGTCATGGAATACTATCTTAAAGTTTTATTTCTATATCACGCATTTCATATGTATATTTAGAGTAATGGATGAGAAATTTTATTTCTATTTGTAAAAATTAATGTTTATGTGCATAATTTAATTGTACTTTGGATTTACAAAAAGCCCACAAGGGGAGAATATTAGAACCAAGGTGATCCAAGATAGATATTTATGTTGTGTTTATTTTCAATATAGGTGTAATAGAAAAGGTTATAGTGATTGAGTCTTATATGAAAAAATATGTTGAAAATGATTTCGTCTATATGCCAATGATTATAAAAGATCATATTTTTTTCATGTAAAGTATAAAATTTAATGAATGTTTTGTAATTCATCATGTTTTTTGGAGAAATTTTGAAATTGATTTTGGTGTAATTAAGGAATTTCATACTTGTAAAAGTGATTATATTCTAGTATGGACACTTTATGATAGTTGAGAATCCCACCAGTCTATTTATCATTCTAGTCTAGGTGTTGTGATATTCCATCCATAATTCTAGTTAGGTATCATGCTAGTCAGGAGATTCACACCAGAAAACATTCAGGAAGTGATTTATGAAAAAAATACAATGTGAATGTCAAAATTGAATGGTTGAGAAATGTATGGGAGATTATATATATACACACAGATATATATATATATATATATATATATATATATCAGATAATACCCTAATTATGATGGTATAAGGAATTTTCAGAAGGATTAGATGCTCTATATTACTATAAGGGTCACTTAATCATCGATTCAAGTGTGAACTAAAATTGAGAAAATATTTCTGGGAAAATATAGTTTTGAAAAGATAGTTCTATGAGTGATACTTGAGATAACTTACCTAAAAAAATGATGTTCAGTGAAGAGGGATGAGTGAATTTATTTTTGAAAACATAGGTTTATGAAATAGGGAAGATAAAAGGTGGTAGGGTGAACATACTTATTCAAAAAACACTCAAGTGAATTTTCTTGGTTAAAGGATGTTGTGAAAATTTGAAAACAAACTCGATCAAAACTTACATGAGATAAAGTAACTAAGCGATTTTTTCCCTATGAACCCACGGGAAAGGTCCCTGGGTGAAAGGTAATTTTTATAAAAAGTATTATAGGTGTTTATTCTTCATATTTTGGGATAAATTGAATAATAAAACCTTATCCTTTAATGATTCAAAAAAACTCAATGAATTCTTGATTATATGGATTTTAAATTTACTTCATTGCACTGAGAAGATATTTATCCGAAGTAGTAAATATATGATGATTCAGTAGAAGTTATATGAGGGATAGAATATATTATTCCATAAAATTTATTATATTTTCATTATTCCTAACATGGAGTTACCATGAATGAAACTTTTAACCAAAAAAATAAGTGAATATTACTATATTTTAGTATATTGACACATTGTCATGTGTATGCTCCTTGGAATAAACCTTAGTGTTGAACCATCTAATATTTATTGTATTCAATTTTTTAATTTCTTCATCAATGATTGTGGTTAATGTGATATTAATTATGATAGGTTTAATGAGTTACTACCAATATTAGAATAATATTTTATATAACCCAAATTCATCCCTCCCTTACTAGGGTATCTTGGGTTGTAATAAAATATCCTTATAGAGAACTAAATATGGCATGATTCCAATTATGGTAGGATATGTAGTGATACCATGATATAAAATCTTCTTCCCATATAGAAAATATACATCCTATCAAACCTTCTAACCCATACCTCTATATAGATTCCAATAATTTACATCAATATTCCTTCAACATCCCCTAAACTATGATAAAACTATTCTACATTTATAATTGATGCTTGGGATTTCCATTTTGAGCCTAGATATAAACCTCATCAACATTAAAACTCCCCCTCCCCTGGTGAATGATCTCCTTATTTATAGTGATTATATTTATATTAAACTCTATACTAGGAAAACAAATTTTTATCCAGAACTGCGTGTTTATTGAATCATGATATCCTAAGATATGTAATGAAATTTCAATCATAAACCTTGGACCTACTTGTGAGTCTCAATCATATTAAAATCCCATATTTTCATGGTGTATAAGAATTTAATAATTAATATTGGTATTTCCTTCAATAGATATACACAAAGATATCAAAATATTTCCTTTTATATGATCACGTTCTTATTAAATTAATGTTTTATCTATTAGCTCAATGAATTTGTTCAATACATTATGGAATAAGATTTATAGTGCTCAAAAATATCTTGAATATCCATTTCTATAATGAAAAAATTCATAAATTCGATGTCTAAATCATCACCAACTAACAACCTTGGATAAAAATTCTCCTTTTTTATTACAAAAAACTTGAGTATATCCTGTCAATTTCCCCTTGTATAGAAATATGTAATGAATGTATATAATTCCAAAAAGGACTCCTCTGCTGTGTAATGATATTTTTTCTACATATCCAACCTACTAACATGTAAATACCCTAACTATATTATCCCAGATACATTTTTTACTTTATTAATTTGAAACTATATATAAGAAATGGCATCCTAAAGGACAAAATAGTTTAGTAGTCCTATTAAACTAGATACATACTTGAATTTCACATTTAAAATTGAAAAATTAAAATACAACATAGTATTTTCATTGAGAAAATAATTTTACCCTTTATAATATACCAATGTATTAATCATAAACACTTCCTGGTATCCTAGGGAAAATAAACATAAGAAAAGGTTGAGATCAGATGCTTATTAAGGGTATGCATACATTGAAATCCAAATAACGCTTGACTAATATGGAAGGAAATAAATTATAATCAAATAAATACATATAAATAATCCCATGATTTAAAACATATCCTTGTATATAAAAACTATTTTAATAATCACATTGACATCAATAAATTATTTTATAATGATATAATTCATAATTCCAGACTTCTAAAACTTACTATCAAGGCATCATTCCAAGATATTTTAAGCATATTGTCAAGGCCTTATTCCAAGACAACATATATAAATGGGTAGGGACTCATTAAAAAACCCGAACTAGTTCTTCTCGTGATACCTATTGATGTATCGATGGGTATGTAATTTTGAGCCACACACATCACTTAATAATTCCATTTCATTCCTCATAAGAATAAATAACACAACATAATCAATTTCGTTAAAATTTATTAATTTTCTGTATTGGAAGGACTAGCATGCGAAATATAATTAATTTTCCTAGTCAAACTGACCATAAACCATCCATAAAAATATAATTTATGGTAACATAAGATAATAACCTCATTAAATCATAATATTCAACATAGGCTGTTGAATAGTAACCGTGGTAAAATGTATCAACTCGGTAAAGGGTAAATCAGGTTAACCTAGGTTAAAAATAAGTTATAAGGTCATAATTTTCCATCCTAATTCTAATTAGTTGAATTTAATTTTACCCTTATAACCTTATCATCTAAATTGATATGTTTAAGGGATACTTGTCCTTGAAAATGAAAGATATATTATTTAAATCAATGAAGGTCACAAAATGTTACTCTCTTAGTTTTAAATTTCTATTATTTTCCCACAAAGAGACAAAAGAAAGTTATGAATGAATATAAATTTTGATTTTTTGTATAATATAATTAATTATTATAATTTTTAGTGATTATATAATTACCTTAAGTTCTTGTGCAACTATAATACGTTATTTATTCAATTAATAAATAAAATTAAATAAATGATATAAAAAATATTAAAAGTGATATAATTTCAGTAATTTATAGAATTAAATGATTTTTTAGATTAATATGATATATTATTGTATCTTAAATGAATTATATTTCAAATCCGATTTTTTCTTGATTTATTTAAAGTTAAATTAAATGAATAGTGTAAAAAATACATTAATGATAATTTATCAAAATAATATTTAATTTAATTAATTAAAAATAATTTAAATTTAAAAAAATGAAAAAGGGGGTAATATGTGGTCGAAAATATCATACCTAAAAAATTTATGAGTCAATATTTACCTTATATATAAAATTATAACCCTGTAAGAGTGAAAAATAAGTTATTACAGTTCATGAGTAAATAGGTTAACTAAGGGGTTAAACCAAATGATAAGGTTTAAAACAACACAAAAAACTATAAAAAAATTAAGGAATGATATTATTTCAATAATATCCTAAACTATGTTCGACTCCCTATCCATTTTGATACATTTTTCTTAATAATGACTTTATTATAATTTAATCTTTCAAGAAATTTTAAAAGTTCCCCTCACCACATTTATTAAAGGGAACCTCTTCTCTCATTTTATTACACCACATAGAGCCTCATATCCAGAACATACCCTACCAAAATCCTTGTTGAAATTTATTATCCAAATTATTGAGGTGTTTTTAATCCCAAAATACCAACCCTAGGATCATTAAGAGGAGATCCAGTTGATTTCTTCCAAAAAAGATATAATCACCTTAACCAATCACTTTATTTTTTACTTCTTACTTTACCTATTATAAATATATAGAATTTATCATAAATTGGTAACATAAATATCCTAAATATACTAAGATTTTATTATGATGATTAAACCATGATTATCCACCCTCTTTACTGTCAAATGGGAATTGAAAATATTGCTCGTTCGTATATATGGCTTACCCTCTCCATATAGCGACACAATTAATTTTTCATTGCCATCTTTAATGGATAGAAAATATGATGGGTTCAATTTTTATATATGATATTAAGAAAATTATTATAATTTTTTAATGATAATATCATATGTAAACCTTCTTAACTTCCAATCCATTGAAAAATGATGGCATCGCTCATGCGTAAGTATGGACTACTACCTTCACGAAGGGATGTGATCCTTTTTATATTCATGTTTTACATGGATGGTAATAAGGATGTATTTTATGAACATATGTGATTTTATTATATAATAATTAATTTATAAATGATAATAGTTTAGTATTCTAGGTAAACTATATACAAAGTTTAATTTTACATCTACATTTGAATACTTAAAATACAACATAGTATTTTATTCTAGAACATCATTGTCCCCTTTAGAATATACCTATAATTTAATCATAAAAACATCATTAAATCCTCAGGAAAATAAACATAAGAAAGTTCTAAGATCATATTCTTAGTAAGGACATGTTTATAGAGCAATCTAAATAAGCTGAGAATAATATGAAAGGGAATAAATAATAATCAAATAATATCATATAAATAATCACGGATAAAAATTATTCAGGGATATAAAACTATTTAAATAATAACATGGAAATAAATAAATGATTTTATAATTATGGAATTAATATTGTCATACATCCAAAACTTATCATTGAGTCCTCATGCCAAGACATCTTAAACATACTATCAGGGACTCATGACAAGGAATATTATATAAATGGGTAAGGCCTTCGTGAAAAACCCAAACTAGTTTGTATCATGAGAACTAATGATGCATAGAAGTTATATGTAATTTTTTCCCCAACAATCACTTAAAATTTTTAATGCATTATTTATATGAATAAATAACACCACATAATCTACTCCCTTAAAAATCAACAACAGCCTGTATTGGAAGAACTAGAATATGGAATATCAATATATTCCTCAGTCAAATTTATCATAAAGCACACATAAAAATATGGTGTATGGTAACATAAGATAATAATATCATTAAATAATAATATTTAATAAAATATTTTGACATGAATGAAAATAATTTAAAAAGATATTTGGAAAACTCTTGAGTAAAATACCAATTTGACATTGAAATCGCTTATTTAAGGACTTCAAGAATATGATGGAAAAATTTTTATTTGAGAAGAAAACTATAAAAATTTAAATGACTAATTAAATAAAATATCATTCATTATAGTGTAAAAATATATTTATTACATATAATTTTAAAAATATTCCTTACACGTTTTTGTAAAATTGTCAAAAAGTACATCATTTAGAAAATGACAATAAGATTCGTTTCAAACCATTTTGTAAAAACTAAAACATGGGTACACATTTATTTAATAAAAATTTGGAGAATATTTAAAAAAAATTAAATTTTTTTATAAAACATGAATATAGAATAAAAATATTCCCCTAGTGGGAACTTAAACATATATAATCTCAAATACTGATGAGATTATGAAATAAACCCTTACAAGTTGGGTATCTTTCGACTCATAATCTCCCTGAAATAAATAAATTCAAATGAAAATTTAAATTCCATAAACACATATATATTTATTATAAAAAATATAAATTGGGTATTATATACACCATAAAAAGAAATGAGTGGTGAATATGGCATATATCTCAAGAAATTATACATGAGACGAGAAACCCTTACCTCGTGTCAGATTTCCTTCATACATTTCCAAAACACCTATATAATAAATATATATTTATTTTAAATATATTATATAACCATAATCATATATATAATACCATATATTATTTACTTATAACCTTTTATTTCTCATTTATTAACAATTCTTTATTAAAATTAACGTTCAGGGTGATAACTGCTTTATTTTTCTTATATGGTTTCGTTCGGTAGTTGTGGTCCTTGTACATTGATCATGGTTAAATAATATCAATAATTTTAATCAAGATATAATTATAATTCATATTCATTATCTACATATTCATGGTCATCTATAAAATTTATATATAGAAAATTGAAAAACATCGTTCATACGGATGATAGGTCGTACGTATGGATGAATATTGTCATCATTTTTAGAAGGATGGAATGAAACAAAAGTAAATGACAATTATAATTTACAGAATCATTATTATATCATATAAATATTATATATTTACCAAATATATCCTTATTACCATACATTTAAAATATAAATGAAAAATGGAACACATCACTTTGTGGATGTGGTAGTCCACACATACGCACGAGCAATGTTATCTTTTTCCAAAGGAATGAAAGGTAATAATTTATATATAATTATTTAATTATAAAAGATTATTTATTTCATAAATATAATATATATATATATATATATATTCATTATTTCCATATTTATTACCATCCAAGTGAAATGGTGGTGGAAAATGAATTTCACCTCTATATGGAGACGGTAAGTCGTACGTACGCACGAGCGATGTTTTCACTTTTCATAGGATGGAAAAGGTATGGAATATGGTTTTCCCATAATCATAATAACATATAATTATATTGGTTATATAGGGGATATTATCTTAGTATGATTAAAACACTTTAATTGAAAGTATAATAAGAAATAATCATGAAAGACTCGATAATAACAATTACATGTTCTTCAGTTGACTTCAATTAGATCTCTTCTTAAGGGACTTAGAGTAGGTATTTTGGAATAATAAAAACCTATATAACTTGTATAGTGATCTTTAAAATGGTAATGGTATGGTTTTATGGAGATATATGTCTCAAATTGGGGTACATAAGTGTAGGAGGAGATTCCCTTTTATAATTGAGGTTAGGGGAACTTTTATAATTTCTTAAAGTATAAAATTATAATTAATTCATTCTCAATTAAAATGCATAAAAATGAAAAGGGATTCCAACATATTGTACGATATGGTTATATATCATAAAATAATAAAATTTGGATATTTTTTGTGGTGTTATAAACCTTGTCATTTAGTTTAACCCCTCATTTAACTTATTTTAACAATAATTGTGGATGCTTATTTTTCACTCCTAATAAGTTATAATTTTACATATAAGGTAAATATTGACTCATAAATTGAAAAGGGGTGAAATTTTTAACCATATATTATCTCATTTGTCATATTTTATGATTTTTACAATTTTTAAATAATTTAATAAAATATAATTTTGATAAAATATTATTAATTACAATTCTGACACTATTCAATTAATTTAACTTAAAAGACAAAGAAAAAGGGATAATTTGAATATAATCCTTAAAAAACATCCCTAAAATATCATATATATTTATAAAATTCATTGTATACATTAATTCTTTTAATTTATGACACTTTTAATATTTTTAAAATCATTTATTTTATTTTTCTATTAATTGAATAAATATTGTATCGGCATTTTCATTCATAAAATGACATTAATATTCCTTTCAACCCATTTTTAAAAAAGTTTAAAATGGGTAAAATTTTCCTTAATAAATAATTTAGAGAATTTATAAAAAAAATTAAAATATTTTTATAAAACATGAATATGAGAGAAAAATATTCCCCAAGTGGGGAATTAAACCTAAATAATCATGAATAATGTTGTGATTGTGAATTAAACCCTTACCACTAGGTATCTTTTGAATCGTAATCCCCATTAAAACATAACCTCAAATTAATATTTAAATACTATGAATAAAAAATGATTCATGATATAATATATCAAATGGGCAGTATACACACCCCACGAAAGAAATATGTGGTGAATTTGGCAAATGTCTCATAGAAGTAAAAGTGAGACGAGAAACCTATACCTAAAGTCTGGTTCCCATCATACATGTTTAAACCTCCTATAATATAAATATATATTTATTATAAATATGTTAAATATCCATAATATATATATATATATATAATACCACATATGAATTAATTATAACCATTTATCAACAATTTATTAATAATTCTTTATTAATATCACTGTTTTGAGTGATAGTTACTTCGCTTTTCATGTATATTTGGGTGTGTTAGTTTTGGTCCTTGTACTTTTATCAATGTTATATCATATAAATAACTTTATTTATAATATAATTATCATTTATATTCACTATTTACATATTTATTGTCATCTTTAAAAGTTATTGATAGAAAAATGAATTGCACTATTAATGGAGACGGTAGGCCATGTGTACACATAAACTATGTTTTTATTTTTCTTCAGATGGAACGTAAGAAAGGTAAATAATTATTTTAATTTAAATAATTTTTATTATATCATTTTAATAATATATATTCATCAAAACTATCCTTATTACCATCCTTTTAAATTTTAAAAGAAAAAACGGATCACATCGTTTCGTAGTGGTGGTAGTCCACACATACGCACGAGCGACATTATCATTTTCCAATGGATTGGAAGTTAAGAAGGTATAAAAGATATTTTAATTATAGAAGAATATTTATGTATTAAATGCCATATATATTCATTATTTATATCTTTATACCCATCAAATTTAAATAGTGATGAAAGATGAATTACATTGCTATGTTGATATGGTAAGTCGTACGTATACAAAAGAAATATTTTTTATTTTCATAAGATGGAACAGAGATGGAATATGGTTCTACCATAATCATAATAATATATAATTATATATATTATATGTTTTATATTATCTTATAATGGGTACCTCACTTTAATGTGAATTATAATAATAAATAAACTTGAAGGACTTGGTAAAGAAGATTACCACTTCTTCAGTAGACTTCCTTTAGATCTCTTCATAAGGGAAATAGAGTAGGTATTTTGGAATCACCTAAAATTCAAGAAAATGGATAATTATATTTATAGGGGTAATGGGATAGTTTTTTTCAATCTATGTGGATCAAATTGATTTAAATAAGTGATGAGTATGAGGCCTTTATAATTGATGTGAGGGGAACTTTTGGAATTTCATAAAATATTAAAATATAATAGTCATTATCAAAAAAATAGATTTAAATGGATAATGATTCAAACATATGGTAGGATATGTATGAAATATCATCAAACAATAAAATTTTGACATGTTTGTGTGTTTTTCTAAATCTTGTCACTTGTTTTAACCCCTTAGTTAAAATAGTTTAACATTAAAAGTGATAACATATTTTTCACTCTTAAAGGGTTGTAATTTTACATATGAGGTAACTATTGACACATAAATGGAAAATGTATGAAATTTTAGACCATAAATTACCCCATTTTTTATTTTTCATGATTTTAATGATTTTTAAATAATTTATTAAAATCTTATTTTGATAAGTTATCACTAATATCAAATTTGACACTATTCATTTCATTTGACTTCAAATACATCAAGAACATGTTGTATTTATAATATAATTAATTAAAATTATATTAATATGTAACATATATATTAAAAATTCATTAAACTCTATAATTAACTAAAATTATATCACTTTTAAAATTTTTAATAAAATTAATTTTATTTTTTATTTATTGATTAAATATTGTATTAGTGTTGCGTAAGAATTTAAGGTAATTATTTAATCACTATAAATTAAAAATAAATTATAATCATAAATATAATTTTATTAGGTATGAAATATACATTTATATTCATTCTTAACTTTTTTATGTCCCTTTTTGGACATAAAAGATATTTAACAATAATAGAGTGACATTTCCTATCTTTCTTTGATTTAAACATTATATAGGTTATTTTCATGGAAAAGTATCCATAAAAAATATAAATTTAAATAACAAGTTTATACGGTTATAATTAAATTCATAAAGTAATAATTAATATGAAATCTTATGCTTTTATCAGTTAGTTTTAAACTAGGTTTACCTGATTTACCCACTTCTCAGGTGATAGATTTTACTGCGGTTACTATTCATACTGCCTAAATATAAAATGGTCATAGTTACCAAATTTGGGACTTATCATTACAAATATGTAATCAATTTTATAAAATTAAATACCTATAATTTGAAAAAAAAAATTATATAATTTCACAAAATGTGATGAAAACTATTTTTTAAAAAATTACAGTTTTTAAGAAAAAAAAATTGGATTTATATTCTTTTCTCATTCCTCTAAAAAATATTAGATGAATGAAAAAACATTGAATATGTTTATAATATATATTTCATTAAAATAATTCTCCTATAGTGATAAATTTAATTTATTATGATAAATACACATTGTTTTCATAGAAATTTTTTTTCATAAAAACATCACCTTTATTTTTAAAATGATTTTTATTTTCATTTTCATCAATTGATAACTATTGAATTTATTTTATAAATGTTTAAACCATATATGTTTCATAATATATTTACTCCAATTCATATCCTCCAACCCAATTTTTAGGTTATAACTATTAAATAATATTTTTAATATAAAATCATGGTTTACAAGTTATCGAAGAAATAAAATTTATTAAAGAGAAATATATTATAAAATATAAAGGTGTTACACAATAAGAGGCATATTTTTTCCCTGATTTGAAGACCCTATAACCCCATGAACTCTTTCCTAATAGTGTTCTATGAGTCACTTCATTACCAATGGTTAACCTATTCCCACCTTTCACAATTTTATACTGACTCAAAAATTATTATGTTATGATTTACAAATTACATAGTAAAATTATTCAAGGGGATTAAAATAAACTCAATGTTAAACATTTTTGAATAACACTATTTTTAAATTCAAGATTATGGTATCCTATTATTGTACTCATCTATATCTGGGTATGAATTTTCTATGATGAAAAAAATTCCATGAGTTTGGATACTCTTCTTGGCCTCCTAAATTTATTATGTTTATATTCTCCTTACTGAATATTCTCATTGGGTAATTTTTCATTATCACTTGATATTAAACTGTATGATTTATGATCCGGCCTAAAATTCCATAAACTAATTATAGCATTCTATTTTATATTACATGATTCCATTATATCTGATCCAAAACTATATAATAGTCCCTACTGTCTGTATTTTCCAGTTCTCATTATGATTTTAAAAATTTCTATACACTAGTTCATTAAATATAGAAACCAAGATCTCCAATCCTAGGTGTGTCCATGAATCTTCTCTAGGTTATGATCGTCTTCCAGGATGAAAATTACCACTTTGAATAACATTATATTTTAATGGTTGGGCCCCCACCTCATTCAAGTTGAGAATTCATACGACTATGATTTAGAATGGGAACTTTTCATTTTATCTTGTTGTTGATACCACATTCAAGTCAATTTTATTCTCTTCTCACTCCAGTAAAACTATTCACTTCGCTATCTTATTCCCAACACATGAGATACTTCTATATAAGGAACTCTAAAGAACTACATGTGGCTTTATACATTTATTTCAGGAAACATAGTAATTTTTAGACCATATATATTAGACCTAGCAATAAATTACTTTCTTTCCCCATTTTTATTACCACCCTAACACATAGGTCACTCAATTCATGTCATGCTTTCCCTCGCTAACCCTATGTTGGGATAATAAAATCCTATAAAATTCAATCTCCAACTCCATAATAGTATTTGGGAAATCTCATTCGTGTAATATTATTCAATGGACCTATATTTAGATGAATACATTATAATTTCCCCTATTCATGAATTAGGTCAACACAGTGATATTCTTTTATGACTACATGTCACTTGATTCATGTTATTATATAATTTGTAATGATGACTAGTTCACTTACCTTATGCTCAACCATGAATTTAATCATCAATCATATCCCAATATAGAATCTCCTCATTCACATTATGTCTTTATAAGTTTAACTCTATAATAAGATAATATATATTCTTCATAAGACTACATGTGTCTTGATTCTTGTTATTATAGTACATGTAACAAATATTGAACCATATTTCTTACGATAAACCACAAATGATCATCCACTTCCACTCACCCCAACATTCTGTAACATCCTAGTTTTTTTCAATTTTGGATTTCAGTGTTCCAATAACTTTATGAATATCCTATTACCATATGCAACACTTTCTATATTATTTTCTAAATCTCTATAAACCATACATGGTTATAGTTAATGAGTGTATCCAATTCCAAAAATGACCATTATTTATGGTAATGATATATGTTCCATATATCAATCCAACTAATCATATTTATGTATTAATCTAAGGAGAATATCCTCTAATGCCATACACCCTCAAAAATAATTTGGTGCAACCCATCTTTTAAATCCATTCAGTGGTCATACTTCGTATTTTTTCCCATTCTATCACATTCTGATTTGGATGACTAAAGATATTATCGACATCATTCAAATTTTATGTTTAAAGGTGTTTTAAAAATCCATTATCTATGGACCCATTTGGTTTATCATGTCCCACATAACATTGTTCTATGAACTATGTCCTTAAATTGGGGGCACCATATTTGACCAAAGTAAAATAATATTGGTTTTGGATTTATAATTCATATTGAGTCAATTCCACCCTTTCCATAAGACCTGAAACCTCAATATTTGTTAAATATGTATGAAATTAAAGTTAGGTATCATTGATATAATAATTATAAACTCAAATTAAGTTGATATTCCTATTCATTGTTCATATACACAAATATAGGTCATTAATCATTCATTTCTAGTTTTCACCTTACCCTTATCATTAAATAAATATCCACACCCCAAAATGCTCCAATCATAATGATCTTAAAATATTTTCATTCATCCTTAAAAAAAATTATTTTTAGTGGTCACTCAATTCACAACCATTTTACCTCACATACTACTATATATATACCATTTAATCCTTTATTAAAGTTTATTTTACCTTAAACCCCAGAAATATTTGGTAAAATATGCCTGAACTTAAACATCAACACAAATGGTTTGATTTTCATTACATTATACTTCCAAAGGAAGTGGAAATAGTATTCACCTGGTTGAAAAAATTTAGGGTTCATTCTATAATATGTCAAGTCTTCAATCGTTAGGAATGTACCTTCTATATCCTAAATAGAATTTTATGAATTTAAAAAATGGAAAAAGTAAAAAAAAAATCAATTTTAATCCTTGAAAAGTAAAACCTAAGAAAAATATGAGTTCATGTCCCATAATATTCTCCAAATCCATGTATTAGGAATAAATTATGGTTAAAATAAAAATAAATAAGAATTTAAAGGCCACCATTCAGCTTTAAAAAACTAAAATATTCTCTATAGGTTGATAAAACATGGAAAAGGATTAAGAACCACTCCAATTACTTGTATTAACATGTTTAGGTATTTTTTATAGAATTCACAGACATATAAATCAAGTGTTCTTAAGCTCTTTTGAACCGTGTAGTATTAATTTAAAATTAACCTTCATGATTTTTTTAGTTTTGATTCATTTAATCTCACATATTCAAATAAACTAACATTAGTTTATTTTGATGGTAAATGTATTGAATATTTATCCCACCTATATCCCTATAAGAGTACATTTTTATGAGGAAACCAAATTTTACCATCCTTTGACTCATGGACTTACCATGGTTTATGATGATGGTATATTTAATGTGTATCTGACTCACCTATATCCATTTTAGGGTATATGTTTGAAACAAAGTGAACTGATTAATGTATCTAGTCATTGATGCTAGTGTTTGGAAGTTAGGATTTATACAAATTCAATTTCCATGAAATTTAAAAATGGATTTAGTTTTTATGAAATTACACCTTGTGAATTTCATATATTATCATTAATTGTCAATGCAAAGAAGAATATTGATAATTTGTAAAAAAACAATGACCTATAATTTCTAGTTATCAAGTATAATAAGAAGAGCATCCAAAAATCAGAGTCTTTCATTAACTTTATAAAAAATAAATACAGAAATCACTAATAAAAAATAGTCTTTTAACATCATTTTCCTTTATCAGCACTAGAAAAAAAATGCTGATAAAGGGTACCATTTATCAGTGATTTTTTTTCTAGCATTGATAAAAGGAACCTTTTATCAATGCATTTTTTAGCACTTATAAAGGGTTCCCTTTATCAATGTTTTATTTTTAACACCCACAAAGAAATACTTTATCAGCTATTTTTTAGTCCTGATAAAAGTCCAAATAAATTGAAATAAATAAATATATATAAATATAAGGATGAATTTATTGAAAAACATTAAAAAATTATTAATTAAACAATTATTGGTAAAAATGGATAAATTGATTATACTATATAAAAGTTATCAAAATTAATAAATTGTATATATTAAATATATAGATATATGTAAAATGAAAATTAAAAAAAATATGTAAATTGAGAAAAATATTAAGCATTTTATTAATTAAATAATTATTGGTAATATTAATAAATAGTATATTATATATATATATGAATGTATATAAATATGATTTATATAATATAAAATATTTATAATTTATATAAAAAAGTTATATATTTAGTGAATAATGGTTTATAATTAAAAATTAATACAAATTAAAAATACTAACTAATTGCATCGAGTAATGGACATAATTAAATGTTGTTTGATTTTTCTATTTGACATAGATCAAACTTATTATATTGATTTCACATATATGTAATTAATGCATTTTTATATACAATGCACACACACAAATATTTTTTGGGGAATTTAATCAATTTATATTATTTATTTATATTTATTTACTTATTGTGTTTTAACATTTTCAATATGTATACTTCTTTATTTCAATATATATGTATTTTATAATGATTTATATTTAATTAATCAAACTTATACAATTTTTAAATTTTGTTAAAGTGTACTCATTTTTAATTATTCAATTTCACTCATTTTTAGCATACATGCACTTAAGATTAAATATTCATTCATAATGTTAAAAAAATATTTATAACAAAATATTTATAAATAAATATATTTATAAATGTATATTTACTATTTTTATTCATTTATAATTATAAATAAATCAATAATATTTTCTTAAAAAGTATATATATAGTTATAAATAAAATAATTATATATATTTAAATAATACTAAATTAATTTAAATAATGAATATATATACTATAATTATATTTATATTTATTTATTATATATATATATAAATATATAAATTTTTATAAGGATATAAATATTATTTTTAAAAAAGTATTTATATATTTATAAATAATTAATTATATATTCAATGAATTATAAAATTATTATTATAAGTATTATAATTATATATAATGATTATATTTTTTATAAGTATTATTTTAAAAAAAAGTATTATAAGTATTTATTAGTGTTTTTTAGTGGTGACAAATATAGAGATTTATCAGTGCTAAAAAAGCCATGATAAAAGCAATCTTTATCAGTGCTAATGTTTTAGTTCTGATAAAGATGGATTTTATTAGTGTTTTTCAAGCACTGGAAAATATCTATCTTGATCTGTGCTAATTAATATTTTTGTTATCAGTGCTTCATAACTTAGAACTGATAAAATGTATCTTTATCAGTGATTTTTTGGTAGTGATAATAAAATTATCCTGATCTATTTTAAGAACCCTAACCATCGCAAACCATTTCAAGATATCTTAATCTCTCTAAAGAATCCACTTGATATCGAATCTCTTTGTTGCCTAATCCAAACTTGAATCTAGGCTATAATCAAGGCTACAACTATTTTAGACTTGAATCCAAGGCTCGATCGATTCAAGGGTCCAACGAAACCAAGTCTTGAATGAAATCTAGGTTTTTTGATATATCTAATTTCCCTTGGTCATCCACTAAACCTTCTCATCCCACATCTATGTATCCTAGAAACTCTAGTTTTACTATCCTATAAAGAAACCCAAAATTCACTATTTTTTATATATATTGAAGTGTCATCTTCCCAAAGAGCATGTCTCTCTCCTTGGGACAAAATTGGTGTTGTGAGACTTGAAATATATCAAACTCAATGTTGGTTCATGTTTCTTTGAGGTATAATAGGCTCCCAATACCTATATTACATGAAATCAACCTCTTTTCCTTCATTAACTTTTGAAAAAATCATCCATATAGCGATCGGTGTTGTCATTGGTTTGGAATGTTCCATTACAAATCACCTAGGAACCTCATTTTCATATTTTGATTGAGAAATTAATGTGCTATCATTTCCTTGATTCACATATAAACCAATGAAAATATTTCACCAAATCATATACATCATGATATCATACCTCATATGATTCACAAAAAAATATATATTTATGTTTTTCCAATCCTAAAATGTTATGTCTTCGACATATATGAGTACCAACATCCTTTGATCATTCTCCTTATTGGTGTAGAGGCTGTGATCAAATCTACCTCGCTAAAAATAAATTTTTCTTATGTATTTATCTAACCTTAAATACTATTTTCTCAATGGTTTCATTATATTATACAAATTATTCTTTAACTAGTACAAATGTCTCTCATTTTAGGCCATTATAAACCCATATGGTTTCCCAATGTATACTCCCCACTTAAGAACTCCATTGAGGAACATAGATTTGAAATCCATCTGGTATACTTTTAACTATATTTCCACTAAAATATAAAATAAAATTTAAATTCAAATGGGTTATGGGACTAAATTTCATAAATATAAATTACTTTGATCTTGGAGTTCCCATTTCACACTATCCATTCTTTATTTTTGATCCACTTTTCCATAGTCAATGAGTTTATTACAGAATACCCACTTTATTCTAGTAACATTTCTATATTCCAACCTTAGAACAATATCTCATTTCACATTTTTCTTGTTTGGTTCAATCTCCTCATGCATATGTTTGATCCAATTATTATCATTGTTAACCTCTCCAAATGATTTAAGCTCAACTCAGGAAAAAAATGAGATTTTCTGTTGAGTTTTACTCCTTCGATTTTTCACCAAAACTGACCTATAACCAATGATATTTTATTAATTTATTTTCTATTTGCTTGTATTTATTTCATTTTATAATACCTCTTATTTTCCTCACCATCAGTGTATTATTTTGAGTCTACCTCAGCTCCAAGTTCTCCCCCCTATGCTACTCAATTCAACATTAATTTCCTATAATGTTTCAACACTATTTTAATTGTTAAAAATATCCCCATTCTACTTAGTAAAAAATATCTATAAATTTTATATTTTCATCATAATAACATCTTAACACACCCTTTTCATATCAGTATTTAATTGTCTCATTAACTAATATGATCAATTTTTCAATAACACGAATCAATTTCATCTTTAAAACCAATTACCATAAATTTATATTGACCCCAAAGAAAAAAATGGTTCGACAAGTTTTTTATAACTTTGTAAAAATATATCCATCTTTAAAATGATGGCCCACTCATTAATACTAATTAAAAATCACTTCATTTATTTCACCACACATCTAATAAACACTATGTATGTTTTACTTTAATCAATCTAAAAATAGACCATTCTTTAACATTACCTTTTGGTTCCACCCTTATGAATCTCTAATTACCATCCATATAATTCTCACAAATTGGAGGAATTACCCCTTTTATAAAACACAATGGAGTAAAAATATCATCCTCATCAGTTTCATCTCCCAAACAGTTATTATTCCAATTTTTTTCTATAGACCCATCCCCAATATCTTTTATGTTTCTTGTAATAATCTAAGAATTATTCATCATATGGATGAAAAATACTTCAAGTATTTCAATCCATATATGTGCATGTCCACAAGAGATAGAGGATGAGTTCCAAACAACAAAATGAAATGATAAATGTTTGGAATATGAGCATATGTGGATGAAAATTGTATATAACTCTCACCTTTTGTGAATTTTGAGGATAACAACAACCATATTGGAGTAATTATTTTCTTAAATTCAATTACTCGTTTTCTTCAAAGAATACTTATATTATTTTGACCGATCAAATTTTTTGTTTCCCTTATTACAATTATCTATATCTTTCACCTTTGATAATGAATATCTTATGTGTATTTGTTTATTTGTTATAAAAAATTAATAATTTATGAAACCAATAGGATATATTTAATTTCTCTCAAATGATTCAAAGCTTCAATCCAAGGTATCTTATTTTATTCTTATCCCCCTCACTCATTTATTTATTATTTAGTGAGATATATTTGCATTTTTTATCATCATTAATTCTTTACTATCGGTATATCCCCATGGTCAACAATGTTTTCACAATAAAATAAGTATCCATAGAATTAATGTAATTTTTCATATTTATGTGTAATTTATTTATTTTTTGAATTTTTCATATAATAATTATTTTCTTGTATAGGTGAATTCTAATTTTTTTCATACATATTTTGGGAATTCATATTTTGATTTCAACTATCTGTAATAAGAAACAAAATACATAAAATGTTTCTTTCTCCCAATGTTACCATGTTTTCCATTTTCATTGGATTTCTTTATTGAACTGGAAACACTGCATATTGATTTGATGTTGTGATCCAAAAAACTTTTTCTTTATTTAAATATAGAATAATATATGAATCTCATGTTACCATTATGGTGAAATATCTTGATATAATGGGCACATTATCTTCCTATTCTATTTTGAATTTAAACAATAAGAAAAGTTTTTCAGCTAAGAACATCAATTCAATATGCAGTGTTGGAAGTTCGACATATAAAGAAAATTTAAATGTTGTAAAATTTACAGTTAGGATTTTTTTAATAATTTAGGATGTGTAGGAATTAGTCTCACCTCAATCAAACACATGGTGTGATCGATATGATACCAAGTTTTTATTTTTATTTAAAATTGACATTAATTTTTTGTAAAAAAGGAAAACTGACATAATAAAAAATAATAAAACATATTCATATTGTTTTTATACATTATAGAAATGATTTAAAATTCATATAGGACATATATTAGTTAGCTGAAACTCTATTAGATTCATGGTGTGACCGCTATGACATAATGTTTCCGTTATCAGTTTAAAATCATCAATTTAGTTCAAAAAATGTCACTCATTGAAAATAGATCATACTATCTTGAATTTTATTGATAATTTTTTATATAAATTCATAAGTCATTTTTGATATTTAGCAATTAGTCTCATGTAAAACTGATACATGATGTGATCGGTATGAGTCAAAGTGAGTTTCTCCACCTTAAAATGAAATTTTAGAAGGAAAAAACAAGTGACATACTCCAAACTAATGAAATTCATTCATATTGTTTTGATAATTATTAAAATTATCCATAAACATTTTATATGTGTAGGAATCAGCCTCACCTCAATCTGAAACACAGTGTGACTGGTATGACTCCAAGTGCTTCTTTTTATTTAAAATTAACATCAATTTTAGTAAAAATGACAATTAACCTACTCAAAATAGAGAAAAACAGTCGTATTGTTTTTATAATTTAGTTAAATGATCCAAAATTTATTTTTAATGTCTAGTAATTAGCTACACCTCAATCTATTACATGATGTTCCTGATATGACTCAATGTATCTGTTATCAGTTTAAAGTCGGCAGTTTAGTTCAAAAAAATTCACTCATTAAAAACTGGGAAAATATGCTCATATTTTCATAATAATTTAGGGAATTTATTCATAAGTCATTTTTTATGTGTAGGAATCAACATCATGTCAAACTGATACACGATGTGACCAATATGATGTAAAGTGGTTGTTTCGAGTTTCAAATGACATTTTAGAGAAAAAAAAGACAACTCATGTAATCAAAATCAAGTAAAATCATTTTTATTGTTTTGATACATTAAAAAATTGATAAATAATATATTTGGGATGTTTATGAATTATCCTCACCTCAATCTATTTTATGGTGTGGCAGATATGACTCCAAATGCATCTTTTTATTAAAAATTGATGTCAATTTTAGTAAAAACGACAACTGACCTACTCAAAACTGAAAAAACACATTTATATTGTTTTGATACTTTAGTTAAATTATTTATAAGTAATTTTTGGTATGTAGGAATCTACCTCACCACAATTTGTCACACTATGTGACTGTTATGACTCCAAGTGTTTCTTTGTATTTAAAATTGACATTAATTTTAGTAAAAAGGAAAACTGACCAATAAAAAAGAAAGAAAATACATTCGGATTATTTTGATACTTAAATAAAACAATAAATAAGTAATTTTTTACATTTATTACTCATCCTATCCTCAATATGATACATGATGTTCTTGTTATGGCTCAATTTTTCCTTTATCAGTTCAGAATCGATATTTTAGTTCAAGAATATTCACTCGCTAAAAACTAATCAAACATACTTTGATTATCCTAATAATTTAGGACAATAATCCATAATTCATTTGTGATATATATTAATTTATATCACATAAAATAATCATATTATGTGACCAGTATGAGTCAAAGTGCATGTTTCTAGTTTAAAATTACATTTTTGTAAAAAAGACAAGCGATGTACTCAAAACTGAGAAAGCACATTTGAATTGTTTTGATACCTTATTAAAATGATCCGTAAGTAATTTTAGACATGTATGAATCATATGTGTCTCTATATAATTCATTTTGTAACCAATATGACTCCAAGTGTGTCTTTTCAATAAATAAGTGTCATTTTAGTTTAAAACATGCATCACATCACCAAAACTGAGAAAACAAGCCTAGATTGTTTTATCATCATTCTATCTTCTATTAATTAATTAATTTCCATATAATTTTTATCTTATACTTATTTATTTAATTTTCGTAGACATAATTTGTGAATATGAATAAGAAATGGTTTCAGGTTAAGAATCAACTGCAACTCAATCTAATACACAGTGTTTCTAATATGAATCAAAGATAAGTTTAAAATTAACACTTTCTATTAATTTATTTAATTATATTATTACTAAAATAAGAATTGTTTCCTTAATTAGATGTTTTTTTTCTCTATCATGGGTTAGGATCAAAATACAAAGGAAGACTGTAGTTTTTGAATGTATGTAATAATATGTACTTAGATAATTCTATAAACCAATTTTTGAAATGTCTAAAATATAGTGTTTTTTTCATGAATTTGTGTTTTAAATTTTATTTAATTGAAATTATGTATTAATACTTTATTTTTATGATTGAATGGTGTTTTTGGTTCTATAGTGTGATATTACAACACACTGCACTGATGTTGTAGTGTGTTGTTGCAGCATATTGTAGTATACTGCTTTATTATCACTTCTAGAATCACTGATAAAATGGTCCTTTGTTAGTGTTTCTAAAATCATTGATAAAGTATAAATTTATCAATGATTTGTTAGAACTTATAAAAGACTAGTGGTTTTAATCTCACTCTAGTAGTCAGTGCTTCTCTAGCGCTGATAAAGGTTGTTTCAAGCGCTATTAAAGGCATATTTTATAGTTGTGAATGGTAGTTCATTATAGTTTATGATCTATTAATTACCCCATTTGATCAGTAAATTATCTATATTCTATTATTTTATATTGTATTTCATCTTGAACCACAACTTCAGTTACCTAAACAGGGCATAACCTCTTAGCTCTACCAATAACATCTCCTTCTCCACTCATGGAATTTTTAGGAAACTTTTGGAGTTCCACTAGTATTCCTTTAGAAATTATCAAATATTGATAGAGATATCTTACCAAAGCTGTCTCTACATTGTCCAAAAATTTATTTTATTACACTTACTCTACTTGATAAAGTGTATCTTTAAGTACAACAACTATGGGACTCAAATAATGAACCATTAATTCTACCCCAAAGAGGCACAATTGAGACATCTAATCATTCTCTCATTCATGGATGATTTCCTACACTTTGGAATGGATGGTCCAGTTATCATACCCACCATATCATAATATTGTTAACATGTATAATTGAATATATAATTTCTTACATATAACCCCATGGTAGTTTTTTAGAACAGCTTCTAGATATCCTTACACAATACTACCATAATGTGCATCGAAGGTTGAAAAAATATGGGTCTAACGCAAAATGTTCTTCTAAGACTAAAACCCATTTTGGGATCATTTTATTAAAAGGGAGAATATATTCATCACACCTTGATATTATTTTCATCAAAATACACCCAATCTATATGTTCTCTAGTAGCTAAAGTGTTGAGATGATATCTTCCTCAAATCATCCCTCCACTTTTGATGGTGTTACTGTAAGTGCGTGGAGAGTACATATAAAGGATATATTCCCTAAAATATGATATATATTTATATATATGAAAATATCATGTGATTTGATTATGAATATACTATGGAATAAAATAATATTCCATAACATTACCTCACCTATATCATATTATACGATTAATGGGTATCATATTGCATAGTTACATGCTACTGTCATGCAAGTCATACTGTATGACTTACCATATCTTAAATCATGTCATGAGATACCACTAAAGTTTATTGTTAGTTAACATTTAAATTATTTTTCCGAATATTATATCAATAAATATTCATTCCATGAGGTGAAACACATAAGAGTTTATTTATATAAGACATACACGGCATGGATGTAGAATTTAGTCACATGTTATAACTCATAAGTAAATGCAGTAACACTTGAGGAGTATACTAAAGGATATATAAGCAGTAAGTTACCATTTTATAAGTGTGTCTACATGCTTGAACCCATGATTGATACTCTATGTTTCCTAAAGCTCGCACCTCTTCCTTTTTCCTGCATGAGGTTCTAGAACACCATGATAAGAAGAGGACTCTTATAAATAGAATAGTTGATTTAGGTAAAACCAATGGATACACTATATATGTAAGGAACATTTATTTTATTCCTTAGTTATTTACTACATGAATAGAAAAATGGGTGTTTTGTGGTCATTTGGGATAAGGTACACATGTCAGTTTCTTCACTTCCACTTTACATATCTTTTATATATCTTTTATAGTTATTTTGGTTAAAATTATTTTAAATAGTTTAACTACATTGCTTAAATATTATTAGATCCCCATGAATCCCATCAATGGTATCAGTGATTTCTAGTAATTTAGATTTTTTAAATCATTTTAAAAATAAATATTATATTTTTCGTGTTTTATATTGTTTCAGTAGTGGTAAAATATGAAATATAATTTGTTCTCCAGTTTTTTGTATCGCATCACATGATATAAGATATTAGAAGCAATGACAAATTCAGAATATATTGGTTTTTTCTTTTCATATCTTACGATGCCAAGATATCGTAAAATATGATTTCTCACTACATAATTGAAAAAATAGTATATAATATCACAAATATGATTACCATGTATATCATAAAATACAATATTTGATGTCATAAAGAACATCTATACTATCAGTTATAAAATGTAACTCATAGAGTGTCCGATTATTTTTTCAATAATTAATTATGATTATCTCTATAAAATTGTACATGATTCTAAATCTTAGCCATTAACACTACTAGTATCATAAAATATGATTGATTGAGAAAAATTATATTTTTCTCAAAATTAAGTAATGAATAGGATTTTATTATTTATAAATTTTTTATTAATAATGATAAAAAGGTATTTTTGGTTTTTTAAATTTATAATGTGTTTATAAATTAATTAACTATAAGAATTTTATAATTAATTAATAAATGTTTATGAATTTTTTTTATTAAATATTATATAAAGATAATTATTAATATTAAAAAAAATAAAAAAAATTATAACGAAGAGCTTATGGATTTGAAATAAAGTATTTGTTTAGTAATCATAATGGGTAATTTGTAAAGTGTTTATTAATTAAAAAATAAATAAAAATAGAAAGTTTTTATATTTGAATTGATTATTGTTCATAATTAATTATTTTGAATTTTTAAAATTAAATCCTTATTCTAAAAATCTATTTTTACCTCATAAATATTAGTTATAATTATTTATTTGATCATTGTTTAAATAATTTTGGGAATGTGATATTTATATCATGTAAATATTTAATATAGTAGAGATTGGATTGTAAAATTTTTATAATTCATAAAATATTAAATATTTAATGTAAAATTCCATATAATGAATAATATGAATGATTTTATATTATGTAATGTATATAAATTTTTTATATTCAATATTATATAATGTTTATAATGAATAACTAAAATTACAAAGTGTCCATAATTAGATATATTTTATGAATTAATCACAAATGATTATCCCATGTTTATATTTATTAAGTGTTCATTTATATAAATATTATTCCATTGATTATTATTCATGGATATAAATTTTTTTATATTATAAATAATTGTATGATTTATTTTAAGTTATTAAACCACTTATTAGAAATTCTAATGCCTTGCATTACATGTTATGTATGGTTACATAATATTTAGTTTCCATCTACCTTGATATCAATTTGTAATGAAGTTTTTTGCCTAAATTTAGTTACTGAATATAGTTTATGAATATTTGGTGTTATAGTTGTAATAAATTAAATTCTCTCATGATAAAAGTGTCCCTAGGTAGAGGGAATATGGGTCAGACTTCTCATTGTCAGAGAGTCTAATTAATTATTCTAGGAAGGCTTGGGTTGTTTATTTATAACTCTAAACATATTCTTAGGAAAATTTTAAATATCTTGTAATGATAAACCTTTATATGAATATTTTATGTATCTTATGAATTAGATGCAACAAGATATGTATAAATATGTTTGGAATCTATTTTGAGGAGATTAACACAAATTGTGGGTTGTGTAAAGTGTTAAACATTAATATGGTGTGAACATATTTATTTGGTGTATGAAAGTGGATTCAAAAACTATATCATTAAAATAATAGATATATAAATGGAATAATGTGAAATAAAATGGTGATATTGAAACCTGTTCTAAATATTAAGTGTCATATTCCCTCTAAAGAGACACTTTTCATCACCAGGATAATCTAGTAGGATTTTTTATGCTAAACTTGTATACCCATTATTTATTTTATGTATGGAAATAAAGTGATGGGTTACCCTAATAGTATTAGGTTACTATTTATAGCATTATTGGGTTTTTAATTAGTTGGGAGACCCTGATTGTATTATGTTACCAGAGGAATAGAGTTGGTCTTATCTACATGATGAATTGGACAAATATTTTTCTTTGTGGATATCTATGTGTAATATATGATATTATTTTCCTGATACCACACCTAAATAGCTATATAATTGAATAAGTTCTCAAGAAGCTTATATATTAGTGAAATTTGGATCATGGCCAACTAATGGGTATGATGAATTTTAAAGGGTTCATTATTTTAGTGGGATCCTGTATATAAAATTCCTTATTCAATGGTAATAAAACTTGATAATAATGTGATAAAATCTTTTATAATAGATAATAGCATCATCATAATCAAACATAACTTTGAAATCGATCCAATAAGAAAGATAATCTTAATATATCCATGTTTTTATACTAGTAACTTAAAAAAAGTTATTATTTATAAGTAAAAAAATCAATGTGTTATAGAAATTATTTTATATATACCCAAGGGATGAAGTTTTTTATTAGGTGAATCTAGATGCTTATAAAAATCATATAATGAATCACTTCAGGTTTCAAAGGAATTGGATTCCAAATTACCTAGTCTCATATAAACAATGTGATTCTGTATGTCAATGATACTCAATATGATTTAGAATTATACTTTATTGGTGAGACTAGAGGATTCCTTAAGTTTTGTTATATTTTAGTAATTCATAATATTTGTATCTATAGAATATTTCTAATGATATGATTGATTTCAAGATAATTTTACCTAACACTCTCAAATTGTTTTTAATGCATGAACTAGGTATGTGAGATCTAGGTTCTAGTTTTTTTATACAATATGTGAGTTAATGTAAAAAATGAATTAATAAAAGTTATCTATATATTCCAATGTTGTTTCTTTGAGTATCTAGTAAATTTCATTAAAACATAAAATTTTTATCATGAACACGGAGTAATGGTTTCATAAGATGGAAATGTTTAAGATTCCTAAAGGGGTTTTAGAAACACTATGTAATTTTCATGTGAGGTTTCCCAGTTATAGAAATAAATTCATTGGTTTTCAAGTTTATATGATACCAAATGTATAAATTATAAGTATATTAAATCTATAGGATTTAAAAAAGGAAGGTAAGAATTCATTAGGATTATAGTGTGTATTCATGTGATGAAGCAAAGAGTTCCTACATCAAATATTTTACTGTAAATAAATTATTATGCTCAAATGGATTTTAGTAAAGAATTTTTATATTCATTTAATTTATCTTATATTTCAAGAGAAAAATTTCATTAATAAATAGTTGTTGTGAAAAAAGTGAGATAATTAAAAGTGTACATAGATTTTATGATTTATTAGATTCTATATTTTTTTTAAATGAGGCAATGATAAACAAAATCCTGGATAAAATGTTTATTCAAATGTTGATTAAAATATGAGGAAAGATGTTCATTCCACAATTTGGTGTAATTTTTTTATAAATACTCTTCTATTTAACGTAAAATACCTCTAAGAACATAGAATGTCATATATGATATAGAAACAATATTATATTTGTTAATATTCCTTTTAAAATGAAGTAAGTGTTGTTTTACAAAGTAGAAATAATTTTATATACCTTATTATGAAATTTTAAATAGTTTGTAGTGTCTAAGAAGCTAGTGGGGGTATTTTTGAACTTAGAGATGTTAAATGTTACAAATAAAATATTATACCAGTCTAAAATTAAAGCAAGTTTCACAAAATATCCTAATGAGTTTTGATATGTGATAGTAATGAAAAATGTTAAATGTTAAATTTAGTTACGAGGATAAAGTGAATATTATTCTTTCCTAAAGGATTATACCAGTCAAAATATAGAGTGAATTTCACTTTATATCATAAAAGAGTCCAAATTTATGGTTGTAAAAAAATTAAGGAGTTATATATATTTAAAATAGAAAAGTTAATGTCACTTTATTCTAAAGGGGTTTAGGATGTCCACTAGTAAGTAATAATATAATTAGTTATAATAATTATAAAAAAAATTGAAACATTTTACTTTAAATACTTCCATAGATGAATATGTTAATATAATTATGTTCTAAGTAGCCTATAGAAGTCAGCATCAAAACATTTGATGTTATGAAGTTAATTAATTTGAAAATATTCATGCAGTTAAACATTAGAAAATTATAGTAATTATTCTAATATTAATTATCCATATATTTTACTCACAATATTATTTATTGGGATGGTTTTATTATATAGTCACACTAATATTTGGCAGTAGTTATGTATTGATTAATTATGTTAAAAAATCCTAGAAAATATAGTAAACACAAGGTTGATCTATCAGTCTATCTTATATGATTCGTTATATAGGTTCTTATGATGGGTTTTTAAAATAATATTTAAAAAAATTATAGATATAATTTGTAAAATATAAAATTAAATTTCCACTTTTTCATTATTTCAAATTGGTTTTATAAATGTATATATTTATATACATTTCATGAAATATAATGATTATAAACCCCTCAAAGTAATACATTGAGTTATCCTAAAAAAAATGTTTATCATGGAGTATTACAAGTTATGATTAATTTTCATGGTTATCATGAGTAGGATTATTTTATGAGATATAGAAAATTTTCACAATTCACAAAAAAAATTGTGTTTTAGATGTGTATAGCCTACAATGTTTCCACATGAAGTGTCATACACTATCTTTTGTATACTAGTGGTGCGTAGATCATATAGGAGACAAAATCACATAAAGTTAGAGAGATTCATATCATGATAACCCTCTTAAATTGATACTATTATTAACCAAGTATTGAGTCTTAGAAAATTGGGGGTGATTGGGTATGTTGTTGATTATGTCATCAGTTGGAAATCAACCAAAACAGGATTTTTCCTCTTTATGGCTAGTACAGAATTTAGTCCCTCAATTGAAATAGACTGAGGAGTTTAGGATGTTCCTAGATAGTTCATATTATGTGTTTATATATATTAATTATGGATATGTGATGTGATCATCTGTAAATGTGAATGATGTAATGCCTTGGCTGAGGCCGACCGAGTGGGGACACCAAATAACCTCGAGAGTGCATCCATATACACTAGAGGCTTCCGAATAGAGGTGGGGGAAAAATATAGTCATGGGGAGACTACTCCATCTCAAAAAACCCAACATAAATAAAAATGGTTCTAAAAAGGTCCCCATGGTCCAAAATATAAATTTTCTAAAAAATATATATGATGTAGTAAACAAAACAAATCAGTAATAAAAAATAACATGGAATAAAACCTGCTAAAAATGAATCTAATAAATAACTAAAACTACATGTATATTGAACTATAATGACTCAAATTCCTATCTTATTGAATTCTTATTATCTAAAACATATTAAACCCATACCACGAGTCCATTTCCAAGTGGTACCTATGTCTTGAGTGAAAATAGAAATGTATACTTATGTACATCAAACCTCATGTTGTGTATGTATATAAGGCCCCAGCCTTAAACCTTACTTAAACTTGAGTTATAACAAGATTACACATTGAGGATCTTTTCAGGTTTAGAGTTTTAGAGAATTAGATCATTAAACTTGCATTACATTCCACATTTAAACAAGGTGGTTACATAAAAGACAATATTCATTCTTCCCATCAATGGAAACCTATTTAAAATAAAACACGGATTCTTTCTTGACACATCCTTGACACTATCGTCACATCATGTAACTTTCCCTTGACCTGTGAAAAGCATTTCAAAAACTTGGGATGAGCATAAAAAGCTCAGTAAGGGTTATAAAAATATGGAAAGGAAACATGAGTTCATATATACATAAGAATGAAATCATACTTTACCCATAAAACATAGGCATATCAAATCATGAATAAATCATAGAAAACATAAGACATAAAGGTAACTTGAGGCATTCATAACATTCTTACGTAGGGAGTAACCCTCTTGGTTACGTTTGGAATACCCATCACAGTATATTCCCTAAATCTCTTCGGATAAACCTTAACGTTTCACTCCTTCGCGTTACCCAATGCATTGGAGAGCTATATCGGGCTCACCCGCCCTTAGTTTATCACGGAACCACCCATTCTTCATAACAATTCCCAAGAACCATAACATAATCGTATCACATAAACATGAATAAAGGAAACATAACATTTCCACATTTCAAACAAAATATAACATTTTAGGATATTGAAATAATGAATCCATTCAAAAAGAAACCATTTCCAAAACCATTTAAAACATTTAATAAAGAGATTTTTGAATCAAATTTTCCTATACCACCTTGAAGATTTTAACATTTTAAACCATTAATATCCATGTAAATAAATCCTTAAAACCATTTTTAAAACATGGATATTAATAAGAACAGATAATTAAAACATTTAAAACGATATTTTGGTTAAAGGGGTTTTACCAAAATTAGAGACACTTGAATACAATAATCGAGGAATAACATTTAGTCAGAACTTTATAATATCATGAGAATAAAAGGATTCATGATATAATACTCCAAATGATAGTATATACACCATATAAGAGTGAATTGGTGCATAACAACAATGAACCCTCAATAGAAATGTCAAATGTGATGAAATCCCTTATAAAGAAGGTATCCTTAAATTAAGGACAAATAAATCTCAAAAATATGTGTGACGAATATATATACACCCAATATAAGTGGATATTAAGTGTAAAACAATAAAAGGTCATTCACACATATTCAATGGATGACATACTCAATGACTACAAGTTGAACCCAAAGAAATCAAAATTGGGTTAAAAAGTTCCCTTGACAGCCTAACGGCATCACATCAAAATGAGTTGAGGAGAGATAAAAAGTGTATCTCATCACTTGGACATAAAATTTACATCAATAAGGATGTATGAGAACATATCCCAACATAAAAATATGTAAATTAAAAGACCCAATAAAATAAGTCTTTTAAAAAAGAGGAGGGTGAAAGGTCCCCTTACCGACTTGGGTATCTTTCAAAACATACACCCCATGAAAGAAAGACAATAGGTCATTGATGTAAATACTCATAAACGAAAGTATATTACACAAATAGTATAATAATGGGCATTACATACACCACTCAATGGAATTTTTGGCGAATGTAGCATAAATCTCATGGGAATAAAAGTGAGATGAAAAATCCCTTACGAAAACTCGGCAGCCTAACGGCGCCACATAAAACTTCTGAATATGGATTGATGAGATCAAATAGAGTATCCCATCATATTACAATATAATTTACAGAAAGTGGAATATAAATGAAAATCCCCCAACATTTCAAGGAGGAGTTTAAAAGAAGTGACATAAAGGAGAGTACTTAAAAAGAAAGAGAGTGGTTAGATCTCTTACGAAAGTTCGGCAGCCTAACGGCGCCACTCAAAACTTACAAAATGGTTTGATGAGAGAGAATAGGGTCTCTCATCTCATGAAAATAAAAATTACAGTAAATTTAATATAAAATAACATCCCAATCATAAGAAATATGAGCTTAAAATAAATGACATAAAAGAGTGTACTTAAAAAGAAAGAGAGTTGTAGGATCCCTTACCTCGGGTCCGACTTGACTCGATCGTTCTTTAATCTCCTGAATAATAAACTTGAGTTAATTTCTAATTCCTTAAGAACCTTTTTCAAGTTCATTATTACTTTTATACCACTTATTACCATGTCATAAACATTATGTAATCATTTAAGTTAATAATATTTGTTTTTCCGATATTTGGTTCTTAAGTCGAAAGTGGACTTCTTACAATTACAAGTTGTTCGTGTGGACAAATGTTTATTATATCCAGAATTGTATTCATTATTTATATATCATATATGTCATATATATCGAGTACATTCATGCATTTATAACATTACATAATCATTTAGAGGTAAGAAATGAAATGCACCGTTCATGGAGACGGTAAGCCGTACGTACGCATGAACGCTACTTTCATTTCTATTTCGTATTTTATAGAATGGAATAATAATGATATAAAGGTATATTATAATTCCAGTATAATATCATATATAATATAATATTTCCATCCTTTATACATCCCACATATGGTATTTAACGAATCAAATCACTTTGAGGGGGCGGTAGTCCGCACTTCCTTAAATGAAGATATCGCGTATACCCATAATGGAAGCCATAATGGTAAGACAAAAATGAAAAATACAGAAGCATAAATAAAACATAAACATATTATATATCATATATAAAAATAGTGACATCATAATGGCCACCTTTGAAGGTTTTAAATGAGTATTGAACAATCATCGTTTCGGGAGGCAGAATTTCACCATCCACGGAAACCGTATGTTCTTTAACCATTTGATGTAGTTGTGTGAGAGTGTAGCTCGAATAAATCTTATAACAACATCCTATTATATTGAATATACTTTTTTTGTTACAAAATAAGTAAATAAAAAGATTTTAGGGGGTTGGAGAAGCAAAATAAAACAAATGAACATGAGAGAATGAATTACCTTTAAAAGTGTAACTCCTTTTGATTTGAGCCTAAAGGCTTCCTTTTAAAGGATTTTTCCCAAAGGGAATCCTCTAGGATGAGGAGAGGTATTTTTAGAGAGTAAATGAGCATGGTTTGGCCGAGCCAAAGGCTTGAGGAGTGTGTTAAATGTGGTAGAGGTGGGGGCCTTTTATAAGAGGAGAGGAGGGGTACTTTTGGAAAGTAAAGAAATATTACTTTATTTGAAAATGTGTTTCGGTTTCAAAAGGTCCCACATTGATATAATTCTTGGATAAGGTGATAAGGCTTCGAAATACACTCATCCAATCAGTTTTGTACATGTTTAGTTCATATATTTTACATTATATTTCCATTTTATTTAAATCGTCAAATAATGATGTCATCGCTGCATCATTATTATGTCATATATAATTTAATTTATTTAATGTCTAAAAATTATACAAAAATACTATGATGTAGGAAATCTTTTTAGCCTTCCAATGAATATTTATAATCAAAAATATGACTTGTATAACCCCACTTAAAAATTGTTTTAGTAAAACATATTATGTTTGTGTCAATTTTACTTTTACATTAAATAAAATGTTATTTATGTCATTTCCCAACCAAAGTGGATCCATGGGGTCCCCAAGTTGACTCATGGCTTGTCTTGGTCGTCCATGATACAACCAATGAGGGTAATACATGTGTCAAGCTCATCTCATTTTATTAAAGCATTATTTTTACCTTAAACTACACTAATTACCACTAATCGCGATTAAAAACTTAATAAGTTACTATTCACCAAAAAATTATTTTAATCTCATTGAACCACATTTTACTTCTTAATGACAACCATGTATGTCGTATTTTTGAAAATCAAAACACAATGATGGCAAAATTTCATTTAAACGGAAAATCAGTTTTTATAAGTACCACTTAGTGGTTTCACTATTCATCAAAAATTGAAGTTTTTCAGAAAAATCCCAAAAATTCACCCTAAGCTATATTTGATATTCTGAATTCAAAAATGAAGTCCGTTTTACAAAATTCAAAACATATAAGTCACATTAATTAATTTAATAATTAATTCCCGCTGTCATGACAAATAGCGTGTTTTATGAAATAATAAGTATCAAAAGATTGACACTAGTTTAAGTCTGATTTCAAAGTGAAATTGATTCCAACGACCACTATTGGATTTAATGGTAAAAATATTTTCTAATTTCACTTTAAAACCAATTCAAAATATAATCTAATCATATAAATAAATTAATTTAAAAAGTGGTTTTGAATTAAAATACAACATTTTACACTATTCATTAAAAAAAATGAACTTTATCGGAAAGATACCAAAAATTTACACAAAGTAAATTTTGATGTCCCGATTCTTAATAAGAGTTTTATTTGGTCCAAAAGAATGTTTAAGAGTGAACAAAACTATATTTAATGACGGTTCTCCATCAAAAGGTGATAAGTGAACCTTTAGTGAAAACTAGGGCATATACGCCTAAAATTGAATTCTTTCCGTATTTTAAGCCTTTATCTTTTATTGTATAAATGTAAAAATATTTAAGAACATATATAATCATATTTTAGTTATTTATATCCATTCCCGCCATTACAACGGCTACATGTTAACTACCATTTAAAATAATATTATTTTATTATTAGAGTGCAACGTAAGATTCCCAAGAAACTCGTTGTTGTGTGTTGGGTACGCCATCGAGCATAGCGTCCCCTTTAAAGTCATATTAATATTTTATTCAAAAATATGGATAAATAAGAAAATGTCATATTCCTTATTTACCTGGGGTGTTACATCCTTCCCCCCTTTTGGGAATTGCGTCCTTGCAATTTTAAAATTGCGCTTGGAAACATCCTTGAACGTCCCACATCGGAACAAGAGTCGGTAAAACAAACACTTTATAATAAAGAAAGATAAGCACAGAGGTCACCCGAGTTAACCCATTCTAGGATTCTAAGTATGAAAATATGGACATGGAGGAGAAAACATAGGGTCATGTTCCAATGGAGAGTGATAGAAAACATGTTTAGGAGAAAGTTAACAATAAGAAAATCACAAACTTGTGATGGGTTAAACGGTGTTGGGTTCCCCAGTAGGAAAAGTTAATAGAAAACATTTTTGTTTTAAGTTACTTTTTATTGAGGAGTTTATTCATAAGGAAGCATAATCACTTATCATGTTGACTTTCAAATTTTACTAGATTCCTTAGTCAAACTCATATTTTTTCCAAAAGACGAGTATTTAGGGAGACTTGTTCGTATTAAGAGTACTATAATCAACTTCTAGAGAATCACCTAATCCCCAAAAGAGAACTATATACATCCCATGTATTTAGGCTTTAACCAGAACCAAAACCAAAAATGTTAGTACAATATCAGATAATCCAGAAAAGGATAACCCCTTATAAAAAGTAAATCTATTCTTAATCTCCAAAATTTGTCCAACAAAACCCAAAGTTCAACGAGGACCATCCGATAAACAATTTGTCCATAAAATTATTCAAAGTAAACCAATATAAGATTGAAACCCAAATATTTGAAGGATTTAGTCACATAGTCTTCCAAGTTAAATCGTAACATTTATCTCCAAACAACATCAGTTGCTCCTAAAGTCTCACATTGAAAAGTAATTATCCTAATCACATATCCTCCAAAATCAACTTACTCTTAATTCATAAAATCATATAACTAAAAAGAATCAGTCAAACTAACCAGGGACTTCACGTAGTCCAGTGGTAGGCGATAAATACCAGTCGCACTTTGGTTGTGGGTTCGATTCCCGCAGCATTGTCCGACGCGACGGGTTGTCACGCGGTCTGCGTGTTGTCCTTTTTCCAAAACTATATAATTCTCAAATCATTACCCAAAAAGGGATAAAATCATCAAAAATAACCATAACATAATTTAACCTCAATTTTATCTCATGCCTTTCACTTCAATCATAACATATGGTAACCCATAATTACCTCAAAAGTAAGGATCATATAAACCCAAATGGTTCTTTATAACTATGTCCACAAAAGAAAAGATAACTATTACTTGAATAAAATTTGCCTATATTAAACATCAGGGTTACACATAATATAAAAAGTCTTCTAATGTAACCCCATCATCAAAAGAGACTTAATACTCTTAAGAATTTCACCCTAACTCTTGAAGCCCTTATATGTTGACATCTTAATCATTCAACATTCTTCATGATCCATTATCCATTCCATTCCAACTTATTCCGAAATACCTCTTTCCTACAAACAAAATCATGAATCATATCCTAAGATTCCAAAATAAGAAAACAATAGTCATGAAATAGTACATACCTTTGATTGGTCATTGTCAGTTTCTTCATCCTCAATCGGAATGGCATTAGGTATTGGTAAACATATATTGGTACGCTCTTGGTGACCCCATTCACAAAACTTCTTCATAGGACATGTGTTTGCATAATGACCATGCACACCACATTTAAAACATTCAATTGATCCCTTAGAAAGAACTTCTTTCCCTTTCCTTGAGTCAACTGGATGCTTCCTTTTTCCATGGCAGGTTCTTGCTTTATGACCTTCATTTCCACATCTATAGCATATTTCTGTCCCTTTGAAACATTTTCCTAGGTGTTTCTTTCCACATCTTTGACACATAGGTTTTTGAACACACTTACCTTTATGATTATTACCTGTACTTCCATAGGGATTTGTTTCTTGCATATATGATGCCTTAAAGAAATCTCCAAGGTTTAGGTGGTAAATCATGACTCCAGATAGTTGATTGAGGATAATCAAAAGAGTTCTCATTGCAGCTCCCATATCATTCAGTTGCTTGCTCAAAAAACTGTCACAGTTTCCATCACATCCATTGTTACTTTGGTGCCTGCTAGATCCAGCCATTTACTAAAACCAAAAAGGTCAGTGTGAGTATATCAACAAAACCATCATGTACTAATGAGTAAGATAGACAATAAGATATACTTACTCATTCACTTTATCTACAACTAAGACTCTTTCTGAAATCCTAACCATTATGGTAATTGTCAATTATGCTTAAAGAATACCCTAACCTCTAAAGTTATCTAAACCGACCTTTGATACCAACTATAAGGCCCCAGCCTTAAACCTTACTTAAACTTGAGTTATTACAAGATTACACATTGAGGATCTTTTCAGGTTTAGAGTTTTAGAGAATTAGATCATGAAACTTGCATTACATTCCACATTTAAACAAGGTGGTTACATAAAAGACAATATTCATTCTTCCCATCAATGGAAACCTATTTAAAATAAAACACGGATTCTTTCTTGACACATCCTTGAAACTATTGTCACATCATGTACCTTTCCCCTGACCTGTGAAAAGCATTTCAAAAAATTAAGATGAGCATAAAAAGCACAGTAAGGGTTATAAAAATATGGAAAGGAAACATGAGTTCATATATACATAAGAATGAAATCATACTTTACCCATAAAACATAGGCATATCAAATCATGAATAAATCATAGAAAACATAAGACATAAAGGTAACTTGAGGCATTCATAACATTCTTATGTAGGGAGTAACCCTCTTGGTTACGTTTGGAATACCCATCACAGTATATTCCCTAAATCTCTTTGGAGAAACCTTAACGTTTCATTCCTTCGCGTTATCCAATGCATTGGAGAGCTATATCGGGCTCACCCGCCCTTAGTTTATCACGGAACCACCCGTTCTTCATAACAATGCCCAAGAACCATAACATAATCGTATCACATAAACATGAATAAAGGAAACATAACATTTCCACATTTCAATCACAATATAACATTTTAGGATATTGAAATAATGAATCCATTCAAAAAGAAACCATTTCCAAAACCATTTAAAACATTTAATAAAGATATTTTTGAATCAAAGTGTCCTATACCACCTTGAAGATTTTAACATTTTAAACCATTAATATCCATATAAATAAATCCTTAAAACCATTTTGAAAACATGGATATTAATAAGAACAGATAATTAAAACATTTAAAACGATATTTTTGTTAAAGGGGTTTTACCAAAATTAGAGACACTTGAATACAATAACCGAGGAATAACATTTAGTCAGAACTTTATAATATCATGAGAATAAAAGGATTCACGATATAATACTCCAAATGATAGGATATACACCATATAAGAGTGAATTGGTGCATAACAACAATGAACCCTCAATAGAAATGTCAAATGTGATGAAATCCCTTATAAAGAAGGTATCCTTAAATTAAGGACAAATAAATCTCAAAAATATGTGTGACAAATATATATACACCCAATATAAGTGGATATTAAGTGTAAAACAATAAAAGGTCTTTCACACATATTCAATGGATGACATACTCAATGACTACAAGTTGAACCCAAAGAAATCGAAATTGGGTTAAAAAGTTCCCTTGACAGCCTAACGGCATCACATCAAAATGAGTTGATGAGAGATAAAAAGTGTATCTCATCACTTGGACATAAAATTTACATCAATAAGGATGTATGAGAACATATCCCAACATAAAAATATGTAAATTAAAAGACCCAATAAAAGAAGTCTTTTAAAAAAGAGGAGGGTGAAAGGTCCCCTTACCGACTTGGGTATCTTTCAAAACATACACCCCATGAAAGAAAGACAATAGGTCATTGATGTAAATACTCATAAACGAAATTATATTACACAAAGAGTAGAATAATGGTCAGTACATACACCACTCAATGGAATTTGTGGCGAATGTAGCATAAATCTCATGGGAATAAAAGTGAGATGAAAGATCCCTTACGAAAACTCGGCAGCCTAACGGCGCCACATAAAACTTCCGAATATGGATTGATGAGATCAAATAGAGTATCCCATCATATTACAACAGAATTTACAGAAAGTGGAATATAAATGAAAATCCCCCAACATTGCAATGAGGAGTTTAAAAGAACTGACATAAAGGAGAGTACTTAAAAAGAAAGAGAGAGGTTAGATCTCTTACGAAAGTTCGGCAGCCTAACGGCGCCACTCAAAACTTCCAAAATGGTTTGATGAGAGAGAATAGGGTCTCTCATATCATGAACATAAAAATTACAGTAAATTTAATATAAAAGAACATCCCAATCATAAGAAATATGAGCTTAAAATAAATGACATAAAAGAGTGTACTTAAAAAGAAAGAGAGTTGTAGGATCCCTTACCTCGGGTCCGACTTGACTCGATCGTTCTTTAATCTCCTGAATAATAAACTTGAGTTAATTTCTAATTCCTTAAGAACCTTTTTCAAGTTCATTATTACTTTTATACCACTTATTACCATGTCATAAACATTATGTAATCATTTAAGTTAATAATATTTGTTTTGCCGATATTTGGTTCTTAAGTCGAAAGTGGACTTCTTACAATTACATGTTGTTCGTGTGGACAAATGTTTATTATATCCATAATTGTATTCATTATGTATATATCATATATTTCATATATATCCAGTACATTCATGCATTTATAACATTACATAATCATTTAGAGGTAAGAAATGAAATGCACCGTTCATGGAGACGGTAAGCCGTACGTACGCATGAACGCTACTTTCATTTCTATTTCGTATTTTATAGAGTGGAATAATAATGATATAAAGTTATATTATAATTCCAGTATAATATCATATATAATATCATATTTCCATCCTTTATACATCCCACATATGGTATTTAACGAATCAAATCACTTTGAGGGGGCGGTAGTCCGCACTTCCTTAAATGAAGATATCGCGTATACCCATAATGGAAGCCATAAAGGTAAGACAAAAATGAAAAATACAGAAGTATAAATAAAACCTAAAAATATTATATATCATATATTAAAATAGTGACATCATAATGGCCACCTTTGAAGGTGTTAAATGAGTATTGAACAATCATCGTTTCGGGAGGCAGAATTTCACCATCCACGGAAACCGTATGTTCTTTAACCATTTGACGTAGTTGTGTGAGAGTGTAGCTCGAATAAATCTTATAACAACATCCTAGTATATTGAATATACTTTTTTTGTTACTAAATAAGTAAATAAAAAGAGTTTAGGGGGTTGGAGAAGCAAAATAAAACAAATGAACATGAGAGAATGAATTACCTTTAAAAGTGTAACTCCTTTTGATTTGAGCCTAAAGGATTCCTTTGAAAGGATTATGCCCAAAGGGAATCCTATAGTATGAGTAGAGGGATTTGGAGAGAGTAAATGGGCATGGTTTGGCCGAGCCAAAGGCTTGAGGAGTGTGTTAAATGTGGTAGATTTGGGGGCCTTTTATAAGAGGAGAGGAGGGGTACTTTTGGAAAGTAAAGAAATATTACTTTATTTGAAAATGTGTTTCGGTTTCAAAAGGTCCCACATTGATATAATTCGTGGATAAGGTGATAGGCTTCGAAATATACTCATCCAATAAGTTTTGGACATGTTTAGTTCATATATTTTACATTATCTTTCCATTTTATTTAGATCGTCAAATAATGATGTCATCGCTGCATCATTATTATGTCATAAATAATTTAATTTATTTAATGTCTAAAAATTATCAAAAAAATACTATTATGTAGGAAATCTTTTTAGATTTCCAATGAATATTTATAATAAAAAATATGACTTGTATAACCCCACTTAAAAATTGTTTTAGTAAAACATATCATGTTTGTGTCAATTTTACTTTTACATTAAATAAAATGTTATTTATGTCATTTCCCAACCAAAGTGGATCCATGGGGTCTCCAAGTTGACCCATGGCTTGTCTTGGTCGGCCATGATACAACCAATGAGGGTAAGACATGTTTCAAGCTCATCTCATTTTATTAAAGCATTATTTTTACCTTAAACTACACTAATTACCACTAATCGCGATTAAAAACTTAATAAGTTACTATTCACCAAAAAATTATTTTAATCTCATTGAACCACATTTTACTTATTAATGACAACCATTTATGTCAGATTTTTGAAAATCAAAACACAATGATGGCAAAATTTCATTTAAACGGAAAATCAGTTTTTATAAGTACCACTTAGTGGTTTCACTATTCATCAAAAATTGAAGTTTTTCAGAAAAATCCCAAAAATTCACCCTAAGCTATATTTGATATTCTGAATTCAAAAATGAAGTCCGTTTTACAAAATTCAAAACATATAAGTCACATTAATTTATTTAATAATTAATTCCCGCTGTCATGACAAATAGCGTGTTTTATGAAACAATAAGTATCAAAAGATTGACACTAGTTTAAGTCTGATTTCAAAGTGAAATTGATTCCAACGACCACTATTGGATTTAATGGTAAAAATATTTTCTAATTTCACTTTAAAACCAATTCAAAATATAATCTAATCATATAAATAAATTAGATTAAAAAGTGGTTTTGAATTAAAATACAACATTTTACACTATTCATTAAAAAAATGAACTTTATCGGAAAGATACCAAAAATTTACACAAAGTAAATTTTGATGTCCCGATTCTTAATAAGAGTTTTATTTGGTCCAAAAGAATTTTTAAGAGTGAACAAAACTATATTTAATGACGGTTCTCCATCAAAAGGTGATAAGTGAACCTTTAGTGAAAACTAGGGCATATACGCCTAAAATTGAATTCTTTCCGTATTTTAAGCCTTTATCTTTTATTGTATAAATGTAAAAATATTTAAGAACATATATAATCATATTTTAGTTATTTCTATCCATTCCCTCCATTACAATGGCTACATGTTAACTACCATTTAAAATAATATTATTTTATTATTAGAGTGCAACGTAAGATTCCCAAGAAACTCGTTGTTGCGTGTTGGGTACGCCATCAAGAATAGCGTCCCCTTTAAAGTCATATTAATATTTTATTCAAAAATATGGATAAATATGAAAATGTCATATTCCTTATTTACCTGGGGTGTTACAATGTAGGTAGGGGTTGATTCTAGTAGTCTAGTTGGAATCCCTAGTTCATCAAAAATATTGAGTTTTTCTAGAATCAAATTTATGTGCATCAAACACATATAAATAGGTTAATTCATGTTAGTGAAACACACATGTTTTGAAATTTAACATAATTCACATACAATCACACAATTTAGGTCATCGTGTACTAACCAGATCGCCACAAAACATGACTATACTAAATTTGGATTCATTATATAAGGAACAAATCACCTAAAACCAAACTGAAACTATACTCAATAATTTTAGATAGGTTTTCAATTGAATTTGTATAAACCACACCTAAAGACTCTTAGTGGGGTTTCTTCCAAACTATGACCATTTACTCTAAGGAAAAGGCCACAATCATATATATACAAGCCTTGACCCAAACCTTATCACTCAAGGGTGTTCCATCATACATGTGTCCTATTATCCATGACCCAGCCTCTAGGGTAGTTCTTAACCCAATCCTACTAAGGAAAGGTCCTATCTATGCACATTGAACCCCACCCCATTTGAAAAGGTCCTCAAATCTATACCCTCAATAGGGGATGACCATCAAACCAATACATCCAAATAGACTTTAGGGAGGTCATCACAATCACACTGGCCTATACTTAGAGACTATGGGGAGGCCATAGTAGGCACATTGGCCCATTCACGCAGACTCGGGGGGATACCACATCAAGTGCACCGTCCAATCCCAGTAGTCTCTGGGGAGGCCATAGTAAATCACACATAGGAAATAGAAAAAAGAGCAGATAGCATGTCTCACAGCTCACCATCACATCACCATGGTATTATCCCATTGGGACATAGTCTTATGTCTTGAATAAATTTGAGAACCCTATTGACCTTAAAGGTGTTTTTTTCATCCATCAAGATCATCCATCACCCTGATTCTATATAAAAGTTCCCATAGGGATACACACACCACCAAAATCATCATGTAAATAGGTTATCATATAGATATTAACACAAAACCCATTACCATCACACTAGGGAACACAATCAAGAATCACCAAAAATAAACAATATTAGCAAAATAATGCATCACCCTTAGAAGGTCAAATGGTCTAATTTACTTTCAAACCATTCCATTTGGTATTACATTAAAACCCAAGTCAAATATATATTCAAAACCATTTAAAAATTCATAATATGTTTCTTTACTCACACAAATACCTTGGCCCAAATCCGATCAAGTTCTAAATCCTTTTTTAAATTCTATTTCAAAAACCATTTTCAAATCACCACTTTTCAATGAAATTCCATTTTATACAAACCCAATTTTCAAAATCAATTTTAAATTGAACCATTTTCTCTTTGAAATCCAAGGCATCACACCAAAATATCCATAACAAGGGATACTATAACTCATTATACTAAGGTTCCACCATCAAACTATTTATGGTCTATGTTGACAATTAAGAAGATGTGAGCATGTATGAATAATATGGGACTAATTACACAATATATGAAGCCTTTATTAATATATAATAATGAATCACAAAAAAAAAATCACTAACTAACCAAGAGACTCAAATAATTTCAAGGCCACCACCCTCAACAGATGAGCTGATAAACCCACCCAATATTGTATCTACTTCTGTCAAGTCCATGATCACCTTTCTAATCAAACAATATCATTTAATTCATTCATTCATTAATTTAAACTAAAAAATCCAACATGGATTAATAATGGGAAAACTCATCAGAAAATCCAATGATCCCAAAATATTGAGAAACTAGGTAAAATCCACTCCCAATGAACCCTTGAATCCAAAAACAAAAAAAATATCATATTTTAATACAAAAATCCAAGGCCAAATTAACACAAACTCACCATAAACCCCAAATAAATATGTATCACAACATAAATTAAAAAATGGAGAATGGTTTCAAGTTTATGGCGTATATATACGCCCTCTACAAAATTCATACTAAGTTCCATTTTGAAACAACAATTTCACCATGATCTAGTGAAAATGTCCATCCTAAAACCATAGATGATGAACCAAACTCAAGAGGTAGTAGAGGAAAGGAACAAATGATATGAGAATATATCATACCAAGATCTAGTGTGAAAAACCTCCAAGAACCTATCTAGGTCAATGGAGAAGGAATGAAGGATAAGGGATTCAACAATCCCTTTGGCATGCAGTCATCTGAACAAAAAACCTCAAGGGGTTTCTATTTTTGATACACTTTTTGTATTTTTAAAAACCTTGACTGCATGGTTAAATCCATGAACTATAATATCACACCAAGAATTTTTTAGGCAATGCTGCACATAGACCTCTCATGGAATGAAAGAACCCCCATGAACATCTTTCATGACATGAATGACCCAAAAACACCATTCAATTTTTGATTGACTCATTCATACCAAGAATGTCCCAAAGATTCATTTTTTTGCATCCTAACTACCCGACCACCCATCTGACACCCTCCAGACATCCAAGACACAAACTGAGAATTAAACCATGTCTAAAAACACTTATTATGCACATTAAAATTCCTATAAACCTAAATTAATATCTAGTTATCAATTTTATACCTTCACAAAATGAAAATATTAAATTACCTGAGGAATTTACAACCCATAAAGATGAAAATAGCTAAAAACTCTCTACCATAATACTTCTTGTCCTTAATAAGTTGTGGAAGTTATCCAAACATGAAACCAAACATATTGTGGTTTTCAAAACACCACTAATTATCTATGTTTTATCTCCCAATTCCCAAAAATATTCGACCACGCGACTCCAAACACCGGCTATATAGGATCTCGTTCAAAATACCTATTTTTTTGCATGAATATCATCAGCCACATACCAAATGACACTCCCAATGTAGCTTCTAACTCACCACATAAAATTTTATGAAACAGTTCCATCTATTTTTTCCTCGGCCAAATTTCTCCAAAATATTTTGGACTCACCCACAAATGCATTACTAGATCACCCAAAAACAATACCTAAACTCTAATAGGGATTTTTGCATCATCCAAACATCCACACAGACACCCGAACTCGACACTTTGTGTAATTTTGTGAATTGTTTCACAAATTACCACATATAACATTTTACTATACCCCAAGAATCAATTCATTATAAATCTTACTCACCCAATGATCATGTAAAATCTAACTTAAAGACCAATACTAATGCATTGAATCCAAACACTAATCCTGAGTTTATTGCTACACACAAACTTCATCTAACACTAAATCAAAATATCTAAAATGGTATTCTCTATGGAACTGGATGAACAAAACACACCCACACACTAGAATTTTTGACTCCTACTCCTGAGTCTCCTCCTGATTATGTCCATGTTCTCAGAATATCCATTCATGAGTCTCTACTTGTCCTCGTTTCAGTCTAAAACCCATATTAGACACTCCCAAATGACACTTCACCATATTTTGTCTTATAATTTTTCCCATAAATTATTCCATGAACTATAGTTCAGCACTAAAAAATCACATGAATCATGGTTCACCCCATGAATCATGTCATGAGTCATGCCATCTCACACTAGATCACCAAAAATGAAACACATATTAATAACACCATGACATTTCTCAATTTCCAATGTCAATCCTGAAACACCAAAGTGTCAAAAGTCGACTCATCCTAAGGCTCATAGTTCTCCCCACCATATAAAATTGTAATTAATAGTTTATTTCAGCTAATAGTGCTTCCCAATATAGAAATCTACTATCAAAAACACCTTAAGTAGTTTAAACCAAAAGGCATAAAAATAAACATTAGAGATCCCATCCATGAACCCACTAGAACCCATCTAGATAACTGACCCCAACATCAAAAATCCCTAATCCCACTATAAGAAAAAAACTAAATAAACCATGGTGTAACTTTCCAACATTCAATCTAATACCTGATTCTCTACCATTCAACCACCAAAAACTAGTAAACTAGTTGTAATGTCCTAACACGAAAGTCACTAAAACATTCCCCAAGATGGTGGGTCACATAGCCTCAATCATGCCTCATCATATGCCAAAGTATATTGACTAGTATAAAATGATTGGGGTATGTCTATGTGGTGTTCATTCTCTCATATCGGAGTGTATAATAGAGGTATTATTCAAAATAGTCAATAGTGGAAGTAGATAAATAACTGACAGGAGACATTCATAAGCACGTAATAGTAAATAAACAATGAAAAAATATATTATGTTAAAATTCATGATTCATTTTTATAAAAATATGGAAAATAGTTATACATTCGTCCAATATAATACATTTGTAAAATGATACAAAAATACAAAAAAGGATTATCCCCGGATAGCATCATGAGCCTACCTCGATCTTGTACTCCTCTACTCCTATGAACAAATAAAAAAATAAAGTATCTTATAGTGAGATCCTGCCCTAGTCCCTACCTACATCCAAGAATTATGTCTGAGTACCCAAAAACATCCATAAGAGGTTGTGCGATAACACTCAGTAGGACACCACCAAAGGTGTCTATAAGAAATATAGTATGTGTGATAAAAACAAAAGAAGTTTTAAATATATCACATCTATAATAGTACTATAAATAAATTACCAATGTATAATGATATTTTATAGACAAACATGTATCCCTTTGAAATATAGTGAGGCTCTCATAAACAAGGGCAATGGTAAAACAGAAACAAGCATGTGATACTTTCCAATCTTCCCACTGGAGTCAAACACCCATACCAGGTCTATCTGCAAGCATGGAAAAATATCCAAAATGGTTGTTCCATGAAATCAAATTTAAATATCCACACATTAATTCTGTATTATCAACTTCCATAACATAAAGGGTTGGGTCTAAGGTATAGAAGACCAAGTAATCCTCATTGAGTCCCAGGAGAATCTCCATGGAAATTTAGTAAAGAACTAGGTGGAGTTCAAGGAGCATGTCAACAGAGCATTTCTAGTGTGAGTCTAAGAAATTTGGATCCAAGGGGTATCCAGGATTTTGGAATCCTAAGGAATCGGCATCCCAGGTATAAACAACTCCATGTCATCCACTTATGTAATCAATACCCCTGGATTATAAATGTCCATGGAGTCCTATGGAATTAGGATCCAAGGATCTCATCTAAGGAATTATCTAGCATTTCAATTCATCATTTCAATCCATTAAAAATTTCATTACCATTCACATTCAATGATTTCATTCAACTTATTTCCAAAATTTCCATTTAAAGAATTAAATCAATTCACATAATGTTATCACATCTAAAAGTAAGAATAAACTTTCTCCTAGAAATTCAATTCAATTAATTCCTTTCATTTAAAAAATAATAGGTAAAAAAAAGTTGATAACAACCTTAAACAAATCATTTAATTCTTATTATAGATCCCACTAAAATGGGCAAACTCACACACACCCAATAGGGTGGTATAAAAATGAAATATAAAAAGGAACACCCTACAGGTGTACTAGGTTAAGGTGAAAACCTCCAAAAATCACAATGGAACCTCAAATAGAAACCAAACAGGTTCCAATTCACCCAATTAAATAATTTAATTAATTATGGGGGAATCGCTGGAAATTCTAGCTTGTGGAAAAATAAAAATGAAGGCTTACAAAACAACAAATTGTAAAGTAAAAGGTATAGAGTGCCTACTGTTGGTCTATAGTATATGAATCATCCAGTGTTGACATCTGATTCCGTCTAGATTAGAAGAAAAATAAAGATCAGTTGAAAATCCTAGAAATAGAGAATATTATATTTCCCCTAAATAACTCCATTCATACAAATAAAAATGAAGAACGACACAAGATTAATTAAGAAATAACTAGTGCAGATCCAACGAGATAAACGGTGCTTCAATATGAGTCTGGATGGAGAAACGGTAGTAATGCCTATGATTTAGATTTCAAAGGTTCTCCTAACATGATAGTTCTATCCACTGGAGGAATAAAGAAAACAATATTTAGGTTGTAATATTTTTATGGGAAAAATATCCTTTCCCACTCTTTTAACTAGGTTATACGGTTGGAAAAATTATTCGCCAACCATGTGTCCTTCTCTATCTAAATTTAGAACTCACATAGTTATGGTGCATTTTTAGAAAAATTTTGCCCCGACCATGCATCAATCCACTATCAAAAACTATAGAACCCTTACATGGGAGGACACCTCAATTTGTATGGTTTCTTCAAACTGTGTGACCTCCTCCAACCCTTTTTCCAGCCCTGCATGGTTACTCCAAACTGTGCAGCTTGGGCCACACAGTTTCTATAAACTATGTGGCCAAGCTATTTTCCTCTAAATATTGGGCTCCAAGCTTCAAATAAGCCCCATACACCACCAAAAATCCCATGATCCCCTTTTTCACTCACATTAGGTCAAAACCAAGGAGTTAAAGTGAAAAAAAATATGTACCACATAGGAAAACCTAGGATTTTACAATATTCCCACCTTCATTTCCACTAATTCAATTCATGTTGTGTAAATATATACTTGAGGATTTTTTGGTCTGTTTACACCATAAAATGATCTCCCAGTAAATAGTGACTTCAACGGTGCAAGTCATGTACAATAGCAGCTAACTTGAGATCATTTTTTGGGTAGTTCCTCTCATGTGGCCTCAACTAACAAGACTCATATTCCATGACTCACTCTTCCTTCATTATAACTTCTCCTAGGATGATACCTAATGAATCACAATACAAAATGTATCTTATTCCTAGATTTGACTAAATCAGGACTACTGCTGAAGTCAGTCACCCTTTCAGCTCCTAAAAGGTTTTCCCATAGGAATATATCCATACATACAACAGAGCCTTCTTATTAAAGCCCATAAAAGGTTCTTCTAATAATGATAACACCTATATGATAATTCTATAATATATAGATATCCCCAAGAAACACTATATGTCAAATATATTCTTGGGATTATCCTAGGAAACTATATCTCTCACCTTCTCAAGGTCAACTGATACTCCTAAATCTAAGATAATATAACACAGGAAGTGAATCTTATTTGTCCAGAAGTGGAACTTTGTGATCTTATCATATAAATGATTCTTTCTCATTGTATCGAAAATGATATCAAGATGTTTTTCATGGTCGTGTCGATTGTGAGAATACATAATGATATCATCCATGAATAGCACTATAATTGAGTCCATATAAGGATGGAAAACTCGATTCATCAGCCCCATGAAAAATAATAGCTCATTCATGAGACTTAATGGAAAAACTAGATACTTTTATAGATCGTACCAGGTACTAAAAGTTGTATGAGGTATGTCTATAGGTTGAATATGCACCTGGTGGTAACATGATCTCAAATAAATCTTCAAGAAAATACAACCTCCTCAAAGTTGGTTGAAGAGATCATATATCCATGGTAAGGGATACTAATTTTTAACCATAATCTAGTTCAATTTATGATAATCCACATATAGCTTGAGGGTACTACCCACCTTTTTTGCAAAAAAATGACTAGAATATAACATTGATAAGTACTATGTTATATAATCCCATTTGCCTCTAAGTCCACTAACTCCCTCATGAGATCGTTAAACGCCATAGTATCCATCTTGTAGGGATTAATGGATACCCGTATAACCCCTGGAACTATCTTGATAGAGAACTCCACCTCTCTCTCTAGAGGTAAACCAAAAAATCCATCTGAGAAAACATCCCTAAAATGATCTACCACTAGAGAGAAATATCTCTAATGTGATCCTTGATCATCTAATTATAAAAAATTAATCTGGTATATCATCCCTCCTAGACCATGATACTTCATTCTAGATCAACCTACCTAGAAATATCATTCACCTATGTGAATAAAAACACCTCCCTATAGTAATGTGAAGGTTACCCTTCAGATATAATAGTCTAAATGGGATCGATAAGAAACTTTCCATTCCATCCTGAGTATGATTTCAAACCTAGTCATCTTGAGGATAAAAATATTCCATACAAAGTCACACCCATCTATCTTATGGGGAAATTTCCGCACTATTTTATACCCTCTATTATGATCCCCAATAAAGTGTTCAACATCATAACTCAATTAGAAAACTAAAAAATTTGTCCAAGAATCTCCAAAATATGTGTAGAGATAAAGCTATGAGATGCACCTATATCTAGAAGATAAAAAATAAGAGTAGATTCTACTAAAATAGTACCTCTCACTGTAGAGAGTGTGGCACTATTCTCCTCAGGTGTAGGTTGTATAGAATATATCTATCTTGAGTCATAGCCCTATAAAAAAAATTAACTGCCCATAGTTGGCCCACTCTACATTATAGGTGCAACAGGTCCTTAGCTTCCATGGCTATGACCACCACCTCAACCTGAATGACCAGTACTAGTCTAGATCCAAGCCTGACACATTGTAAGGAAACCCTCTTATGAACATTGAGTCAGATTTGATCATATTCCACTGATAGTTAGAGGGAAGGGCATGTAAAGAAACTGTATGTGGCCCATCATGTCACAAGTTTGTCACTCAACTAAGTCCTGAACACATTAATTCTGAATATTTCTCTATCTCCCACACTGTTGAAAGAAGATAGAACTATCATCACAAAAATCCTATCTGAAGATCCCATCATGAGAAGCCTCAAAATGACACTTCCTCCCATAGGAAGTTGAACCACTGGGTCAAGAGGCTACACTTCCATGCTCTATGCCCCTTGTTTCACTCAGGATTTACATAGTAATAAGAAACCAATTCACTATCTGAGTAATGGTATTTAACTAAAACATGTTGACTAGTGATCGAATGACATTCTTGAGACCATCCTTGAAATATCTCACCCTCGATGACTCTTCAGCAATATAAATTAGTGAAAAATGATTAAACTCTATAAAGTGTGATGAATATTCCATAATGGCCATCACTCCCCACTTAAGACACATAAAATCACTATCCCTTTTAGTTTATAGGGTCTTAGGAAAAAATTAATTGTAAAACCAATATTGGAAATCCATCCAAACCATATCTCGAATCATATCATCTAGGATCAAAATATCCCCTCAGTGCTTATCTTCTCTCAGAATCATATAAGTTGTGAGCTTCACTCTCCTCTCATTAGATATCTATAGATTCTCTAAGATCAAAAAATTAGTCTTAAGACACAAATCAGCAGTCTGTGGAGCCTTATCCCCCAAAAAGGTGGCAGGGTGATACTGTTGGAACACATGTTTTAGCTCTTCCATAGATGATTCAATTTGTGGTGCTCCTAAAATGGTATTCATAAAATGTGTAAAAATCTCATCGAATTGTGCCTCATCACCCATATCAGATATTAAAGCTAGTGTTGTAGCTGGCACTATAGGAGGATATATTGGAATCACATAGACCACCACCTCTGAAGCATGGTCGTTGACACCCTCTAAGTGTATGAATGGAGCTCATCGTGGTGGAATGTATCTATAATTCCAAACACACACTAGATAAAATAATTAGTAGTGACCAATTCACATATATTATGTTATTGTATAGTTCAAATAATTCTTATAAACAATTTTCACCCCTCATCTTTCTCATAAATCCAAGAATTAGTTAAACAGATACTGCAATAAAAATACTAGAGACATTGCCTACTGCCCACTCTAAAGTTGGGTCAAAGAAACGTTCTTTGTTTCACAAAAAAAAACTTCATTAAAATTCATAGTTTTTTCAATTCCTTTTTAAATGGTTGAAAAAATTGGTTCATCACTTTGGATTCATAAGGTTTCATACACATTATGAATAATGAATAAATATTATTCCTCAATCTTGTGAATAGCATTTATTCCAGTAATTAACATAAAATTTAATTTAATTGAGATCAATTGAAACACTGAGTGTGTGAAACTCTAGGTTTTTTCGTCATTGTAATTAGGTGGGTTTTACCAAAGTCCAATATTAGTGATTAGAAACACATAAAGTCACCCATACAAGAAGAATTTAATGTTAGTATGATGATAACCACATACAAATACTCACTATGTAATATAATACCTTTACCATGACATATCATCCAAAATTATTTAGACTCTTGCGATCAACCAATATGAATGATACATCTTTCTATGAATTCCTAACATGAACCCATCAATATAACTTGATCATGGAATTTAGATCAATAGTTCCATTCCAATCATGTTGTTGAGATATAAATATTCATAAAGATGGATGAGAAAAATCATTCCTTAAATGATTTATTAATATTGTTTCATTTTTTTGGCACCCAACATACACAACATAACCGTGAACATATGTTGTTGCAGTTTATGGAAATAAAACTAAATATGTGACTCATGATATGTATTAATAATAATATTAAAGTCTAAATACCATTACGCATGATCATAGATAATAATATCTAATTAAATAAAAACATTTGGAATTATTATATACAAGTATATCCTCATAAACCCTTGTCTTGGAGATTTCCAATTTAGAAATTCATGAGATGAAGTCTCAAATTTATATGAGTACTCACACTTAATAGTATTCATTGTCTTTGTCCCATCAAACAACATCATACGACTATAGGGAATACAGTTTAAGTACATCATTATAGTATTTCAAGATTCTCAATATAGTTAGGAACTACAATTAATATTTCAAGGTGAATGATATTAAAGGACATTATCACACTAAATTTACACTGATCAATAATCAATATTCTTATAAGGTATTTATTTATATTCATGTATATAAATATAAAGGAAATCTAAAGTGCAATGTATTTGGTTTTAGGGTACCGACTCCATAAGACTCCCAATTACACTAGATCCAATAGCTAAATGACTTGTAAGTTATCACATATAAAACATGATTATGCTGAGAATGGTTGTACATATTGGGAATACTCATCTCAATGTCTAGTTTTGGGTGAATAACATGTCTTTATAGTTACTATATTTTATTTGACCTCATTACCTTAATAAAATCCATCAAGTAGTAATATACCCAAGTATCCATTTTTTCCCTTGTCATATGTTTGATATCATGGATAATAGCAGAGTAAAATTTTATCATAAAATGATACTTCTCAAACTATTTTAATATAACTCAAAAGTGAACAAAGAATTTCTAAACTGATTTTTATTCTACATTGTAAGTTGTATTGTACTTGGTTATTATAAATATAAAAACACTTGGCTATAATAAGTTTATCATCCATATTACCATAGCCTCAATGAAATGTTTGTTCAAAAGGTTCTAAATGAAAATTACTAATATATCCTCTTAAACACTAGTATTATTATTTCCACATTTATTAGGAACTCATTCAGTTATAATTTTTCAAGTACTATCAAAGAGTTCTAACAAAAAGACTATTAAGTTCCATTGTATTTTTTGGATATCTTTACTTCATGAAATATTAATAAGTAATATAAAACATCTGCACATATCATATCATATCATATAGATTTGTAGAACATAATCCTAGAAAATTCAATTAATAATTTCCTTATGTTCCCACACATTTTCATGGAGATATTTCATACCATGTGACTTAGGAAATAATTAATTTTTTAATTGATCCATTTTTTATTTTAAATATATTTTCAAAATATAAACTATGAATATATTAAGTATCCTCATAGATCTAAATATGTTGATTTTTTTCCCTAGAAGTAGTTTATTATTTTATGTCATTATTGTAGAAATTTATTTCTGTAGTAATAATAATATATTAAGACTAACTATCTATTTTCATATGTTATCAATATATCTATCCAGGAAAGAATTAGTGCCCCCGCTAACCCTTTGTATAAACAAGATACTCACTCATTCCAAACAACTATCTTATGAACATTATGATTGTTTCCATCTATAAATGGATATGTGTATTTTTTTCATATGTTATTGGAATTCATTGTTGTCCCCAACCCTTTTGGTTATGTATTATAGATATATTCAAAAGGATATCTATTAAAAAAACTAGTGTTGACATCCAACCACTCAGTAAAATGATCATATAATGTTTTCATGACTAGTATAGTTCAAATGGATTTTAGAATGATGATCGAGGTAAAGGTTTTTTAATACACAATGTGTTATTTATAATTTTAATAATCAATACTTATTTATTAGTACTAACTTATACCATCCATATATGGTTTCTCTTGAATATTAACTTGTAGTATCAAGTATAGAAACATCTAAAATATGATTCCCCTAAATTTTAGTACTTATATTATATTAATGAATACATACATTCCAATCATAGAAGGTTTCCATTGATTAATTATTTTTAGGATTCATTATTCATATTAAATAAAATTTCACCAGTCTTGGTGACTATAAACTCTCATTTTGGTTTTATCTTCCTATATAGTATATGTATCTTATAAAAACTCATCCCACTGAGCTTAGTGCGGTGTATGTTCTAATGAAAAATCAAATACATCTAGAGGCTAGAATTTATTGATGTCTATCCTACTCTCACAATCTAAAAAATGAGATTTGATTCCTTTAAAATATAGTTATTTTATGCTAATAAGTGATTTTAATATCATTAGTGGATATATGATAATTAATTGAGATACACTTAGTGTTTTCTTCGATGTATGTTTATAGATAAACCCATATTTTAACAAAAGTTTCTCATTAAAAACTAAAAGTTGTGACTAATGGAATTATTTTCATATTATAATTAATATGATATACATTTTTCAATATAATTGTCGCATGGTGAGTAATTTTTTGGTTATTTATGAAATATTTCTTGCAATAAATTGTGATGATATGAAATACATATAAGATATTTCATCAGTCCCCTTTTACTACCATAGAAATATTGAGGTATATGGTAATGTGAGTTTGGGATTACCTTCACACTATATATAAATGATTGATGAATACTTAGTTATGATACACTTTGATAAGCTAGCTCAAAGGATCATGTAACCCTTACCGTGTTTAATTATTTCTTCGTTGATAATTCCTAAATTCTATTAAAGGAAACACATGAAGTAAATGATCTTAACTCTTAGATATGACTTTAAAATAGTTAAAATAATTTGTTTGAACAAAATATAATAGTTTTATAGAATATATTTATTTTTAAAGGTTTCTTTATCAATAAATTTATAGAGAATTAGTTAGTATACCTAGTGTCTTCACTGAAAAGAGACTATAACACCGATCTAGATATAAATTTTTCAACAACTATCAGTTATACTGACAAAGAATTATCATTCCATAAATATTTATCCTAATTAATATATTTATATCAATATTTGATTTCTAATTTAGAATATTTTTAACTCATAAATTAGTGAATTATTTATTGAGTATGAAATACCAAAACAAAATCTACTTAAAATAAAAAAACCTCTTATTATGTCTAATTAGATACTTAGATATATTTTTTGTTATATTTTATAAAAAATAATAATTTAACTTGAACCTATTGATAAATAAATAAGTTTTTCACTTATTTATACTAATATAGGAATCAAACTTTATTTTCTTCTTTTAAGAATTATCCAAACATATAACAATCTCAATTTTGTTTATCTGTTACTATGTTTGAATACACATGCATGAAATAAATATATAAAGCATATTCCAAACACCAAACACCAAATCTAAACAAAATTGAAACCTACCAATTCATACATAAATATATAAAGCATATTCCAAACACCAAAAACCAAAGCTAGTTTATAAATCATATTCCAAACACCAAAGCTAGTTTATAAAGCATATTCCAAACACCAAACACCCATGCCAAGACATCATACATAAATATATAAAGCATATTCCAAACACCAAAGCTAGTTTTTCTCTTGAAACCTACCAATTCATTTAGGGGTTCATTTATATTGGGACTCACATGTCCAATACTATGTCTAATACATTCATCATATGAATAAAATAAATAAAATTACCATGAATAATCCTCATGCCTTAGTAAGAAACATTCATATTAAAAAACTAATATATGAAATGTCAGTATTTTTATGATATGGAGTCAAACTACCTTGATAGTAAAATATAATACACATATAACTAACAAGTATATATACTTTCAATGTTTTCCTAATCAATAAATGAACTATCTTTCTTGTTAAACAACATCAAACTAATTTATGTAAAATATAGTATCTACACCGTATAGAGTAATGGGGATACTGCTAAGTAAATCATAGAAATATTGTAGAATTCATCCATGATAATAAATAATATGTACATGAATATGAGCACCAATTCATTATAAATTAATATATTCCAATAAATACAATTCCTTTGTAAAATAGAGAGGAAAATAGAGGCGATTTTTTTAAAAAAAAAAACCTTTAAATATTTTGTATATTTTTTTAAAAAACATACTTAAAATTAAATTTTGGAAATAATTTCATGATATTTCACGAATAAATTTTTAAAAAAATATTTTTAAAATAAATTAATATTGAAAATAAAATATAATAAAAAAATAAAATACGAAGTGAAAGATAAAAAAATAAGTTAAATGAAATCCATTTTTCAAAACTTTTAACTAAGTAATATCTTTTTATTTTTAAAAATTTATAGGATAATCAGAATAGATATTTCATGGTAAAACTAGGAAAAAATTAAAATTAAGTTAAATAATGAATAATTTCCATGATGGTGGGAAAGGTCATTAATGTAGTAAACATTTTAAATGAGATTATTTTCAAACTTTTATAAAGAAATTAAAAAATAATTTGTTAGAAAAACATTAAAAATATTACATATAAAATTTTGATTAGAAATTAAAAGTTGGAATAAATAGACTTTAAGTAATCATTGAACTATACAAAACAAAATTCTTTAAACAAAATAAAGAATATAGATATGGAAGAGAATGGTTCCTGGCCAAAAAGTAGAAATAAGGTCATATTTTTATATAAACATTATCGAAATAAGTTTAAGTACCAAAGAGAGGTTAAATGGAAATAATACTAAAAAACCTATATTAAAATAAAAAAAATATGTGGTCTAAGAGATAAATAAGATACAATTCCCCCAATGAAAACGTAAATATAAATAATCCTAATGAAATGATGGGATTGTAAAATAAACCCTCTCATATTTTGTAGCATTCGAAATAAAAAACCAGTGAATTTTAAAATAGGATATGATTCTATAGATTAAATGAATTATACAAAATAATAATTCAAAATATATTCAGGGTTATTAAGTAATCCATATAAATATATTGTAGTTCACAACATGAAACATGTCACAAAGAATCAAAATTGAGACCAAGAACCGTTACAAGTTTTATAACACTTGAATCAAAAGATATTGAAAGGTATAACATGAAATATAACTTTAATTTCCATCATTAAATTATTTTAATGATATAATATTTCAAATAATCATAATATACTCCATATAATGGAGATAATTTCCTCAAATAAACAAATTTGAGATGATAAACCCTTACAATGGATTCATGTTTGGTCGAACATGTTCTAAACTCTTGTATAATAAATTTATATTTATTAATAATATTTATTAGATATATATTTATATCTATATTACTCAATAACATTTATTCATAACTTATTTTTATCTATTTACTGATTATTTTTTATTAAAATCAAATATTTAGTTTTTTATAGTCATATTTCTCATGAATGTTTTGATTTTATGGTTTTAATGCTTGACCCTTGGTCATTGTTTCATCACATGTTGAATATTAATTATTTAATATATATCATATTTATAAATTAAATATATTTTTATAAGAAACTCTATATGGTGGTAAAGAAAAATTAATTATAGCACTTTAAGGAGGTGGTGGTCTGTATGTATGCATAGGTGATGTTTTCATTATCCAATAAATAGAAATAAATCAAGGTATAAAAAACATTATCTTTAAAGAATAATAATTATGTTATAAATAAAATATATATTCCTTAAATAAACATTTATAATATTCCATTAGATTCGATAAAAAAATGAAATACATCTCTTCATTGAGGTGGTAGTTCACATGTACGCATGAGCATTGTTTTCATTTACTATTAGATGGAAATGAGATATAAAATGTTTGTAAAGTTATAATAACAAAATTTAATTGTATTAATTATATTTATTTCTATATTTTAATATGGTCATAGAATATTTGGAGGAGGTTTAAGATGAAAAAAACATAAAAAATCTCAATAAGAACACATACCTCTTCCTTGAATAACCTCAATTGGAAAACACCATAAGGATTCTTGGATGGGTTTTTAAGAAGAAATAAACCTATAGGTCTTATATAATGGTTTTTCAAGTTATTTTATCGGATATAAATCTTACTAAATGATAATTAGGTGTGTGTAAAAGTGAGGATTGAAGGTTCCTATTTATAATTGAGGGGAGTGGACCCATATAAATACCCTTGACTTTAAAATAATATAAAGTAATTTTCCATGGGAAGTGTCAACAAATGGAAAAGGATTCAAAAATAATATAAGGAAAGGTGTAAATATAATAAATGAATAAAATTCGGACAATTTTTAGTGATATTTTATATAACAACCCAGCCCATTCAAAAAATTATTACATCTAAGTAGATGAATCTTCATTACATAACATTTTTATCCATGCTAGAATCATATAGATCTAGTGAATTAGGAAACTTGGAAACCCAAAAAAATGGTTCATAAATGATCTATATAATCTCCCACTAAGTTATTAATAACTCTTCTTATACACATCATTTCTAAAAACATTCTTCATAACCTGGAGAGAGGAAACATGAGAATGGGTGAGATCAGATACTTAATAAGGGTAAACAAGGTAGATATCAATAGTCACAAAAGCATAACATGATAATAAGGGTGTAATAACACAAACATAACATTTTAAATCTATAACCTACATATATTATATCATAATATAGATTCATGGCATAAATATCGATAGCCCATGAGACATGAATTATAAAATAATCAAAGAACATAAACCACGAGAGAATAACATTGACATAAGACATGGAATTGTCACATACATATAAACTTATAACATTCTGATCATGTAAAAATAGAAATAGGTTTACTCATTAAGTTAAGGATGTGAAATAAAGCTCTTGAATAAACTTATGGACAAGAAACTAGTTCCACACAAAATATTATGGACATAAAATCCAGGTCCACACATAATCCTATGGACCTAAAAACTAGGCTCACACATAAAATTGTGAACATGAAATCATGTTCACACACAACATATTTACCTCATGAGTTATCCATATTTACCTAATTAATTTTATATAGATATATATCCCACACATTATACATATGTTTTCCATAAGACTATAAAACATTCATCACATCAGATCCCATGAAAATAAATAGGTTTCATAAACATTTTATCTTTTTATCATAAATATAAACCATACAAAGAAATACTATGTATGTTATACCTAAATAATATCCCTAGTAATTTATAATTAGCATAAAAGGATATCATCTTAGTTTTAAAATGATTTTTAAAGATCACTTGAAATAATTCTTGACAAAAATAACTTCTCTATTTTAAAATCGCTTCTCTTTTTAAAAATATTATGCACTTATAAATGAAAAAAAATTATTTGAAAATATAATTTTAAAAATATAAAGGAAGTTTAAAATCATTGAGGCATCATGATGGTTAAAAAATCCAATCATTTTATATAAGTTAAAAAACATTCCTTCTATTTTTTTTTTGAAAAGTTTCAAAGAACATCGTTTAGAAAATGATAAAAATATTTCTTTTAATCGATTTTGTAAAAAGTTAAATATGGGTAAAAAAAATTTAAAAAATTTTAGGTTAATATTAAAACCATTCTGAAATAATTTTTAGAAAACATGTAAATGTATGAGAAATATTATCTTGTTGAAACTAAAATATAATAAATCCTGAATAGTGATGATATTGTGAAATAAAATCTTACCTCAAGTATCAAGATTATTTTTTCATATTCAAACCTTATTTATAATAAATATGGATGTATTATATATTTATTTAATAAAAATATATCTATAATACCATTTATTATTTATTTATAACATCTTATCACCCACTTATTAATAATTTTTTATTAAAATGACTGTTCTAGGTGATAATTGCTTCGTTTTCTATACATGTTTCACTTTGGTAGTCACGATCCTTCTAATATGATCATGGTCCCATAATTTTTAGAATTTCAATAATGGAATAAACATAATATATATTAATTATACAAATATTTATAATCATTCATAATAATTAAAGATAGAAAAATGAATTACATTGTTCATGTAGACGGTAGGTCATACGTACGCATAAACATCATTTCCATTTTTTACCGATGGAATGAAATAAAGGTAAATAATAATTCACCATTATATAATTATTATTATATCATATATATTCATGAAATTCATCCTTATTACCATTCATGTGAAATATAAATGGAAAATGAATCACATTGCATCATAGAGATGGTAGTCCATACGTATGCACGAGTGACGTTATATTTTCCCAAAAGATTTGATGGAAAATTTGTATACATGATATTATCATTAAATAAGTATAATTATTTCATAAATATAATATATAAAAATTAAAACCATCATAACTCTCATCCATAAAATATGGTGAGGAAAATGAATTGTATCGCTCGGTGGAGACAATAAGTTGTATGTATGCACGAGCAATACTTTCGCTTATTATTTAATAGGAAAGAGGGTGTATAATGGTGTTTTCATAATAATAATAAAATTCAAGAATATTTATGATACTTAATTTATTATTATTTTTATTAATATCAATGATTTATATTAGTTAAATAAGATTAGAAAAAGAAATGGATCGGTTAGAGTGATTACCTCTTCTTTGAAACAACTCCTTTATATCTCCTCTAAAAATATCTATAATAGGTGTTTTGGGAATTATAGAACATATATAAGGTATCTAAGTAAGTGGATAATATAATTTGGTATATTATGGTTGAACTATAAGGCTCAATGGGGTGTAATGAAGTAAGGGGACAGGTGTCCTTTTAAAATTGATGTGAGGGGAACATTTTGGAATTTCTTAAAAGAAATATATAATAGGACTATTATAGAGACAATTACTTAAAATGGTAATGAATTATATTCTAGGGTATAATATGGTTTAAATATCATAAAAAAATAAAATTTATATAGGTTTATGTGCTATTTTAAACCTTATCTTTCGGTTTAACCCCTTAATTAACCTATTTTAACATTAACTGTGGAAACATATTTTTCACTCTTAAAAGGTTATAATTTTACATATAAGGTAACTACTTATAATAAATGTAAAATGGGTGCTATATTCAGCCATATATTATCCCCTTTTTCATTATTTATGTTTTTTATTATTTTTAAATAATTTAACAAAATATTATTTCTATAGAATATAATTATTATCAATTTTTTCATTATTCATTACTCTAGATTTAATAACATCAAACAATTATAATTAGAAAAAACTATTTTAACACATCCAAAAGAATTTATGGTCATGTTGAAAATTCTTGTATCACCTTAATTTTCTCAAATTATAATAATTTTAATATTTTTAATATCATTTATTTGATTTTTTCATAAATTGAATGATTAATGCATTAGTGTTGTGTATGTATTTAAGGTAATTATTTGATTCCTAAAATTTATAAATAAATTAAAATAATTTATATAATTTATTTAATAAAAAAATAATATTAATATTCATCTATAACTAATTTTTTCCCCTATGTGAACACATAGATGACATTTAAAACTAAGAGAGTGGCATTTTTTCTCTTCCTTTGCTTTAAATAATATATAAGTAATTTTAAATGAAAAGTGTCCATTAAAAAATCAAATAAGAGACTAATGTGATAAATATAGAATTATATTTATCCAATAATAATTAATATGAATAAATATTGCCTTATCATTTAGTTTTAACCTAGGTTTACCCAATTTACATTTTATTGAGGAGATAAATTTTACCACATTTACAATTCATTTTAACTAAAAATAAAAGGAGTATATTTAAAAATTTTGCACCTCTTAATTATAAATATAGAGACCATTTTTAATTATTTATTTTCTATAATTGGTAGAAATTAATTTTAATATAAATTCATAAAATAAAATGAAAAATAAATTTTTGAAAAATACGTTTTAAAGCCCAAAAATGCACTTATACCAAAATCCTATATAATGATTATTCAAAAAAATTTAACTAGATTATATATAATTAAATAATACTTCTTTTAATTTTATATAAAATTAAAATCCTAATTATACTTTATATGAAAATAAGAATAATTGTTTTATAAAAAATCGATATTTTTAACTATTTACTGAAAAATCAACCTTTTTAGAAAAATACCCAAATTTCACCCAAATATAATTTTTATATGATGATTTAAAAAATTAAGGTCATTTTATCAAATATATTTTCTATAATTTCCAAAAAAAATAATTATAATATTTATTCACAAAAGGCAAAAAAAAATTATTTTTTAAGAAAATAAATTTTTTAAAAATAAAATGACTTTACTAAAAATTGAATGATTAATTGCTAATTATTTTTATTGAGGAGAGAATTTTTATATAATTCATAAAGTATTTAATCATATTCATAAACTTCAATTTAATAGCTAGGTAATAACATTTAATTTTGTTCAGAGTGGAGTACTCAAGAGGGGGGTGAATTGAGTATCTATTCAAATTTTAGTTAAAATGATTTCTTAAAAAGGTTCCCCAATAAAAATTAATACATCCCAGTTAATCATGGTAATACAGTTATAATAGTTTGACTTTTAAAATAACCTCTCATAATATTTATTAATTCTCAGTAATATCAATATGAATTATTGATACTACTTTTGAAGCTAATCTAATAAGGCAAAACAATTATAACTTCTATTCAAGACTAACTATCAAAGTAAAATCTAGTGTTTTAATAAATATATAGTAAATCAGAGAAAAACTAAATTAAAAGACACAATGGATAAATCAAGTGGTTCAGTCTCAAGCCAAGACCTAATCCACTCCACTTGGTGATTGCCTTCGACCAAGTAGTTTATATTAATAAACATGATCCACACCCTGCATAGGGGTAAACAATAGTGCACAGGACAGTCCAGGTCACACGACCTCTTCCACAGTTATTCATGGGTATAAACTACCAGGGTACACAAGGACCTCTTCCACACTTATCTATGGGAGTAAATAGATGTAAAAAATATATGAGAGGAAGGATATCTTGTATTCTTCAGTTTAGTACAGGAGATAGTGTATATTTTAATACAGACATACACACACTACTCGAAAGCTAAAAATAGTACACAATAGAGAAAAGATGATGAGATAAGGTTATATGTCCTTTGAGTTTTATTCTATGAAACTCTAGACTTATAGGATGATTTAGATGCAAGTATTGAATCCTCTTATGAAAAATAAAGTATCGCAAGTCTACCAGTTTGAAGGTGTAAGCTTTCTAACTCACGTTCTTCTTGAAAGTGGTACTGTGAAGATGTTTTTGGCTCTGATATATGGTAGTCCAGCCTTTGGAATTGAGAGTGATTTGTGTGTAATTTAGTTGTTTTTTGTTCTTCTTGTGTTCTTCAGTTGTTTCTTGTTTCATGTATCGGTTCTCTTTTCAAAATGCTTGCACGTCTACTGCTCTACTTATCATCTCTTTTTTCTAGTGCCACATTTTTCTTTTTATTTCAAAGTGCATGGTTTGGAGCCGACAGGATTCATGTACTTTTCCTCTCGTACCTTTTACTGTAAGGTGACAAGTCTACAGAGAAATATTTTTTATTTTATTGCATTTAAATGACTCAAATATGACTGTTATAAATTAAATTAAAAATGACAAAACAGATTAATGAATGGTGTCACGGTCTGTCCAGAAACAGTATCATTTAAAAATGGTGTCCCCATGAAATGGTGTCTTCTTCTTTTCCTTTGAGCAATGATATAGTCATGATGGAATAGTTTTATTGAGATTAGGAACCAGTAGCATATATGCAGTGTTAGGATTACAGTGTCTGGTCCTTTTTCAAACTTTGAAGAGTGTCTTAGTAATGGTCGCAAGGAACCGATGTCACAGACTTCATGAGATTTGAAACTGGTTACAATGTCTGAATCACAGTGTCTGGGTCATGGTGTCTGGTTCACGGTGTCTGGGTCACGGTGTCTGGGTCATGGTGTCTGGGTCACGGTGTCTGGGTCACGGTGTCGGGGTCACGGTGTATGGGATACGATGTCTGGGTCACGGTGTTTGGGTCATAGTGTCTGGGTCACGGTGTTTGGGTCATGGTGTTTGGGTCTCTTTTCAGAAAACTAGAACCGGTGGAAGACTCATTGTTTCTCATACTTAGCCAAATATTTGTAAATAGTATTAAGCAGTAATGTTCATAGAATGATTTAGACTTAATCACTCATATAATAAATCATTATTGAATAATGTTAAATATAGTTTACAATAATCATACATGATTTAGGATTAATAGGATTTAGTTGAAGTTTATTTAAAGCATAAAGAAACCAACCATCTCTACACATTATTTGAGATAGATTAAACCAGATTAATAAGATTTATAGTATTTACAGGATTTGTGATCATTAAAACATGATTGAAACACAAGGAGTCAAACAATCTCCCCCTTTTTATGACCAAAAATAAGTATGAATTAGATATCAGTTCTTAGTGTGCTTTCTCTCTCTTAATTCCTTAGTGTGTTGTTCTTACCAATTTGGTATTATCAAAAAGATTACAAGAAATAAATAGAATAAATGAAATTAAATAAGAGAATAGACAACAAAAGTTCACATTGCATTAGATGGAAAAGGATGTGTCATTTAAATCAGTAGGCATCAAAAATAAAAAAACATCCCTATCAAAATACAGGTTTCACTTTTCTTCAGCACTAGCTGCCTTCTCTTTTCCCTTGGCAGATATATCAGAATGAGCCATAGGAGAAGAAGTATAAGTTGAAGAAGGGAGTGACCCAACTGTTAGAGAAGGAAGAGGTAGGCCTTTAAAAATAGAAGGTTCCAAAGTAGGTTTGGTGGAATATCGATGCAAGTTTTGGTCAATGATAATCGATCTCATCTAGATCAAAGCCTTAGATATAGACATTGAGATAGATTCAAAGGTAGTGGATGAGGAAGGAGGTAAACTAGACCGCAAGGGTGCAGCTGCAGGAGCCAGAATACAAATGATCTACACATGAAGATAGGCCTTCAACAACTGAATGAAGTTAGTAATAATCTCACCACCATACTACATTGCCTTCTCAAAATCATCTTTGTTCTCCATAAACTTTTTCAATAGAGAATTGAAATATTTCATCTTTTGAACAAGAGTCTTAAAGGAATGAGTGACAGGAGGAATTTTCAAATTCTCTACAAGATATTTGAAATGATTGTTCATATCATTCTTAGAGAAAATCCTATTAAAGTAGAAATCCACTTTCTTAGTAATTTCTTCTTGAGAATAATTTTCAATCATTTAATGAATCCTCACCAAATCAAGTACTATGTCACTATTATTGAAAACTGTAGATAGATTCTCTTTATCAAAATCACTTAACACTGAATGAAGTTTCTCATTAACCACAATTCTAAGAAGATCACTATCAAAGTGTTGAAATGACTGTACAGAGGAACTAGATGTTGTAACAGCTGAAGTATGGGACTTGAGATGATTCATAACTTTCTATAGACATCCCATGTACTCATCAGTCAGTTTGTTGAGACTAATAACAAGCTCATAAATCTCTTGGACTATCTGGATGTTTCTATCAGCCACTTTGTCAAATATTGAAGTCAAGTTCGGTTGAATCAAAGATACAACTTTCTATAGAATCTGACAACTAACAACCTCAACAGAATGAGAAACAGGAGATTATCTTGATTGTAACATATTTTTCATATCTTCAACCATAGCTCGAAGAGACTTCACCTCATCACTCAATTGTTTGTTCTCAATTCTAACCTATTGTATTTCATGAGGCATTTTTGGATGAATCTTCCATATGATATTCTCTAACATCAAAGAAGAATCTCTTTCACTTATATTTGTTACAGGAGTAGGTTGGGTGTTCATGATATTTTCAACTCCAGCTAGTAAAGTAGATCTAAAGGATTTCGAATCACATTGACTCATGAAAGTAGCAGGTTCTAGTGAAGGTTCAGGAACAGGAACTGATATAGTCTCAGGTTCCTTGGCAGAGATTACCTCTAGATCAGAGACCGGTTTCAATTGAAACATAGTAGACAGGTCTATGCCTTTATCTGAGGCTTACTAGGAATCATCCATATAAAAGTATCTAGGGAACTTATAACAGGTATCCACAGTGATTTGATCAATAGGATTAGGAACTTTAACACTTTCTAGATTAGGTTGTTTCTCCCCCTCAACAAGTGCATCTCTCATAAGACTAAGAGATTCAGTTCCTTCATCTGTTTCTAAATGATCATTTTTAATACTCACACCCATTTCTTTTCTATCCAGCTAGAAGTCTTGTTCCATTCTTTCCTTAGCAGATAGGATAACATCAATATTAGCTTGTTCCTCTAAATTTTTTTCAACCACAGCTTCTTTCTCAAGAAAAAGTTCTTCTTCTAGATGCTTTTATGGAATAGTCTTTTCCCTTACATTAACAATAGATTCCTTTCCTAAAGTAGGTTCTTCTTCCAAATCAATACTTCATTCAGTAACAAGTTCTTCCTTCTCAACTATGTTTTGTAGAATAGGTCCATTATCTTCCTTATCTAAGATAGTTTCTTCTAGAGGTACAAAAAATGCCTCTTCTTCCTCTTCAACAGAATAGTCAATAATTTCATCTAGTTTCAAACTAGGATTAGATATGTTCTTAGGTCTTGAAGGATGATCAAATAGATTAAACTTTTCATATAACCTTTCATTATTTTCCACCCAAGACTTTTTCCATAGATTCCAACTTATTTTAATCTTTTTGACTGTAACCTTTGAGATGCATAATTCATAGTCTTTGATGAATTCTTTATTCAGTCTAACCATTCCTTTTTCATACAACATATCAGAGATTAACCTTGAGTAGAAAAAGGAGGTAGATTTTGAGTTTGTCTTAATCAACTCACACATATGAAGTATAGCATACTTGCATAGGTTAATCTTGTGTCCATTATACATAATATGTGTCAAAAATACATCTTCATATTTTAGGGTATAAAAATCTCCTTTTCTTGGACTAATAAGTTTCTCAATAAACTTAAATAGAAATCCAGTTTCACTATCTAACTCAGAAGAAATAGCTCTTCACTTCTCCTTATTTTTAGTCAAGCTTCCCAAGGCCTCTTCAAAAACAAAAATATCACAAGGAGGAGGAGTACCACTATGGTAGTCCTCAAAAACTTCTTCATGGTGTATCCCTAGGAAGACATCCCATAACCTCTAGGAAAAGGTGCATATTTGGACATTAATCCATCTCCTCACAATAAAACCATTTTCAGCATTGAAATAAAACTGAACAAACTGATGAAACTAAGCAACAAGATTTGGATAAATCGGCCTTCTCTATTTTTTTGAACCAATCCAACCATCCCTACTCTTTTAGTACATTAAAAACTAAAGACTTACCTGACAGTAACCACTTAGGGCAGATTTCCTTTTCTTCTACCACTATTCTATCGACAGGATTCAGGTTCAATGGTCCTTCAGGCACTATCTTATGTGATATTTTCACTTTCTTCTTAGATTTGTGCTTCTCAGGAGTTGATGAAGATGGGTGCTTTATTTTGGGAATTCAACAAGTGGTTCAATAGAGAGAGAGATATATGAAGGGCATAAGGAGGTCTTACAGTTTGAGATAGGAGATCTCAAGTGATGAAAATAGTGAAAGATATTTTGTTTTTATCATTTTGGGATTTCAAGCATCAAAAATTCAAAAACATGGGATGAATATAATAAAATAATCAACACATAGATACTAGTAATAAAATACAAATAAAACATAAAAAAATTCATTACAGTGATACCGGAATAGGTTTTCATAGTATGACCGAAACAGGTTTTCACGAGGTCATCTTTACATTGTTTCTCCACATGGTGTGACCATATTATTTGAGATAGTAAGTGACAAATAGTGACCGAGATATAGTAAATATGAGACCATAAACATAAGATAGTAACTTCAAGATAGTAACCTATAGAACTATGAGAGTTAGACAGTAATCTTCAGATAGTGACTTGTGAAACTGTAAATCATGAAATAGTAAACTGTGAGTTAGTATGTTTTTGAAAATAGTATAATTTCTACATAAGATTTATCATTCATAATTCATGTATGATTTAATCTATCCTTTAAAAATTTAATGGTTTGGTGAATATATCAGCAAGATAATATTCAGTTCCAATTAACTCCAAAGTGATATCACCTTTTGGATAATGGTCTCTCAAAAAGTGATTTCTTACATCAATATGTTTTGTCCTAGAGTGTGAAAGAGTATTTTTTTGAGATTTTAATAGCCCTTTTATTGTCACAATTTATAGGTACATTCCTAAATTGATATAAATAATCTAGTAAAGTGTGTTTCATCCACAAAATTTGTACACAACAACTACCATCAGCTATGTATTCAGCTTTGGTAGTAGATAATGCAATAGATTTTTGTTTCTTACTACACCATGATACTAGAGACTTTCCTAAAAGGTGACATGTTCCATAGGTGCTTTTTTATCTAACTTATAACCACCGAAATTGATATTAGAATAACGGACTAACTCGAATGATTTTCCTCTGGGATAGAACAGTCCTAGATTGGGTGTATGCTTGAGGTATTTGAAAATTCTTTTAACAGTATTTAAATGAGATTCCTTAGGTTTTACTTGAGAACGAGCACACATACATATACTAAACATAATTTCAGGTTAGCTAGCAGTTAAGTATAGTAAGATTCCAATTATTTTTATGTAAATGGTTTGATCAACATATTTTCCATCTTCATCAAGATCTAACTTACAAGTAGTACTCATTGGAGTACCACTACTTTTAGTGTTATCCAATCCCAAATGTTTTAGAAGATCATTAGTATATTTTCTTTGATTTAAAACAATACCAACTTTATTTTGAAATATTTGAAATCTAAGAAATAATTTTAGTTCACCCATTAAACACATTTCAAATTCATTTTTTATCATTTTCGAAAATTCAAAACATAAAGAATTTTTTGAAGATCTATAAATAATTTGATATACATAAATTTTAACTACTAAAAAATTATTGGAAATTCGATTTATAAAAGGGGTAGGATTAGCAGTACCATTTGTAAAACCTTTAGAAATAAGAAAAGTACTTAATCTATCATACTAAGCTCTTGGATCTTTCTTTAAACCATATAAAGATTTTGATAATTTGAAAACATAATTTGGAAAGTGAGGATTTGTGAAACTAGGGGATTGTTCAACAAAACCATCCTCAGCTATATACCCATTTAGGAATGCACTCTTAACATTAATTTGATATAGCTTGAAAGTCAGATGTCCAGCATAAGCAAGTAGGATTCTAATGGCTTCAAGTCCAGAAACAGGTGAAAAGTTCTCCTCATAGTCAATTACTTCTTCTTCACTATAGCCTTGTGCAACCAATCTATCCTTGTTTCTAACTATATTACCAGCTTCATCTACTTAATTTCTAAACTCCCACTTAATTCATGTGGTAAAAATGTCTTTGGGTCTGTCAAAAAGTTTCCAAATTTTGTTCCTTTCAAATTGATTAAGTTCTTCTTTCATATTCATCACCCAAAATTCATCATTGATATCATCATTAATGTTTTTAGGTTCAAGTTGTGACAAGAAAACTTGATGTTCAACCTGATTTCTAAGAGAATCTCTAGTTTGAGTTCCTTTATATAAATCTACTACAATAGCATCTAAATGATGGTTCTTAAGAGTTCTAACAACTCTAGAAAAAGAGGGGCTAGTTATTTTAGGTTCTTTAATTGGTTTGAGTTCATTTTGACTTGAATCTGGATAATTTCCAAAACTAGAAGTTTTCATAGATTCCTTTACAGGATGGTTGGAGGGTTTATAATTGATGTCTCGATTTGACATATCATCCTCCAAGTTCTCTAGAGAGGTCTTAGGATCATGTGGATCTGTCTCATCAAACTTGACATGGACATATTCTTCAACACACTTAGTTCTTTTGTTAAACACTCTATAGGATTTACTAGAGATTTAATATCCTAGAAAAATTCTTTCATCACTCTTGGATGCAAACTTGTCAGGATTTTCCTTAGTATTAAGGATATAGACTTTGTAACCAAAGACTTTTAAGTAGATTACTTTGGGTTTTCTATTATTCCATAACTCATATAGGGTTCTTTTAAGAATAGGTGTAATCAACACTCTACTAAAAAATATCATTTTGTATTTACATCTTCATCCCAAAAATAAATAAGTAATTCATATTCACTAAGCATGGTTCTATAAATTTCTTACAAGGTCCTATTTCTTATTTTTATAACTCTATTTTGTTGAGGTGTTCTAGGGGAAGAGAAATTGTGATTATAGAAATTTTGTGAGAAAAAGGATTCAAACTCTTGATTTTCAAACTCACGAACATGATCATTTCTTAAGGATTTAATTCTAAGTCCACTAATATTTTATACAGTTTTAGCATATTTGGTGAAATGAGAGCATGCTTCACTTTTTTGAGCAAAAAAGAAAGTCCAAGTATATCTAGAAAATACATCTACAAGAACATAAACATAATGATTCCCATTTAAACTAGAAACTCTAGATGCTCCAAACAAATCCATGTAAACTAAATCGAGAGGTTGAGAAGTTGACACTTCTTTCTTTGGTTTGAAGGAAAATTTTTGTTACTTTCCCTTTTGACAAGGATTGAACACTTTATCATTTGGAAACTCAAGTTTTTGTAGGTATTTGAATAAACTTTTTCTAGTTATATTTCTAAGAGAGTGAATATTTAAGTGTCCTAGTCTTCTATTCCAAATCCAAGATTCTTTGTGAAATACACTTAAACATGAATCATTTTGAGAAACTAAAGAATATATGTTAACAGAGTATACATTTTCATTTCTCAATGCAGAAAATACTAATTTTTTTAGAATTAAAAACATTGCAAGCATCATTTTCAAATTTAACATGAAATCCATTATCACATAATAGTGAAATACTAAGCAGATTATATTTCAGTCTATCAACAAAAATTACTTTGGAAATTAAGACTATGTTAGAGTTACCGATTTGTACAGGGCCAATGATTTTTCCTTTGGCATTGTCACCAAAGGTGACATGTCCACCATCAATTTTTATTAAGTTCTTAAATTATGAATAGTCACCTATCATGTGTCTTAAAAATCCGTTGTTCAAGTACCATAAGCTTTTATAGGATCTCTTTAAACAATTTTCATACAAAATAGTCAAATAAAAATAGACTTTGGTACCCATATTTGTTTGGGTCTAGTAATATTAGTAACTAGTGCTTTAAGAACCCACATCTACCTCATAGGTTTACTATAAGCATTATGTAAAGTACTTTAAAAATAAACTCTATTTAGTCCATAAAATATTTAAACAGTAGATAGTGTATCATAATTTGAACTATAAAAATGTTTTCCAGAACTAGGAGTAATGTTTTATGTTCTAGATTTAGAAACAAAATTGGTTTTTCCAAAATTTATTTTACCAGGTTGATAGCCAATACCAGTAGTGTCTTAAGGTTCGGTAAGAAAGGGAAACTGATCCCCAGGTACATCGGACCATTTGAAATTTTGGAAAGAATTAGAGATTTATCTTACCATTTAGCAATACCACCAAATCTCTCCAGAGTTCATGATGTGTTCCATGTGTCATTGTTAAAGAAATACATGTCAGACCCAACGCATGTACTCGAAAATGAAGAAATTGAACTGGAACCTGATATGTCATACTATGAAAAGCCTATTGAGATTCTTGACACAAGGGATTAGGTGTTGAGAAATCGGACAACTCTTCTAGTAAAGGTTATTTGGAGAAACCATAATATAGAGTAAGCAACATGGGAACTTAAGGATGTTATGGAAAAGAATCACCCACATCTTTTTTGTGATTTTCATACATAAAATTTTGAGGATGAAATTTCTGAAGGAGGGAATAATGTAGCACCTTAAACACTTCATGGTATGTTTCTCTTAAATATATTCTAGTAATAGGCTATATTTCATGAATCACTGAGCCCATATGGATTAAAACATGGTTACTTATAGGAGATATCCATAACCTAGCCATTAAACTTAAATTTTCCAACTCTGTGATTTGAATTTTAAAAATCTGACATACACGGTTGTGTTCAAGATGATATTTAGAGTCTGATAGAATTCCCTTAATTTTCAGTGAATAGTAACCTAACCTTATGAATAGTGACCTACCCTTATGAATATTAAATTACCCTTATGAATAGTAATATGAATTTTATTAATGGTATCCATGCCCTTGAATGTATAAATGAATTTAGGCACCTTAAAAATGAAGATGAAAATTATAAGTGTTTGTATTTTCTGATTAGATAATTATTTTTATTAAATATTTAATTAATCATATTTAGAAAATTATTTTTGAAAAATTGACTTCATTTTTGGATTATACACGTCAAAAAATGGTTACGGTTAATTTTTTGGATTTTTCTAAAATACTTAAATTTTTTATGAATAGTAAAATGTGATAATTTACGATAAATGCTAAATAAGGAATTTCTTGAGTCATTGATGATGATATGATGATGTAAGCCCAATTCGTTCAAAGTATCATTCATATATTACTTTTCCTGGTCATGTAATACTCACTATTGGTTGTGTTGAGAGGAAATAATAAATTGATGATTATAATATAAAGAAAACTCATCTCCCCTCCACTATATAAACTACCCTCAAACCCTCTTCCTCCCACACCACTCAAGCTTTAATCCTTGGCTAAATTCTACCAAATACTTGTTGGGTCGTAGAGGATGGCAAGAGGGGGGGTGAATTGCCTTTTCAAAAATAATTAACAATTTAAAACAATTATCAATGCAGCGGAAATAAAAAGGCAAGACACAATTTGACAACGAAGTTTGGCTTAATTCCCAAGACTACGTCTCCGCTCCCAACAAGAACCATTGAGAGATTAATACTTCAGCTTGCTTTTTAATGGTTTTAGAAAGAAACCCACTAGCCGTTTTAAGGTAGGCTAGAACACCTTCGTACAGCTTGCTTTTTTATTATGGTTGTAGCAAGAAACCCAATTGAAAGAAAGAATGGAAATGAGAGGTTTGTTTTAATCCAAACCCAATGAAGAACTAAACAAATAAAATATTACAAACACACGGAAGCCTTGAGCACCAAAAGTGTGAGAGCAGCTGATGGAGAGGGAGCTCAAGCTTCAAGGATGGCAATGGATCACAAGAGGCCTCGGAGATTTGTCGTTAGAGCGTCAAGAAATCAAAATATAATTCCATTATGTTCCTGGAATCTATGGTTTCTTATTTATAGGATAAACACCCATATACACTTCAATATGGCCGTTGGAGGGCTTCCAGAGCCGTTGGGGGTCAAAAATACAAGTCTGGTCAAAGCCCAACGGCTAGTTTGACTGGGCACACCGGCTGGCCGGTGCTGTCTCACCAGCTGGCTGGTGGTCCACCGGCTGGCCGGTGATGAGCTCCCGGCTGGCCGGTGGTCCAGACAGAGCAGGCTTTCTGTCTGGGTTCCACCGGCTGGCCGGTGGTCATCCACCGGTTCGCCGGTGGCACCAGGCAGTGGGCAAGCCTACTGCCTGGGTCCTCCAGCTGGACGGTGGGCAAGAACCGGTCGGCCGGTGCGCTAGCACCGGCTGACCGGTGGCTCTGTCAGAAAGCAATGCTTCAGCCAGAGACCACCGGCTGGCCGGTGGGAATCCACCGGTTGGCCGGTGGACTCAGAGAGTCCACTATCAACCTTCTTGGGCCAACTCCTGGGCAAACTTTTTCCTAGCATCAAAACACTTGAAAACAAGTTAGAACACGATGAGAGTGATTGTGATCATTAAAATCCAAGAGAGAGGGGTACAACAATCTCCCCCTATTTTGATGATCACAATCACAAAAGAGAAAGCTTTAAAAAGGATATGCCAATTGAAAACTTAAATAAACAATTTTGGACATGAAAATATATTAGAGATCATTTTAAAAAAAATTGAAGAGATGTACCATGTATTGAAAATGATCTTAATCTAAAGAGAATGAGTCATTTTGAAATTGTAACCATAGGTCATTTTTTGTTTTTTTTTAAGGAACAAAATCAATAACTTACCGGTTTTAAAAAAAATTAACTTTTAAAAAGAGCACTTTAATCAATTGAAATATGAAACAAGTAAACAGAGAAATTTCTCCCCCTTTGGGATTATCAAAATAGGAGGGAAAAAGAAAAAAAATGAGAGGAAATTAGATAAACAAAAAAAATTTGAATTAAAATAAAAAAGAGCTAAATATTAAATAGTGCTCATTGACGAATCATTCCTAACTCCCCCTTAATAAAATCAAAACGTTCAACCAGGAGCGGTTTGGTAAAAATATCAGCTAATTGAAAATCAGTAGAAATGAAGTCCAAAGTGATATCCCCTTTTTGAAAATGGTCACGAAGGAAATGATGCCTTAAGTCTATATTCTTTGTTCTAGAGTGTTGTATTGGATTCTTAGAAATACTAATGGCACTAGTGTTGTCACACCGAATAGGGATATGATCGTAGGAAAGGCCATAATCCAAGAGAGTGTGCTGCATCCAAATAATTTGGGCACAACAATTCCCAGTGGCTACGTACTCGGCCTTGGCAGTAGAAAGAGAAACACAGTTTTTCTTCTTGCTACTCCACGATACAAGGGACTTGCCTAGCAGATGACAGGTTCCACTAGTACTCTTTCGATCTAATTGACATCTGCCAAAATCAGCATCCGAATATGAAGAAAGTTCGAAAGAAGTATTAGAAGGATAAAATAAACCAATGTTTTTGGATCCTCTTAAATACCTAAAAATCCTTTTGACCGATTTAAAATGAGATTCTTTGGGATTGGCTTGAAAACGAGCACAAAGGCAAACACTGAACATGATGTCATGACGGGTCGCAGTTAGGTAAAGTAGACTCCCGATCATTCTCCTATAAAGCTTGTTATCAACCGGTTTCCCGACTTCATCTAACGTAAGCTTACAGGAAGTAATCATGGGGGTACTAATTTCCTTTACTTGATCCATACCAAAACGACTTAAGAGCTCGTTTTTGTATTTTCCTTGGCTTAGAAAAATACCTTTTGAATTTTGAAAGATTTGAAAACCGAGAAAAAATTTCAATTCCCCCATAAAGCTCATTTCAAATTCTTTTCTCATTAAATCTGAAAAATCAGTACAAAGTGATTCTTTGGTAGAACCAAAGATAACGTCATCGACGTAGATTTGGACGATTAAAAGATCTTTTGAAGTGTGTTTTAAAAAGAGGGTACAATCAGCTTGACCCATTTTAAAATCATTTTCTAAAAGGAATTTTGTTAACCACTCATACCAAGCCCGAGGGGCTTGCTTTAAGCCATATAGAGCCTTGGTTAACTTAAAAACATGATTTGGAAAATTTGGATCTTCAAAACCGGGAGGTTGTTCAACAAAGATTTTTTCTGAAATAAAACCATTTAAAAAGGCTCTTTTAACATCCATTTGAAAAAGTTTGAAATTTAAGTGGGCGGCGAAAGCCAACAAGATCCTAATGGATTCCAATCTAGCAATGGGAACAAAGGTTTCACCATAATCAATTCCTTCTTCTTGATTATATCCCTTAGCTACTAGGCGAGCCTTGTTCCGGGTTATATTTCCTTGATCATCAAGTTTGTTCCCAAAAACCCATTTAGTGCCAATAATTGGATGATAATTGGGTCTTTCAACAAGAGTCCAAACATCATTTCTAGATAATTGATTTAGTTCATCTTGCATTTCAAGAACCCAATTCCCATCATTAATGGCATCATTAATGGTTTGAGGCTCTAGGTGAGAAATGAAGGCTTGATGTTCAACCTCGTTGAGGATTGATCTTCTAGTTTGAGTACCGGCTTGAAGATCACCTATAACATTTTCTAATGGATGGTCTCTAGAAGGTTTCCAAACCTTAGGCAAGGTGGAAGGCAAAGAAGGTGAAGAAGGTTCATGATCATCATCCTCCTTGAGAGGAGAAGAGGAATCATTTAATTCAAGTTTATCAAGCTTATCTTCAACATCTTCAATGACCGGATGGGGTTTTGGAAGATTTTCATCAAACTTGACATGAGATGATTCTTCGATGGTTTTTGAACATTTTTTGAAGACACGATAGTATTTGCTTGAGTTGGTGTACCCAAGAAAAATACCTTCATCGGATTTGACAGCAAATTTCCCAAGGTTATCTTTTGTGTTAAGGATAAAGAATTTACAACCAAACACTTTAAAATAACCAACTTTGGGCAATTTTCCTTTCCAAAGTTCATAGGGGTTTTTCTTAATAAGGGGTCTTACAAGGACTCTATTGATAGTATAACAAGTAGTGTTAACTGCCTCGGCCCAGAAAAATTGATGGAGGTTGAATTCACTAAGGAGGGTTTGAGCAATTTCTTGGAGAGTTCGGTTTCTCCTTTCAACCACTCCATTTTGTTGTGGAGTCCTAGGGGTAGAGAAGGTGTGATTGTATCCTTGAGAGGAACACAATTCATCGAATTCTTTGTTCTCAAATTCACCTCCATGGTCACTACGGAGCGATATAATTTTATATCCTTTTTCGTTTTCTACTTTCCTAGAGAATTTCAAAAATGTTCTACAAGCATCATTTTTATGAGCTAAAAAGAAAACCCAAGTGAAACGAGAAAATTCATCTACTAGGACAAAGGTATAGGATTTTCCACCTAGACTTTCTAAAGAGGTAGGACCAAAAAGATCAAGATGTAGGAGCTCAAGAGATTTTGAAGTGGACACTTCCTTCTTAGATTTGAAAGAAGACTTGTGTTGCTTTCTAAGTTGTCATGGCTCACAAATCAAATCTTTCTTAAACTTAAGTTTAGGAAGGTCACGGATGAGGTTGTTCTTATTAAGCTTTAGAAGTGAATGAGAGCTACAATACCCCAACCTTCTATTCCAAATCCAAGACTCATTGTCAAGAGCACTTAAACATTTAACATTTTGGCTAGCTAAAGACTTTAAATCAATAATGTAAACATTTTGAAAACGGGAAGCAGAAAATATCAATTTGTTTTGAAAATCAAACACATTGCATAAATCATTTTGAAAATTCACCGAAAAACCACTATCACAAAGTAGACTAATGCTAATTAGATTATGTTTTAAACCTTTAACAAATAAAACATCTTTAGTTAAAGAGGTTCTACCAAATCCAATGGTACATATTCCGACGATCTTGCTTTTTGAATTGTCACCGAAGGTGACGTATCATCCATCGAATTCTTCAAGGGAGTTGAACTCGGATGGATCGCCACACATGCGCCTCGAGCATCCGCTGTCGAGATACCACGATCCTTTCGAAGTCCTACTTCTTTGGTGTTTATCCTACAAAATCAAGAGAGAATAGATTTTGGTACCCATATAAGTTTGGGTCCGGAAAGATTAGCTAAAAGAGACTTTTGAACCCATATTTTTCTAGAGGGTTGCCATCTAAAATACTCATCCGAGTAGGTAATGGTTTTGGGGATTCCATACCTTGAATTTTTACAATCACACTCATAAATCATGTGCCCAGTCTTTTTACAATAATTACAAAATTTATATTGAGATCTCCCCCTTACAAAAGTAGTGGGTGCTCTAGAAGAAGTGGCTTGTTTGTTAAAGCCAAGTCCATGTGTTGTTCTAGCCGAACGCTAAGAACCTAGTAATTTGGTCAAATTTTGTTCACCTTGGGTGAACTTGGCAAGAGACTCCCTTAGATATTTAATGGTTGAATTCAAAGAATCAACATTTGGAATATCTTGGATCTTAAGGGTAAGTTCCTCATTCTTTTTGAGAAGTTGTTCTTTTTCAGAAATGAGAATTTTCTTTTTCTTTTTCAAAGCCATAAATTTAGAGGTAAGTTCGTGAAAACCTTCCTCTAATTGATCTCTCGCATTTTGGAGATCTTCATAGGACATGTCATTATTGAAAGAGGAAGATGAGGAAGAGGAGTAGGAAGAAGATACCTCATCAAATGCCATTAGGCATTGTTCACCTTCGTCGCTTGAGTCGCTTGAAGACATGGAGTCATCACTTGCACTCCATGTGGATGCTTTGAAAGCCTTATTGTTTTTCTTTTCTTTTACCCTTTTCTTGAAAATGGATCACTCCGGTTTGATGTGGCCTTTCTTTCCACATTCAAAGCATGTAACTTCATTCTCCGCTTTGGGCTCTTCCTTTCGTGCCCTTCGAAAGTTATTCTTTTTCTTCATGAATTTGCTCATTTTTCTTGCTAGTTGAGCAATCTCGGATTCTCTATCAGCGGAGGAGCTTTCTTCCTTTGCTTTGAAAGCAATGTTCTTTTTCTCCTTGAAGGTTTTACCTTCTTTATCGGCTTTCCTCTTCATGGTGATCTCGTAGGTCATGAGTGATCCAATGAGCTCTTCAACCGGAATTTTCTTGACATATTTTGCTTCTTGAATTGCGGTCACCTTTGGTTCCCATGAGCTTGGTAGGACCCAAAGAATCTTCTTGACCATCATTTCTGCAGAAACATCCTCACCAAGAGATTTTCTTCCATTGCAAACGTCAGTAAAACGATTAAACATTTCAGTAATTGATTCGTGTGGGTGCATGGTGAAACTTTCAAAATCTTGGTGATACATGTCTAATATAGTGTCTTTGACTTTGTTAGTGCCCTCATGGGTTACTTCTAAAAGTTTCCAAATTTCATAAGAAGAGGAGCAAGTAGAAACATGGTTGAATTCATTACGGTCTAGCCCACAATGAAGAGCATTCATGGCTTTTCCATCAAGCTCAAAATTGGCAATGTCTTCGGGGGTCCATTTGGACTCATCCTTGTTAGATAAAGTATAGCCTTGCATTACAATCCTATAGATAGGATAACCAATGCTTCTAAGAAAAGTAATCATGCGAGTTTTCCAATAAGTGTAATCGGTTCCATCAAAGAATGGAGCCCAAGTCATAGAATACCCTTCGGGAGCATGCGAGGAATTAGCCATCACTAAGGATCTTAAGTTTGTAACCGGTTAAGGTATTACACAAACGCTCCCTTTGATACCAAATGTTGGGTCTTAGAGGATGGCAAGAGGGGGGGTGAATTGCCTTTTCAAAAATAATTAACAATTTAAAACAATTATCAATGCAGTGGAAATAAAAAAGGCAAGACACAATTTGATAATGAAGTTCGGCTTAATTCCTAAGCCTACGTCTCCGCTCCCAACAAGAACCGTTGAGAGATTAATACGTCAGCTTTCTTTTTAATGGTTGTAGCAAGAAACCCACTAGCCGTTTTAAGGTAGGCTAGAACACCTTCGTACAACTTGCTTTTTTATTATGGTTGTAGCAAGAAACCCAATTGAAAGAAAGAATGGAAATGAGAGGTTTGTTTTAATCCAAAACCAATGAAGAACTAAAAAAATAAAATAATACAAACACACGGAAGCCTTGAGAGCCAAAAGTGTGAGAGCAGCTGATGGAGAGGGAGCTCAAGCTTCAAGGATGGCAATGGATCACAAGAGGCCTTGGAGATTTGTCGTTAGAGCGTCAAGACATCAAAATATAATTCCATTATGTTCCTGGAATCTATGGTTTCTTATTTATAGGATAAATACCCATAAACACTTCAATATGGCCGTTGGAGGGCTTCCGGAGCCGTTGGGGGTCAAAAGTACAAGTCTGGTCAAAGCCCAACGGCTAGTTTGACTGGGCACACCGGCTGGCCGGTGGTGTCTCACCAGCTAGTTGGTGGTCCACCGGCTGGCCGGTGATGAGCTCCCGGCTGGCCGGTGGTCCAGACAGAGCAGGCTTTCTGTCTGGGTTTCACCGGCTGGCCGGTGGTCATCCACTGGTTGGCCGGTGGCACCAGGCAGTGGGCAAGCCTACTGCCTGGGTCCTCCGGCTGGCCGGTGGGCAAGAACTGGTTGGCCGGTGCCCATACCGGCTGGCCGGTGCGCTAGCACCGGCTGACCGGTGGCTCTGGAAGAAAGTAATGCTTCTTCCAGAGACCACAGGCTGGCCGGTGGGAATCCACCGGTTGGCCGGTGGACTTAGAGAGTCCACTATCAACCTTCTTGGGCCAACTCCTGGGCAACCTTTTTCCTAGCATCAAAACACTTGAAAACAAGTTAGAACACGATGAGAGTGATTGTGATCATTAAAATCCAAGATAGAGGGGTACAACAATACTCTACCCAAGCCCACTCCCCAAGTCCAAGACCTTCTGGTATCTCCAAAAGGCCAAAAACAAAGGCCTTAAGGAGATTCTCAAGGAGGAGTACTCAAGAGGTGAACCTTCCTTCTCTTTTATTTCAATTTCTTTCACAAAGTTCCATTATTTTGTTCTCCCTTCTAACCTCCCCTAATCCAAATACCGTGATTATTATAGTACCTTACATGTACCTTATTACGATTATTATAATGGAATATTTTATCATAATCTCTCTTTTTCCCCTCATTTTATTCAATAAATGCAAACACCGCCTGAGATGTGTAAATTTATCACACTCAAGGAAGACTGGTTTTCAATTTGAATTACTATCTTCAATACTAGTCATGAAACCTTTTCAATGGTTGAAACAGGTCATAATATATGTATCTAATCGTTTTTAAGGTTCTCTAATCTTTCCACGTTTATAATATGTAATAATAATACAAAACAAGTTTATTGTGCACCAAACTGCCAAGCCAAATCCAAGCATTTATTTTTAACTCATCGAATCATTCATCCTCATGGTATATAAACAGAATCCTTATAAGATCATTTATATCTCTTTAATTTCACTAATAATGTATATTAACAATTCTGTATGCTTAACCACATTTCAAATGAACTTCCATTCATGAATACAAGAAAACAAATCATGAAACCAAGTAAGAAAATGCTTCCAAAACAATAAAATTGAATCTCTTAAAACCATCAAAAAGGGAATTAATTAACTTAATAAGATTATACCATATCAGTTAAATTTTTAGAAGGTTCTGAAATTATTAATTAATGAATATAAAATTGATTATTCAGGTCATTAATAACAAGTCAAGAACACCGTCAAGCATAAGGTAAGGGATCCTGTCTCTCACTTTTGTTCAAGAATCTCCCCTATGTTGTGCTCTTTTATTATTAATTCCTAATGATGGGGTATGTTTTTTCACCTCCCCCATACTTCCCTAGTGACATATAAATAATGGAATACCCCTTTACCTCACATTATTCCCTCACAATAACATTCATTACCATGCCAAAATGTTTGTAAGGTGTTTCTCATCTCACTTTCATTTCTGTGATATTTTCATTGTTTGCCACTTATTTCTTGTATTTAGTATATTTGTACTACCATTTGATATATAATAACATGATTCTTTTTATTTTCATGTTATTAAATGATTCATTTGAGTGTTATTATGTTCAGGTCATATGATTCGACCAATTACATTGTGGTAAGAGACTTTGTCTCAACTACTATTTTGTTGTGACTAACTTTATATTGTGCACCTAATAATCCTTATGTGGTGTACCTAATTACCATTTGAGATCAATTTTCATTTGAAATTATATTTATATTAAATATCCATAATCTTATATCATGTATATGTTGTTTTCTAATCTATATACCATTTTATATATGGTGTTTATTTGGAAAGTTATTTTAATTATGGAAAAATTGATGAATCCCTATACTCTACTCTATATGGATATTGAAAAGGTATATCGCTCTTATATTGAATCAATGTGTAAATAATTATTTGTAAATTCAGTGGCATGTGGGGCCTTCTATATCCCCACGATGCATTGGTAGGTCTCACGAGACAAATTAGTTTGGCGATAAACCCTTCAAGTTTGTTTCCAAAAATCAGACGGGTTTCTAACCATAGAACTAAACCATTTTAATGCTATTATGGTTTAATGTTCTAGATAAATGACATCCAATTAATAATAATTCTCTTTATTCATTATTAGTCTTTACTATCCATGAGTTTTTCACTATGACAAAATCTATATATGTAGTTTCATTCTCAGTTTATTAATGGCGTGAGTTTTTCATTTATTCATCATGCCATATTGATTATGTCAGATTGATTATGATTCACCTATTATTGTATTCATTCTTCCACTATTTGTAACCCTTACTGAGCACTTGAGCTCACCCCATTCATTGTTTTCCATCAACAGGTGATGAAGAAGTGATATTTTATTGAGTTCATATGGTTGAAGTTTTTAGTTTTTGTTATGTATTGTATTTTGTAACCTTTTCCAATGTAATTTGAGTTTCATCTATATATCTAGTTTCTTCAACACTACTAAACTAATTGTTCCTTAGAGACTTTCATTCCTTCTAACCATGCTAATATCACAATTAATGCACCAGCTTCATCCTAGAGGGGTCGGGATGTTATAGTTCACTGTTGGAACTTTCTACAGAGACTTGTAGTTTCTTTTTTTCTTTGTGTTTAGGGGTGGTGGTATTGAATGCCACAAATTTTCTTTTGGTTTCATCCTCCTCTTACTTGTTTAATTTCTTCTCCTCTTCATACATCATTAGTTTCAAAATGAGTCCTTTGATAGGAAATTTGATGATGTCACATGACTCTCTAATAGAGACAAAGGTTCCTCTCCATCTATCTGGTAGGCATCTAAGAATCCTCATAATTTTTTCTTTCGCAGTGAATTCTCTTCCAAGAGAAATCATTGTGTTGAAAACAAAAATTGAACCTGAGATACGCATCAGAAATAGGCTCATCAGGATACATTTTAAAGTTATAATATTTAATGTTATAATTATTGAGTCTCATTTATTTTACACTATAAGTTCCTTTATGTGAAATAAGAAAAGTATCCCAAATTTCATGGGTAGTTTTACAAGAATATATTTTTCTAAATTCCCAATATTCTAAAGAGAAATATAAATAATTCATGGTTTTGAAATTGTTATTATAATCAATATTTGTTGGACTATCCCATGTAATTCTATTAGTAGCAGTAATCTTATAATCATCTATAATTGAAGACCAGATTTCAAATCCCATACTTTCTAAATGCATTTTCATTTTAATTTTCCATTGGGAATAATTAGTTCCATTGAAGAATAGTGGTCTGTTTTTTACAACACCTTCCATTATATTATCCATAATAAATAAATACTTTTAAAGATCTATAAATTTAGAATTAATAGAAATTTTCAGATCTTTAAAGTACAACTAAAATCATAGTTGAATAGTTTTAAAAATAGATTCTTAACAAAACTAAAAACTCCTTGAATACCAAGTGATGGTTGAAGAAGAGTACTCAAGAGGGGCGTGAATTGAGTATCTATTCAAATTTTTGTTAAAAATGTTTCTTAAAATGGTTCCCCAATAAAAATGAATATAGCCTAGTCAATCAAGGTAATACGGTTACATTTTTTTGACTATTTAAATAACCTCTTAGAAGATTGACTAATTCTCTGTAATATCAATATGAATTATTGATACTACTTTTGAAGTTATTCTAATAAGGAAAAATAATTATAACTTCTATCCAAGACTAACAATAAAAGTAAAATCTAGTGTTTTCAGAAATATACAGTAAAGAAGAGACAAACTAAATTAAAATACGTGGCGGATAAAACAATTGATTCAGTCTCAAGCTGAGACCTAATCCACTCCACTTGGTGATCAACTTCCACCAAGCAGTTTATATTAATAAACATGATCCACACCCTGGATTAGGGTAAACAACAGTGCACAGGACTATCCAGGTCACACGACCTCTTCCACTGTTCTTCATGGGTATAAACTACCAGATCACACAAAGACCTCCTCCACACTTATCTATGGGAGTAAACAGATGTAAAAAGATATGATGGGAAGGATAACTTGCATCCTTCAGTTTAGTGTAGAATATAGTGTATATTTTTATACATACATACACACAATGCTCAAAAGGTAAAAATAGTACACAATAGAGCAAAGATGATGAGATAAGGTTAGAATTGATCTGAGTGTTATTCTATGTAGCTCTAGACTTGTAGGATGAATCAGATGAAAGTATATAATCCTATTATGAAAAACATAGTATCTAAAGTCTTTCAGTTTGAAGGTGTAAGTTTTCTATCACATGTTATTATTGAAGGTGGCACTATAAAGATTTTTTTGGCTATGATCTACGGTTTTCCATCCTTTGGAATTGATATTTTTTCATGTATTCTTCAGTTGTTTCTTGTTCTTCGTGTGTTATTCATTTGTTTATTATTTCATGTATAATTTGTCTTTTCAAAATACGTGCACATCTACTACTCTACTTCTTGTCTCTTTTTTTAGTGTCATGCTTTTATTTTTATTTCGGAGTGCATGTGTTGGAGCTGACGGGATGCATGTTTCTGCACCTCGTACCTCGTACTATCAGGTGACACATCTGAAATGAAATATTAATTATTTCAATTCATTTAAATGACTCATATATGAATGTTAGAAATTAAATTGAAAATAACAAAACAGATTAAAAAATAGTGTCACAGTATTTCCAGAAACAGTATCACTTGGAAATGGTGTCACTATGAAATGGTATCTTCTTATTTGACTTTGATAGGTGAGATAGTAATGATTGCATAGTTGTATTAAGATCAAGAACTGGTAGAATAAATGTGGTGTTAAGATCACAGTGTTTGGTCCTTTTTCAAACTTATAACAGTGTCTTAGTGATGGTAGTAAGGAACCGGTATCACAGACTTCATGAGATCTAAAACTAGTTACGGTGTCTGAATCATGGTGGTTGGGTCACGATGTCTGAGTCATGGTGTCTAGGTCATGGTTTCTGGGTCACGGTGTCTGGGTCATTGTGTCTAGGTCATGGTGTCTGGATCATAGTGTCTAGGTCACGGTGACTGGGTCCTTTCCCAGAAAACCAGAACTGGTGGCAGACTCACAGTTTCTCAGACTTATCCAAATATCTGTAAATATTCTTAAGTATTAATGTTCATAGAATCAATTAGACTTAATCATTTATATAATAAATCATTATATAACAAAGTTAAGGATAGTTTAAAATAATCACACATGATTTAGGATTAACAGTATTTAGTGGAAGTTTATTTAAATCATAAAGAAATCATCCATCTCTACACCTGATTTGAGATAGATTAAATACGATTAACAAGATTTATAGGAATTATAGGAATTTTTTTCATTAAAATATGATTAAAAAATGAAGAGTCCAATATTAAATATTAATATTTTAAATTGTATACACGGTTCTCTTAAACTCGTGATTGCGTATAACGTAATATATATAAGAGATTAAATATATTTGAAACAAAAGTTTCATAAAATATCAAGGTGTTACTCCCCCCCCCCCTAATTAATTTTTTCCTCATAATTTGTGCTTGGTAATCAATGGTTTTTCATTTGAAAATTTTTTTGTGGAAACCCACATCATAACAAGGGTTAATAAAACATCCTCTTGAAAAGAGAGAAAGGTAAGTATGAAGGTCATCTAGAATAACACATGACTAGGTTTCCATATAGGATAACATAAGTAGGAAGTGAAAACATGGATATTGAAGAAAAATAAAACTCCCAAGGACAGATAGAGAGTGATAAAGATCATGGTCAAGAGGGAATTAACCATCAAAAAACTATAAATCTGTTCTGGTTAATAGACAACTGATTTCTTGGTAATAAAAGTAAATTGATAACAATTTTATTTTAAATTCCATTTCCTAAAGTGCATGGATTCTTTTATAATCTAGATAAAACATATAATAAAATAAACTTACTTGATTTCTATCTATGTCATAAGAATAATATCATCCATTAGTTGTGCTTCGATCTACTTAAACCTGATCTATTACTTCAAGAAATGGATATTCCGGATGAATTTTTCATGCCTGAAACACTTTTAATAAAATAATAAGACTCATATGTCATTATTTTAGCCTCCAAATATTTACCAAAACCAAAATTTTTAGTACAATATGTGATAACTCATACTTTAACCTCAAGAAAAAATATCCAAACTTTTAACTTAATCCATTCTACAAGTATTTAACCATAAAACTCCTGCAAAATATTACCGACCATAGTAAAACACCAAATATAATTTTATCCCATGTCCCTCCATGATCAATATTATAATAATTTTAATTACTCATAAAGTCTCACACCAAAATTTATATACCTTGATATTATATTCTCTAAGGTGTACTAATCATTTCCTAAAAATCCACAATCATATGTTCTTCTAAATGATAATTATCTCTTTATTATTTAAATAAGATCTTTTACTAGCCAAAAATATTTACATTAGAGGTTTGGAATCATCCTTGCACTGATAGATAATTATAGGTTGATTTAGAATAAAATATTATCTCTTTATTCCACAAATATATATTGAAACTATATAGGTAGAGATAATCAATGCTCACAATCACATTAAACTTCATGAAAGGATAACATTTTCATATGGATTATTCAAAAAAAATTCCACATGGAATCCCTTATTCTATAGTGTAGGATAAGTGTGCCTGAACTATCCTGATTCTTTTTAACTATGTTAATTACAAAAGCTTTCCATTTTTCCAATGAATGTAGAGGTTGTTGTGGCTTAATATCTTCAATATCCCTTGGTTTAAGGAATATATTTTCATAGTTCCCAAACTCTTTTCATTTATAGAACTAAAGTGTGTGTGGTTCATTTTTTTGAGCTCTCTCTCCATTAATTTCATTGACTGACCTTTTTACATCACTCTTACATTATTTTACTCAATGGTCAAGTTTCCCATAATTGAAATATTTTCTTGTTCCTTTCATACATTCACTTGAGTTCTCCTTCCAACATTTTTTGAAATTAAGAGGTTGAAACATTTTAGACCCCTCTTGTACGAAACCATTGGAGTTTCAATGAAGCTCTATCTTCCTTTTCTTATCACTAGAACCTTGAGGGTTTCCAACTTCTATTTCCACTTTCAGTGCACATCGAACAATTTCTTCATAGATTCCAAACTCCATTTTGGTTGATTCCTTTTGAAGACTTGGTTTAAATCCACAAAATAATAGATCAATTTTACTTTTAGGGTTAATGATTAAACTGAAAGCATGCCTTTCATGTCTTGTAAAATTTTTCTCATAGGTACCAATGGATTCATAATCCTTCTCCTTAAGCTCATTAAATTCCCTCTCAATTTTTTTATATGGAATAAAATGGAAGTACTTACTAAAAAATATTTCCTTAAAAGCATGCCATCACATGGAGATAATTTCAATCTCTTTCCTCATATTCTGAATAATATTCCACCATTGATTTACTTCATCTTCAAAATGATAAACAGTTAGGAATACTCTTTCATGGTCTGAGCACTGAAGAATGGAAAAAAAAATTCTGTCGTAATAATCCATTGCTTGGGAACTATTGGATCAGAAAACCCATATAAGGATGGTTTTTTTGTTATATAAAAGATTAAATAACATGATTATACCTCCTTAGTGAATTCATAATTTCAACATGATCCATGTTTTTTCTAATACCTTGAGAGATTTGAGTGAGAATATTCAGAATATCTTACATCCCAACTCTTAACCCATTTGATTTCTCATGAGGACGACCATTACAATGTCCATCACATTCATTGTTCATGTGATTCCTTCTAGTTCCATCCATTGACTAAAACCAAAAATCATAGTGTGATTAATGATAATCATAGTGAATAACCACATAATTAGAAAACATCATTCATTGGATGTTTAAATCCATACACATTATTTTCAATCTATGACACCTTAGGTTTAACCTAGTACATCCATGATCAAAACATTTATGATGGTATCCTATTATAAACCTATACCTATGGTTCCTACTAATTTTTTCTCATTATAGTATCTAAAGGTTAACTAAACTATACTTTGACACCAACTATAATGACCTAGAATTTTCATACATAGTTATTACATCTATGTAGATGAATATTAATTGCATAAAATTTTGATCCAGGAAATAATTTTATAGGTCTAGTTCCTTCAGAAACTTGTACACACAAACAACTGGTTCATAAATGATCTATATTGTCTACCACTAAGTTCTTTATAACTAGTACACTTCTTAGACACATAATTTATAAAACCTTTTATAAACTGGTGAAAGGAAACATAATAAAGGGTGGTATTAGATGATTGGTAAGGTTAAAAAAAGAGATATCAATAATCACATAAGAATAACAAGTGTATAAGGGTCTGAGAACAGGAACATAACATTTCAAATTTGTATCCTTCATATATTAGATAATAGTATTGAGTCATGGTATAATTGTAGTGCCCCAACCCTAGTAGCCCAAATTTGGTGCATACTACTATTATATAAGCATGATTACAAGGAATCAAATCCCAAATGATTAAATATTTTAGTATTCTTGGTAAACTAGATACATACATGAGTCTTATATTACAAATGAATCCTTAAATTATAGTATAATTTTTTAAAAAATATAAATTTATTCCATCTAGCATATCCTTTCATATATTTCTTAGTATACTCTCTGAAATCCTAGGTAAAGGAAACAAAATAATTGTTACCTCAAATTCACAGTAAGGGTGAAGTATAGTGGAAGAAATAATAAATCAATGACCATATTTAACATGGAAAGGTAAATAAATGATACACAAGAAATTTATTCAATACCTTAATCATAATATGGTAGGAATAATAGATGATCAAATAATTCCATATAAATAATCACATTAATATGAAACTTAATCATGGATATTATAACTAATCAAAAAATCACATATAATATCAATAACTAAGTTTATAATGATGGTATTCAAAATGATTAATATCTAAAACTTATCATCGAGGCTTTGTGAAAAGAATATAATATTTTCAAGGTTTCATTCTAGGAATCAAATACTATCAAGGCTTCATGTCAAGATAATAATACTTTAAAGACTTTATTCCAAGTATCTAACATTTTCAAGGCTTCATGTCTAGAATCTAATAAATGGGTAAGGCCTCAGCCCAAACCATATCTTGTTTGTTTCATGAAACTTATCAATACATCAAGGGGGTTACATTAACTGGTCCCCAACCCATGTAATTCTAGTCCAAAATAGTCCTTATATAATGAATGATCAATTTAATTCATAAATAATCAAATATCTATATTGATTAAAGGATGCATATTTATTAATATTTCCCCAGATAATCAAATAAAATTAAAATTAAACACCATATGTAAAAATGGAATATAATTAAGTAAATAATAATATCCATGATTAATAATGTGGATATTTGGGGTAAATTTAATGTCCAATAGTCACTATAAGGTGAATAAATCAAGGGTAAGTTAATGACTAAAAAATGATTTGACGAAGTGAATGTTAGTACTACCCTTGGTCAAAATAATAATAAGAAATACATCAGATGAATAAGTATTATATCAATACACAATATCTCTCTTGGAGGATAATTAACAATAAGTGTTTTTGAGGTTTATGAATGTAAATACCATTAAAATACCATTAAAACATTCTTTAGGAAAATAATCTTTAAACAATCCAAATTTTCCCATACCACTTTGAAACATTTGAATCATACGCCCCATGATGGAATAAAACTAAATTAAACTTCTAATATCATGATAATAAGTATATTAATTATATAAAATGTCAAAGCAGAAGTATATACACCTCATAAAATAAAATAGGTGTATAACATAACAAACATCTTAAAGAAGGAAAATTATGACAAAAATCCATTACCGCTTTGGTAAATTTGAATCTGTAAACCCAATGAAAGATAGATCATAAAATGGATATATAAATCCCCATAAATTTAATTATAATAATAATAAAATACATTCATTGGTAGTATATACACCATATAAATAAATAAGTGGTTAATATGGAATAAGTCTCACATAAATAAAAGTAATACTAGAAATCCCCTTACCTTGAGTCTGACTTGTCACGTGTGTCTCCATATTTATGAATAATAAAATTATTTTAATTATTTAATTATTTGAGAACATTTTCAAGTTTATTATTACTTTTATTTCACCTATTAAGAAGTTACATACAATTACTTAACCAATTAAATTTAAGTTGGGTGTTTTGACCATATTTGATTTATGTGTCAAAATGGGCTTTGTTGGGTGGACTATGGTCAAAGGGATCATTATTTAAAAATCTACATAATAATTATCATGAAATAATTATCATATTTATACATAAATTATAATTTTATATCCAATCATGTAATATGGTTTTGAAAAATTATCTAATGTTACCATCATGGAGATGGTGGGTCGTACATATGAATGAATAACATTCCAATATTTCAATTATCATTATAAAAAGAAAGAAAGTAACAATTATATTTTAGGAATGATAATTACATTTTAAATACCATATTATTTAATCATATACACTTTTATATAGATTAATTCTGATTCAAAAGGAATCACATCACTTTTTGTGGTGGTAATCCACACATCCACAAACAACTTTATAACTTTTTCATTGTGTGAAAGGATGATAATGAAAATGATATATTATATTATCTAAAAGTTAATTATGTAATTTATATCATAATTAATTCATTTATGTCATATATATTCATTATATATTTATTTAGATTAATTTATAATATTTAGTGATAGGAAATGGAATACATCATTCATGGATATGATAATTCGTATGTACATATGAACGTTGTTTCCATTTTTTATCTTATTAAAAGAAATAAAATTATATTATATATATGTATATTATAATTATAGTATCATTTTTATTTCATATATATCACATATTTTTAATAAACCCATCCTTAATACATTCCATGTAAATCATGAATGAATCACATTGCTTTGAGGAGGCAGTAGTCCACACATCCACAAACGATGTTATCATATTCCCACAAAAAGGAAATCGTGAAGGTATATGTTATATAATAATTCTATAAGCATAATAAAATTATAAATATCATTTATATCATATAAAAATAGTAGTTACATCATTATTACCAACCTTTAAAGGTGTTAATGGAAGAACGAATGACATCGGTTCGTGAGGCGGTAGTCCACCGTACACACGAATGATGATTGTGAATCCCATTTGATGGAAGTGTGAGAAATTTTTGGTTTTAAATATAATATAGAAAGATATAAGTATATTTATTATAATTATGTTATTATATAAATAATATATGAGAATAATTTAAGTAATAGAGAAAGAAATAAAACAATAATTCTCGTTGAAGAACATTAGCTCTTTTTAGGGTAACTTCTATTGGTTTGCACCAAATATCTTCCTTAGTTTACTTTAGTCACAAATTTAGGATTATAGGATTATTATAGCGATGTTGGGATCTTATTATTTCAGTTTTTGAATGATCCAAATTTCTTGAGAGGTGTGAATAAGTGAGGGGGTGAGTTCCCTTTTATAAGTGGGGGAGAGGACAGAGTAGCATTATTAAAAATAATTTTGTACTCCCTACGTTTTTACCTGACAATAGGATTCCATAACACAAAACATTAGATCCATTAATGTTTAAGGTTATAATATGTCCATACAATGGATTTTGGATAAGTTTAGGGTCATTTTTACACCTTATACTCTAAGTTTAACCACTTAGTAAACTTGTTTTACCTTAATCTATTTAATTAATTTTTATTTACTTCACTAATATTTTTGGTCAAAAACTATAAAAATTATTATTATTCAAAATATGGAATTAATTTTTCTAAATTAAAATCATATATGTAGGTGAAATTAATTTAAAATTAATCCAGCAAATAGGATGAGATAACGGGTTTTTAAAGTGAAAATATTCAAAAGTTTGGAATATTTTTATATGAAAATTCAATATAAAATTTATCCAAATGACCTAAATTGGATTAATATATGTAACATTTATATAATAAAACTTTAAAATAAATTAAGAATTTAATTTATCCTTATAAATTATTTAGATGAAAAGTTAGTTTTCAATTAAAATTCAGTATTTTTCACTATTTATCAAAATATGAAAGTTCTCAGAAAATTAGTTTTAATTCACCCTAAGATAATTTTTAAATTCTGAATTAAAATATGAATTTTATTTTTTCAAATATAATTTTTAAAATCTTCAAAAAATTTATTTAAAATTGTTTTTTCATTAAAAGGTGGAAAAACTACCTTTAGAAATATATTTCTTTTTATGTGTAAAATTGGATTTGTTCTTATATTATGCCTATAAAATATATTAGATGAATGTAAAAAAATTATTGAATATATAATATATAAACTTCATTAATATCATTAAGTAATAGAATTTAATTTAATTTATTAATATAAAACCCTTTTGGTGCATTAAAATATTTTTTATAAAAAAATGTTTCACTTATATTCAATTGGTTTTTATATTCATTTATAATTAATTGGTCACCAAAGGATTATATAAACATGTGTATATAATATTTTAAAATTTTAGTTAATCCTTTTCATACCTCTCATTATAATGGATATTTGATAACTATCGTATTAAATAATAATAATAATAATAGTATATTTTAGTTTGGTTAAACTCACTCTTTCATGTAACGCAATCTGTCAAAGGAACGTGGTATTGTGTGTATCATACACTTAACTTATTATTGTGTATAAATAAATATGGTAGAAAAATAAATTTATTCTAAATAAAAAATATTGTAAAGAATTGGGGTGTCACTTGTCCTCTAAAATTTGGGTTTCTTATCGCATATTCTATCAAATAAAAAGGTACTCTTTTAGAATTTTTAGGGTATTACAATAATTATTTATAGTTCATAAGACATAAATCATAAGATAATAAAATTACATAATCCATGAGATCATAAAATTGACATAAGAAATGTAATTTTGGCATGCACATAAACTTATAACATTGTGAATAAATAGAAATAGGTTCACTCATTAAGTTAAACACATGAAAGAATAACCTCGTATAAAATTATGTACATGAATCCAAGTCCACATTTAATATTATAGACATGAATGTTAGCTCCAAAAATAAAATTATAGACCTGAAAACTAGGTCCATGCATAAAATTGTGAATATTAAATCTGGTTCATGCAAAACATATTTACCTCATAATTTATTCAATTTCACCCATTTCATTTGAGGGAGATATAGGTCCCATCATCATGAATGATTGGGGTTTCATAAGACATAAATCATAAAATAATAAAATTACATAATCCACGAGATCATAAAATTGAAAAAAGAAATGGAATTTTGGCGTATTCATAAACTTCTAACATTATGAATAATTGGAAATAGGTTCATTAATTAAGTTAAGGACATGAAATCATAACCTCATATAAAATTATGGATATGAAACCAAGTCTGCAATTAATATTATGGACATGAATTCCTGTTCCACACAAAAACTTATGGACCTAAAAAAGAGGTCCACACATAAAATTGTGAACATTAAATTTGGTGCACACATAATATATTTACCTGAGGAGTTATTCAATTTTACCCAATGCATTTGAGGGAGATATAGGTCCCATAATAATGCATAAAATTTTGAACATTTGGTTGTACAAATGCATGAATGTTGTTTCTATTTTTTGACTGATGAAATAAAATAAATTTACATAGTAACTAACCATTATAGAATTATTATAATATCACATATATCATATATTTTCATAAAATTTATCCAAAATACCATCCATTCAAAATATAAATGAAAAATTAATCACATCACATTATGGAGATGGTAGTCCATAACATACACCATATAATTGTGTAATTCAAAACATCTCTTAAAGAAGAAAATTTCATATGATAAACCCCGACCTTGGATCTTCACTTGGTTTAACGCATTCCAACATACAGTCTAATAAATTTATATATATTATTAAAATATATCATATAAATATTTATTTATATATATATATATATTTATATATATAATTTATACATAATTTATTTTTTACCCATTTACTCATATTTATTTATTAAAATTAATTATTTATGTGTTAAATGTTATGTTTGTCATGCATGCTTTGAGTCAGTGGTTCCAGTCCTTGCACTATGGGCATGGTATCATCACCTATAGAATATTATTAATTTTTTATATAAAATATTTATACATTAAATACACTTTGATAATAATACTTATAATTAAGTGATAAAATTTTAATTGCATCACTTCATGGTGACGTTAGTCTGCATGTACACACGGGCGTTGTTTTCATTTTTTAATTAATGGAAAGAAAAGAAGGTATAAAATAATTTATCTGTAAATAATAATAATTATGTTTTAAATTTAATATATATTCATTAAACCCATATATATATATATAACTATAAATGAGATTCCATGATGAAAAATGAAATACATCACTTCAAAGAGGTGGTAGTCCACACGAACTCATGAACAACATTTTCATTTTCCATTAGATGTAAAGGAGAAATAAAATGGTCATAACATTAGCATAATGACATTTTAGTATTTTTAATTTACATACTTAAATATTTTTATACAGTGTGAGATTATTTTTTGTGGGATCAATAAGAAATAAACTTGAAAAATATTAATAAGAACATGTAACTCTTCTTTGGATACCCCCTTTGGAAACCACCTTAAGGATTATTGGATGGGTATTTTGGGATGAAAATAACCTATAGGTAATGTATAAGGGTGTTTGTAAGGTATTTTGGTAGATATTGATTCAGATAATGGAAATTGTGGTGTTTTTAAAAGTGAGGAGAGTATGTTCTATTTTACTAGTGAGGTGAGTGGTGCACTTGTAAAAACCCTTAACATTAAAATAGTATAAATTTATTTTAATGGTAAAGTGGAACCGAATGAAAAACAAATTAAATATAGGGTAATTTAATATAAAAATAAATATATCTAATTAATTTTATACTAGTTTATGTGATATTTTAATTCTTATCTTTTAGTTTATCCCCCTCTTTAACTATTTTAACACTTACAGTGGTGAAATTTTTTTAACCATTGTAACTATTGATTATGACTAAAAATGAAATTATCCTTATTAAATAATATGAATATTATTATTATAAATATTTAATACATTTTATAAGATTAAATTAAAAGATTTCATAAAATTTGATTCTAATTTATGTATGAAAAATGCAACAAAGAACAGATTTTAGACAAATGTATTTTTAATCATAAAAATGAATTCATACCAAAATCATGTATATAATTAATTGTCATAAAATTTATTGGTTTATAAATAAAATAATTATATTTATTTTCCTTTAAAACCAACTAATAAACTAATGTAAATCTTTAATAACTTAATTAAATAAAATGATTATAAATTGTTCTTTTATTAGAATAAAACATAATTTTGGATTTAAAATGTCTTACATGAGATTCTAAATTCAACATAATATTTTAAAATGTTTTATTTCAATAATTAAACATATACTTGTTCTAGTGAAAAATCTAAAACTTTTAAGTCATTTATATTTCAAGATGATTTTATAAAAGTGACAGTATTTATAAAAATGGTATTTTTTCACTATTCAAATAAAAATCAACATTTTCATAAAAATAAAAAAATAACCAAAGTTAATTTTGACATGATGAATTAATAAATTAACCCTATTTAATCAAATATAAAATATAAAATCTGGAAAATTATCTTTTAAATTAAAATATTAACTATAAAGAAATGCATATTTTATTAAAAAAATGACCTTTTCTAAACATAAATTATTCTTAAACTTATTTAATATCAATTTATAATTAATTGAGTGTTAATTTTTTAGTTTTAATATTGAATTATTTAAAAGGTGATCAATTTATTAAAATACACAACACTTGAAAAACAATTCTTTTTAAAATTTCCCCTTTTGTCATTAAATTATTGTAATCATGTCACACTAATTATATATTTTCTAATCATTAAATTTCACCTATCAAAACAAAATAATACAATGTAAGTATCACAATTTATCAATATCTTTATATTTAAAAAAAATTATTATAATATGTCATTACACATTTTAGTTATGTGATACATGTAACATAAGTTATCAAACATTATGTTATTTAAAGGATAATTGAAAATTGAAATATTAGGGTGTTATAGTCTTAAATATATGAATTTCATATGGTTATCTATCTTCAAGATTTATTGAAAATAATTCCTTGGATATCTCATAACATTCATGTCTATCTATCCCCTAATAAATATCATAGGGATGTTTGGCCATGTTATATGCATCCATGTTCTCATGAGATATTAGAAGTTCATCATGAATGGATAATAACTTCAATAACTAGATATCTTGAAAATAATTCAACTATTTTAAGTAGACAATATGATCTTATTAACTCACCTCTTTATTAGGTTCAATAACCATGGATTTTGGCATGTAAATATTTTGTTCTTTCTGTAGTACAATGCGCAATTTATTATACCACTCTTAGAAGTTATTTTCGGTAAGGATATTTTCTTTCTCATATATGGATTTATGGGATATCATGGCGGATTAACTTGAAATATGTGTACAACAATATAAAATAATATTTATGTTTTTTATATGATTACTAAGATATGTGATTCAAAATAATTTAATTTTCTTATTTTCCACCCACTATTTTATAAAGTCCCAACCACCCTCACCATTAGACTAGGAATTTCCATATTTAATGAAAAGGATCCATATTTACCATCTTATAACCTAGAAAAAATCTATGAAAACCATAAAAAGGTACTTAGGTAGGCATTTTTTCCAACTTCTATTAAGCATCCTTGATAACTATAATTATGTAGTTGTTTCCTTTGGATTTATGAAAGATATACGACAAGGGGGGAATTTTAGTTTTACAAACTATTAAAAGACTCACACTCATTAATAGATAAATGGAATCATGGGATGAACAAAATATTTCAATGATTTTGTTCTGATAAATAGAATAAGATCCTTATGATAGAAGTAAAAATGGATTAAATAATAAATAACATATAAAAACAATGTAAATAAGAAACTATATATAAATAGAAACATATGCATAGTGAAAGAAAAACTTATAACACCTCAAATAATTGTGGCCTTCACTTTAACACAGATCAATAAAGATTTTTTTAGACATGACTTTATGTATCCCTAATTATATACCTATTGGTTATAATGTCTTGAAAACCCCAAGAATCCCCCAATCTCAACTGATTGGAATGACTTTTTTCTTCCTTCCAGAATCCCTCAATCTCACCTAGTTAGAATGAAATATATCTCCTTATAATCAGGAGTTAGTGATCTCACAAATCATAACAACAAGAAAAACAAAAAAAATGATCTTAAGTTAATTTACAAGATATACTCCTACAAGGATGCTCTTAAGAAAAAACTCCCTAAGAAAATGAAATTGGGTGAACTTGAAGAAATTAGAAGAATCAATATTAAAAACATAAGAAACCTTATAAAATATTTACATTATTTTATTCTTATTTACCTATAGATCATGATACTATTTCTAGACCTAGGCTATAACTAACTCTAATTTTTGGATTCTATGATTTTCAAGTTTAGTTGAAACTGTATCAACAACTTTTTCTACTCCTATTGGATTCACTCTTATTCAACATATACTGATGTAGTTATAATATGCCGCTATATCTCTCCTTCTATAAAATCAAACACACACATAACTCCATATAAAACATTTATGTTAAGAAAATAAGAATAAATTAATTATAAATTTCCTTCTAGAAAACATACACTTGGAAAGGTTCTACCAATTAAGTTAAAGGAAGTCCGAATGAAAATTCAAGGAACTAAAAATACTTCAAAACATAAAATAAAATATTATCATAAGATATAATAAAAATATATGTGTGAATTTTTATTTCCAAAAGTACTATATAAATAAGTCTTTTGACCCAATAGTAGTTCCTTGATCCATTCAGTTAACTCCCCGATCCTGAAATCCTAACTTGGATTACCTTAAATCATGCCTCTAAATTTGTATTTAATAGAACAAATACCTTAAATAAAATATAAAAATATTTAATTTTTCCCACTATGCTGGTTTATACTTCTAAATAATTAAAATTTCATTCAAAATAGTCCTAAATCGACACTTTAAATATGAGTTTATTTTAACTCAGATGATGGAAGGTTTATTAAATTAAAGTTTTATTGATGTATTTTGTTTATTATATGTATACATGTCTTTTTAATATTTTATATATTTTAAATAATTAACTAAAAATGTTTTTTTATAAAATCAATTTACACAAAGTACAATTTATTTTAATTTCATCTTTCTTTTTCATCAATTCATTAATTTTTTTGATCGCAACAAAGCCTCTAAAAAATTAACCATGCACTTATATGTTAAATAAATAACTAAAATGACTTAATCATGAGCTTTATAATGGTTATTTATTGAGTGGATAATAAATAAATCCATATCCCAAGGGGAAAACACTTTGAACTAGTTTTCACTAAAGTTTTAGCATTCCTCCATCATTTAGTGTATCTTTTTTCATGGTTTTAACTTGTAGAAGGTTAAAGACCACCTCCTCTCCTTGGTTATCTATCCTTGACATGTTTTATTCAGATGCAGGTGAGGGGAACTAGGAGTATGGGATACATAATAAACCATGGACACATACATCTTATATAAAAAATGTGGTAGGTATGTCACATAGGTCATCATGTTCAATTTTATAAATATTTATCACATAGTAAAACTCAAGAAATAATATTAAATGAAATAGAAATCCAATACATACATTGGACTTTCATGCTAATGATCAGTCGCGTACTTGGGAAAAAATTGCATTCATATAAGCTAGAATATAATTATAATCACTCAGTTAATTTAGGTAAAATTATATTGAATAAATAATTAAGGGTCTAATTAATTAATTAATTCTTTATCTTAATTATTAATCAAAACAGTCTTGGAGATAAATGAGATTCCATCTAATTAAATTTTTAAATAAATTAATTTTATTTAAAATTACTTAAGTATGAGGAATGTTATTAGATTTCATATAGCATGAACCTATGTGAACTATGTAGTGTTTAGTCATCATCATGTACTTACACTCGTGTGATATGTAACATGCACGAAATATCATATAAATTACACGGTGTGTACTGTCAATGTATGACACAAACATTTTTTCATTTATGTGTTTTTTTCTCTTTTTAATGCACACAGAGTACACCCTATATAATGGTGATCATACATGGAATATAGTTCTGAATTTAACATAGAAATTATGTAAGAATTTAATATTTTTTAATCACTTTAACATGATTTGTACTGTTAGTTTATGATACATGGAACACATGTTAAATTGGTTTAATGGAACAATTAATTTTCTTTCAACATAAATTAATTTTCATGGTGTAAAGCATGGCTCGATATGTACTCTATGTAAATTTGTATGAATCCAAATGTGTATTAATTTTACATCATGTGTGTATTAAATAATTATATATTACATGTGTGTTAATTATATTCCATGTGTGTATTAATTAAATAATGAAAACAGAAATGAAAAACTAAAAAAGAATTGTGAAATGAATCAAATAAAAATTAAATAATTGTAAATTTAAACATGACTTCATTGACACCACTTAAAGGTTTCATGCATAGTATAAGTCGATCGAGACACTACTCAATGACGATTTTTCATTGAATATAATGAATAAATCATATAAATAGGATAAAAAATGAAAATTATCATTATTATACTCAAAAAACCTTAACAAAACAATCATGGAACTCTAGAGAGGATTGTTTCACATTAAATTTATAATAAATTTAATAAAATAATTACCTCATTACTGAGTTCTATCTTTGATGTATGTATTTATTTTTCAAACCTTTGACACGTTCTATCATCATTTTATCGAAAGGATCTAAATTATAATACCTCTAGTGGTGATCCAATGGTGCTCATTTGATCTTGAAGCATTGCTGATGGTACTCTTGGTGCTATTGTGGTGGTACTAATCATATTTCATTGATCACATTTGATCACAACATAATCCTTTAGGTTTAAAAGATTGATTATTATTATCTCATTATTGAGAGGGGGAGGGGTGTGGAAGTGATTCTCTTGAGCTTGATAGAAAACCCTAGATAATTTCTTTATGGAAATAGTTCTCTATAGCGTAAATCATTTTTACCAACAAAATTATTTCCACACATAAATAAAAATGATATACTGTGGTATATATAGATCTAGGTTTTGAGAATATGAAATTTCACAATGGCCTTTAACAAATATTTTAATCCTTAGTGAACCCCACATATAATAAAAATATTATTATTATTATTTCCTTGGCACGCACATGTCTTGAGGATAATATAAATATAAATAAAAAATTATTTATTTATTTAAATGATATTTAGCATATAATTCATATTATAGAAACCACAACTAGGCTCATCCATCTTCCTTGTCATTTACCAAACCTAGAATAAAAATATTATTAATTCAATAAATAAAAAACATATACTAATCATAGTCTGGGTGATGAATATTTATTTTAGTATTCATCACACATAAAATAGTGACTAATTATATGAAATAAATAAACTCTAAATAAATATTACTCCTTGACTTGGTGAATAAAATTTATTCCAAAAATTAAATTCATGTAGAATTTGATTAAGATCAATAGAAACACTAAGTGTCCGACCCTCTAGGTTTCTTCCTCAGTGACAGTAGGTGGTTTTTTCTAAATTCAAATATCAACATCTAGCAACACATAAAGGTTCCCTTAGAGGAAGAAGTTAATTAAACAATGATTAAAACCACATATGAATGATAATTGTGTAATATAATCCCTTTTTCATGATATCTCATCAAGAAGGTTGAATACTCATATCATATTATTTTAAAATTGAAACATTTTTTTTTTGAATTCCTGAAATTAACTTGTTAATACACCGTGGTCATAGAATATAGTTTCAAAGTTCCATTCAATTCAAAGGGATGAGATATTAACTTCCCTAAATAAGGAAGAGAGAATTCCATATTTGACTTAATTATTAATAACATGTCATTTGTAATGTTCCCAACATCCCTGACTTCATCATGAACATAGGTTTTTATGGTTTATAGTAATATATATAAGTACGTGTCTCATGATATATATTAATAATAATATTAAATTATAAGTTTCATTAAACTAGTTAGTGGATTGTAATATTCAATGACTTGTAAAAAAATAGAGATTTGTATAGGTGGGCATATCCTCATAAAGACCCATATAGGATATTTCCAAGTGTGAAATTTGTAACATAAAGTCTCATATGCTTATGAGTACATGCACTAGATAGTATACTTCATATATGTACCATAAAATTATTTCATATGACCAAAGAACATATAATTTAATAATATTATCTTATCATTTCAAATTTATCATTATAGTAGAGAATAGTTGTGAACATTTAAATACGACATATGTTCTAGGAAATAATTATAAAAAATTTATGTATAAGAACAATCAATATATGATAAGGTATTTTCCACTTTGTTGGTGGAACTGTGGTGAAAGAGGTGGTCATAACCAATGGATGTATTTTCCGGTGTGGTTTTCAATTCCTAGGAGCCCACTATTGGGAAAATTTCTCCCTCCCTAGATCTGCTCACCTTACTGGGTCACCCAGTTCTAAATCGGGTGGTCAGAATGGGTGTATCCAACCTATTTGATGGATTTCTATGTCAAACCATCATTGATCAGGTTGTTACCCCATGGTATGCTCTTCCATCTTAGATAGTAATGCCTCTTTCCCAGCTGAGCCTTCTCCAGATGACATCTTCATGGGTAGGGGTTCTTGGGTGTGGAGGGTTTGAAACGACCAATCCCAGGGATTCCCTTTTAAATAAAAGAACATATGATAATGTATTTATTAATGTTCAAGTCTATGAATATACATGAAATATAAAGTAAAATTTATTTGGTTTTAAGAAACAAACTCCAATAGTTGATATGTGAGTCTCTTGATGAAATGTTGGATCTTCCCAAATCCTTGTACTCCAAGAACCAAGAGTCAGGTAGAATAGAATCTAAGTTTAGGATATCCACATTATTCAAGATTATTGGTCCTCATAGCATGATAAAATCTGATGTGGTGAATCTCTAATGATGTACCCTCATGAACTCTATAAGTGATGATAGGTATGGTATGCACAATTTAGTATGTTCTGCTTCAATTTTTCCCATTATATAGTTAGTGTGGGAAATTTATTTAGTTTTCAAAGTGTTTTTCTAAGTACTTTCCATTTTCCATTCTAAATAAAGTTAAATAAAATATTAATTGGATTGATAAGGATTGAATGTAAAAGTACCTTGATAACTATTAGAGTTGTTTCCTTAGAACCAACTTATAAGTACTTTATGATAACCTATATTCATTACTTTGAATATTAATAAACTTCTTGTCACATCATGATTGTTCCTCTATGTAACATAGTATGTGATATTATCCTAAGAGTATTTTTCACACTAAAATGTCATAGTAATTCCCCGCCATGATGAGAACTAAAAAGTTCTATGAAAATATTCTTAATTATGTGTTCTATAGTCATATGATATCATTTGAGGGACAAAAATGATACAATCTATCATGGTTGGATACTTATAGTAATTTGAGGCGCCTTCTCATGGTGTACTCCCTTGGTAATATCCAATGTAGGATATTATGAGAACGAGACCCGTAGGTAGGAAATCCACATTTACATGTGTAATTGGATGTTCCTATTTGTGGACATGTGTATTAATCCTTAAACTTTAAGATTATTATTAATGAGTATTATGGTTCACATACTTTTATTTATTGATAAAAACTATGATGACATATGTTCGTGGCGAGGTGGGATACATTGGGTGTGTCATGAGTAATATTGCATTAATGAATAATGCGAGAAAGGATTTTTCCCTTATCTTATTTAATGGAAGTTTATATCTTAATCCATTTTATGGAAATGATATAGCCTAAATAAATCCATGGCCATGGTTTTCTATAGACAATTTTGATTTTCGAGAAGTCGAAGAAAGTGACAAAGAGCACATAGGTTGATAGCACCAGCATGCAACATTCTTGATTAGAGATATCATGATAACAAAATTATATTACCTATTAAGCATCCGTATGAGGTATTATATTGTTATGACATTAACTTATTTCTATATGGGTGTGATGGTGTGTTTCTTGATGCTAACCTTAGAATTTAGGCTGATTAGCCTAATGCCACTGAGAAAGTGTCCTAGACGGCCATATGCTAACTGTATCCAGAATCTCAGTTAAATAATATATTATTTTTTATTATTTAACAAATTGAATAAATATTATCCATGCACGTGGTTTAATAACTATTAATTATTTCTTGATCACCTATATTCTGTCACCAGTTATTCAGGAGAATATAATGTGAGCAAAATATTTAATAAATATTTATTTTTTATTTAGTGAATATAATATTTATTTATTTATTGGTGAATATTGCAGTGATATTTATTTAATAAATAAATATTCATTATTCAAGGCCCGGTAAATATTTTATAAGAATGGAAGACTGAGTTTAAATGGTCTAGTGAGAAATAATAAATATTGAGTATTATTTGATTAAATAATATTTAATTTAATTTTCAAGTTAAGTGCATGTTGAATATTATTATTATTATTATTATTATTATTATTATTTGACAAGGGGTTCCATATGGATTAAATAAATAATAAATGGCACTTGTTCAATTATTTTATCTTAACCCTAATAGTATATAAACCCAATAATATTATTTTCTGAATAGACAATTCATTTGTTTGGTTGTGAACAATAAATTTGGAGAAACCTCTCAAGCCCTAGAGAGCTCCCTTCTCTAAGAATTATCTCAAGAATGGAGAGAGATCTTCCTACACCACCCACTCTCAAATCAAGATATATCAAAGACAATTATTTGGAAATAGTTATCATGGAGATCAAAGGTGAAAAACACAAGAGATATGATCATCCATGATAGCACATGAATATTCCTACAATGATGTTCAGAGATTTTTGGAACGCATTTGGATCACCACTAGAGGGGATATTCTATTGATTCCTACAATGAAACGATGATACAATAGAGATCTATTGTCAAAATCATCAATGAGGAAATAATTACAACAAGGTAACTATTTAATTGATTAAATTAATTATAAATAATATTTTATGGTTCTCCCTATGGTTACATTGTATTATACATTTTTTTGATTTATTTGATCCAATTCCATTTATCATGAAATTTATCATCATGTAGATCTCGGATTGATCATCGATCATGAAAAAAAAAGTTAGACACGACCCATCACATAATTCTGTTATGTCCAAAACCTATAAGTGGTATTATAGTGTTCAAATAATTATTTATAATTAGTTAAATATCATTGATTGATTTGTGCATTTTTTATTTAGTTTTAAATTTAAGTTTTCTCATTATTTCAATCCAAATTGAGAGATCTTCTTATTCCTCCTTAATTTATCATAGGTCTAATCAAAATGATTAATTTTATAAATGGAATAAAATAAAAGAACTCATCTATTGGTGCTGAGGATTCTGGTCAATTAACATAGGAGTACACACCTTGTATCCATAGTAACATGTCATGTACTTATGTTCAATGTGCCAAGAATTAATTCAGAATTAATTCAAACCATGTGTATTGATGACACGCAGTGAATTTATTTCTTACACCACATTTTGAATAGTATATCCTGGAACACGGTTAACTATATTACACACCATGTATCCTGCGTACATGTTGTGTAGTCCTTTAAGTCATAGAAAGGCCATGTAATTCCATACACAGCCTACCTGACTGGTGACCATGTAACTCAGATACCACACGTTGTGTAGTACTTTATACATGTTGTGTACTCTAATTTTTTGAGTAGTGATTTACATGTTGTGTCCCTAGGAATATTCCTCAGATATATGGTGAGAAACGTACACTCCATGTAGCATGATTCTATATTCCATGTACTTATACCAAATTACGTAGAAGTAAAATTTATTTATTATACTGACTAAACCTTATCAACATGTTATTGTGTGCGGTCATTAAGTTGACAAGATGTGTCGTTTGATGGGTTTAAATATATATATATATATATATATATATATATATATATATATTAATTTCTATGTAATGTTCATATATTCATATCATGTATGAGTCGTATAATAGATTTTACTCTACGTATATTGAAGCATAACATGCGACCAAAAAATGATGTAATTCGCGTAATCATTAATTTGATAGTACATGTCATGAAAGTACGTGATAAGTTATGTATTCCATATGTCACAAGGGTAAATAGTATATAGGTATAATACATGTCAGGTAGATTTGAACGGGAATTCACCATGTTTCCTCTGAGGTATATTTATGGACATAGATAATTTTAAATAAATTTATTTAATTTGTTTAAAATTATGATGATGAGAATCTCATGGAAATTTAGATGATAATTAAGATAAAATAATTTATTAATTAAATAATATAATTGATTTATTTAAGTGTGATTTATTTTAAATAATAATGGTTAAGAATTGTAAGCTAATTTTATTAAATGTGTAATTTGTTGCATGCATGTGAATGATCATGAGCATAGAACATAATTTGTATGTGTTTGGTTTCATTTAATTTATTATTAAATTAAATTTTTCACATGCGTGTCATCTCTCATATTATTATGTAAGGTACTAAATGCCCATGGTTTTTTATACAAACTGTTTTCCTCTCAATTGTATGTAAGTAAAATCATTTGTAATGGATGAATATCCCAAGATAGTGGAGGCAATACAAGTTTGGAGCCAAGGTGAAACCAATATAAGAGAGATACATAATTGGACATGTGGAAAGTTGTAACACTAACCTTAATTAGTTCAAGGGGTTTTTCTCCTAGGTCAATGGTTAGATTATCAACTTCTAGATAAAATAACCATTATTAAAATCTTATGATCACACCGCTTTATTATTTTATTTTTTTCAAGTTTCATTGTTATTTCATTATGTATTTTTTTATGATCACATGAATTAATGAAATTAATGAGCATGAATTATGGAACTAAAATAAATTGGATTATGCATAAATATTATCTAATACATGGTTAATCACTTATTTAAATCCACATAATATTAAAAAGCATGTGATAAAGATATTAATTGTAAATTTATACATAAATGGATGAAATCCCTCAATAAAATAAATTAAGTCATCATAGCCTTCCACTAACTCAGTTGAAATCGATACATAGCTCAAAGTCCTTAAGAAACCAAAGTTGGGGTGCTTTCAATTATCATGGAATTCAAAATTTAAGTTTTGGGTTTACTTAACTTATTTCACATCAAGGGTTAAATTCCAAAGTAGGAATTGGTGTAGCTTAGAGGCAAGAGTTGAGGAAATCCAATTTATGGATTTTAGGATTGGGGAGTCCACTTAACAGATCAAGGAATTGTGAGTTAATGCAGTTGGCAATTGAAATGCCTACCTAAAACCATTTGAGTTGCTTGAAAAACCAAAGTGGGGGTAATGATAAGGGTAATATGGATCCTTTCCACTAGAATTTTTTTAAAATAGGATATTCTGAAGCCAATGGTGAGGGATATTGGGTTTCGATAAAAAATTGGGAAACTAATTAATAGAATATTTTTTATTTGTATAAATTTAATTAGATAAAGTACTAAAATCATTCTAATATTATTTTATAGAAATAAAATTAAAATTAATTCAAACATATCACTGTGATCCATACTCGAGAAGGATAACCTTCTCACTGGGGAAATTTTTCAAGAGTGTAAAAGGTGCTTATGCATTATCGTTCACTATGAAAAAAAATTGTATGTGCTGGAAAAACCTATTCTTAATGAACCTGGTAATGAGGAAAGTGATAAAGAGTTATCAATCTATGAGAAACATTTGAACAATTTCATATATACTCATTGATTTATTCTATCATTCATGTCCAATGATATTTTAAAGAAACATGAGGACATGGATGCATTTATCATGATGTATTAACTTTGGGATCTCTATCAAGATAAGGAAATAAAAGAGAGGTACAAGATCTCCAATTATTTGTTTACAATTATTCTTGGAGAGTCTGCACCATCTGGGCCTCTTGTAGTTAGTCTTATTGGCTAAATTGAATTCTGAGACATCTTATGGATTAAATTTCTAGATGATTTGAGTACATATATCATACTTTCATTACTACTCAATACCTTCTCCAAATTTATTGTTAATTATAATGTGAGAAATATTGAGAAGTTACTTTCAAAACTTATTTCATTAATTATCCAATAAGATAAGGACATGGGTCATGATAAACCTATGGTTCTTATGGTGAATAATAAAAGGAAGAACAAGTCAAATAGGCCCAAGATTCACAACAAGTCTAAATATCCCAAGCATTGTCCTTCCAATAATAGAAAGATCCATAGGAAGGGAAAGGAAAAGGAGGCAGTATATTTTTCATGTGGAAATCCAAGCCACTGGAAGAGGAACTCCACCCAGAAGTAAGGAGAAGCTAAAGGGGTATTCTTTATCGAATTTAATCTTTGAAATTCTACAAATTGGGTATTAGATATAGATTTTGGTGCTCAAATATATATCCAAATGTAGGAACTAAGTGGATTTAAAAATATTTCTAGAGGATAGGTGGATTTGAGAGTTTCTAATGGTGTGAGGTTGGATGATCTAGCCATTGGTGACTAACACCTTTCATTTACAATGGGAATGATTTTGGTTTTAAAATATTTTTATTATGTACCAACGGTTACTAAGAATATAATTTCTGTATCATGCTTATATATGGATGGGTTTAAATTAAATTTTGGAAATAAAAGTTGTTTCATTGATAAATATATCATATGTTATGGTATGGAACATTTTAATAATGGTCTTTATGTATTAAATTATGAAAATAAGGTATTGAAAATTGATAATGAATCATGTTCATACGACTCATATAACACACAACTATGGAATCACCCCCTTGGTTGTGTAAATGAGAAGCATTTGAAAAATATCTATCTAGATGGTTATTTAGAATCATCTAATCTAAAACCACTTGAAAGATTTCGTGCTTGTTTACAAGGAAAAATGAACAAACTATCATTCAGTGGATAGGGTGAAAGGTCCATGGAGCTTCTAGTATTGGTACACACTAATGTGTGTGAAGCATTTCTAGTAGAAGCTAGAGGTGGATATTATTACTTCGTAACTTTTACTGATGGCTTGAGTAGATATTTTTATGTCTAATTGATGAGGTATTAATATGATTCCTTTGAGAAATTCAAGGAATTCAAGAATGAATTAGAGAATCAACTTGGAAATAAGATAAAGAATATTTGATTGGATCGAGGTGGGGAATATCTTAACCAAAATTTATCAAATTTCTATGAGAGTTTCGGATTATATATCAACTCACTCCACCTTATACACCACAGTGGAATGGTGTTAGTGAAATAAGTAATTATACCATGTTAGAAATGGTAAGGTAGAAAATGATTCGTTCAGATATTACATTGTCCTTTTGGGGATATGCATTACAAACTATAGAATGCACATTAAACTGAGTACCAAATAAGGTGTAAAATGGAATTCTATTAGATTTATGGAGTGTAAAGAAACATGTTTTGTCGTATACACATGTATGGGGTTGCGAGGTGTTTTCTAAGATCTTATTAGGAAACAAACTATCACCCCAGGGCACAAAGTGTATCTTTATAGGGTATCCCAAGGAAACAAAGGGATACTACCTATACAGCGCCTTGAATAAGAAATATATTTTCACCAAACAATCTATCTTTATTGAGAGGGAGAACATCCTTAAAAAGGATACTGGGAGAAATATTGAATTCGATGATATTGATACTCAAGAAACAAAAGAGTGGGTACAGGAACAGGTTTGATAGGTCTGCATGGAAGAAGTAGTTCTCGAAAAAAAATTACTTTATTAGAGCTAACTAGAGGTGAGAAAACCAAAGAGATATGGTTTTATAGTCACCAAAGATGGTAACTCATTATTAGTTGAAAATGATGAACCTATCTCCAATAAATAGGTAGTAAGGAGCTCAAAAACTATAATATGGAAAGAATCCTTGAATTCTAAAATGGATCCATGTATTAGAACTAAGTTTGTGTTCTAGTTGATGTTCCTATTGATGTAAATCATGTTGGATTCAAATGGGTATTCAAGAGGAAAATTGACATGGAAGGTAAAGTAAATATTTATAATGTAAGTCTAGTGGATAAGAAGTTTAAATAGCATCAAGGAATTTACTATGATGAAATCATTTCACCAGTTGTCATATTTAAATCCATCATAATTCTACTTGTTATAGAATCTTACCATGAATGTGATATTTGGAAGATGGATGTCAAAACTGCATTCCTTAATGGGTACCTTCAAGAAGATTTATATATGACACAACTAGAAGGGTTTATGACTCCAAGTGATGAAAAAAGGATTTTAAAGTTTCAAAGATCCATTTATGGATTGTATCAAGCATAAAGGTCATGTAAAATTCGATTCAATAAAGCTATAAAATAATTTGTCTTCATTAAGAATGAATGTGAGTCATGTGTTTACAAGCGGTTTAGTGGAAATGCATTTGTTATCATAGTAGTATATGTTGATGACAGATTACTTATTGGAAATGAAATACCTGTATTATAGCCTATTAAGGACTAGTTAAGTAAGTGTTTCTCCATGAAGGAATTAATTTAATAAACCTATATTCTTGGTATTAATATCATTTTTGACAGATCTAAGAGTTTTATTGGACTAATTCAAAGTACATATGTTGATCGGATACTAAATATATTTAGTATGGAACAATCCAAGAGGGGATTGGTTCCAGTGTCACATGGTTTAAATCTTTCTAAGAAAATTTTTGCTTAGACACAACTGGGTAAAGAGATAATGAGTAAGATCTCATAATCTTCAGTTATAGGATCAGTCATGTATTCTATGTTATGTACTAGACTTTATATTGTCTATGCATTGAGAATGGTAGGCAGATGTCAAGTTGATCTAGGATAAAAAAATTGGTCTATTGTTAAGGCTATCCTTAAGTATCTAAGGATAAATAAGGATATGTTCCTGGTGTATAGAGGAGATGTGGATCTGGTCATTAGGGGTTATACTAATGCTAGTTTTCAGCCATATTATAATGATCTGAAGTCGCAGTTAGGATATGTTTTCTATCTCAATAGAGGAGTTGTGAGCTACAAGAGTTCAAAGCAGTCAGTAGAGTCCAAGTATATAGCAACTTCTGATATAGCCAAAGAAGTTTTTTGTATTTGAAACATTGTCCAGGAAATTTATGTGGTACTTAGAAGTAAATACCCTATCACATTTTATTGTGATAATATTACAAAGTTGGCACTTACAAAATATCCAAGGTCACACCAATGAAAAAAGCATATACTCTGTAAGTATAATCTCTTGATGGATTTTTATCAGAGGGGTGAAATTGTAGTAATAAGAATACCCTTGAAAGAGAACATAGAAAACCCTTTGACTAAAGTCCTATCTCAGCAGAAGCATGAGTATCATGTCAGAGATAATGGACTGAAGGTAGTTAGCAGTTGGATCTAGTGTATGTGGGAGACTATTGGAGTTGGTTCCCTAGATCCAAATTCTGTATACTTTATGATAACATTTATTCATATCTTTGAATATTAAATAACATATTATCACATCATGGTAGTTCTTCTACATAACATAGTATGTGATATTTTCCTAAGATTAGTTTTCTCACTAAAAGCCAATAATATTTCCCTACTATGATGAGAACCCAGAAGTGCTAAGAAATTATTCTTAAATATATGTTCTATAGCAGGATGATATCATTTTAGGGGAAAAATTATATAGGTTATTGGGGGAGGAGACTCTTATAACTTTTAGGTACCTTCTCTGGGTGTACGCCCTTAGTAATATTCAGTCTAGGGTATTATGATAAAAAGACCCGCTAGTAGGAAATCTAAATTTACATATGTCATTGGATGTTCCTATCTGTGAATGTGTGTATTGGTAATTAGACTTTAATAGTATTATTAATGAATATTATGAGTTGTGTACTTTTACATATTGATGAAAATAATGATTACATATGTTCGCAATGAGGTAGGATGTGTTGGGCGCATCACAAGTAATATTAAGTTAATGAATAATGTGAGAAAGGATTTTATTTTTCATTATGTTTTTTAACAGAATTTGATATCTTAGACCCTTTTATGGAAATGATATAGATGAAATAAATCCATGACCACGTTGTTTGATAGGCAAGTTCGATTTTCAAGAAGTCAAAAAAAGAGACATCGAGCACATAGGATGATGGCACCAGCATGAAACCTGTTTGATTTGAGATATCATGATAAGGGGATTATATTACACAGTAAATGTATATATGAGGTATTATGTAATTGGGGCATTAACTTATTTCCCTATGGGTTCCTTTGTGGGTTGTTATATTCTAACCTAGTAATTTAGGTTGCTTCACCTAATGCCACTAAGAAAGAGGCCTAGAGGGTCACACACTAAGTTTGTCCAGAATCTCATTTAAATAATATATTATTATTTATTATTGAAAAATTTGAATAAATATTTTTCCCGCATGTGGTTTAATAATTATTCATGATTTTTTGATCACATATATTCTATCACTAGTTATTTGAGAGAATATAATGTGATTGAAATATTTAATAAATATTAATTTTTTATTTAGTGGATATAATCTTTATTTATTTATTAGAAAATAATGCAGTGAGGTTTTTTTAATAAATAAATAGTCATTATTCAAGGACTGATAAATACTGTGAAGGAATGGTGGATCAAGTATAAATGGTCCGATGATAAATAATAATAATTGAATATTATTTGATTAAATAATATTTAATTTAATTTTCAATTTAAGTGCATGTTGAATAATAATATTACTATTATTATTATTTGAAATGGGGTTCGAGAGGGATTAAATAAATAATAAAGGGAACATATGAAATTATTTTATTTTAACCCAGGAAGTATATAAACCCAATTATATTATTTTCTAAGAGAGACAATTCATTTGTTTGTTTGTGCATAAAAAAATTAGAGAATCCTCTCAAACCCTAGAGAACTCCCTTCTCTAAGAACACTCTCAAGAACATAGATCAATCTTCCTCCACCTCCCACTCTCAATTCCAAATAGATCGAGGAGAATTATTTGGATACAGTTCTCATGGAGATCAAAGCAGAATGATACAAGTGATAGGATCTACTGTACTAGCACCTAGATATTCCTATGGTGATGTTTAGATATTTATAGAACACGTGTATATCACCACTAAAAGAAATATACTCTTGATTCCTAAAATGCAACGATGGTATAGCATAGATATTTTTTCATACTCATCAATGATGAAAGAATTACAACAAGGTAATTCTTTAATTAATTAAATTAATTATAAATAATATGTGATGATCCTCTCTCTATTTTTAGAGTATTATCCATTGTTTGTTTTCTTTTATTCAATTTTATAGATCACAGCATTTATCGTCATGTAGATCTCAGGTTGATCATTGATCATGATAAAAAAGAAAAATTGGGCATGACCGATCGCATGATTCCACTATGCCCAGAATCTACAATAACAACAATTAGATAAGTATGAAGACCACCATGTGAGAATTTGTAAATGGATAAAATTTCACCATGACCGTTATTCCCGTGTCAATTTTTCTTAGGTTAGTTTCACCCAGGTAATCTTTTCCTAGGTCACTTCACCCAACTTATCTTCAACCTAGTGGTTTTTCCTAAGGTAGGATATCATGGTGTCATGCTAAGATCTCTCATGGCAAGATAATTTCACTCTGATGAACAATCCTAGACTATAACATGCATTGTATAGTGAGATGATTCAGAGATGAAGAAACAAAATAAATCAAACTCTTTGTGAGTAAAATACAAGACTTGTGTGATAATAGATAGTAAAATATTCATGATTCATAAATTTTGAGTGATGCATGATATTGAATTGGTCTCACTTATTTATAGAATTGGGGCCACATCCTACACCCAAATACTAATGCACATCATGTGCTCAGTGTTTCTACCTTCTAGTTCCTTTTCCATGACCTAAGAACATGAGTGAAAGAACCCCTCTTCAATTACACCTTTATGGAAAAGTTACATTTATCATAGAATGTGATTCTCCATTCTCAAATCAGATCTCATTATGAGGTAGTGAGTTTTAGAACCCAATTTGACTAGGATTGAAGACCTTATTAGAGTGGAGAAAAATTTTGGATGATAAGATAATGTGATGGTGTCTAGGTCTCCCTGGCACATAGACCTTCCTTGTTCCCAAGTCAATTTAGTGATTCTCATCTACACTCAGGTCCCTTACACACTTGTATTCCATTCCTAGATTCATTCCATACTTCTCTTCCCAGTATGGGACTCCCTCATTCAATTTTCTTCTATGACCATGCCTCATTACACTAGGTTCCCACCCTTTTAGGCTGTGATATAGAATTTTAGGAGGGTATTCCCATGGATCTATGTCCTACTCTCCTTATGCTTATAAAAAGACCCCATTCCTCCCATTTGAAAAAAATGGATGAGTGATCTAGACAATTCAAACCTAGAGTTTATGCCTAGATCTAATTTTTCATGTTACCAAGATTCCCATTCCCCCTTTTGGTGACTCCCTAATTCAAAACTTATGTAGAATAATGTGAATTTTTTGTAACTATGTCATCCAAATATTTTAACATAAATCTATTGTGAGACACCATTTCCACTATGCCCTCATTTGAAAGATCCATACTTGGGGTTCCATACATATAAATCATCCTAAATGTTCCCTAATTGGGAACCACTCACCCAAGTCATCTTGGATATGTACAAATAGGGATCCACATGCCCAGGTTGTACTATATTAGTTCAGTCAGGGAATTATTCTCTGAGGCCATCTCAAAGAGCCCTACTAGTCTTCCACATGCCCAAGCCATCATGGGTGTTGATAAGTGAATCTATTATATAAATTTTTTATGTTAACATGTATCATATTTTATATTTAAATTTTTAATTCTTGCCTAATTATTTAATATATTTTTAATATTTGGAAGGATGATATATTTTGTGTGAAATGATCAAAATAAGGAAAAAGATACCAATAATTCAATAAAAAGAAGGTTTTCTATGAAATTGGATACCAATAGAACACTTCTTGGGGTTTAAACTAAATAACCATTGAGAAAGGAATCTTTTGGAGCAGGAACACGATGTGAAAATATTGTAAGGCATGAACCCAAGACATGACTTGAATTGAAGAATGAAATCTCTAGGTAAAGACAACATCTGTCATGGCATGACATATATGGTCACTCCATAACACTTCTGAATATGACCCAAAAAGACTGTAGGTCATGAAATACTTACATAAGGTGTAACACTTACATGTGGTGAAATATTTACATGATATGAAAGTGTCAGTATGACCCAAAATGGCCAGATTCAACACAAATGGGTGTGCATGCCTATTTCATGACCTCAGAACCACCCAGGATCACTTTTTGACCTATTATGACACAATTGAATTCTAAATGATCCATTTTAGAGTATATAAATATAAGTATGAGCTACTTCTACTATAGAGGAAACCTATAAGCCAAATCTTGGGGAGATAAGTTGTGATGTGCAGGGTCCTCACCAATTAAACATCTCTACTCTTTTATTTATGTTTTATTTTTATTTATTCATTCCCCCTTACTCCATCATAGATAGGATGAGGAGGTAATTCCCACCTTTTGATTGGGTAATATATCAAAAGTGGTAAAGTGATGTCGGATTTGTTTTCTTTTATTTTATTCATGTATTTGGTTTGCTGCAATCTATTTATCCAATTCCAATCCTTTTCTTTTATTTTTATCATGACCAGTGATAATTAAATCTGATAGAACATTTAAAATTGAAAAAAAAAACTACCCTAAATTGAAGAATGACTATTCTTGTATCCAGGGCAACCAGGTTTAAATATGATATCAAGATAAACTATATTGAGAAGAACATTAAATTACTATAACAAGGGAAATAGGGGATTATCATGTTCAGGATAGGATACCATGACTATTGGATCTACCTAGTCTCAAATATTGACACCAAACATGGATTAATCAGTTTATTTTATAAAAATACAATTAAAACATAACCCTAAAACTACACAACTTTAGCATGCCTTTCAAATCAGATTTCAAACCAATCGATCTGATTTTCTTTTGATTCTTGGTTTTTTCAAATTGTTTCCAAAACACTAATATGATTATACTCTATTTTAAATAAATAAACATTATTTTAAAACATAATTAAACTAATTCACCATCTTTGTGGGTTCGACCTAGAACTTTACTAATATTATATTTTAATTTATTAAGTATAATTTTGTGATTTTTTATAAATTTTTTATTTTTATTAGACTTGTAGGGAAATAACAATACCCTTAGGACTTGTAAAAACTAGCCTCGTTTCCAAGTAAGGTTGAAAATTAGTTTTTTAGGTTTTTAATTTTAATTTTATTTCATTATTTTAATTTTTTTGTTTACACTGGGTGTATTCATGTTGGGGATTTCAGATTTTTAATTTAGTAATGCATGGCCATAATAAGCACGCAAAAGGAAAATATATTTTTGACTTTGATCCCAAACTTGAGAAAATCCTAAAGAATAAAAAATAATCTACAACTATGGTGGGAATAGAGAAACATATAGAATATGTAGGAGTTATTAAAAGAGATTTGGGGTTTCATACCCTCATGAATTATAGGTGGTCATCAAATATTGGATTGAAAACAAGAATTGTGGCACCTCCCATTTTCGAAAATCACTTTGAGATAAAACCTAAAATCATCAAGATGATCTTGAACTATATAAAATTCACCATAATACCACATGAATATCTAAACACGTATATAGGAAGCTTCCTCAAGCTCTTTGATACCTTCCAATTTCTGAATATTTCATGTGATGCAGTAATACTCTATTTGTTATGATATTCTTTACAAGAATGATCTTGGGAGTTGATTCAAACCCTGTCAACACATTCCATCACTACATGGGATGAGTTTCCAAGGAACTTTCTCTCTTTCTTCTTCCCACCTTCAAAGTAGATGGATATCTTTATAAACATTCTAAACTTTTTTCAATTTGAATATGAATTAATCTACTCTTCTTAGGAATGATGAAAAGATATAACTCAAAAATTCCCCCATCATGTTATTAAACTATGGATTTTAATCCAAAACTTCTATAAGGGACTTGTGTAAAGAAATAGGTTGATTATAGATGTTTTATATAGAGGATCACTGATGAGAAAATCTTAAAAATAGAGTTACATCTTACTAAAAGATATGGTAAGCAATAACTTCCAATAGCAATGAGAAGGGACACAACAAATATGTGTCCCTGTGGTTGAAAACAAAAGCTAAATAGTATTGTAGATGGAATCCCAAACTAGAAATATAGAAAAAATTATTGAAAAAAAACAATCCCATGGTATGTATAAAAAATAAGTCAATTATACTAGTTATAATCATGGTAATAATTTTCCGGATTGGCATCCATAACAAAACCAAAGACAAGGATATCCTCAAAGATCACCAATATTCAAAGAACCCTAAGGACCTTCACTCAAAATCCATGTTTATACAATAGATGAGACCTTGGATACTTTCATGACATACATCAGGGGTATAATCAAAGAAATTGTGGATTATTAAAAATATAATAATGTGTTATGATATGAAGGATGACTCAAGAGATTAGAGGGTGGTGCTCTGAAGCCACGAATTGTAAGTAGAAAAAATAATTGAGAATCATAGGGATAGACCAAGAGGAGTACTTCCAAGATTCCCTAAAGTAGTACCACATGAAGATCTGAATGTCTTTACCCTTATAAGTGTAAAATTAACTCAAGACAAGATTGAATCAAGAAAAAAAACAATATGAAAAATAATTTGAAGATTTGTAAAAATGTGAGGAACAAGAATATAAAAAAAAAGTTGAAGAAAAACCACTATGGTGTAATCCAAGACTACATTTTCAAAAATTAATAGTGAAAGATAATATCAACATGTATAAAGGACCTACCTAAGAAGCAATGGGGTTTTTCAATAATAGCATCAAAGGACCTACCTAATAAGCAGTGAGATCCAAGTGGCTTTTTGATTCCTATATTTTTTAGAGCTAATGAATTTGTAAAATCTTTATGTGGCTTATGTGATAGTGTAAATATCGTATCATACACCACTTACAAGAGACTGGTACTAGAGAAATTAAAACTCACAAAATTTTTAATTCTATTAACAAACCCAACTATGAAATACCCTTACGGGATCATCGAATATATTTTGATCAAATTCAATAAATTTTACTTCTCTATCGAATTATTAATAATGGAAATGAAAGAGGATCGAACTCCACTGATTCTATGGATAAAATTTTTAGCCACTTGGCATACATTGATGGAAATCCAAAGCTGATAAATCTATCAAAGATTTGGTTGTGAACATGTACGTTTTAATATTTATTGGTCAATGAAGAACTGAAATATAAGGGAAGACAATGAGTTTGTAGAAGACAAAATACCTGAAGTTGAGGGTATCATAGAAGTTTAATAAGTGCAAGAGGTATCTAGTATATTATAAGAGGATAATCTAAATAAAGATACTAAGAAGAACAAAGATAAGAAAAAGGGTCTGACCGTTGACAATAGAGGAGTGAGAGACTCTAACATATTTGAGAAAGTGAAATAGGTTTGGATGGTATATGAACTTCTATTTATTCATTCATGATTAAGGAAGAAATGGCGTATCATCCTAATGAAAATAAAGAGAGTACTTCCATCAGGAAGAGTCAATTTTTTTAGAGATAAAAGGCAGGGACTGGAATACATGAACAAGACATTACTGATACCATTCATGGATCTTGATCAGATAAAATCTTTTCAATCATTAATCACTTGAGATGAAGATAAAATAGGTTAGGTTGAGTCAACATTAAAAAAATTATTCTGGGAGGAATCCTAAGTTTTATGGATTTTTCCTTTTTTCTTTAAATAAGAAACACATTCACTCACCCCAAAATATTCCAAATTTCATTAATTATGGCTTGTGCATTCACCTTCTTATTCTTTATTATGTAGGACCATCAATACACTAGAAGAAAGTATCAGGAATTATAAAGAGGAAGTTGTAGGGCCAATACACATCATGAAACCCATTCATTTAGTGAATTCAGAAAAATACATGTTGTAAACCGGTGCAGGAAAAACCTGCACATCCTAGGTTTGAAGTGTTGGTTTCAAGGGGATTTTGCATTCAAATTCTAAAAATTTGTTATTTTATACCCCACATTTAATAGTTTTAAAATATTTAAACTACTAATTTAATGCCTACATTTGATTATTTTTTAATAAACTAAACTAGGAAACATAAACTTCTTAGGATACATTCCATACGATGATTTTAAATTTATTTTTCAGTAAATTTGAATGAGATAAATGGGAAAATAATTTTTAAGGATGATCATGTGGATTAGAATTGAGAAAATCAAAATTTAAGGATACTGGTTAATTTTTGTAAATGAATTTTTTCTGAGATTTTACCATGCTTTGAATTTAATATATTTACATTAATTTTTTAATACCCTGACCCCAGAAGCCCAGATTCGGTGAATTATTACGTATCATTGGCATGATCACAAAATATCAACACTTGAAAGACTGATTAGTTTAGTAGCCTTGAAATGACTAGATACATTAATAAGGTTTACATTACATCATAAAATGGAAAATTACAACAACATTGTTTCCATATAAAACACATAGATCCCATAAACTATCCCTGAAGTTCATTCATAATATACTTATTTGTATCCTGGTAAAATGAAACATATAAAATGGGTGAGATCAAATGCTCATTAAGGTTAAGTAATACAGCGGAAGATAACATAAACATTAAGCATGGGGAATAATTGAAACCACATGCCTTTACCAATAATAAACATGAATACTTTTATGGAAAGAATATAAACTAAGTAAATAATTCCATAATAAAACATAATCATAGGTATTATACTAGTAGAATGACCACATGAACCATCAAAATTATTTTCATAATGAGGGAATGTATAATGTCAGACATTCTGAAACATTTTGTCAAGGCCTCAGCCAAGACGTCTAAAAATGATTAAGGCCTCACCCAAAACAATATATAAAATTGAGAAAGGCCTCGGAAAATTCCACATATAGTTGTCTCATGAGACGTACCGATGCATCGAGGAGCTATAGTAAGCTCCGCCCATCACTTACTAAGTCCAATACATTCCTCATATGAAAAGGTTGAAAAATAACATAAACATTCGTATTAAAAATAGCATACGAAATGTCAATACATTAACCATAAACCATGAATGGTACAAAACTATCACATCTATAGTAAAAAATATCACAAAACCTTCAATACAATATAGAATTTTTGTATCATAATAAATCAACTTCAAATAATCTTAAAATCCATCAAAGGATGTTGACATAGAGGAAATCAAAACCTTTTTTACAGAAATATCTCTTTCTATTTTGAAATCATTTAAGAGTCACATAATTATAAAGAAAATATTTATTTTCAAATATTATTATAATATTGTAAGGGAAGCTTCGATGATGTTATAACGGCGGAGAATAACCGTACCCGCCGTATAAGTTAAAAACATTCTTACCGTAATTTTGCCAAAAAGGTCGTAAAGTACCTTGTTTGGAAAACAACTGAAAGATTCATTTCAAAACATATAAGTTCAAATAAGGGTATAAATTAATTTAACCCATTGTCAAGTAAATAGTAAAAATGTTTTTAAATACATTTTTAAGAAACATAGATGTGGATGATAAAGAGGTCCCAGTAGATACTTACATAAAAACAACCTCCGATAATAAATAGATTGTGAAAATAACCCTTACCTTGTAATTTTCCTTGTTTGAGGGTAGGTTAACCTCATGTATAATGGTGAAATAATTGATATTAAATTATACATTAATTATATAAATTAATATGATATCATTTATGATCTTTTAACATTTCTTTGTTAATAATATCTTAGAATTATCGTCGTTTTGGGTGTTAACGGATTCGTTTTCCTTTATATTATTTGTTATGTGAGTCATATGTTTTATGGATGGGATGTATCATATTACTATATAGAATGATATTAAGTCTTTAATCATTTTTTTTAATTATAAAATGAAAATTATCCTATAATGGATACGATGGGGAATGAATCTCATCATGTTTGTGGAGACGGTAATCTGTACATATGCACGAGCGACAATTTCATTCTTTTGATGTTAAAATAATATATAATTGGATGGTATATCATATATAAAGAATCATTATCATTTTATATTTATTATTTAAATCAATTAAACTTCATTATTATACCCATCCAAATAATAATGCATTGAATAACAATTACACCATGATGTGGAGACGGTAAGTCATACGTACGCACGTATGGTGACATGCCATTAAAAGGATGGATAGAATAACTAATATGGTTGTAACATATTTATAATAACATCACATTATATAGAATATAATGGAGTTATTATTTTATAATGGAAATAACAAATAAAGATGAAGTGGAAGAAGAAAGGAACTTGAAAGAGGTGATGAAATATTTACCTCCTCTTCAGGTTCTTCCTTTTGATTTGATCAAAAGGGCTCTTTAGGTTGGATTTATGACTAAAGTAAGGCATCTAGGATTAAGTAAGGACAGTTTAGAGGGAATTTGGGCAGGTTTTGGCCGATCCAAATGGATTTGAAGGTGTTAATTAGATAGAATGGGGAGTTCCCTTTTAAAATAGGGGTGAGGGGCACCTTAGGAAAAGCTAAAAATATTGTTTTATAATAAAATCATTTTCGGTTTGTAATGGCTCAAAAATTAATTTTTTAAAGTCTAAGTTGGGGATGGGTCGAAAACAACCCAACCAATAGGTTTTAGACAGGTTTGGGTCACTATATTAACTTTATCTTTTAGATTTAACTCTTAGTTAAATAGTTTGGCATTTACCATGTCTCTTTGTATTTTTATATTATATGGTTAATAAACTTACTATATACTTCCAAAACAACCACAAGTGGTTCATTAATGATAAAACTATCATTATATAAGTCTTTGTAAGAACCTTATATTTTTAGGAATATTATATAAATTAATAATATAATATTTGTTTTAAAAACTCCTTTATGTCAATTTTGACACTATTTAATAATTGATTTTTTTTAATTCTTAAAAACATTATTAATTAGAAATAAATTCATTCAATAAATCCTAACATGTCATATTAAGCTATAAAATTAGTTTATGGAATCAAAACTTTCAAATTATATTTATTTTAACATTTATATTACCATTTATTTGATTCTTTCACAAATAAGGAAAATACTGCATTGTCATTGTGTCATAAATAAATTTAATTATTCAATATCTAAAAATTATAAATAAAATACCATTATATAGGAAATATTTCTATATTTCTAATTAATATTTATAGTCGAAGATATAACATCTATAACCCTATGTAAAAATTGTTTTACTAAAAGATATATGCATATGTCATTTTTGTATTTACTTTAACTTAATTAATATAAAGTGTCATTATCACATACAAGTGGCTTAATGGGGTCCCAAAATTGAATCAAAGATGAAAATGGTTAGACATGTGTCATAAAATAGGGTTAGGAAACGTTTTAGGGTAATTTAATATTATTATAATATTATTTTTTTAACCTTATTTACTGGATTTACCCCTTTAACCACGGTAAATAAAATATTTACTGAGGTAAATATTCCTAATGTATAAAAAAAAGTTACCAATTTACACAATTTGGACCTCCTGATTATAAATATGGAATCCATTTTTATAAATTCAAAACATAGAAGTGGCAGAAATTAATTTAAAATTAATTCCCGTTGTCAAAACAAAAAGCTTGTTTTTAGAAATAATAACTATCAAAAGATTGACACTTGCTTATGTCCAGTTTAAATGTGAAATTACGTCTAGTGACAAAAATTGGATTAAATGGTAAAAATATAATCTAATTATACTTAAAACCCACTCAATAGTATAATTTATCACTATAAATAATTTTGATTTAAAAAAGTTGTTTTTAATTAAAATTTAGTATTTTTACTATTCATCAAAAAATGAATGTTTTCAGAAAAATACCAAAAATTCACCCTAAGATAATTTCGATATTTCAAACCCAAAAATGAAGTCCATTTTGGAAGATAAAATTGATAAAATTTCAAAAAGTGGGTAGTACTATTCATAACGGCTAGTTTGATTGGTCGCAATGTGTTAGAATCTCGAAGTTGCATACAAGGCAAGCTATTGCATTATTCAAAGGGAAATGTACAATGGAATCTTGGGGTGTTAAATTCTTACCTCCTTCAAATAATTTCATCCTCGAAATTTCTATAATATTACTGCATAAAAATACTCGGTTGTTTCTTCATCATAAGTTCCTCAGGTTCCCACGTTGCCTCTTCCATCATATGGTTTCTCCGTAGAACATTTACCAGATGAGTCGTCCAGTTTCTCAACACATGTTCTCTTGTATCAAGAACCATTATAGGCTCTTTGAAATAAGACAAATCATGTTCCAATTATAATTCCTCATAGGTGAGTACATGCGTTGGGTTAGGCGTGTATTTTCTCAATAGTGATACGTGGAATACATCATGAACTTTGGAGAGAATTGGTGGCATTGCCAAAAGGTAAGCTACAGTCCCAATTAGTTCTATAATTTCTAAAGGTCCGATGTACCTGGGACTTAATTTTCACTTCTTATCGAAATGTATAACACCCTTTCATAGAGATACCTTCAATAAAACATGATCTACTACCTGAAATTCCAAATCCTTCTTTCTGTTATCGGCATAGCTCTTCTGCCTAGTTTGAGATGCTTTGATGTGGTTTTGGATTACCTTCACCTTTTCCATAATTTAATCCACAAGTTCTAGGGCTATGAGTTTTCTTTCACCCACATCATCCCAACATGTTGGTGTGTGACATCTCTTTCCATATAATGCTTCATATGGGGCCATCTGAATACTCGAATGGAAGCTATTGTTATAGGAAAATTATACCAGAGGTAAATATTGATCCCACATACCTTGAAAGTCAAGTGAGCATGATCTCAACATGTCTTATAAGCTCTGAATAGTCCATTCTGATTGTCTATCAGTTTGGGGGTGGTAGGCAGTGCTCAAACGAAGTTCAGTATCTTGGGCATTCTGAATACTTTTCCAGATCTTGATGTAAAATAGGGATCGTGATTAGAAACAATCGATAGTGGTACTCCATGAAGTCTCAAAACTTCATTAATATATAGACTTTCTAGAATTTCAAGTGGTAAATCTTCTCTTATAGCAAGAAAATGTGCTGAATTGGTAAGACGATCAACAGTGACCCATATTGCATCATTCCTTCTAGGTGTCTTTGGTACCCTCATGACAAAGTCCATCGTGATATCATCTCATTTCCACTCAGGTATGGGAAGAGGTTTCATGACTCCTCTATGTTTTTACCTTCCAGTTTTCACTTATTGACAAGCCATACATCTTGACACAAAATCAGCAATCTCCCTCTTAATGTTGTCCCACCAAAAATGTTCCTTCAAATCTATATACATCTTGGTTCTCCCAGGGTGTATAGAGAAATTGGAGCTATGATCATCATCCAACAATTAACTTTTCAGCTCAGGTATATCTGGAACACAAAGTCTCTCCCCAAATTTCAAGATTCCATCTTCAAATACGAAGTCACTCAATCTCCCATCATTCACATCTTTAATCTTCTTTTGAAACTCCTCATCATCAGCTTGAGAACATTTTATCCTTTCTAATAAAGATGTTTTGGAAACCATTTCAAAAGGTATTGATGATCCACCTTCCATGGTTATTCCCATATCCATATTTACTAGATCAATGAAAATAGGGTCCCCTTCAACTCTCATCTTGTTCAAAACTCAATGATCCTTTCTGCTCAAAGCACCTACCACATTATTTTCCTTCCCTGGGTGGTAGTGTATCATTCAATCATAATCCTTGATTAGTTAAAGCCATCTATTTTTCCTCATGTTGAGTTCCTTCTGAGAGAAAATATCCTTCAAACTCTTGTGATTAATATAAATCTCACATTTTTGAACATAGAGATAATGTCTCCATATCTTCAAAGAAAATATTACATTTTCTAACTCAATATCATTAGTAGGATAGTTTTGATCATGAATTATTATTTGTCATGATGCATAGTCAATAACCCTATCATTCTGCATAAGGACAAAACCAAGTCCTTTCTTTGATACATCACTATAAATAAAAAACCCATCATTCACTGATGGTAGAGTCAATATGGGAGCATTGCCTAATCTTCTCTTACGTTCTTCAAAACATCCTTCACACTCATTTTCCCAAACAAATTTAACTCCTTTATGTGTGATCTTGGTTATTGGGTTTTCCAATCAGTCAAAATTTTGGACGAAATGCCGATAATAACTTTCTAAACCAATAAAACTGCATACCTCAATTATACTCGTCGGTGCTGGCCATTCTTGGATTGATCTTGTATTAGAAGGATCAATGGGTATTCCTTATTTAGAGACAATATGGCCAAGAAAAGAAATCTCCTAAAGCCAGAATTCACACTTTCTAAACATCCAATATAATTCATGTCTTTTAAGAGTATTTAGAATAATGCCCAAGTGATTTTTAAAATCTTCGTAGCTTTTGGATTATACCAATATATCATCAATAAATACCACTACAAAGTCATCAATATATTCCTTGAAAACTCTATTCATTAGATCCATGAAGATAGAGGGTGAATTAGTCAATCCAAAAGGCATTACTATAAACTTGTAATGCCCATACCTGGTTCAAAATTCTGTTTTTAGAATGTCTTCCTTCTTCACACACAACTGATGATATCCAGATCGAAGGTAAATATTTGAATTTTATTGATCTCCATGAATTTGGTTGAATAAATCATCAATGAGAGGTAGGGGATACTTTTTATTTATTGTTATAGCATTGATCTCCCTGTAGTCATTGCACAACCTCATAGATCCGTCTTTCTTCTTAAGAAAAAGGATAGGGGCTCCCCATGGAGAAACACTAGGGAGAATAAATCCATTATTACTTAATTCCTCTAGTTGTTTCTTTAGTTCCACTAATTCCATAGTGGCCATTCTATAAGGGGTTTTCGATATGGGCCTTGAACCAGAAATTAAATCAATGGAAAACTCAATTTCTCGTACTAGATGATGTCCAGGTAAATCTTCTGGAAACACATCAACATATTATTGAACAATAGGTACATCCTCTATTTGAACATTCTTTTCCTCACCCACAGTTATTTCATTCTCTTCCTCCCCAATAATTGAATTTAGATGAGCTACTGGGAGTGGATCTAGATAATAATTAGGTGGTGATGATTCTGCTCTAAAGATAAGGTGTTCCTTATCATCGTCATCAAGAATAGTAACCTCCTTATTCTTATAATAAATTTTTGCATCATGTTCTGAAAACCAATCCATGCCGAGGATTATATCAAACTCAATCATGGGTATTACAATGAGATCAATAGACAAAGAATGTTTATATGCCCTAATGGGAATTGATTCACAAAACTTTGTAGCAATGATACTTCCCTTAGGATTTTTGACTGAAAACTCCCTTGTTAAATAAAATTGGAAATATATAATTTTTTTATCAAACTAGGTAGATATGAAATAATGTCATGATTGAGAATCAAATAATGCATTGGCTAAACTTTAGGAGACCATTAAATTACCAACCACCACATCTTTCGGGGCTTCAACCTCAGTAGTTGTGATCGCATAATCTTGGCCTTGATCCCCTATCCTTTTCTAAGGTAAGTTTCCCTGATGATTAGGATATTCATTTTCATAATTTCCCATATCCCTGTAATTTTATCATTGAACATTGGTAGCTCCTTTCTTTCCCTTACAATCACCAGCAAGATGGCCTTTTTGTCCACATTTGTAGCATACTCCTTTTCCTTTTAGACAGGCACCAGGATGCTTCCTTCCACAATTATCAAAGGGTGTAAATTCAATTCTTACCTTCTTCCATTTTTCCTTATTTCATTTACTAGAGTGTTCTACAGATCTCTTCTTCTCTTGATTTTCTTTAAAGTCATAGGACTTAGAGAATTCCTTTTCTGTCTTGATAGCACACGAGACAATATCTTCGTATGATGAGAAGGATTGCGATACTAATGCTTGACAGAGAAATGGTTTTAACACATCAAATAAATGGTCAATCTTACTCCTTGGATTGTGTATATAATCTTCAGCATGCCTCACTAACCTTGTAAAGTTATCTTCATACGTTGCGGCATTCTCATCCTCCTTTTCCCTCAGACTCAAAAATTGTATTTCCATATCTGTTCGATGGTCAAGAGGAAAGTATTTTTCTAAGAAAATTTCATTAAACTGACTCCATTCTATTTTTGATACTTCATAATCTTCCTTTGTGTTTTGAATTAATGACCACCATTCATCAGCATCCCCAATGAGGTGGTAAACTGCCATGACAACTTTTTCCCTTTCGCTACTCCCCAAGGCGTGGAATATTTTCTCTAAGGAACTTATCCATTGCTCAGCTACTAATGGATTTGTACCCCCATTGAATTTTGGTGGTTTTTGCCTCATGAAGCATTCCAAAATTGATCCTCCGCATTATTGATCAGGGTTCTCCATACGGGTAAGGTTATTATTCATAACCTATATGAGTTGTCCCAGTATAGTGATAAGTTGATCAGCATAGTTGTATCACCAGTTCCATAATAATTATCTTGAGTAGGAGGGAAATCCCTAAATGGAGTCCATGCATTTATACGGTTTCCATTCCTTCCACTAGGTTCCATTTCTAAACAATGGAATACACTAGATTAGTTTATGAATCACAATAAATAAATCCAAACTTGTAAAACACTTAACATAAATTCAACAGTTTATGGATATAATCCATAATCATAAAAATGTTTTCTTTGAGGAAGAATTTACTCATAAACCCTTCATAATGGTTTATAAAGAAAATTATAATTATCCAAAGCATATCCCATAGGAGTGTCGTAACCAAGAGTGCAGCAATGCCCATTGTCATGCACGAGTTCCCGTTCGAGTCTAGCTCAAAGCGTTGTTTTCGGGTTTTACCCCTAGGTACATCTGTGCCAGAGCCGCCTCTACCTGCTCGTATATAGACAGGGATTTATTCCTTTGAAAACTCACAAAATCTCTACAATACCAAAATTCTAGGAAGTTATTCTATACTAATCCTCAAAGTAAATCTTATGTATATGTGCTCTAATTATAGTTTATCTAAATCTAGTTTCCGAGGTATGTAATAAACTTCCTATGATACCAAATGTAACGCCTCGACCACAAAATCCCAGAGTCGTTGCATTATTATGTTTCATTGGCATGATTAGAAATGATCAAGACTCAAAATACCGATTAGTTTTGTAGCCTTGGAAGTATTAGATATATTCATAAGGATTACATTACATCATAAAATGGAAAATTACAAAGACATTGTTTCCATAGAAAACATTGAGATCCCATAGACTATCCCTGAAGGTCATTCAAAATATACTTCTTTGTATCCTAGGAAAATGAAACATAAGAAAGGGGTGAGCTAAAATGCTCAGTAAGGGTAAGCAATACAGGGGAAGATAACATAAATATTAAGCATAAAGAATAATTAAAACCACATGACTTTACCAATAATAAACATGAATACTTTTATGGAAGGAATATGAGATGTGTAAATAATTCCATAAAAAAACATAATCATGTGTATTCTAGTAGTCGAATGACCACATGAACAATCAATATTATTTTCATAATGAGGGAATGTATAATTCTGTACATTCTGAAACATTTTGTCAAGGCATAGGCCAAGACGTCTAAAAATGATTAAGGCCTTGGCCAAAACCATATATCAAATTGGGAAAGGCCTCATCCAATTCCATGTCTAGTTGTCTCATGAGACCTACGGATGCATTGAGGGGCTATAGCGGGCTCCACCCATCACTTAGTAAGTCCAATACATTCCTCATATGAAAAGGTTGAAATATAACATAAACATTTGTATTAAAACTAGCGTACGAAATGTCAATACTTTAACCATAAACCATGAATGGTATAAAAATAGAACATTCATTGTCAAACATATCACAAAACCTTCAATAAAATATGGAAGTTTTGTATCATAATAAATCAACTTCAAATAAACATAAAATCCATCAAAGGATGTTGACATAGAAAAAATCAAAAACTTTTTTTAGAAATATCTCTTTCTGTTTTGAAATCATTTAAGAGTCACATAATTATAAAGAAAACATTTATTTTAAAAATATTCTTATAATCTTTTAAGGGAAGATTCGACGATGTTATAATGGTGGAGAATAATTGCACCTGTTGTATAAGTTAAAAAAACATTCTTAACTTAATTTTGTCGAAAAGGTCATAAAGTACCTTGTTTGGAAACCGACTGAAAGATCCCTTTAAAAAACATATAAGTTCAAATAAGGGTATAAATTACTTTAACCCATTGTCAATTAAATTCTAAAAAAATTTTGAAATACATTTTTAAGAAACATGTATGTGGATGATAAAGAGGTCCCAGTAGATACTAACGTAAAAACAACCTCGGATAATAAAGAGATTGTGAAATTAACCCTTACCTTGTACTTTTCCTTAGTCGAGGGTAGGTTAACCTCCTTTATAATGGTTAAATAAATTTTATTAATTTATAAAATAATTATATACATTAATATGATATCATATATGATCTTTTAACATTTATTTGTTAATAATATCTTAGTATTATCGTCGTTTCGGGTGTTAACAGATTCGTTTTCCTTTATATTATTTATTATGTGAGTCATATTTTTTATTAATGGGATGTATCTTATTCATATCCAGAATGATATTAAGTGTTTAAATATTATTTTTAATCATCAAATGAAAATTATTCTTGAATGGATACGATGGGGATTGAATCTCATCATGTTCATGGAGACGGTAATCCGTACGTATGCACGAGCGACAATTTCATTATTTTGATGTAAAAATAATATATAATTGGATGGTATATCATATATACAGAATCATTATTATGTTATATTTATTATTAACATAAATTACACTTCATTATTATACCCATACATATTATAATGCATTGAATAACAATTACACCACGACGTGGATATGTAAGTCGTACGTACGCACGTATCGTGACATGTCATTCAAAGGATGGATAGAATAATGAATATGGTTGTACCATATTTATAATAGAATCACATTATATTTAATATACTGGAGTTATTATTTTATAATATAAATAAAAAATAAAGAGTCAGAGGAAGAAGAAATGAACTTGAAAGAGGTGATGAAATATATACCTCTTCTTTGCGTTCTTCTTTTTGATTTGATAAAAAGGGATCCTTAGGTTGGATTTCTGACTAATGGAATGCCTCTAGGATGAAGTTAGGATAGTTGAGAGGGTATTTGGGTAGGGTTTCTCTGATCCAAACGGCTTTGAAAGTGTGAATTATAGAGAAGGGGGAGTTCCCTTTTATAAGAGGGGTGAGGGGCACATTAGGAAAAGCTAGAAATATTATTTTATAATAAAATAATTTTTGTTTTCTAATGGCTCAAAAATGAATTATTTAAATTATAAGGTAGGTATGGGTCGAAAAACACACAACCAATAGGTTTTAGACAGGTTTGGGTCACTATATTAACTTTATATTTTAGATTTAACACCTAGTTAAATAGTTTGACATTTACCATGTCTCTTTGTATTTTTATATTATATGGTTAATAAACTTACTATATAATTCCAAGAGAAACCCAAGTGGTTCATTAATGATAAACCTATCATTATATAATTCATTTGGCCTAACCTTAGATTTTTAGGAATATTATATCAATTAATAATATAATATTTTTTTAGAAACTCCTTTATGTCAATTTGGCACTATTTAATAATTGATTTTTTTAAAGTCCTAAAAAATTTATTAATTTGAAATAAATTAATTTAATAAATCCGAAAATGTCATATTAACCTAAAAAATTATTTTATGGCATAAAAACTTTCAAATGATATTTATGTTAACATTTATAATACCATTTATTTTATTCTTTAATTAATAAGGAAAATACTTCATCATCATTGTGTCATAAAAAATTTAATTATTAAATGTCTAAAAATTATAAATAAAATACCATTATGTAGGAAATATTTTTAAATTTATAATTAATATTTATAACCAAATAGATAACATGTATAACCCTATGTAAAAATTGTTTCACTAAAAGATATATGCATATGTCATTTTTGTATTTACTTTAACTTAATTAATATAAAGTGTGATTATCACTTACAAGTGGCTTCATGGGGTCCCAAAATCCACCCAAATATGCCCACGGTTGGACATGTATCATCCAATAGGGTTAGGATACGTTTTATGGTAATTTATTATTATTATAATATTATTTTGTTTAACCTTATTTACTGGATTTACCCCTTTAACCACGGTAAATAAAATATTTACTGAAGTAAATATTCCTAATGTCTAAAAATAAAAGTTACCTATTTACACAATTTGGAAATCCTGATTCCAAATATGGAATCAATTTTTCTAAATTCAAAACACAGAAGTGGTAGAAATTAATTTAAAATTAATTCTCGTTGTCAAAACAAAAAGTGTGTTTTTAAGAAATAATAACTATCAAAAGACTGACACTTGCTTATATCCAGTTTAAATGTGAAATTATGTCCAATGACCAACATTGAATTAAATGGTAAAAATATAATCTAATTATAATTAAAAACCACTTAATAGTATAATCTAGCACTATAAATTATTTTTATTAAAAATTTTGTTTTTAATTAAAATTTAGTATTTTTCACTATTCATCAAAAACTGAATGTTTTCGGAAAAATACCAAAAATTCACCCTAAGATAATTTTGATATTCCTAACCCAAAAAAGAAGTCTATTTTGAATTATAAAATTGATAAAATTAAAAAAGTGGGTATTACTATTCATAACGGCTAGTTTGATTGGTCGCGATGTGTTAGAATCTCAAAGTTTCATACAACACAACCTATTGCATTATTCAAAGGGAAACGTACCGTGGAAGGTTGATTTGTTACATTCTCCCCTCCTTCAAATAATTCCGTCCTCTAAATTTCGAGAATATTACTGCATAAAAAGACTCGGGTGGTTCTTTATCATAAGTTCCTCTGGTTCTCACATTGCTCTTCCATATTACGGTTTCTCCATTGAACTTTTACCAGACGAGTCATCCGGTTTATCAACACTTGTTCTCTTGTATCAAGAACCTTGACAGGCTCTTTGCAATAAGATAGATCCTGTTCCAGTTCTAATTTTTCATAGGTGAGTACATGTGCTGGGTCAGGCATGTATTTTCTCAATAGTGATACGTGGAATACATCGTGAACTTTAGAGAGACTTAGCGGAATTTCCAAATGGTAAGCTACATCCCCAATTCATTCTAGAATTTCGAAAGGTCCGATGCACCTGGGAATTAATTTTCCCTTATTACCGAAACATATAACACCCTTAAATGGAGATACCTTCAAAAAAACATGATCTACTACCTGAAATCCCAAATCCTTCCTTTGGTTATCGGCATAACTCTCCTGCCTACTTTGAGCTGCTTTGATGTGGTTTTGGATTACCATCACCTTTTCCATCATTTTCTTCACAGGTTATGGTCCTAAGAGTTTTCTTTCGCAAACATCATCCCAAAAAGTTGGTGTGCGACATCTCTTTCCATATAATGCTTCATATGGTGTCATCTGAATTCTTGAATGGAAGCTATTGTTAAAGGAAAATTCTACCATAGGTAAATATTGATCCCACATACCTTGAAAGTCAACTGATAATGATCTCAACTTGTCTTCTAAGTTTTGAATAGTCTGTTATGATTGTCCATCATCTTGGGGGTGGTAGGTAGTGCTCAAAGGAAGTTCAGTATCCAGGGATTTCTGAATAGTTTTCCAGAATCTTGATGTAAAACGGGGATCACGATCAGAAACAATTGATAGTGGTACTCCATGAAGTCTCACAACTTCATTAATATATAATCTTTCTAGACATTAAAGTGGTAAATCTTCACTTATAGCAAGAAAATGTGATGACCTGGTAAGACAATCAACAATGACCCATATTGCACCATTCCTTCTAGGTGTCTTTAGTAGCCCCATGACAAAGTCCATTGTGATATCATCCCATTTCTACTCAGGTATGGGAAGAGGTTGCATGACTCTTCTAGGCTGTTGCCTTCCAAATTTCACTTGTTGACAAACAATACATCCTGACACAAAATCAGAAATCTCCCTCTTCATGTTGTCCCACCAAAAATGTTCCTTCAAATATCTATACATCTTGGTTCTCCCACGGTGTATAGATAAATTGGAGCTATGAGCATCATCCAACAATTCCCTTTTCAGATCAGTTATATTGGGAACACAATTTCTCTCCCCAAATTTCAAAATTCCATCTTCATATATGAAGTCACTCAATCTCCCATAATTAACAGCTTTAATCTTCTTTTGAAACTCTTCATCTTCAGCTTGAGAACTTTTTATCCTTTATAATAAAGATGGTTTGGAAACCATTTGAAAAAGTATTGATGATCAAACCTCCATGGTTATTCCCATATCCATCTTTTATAGATCCATGAAAATAGGATCCCTTTCAACTCTCATTTGTTCAAAACTCCATGATCCTTTCTGCTAAAAGTATTTTCCACCTTATTTTTCTTCCTCGGGTGGTAGTGTATCATGCAATAATAATCCTTGGGTAGTTCAAGCCATCTCTATTGCCTTATGTTGAGTTCCTTCTGAGAGAAAATATACTTCAAACTCTTGTGATTAATATAAATCTCACATTTTTTCCATAGAGATAATGTCTCCATATCTTCAAATCAAATATTACAGCTGTTAACACAAGATCATGAGTAGGATAGTTTTGATCACGAATTTTTAGATGTCGTGATGCATAGGAAATAAACCTATCATTCTGAATAAGGACACAACCAAGTCCTTTATTTGATACATCACTATAAATAACAAAACCCATCATTCCCTGATGGTAGAGTCCATATAGAAGCATTGCCTAATATTCTCTTCAGTTATTCAAAACATTCTTCAAACTCTTTTTTCCAAACAAATTTAACTCATTTACATGTGATATTGGTTAATGGGTTAGCCAATCGGGAAAAATTCTGGACAAAATGCCGATAATAATCTATTAAACCCATAAAACTGTGTACCTAAGTTATACTATTTGGTACTGGCCATTCTTGGATTGCCCTTGTCTTAGAAGGATCGATGTAGATTCCATCCTTAGAGACAATATGGCCAAGAAAAGAAATCTCCTAAAGCCATAATTCACACTTTCTAAACTTCCCATATAATTCATTTCTTCTAAGAGTCTTTAGAATAATACACAAGTTATTTTCATGATCTTCATAGATTTTGGAGTATATCAATATATCATCAATAAATACCACTACAAAGTCATCAATATATTCCTTGAAAACTCTATTCATTAGATCCATGAATATAGAGGGTGAATTAGTCAATCTAAAAGGAATTACTGTAAACTCGTAATGCCCGTAACTGGTTCAAAATTCTATTTTCAGAATGTCTTCCTTATTCACACACAACTGATGATATCCAGATTGAAGGTAAATCTTTGAAAATTATTGAGCTCCATGAATTTTTTCAATAAATCATCAATGTAAGGTAGGGGATACTTGGTATTTATTTTTATAACATTGATCTCCCTTTATTCAATGCACAACCTCATAGATCCATCTTTCTTCTTAACAAAAAGGACAGGGGATCCCCATGGACAAACACTAGGGAGAATAAATCCCTTATTACTCAATTCCTCTAGTTGTTTCTTTAGCTCCACTAATTCCATAGTGGTCATTATATATGGGGTCTTCGATATGGGCATTGAACCAGGAATTAAATCAATGGAAAACTCAATTTCTCGTTCTTTAGGATGTCTAGGTAAAGAAGATTACCACTTCTTCAATATACTTCCTTTAGATCTCTTCATAAGGGAAATAGATAAGGTCTTTTGGAATCACCTAAAATTCAAGAAAATGGATAAGTATATTTATAGGGGTAATGGGATAGTTTTTTTCAATCTATGTGGATCAAATTGATTTAAATAAGTGATGAGTAGGAGTCCTTTTATAATTGATGTGAGGGGAACTTTTCGAATTTCATAAAATATTAAAATATAATAGTCATTATCAAAAAAAATAGATTTAAATGGATAATGATTCAAAAATATGGTAGGATATGTATAAAATATCATCAAACAATAAAATTTTGACATGTTTGTGTGTTTTTCTAAACCTTGTCACTTATTTTAACCCCTTAGTTAACATATTTTAACATTAACAGTGATAACATATTTTTCACTCTTAAAGGGTTGTAATTTTACATATGAGGTAACTATTGACACATAAATGGAAAATGTATGAAATTTTAGACCATAAATTACCCCATTTTTTATTTTTCGAGATTTCAATGATTTTTAAATAATTTAATAAAATCTTATTTTGTTAAGTTATCACTAATATCAAATTTGACACTATTCATTTCATTTAGCTTCAAATACATCAAGAAAATGTTGTATTTATAATATAATTAATTTAAATTATATTAATATGTAACATATATATTTAAAATTCATGAAACTCTATAAGTCACTAAAATTATATCACTTTTAATATTTTTAATATAATTTATTTTATTTTTTATGAATTGATTTAAATATTGTATTAGTGTTGCGTAAGAATTTAAGGTAATTATTTAATCACTATAAATTAAACATAAATTATAATAATAAATATAATTTTATTAGGTATGAAATTTACATTTATATTCATTCTTAACTTTTTTATGTCCCTTTTTGGACATAATAGATATTTAAAACTAATAGAGTGAGATTTTCTATCTTTCCTTGATTTAAATATTATATTGGTTATTTTCATGGAAAAGTATCCATAAAAGTATATAAATTTAAATAATAAGTTTATAAGGTTATAATTAAATTCATAAAGTAAGAATTAATATGAAATATTATGCTTTTATCAGTTAGTTTTAAACTAGGTTTACCTGATTTACCCACTTCTCAGGTGATAAATTTTACTGCGGTTACTATTCATAATGCCTAAAAATAAAAGGGGCATATTTACAAAATTTGGGCTTCATGATTACAAATATGTAATCAATTTTATAAAATTAAATACCTATAATTTGAAAAAAAAATTAATATAATTTCACAAAATGGGATAAAAACTATTTTTTAAAAAATTACAGTTTTTAAGAAAAAAAAATGGATTTATATTCTTTTCTCATTCCTCTAAAAAATATTAGATGGATAAAAAAATTGACTATGTATATAATATATATTTCATTAAAATCATTCTCTTATAGTGATAAATTTAATTTATTATGATAAATACACATTGTTTTCATAAAAATTGTTTTTCATAAAAACATCACCTTTATTTTTAAAATGATTTTTATTTTCGTTTTTATCAATTGATAACTATTGAATTTATTTTATAAAGTTTAAACCATATATGTTTAATAATTTATTTATTTATATTCATATCCACCAACCCAATTTTTAGGTTATAACTATTAAATAATATTTTTAATATAAAATCATGGTTTACAAGTTATCAACTAAATGAAATTTATTAAAGAGAAATATATTATAAAATCTAAAGGTGTTACACAATAAGAGGCATATTTCTTCCCTGATTTGAAGATCCTATAACCCCATGAACTCTTTCCTAATAGTGTTCTATGAGTCACTTCATTACCAATGGTTAACCTATACCCACCTTTCACAATTTTATATTGACTCAAATATTATTATGTTATGATTTACAAATTACATAGTAAAATTATTCAAGGGGATTAAAATAAACTCAATGTTAAACATTTTTGAATCATTCTATTTTTAAATTCAATATTATGGTATCCTATTATTGTACTCATCTAAATCTGGGTATGAATTTTCTATGACGAACAAAATTCCATGAGTTTGGATACTCTTCTTGGCCTCCTAAATTTATTATGTTTATATTCTCCTTACTGAATATTCTATTTGGGTACTTTTTCATTATCACTTGATATTAAATTGTATGATTTATGATACATCCTAAAATTCCATAAACTAATTATAGCATTCTATTTTATATTACATGATTCCCTTATATCTGATCCAAAACAATATAATAGTCCCTACTGTCTGTATTTTCCTGTTCTCATTATTATTTTCAAAATTTCTATACACTGGTTCATTAAATATAGAAACCAAGATCTCCAATCCTAGGTGTGTCCATGAATCTTCTCTAGGTTATTATCATCTTCCAGGATGAAAATTACCACTTCTAATAACATTATATTTTAATGGTTGGCACCCCACCTTATTCAAGTTGAGAATTCACACGACTATGATTTAGAATGGGAACTTTTCATTTTATCTTGATGTTGATACCACATTCAAGTCAATTTTATTCTCTTCTCACTCAAGTAAAACTATTCACTTCAATATCTTATTCACAACACATGTGCTACTTCTATATAAGGAACTCTTAAGAACTGCATGTGCCTTTATACATTTATTTCATGAAACATAGTAATTTTTAGACCATATATATTAGACCTAGCAATAAATTACTTTCTTTCCCCATTTTTATTACCACCCTAACACTTAGTTCACTCAATTCATGTCATGCTTTCCCTCTCTAACACTATGTTGGGATAATAAAATCCTATAAAATTCAATCTCCAACTCCATAATTGGATTTGGGAAATCTCATTCATGTAATATTATTCAATGGACCAATATTAAGATGAATACATTATCATTTCTCCTATTCATGAATTAGGTCAACACAGTGATATTCTTTTATGACTACATGTCACTTTATTCATGTTATTATATAATATGTAATGATGCCTAGTTCACTTACCTTATCCTCGACCATGAATTTAATCATCAAACATATCCCAATATAGAATCTCCTCATTCACATTATGACTTTATAATTTTAACTCCATAATAAGATAATATATGTTCTTCATAAGACTACATGTGCCTTGATTCTTGTTATTATAGTACATGTAACAAATATTGAACCATATTTCTTAGGATAAACCACAAATCATCATCCACTTCCACTCACCCCAACATTCCGTAACATCCTGGTATTTTTCAATTTTAGATTTCAGTGTTCCAATAACTTTATGAATATCCTATTACCATATGAAATACTTTCTATATTATTTTCTAAATATCTATAAACCATACATGGTTATAGTTAATGAGTGTATCCAATTCCAAAAATGACCATTATTAATGGTAATGATATATGTTCCATATATCTATCCAACTAATCAGATTCATGTATTAATCTAATGAGAATATCCTCTAACACCATACATCCTCAAAAATATTGTGGTGAAACCCATCTTTTAAATCCATTCAGTGGTCATACTTTGTATTTTTTCTCATTCTATCACATTTTGATTTGGATGACTAAAGATATTATTGACATCATTCAAATTTTATGTTTAAAGGTTTTTTAAAAATCCATTATCTATGGACCCATTTGGTTTATCATGTCCCACATAACATTGTTCTATGAACTATGTCCTTAAATTGGGGGAACCATATTTGACCAAAGTAAAATAATATTGGTGTTGGATTTATCATTCATATTGAGTCAATTACACCATTTCCATAAGACCTGAAACCTCAATATTTGTTGAAGATGTATGAAATTAAAGTTAGGTATCATTTCTATAATCATTATAAACTCAAATTAAGTTGATATTCCTATTCATAGGTCATATACACATATATAGGTCATTACTCATTCATTTCTAGTTGTTACCTTACCCTTATTATTAAATAAATATCCACACCCTAAAATGCTCCAATCATAATGATCTTAAAATATGTTCATTCATCCTTGAAAAAATTATTTTTAGTGGTCACTCAATTAAAATCCATTTTACATCACATCCTACTATAAATATACCATTTCATCATTTATTCAAGTCTATTTTACCTTAAACCCCAGAAATATTTGGTAAAATATGCATGAACTTAAACATCAACACAAATGGTTTGATTTGCATTACATTATACTGCCAAAGGAAGAGGGAATAGTATTCACCTGGTTAAAAACATTTAGGGTTCATTCTATGAAAATGCCGAGTCTTCAATCGTTAGGAATGTACCTTGTATATCCTAAATACAATTTTATGAATTTAAAAAATGAAAAAATTAAAAAAAATCAATTTGAATCCTTGTAAAGTAAAACCTAAGAAAAATATGAGTCCATGTCCCATAATATTCTCCAAATCCATGTCTTAGGAAGAAATTATGGATAAAATAAAAATAAATAAGAATTTAAAGGCCACCATTCAGATTTAAAAAACTAAAATATGCTCTATAGGTCGATAAAACATGGAAAAGGATTAAGAACCACTCCAATTCCTTGTATTAACATGTTTAGGTATTTTTATAGAATGCACAGACATATAATTCAAGTGTTCTTAAGCTCTTTTTAACCATGTAGTATTAATTAAAAATTAACCTTTATGATTTTTTTAATGTTGATTCATTTAATCTCACATATTCAAATAAACTAACAATAGTTTATTTTGATGGTAAATGTATCGAATATTTATCCCACCTATATCCCTATAAGAGTTCATTTTTATGAGGAAACCAAATTTTACCATCCTTTGACTCATGGACTTACAATGGTTTATGGTGATGGTATATTTATTGTGTATCCAACTCACCTATATCCATTTTAGGGTATATGTTTGAAACAAAGTGAACTGATTAATGTATCTAGTCATCGATGCTAGTGTTTGGAAGTTAAGATTTATACAAATTCAATTTCCATGAAATTTAAAACTGCATTTAGTTATTATGAAATTACACCTTGTGAATTTCATAGATTATCATTAATAGTCAATGCAAAGAAGAATCTTGATAATTTGTAAAAAATCAATGACATATAATTTCTAGTTATCAAGTAGAATAAGAAGAGCATCCAAAAATCAGAGTCTTTCATTAACTTCATAAAAAATAAATACAGAAATCACTACTAAAAAATTTTCCTTTAACATCATTTTCCTTTATCAGCACTAGAAAAAAAATGGTGAAAAAGGGTACCATTTATCAGTGATTTTTTTTCTAGCATTGATAAAAGGAACCTTTTATCAATGCATTTTTTAGCACTAATAAATGGTTCCCTTTATCAGTGTTTTATTTTTAACACCCACAAACAAATACTTTATCAGCGATTTTTTAGTGCTAATAAAAGTCTAAATAAAATGAAATAAACAAATATATAGATATATAAGGATGATTTTATTAAAAAAAATTAAAAAAATTATTAATTAAATAATTATTGGTAAAAATGGATAAATTGATTATACTATATAAAAATTATCAATACTAATAAATAGTATATATTAAATATATAGATATATGTAAAATGAAAATTAAAAAAAAATATGTAAATTGAGAAAAATATTAAGCATTTTATTAATTAAATAATTATTGATAATATTAATAAATAGTATATTCTATATATATATATATATGAATGTATATAAATATGATTTATATAATACAAAATATTTATAATTTATATTAAAAAGGTATATATTTAGTGAATAATGGTTTATAATTAAAAATTAATACAAATTAAAACTACTAACTAATTGCATCGAGTAATGGAAATAATTAAATGTTGTTTGATTTTTCAATTTGACATAGATCAAACTTATTATATTGATTTCACATATATGTAATTAATGCATTTTTATATACAACGCACACACACAAATATTTTTTGGGGAATTTAATCAATTTATATTATTTATTTTTATTTATTTATTTACTGTGTTTTAACATTTTCAATATGTATACATATTTATTTCAAAATATATCTATTTTATAATGATTTATATTTAATTAATAAAACTTATACAATTTTTAAATTTTGTTAAAGTGTACTCATTTTTAATTATTCAATTTCACTCATTTTTATCATACATTCACTTAAGATTAAATATTCATTAATAATGTTAAAAAAATATTTATCACAAAATATTTATAAATAAATATATTTATAAATGTATATTTACTATTTTTATTCATTTATAATTATAAATAAATCAATAATATTTTCTTAAAAAGTATATATATAATTACAAATAAAATAATTATATATATTTAAATAATAATAAATTTATTTAAATAATGAATATATATACTATACTTATATTTATATTTATTTATTATATATATAAATAAATATATAAATTTATATAAGGATATAAATATTATTTTTTTAAGTATTTATATATTTATAAATAATTAATTATATATTAAATGAATTATAAAATTATTATTATAAGTATTATAATTATATATAATGATTATACTTTTTTATAAGTATTATTTTTTTAAAAAAAATTATTAGAAGTATTTATCAGTGTTTTTTTAGTGGTGGTAAATATGGAGATTTATCAGTGCTAAAAAAGCGATGATAAAAGCAATCTTTATCAGCGCTAATGTTATAGTTCTGATAAAGATGGATTTTATTAGTGTTTTATAAGCACTACAAATCTCTATCTTGATCTGTGATAATTAAGATTTCTGTTATCAGTGCTTCATAACTTAGCACTGATAAAATGTATCTTTATCAGTGCTCTTTTGGAAGTGCTGATAAAAGTATCCTAGTCTATTTTAAGAACCCTAACCATCGCAAACCATTTCAAGATATCTGAATCTCTCTGAAGAATCCACTTGCTATCGAATCTATTTGTTGCCTAATCCAAACTTGAATCTAGGATATAATCAAGGCTACAACTATTTTTGACTATAATCCAAGGCTCGATCTATTCAAGGGTCCAACGAAACCAAGTCTTGAATGAAATCTTGGTTTTTTGATATATCTAATTTCCCTCGGTTATCCACTAAACCTTATCATCCCACATCTGTGTATCCTAGAAACTCTAGTTTTACTATCCTATAAAACAACCCAAAATTCATTGTTTTTTATATATATTGAAGTGTCGTCTTCCCAGATAGCATGTCTCTCTCCTTGGGACAACATTGGTGTTATGAGACTTGAAATATATCAAACTCAATGTTGGTTTATGTTTCTATGAGGTATAATAGGCTCCAAATACCTATATTACATGACATCTACCTCTTTTCCTTCATTAACTTTTGAAAAAATCATCCATATAGCGATCGGTGTTGTCATTGGTTTGGAATATTCCATTACAAATCACTTGGGAACCTCATTTTCATATTTTGATTGAGAAATTAATGTTCTATAATTTCCTTGATTCACATATAAACCAATGAAAATATTTCACCAAACCATATACATCATGATATCATACCTCATATGATCAAAAAAAAATATTAAGCTTTTTCCAATCCAAAAATATTATGTCTTCGACATATATGAGTACCAACATCCTTTGATCATTCCCCTTATTGGTGTAGAGGATGTGATCAAATCTACCTCACTAAAAATAAAGTTTTCTTATGTATTTATCTAACCTTAAATACTATGTTCTCAATTATTTCATTATATTATACAAATTATTCTTTAACTAGTACAAATGTATCTCATTTTAGGCCATTATAAACCCATATGGTTTCCCAATGTATACTCCCCACTTAAGAACTCCATTGAGGAACATAGATTTGAAATCCATCTGGTATACTTTTAACTATATTTCCAATAAAATATAAAATAAAATTTAAATAGTTTTCAAATGGGTTATGGGACTAAATTTCATAAATATAAATTACTTTGATCTTGGAGTTCCCATTTCACACTATCCATTCTTTATTTTTGATCCACTTTTCCATAGTCAATGAGTTTATTACAGAATACCCACTTTATTCTAGTAACATTTCTATATTCCAACCTTAGAACAATATCTCATTTCAAATTTTTCTTATTTGGTTCAATCTCCTCATGCATATGTTTGATCCAATTATTATCATTGTCAACCTCTCCAAATTATTTAAGCTCAACTCAGGAAAAAAATGAGATTTTCTGTTGAGTTTCACTCCTTCGATTTTTCACCAAAACTGACCTATAACCAATGATATTTTATTCATTTATTTTCTATTTGCTTGTATTTATTTCATTTTATAATACCTCTTATTTTCCTCACCATCAGTGTATTATTTTGAGTCTACCTCAGCTCCAAGTTCTCCCCCCTATACTACTCAATTCAACATTAATTTCCTATAATGTTTCAACACTATTTTAATTGTTAAAAATATCCCCATTCTACTTAGTAAAAAATATCTATAAATTTTATATTTTCATCATAATAACATCTTAACACACCCTTTTCATATCAGTATTTAATTTTCTCATTAACTAATATGATCAATTTTTCAATAACACGAATCAATTTCATCTTTAAAACCAATTACCATAAATTTATATTGACCCCAAAACAAAAAATGGTTCGAAAAGTTTTCTATAACTTTGTAAAAATATATCCATCTTTAAAATGATGGCCCACTCATTAATACTAATTAAAAATCACTTCATTTATTTCACCACACATCTAATAAACACTATGTATGTTTTACTTTAATCAATCTAAAAATAGACCATTCTTTAACATTACCTTTTGGTTCCACCCTTATGAATCTCTAATTATCATCCATATAATTCTCACAAATTGGAGTAATTACCCCTTTTATACAACACAATGGAGTGAAAATATCATCCTCGTCAGTTTCATCTCCCAAACAGTTATTATTCCAATTTTTTTCTTTAGACTGAACCCCAATATCTTTTATGTTTCTTGTAATAATCTGAGAAGTATTCATCATATGGATGACAACTACTTCAAGTATTTCAATCCATATATGTCCATGTCCATAAGAGATGGAGGATGAGTTCCAAACAACAAAATTAAATGATAAATGTTTGGAATATGAGCATATGTGGATGAAAATTGTCTATAACTCTCACCTTTTATGAATTTTGAGGATAAAAACAACCATATTGGAGTAATTATTTTCTTAAATTCAATTAATCATTTTCTTCAAAGCATACATAAATTATTTTGAACAATAAAATGTTGAGTTTCCCTTATTATAATTATCTATATCTTTCACCTTTGATAATGAATATCTTATGTGTATTTATTTGTTTGTTATACAAAATTAATATTTTATGAAACCAATAGGATATATTTAATTTCTCTCAAATGATTCAAAGCTTCAATCCAAGGTATATTATTTTATCCTCATCCTCCTCACTCATTTATTGATTATTTAGTGAAATCTATTTTCTTTTTTTATCATCATTCTTTCTTTACTATCGGTATATCCCTATGGTCAACAATGTTTTCAAAATTAAATAAGTTTCCATATAATTAGTGTAATTTTTCATATTTATGTGTAATTTATTTGTTTTTATAATTTTTCATAGAATAATTATTTTCTTATATAGTTGAATTCTCATTGTTTTTTTCATAGATCTTTTGGGAAGTCATATTTTTATTTCAACTATCTGTAATACTATACAAAATACATAAAATGTTTCTTTCTGCCAATGTTACCATGTTTTCCATTTTCATTGGATTTCTTTGTTGAACTGGCAACATTGCATATTGATTTGATGTTGTGATCCAAAAAACTTTTTCTTTGTTTAAATATAGAATAATATATGAATATCATGTTGCCATTATGGTGACATCTCATGACATAATGGGCACATTAGCTTCCTATTCTATTATGAATTTAAACAATGGGAAAGGTTTTTCAGCTAAGAACATCAATTCAATATGCAGGGTTGGAAGTTCGACATAGAAAGATAATTTAAAAGTTGTAAAATTGACAATTAAGATTTTTTTAAGAATTTAGGATGTGTAGTAATTAGTCTCACCTTAATCAAACACATGGTGTGACCAGTATGATACCAAGTTTTTATTTTTATTTAAAATTGACATTAATTTTTTGTAAAAAAAGAAAACTGACATAATAAAAACTAATAAAACATATTCATATTGCTTTTATACATTATAGAAATGATCTATAAGTCATATGGGACATATAGTAGTCATCTGAAACTCTATTAGATGCATGGTGTGACCGCTATGACACAATGTGTCTGTTATCAGTTTAAAATCATCAATTTATTTCAAAAAATGTCACTCTTTGAAAATAGATCATACTATCTTGAATTTTATTGATAAATTTTTAAATAAATTCATAAGTCATGTTTGATATTTAGGAATCAGTCTCATGTCAAACTGATACATGATGTGATCGGTATGAGTCAAAGTGTGTTTCTCCACCTTAAAATGAAATTTTAGAGAGAAAAAACAAGTGACATACTCCAAACTAAGGAAACGCATTCATATTGTTTTGATAATTTAGTTAAATTATCCATAAGCCATTTTATATGTGTAGGAATTAGCCGCACCTCAATCTAAAACATAGTCTTAATGGTATGACTCCTGGTGCTTCTTTTTATTTAAAATTAACATTAATTTTAGTAAAAATTACAATTAACCTACTCAAAATAGACAAAAACAATCGTATTGTTTTTATACTTTAGTTAAATGATCCAAAATTTATTTTTAATGTGTAGTAATTAGCTACACCTCAATCTATTACATGATGTTCCTGATATGACTCAATGTGTCCGTTATCAGTTTAAAGTCGGCAGTTTAGTTCAAAAAAATTCACTCACTAAAAACTGGGAAAATATGCTCATGTTTTCATAATAATTTATGAAATTTATTCGTAAGTCATTTTTTATGTGTAGGAATCAAACTCATGTCAAACTGATACACGATGTGACCAATATGATGTAAAGTGGTTGTTTCAAGTTTCAAATGACATTTTAGTAAAAAAAAGACAATTGGTGTAATCAAAATCAAGTAAAATCATTTTTATTGTTTTTGATACAGTAAACAAATGATAAATAATATATTTGGTATGTTTATGAATTATCCTCACCTCAATCTATTTTATGGTGTGACCGATATGACTCCAAATGCATCTTTTTATTTAAAATTGATGTCAATTTTACTAAAAACGACAACTGACCTACTCAAAACTGAAAAAACACATTTATATTATTTTGATACTTTAGGTAAATTATTTATAAGTAGTTTTTGATATGTAGGAATCTACCTCACCACAATTTGACACACTATGTGACTGTTATGACTCCAAGTGTTTCTTTGTATTTAAAATTGACATTAATTTTAATAAAAAGGACAACTGACCAATAAAAAAGCAAAAAAAATACATTCGGATTATTTTGATACTTAAATAAAACAATAAATAAGTAATTTTTTACATCTATTAATCATCTTAGCCTCAATCTGATACATGATGTGCTTGTTATGACTCAATTTATCCTTTATCAGTTCAAAATCGATATTTTAGTTCAAAAATATTCACTTGCTAAAAACTGATCAAACATACTTAGATTATCCTAATAATTTAGGACAATGATCCATAATTCATTTGTGACATATATTAATTTATATCACATAGAATCAACATATTATGTTACCAGTATGAGTCAAAGTGCATGTTTCTAGTTTAAAATTACATTTTAGTAAAAAAGACAAGCGATGTACTCAAAATTGAGAAAGCACATTTGAATTGTTTTGATACTTTAGTAAAATGATCCGTAAGTAATTTTAGACATGTATGAATCATATGTGTCTCTATATAATGCATTTTTTAACCAATATGACTCCAAGTGTGTCTTTTCAATAAATAAGTGTCATTTTAGTTTAAAACGTGCATCACATCACCAAAACTGAGAAAACAAACCTAGATTGTTTTATCATCATTCTATCTTCTATTAATTAATTAATGTCCTTATAATTTTTATCTTATACATATTCATTTAATTTTCATAGACATAATTTTTGAATATAAATAAGAAATAGTTTCATGTGCAAGAATCAATCGCAACTCAATCTAATACACAGTGTTCCTGATATGACTCAAGGATAAGTTTAAAATTAACATTTTCTATTAATTTATTTAATTATATTATTACTAACATAAGAATTGTTTTCTTAATTAGATGTTTTTTTCTCGATCATGGGTTAGGATCAAAATACAGAGGAATACTGTAGTTTTTGAATGTATGTAATAATATGTACTTAGGTAATTCTATAAACCAATGTTTGAAATGTCTAAAATATAGTGTTTTTTTCTTGAATTTGTGTTTTAAATTTTATTTCATTTAAATTATGTATTCATACTTTATTTTTATGATTTAATGGTGTTTTTGGTTCTATGGTGTGCTATTACAACACACTGCACTGATGTTGTAGTGTTTTGTTGCAGCATATTGTAGTATACCCCTTTATCGTCACTTCTAGAATCATTGATAAAATGGTACTTTGTTAGTGTTTCTAAAATCATTGATAAACTATAAATTTATCAATGAATTTTTAGAACTGATAAAATACTAGGGGTTTTAATCTCACTCTAGTAGTCAGTGCTTCTCTAGCGCTGATAAAGGCTGTTTCTAGCACTATAAAAGGCCTATTTTATAGTAGTGAATAGTAGTTCATTACAGTTTATGATCTATTAATTACACCATTTGATCAGTAAATTATCTATATTCCATTATTTTATATTGTATTTCATCTTAAACCACAACTTCAGTTACCTAAACAGGGCATAACCTCTTATCTCTACCAATAACATCTGCTTCTCCACTCATGGAATTTTTAGGAAACTTGTGGAGTTCCACTAGTATTACTTTAGATATTCTCAAATATTCATTGAGATATCTTACCAAAGTTTTCTCTTCATTGTCCAAAATTTTATTTTATTATACTTACTCTACTTAATAAAGTGTATCTTTAAGTACAACAACTATGAGACTCAAATAATGAACCATTAATTCTACCCCAAAGAGGCACAATTGAGACATCTAATCATTCTCTCATTCATGGATGATTTCCTGCACCTTGGAATGGATGGTCCAATTATCATACCCACCATATCATAATATTGTTAACATGTATAAGTGAATATATAATTTCTTACATATAACCCCATGGTAGTTTTTTAGAACAGCTTCTAGATATCATTACACAAAACTACCATAATGTGCGTCGAATGTTGAAAAAATTTGGGTCTAACTCAAAATCTTCTTCTAAGACTAAAACACATTTTGTGGTCATTTTATTAAAAGGGAGAATATATTCATCAAACCTTGATATTATTTTCATCAAAATACACCCAATATATATGTTCTCTAGTATCTAAAGTGTTGAGATGATATCTTCCTCAAATCATCCCTCCACTTTTGATGGTGTTACTGTAAGTGCATGGAGAGTACATATAAAGGATATATTCCCTAAAATATGATATATATATATATATATATATGAAAATATCATGTGATTTGATTAGGAATATACTATGGAATAAAATAATATTTCATAACATTGCCTCACCTATATCATATTATACTATTTAGGGGTATCATATTGCATAGTTACATGCTACTGTCATGCAAGTCATATTGTATGACTTACCATATCTTAAATCATGTCATGAGATACCACTAACTTTTATTGTTAGTTAACATTTAAATTAGTTTTCCACATATGATATCAAAAAATATTCATTCCACGAGGTGAAACACGTAGGAGTTTATTTATATAAGATATACACGGCATGGATGTAGCATTTAGTCACATGTTATAACTCATAAGTAAATGCAGCAACACTTGAGGAGTATACTAAAGGATATATAAGAAGTAATTTCCCATTTTATAAGTGTGTATACATGCTTGAACCCATGATTGATACTCTATGTTTCCTAAAGCTCGCACCTCTTCCTTTTTCCTGCATGAGGTACTAGCACACCATGATAAGAAGAGCACTCTTATACATAGAATAGTTGATTTAGGTGAAACCAATGGATACACTATATATGTAAGTAACATTTAAATATACCTTAGTTATTTACAACATGAATAGAAAAATGGGTGTTTTGTGGTCATTTCGGATAAGGTACACATGCCAGTTTCTTCACTTCCACTTTACATATCTTTTAGATATCTTTTATAGATATTTTGGTTAAAATTATTTTAAATAGTTTAACTACATTGCTTAAATATTATTAGATCCCCATGAATCCCATCAATGGTATTAGAGATTTCTAGTAATTTAGATTTTTTAAATCATTTTAAAAATAAATATTATATTTTTCGTGTTTCATATTGTATCAGTAGTGGTAAAATATGAAATATAATTTTTTCTCTAGTTTTTTGTATCGCATCACATGATATAAGATATTATAAGCGATGACACATTTAGAATATATTGGTTTTTTCTTTTCATATCTTACGATGTCAAGATATCGTAAAATATAATTTCTCACTACATAATTGAAAAAACAGTATATCATATCACAAATATGAATACCATGTATATCATAAAATACAATATGTGATGCCATAAAGAACATCTATACTATCAGTTATAAAAAGTAACTGATAGAGTGTGTGATTATTTTTTCAATAATCAATTATGATTATCTCTATAAAATTGTATATGATTCTAAATCTTATCCATTAACACTACTAGTATCATAAAATATGATTGATTGAGAAAAATTATATTTTTCTCAAAATTAAGTAATGAATAGGATTTTATTATTTATAAAAAATTTATTAATAATTATAAAAAGGTATTTTTGGGTTTTTTTAATTTATAATGTGTTTATAAATTAATTAACTATAAGAATTTTATAATTAATTAATAAATGTTTATGAAAATTTTATTATTAAATATTCTATAAATATAATTATTAATATTAAAAAAAATAAAAAAATTATAAGGAAGATCTTATGGATTTGAAATAAAGTGTTTGTTTAGTAATAATAATGGGTAATTTGTAAAGTTTTTATTAATTAAAAAATAAATAAAAATAGAAAGTTTTTATATTTTAATTGATTATTTTTCATAATTAATTATATTGAATTTTTAAAATTAAATCCTTATTTTAAAAATCTATTTTTACCTAATAAATATTAGTTATAGTTATTTATTTTATCGTGGTTTAAATAATTTTGGGAATGTGATATTTATATCATGTAAATATTTAATATAGTAGAGATTGGATTGTAAAATTTTTATAATTCATAAAATATTAAATATTTAATGTAAAATTGCATATAATGAATAATATGAAGGATTTTATATTATGTAATGTATATAAATTTTTTATATTCAAAATTATATAATGTTCATAATGAATAACTAAAATTACAAAGTGTCCAAAATTAGATATATTTTATGAATTAATCACAAATGATTATCTCATGTTTATATTTATTAAGTGTTCATTTATATAAATATTATTCCATTGATTATTATTCATGGATATAAATTTTTATATATTATAAATAATTGTATGATTTATTTTAAGTTATTAAACTACTTATTAGAAATTCTCATGCCTTGCATTACATGTTATGTATGATTACATAATATTTAGTTTCCATCTACCATGATATCAATTTTTAATGAAGTTATTTTCCAAAATTTAGTTACTAAATATAGCTCATGAATATTTGGTGTTATAGTTGTAATAAATTAAATTCTCTCATGATAAAAGTGTCCCTAGGTAGAGGGAATCTGGGTTAGACTTCTCATTGTCGTAGAGTCTAATTAATTATTCTAGGAAGGTTTGGGTTGGTTATTTATAACTCTAAAAATATTCTTGTGAAAATTTTAAATCTCTTGTAATGACAAACCTTTATATGAATAGTGTATGTATCTTATGAATTAGATGAAATAAGATATGTATAAATATTTTTGGAATCTATTTTGATGAGATTAACACAAATTGTGGGTTGTGTAAAGTGTTAAACATTAATATGGTGTGAACATATTTATTTGGTGTATGAAAGTGGATTCCAAAACTATATCATTAAAATAATAGATATATAATTAGAATAATGTGAAATATAATGGTGATATTAAAACCCATTCTAAATATTAAGTGTCATATTCCCTCTAAAGAGACACTTTTCAAGACCAGGATAATCTAGTGGGATTTTTCATGCTAAACTTGTATACCCCTTATTTATTTTATGTATGGAAATAAAGTGATGGGTTACCCTAATAGGATTAGGTTCCTATTTATATCATTATTGGGTTTTTAATTAGTTGGGAGACCCTGATAGTATTATGTTACCATAGGAATAGAGTTGGGCTTATCCACATGATGAATTGGAAAAATATTTTTATTTGTGGATATCTAAGTGTAATATATGATATTATTGGCATGATACCACACCTAAATAGCTCTATAATTGAATAAGTTCTCAAGAAACTTAGATATTAGTGAAATTTGGATCATGGCCAACTAATGGGTATGATGAATTTTAAAGGGTTCATTATTTTAGTGGGATCCTGTATATAAAATTCTTTATTTAATGGTAATAAAACATGATAATAATATGATAAAATATTTTATAATAGATAATATAATCATCATAATCAAACATAACTTTGAAATCGATCCAATAATAAAGATAATCTTAATATATCTATGTTTTATACTAGTAACTTAAAAAAAAGTTCTTAATTATAAGAAAAAAAATCTATGTGTTATAGAAATTCTTTTATATATACCCAAGCGATGGAGTTGTTTAATAGGTGAATCTAGATGCTTATGAAAATCATATAATGAATCACTTCAGGTTTCAAAGGAATTGGATTCCAAATTAACTAGTCTCATATAAACAATGTGATTTTGTATGTCAATGATACTCAATATAATTTAGAATTATACTTTATTGGTGATACTAGAGGATTCCTTAAGTTTTGTTATATTTTAGTAATTCATACTATTTGTATCTATAGAAATTTTCCAATTATATGATTAAGTTCAAGATAATTCTACCTAACATTCTCAAATTGTTTTTAATACATGAACTAGGTATGTGAGATCTAGGTTCTAGTTTTTTTATAGAATAAGTGAGTTAATGTAAAAAATTAATGAATAAAAGTTAGTTATAGATTCCAATGTTGTTTCTTTTATTATCTAGTAAATTTCATTAAAACATAAAGGTTTTATCATGAACAAGGAGTAATGGTTTCATAAGATGGAAATGTTTAAGATTCCTAAAGGGGTTTTAGAAACACTATGTAATTTCCATGTGAGGTTTCCCAGTTATAGAAATAAATTCATTGGTTTTAAAGTTTATATGATACCAAATTTATACATTATAATTATATTAAATATATAGTATTTAAAAAAGGAAAGTAAGAATTCATCAGGATTATAGTGTGTATTCATATGATGAAGCAAAGAGTTTCTACATCAAATATTTTACTGTAAATAAATTATTATGCTCAAATTGATTTTAGTAAAGAATTTTTATATTAATTTAATTTATCTTATATGAAAAGAGAAATATTTCATTAATAAATAGTTGTTGTGAAAAAAGTGATATAATTAAAAGTATACATATATTTTATGATTTATTAGACTCTATATTTTTTTTAAATGAGGCAAGGATAAAAAATATCCTGGATAAAATATTTATTAAAATGTTTATTAAAATATGAAGGAATATGTTCATTCCACCATTTGGTGGAATTTTATTATAAATACTCTTCTATTTAATGTAAAATACCTATAAGAACATATAATGTCATATATGATATATAAACAATATTATATTTGTTAATATTCCTTCTAAAATGAAGTAAGTGTTGTTTTCCAAAGTAGAAATAATTTTATATACCTTATTATGAAATTTTAAATAGTTTGTAGTGTCTAAGAAGCTAGTGGGGGTATTTTTGAACTTAGATAAGTTAAACGTTACAAATAAAAGATTATACAAGTCTAAAATTAAAGCAAGTTTCACAAAATATCCTAATGAGTTTTGATATGTGATAGTAATGAAAAATGTTAAATGTTAAATTTAGTTACCATGATAAAGTGAATATTATTCTTTCTTAAAGGATTATACCAGTCAAAATATAGAGTGAATTTCACTTTATATCATAAAAGTGTTCAAATTTATGGTTGTAAAAAAATTAAGGAGTTATATATATTTAAAATAGAAAAGTTAATGTCACTTTATTCTAAAGGGGTTTAGGATGTCGACTAGTAAGTAATAATATAATTAGTTATAATAATTATAAACAAAATTTGAAAAATTTTACTTTAAATACTTATATAGATGAATATGTTAATATAATGATGTTCTAAGTAGTCAATAGGAGTCAATATCAAAACATTTGATGTTGGGAAGTTAATTAATTTGAAATTGTTCATGCAGTTAAACATTAGATAATTATAGTAATTATTCTAATATTAATTATCCATATATTTTACTCACAATATAATTTATTGGGATGGTTTTATTAGATAGCCACACTAATATTTGGCAGTAATTATGTATTGATTCATTATGTTAAAAAATCCTAGAAAATATAATAAACACAAGGTTGATCTGGCAGTCTATCTTATATGATTCGTTACATAGGTTTTTATGATGGGTTTTTAAAATAATATTTAAAAAAATTATAGATATAATTTGTAAAATATAAAATTAAATTTACAATTTTTCATTATTTCAAATTGGTTTTATAAATGTATATATTTATATACATTTCATGAAATGTAATGATTATTAACCACTCAAAGTAATACATTGAGTTATCCCAAAAAAATGTTTATCATGGAGTATTACAGGTTATGATTAATTTTCAAGGTTATCATGAGTAGGATTATTTTATGAGATATAGAAAATTTTCACAATTCACAAAAAAAAATGTGTTTTAGATGTGTATAGCCTACAAAGTTTCCACATGAAGTGTCGTACACTATCTTTTGTATACTAGTGGTGTGTAGATCATATAGGAGACAAAATCACATAAAGTTAGAGAGATTAATATCATGATAACCCTCTTAAATTGATACTATTATTAACCAAGTATTGAGTCTTAGAAAATTTGGGGTGATTGGGTATGTTGTTGATTATGTCATCGGTTGGAAATCAACAAAAACAGGATTTTTCCTCTTTATGGCTAGTATGGAATTTCGGCCCTCAATTGAAATAGACTGAGGAGTTTAGTATGTACCTAGATAGTTCATATTATGTGTTTATATATATTAATTAGGGATATGTGATGTGCTCATCTGTAAATGTGAATGATGTAATTCCTTGGCTGAGGCTGCCCGAGTGGGGACACCAAATAACCTCGAGAGTGCATCCCTATACACTAGAGGCTTCCGAATAGAGGTGTGGGAAAAATATAGTCATGGGGAGACTAATCCATCTCAAAAAACCCAACATAAATAAAAAAGGTTCTAAAATGGTCCGCATGGTCCAAAATATAAATTTATTAAAAAATATATATGATGTAGTAAACAAAACAATTCAGTAATAAAAAATAACATGGAATAAAACCTGCTAAAAATGAATCTAATAAATAACTAAAACTACATGTATATTGAACTATAATGACTCAAATTCCTATATTATTTAATTATTGTCCTCTAAAACATATTAAACCTATACCAAGAGTCCATTTCCAAGCGGTACTTATGTCCTGAGTGAAAATAGAAATGTATACTTATGTACATCAAACCACATGTTGTGTATGTAGGTAGGGGTTGATTCTTGTGGTCTAGTTGGAATCCCTAATTCATCAAAAATATTGAGTTTTTCTAGGATCAAATGTATGTGCATCAAACACATATAAATAGTTTAATTCATGTTAGTGAAACACACATGTTTGGAAATATAACACAATTCACAAACAATCACACAATTTAGGTCATCGTGTACTAACCAGATCACCACAAAACATGACTATACCTAATTTGGATTCATTATATAAGGAACAAATCACCTCAAACCAAACTGAAACTATACTCAATAATTTTAGATAGGTTTTCAATTGAATATGTCTAAACCACACCTAAAGACTCTTAGTGGGGTTTCTTCCAAACTATGACCATTTACTCAAAGGAAAAGGCCACAATCATATATCTACAAGCCTTGACCCAAACCTTATCACTCAAGGGTGGTCCATCATCCATGTGTCCTATTATCCATGACCAAGCCTCTAGGGTAGTTCTTAACCCAATCCTACTAAGGAAAGGTCATATCTATGCACACTAAACCCCACCCCATTTGAAAAGGTCCTCAAACCTATACCCTCAATAGGGGATGACCATCAAACCAATAGATCCACATAGACTTTAGGGAGGTCATCACAATCACACTGGCCTACACTTAGAGACTCTGGGGAGTCCATAGTAGGAACATTGGCCCATCCACGCAGACTCAGGGGGATACCACATCAAGTGCACCATCCAATCCCCGTAGTCTCTCGGGAGGCCACAGTAAATCACACATAGGAAATAGAAAAAAGAGAAGATAGCATGTCTCACATCTCACCAGCACATCACTATGGTATTATCCCATTGGGACATAGTCTTATGTCTTGAATACATTTGAGAACCCTATTGACCTTAAAGGTGTTTTTTTCATCCATCAAGACCATACATCACCTTGATTATATATAAAAGTTCCCATAAGGATACACACACCACCAAAATCATCTTGTAAATAGGTTATCATATAGATACTAACACAAAACCCATTACCATCACACTAGGGAACACAATAAATAATCACCAAAAATAAACAATCTTAGAAAAATAATGCATCACCCTTAGGAGGGCAAATGGTCTAATTTACTTTCAAACCATTCCCTTAGGTATTACATTAAAACCCAATTCAAATATCTATTAAAAACCATTTAAAAATTCATCATATGTTTCTTTGCTCAAACAAATACCTTGGCCGAAATCCGATCAAGTTCCAAATCCTTTTTTAAATTCTATTTCAAAAACCATTTTCAAATCACCACTTTTTAATGAAATTCCATTTTATACAAACCAAATTTTCAAAATCAATTTTACATTGAACCATTTTCTCTTTGAAATCCAAGGAATCACACCAAAAAATCCATAACGAGGGATACCATAACTCATTATACTAAGGTTCCACCATCAAACTATTTATGGTCCATGTTGACTATTAAGAAGATGTGAGCATGTATGAATAATATGGGACAAATTACACAATATATGAAGCCTTTATTAATATATAATAATGAATCACAAAAAAATAAAATCACTAACTAACCAAGAGACTCAAATAATTTCAAGGCCACCACCCATAATAGATGAGCTGATAAACCCACCCAATATTGTATCTACTTCTATCGAGTCCATGATCACCTTTATAATCAAACAATATCACTTAATTAATTCATTCATTAATTTAAACTAAAAAATCCAACATGGATTAATAATGATAAAACTCATCAGAAAATCCAATGATCCCAAAATATTGAGAAACTAGGTAAAATCCACTCCCAATGAACCCTTGAATCCAAAAACAAAAAATATCATATTTTAATACAAAAAACCAAGTCCAAATTCTCATAAACTCACCATAAATCCCAAATAAATATGTATCACAACATAAATTGAAAAATGGAGAATGGTTTCAAGTTTATGGCGTATATATATTCCCTCTACAAAATGAATACTAGGTTCCATTTTGAAACAACAGTTTCACCATGATCTAGTGAAAATGTCCATCCTAAAACCATAGATGATGAACCAAAATCAAGAGGTAGTATAGGGAAGGAACAAATGATATGAGAATATATCATACCAAGATCTGGTGTAAAAAACCTCCAAGAACCTATCTGGGTCAATGGAGAAGGAATGAAGGATAAGGGATTCAACCATCCCTTTGGCACGCAGTCATCTGAACAAAAACCCTCAAGGGGTTTCTATCTTTGATACACTTTTTGTATTTTTAAAAACCTTGACGGCATGGTTAAATCCATGAACTATAATATCACACCAATAATTTTTTAGGCAATGGTGCACATAGACCTCTCATGGATTGAAAGAACCCCCATGAACATCTTTCATGACATGAATGACCCAAAAACACCATTCAAGTTTTGATTGTCTCATTCATACCAAGAATGTCCCTAAGCTTCATTTTTTTGCTTCCTAACAACCCGACCACCCATATGACACCCTCCGGACACCCAAGACACAAACTGAGAATTAAACCATGTCTAAAAACACATATTATGCACATTAAAATTCTTTCAAACCTAAATTAATATCTAGTTATCAATTTTATACCTTCACAAAATGAAAATTTTAAATTACCTCAGGAATTTACAACCCATAAAGATGAAAATAGCTAAAAACTCTCTACCATAATACTTCTTTTCCTTAATAAGTTGTGTAAGTTATCCAAACATTAAACCCAATATATTTTGGTTTTCAAAACACCACTAATTATCTATGTTTCATCTCCCAATTCTGAAAAATATTCGACAACGCAACTCCAAACACCGGCTATATAGGCTCTCGTTAAAAATGCCTGGTTTTATCCTTGAATATCATCAGCCACATACCAAATGAAACTCCCAATGTAGCTTCCAACTCACCACATAAAATTTTATGAAACAGTTCCATCTATTTTTTTCCCGACCAAATTTCTCTAAAATATCTTGGAATCACCCACAAATGCATTACCAGATCACCCAAAAACAATACCTAAACTCTAATAGGGATTTTGCATCATCCAAACATCCACACAGACACCCGAACTCGACACTTGGTGTAATTTTGTGAATGGTTTCACAAATTACCACATATAACATTTTACTATACCCCAAGAATCAATTCATTATAAATCTTACTCACCCAATGATCATGTAAAATCTAACTTAAAGACCAATACTAATGCATTGACTCCAACCACTAATCCTGAGTTTATTGCTACACACAAACATCATCTAACACTAAATCAAAATATCTAAAATGGTATTCTCTATGGAACTCGATGAACCAAACACACCCACACCCTAAATTTTTTGACTCATGCTCCCGAGTCTCCTCCTGATTATGTCCTTGTTTTCAGAATATCCATTCATGAGTCTCTACTTATCCTTGTTTCAGTCTAAAAACCATATTAGACACTCCCAAATGACACTTCACCATATTTTTTCTTATAATTTTCCCCCTAAATTATTCCATAAACTATAGTTCATCCCTAAAAAATCTCATGAATCATGGTTCACCCCATGAATCATGTCATGAGTCATGCCATCTCACACTAGATCACCAAAAATGAAACACATATTAATAACACCATGACATTTCTCAATTTCCAATGTCAATCATGAAACACCAAAGTGTCAAAAGTCGACTCATCCTAAGGCTCATAGTTCTCCCCACCATATAAAATTGTAATTAATAGTTTATTTTAGCTAATAGTGCTTACCAATATAGAAATATACTATCAAAAACTCCTTAAGTAGTTTAAACCAAAAAGGAATCAAAATAAACATTAGAGATCCCATCCATGAACCCACTATAACCCATCTGGATAACTAACCCCAACATCAAACATCCCTAATCCCACTATAAGAAAAAAACTAAAAAAACCATGGTGTAACTTCCAAACATTCAATCTAATACCTAGGTCTCTACCATTCAACCACCAAAAACTAGTAAAATAGTTGTAATGTCCTAACAAAAAAGTCACTAAATCATTCCCCAAGATGGTGGGTCACATAGCCTCAATAATGCCTCCTCATATTCCAAAGTATATTGACTGGTATAAAGGGAATGGGGTATATCTATGTGGGGTTTTTTTCTCTCATATCGGAGTGTATAATAAGGGTATTATCCACAATAGTCAATAGTAGAAGTAGATAAATAACTGACATGAGACATTCATAAGCACGTAATAGAAAATAAACAATGAAAAAAAATATTATGTTCAAATTAATGATTCATTTTTATAAAAATATGGAAAATAGTTATACATTCATCCAATACAATACATTTGTAAAAAGGTACAAAAATAAAAAAAAGGATTATCCCCGGATAGCATCATGAGCCTACCTCGATCTTGTGCTACTCTACTCCTATGAAAAAATAAAAAAATAAAGTATCTTATAGCGGGATCCTGCCCTAGTCCCTACCTACATCCAAGAAGTATGTCCGAGTACCCAAACACATCCATAACAGGGTGTGCGATAAAACTCAGTAGGCCACCACCAAAGGTGTCTATAAGAAATATAGTATGTGCGATATAAACAAAAGTAGTTTGAAATATATCACAGCTATAATAGTACTGTAAATAAAGTACCAATGTATAATGATATTTTATAGAAAAACATGTATCCCTTTGAAATATAGTGAGGCTCTCATAAACAAGGGAAATGGTAAAACAGAAACAATCAAGTGATACTTTCCAATCTTCCCATTGGAGTCAAACACCCATACCAGGTCTATCTGCAAGAATGGAAAAATATCCAAAATGGTTGTTCCATGTAATCAAAGTTAAATATCCACACATTAATTATGTATTATCAACTTCCATATCATTAAGTGTTGGGTCTAAGGTATAGAAGACCAAGGAATCCTCATTGAGTCCCAGGAGAATCTCGATGGAAACTTAGTAAAGAACTAGGTGGAGTTCAAGGAGCATGTCAACAGAGCATTTCTTGTGTGAGTCTAAGAAATTTGGATCCAAGTGGTATCCAGGATTTTGGAATCCTAAGGAATCAGGATCCAAGGTATAAACAACTCCATGCCATCCACTTCTATAATTAATACCCCTAGATTATAAATTTCCATGGAGTCCTATGGAATTAGGATCCAAGTATCTCATCTAAGGAATTCTCTAGAATTTCAATTCATCATTTCAATCTATTCAAAATTTCATTACCATTCACATTCAATGAGTTCATTCAACTTATTTCCAAAATTTCTATTTAAACAATTAAATCAATTCACATCATGTTATCACATCTAAAATTAGGAATAAACTCTCTCCTATAAATTCAATTCAATTCATTCCTTTAATTTACAAATTAATAGGTAAAAACATGGTGATAAAAACCTTAAACAAATCATTTAATTCTTATTATAGATCCCACTAAAATGGGCAAACTCACACACACCCAACAGGGTGGTATAAAAATGAAATATAAAAAGGCACACCCTACGGGTGGACTAGGTTAAGGTGACAACCTCAAAAAATCACAATGGTACTCAAATAGAAACCAAACAGGTTCCAATTAATCCAATTAAAGCATTTAATTAATTATGGGGGAATCGCTGGAAATTCTATCATGTGGAACAATGAAAATGAAGGCTTATAAAACACCAAATTGTAAAGTAAAAGGTATAGATTGCCTACTGTTGGTCCATAGTATATGAATCATCCAGTATAGACATCTGATTCTATTTAGATTAGAAGAAAAAAAAGGTCATTTGAAAATCCAAGAAATAGAGAATATTATCTTTCCCCTAAATAACTCCATTCATATAAAGAAAAATGAAGAATGACACAAGATTAATTAAGAAATAACTAGTGCAGATCCAACGAGATGAACAGTGCTTGAATATGAGTCTAGATGGAGAAATGGTAGTAATGCCTATGATTTATATTTCAAAGGTGCTCCTAACATGAGAGTTATATCCACTGGAGGAATAAAGAAAAAAATATTTAGGTTGTAATAATTTTTATGTGAAAAATATCCTTTCCCACTCTTTTAACTAGGTTATACGGTTGGAAAAATTATTTGCCAACCATGTGTCCTTCTCTATCTAAATTGAGAACTCACATAGTCATGGCGCATTATTAGACAAACTATTCCATGACCATGAATCAAGCCACTATCAAAAACCATAGAACCCCTACATGGGAGGACACCTCAATTTGTAAGGTTTCTTCAAACTGTGTGGCCTCCTCCAACCCTTTTTCCAGCCCTGCATGGTTACTCCAAACTGTGCAGCTTGGGCCACACAGTTTCTATAAACTATGTGGCCTAGCTATTTTCCTCTAAATATTGGGCTCTGAGCTTCGAATAAGCCCCATACACCACCAAAACTCCCATTATCCCCTTTTTCACTCACATTAGGTCAAAACCAAGGAGTTAAAGTGAAAAAAAATATATGTACCACATAGGAAAACCTAGGATTTTAAAATATTCCCCCATTAAAGTAATTCTACCCCAAATTTTCCTTCTAATGGTGGTCAAGAATATCCTGAGAATAACTATGACCACTGAGCACATACTTCGGCCTCCCACTTTCAAGTCTCATTCTATAAAAGGTCATGCTTCCATAGCACCCATACTAGAGGAACTGACCAACCTCATAAAACCTTCATGATCTTATCAATAATACTAATAGGATAATCCTAAAAGGACACATCAACCTATAGCATAGCCTCATCTGAATATAGAGTGTGATACATATCTAAGTGATAATGGTATAGCTGAGATTCATTGAAGATGTCATTCATGGATCGGTACCTCTAAGGTAACTACAACCGATAGGCTATTTGATCAACTCTCTCTAGAATCTTGAACAGCCCAACATATCGAACTAAAAGATTACTCTGCCACCCAATTTGTATGTGTCCTATCCTCGGTGAGATATGTAAGACGACCCAATACCTGACCTCAAACTATAGAGGTTGTTGATGGAAATCAGCATAAGATTTCTTTCTAGACTATGTGGTAAAGATCCATTTCCAAATCAACAGAACATGCTCTAAAGTCACCTGAATGAGATAAGGTCCAAGAAACACTGCCTCACCTATTTTTAGATATCATAGGGGATATCAATATGGACTACCATACAAATCCTCATAAGTTTCCATATATATTATTTCCTGATAGCTATTTTTTAGGCAAACTAAACTTGGGATATATGCCTCTCCCAACATCTCCCAAAATCAAGGATTCATGTTCATAGAATATCCTCAAAAACCTATATAGTTCACTCTAACTAGATATCAATATGAGGATGGTATGTCGTTTTTAGAAGAACCTGTGTAACAAATTCCCTTAGTAAACTCTTCTAGAAACAAGATGTAAATCGGGTGTCCCTATCTAATACAATGGTCTACGGAACCCTGTGAAGTCATAAATTCTCACAGATATACAACCTCCTAATATCATCTTCTGAGAAGGTCTCCCTGGTCGGTAATAAATAAGTGACCTTTGTGATCTTATCCACAAAAACCCATATATCATGACTACCATGAGGTAACCCCAGAAAACTGGTCAAAACATACATAGCAACATCATTCCATTTCTACTCGAGAATAGGTAACTACTGTAAATCCTAGCTGGTCATTGTTTTCATACCTTCACCTATTGATAGGTGGAACACCTTGTAGAAAAAATGGAAACCTCATGTTTCATCATCGACCACAAGTATTGATGGAACAAGTCATGATAGATATTGGTAATGTCAGGATATACTTCCCAAAATAAGGCATGAAACTCCTATATCATCTCCTCATGTATTTATAATAGTACCCATACATGACCATGAATATGCATAATTTCATTCATGCCTACATTCTAACCATGAGGTGGGTCTTGACCTGCCACACTCTCCCATTGTACTAGGCCCTCGAAACCTGATAACTATATCATCCTCACTTTATCTAGTAGAGTGTATTTTACTACCATGGATGAGAGAAAATTCTTACCCTTACCATCTTGCACCTCCAAGTTCATCTCAAAGAATAAGGTCATAAGTTTCTACTCGCTACTAGCCTTCTCAACTTTATGTATCTGAGCCCTCCTACTCAGTGCATCTGTTACTTCATTCCCCTTTCTAGACATATAGGAAAGATCTAAGTCAAGACACTATAGGTACTCAACCCACCTTCATTTCCACTAATTCAATTCATGTTGTGTAAATATATACTTGAGGATTTTGTGGTCTGTTTACACCATAAAATGATCTCCCAGTAAATAGTGACTTCAATGGTGCAAGTCATGTACAATAGCAACTAACTTGAGATCATTTTTTGGGTAGTTCCTCTCATGTGGCCTCAACTAACAAGACTCATATTCCATGACTCACTCTTCCTTCATCATAACTTCTCCTAGGATGATACCTAATGAATCACAATCCACAATGTATCTTATTCCTATATTTGACTAAATCAGGACTAATACTGAAGTCAGTCACCCTTTCATCTCCTAAAAGGTTTTCCCATAGGAATATATCCATACATACTGCAAAACCTTCTTATTAAATCCCATAAAAGGTTCTTCTAATAATGATAATGCCTATATGATACTTCTATAATATATACATATCCTCAAGAAACTCTATATGTAAAATATATTCTTGGGATGATCCTAGGAAACTATATCTCTCACCTTCTCAAGGTCAAATGATACTCCTAAATCTAAGATAATATAACATAGGAAGTGAATCTAATTTGTCCAGAAGTGGCACTTTGTGATCTGATCATATAAATGTTTCTTTCTCAGTGTATCAAAAATGATATCAAGATGTTTGGAATGGTCGTGTCGATTGTGAGAATACATAATGATATCATCCATGAATAGCACTATAAATGAGTCCATATAAGGATGGAAAAATCGATTCATCATCCCCATGAAAAATATTAGAACATTTATGAGACTTAATGGAAAAACTAGATACTTGTATAGATCGTACCTGGTACTAAAAGTTGTATGATGTATGTCTATAGGTTGAATATGCACCCGGTGGTAACCTGATCTCAAATAAATCTTTAAGAAAATACAACCTCCCCGAAGTTGGTTGAAGAGATCATATATCCATGGTAAGGGATACTAATTCTTAACCATAAGATAGTTCAATTTATGATAGTCCACACATATCTTGAGGGTACTACCCACCTTTTTTGCAGAAAAGGACTAGCAAATCACATTGATAAGTACTAGGTTATATAAACCCATTTGCCTCTAATTCCACTAACTGCCACTTGAGATCCTTAAACACCATAGTATCCATCTTGTAGGGATTAATGGATACCCGTATAACTCCTGGAACTATCTTTATAGATAACTCCACCACTCTCTCTGGAGGTAAACCAAAAAATCCATCCGAGAAAACAACACTAAAATGATCTACCACAAGAGAGAAATATCTCTAATGTGATCCTCGATCATATAATTATAAAAAATTATTCTATTCTATCATCCCTAATAGACCATGATACTTCATTCTAGATCAACCTACCTAGAAATATCATTCACCGATGTGAATAAAAACACCTACCTCTAGTAATGTGAAGGTCACCCTTCAGAGATAATAGTCTAAATGGGTTCGATAAGAAACTTTCCATTCCATCCTGAGTATGATTTCAAACCTAGTCATCTTGAGGATAAAAATATTCCATACGAAGTCACACCCATCTATCTCAAGGGGCAATTTTTGCACTAGTTTATACCCTCTATTATGATCCCCAATAAAGTGTTCAACATCATAACTCAATTAGAAAACAAAAAAATGTGTCCAAGAATCTCCAAAATATGAGCAGAGATAAAGCTATGAGATGCACCTATATATAAAAGATAAAAAATAAGAGTAGATTCAACTTAAATAGTACCTCTCACTATAGACAGTGTGGCACTCTTCTCCTCAAGTGTAGGTTGTATAGAATATATCTATCCTGAGTCGCAGCCCTATAAAACAAATTAACTGCCCATAGTTGGCCCACTCTACATTCTAGGTGCAACTGGTTCCTAGCTTCCATGGCTATGACCACCAATTCAACCTGGATGACCAGTACTACTCTAGATCCAAGCCTGACACATAGTAAGGAAACCCTCTTATGAACATTGATTCGGAGTTGATCATCTTCCACTGATAGTTAGAGGGAAGGGCATGTAAAGAAACTGTATGTGGCCAATCATGTTACCAGTTTTTCACTCGACTAAGTCCTGAACACGTTAATTATGAATATTTCTCTATCTACCACACTTTTGAAAGAAGATAGCACTGTCATCACAAATATCCTATCTGAAGATCCCATCACGAGAAGCCTCAAAATGACACTTCCTCCCATAGGAAGTTGAACCACTTGGTCAAGAGGCTACACTTCCATGTTATATGCCCCTAGTTTCACTCAGGCTTTACTTAGTAATAAGTACCCAATTCACTATCTGAGTAATGTTATTTAACTAAAACATGTTGACTAGTGATTGAATGACATTCTGGAGACCTTCCTTGAAATATCTCACCCTCGATGACTCATCAGCAATATAAATTAGTGAAAAATGATTAAACTCTATAAAGTGTGATGAATATTCCATAATGGCCATCACTCCCCACTTAAGACACATAAAATCACAAGCCCTTTTAGTTTATAGGGTCTTAGGGAAAAATTAATTGTAAAACCTATATTGAAAATCCATCCAAACCATATCTCGAAGCGTATCATATAGGATCAAAACATCCCCTCAGTGATTATCTTATCTCGGAAACATATAATTTGTGAGCTTCACTCTCCTCTCATTAGATATCTCTTGATTCTCTAAGATCAAAAAATTAGTCTTAAGACACAACTCAGCAGTCTGTGGAACCTTATCCCCCAAAAATGTGGTAGGGTGATACTGTTGGAACACACGTTTTAGCTCTTCCATAGATGACTAAATTTTTGGTGATCCTAAAATGGTATTCATAAAATGTGTAAAAATCTCATGGAATTGTGCCTCATCACCCATATCAGGTATTAAAACTATTGTTGCAGCTGGCACTATAGGAGGATATATTGGAATCACATGGACCACCACCTTTGAAGCATGGTCGTTGACAACCTCCAAGTGTATGACTAGAGGTCATCATGGTGGAATGTATCTATAATTCCAAACACACACCATATAAAATAATTAGTAGTGACTAATTCACAGATATAAAATTATTGTATAGTTCAAATCATTCTTATAAACAATTTTCACCCCTCATCTTTCTCATAAATCCAAGAATTAGTTAAACAGATACTGCCATAAAAATACAAGAGACATTGCCTACTGCCCACTCTAAAGATGGGTCAAAGAAACGTTCTTTGTTTCACAAAAAAACTTCATTAAAATTTATATTTTTTTCAATTCCTTTTTAAAAGGTTGAAAAAATTGGTTCATCACTTTTGATTCATAAGGTTTCACACACATTATGAATAATGAATAAATATTATTCCTCAATATTGTGAATAACATTTATTCCAATAATTAATGTAAAATTTAATTTAATTGAGATAAATGGAAACACTGAGTGTGTGAAACTCTAGGTTTTTTCATCAGTGTAATTAGGTGGGTTTTCCCAAAGTCCAATATCAGTTATTAGAAACACATAAAGGCACCCATACAAGAAGAATTTAAGGTCAATATGATGATAACCACATACAAATACTCCCTATATAATATAATACCTTTACCATGACATATCATCCAAAATTATTTAGACTCTTGCGATCAACCAATATGCATGATACATCTTTCTATGAATTCCTAAAATGAACCCATCAATATACCTTGATCATGGAATTTAGATCGACAGTTCCATTCCAATCATGTTGTTAAGATATAAATATTCATAAAGATGGATGAGAAAATCATTCCTTAAATAATTTATTAATAGTGTTTCATTTTTTTGGCACCCAACATACACAACATAACCGTGAACATATGTTATCCCAGTTTATGGAAATAAAACTAAATATGTGACTCATGATATGTATTAATAATAATATTAAAGTCTAAATACCATTACGCATGATCGTAGATAAGAATATCTAAGTAAATAAAAACATTTATAATTATTATAGACAAGTATATCCTCATAAACCCTTGTCTTGGAGATTTCAAATTTATAAATTCATGAGATGAAGTCTCAAATTTATACGAGTACTCACACCTAATAGTATTCATTGTCTTTGTCCCATCAAAAAACATCATACGACTATAGGGAATATAGTTTAAGTACATCATTATAGTATTTCATGATTCTCAATATAGTTAGGAAATACAATTAATATTTCAAAGTGAATTATATTAAAGCACATTATCACAATAAATTTACACTGATCAATAATCAATATGTTATAAGGGATTTATTTATATTCATGCATATAAATATAAAGGAAATATAAAGTGCAATGTATTTGGTTTTAGGGTACCAACTCCATAAGACTCCCAATTACACTAGATCCAATAGCTAAATGACTTGTAAGTTATCACATATAAAACATAAATATGCTGAGAATGGCTTTACATATTGGGAATACTCATCTCAATGTCTAGTTTTGGTTGAACAACATGTCTTTATTGTAACTCTATTTTATTTGACCTCATTACCTTAATAAAATTCTTCAAGTAGTAATATACCCAAGTATCCATTTTTTCCCTTGTCATATGTTTGATATCTTGGATAATAGCAGAGTAAAATTTTGTCATAAAATGATACTACTCAAATTATTTTAATATAACTCAAAAGTGAACAAAGCATTTATAAACTAATTTTTATTCTACATTGTAAGTTGTAATGTACTTGGTTATTATAAATATAAAAACACTTGCCTATAATAAGTTTATCATCCATATTACCATAGACTCAATGAAATATTTTGTCAAAAGGTTCTAAATGAAAATTACTAATATATCCTTTGAAACACTAGTATTCTTATTTATACATTTATTAGGAACTCATTCAGTTATAATTTTTCAAGTACTATCAAAGAGTTCTAACAACAAGACTATTAAGTTCCATTGTATTTTTTTGATATCTTTACTTCATGAAATATTAATAAGTAATATCAAACATCTGTACATATAATATCATATCATATAGATTTTTAGAACATAATCCTAGAAAATTCAATTAATAATTTCCTTATGTTACCACACATTATCATGGAAATATTTCATACCATGTGACTTAGGAAATAATTCATTTTTTAATTGATCTATTTTTTATTTTAAATATATTTTCAAAATATAAACTATGACTATATTAAGTATCCTCATAGATCTAAATATGTTGATTTTGTTCCCTAGAAATAGTTTATTATTTTAAGTCATTATTGTAGAAATTTATTTCTTTAGTAATAATAAGATATTAAGACTAACTATCTATTTTCATATGTTATAAATATATCTATCCAGGAAAGAATTAGTGTCCCCACTAACCCTTTGTAGAAACAAGATACTCACTCATTCCAAACAACTATTTTATGATCATTGTGATTGTTTCCATCTATAAATGGATATGTGTATTTTTTTCATATGTTATTGGAATTCATTGTTGTCCCCAACACTTTTGGTTATGTCTTATAGATATATTCAATAGGATATCTAATAAAAAACTAGTTTTGACTTCCAACCACTCAATAAAATGATCATATAATGTTTTCATGACTAGTATAGTTCAAATGGATTTTAGAATGATGATCGAGGTAAAGGTTTTTTCATACACAATGTATTATTTATACTTTTAATAATAAATCCTTATTTATTTGTACTAACTTATACCGGCCATATATGGTTTCTCTTGAATATTAACTTGTAGTATCAAGTCTAGAAACATTTAAAATACGATGCCCCTAAATTTTAGTACTTATATTATATTAATGAATACATACATTCCAATAATAGAATATTTACATTGATTAATTATTTTTAGGATTAATTATTCATATTAAATAAAATTTCACCAGTCTTGGTGACTATAAACTCTCATTTTGGTTTTATCTTCCTATATAGTATATGTATCTTATAAAAACTCATCCCATTGAGCTTAGTGAGGTGTATGTTCTAATGAAAAATCAAATACATCTAGAGGCTAGAATTCATTGATGTCTATCCTACTCCCACAATCTCAAAAATGAGATGTGCTTCCTTTAAAATATAGTTATTATATGCTAATAAGTGATTTTAATACCGTTAGTGGCTATATGATAATTAATTGAGATACACATAGTGTTTTATTTGATGTATTTTTATAGATAAATCAATATTTTAACAAAAGTTTCAAATTAAAAACTAAAATTTGTGCCTAATGGAATTATTGTCATATTATAATTAATATGATATCCATTTTTCAAAATAATTGTCGCATGGTGAGTAATATTTTGGTTATTTATGAAATATTTCTTGCAAGAAATTGTGATCATATGAAATACATATAAGATATTTCATCAATCCCCTTTTACTACCATAAAAATATTGAGGTATATGGTAATGTGAGTTTGGGATTACCTTCACACCATATATAAATTATTGATCAATACTTAGTTATGATACACTATGATAAGCTAGCTTAAAGGATCATGTAACCCTTACCATGTTTAGTTATTTCTTCATTGATAATTCCTAAATTCTATTAAAGGAAACACATGAATTAAATGATCTTAACTCATAGATATGCCTTTAAAATAGTTAAAATAATTTGTTTGAACAAAATATAATAGTTTTATGGCATAGATTTATTTTTAAAGGTTTCTTTATCAAAAACTTTATAGTGAATTAGTTAGTATACCTAGTTTCTTTGCTGAAAAGAGACTAGAACACCCATCTAGATATAAATATTTCGGCAACTATCAGTTATACTGACAAAGAATTATCATTCCATAAGGATTTATCCTAATTATTTTATTTATATCAATCTTTGATTGCTAATTTAGAATATTTGTGACTCAGGAATTAGTGAATTATTTATTGATTATGAAATACCAAAACAACATCTACTTAAAATAAAAAAAACCTCTTATTATGTCTAATTAGATACTTAGATATATTTTGTTGTTACATTTTTTAAAAAATAATAATTTAACTTGAACCTATTGGGAAATCAATAAGTTTTTCACTTATTTATACTAATATAGGAATCAACCTTTATTTTCCTCTTTTAAGAATTCTCCAAACATCTAATAATCTCAATTTTATTTATTTATTACTATGTTTGAATACACATGCATGAAAATATTTTATTTAATACCTAATAAGTGAGAAATAAAAAAAAATTAATGAATATACCTAAAGTAGTAGATTCTGAATTAATTCATTTAATTTTTCCCCTAATTCCCTTTCATGACACTTTATAAGAAAATACTATCTTATTCCATTACATTCCCCTTGATATTTATTTTCTTTGAAGGATATTTTAGATTATACTTTGATATAGTGTCAGTATTGGGTTTTCTAAAATTTTCCCTTCCTCTTGTTCACTATAAAAATAGAGTTTGTTTGATTCCTTTTTCCTTTTCAACTAGGAGAATTAGAGTATAGAGATCTGTAAAATACATATCAATTTTTTTCATAGTAAAATTCACAAAAAAATAGATATTCCTAGAGGGATTAAAACAAGATTAAGATCAGTGAAAAATTAGATAGTTTACACCCTAGAATTTCTAGACACTCAGTGTATCCAATCATTATTGTAATAACCCTAGACCCATACATTGAAATATGGTGCAAAAAAATACACTTTATAAACTCACTTTCATGTTAAAAAAAGAGAACTAATTTTCACTATCCATAATTCTATAATCAAAAAAATGATTGATTCAATTATATATCCAAAATCTTTTTAGGTTTATAGATTTATAGAATTAAGAAAAAAATAATAATTAACAAAACCCATGTAGTTTTCACTGAATGGAAATTTCTTCCACTATACCCAAATTTTATTAATACATAATAAGTCTTAAACATATCCCAAAATTTTCTCCATAAATGATAATAATCTAGATATATCATCTTTATTACTATTCCTTATAACTTGTAGAATGGAAACATTATAAGGGTAAGCTCAAATGCTCAGTAAGGGTATCATATAATGGAAGTTATCATTGAGAGACAAGAATTGAGTTATATGAAAAGAATAAATATCAATGAAATAATTCCATTTATATTATAACATGAGTATAAAATATATCCATGTATAGAATAATAATGTAAATAATCACATGGAAAAAATAACTGATTTCTTAATGACAGAATGCATAATGTCATAAATCATTATTCTACCATCAAGGCCCCATGCCAAGACATCATACATAAATATAAAACGCATATTCCAAACACCAAAGATAATTATTCTATTGAAACCTACAAATGCATTTAGGGGTTTCCTTATATTGGGACTCACATGTCAAATACTATGTCTAATACATTCATCATATAAATAAAATAAATAAAAGTACCATGAATAATTCGCATGCCTTAGTAATAAAAATTCATATTAAAAAACTAATATATGAAATGTCAGTATTTTTATGATATGTAATCAAACTACCTTGATAGTAAAATATAATACATATATAACTAACAAGTATATATACTTTCAATGTCATCCTAATCAATAAATGAACTATCTTTCTTGGTAAACAACATCAAACTAATTTATGTAAAATATGGTATCTACATCGTAAAGAGTAATGGGGATACTACTAAGTAAATAATAGAAATATTGTAGAATACATCCATGATAATAAATAATATGTACATGAATATGAGCACCAATTCATTATAAATTAATATCTTCCAATAAAGACAATTCCTTTGTAAAATAGAGAGGAAAATAGAGGCGAATTTTTTTTAAAAATCCTTTAAATATTTTGTATATTTTTTGAAAAAACATGCTTAAAATTAAATTTTGGAAATAATTTCATGATATTTCAAGAATAAATTTTTAAAAAAATATTTTTAAAATAAATTAATATTGAAAATAAACTATAAAAAAATAATAAAATACGGAGTGAAAGATAAAAAAAATAAGTTGAATGAAATCCATTTTTCAAAAAATTTAACTAAGTAATATCTTTTTATTTTTAAAAATTCATAGGATAATCGGAATAGATATTTCATGGTAAAACTAGGAAAAAATTAAAATTAAGTTAAATAATGAATAATGTCCATGATGGTGGGAAAGTTCATTAATGTAGAAAACATTTTAAAAGAGATTATTTTCAAACTTTTATAAAGAAATTAAAAAATGATTTGTTAGAAAAACATTTAAAATATTACATTTAAAATTTTGATTAGAAAATAAAAGTTGGAATAAATAGACTTTAAGCAATCATTGAACTATATAAAACAAAATTCTTGAAACAAAATAAAGAATATACATATGGAAGAGAATGGTTCCTGGCCAAAAAGTAGAAATGAGGTCATATTTTCATATAAACATTATCTAAATAAGTTTGAGTACCAAATAGAGGTTAAATGGAAATAATACTAAAAAACCCTATATTAAAATAAAAAAATATAGGGTTTAGGAGATAAATAAAATACAATTCCCCCAATGAAAATGTATATATAAATAATCCTAATAAAATGATGGGATTGTAAAATAAACCCTCTCATATTTTGTAGCATTCGAAATAAAAAACCAATGAATTTTAATATTGGATATGATTCTATAGATTCAATGAATTATAAAAAATAATAATTCAAAATATATTCATGGGTTATTAAGTAATCCATATAAAAATATCGTAGTTCACAACATGAAACATGTCACAAAGAATCAAAATTGAGATCACGAACCGTTACAAGTTTTATAACACTTGAATCAAAATATATTAAAAGGTATAACATGAAATATAACTTTAATTTCCATCATTAAATTATTTTAATGATATAATATTTCAAATATTCATAATATACTCCATATAATGGAGATAATTTCCTCACATAAAAAAATTTGAGATGATAAACCCATACAATGGATTCCTGTTTGGTCGAACATGTTCTAAACTCTTGTATAAAAAATTTATATTTATTAATAATATATATTAGATATATATTTATGTCTATATTACTCGATAAAATTTATTCATAACTTATTTTTATCTATTTACTGATAATTTTTTATTAAAATCAAATATTTAGTTTTTTATAGCCATATTTCTCATGAATGTTTTGATTTTACGGTTTTAATGCTTGACCCTTGGTCATGGTTTCATCACATATTCAATATTAATTATTTAATATATATCATATTTATAAATTAAATATACTTTTATAAGAAACTCTATATGGAGGTGAAGAAAAATTAATTATAGCACTTTAAGGAGATGGTGGTCTGTATGTATGCAAAGGTGATGTTTTCATTATTCAATAAATATAAATAAAGCAAGGTATAAAAACATTGTCTTTAAAGAATAATAATTATGTTATAAATAAAATATATATTCCTTAAATACACCTTTATAATAATCCATGTGATTCGATAAAAAAATGAAATACATCTCTTCATTGAGGTGGCAGTTCACATGTACGCATGAGCATTGTTTTCGTTTACTATTAGATGGAAATGAGATATAAAATGTTTGTAAAGTTATCATCACAAAATTTAATTGTATTAATTATATTTATTTCTATATTTTAATATGGTCATAGAATATTTGGGGGAGGTTTAAGATGAAAAAAACTTAAAAAATCTCAGAAAGAACACATACCTCTTCCTTGAATAACCTCCTTTGGAAAACACCATAAGGATTCTTAGATGGGTTTTTAAGAAGAAAAAAACCTATAGGTCTTGTATAATGGTTTTTTAAGTTATTTTATCAGATATAAATCTTACTAAATGATAATTAGGTGTGTGTAAAAGTGAGGATTGAAGGTTCCTATTTATAATTGAGGGGAGTGGACCCATGTAAATACCCTTAAATTTAAAATAATATAAAGTAATTTTCTAGGGGAAGTTTCAACAAATGGAAAAGGATTAAAAAATACTATAAGGTAAGGTGTAAATATAATAAATGACTAGAATTTGAACAATTTTTAGTGATATTTTATATAACAACCCAGACCATTCAAACAAATTATTACATATAAGTAGATGAACCTTCATTATATAACATTTTTATCCATGCTAGAATCATATAGATCTAGTGCATTAGGAAACTTGGAAACCCAAAAAAATGGTTCATAAATGATCTATATCATCTCCCACTAAGTTATTAATAACTCTTCTTATACACATCATTTCTAAAAACATTCTTCATAACCTGGAGAGAGGAAACATGAGAATGGGTGAGATCAGATACTTAGTGAGGGTAAACAAGGTAGATATCAATAGTCACATAAGCATAACATGATAATAAAGGTGTAATAACACAAACATAACATTTTAAATCTATAACCTACATATATTATATCATAATATATATTCATGGCATAAATATCGATAGCCCATGAGACATGAATTATAAAAGAATCAATGAACATAAACCATGAGAGAATAACATTGACATAATACATGGAATCGTCACATAAATATAAACTTATAACATTCTGATCATGTAAAAATAGAAATAGGTTTAGTCATTAGGTTAAGGATGTGAAATAAAGCTCTTTAATAAACTTATGGACAAGAAACTAGGTCCACATAAAATATTATGGACATAAAAGCCAGGTCCACACATAATCCTATGGACCTAAAAACTAGGCTCACACATAAAATTGTGAACATGAAATCATGTTCACACACAACATATTTTCCTCATGAGTTATCCATATTTACCTAATTAATTTTATATAGATATATATCCCACCCATTATACATATGTTTTCCATATGACTATAAAACATTCATCACATCAGATCCAATGAAAATAAATAAGTTTCATAAACATTTTATCTTTTTATCATAAATATAAACCATACAGAGAAATACTATGTATGTTATCCCTAAATAATATCCCTAGTAATTTATAATTAACATAAAAGGATATCATCTTAGTTTTAAAATGATTTTGAAAGATCACTTGAAATAATTCTTGACCAAAATAACTTATCTATTTTAAAATCGCTTCTCTTTTTTAAAAAAAATTATGCACTTATAAATGAAAAAAAATATTTGAAAATATAATTTTAAAAATGTAAAGGAAGTTTAAAATCATTGAGGCATCATGATGGTGAAAAAAATCCAATCATTTTATATAAGTTAAAAAATATTCCTTCTATTTTTTTTTGAAAAGTTACAAAGAACATCGTTTAGAAAATGAAAAAAATATTTCTTTTAATCGCTTTTTAAAAAGTTAAATATGGGTAAAAATAATTTTAAAAAAAATTAGGTTAATATTAAAACCTATTTGAAATAATTTTTAGAAAACATGGAAATGGATGAGAAATATTTTCTTGTTGAAACTAAAATATAATAAATCCTGAATAATGATGATATTGTGAAATAAACTCTTACCTCAAGTATCACCTTCCTTTGTTCATATTAAAACCTTATTTATAATAAATATGGATTTATTATAAATTTATTCAATAACCATATATCTATAATACCATTTATTATTTATTTATAACATCTTATCACCCATTTATTAATAATTTTTTATTAAAATGACTGTTCTGGGTGATAATTACTTCGTTTTCTGTACATGTTTCAGTTTGGTAGTCATGATCCTTCTAATATGATCATGGTACCATAATTTTTAGAATTTCAATCATGTAATAAACATAATATATATTAATTATACAAATATTTATAATCATTCATAATAATTAAAGATAGAAAAATGAATTATATTGTTTATGTAGACGGTAGGTCATACGTATGCATAAACATCGTTTCCATTTTTTACGGATGGAATGAAATAAAGGTAAATAATAATTCACCATTATATAATTATTATTATATCATATATATTCATAAAATTCATCCTTATTACCATTCATTTGAAATATAAATGGAAAATGAATCACATTGCATCATAGATATGGTAGTCCATACGTATGCACGAGTGACGTTATAGTTTCCCAAAAGATTTTATGGAAAATTTTTATACATGATATTATCATTAAATAAGTATAATTATTTCATAAATATAATATATAAAAATTAAAAACATCATAACTCTCATCCATAAAATATGGTGAGGAAAATGAATTGTATCGCTCGGTGGAGACAGTAAGTTGTACGTATGTATGAGCAATACTTTCGCTTATTATTTAATAGGAAAGAAGGTGTATAATGGTGTTTTCATAATAATAATAACATTAAAGAATATTTATGATACTTAATTTATTATTTTATTATTAATATCAATGATTTATATTAGGTAAATAATATTAGAAAAATAAATGGATTGGTTAGAGTGATTACCTCTTCTTTGAAACAACTCCTTTAGATCTCCTCTAAAGGTCTCTAGAATAGGTGTTTTGGGAATTAGAGAACATATATAAGTTATCTAAGTAAGTGGATAATATAATTTGGTAGATTATGGTTTAACTATAAGGCTCAATGGGGTGTAATGAAGTGAGGGGAGAGGTGTCCTTTTAAAATTGATGTGAGGGGAACATTTTGGAATTTATTAAAAGAAATATATAGTAAGACTATTATAGAGACAATCACTTAAAATGGTAATGAATTATATTCTAGGGTATAATATGGTTTAAATATATCAAAAAAATTATATAGGTTTATGTGCTATTTTAAACCTTATCTTTTGGTTTAACCCCTTAATTAACCTATTTTAACATTAACTGTGGAAACATATTTATCACTCTTAAAAGGTTATAATTTTACATATAAGGAAAATACTTATAATAAATGTAAAATGGGTGATATTTTCAGCCATATATTATCCCCTTTTTCATTTTTTATTTTTTTTATTTTTAAATAATTTATCAAAATATTATTTCTATAAAATATAATTATTATCAATTTTTTCATTATTCATTACTCTAATTTTAATAACATAAAACACTTATAATTAGAAAAAAAAATATTTTAACACATCCAAAAGCATTTATGGTCATGTTTAAAATTCTTGTATCACCTTAATTTTATCAAATTATAATTAGTTTAATATTTTTAATATCATTTATTTGATTTTACCATAAATTGAATTATTAATGCATTAGTGTTGTGTAAGTATTTAAGGTAATTATTTGATTCTTAAAATTTATAAATAAATTAAAATAATTAATATAATTTATTTAATAAAAAATTAATATTAATATTCATCTATAATTAATTTTTTCTCTATGTGAACACATAGATGACATTTAAAACTAAGAGAGTGACATTTTTTCTCTTCCTTTGCTTTAAATAATATATAAGTAATTTTAAATGAAAAGTGTCTATTAAAAAATCAAATTAGAGACTAATGTGATAAAGGTAGAATTTTATTTATCCAATAATAATTAATATGAATAAATATTCCCTTATCATTTAGTTTTAACCTAGGTTTGCCTAATTTACATTTTATTGAGGAGATAAATTTTACCACATTTATAATTCATTTTAACTAAAAATAAAAGGAGTATATTTAAAAAAATTCACCTGTTAATTATAAATATAGATACCATTTTTAATTATTTATTTTCTATAATTTTTAGAAATTAATTTTAATATAAATTCATAAAACACAATGAAAAATAGATTTTTGAAAAATACGTTTTAAAGCCCAAAAATGCACTTATACCAAAATCTTGTATAATGATTATTCAAAATAATTTAATTAGATTATATATAATTAAATAATACTTATTTTAATTTTATATAAAATTCATATCATAATGATACTTTATATGAAAATAAAAATAATGGTTTTATAAAAAAACGGTATTTTTAACTATTCACTGAAAAATCAACCTTTTTAGAAAAATACCCAAATTTCACCCAAATATAATTTTTATATGATGTTTTAAAAAATTAAGGTCATTTTATAAAATATATTTTCTATAATTTACAAAAAAATAATTATAATATTTTTTCACAAAAAGCAACAAAAAATCATTTTTTAAGAAAATAATTTTTTGAAAAATAAAATGACTTTACTAAAAATTGAATGATTAATTGCTAATTATTTTTATTGAGGAGAGATTTTTTATATAATTCAAAAAGTATTTAATCACATTCATAAACTTCAATTTAATATCTAGGTAATAACATTAAATTTTGGTCAGAGTGGAGTACTCAAGAAGGGGGTGAATTGAGTATCTATTCAAATTTTAGTTAAAATGATTTCTTAAAAAGTTTCCCCAATAAAAATTAATACAGCCCAGTTAATCATGGTAATACAATTATAATAGTTTGAATTTTCAAATAAACTCTCATAATATTGATTAATTCTCAGTAATATCAATATGAATTATTGATACTACTTTTGAAGCTAATCTAATAAGGCAAAACAATTATAACTTCTATCCAAGACTAACTATCAAAGTAAAATCTAGTGTTTTAATAAATATACAATAAATCAGAGAAAAAATAAATTAAAAGACACAATGGATAAATCAAGTGGTTCAATCTCAAGCCGAGACCTAATACACTCCACTTGGTGATCGCCTGCCACCAAGTAGTTTATATTAATAAACTTGATCCACACCCTGCATAGGGGTAAACAATAGTGCACAGGACAGTCCAGGTCACACGACCTCTTCCACTGTTCTTCAGGGGTATAAACTACCAGGCCACACAAGGAACTCTTCCACACTTATCTATGGGAGTAAACAGATGTAAAAAATATATGAGAGGAAGGATATCTTGTATTCTTGAGTTTAGTATAGGAGACAGTGTATATTTTAATACAGACATACACACACTACTCAAAAGCTAAAAATAGTACACAATAGAGAAAAGATGATGAGATAAGGTTAGAAGTACTCTGAGTTTTATTCTATGAAACTCTAGACTTGTAGGATGATGCAGATGCAAGTATTGAATCCTCTTATGAAAAATAAAGTATCGCAAGTCTACCAGTTCGAAGGTGTAAGCTTTCTAGCTCACGTTCTTCTTGAAAGTGGTATTTTGAAGATGTTTTTGGATATGATCTATGGTAGTCTAGCCTTTGGAATTGAGAGTGCTTCGTGTGTTCTTTAGTTGTTTCTTGTTCTTCGTGTGTTCTTCAGTTGTTTCTTGTTTCATGTATCGGTTCTCTTTTCAAAATGCTTGCACGTCTACTGCTCTAATTCGCATCTCTTTTTTACAGTGCCACATTTTTCTTTTTATTTCGAAGTGCATGTGTTGGAGACGATAGGATTCATGTATTCTGCCTCTCGTACCTCGCACTGTAATGTGACATGTCTACAAAGAAATATTTATTATGTTAGTGCATTTAAATGACACAAATATGACTTTTATAAATTAAATTAAAAATGACAAAATAGATTAAATAACAGTGTCACAGTCTGTCCAGAAATGGTATCACTTGGAAATGGTGTCACCATGAAATGGTGTCACCATGAAATGGTGTCACCATGAAATGGTGTCTTCTTATTTTCCTTTGAGCAGTGATATAGTCATGATGGAATAGTTGTATTGAGATTAGGAACCAGTATAATATATGTGGTGTTAGGATTATAGTGTCTGGTCCTTTTTCAAACTTTGAAGAGTGTCTTAGTAATGGTCGCAAGGAACCGATGTCACAGACTTCATGAGATCTGAAACTGGTTACAATGTCTGAATCACAGTGTCTGGGTCAAGGTGTCTGGTTCATGGTGTCTGGGTCACGGTGTCTGGGTCACGGTGTCTGGGACATGGTGTCTGGGTCACGGTGTCTGGGTCACGGTGTCTGGGTCACGGTGTTTGGGTCATGGTGTTTGGGTCTTTTTTCGAAAAACTAGAACTGGTGGAAGACTCATTTTTTCTCATACTTAGCCAAATATCTGTAAATATTCTTAAGCAGTAATGTTCATAGAATGATTTAGACTTAATCACTCATATAAGAAATCATTATAGAACAATGTTAAATATATTTTACAATAATTATACATGATTTAGGATTAATAGGATTTAGTTGAAGCTTATTTGAATCATAAAGAAACCAACCATCTCTACACATGATTTGAGATAGATTAAACCAGATTAATAATATTTACAGTATTTACAGGATTTGTGATCATTAAAACTTGATTAAAACACAAGGAGTCCAACAATATCCCCCTTTTTGATGACCAAAAATTGTATGATTTAGATATCAGTTCTTAGTGTGCTTTCTCTCTCTTAGGGCCTTAGTGTGTTGTTATTACCCATTTGGTATTATCAAAAATATTACAAGAAATAAAGAGAATAAATGAAATTAAATAAGAGAATAGACAACAATAGTTCACATTGCATTAGATGGAAAGGGATGTGTCATTAAAAGTAGTAGGCATCAAAAATAAAAAACATTCCTATCAAAATACAGGTTTCACTTTTCTTCAGCACTAGCTGCCTTCTCTTTTCCCTTGGAAAAATATCAGAATGAGCCATAGGAGAAGAAGTATAAGTTGAAGAAGGGAGTGACCCAACTGTTATAGAAGGAAGAGGTAGGCCTTTAAAAATAGAAGGTTCCAAAGTAGGTTTGGTGGAATATCGAGGCATGTTTTGGTCAATGATAACCGATCTGATCTGGATCAAAGCCTGAGATATAGACATCGAGATAGATTCAAAGGTAGTGGATGAGGAAGGAGGTAAACTAGACTGCAAGGGTGCAGCTACAGGATCCAGAATACAAATGCTCTACACATGAAGATAGGCATTCAACAACTGAATTAAGTTAGTAATAATCTCACCACCATACTACATTGCCTTCTCAAAATCATCTTTGTTCTCCATAAACTTTTCCAATAGAGAAGTGAAATATTTCAGCTTTTGAACTTGAGTCTTATAGGCATGAGTGATAGGAGGAATTTTCAAATTCTCTACAAGATATTTGAAATGATTGTTTATATCATGCTTATAAAAAATCCTATTAAAGTAGAAATCCACTTTCTCAGTAATTTATTCTTGAGAATCATTTGAAATCATTGAATGAATACTCGCCAAATCAAGTACTATGTCACTATTATTGAAAACTATAGATAGATTCTCCTTATCAAAATCACTTAATGCTGAATGAAGTTCCTCATTAACCACAATTCTAAGAAGATCACTATCAAAGGGTTGAAATGACAGTCCAGAGGAACTAGATGTTCTAACAGCTGAAGTAAGGGACTTGAGATGATTCATAACTTTCTACAGACATACCATGTACTCATCAGTCAGTTTTTTGTGACCAATAACAAGATCATACATCTCTTGGACTATCTGGATGTTTCTATCAGCCACTTTGTCAAATATTGTAGTCAAGTTTGGTTGAATAAAAGATACAAATTTCTATAGAATCTGACAACTAACATCCTCAACAGAATGAGAAACAGGAGCTTATCTTGATTGAAACATATTTTGCATATCTTCAACCATAGCTCGAAGAGACTTCACCTCATCACTAAATTTTTTGTTCTCAATTCTAACCTATTGTATTTCATGAAGCATTTATGGATGAATCTTCCATATTATCTTCTCTAACATCAAAGAAGCATCTCTTTCACTTATATTTGTTACAGGAGTAGGTTGGGTGTTCATGATATTTTCAACACCATCTAGTAAAGTAGATCTAAATGATTTCGAATCACTTTGACTCATTAAAGTAGGAGGTTCTAGTGAAGGTTCAGGAACAGAACTGAGATAGTCTCAGGTTCCTTGGAAGAGATTACCTCTAGAGCAGAGACCGCTTTCAATTGAAACATAGTAGACAGGTCTATGCCTTTAACCGAGGCTTACTAGGTATCATCCATATAAAATTATCTAGGGAACTTATACCAGGTATCCACAGTGCTTTGATCAATAGGATTAGGAACTTCAACACTTTCTAGACTAGGGTGTTTCTCCCCCTCAACAAGTGCATCTATCACAAGACAAAGAGATTCAATTCCTTCATCTATTTCTAAATGATCATTTTTAATACTCTCACCCATTTATTTTCTAGCTAGCTATAAGTCTTGTTCCATTCTTTCCTCAGCAGATAGGATAACATCAGGATTATCTTGTTCCTTTAAATTTTTTTCAACCACTGCTTCTTTCTCAAGAGAAAGTTCTTCTTCTAGATTATTTTCTGGAATAGTATTTTCCCTTACATTAACAACAGATTCCTTTCCTAAAGTAGGTTCTTCTTCCAAATCAATACTTTATTCAGTAACAGGTTCTTCCTTCTCAACTATGCTTTTTAGAATAGCCCCTTTATCTTCCTTATCTAAGATAGTTTCTTCTACAGGTACAACAAATTCCTCTTCTTCCTATTCAATATAATATTCAACAATTTAATCTAGTTTCAAACTAGGATTAGATATGTTCTTAGGTATTAAAGGATGATCAAATAGATTAAACTTTTCATATAACCTTTCCTTATTTTCCACCCAAGACTTTTTCCACAGATTCCAACTTATTTTAATCCTTTTGACTGTAACCTTTGAGATGAAAAATTCATAGTCTTTGATGACTTCTTTATTCAGTCTAACCATTCTTTTTGCATACAACATATCAGATATTAACCTTGAGTAGAAAAAGGAGGTAGACTTTGAGTTTGTCTTAATCAACTCACACATATGAAGTATAACATACTTTCATAGGTTAATCTTGTGTTCATTCTACATAATATGTGTCAAAAATACATCTTGATATTTTAGGGTAGAAAAATCTCCTTTTGTTGGACTAATAAAATTCTAAATAAACTTAAATAGCAATATAGTTTCATTATCTAACTCAGAAGAAATAGCTCCTCACTTATCTTTATTTTCAGTCAAGCTTCCCAAGGCCTCTTCAAAAACAAAAATATCACTAGGAGGAGGAGTACCACTATGGTAGTCCTCAAAAACTTCTTCATGGGGTATCCCTAGGTAGACAGCCCATAACCTCTAGGAAAAGGTGCCTATTTGGACATTAATCCATCTCCTCACAATAAAACCATCTTCAACACTGAAATAAAACTGAACAAACTGATAAAACTAAGAAATAATATTTGGATAAATCGGCCTTTTCTATTTTTTTGAACCAATCCAACCATCCCTACTCTTTAAGTACTTTAAAAACTAAAGACTTACCTGACATTAACCACTTAGGGCAGATTTCCTTTTCTTCTACCATTATTCTATCGACAAGATTCAGGTTCAATGGTCCTTCAGGCACTATCTTATGTGCTCTTTTCACTTTCTTCTTAGATCTGCGCTTCTCAGGAGTTGACGAAGATGGGCGCTTTATTTTGGGCATTCAACAAGGGGTTCAAGAGAGAGAGAGAGATTTGAAGGGCATAAGTAGGTCTTACAGTTTTAGATAGGAGAGCTCAAGTGATGAAAATAGTGAAAGGTATTTTGTTTTTATTATTTAGGGATTTCAAGCATCAAAAATTCAAAAACATGGGATGAATATAATAAAATAATCAACACAGAGATACGAGTAATAAAATACAAATAAAACAAAAAAATTCATTACAGTGATACCGGAATAGGTTTTCATAGTGTGACCGAAACAGGTTTTCACAATGTAATCTTTACATTGTTTCTCCACATAGTGCGACCATATTATTTGAGACAGTAAGTGACAAAGAGTAACCGAGATATAGTAACTATGAGACCGTAAACATAATATAGTAACTTCAAGGTAGTAACCTATAGAACTATGAGAGTTAGACAGTAATCTTAAGATAGTGACTTGTGAAACTGTAAATCATGAAATAGTAAACTGTGAGTCAGTAAGTTTTTTAAAATAGTATAATTTCTACTTAAGATTTATCATTCATAATTCATGTATGATGTAATCTATCGTTTCAAAATTTAATGGTTTGGTGAATATATCAGAAAGATGATATTCAGTTCCAATTAACTCCAAAGTGATATCACCTTTTGGATAATGGTCTCTCAAAAAGTGATTTCTTATATCAATATGTTTTGTCCTAGAGTGTGAAACAGGATTTTTTTGAGATTTTAATAGCCCTTTTATTGTCACAATTTATAGGTACATTACTAAATTGATATACATAATCTAGTAAATTGTGTTTCATCCACAAAATTTGTACACAATAACTACCATCAGCTATGTATTTAGCTTTGGTAGTAGATAATACAATAGATTTTTGTTTCTTACTACACCATGATACTAGAGACTTTCCTAAAAGGTGACATGTTCCATAGGTGATTTTTTATCTAACTTATAACCACCAAAATTGATATTAGAATAACTGACTAACTCAAATGATTTTTCTCTGGGATAGAAGAGTCCTAGATTGGGTGTATGCTTGAGGTATTTGAAAATTCTTTTAACAGCATTTAAATGAGATTCCTTAGGTTTTACTTGAAAATGACCACACATACATATACTAAACATAATGTCAGGTTAGATAGAAGTTAAGTAGAGTAATATTCCAATAATTTTTATGTAAATGGTTTGATCAACATATTTTCCATCATCATCAAGATCTAACTTACAAGAAGTACTCATTGGAGTACCACTACTTTTAGTGTTATCCAGGACCAAATGTTTTAGAAGATCATTAGTATATTTTCTTTGATTTAAAATCATACCATCTTTATTTTGAAATATTTCAAATCTAAGAAATAATTTTAGTTCACCCATTAAACTCATTTCAAATTCATTTGTCATCATTTTAGAAAATTTATTACATAAATAATTTTTTGAAGATATAAAAATAATTTGATGTACATAAATCTGAACTACTAAAACATTATTGGAAATTGGATTTATAAAAGGGGTAGGATTAGAAGTACCATTTGTAAAACCTTTAGAAATAACAAAAGTACTTAATCTATCATACCAAGCTCTTGGATCTTTCTTTAAACCATATAAAGCTTTTGATAATTTGAAAACATGATTTGGAAAGTGAAGATTTGTGAAACTAGGGGATTGTTCAACAAAAAACATCATCAACTATATACCCATTTAGGAATGCACTCTTAACATCCATTTGATATAGCTTGAAATTCAGATGTCCAGCATAAGCAAGTAGGATTCTAATGGCTTCAAGTCTAGAAACAGGTGAAAAGGCCTCCTCGTAGTCAATTACTTCTTCTTCATTATAGCCTTGTGCAACCAATCTATCCTTGTTTCTAACTATATTACCAGCTTCATATACTTAATTTCTAAACTCCCACTTAATGCCTGTGGTAAAAATGTCTTTGGGTCTGTCAAAAAGTTTCCAAATTTTGTTCCTTTCAAACTGATTAAGTTCTTCTTGCATATTCATCACCCAAAATTCATAATTGATAGCATCATTAATGTTTTTAGGTGCAAGTTGTGACAAGAAAACTTGATGTTCAACCTAATTTCTAAGAGAAGCTCTAGTTTGAGTTCCTTTATCTAAATATACTACAAGAGCATATAAAGGATGGTTCTTAAGAGTTCTAACAGCTCTAGAAAAAGAGGGGATAGTTATTTTAGGTTCTTTAATTGGTTTGACTTCATTTTGACTTGAATCTGGATAATTTCCAAAACTAGAAATTTTCCCATATTCCTTTACAGGATGGTTGGAGGGTTTAGAATTGATGTCTAGATTTGACATATCATCCTCCAAGTTCTCTAGAGAGGTCTTAGGATCGTGTGGATCTGTCTCATCAAACTTGACATGGACAGATTCTTCAACACACTTAGTTCTTTTGTTAAACACTCTATAGGATTTACTACAGATTTAATATCCTAGAAAAATTCCTTCTTCACTCTTGGATGCAAACTTGTCAGGATTGTCCTTAGTATTAATGATATAGACTTTGTAACCAAATACTTTGAATTAGATTACTTTGGGTTTTCTATTATTCCATAACTCATACGGAGTTCTTTTAAAAATAGGTCTAATCAACACTCTATTAAAAAATAGCATTTTGTATTTACATCTTCATCCCAAAAATAAATAAGTAAGTTATATTCACTAAGCATGGTTCTAGAAATTTCTTTCAAGGTCCTATTTCTTATTTTTATAACTCCATTTTGTTGAGGTGTTCTAGGGGAAGAGAAATTGTGATTATAGCTATTTTGTGAGAAAAAGGATTCAAACTCTTGATTTTCAAACTCACAAACATGATCATTTCTTAAGGATTTAATTCTAAGTCCACTAAAATTTTATATAGTTTTAGAATATTTGGTGAAATGAGATCATGCTTCACTTTTTTGAGCCAAAAAAATGTCCAAGTATAACTAGAAAATTCATCTATAAGAACATAAACATAGTGATTCCCATTTAAACTAGAAACTCTAGATGCTCCAAACAAATCCATGTAAACTAAATCGAGATGTTGAGAAGTTGACACTTCTTTCTTTGGTTTGAAGGAAAATTTGTGTTGCTTTCCCTTTTGACAAGGATTGCACACTTTATCATTTTGAAACTCAAGTTTTGGTAGGTATTTGAATAAACTTTTACTAGTTATATTTCCAAGAGAGTGAATAATTAAGTGTCCAAGTCTTCTATTCCAAATCCAAGATTCTTTGTGAAATACACTTAAACATGAATCATTTTGAGAAAATAAGGAATATATGTTAACAGAGTATACATTTTCATTTCTCAATGCAGAAAATACTAATTTTTTTTAGAATTAAAAACATTGCAAGCATCATTTTCAAATTTAACATTAAATCCATTATCACATAGTAGTGAAATACTAAGAAGATTATATTTCAGTCCATCAGCAAAAATTACTTTGGAAATTAAGATTATGTTAGAGTTGCCGATTTTTCCAAGGCCAATGATTTTTCCTTTGGCATTGTCACCAAAGGTGACATGTCCACCATCAATTTTTATTAAGTTCTTAAATTATGAATAGTCACCTATCATGTGTCTTAAAAATCCATTGTTCAAGTACCATAAGCTTTTATAGGATCTCTTTAAACAATTTTCATACAAAATAGTCAAATAAAAATAGACTTTGGTACCCATATTTGTTTGGGTCTAGTAATATTAGTAACTAGTGCTTTAAGAACCCACATCTACCACATAGTTTTCCTATAAGAATTATGTAAATTAATTGAAAAATAAACTCTATTTAGTCCAGAAAATCTTTAAATAGTAAATAGTGTATCATAATTTGAACTAAAAAAATGTTTTCCAGAACTAGGAGTAAAGTTTTATGTTCTAGATTTAGAAACAAAATTGGTTTTTCCAAAATTTATTTTACCAGGTTGATAGCCAATACCAGTAGTGTATTTAGGGGAAATTTTTTTACCTAGAATTTGTACCAAGGTATCTTTACCATTAGTAAAACTTTCAAGGTCCTTTTTCAATTTCTCATTAGATAGCTTTAGTTCATTGTTTTCTTTGAGTAATTGAACATTTTAATCTCTTTCTACAGTAAGTTCATATTTAACAGTTGAGGTAAGAGTATACTATTTATTTAAGGACTTGTATTTATCTTTTAGTTCATTACATGCCTCTTCAAGCATATTTCAGTACTCAAACATTTCTTCATTAGACATATTTTCATAATCACTTTCATCTCTTGAATAATAGAAATTTTGTACAGTAGATTCTAGTGTTACCTCAGATGTGTTTGTCATGAAACATATATTGGATTTTTTAGTATGTTCATCATGTGAATATTCTGAGTCACTTGAACTATCCTCAGAATAACTCCATGTTTCTTTAATTTCCTTTTTATACTTTCTATCTTTGTCCTCATATTTATTTTTATACTTGAGCTTGGGACAGTCACCCTTTACATGTCCCTTTCGCTTAAATTCATAACACACTATCTCATCAGACTTGTCATTTCTTTTCCAATCTTTCTTCCAGCTTTCCTTTTGATCAAATCATCCTTTGAAGTTTGGATTTTGGAAAATTTTCTTCTTTCTGTAAAATTTCTTAAACCTTCTGGCTAATTGAGCCATCACCCCATCATTTTCAAGTGATGATTGTTTTGTATCACCCCAAACACTTCATGGTATGTTTCTCTTAAATATATTCTAGTTATAGCCAATATTTCATGAATAATTGAGCTGATATGGAACAAAACATGGTTACTTATAGGAGATATACATAACTTAGCCATTAAACTTAAATTTTCCAACTCTGTGATTTGAATTTTAAAAATCTGACATACACAGTTGTGTTCAAGATGATATTTAAAGTCTAATAGAATTAACTTAATTTTCTAGGAATAGTAACCTAACCTTATGAATATTAACCTAAAATTATGAATATTAACTTACCCTTATGAATATTAATTTGACTTTTATTAATGGTATCCATTCCCTTGAATGTATAAATGAATTTAGGCACCTTAAAAATGAAGATGAAAATTTTAAGTGTTTATATTTTTCGATTAGATAACTATTTTAATTAAATATTTAATTAATCATATATAGAAAATTATTTTTGAAAAATAGAATTCATTTTTGGATTCTAAATGTCGAAAAATGGTTAGGGTGAATTTTTGTGATTTTTCTGAAATACTTAAATTTTTATGAATAGTAAAATGCGATAATTTATGATAAATGCTAAATAAGGAATTTATTGAGTCATTGATGATGATCTGATTATGTAAGACCAATTGGTTTGAAGTCACATGAAAATATTATAGTTCTTGGTCATGGAATACTCACTATTGGTTATCTTGAGAGGAAATAATAAATTAATCATTATAATATTAAGAAAACTCCTCTCCCCTCCACTATATAAACCACCCTCACCCCCTCTTCCTCCCACACCACTCAAGCTTCAATACATTCCTAGATTATGACAAATACTCTCCCCAAGCCCTATCCCCACTTCCAAGACCTTCTGGTCTCACCCAAATGTCAAAAACAAAGTCCTTAATGAGATTCTCAAGGAGTACCCAAGAGGTGAACCTTCCTTCTCTTTTCTTTAAATTTATGTCAAAATGTTCCATTATTTTGTTCTCCCTTCTCAACTCCCCTCATCCAAATGACAGGATAATTCCAGTACCTTACATGTACTGTATTTTCATTATTCTAATGCAATATTTTATCATAATCTCTCTTTTTCTCCTCCTTTTATACAATAAATGCAAACACCTTCTGAGATGTGTAAATTTATCACACTCAAGGAAGATAGGTTTTCAATTTACATTAATATCTTCAATAATGGTCATGAAACCTTTTTAATGGTTGAACAAGGTCATAATATATTTATCTTATCTTTATTAAGGTTCTGGAATCTTTACACGTTCATAATATGGAATAATAATACTAAACAAGTTTATTGTGCACAAAACCGCCAAGCCAAATCCAAGCATTTATTTTTAACTCATTGAATGAGTCATCCTCATGGTATATAACCATAATAATTACAAGATCATTTATATATCTTTAATTTCAATAATAATGTATGTTAACAATTCTTTATGTTTAACCACATTTAAAATGAACTTCCATTCATGATTAAAAGTAAACAAGTCATGAAACCAAGTAAGAAAATGCTTCCAAAACAATAAAATTAAATCTCTTAAACCCATAAAAAAGGAAATTAATGAAATTAATAATATTATACCCTATAAATTAAATTCTTAAAAGGTTCTGGACTTATTAATTAATGGAGCTAAAATTTATTATTCAGGTCTTTAATAACAATTCAAGAACACCTTCAAGCATAAGGTAAGGGATCCTCTCTCTAACTTTTGTTCAAGAATCTCCCCTATGTTGTTCTCTTTTATTTTTAATTCCTAATGAAGGGGTATGTTTTCAAACCTCCCCCATACTACCCTTGTGACATATAAATAATGTAATACCCCTTTACCTCACATTAATCCCTCACAATAACACTCGTTACCATGCCAAAATGTTTGTAAGGGGTTTCTCATCTCACTTTCATTTATGTGAGATTTTCATTATTCGCCACTTATTTCTTGTATGTGGTATATGTGTACTACCATTTGATATATAATAACATGATTATATTTATATTCATGTTATTAAATGATTCATTTGAGAGTTATTAAGTTTTGTTCATATGATTTGACCAATTACATTGTGGTAACAGACATTGTCTCAACTACTATTTTATTGTGACTAACTTTGTATTGTGCAGCTAATAGTCTTTATATGGTGTACCTACTACCCATTTGATATCACTTTTCATTTGAAATTATATTTATATTAAATATCCATAATCTTATAGCATGGATATGTTGTTGTCTAAACTGTATACCATTTTACATATGGTGTTTATTTGGAAATTTATTTTAATTATGGAAATATTGATGAATCCCTATACTCTACTCTATATGGATATTGAAAAGGCATATCGCTCTTATATTGAATCAATGTGTAAATAATTATTTGGAAATGCAGTGGTGGGTGGGGCCTACTATATCCCCACGATGCATTGGTAGGTCTCATGAGACAAATTAGTTTGGCGACAAGTAATGCACCGGCTCCATCCTAGAGGGGTAGGGGTGTTATAGTTAGTATAAGAAGAAGTTTAGTAGGAAACATGGAAACTAGAGTAGTAAATATATAGTAGGGAACAAATACCTAATGTATTATTTGAGGATAAATGTACAAGAACGTCCAGGTATTCTGGTAAGGAATAGATTATGTGAATATTTCTAGAAAATACATCCATGTCTAGATACAAGCAGGTAGAGGTGGCCCTAGCACAGATGTACCTAGGAGTGAAAACTCTGACAAGGAGTTTAGGGATTGACCCGGGGTATCCTGGTACACAACAATGGGCCTTGCTGAACTCTTGGTTATGACACTCCTAGGGAATATGCTTAGGATAATTCATATTTTATTTACAAGCCATTATGAAGGATTGAAATGTAAATTTTTTCTCATAGAAATCATATTTATGAGATTATATTTTCATATAATTTAAATATATATTAAGTTATTTCTATTTTATATTAACAAACTGATCTAGTGTATTTCATTATTTAGAAATGGAACCTAATGGAAGAAGGGGAATTAATACTCATGAACAATGTAGGGATATCCCCACTGAGAAAGTCAACATGGTCAATGTCGGAGCAGATCACATTATAACCATATTGGGACAACTTACCCAGGTCATAAAGAATAACCATGCTACACTTGTGTTGGATAGTTTCATGTGGTAGAAGCCCCCATCTTTTAGTGGGACTACTAATCCGACAGTAGCTTAGTAGTGGATCAAGTCACTTGAAAAGATATTCAGGGCATTAAGATGTGATGAAAATGAGAAGGTAGGGTTGGCAGTATGTTGTCTCAAGGGTGATGAAAATCAATGGTGGTATTTGATCCAGAATACCACAGAGGAAGAAGAAATAGGAGATATGGAATGAAGGAATTTTAAGGAAATATTTTTCGAAAAATATTTCCCTCATGGGCAACGAACTGAAATGAAGAGGAAATTATTTATCTTAAAACAAAGGGAAGAAGATAGTATTGTAGAGTATGAGGCTAACTTCACAAGGCTGGTCAGGTATGCCATACATTACATACATGACTCGGCAGACAATATTGGTCATTTATTTGAAGGTCTTAATCCAAGTCTTCAAAGGGAATTGGCTTCTCAATCATTTTCGTCATATGATGAAATTGTATCAAGTGCCATCAAAATAGAGAAGGAATTTTCTAGATCAAATCTTTTCAAAGGAAACCAAGATAAGAATCGGTACTCTGGTAACAAAGTAAAAGGAGACGCACCAAAGAAGATCAAGGGAATAAAGCTATTCCCATTATGTGAGAACTGTGGAAAGAAGCATCTCGAGAAATGCTTTAAAGGAATGAGAGTCTTATATAACTACAGAGAAAAGGGTCATCGATCTGATGAATGAAAGGGGAAGAAACAATTCAATGATATTTAATGCCAAAATTTTAGAGAGATGTGACACTATGAAAATGAGTGTCCTAAGCGCCAAGGAAACTTGACTCAGAAAAGGCCAAGAGAGAAAGGGATAGCTTATGCAATTACAACAGCCGAGGTTAAAGTTCATAATGATGTGGTGGCAGGTACTTTAATTGTTTCCTCAAACTTAGCCAACACTTTATTTGATTCTGGATCATTGCATTCATTTATATCTTCTCAGTTTTCCAATAAAATTAGATATGTCCAATTTGATTTAATAAATGATTTATCAGTTAAAACTCCCAGGGGATGTATCATTGCAACAAAGGCATGTCGACTAGTCCCCCTCCAGACACCAAAACGTGCTTTATTTTCTAACCTTATCATCATACCAATGACTAACTTTGATACAATTCTCTGTATAAATTGGTTGTAAAATTATGATGTGAAGATTTATTGTAAGAAGAAGGAAGTTACAATTTTTGAAAATGGTGTGGAATCCCTTGTCTTTAGGGCAGAAACTTCACCACCTGATTCTTATCTAGAACCACCCTAAGTAGATCTACTGAATGCAATACTTGGAGAGGAAGATAAACCAATATCTACGGGTGAGGAAATAAATCTTCAAATTGAGGATGTGCACATAGTGCAAGATTACATTGATGTATTTCCAGAGGATTTACCTGGACATCCTCCAGAGCGGGAAGTTGAGTTCTCTATTGATTTAATTCCTAGTGAAAGACCTATATCAAAGACTTCCTATAGAATTTAAATTGTGGAATTAATAGAGAAAAATAAACAACAAGAGGATTTGAGTGAAAATAGATTTATTCGACCTAGTGTTTCTTCGTGGGGAGTCCTTGTCCTCTTTGTCAAAAAGAAAGATGGATCCATCAGGATTTTAATTGATTACAGGGAAATCAATGCTATTACAATAAATAATAATTATCCTCTTCCATGGATTAATGATTTATTTGATCAACTTCATGGAGCTCAATACTTTTAGAAGATTGACCTTCGATCTGGATATCATCAGTTGCGTGTGAGGAAGGAAGATATTCCTAAGACAGCATTTCAAACCAGGTATGGGTATTACGAGTTTACAGTGATTCCTTTTGGATTGACTAATGCACCCTCTGTTTTCATGGATTTAATGAATAGAGTTTTCAAGGAATATCTTGATAACTTTGTTGTGGTATTCATAGATGATATCCTCATGTACCCAAAAAGTTATGAATACCATGAGAATCACTTTTGGGTTATTCTGATAACTCTTAGAAGAAATAAATTATATGGGAAGTTTAGAAAGTGTGAATTATGGCTTCAATCAGCTTCTTTTATAGGCCATATTGTCTCTAAGTATGGAATCCTAGTTGATCATGCAAAGACAAAGGCAATCCAAGAATGGCCCACGCCAACAAACATAACTGAGGTACGCAGTTTTATTGGATTAGCAGGTTACTATCAGAATTTTGTTCATAATTTTGCCTGAATGGCTAACCCACTAACCAAGATCATGTGTAAAGGAGTTAAGTTTGTGTGCAAAAAATAATTTATAGAATTCTTCAAATAATTGAAAAGAATATTGGTCAATGCTCCGATTTTGACTCTTCCTTCTAGAAGTGGGGGATGTTTAATATACAGTGATGCATCAAAGAATGGATTGGGTTGTGTCCTTATGAAAAACAATAAATTTATTGCTTATACATCAAGACAATTGAAGACTCATGAGAAAAATTATCCAACTCATGATCTTGAGTTAGCAGCCATAATATTTTCTCTGAAAATATGAAGGCATTATCTCTACGGAGAGAGATGCGAGATTTATACGGACCACAAGAGTTTGAAATACATTTTCACACAAAAAGAACTCAACATGAGGAAAAGGATATGGCTTGAGTTACTCAAAAATTAAGATTGTTCAATACACTACCACCCAAGAACGGTGAATAAGTTGGTAGATGCATTAAGTAGGAAAGATCATGGAATTCTAACTCAAATGAGGATTGAGAGAGATCCTAAATTTTTGGATATACTAAAGATGGCTATGGGGATTTTTAAGTAAAGGGAAACATCTTTCCTCTTTCAAATGATTTCTAAAACATCTTTATTAGAGAAGATAAAAAGCTCTCAATCTGATGATGAGAATCTGCATAAGAAAATTAATGTTGTCAAGGATGGGATACTGGATGACTTCGTGTATGAAGAAAGAGTTCTAAAATTTGGGAAGAGGTTATGTGTTCCATCAGTACCTAATCTAAAAAGGGAACTATCAGATGATGTTCATAGCTCAAATTTCTCTATACACCCAGGTAGCACCAAGATGTATAGAGATTTGAAAGAATATTTTCACTGGGATAATATGAAGCGGGAAATTGCTGACTACATGTCAAGATGTCTAGTTTGTCAACAAGTGAAGGTAGAGAGACAACATCCAAAAGGAGTGATGCAACCTCTACCTATTCCTGTGTGGAAGTGGGATAACATTACGATGGATTTTTTCACCGAACTACTGAGGACACATAGAAGGAATGATGAAATATGGGTAATTGTTGATCGTCTCACAAAATCAGCACATTTCCTTCCTATAAGAGAGGATTTTCCACTTGAGTTCTTGGAAAGAATTTATATTAATGAAGTTTTAAGACTTCATGGTGCACCTATATCGATTGTATCCAATCAAGATCCCCAATATACATCAAATTTATGAAAAAATCTCCAAAAAGCTTTGAATATTGAACTTCGTATGAGTACTGCTTATCACCCCCAAACCGATGGACAGTCTGAAAGGACTATTCAAACTTTAGAAGATATGATGAGTTCATGCTCTCTTGACTTCCAAGGTATCTGAGATCAATATTTTCCTTTGGTGGAATTTTCCTACAACAATAGTTTCCATTATAGTATTCAAATGGCTTCATATGAAGCATTATATGGAAAGATATGTCGAACTCCAACTTATTGGGACCAAGTCAGTGAGAGGAAACTTATAGGCCCAGAACATATTGAAGAGACCATGAAAAAGGTGAAGAAAATACAAGCCCATATTAAAGCAGCCCAAAGTAGGCAGAAGAGTTATGCTAACAACCAGAGAAAGGACTTGGAATTCCAAGTGGGAGATCATGTATTTCTGAGATTATCTCTATGGAAATGTGTCTTAAGGTTCGGTAAGAAAGGGAAACTGATCCCCAGGTAAATATAACCATTTGAAATTTTGGAAATAATCAAAGATTTAGCTTACCATTTAGCAATGCCACCAAATCTCTCTAGAGTTCATGATGTGTTCCATGTGACATTGTCAAAGAAATGCATTCCAGACCCAATGCATTTACTCGCATATGAAGAAATTGAACTGGAACCTGATACGTCATACTGTGAAAAGCCTATTGAGATTCTTGACACAAGGGAGCAGGTATTGAGAAATCGGACAAATTTTCTAGTAAAGGTTATTTGGAGAAACCATAATATAGAGTAAGCAACATGGGAACCTGAGGATGTTATGGAAAAGAATCACCCACATATTTTTGGTGAGTTTCATACATAAAATTTTGAGGATTAAATTTCTGAATGAGGGAATAATGTAGCACCTCAAACACTTCATGGTATTTTTCTCTTAAATATATTCTAGTTATAGCCTATATTTCATAAATAATTGAGCCCATATGGAACAAAACATTGTTACTTATAGGAGATATCCATAACCTATCCATTAAACGTAAAGTTTCCAACTCTGTGATTTGAATTTTAAAAATATGACATACACGGTTGTGTTCAAGATGATATTTAGAGTCTGATAGAATTCCCTTAATTTTCAGTGAATAGTAACCTACCCTTATGAATAGTAACCTACCCTTATGAATATTAACTTACCCTTATGAATAGTATTATGAATTTTATTAATGGTATCCATGACCTTGAATGTATAAATGAATTTAGGCACCTTAAAAATGAAGATGAAAATTATAAGTGTTTATATTTTTTGATTAGATAATTATTTTAATTAAATATTTAATTAATCATATTTAGAAAATTATTTTTGAAAAATTGAATTACTTTTTGGATTCTACGTGTCAAAAAATGGTTACAGTTAATTTTTTGGATTTTTCTAAAATACTTATATTTTTTATGAATAGTAAAATGCGATAATTTACGATAAATGCTAAATAAGGAATTTCTTGAGTCATTGATGATGATATGCTGATGTAAGCCCAATTCTTTCAAAGTAGCATTCATATATTACTTTTTCTGGTCATGTAATACTCACTATTGGTTGTGTTGAGAGGAAATAATAAATTGATGATTATAATATTAAGAAAACTCCTCTCCCCTCCACTATATAAACTACCCCCACACCCTCTTCCTCCCACACCACTCAAGCTTGAATCCTTGGATAAATTCTACCAAATACTCTCCCCAATCCCACTCCCCACGTCCAAGACCTTCTGGTATCACCAAAAGGCCAAAAACAAATGCCTTAAGGAGATTCTCAAGGAGGAGTACTCAAGAGGTGAACCTTCCTTCTCTTTTCTTTCAATTTCTTTCACAAAGTTCCATTATTTTGTTCTCCCTTCTCACCTCCCCTCATCCAAATTCCATGATAATTCTAGTACCTTACATGTAATATATTATCATTTTTCTAATGGAATATTTTATCATAATATCTCTTTTTCCCCTCCTTTTATACAATAAATGCAAACACCGTCTGAGATGTGTAAATTTATCACACTCAAGGAAGACGGGTTTTCAATTTGCATTACTATCTTCAATACTCATCATGAAACCTTTTCAATGGTTGAACCAGGTCATAATATATGTATATTATCTTTATTAAGGTTCTGTAATCTTTACACGTTCATAATATGGAATAATAATACAAAACAAGTTTATTGTGCACCAAACCGCCAAGCCATATCCAAGCATTTATTTTTAACTCATCGAATCAGTCATCCTCATGGTATATAAAAAGAATCATTATAATATCATTTATATATCTTTAATTTCACTAATAATTTATATTAACAATTCTTGATGTTTAACCACATTTCAAATGATCTTCCATTCATGAATTCAAGTAAACAAATCATGAAACCAAGTAAGAAAATGCTTCCAAAACAATAAAATTCAATCTCTTAAAACCATCAAAAGGGAATTAATGAACTTTATAATATTACACCATATCAATTAAATTTTTACAAGGTTTTGTAATTATTAATTAATGAAGATAAAATTGATTATTCAGGTCATTAATAACAAGTCAAGAACACTGTCAAGCATAAGGTAAGGGATCCTCTCTCTCACTTTTGTTCAAGAATCTCCCCTATGTTGTGCTCTTTTATTATTAATTCCTAATGATGGGGTATGTTTTTCTACCTCCCCCATACTTCCCTTGTGACATATAAATAATTGAATACCCCTTTACCTCACATTATTCCCTCGCAATAACATCTGTTACCATGCCAAAATGTTTGTAAGGGGTTTCTCATCTCACTTTCATTTCGGTGAGATTTTCATTGTTCGCCACTTATTTCTTGTATTTGTTATATTTGTACTACCATTTTATATATAATAACATGATTATATTTATGTTCATGTTATTCAATGATTCATTTGGGTGTTATTAATTTCGGGTCATATGATTCGACCAATTACATTGTGGTAAGAGACTTTGTCTCAACTACTATTTTGTTGTGACTAACTTTGTATTGTGTACCTAATAATCCTTATGTGGTGTACCTACTTCCCATTTGAGATCACTTTTCATTTGAAATTATATTTATATTAAATATCCATAATCTTATAGCATGGATATGTTGTTGTCTAAACTGTATACCATTTTACATATGGTGTTTATTTGGAAAGTTATTTTAATTATGGAAATATTGATGAATCCTTATACTCTACTCTATATGGATATTGAAAAGGCATATCGCTCTTATATTGAATAAATGTGTAAATAATTATTTGGAAATTCAGTGGTGGGTGGGGCCTGCTATATCCCCACGATGCATTGGTAGGTCTCATGAGACAAATTAGTTTGGCGACAAACCCTTCGAGTTTGTTTCCAAAAATCAGACGGGTTTCTAACCATAGAACTAAACTGTTTTAATGCTATTATGGTTTAATGTTCTAGATAAATGACATAAAATTAATAATAATTATCTTTATTCATTATTAGTTTTTACTATCCATGAGTTTTTCACTATGACAAAATCTATAGATGCAGTTTCATTCTTAGTTTATTAATGGCGTGAGTTTTTCATTTATTCACCATGCCATATTGATTATGTCAGATTGATTATGATTCAATTATTATTGTATTCATTCTTCCACTATTTGTAACCCTTACTGAGCATTTGACCTAACCCCTTTCATTTTTTTCCATCAACAGGTGATGAAGAGGTGATCGTTTATTGAGTTCATGTGGTTGAAGTTTTTAGTTTTTGTTATGTATTGTATTTGGTAACCTTTTCCAATGTAATTTGAGTTACATATATATATCTAGTTTCCTCAACACTACTAAACTAATTGTTCCTTAGAGACTTTCATTCCTTATAACCATGCCAATATCACAATTAATGCACCAGCTCCATCCTATAGTGGTCAGGGTGTTATAGTTCACTGTTGGAACTTTCTACAGAGACTTGTAGTTTCTCCTTTTCTTTGTGTTTAGGGGTGGTGGTATTGAATGCCACAAATTTTCTTTTGGTTTCATCCTCCTCTTACTTGTTGAATTTTATCTCCTCTTCATACATAATTAGTTTCCCAATGAGTTCTTTTATAGGAAATTTGATGATGTCACATGACTCTCTAATAGAGACAAAGGTTCCTCTCCATCTATCAGGTAGGCATCTAAGAATCCTCATAATTTGTTCTTTCGTAGTGACTTCTCTTCCAAGATAAATCATTGTGTTGAAAAAAAATTGAACCTGAGATACGCATCAGAAATAGGCTCATCAGGCTACATTTTAAGGTTATAATATTTAATGTTATAAGTATTGAGTCTCATTTCTTTTACACTAGAAGTTCCTTTATGTGAAATAGGAAAACTATCCCAAATTTCATGGGTAGTTTTACAAGAATATATTTTGTTAAATTACCCATATCCTAAATAGCAATATAAAGAATTCATGGTTTTGAAATTGTTATTGTAAGCAGTATTGGTTGGGTTATCCCAAGTAATTCTATTAGTAGAAGGAATATTATAATCATCTATAATTAAAGACCAAATTTCAAATCCCATACTTTCTAAATGCATTTTCATTTTAATTTTCCATTGAGAATAATTAGTTCCATTGAAGAATAGTGGTCTGTTTTTTGAAGAACCTTCCATTCTATTATCCATAATAAATAAACACTTTTAAAGAGCTATAAATTTATAATTAATAGAAATTTTAAGATCTTTAAAGTGCAACTAAAATCATAGTTGAATAGTTTTAAAAATATATTCTTAAGAAGACTAAAAACTCCTTGAATACCAAGTGTTGGTTGAAGAGGAGTAGTCAAGAGGGGTGTGAATTGAGTATCTATTCAAATTTTTGTTAAAAAATTTTCTTAAAAAGTTTCCCTAATAAAAATGAATACAGCCCAGTTAATCTAGGTAATACGGTTACAATTTTTTGACTATTCAAATAACCTCTTAGAAGATTAACTAATTATCTGTAATATCAATATGAATTATTGATACTACTTTTGAAGTTATTCTAATAAGGAAAAATAATTATAACTTCTATCCAAGACTAACAATCAAAGTAAAATCTAGTGTTTTCAGAAATATACAGTAAAGAAGAGACAAACTAAATTAAAATACATGGCGGATAAAACGGGTGGTTCGGTCTCAAGATGAGACCTAATCCACTCCACTTGGTGATCAACTTCCACCAAGTAGTTTATATTAATAAACATGATCCACACCCTGGATTAGGGTAAACAATAGTGCACAGAACTATCCAGGTCACACAACCTCTTCCACTGTTTTGCATGGGTATAAACTACCAGATCACACAAAGACCTCCTCCACACTTATCTATGGGAGTAAACAGATGTAAAAAAATATATGATGGGAAGTATAACTTTCATCCTTTAGTTTAGTGTAGAATACAGTGTATGTTTTAATACAGACATACACACAATGCTCGAAAGGTAAAAATAGTACACAACAAAGCAAAGATGATGAGATAAGGTTAGAAGTGATCTGAGTGTTATTCTATGTAGATCTAGACTTATAGGATGAATCAGATGCAAGTATATAATCCTATTATGAAAAACATAGTATCTCAAGTCTCCCAGTTTGATGGTGTAAGTTTTCTAGCTCTTGTTATTCTTGACGGTGGTACTGTAAAGATGTTTTTGGATGTCATCTACGGTTTTCCAGCCTTTGGAATTGATATTTATTCATGTGTTCTTCAGTTGTTTCTTGTTCTTCGTGTGTTATTAATTTGTTTCTTGTTTCATGTATCAGATCTCTTTTCAAAATACTTTCACATCTAATACACTACTTCTTATCTCTTTTTTTCAGTGTCAAGCTTTTATTTTTATTTTGGAGTGCATGTGTTGGAGCCGACGGGATGCATGTTTCTGCAACTCGTACCTCATACTATCAGGTGACACGTCTAAAATGAAATATTAATTATTTCAATTCATTTAAATGACTCATATATGACTATTAGTGTAAAGACCTGTAAAATTCAAGGAAAGTTTTTTTTTCTTGGGAATTTTACAAGAACGTTGTTTCTGACAGAACCTGATTCTGAGGCCTGGTGTGCCCGGAATCAATTTCCGAAGTTTGGATCGGGTACGTTCAGTGAACGAACGAGCGGGTTTTCCTAACTTTTGAACTGGTGCTCGGAATCAAAATCCGAGGGCTCTGATGGAATCGCAGCGCCGGTAATTTCTTAAGAACACCTTTTTCGGAGTTGCGTTTGCTCGGGTGAGATTATTAAATTTTGGGGTTAACTAACGAATAAAATAAAATTTTGTGCAACCAAATTTTATTTTTAATTTAAGGTAGATTAACCCTAAGCTTGATGGTTAGAGTGGGACCCACTAATACCCTAACTCCTAGGTAGGATATTAGTGAGGTGGGGGCCACACGAGCCCCACCCCGTTATTTCCTTTTACCTTCCACATGAATTTAATATGATAACTCACCCACACCCCCTTTTTAAATGTCAAGCCAACTCTCGCGTTTAATTAAATTTTAAATGCCTCATTAATTGGTCAACGCTCAATAATTAAATTGTGATCTGTTTTTTAATTACAAAAACAGATGGCATGCGTAATAAAATAAGGCAACCCTTATTTTATTATGTGGTTGCATTGTGCGAGAAGAATTGGGGGGGAGAAAGCTCTAAGTCTTGAAGTTCTTCTTCCTCGATGAAGAACGCGAAGAAAGTAGAGCCTTCGACGAAGAACTCCATCACCGCAAAAGGGATTTCGTCATACCGTATTCTTACCTCTCCATAGCCTGTGAGAGACTCCATCCTCAGAAATCGACGACGTGACACCGTGTACCGCGACGTCGACGATTCTCTTCTCCGGGACGCCATCGACGCTTACGAAGACTTCTTCCGCGACATTCTTTTCCCGCGACGACCTCCGTTCATCAAAACCTTGAGGTAGGGGGTTGTGGTTTAATTAAATCTATGTGAATTATATCCTCGACATGTGTTTAATTGTCGGAAGTCGTTTGAACTGCTAACGCTGTGGGTGCGGACCAACGAACAAGTCTGAACCCACCATTCCTTTGTTCTTGGTGTGCGGATCGACAGGCGGTGACGAAGCAGGGCTCAATGGAATTTTGAGGTCTTCGCAGGGAAGAGTCGGTCCCGGGAGGACTGCTGGTGAAGACGGCAGGCAAAACGGACCACCGGAGCGCGTCCGGTGGTCCGCGAAAGAACCCGCCGGCGTGTCGCGCCGGTACGGCGGCGCCGGCGGACGGAGGCGGTGGCCGGCACCGACCGGCCCCCAGGAGGCGGCGGCGCCCGGAGAGCCGCCAGGAAGGACCGTTGTGGCTGAAGCCGCGGCGGCTGGCGGCTGGTCCCGCGGCAGCGCAGGACCGAGGGCGATGCAGCGTCGGGCCGCGTCCGCTGGCAAGGAGCGCCCCCACGCGGGGGTCGCGGCTCCAATCAAGGGGGCAGCGCCCCCTTTGCGCGGCCGCTCGGCCAGCACCGAGTCGACCCCGCTCGGCCAGCGCCGAGCCACCCCGGGCCAGACCGGCCGCACAGGGCCGGGCCGCCCAAGCCGGGTCGGGCCGAGCCGCGCCCTAGTGTGCCAGACCCGGACACGGTTCGGGCCGACCCAGGGGGGTTGGGCTAGGTCGGTCCGGGCCCAGACCCCCCATTTTCAGACCACTTCCGGTCTTTTGCCCATATCATGGGCTATAGTCCTCTGATCGACGCACCGTAAATTGCGGTGCGATCCTTGGATCGAGACGGTCGTTTCGATATATTAAACTCAAGGTTTCAAAGAACTTGGGGTATGGTCGAGTTGGTTCGAACACGAAACCCACATGAGCCCCACCCCTTTATTTCCTTTTACCTTCCACATGCATTTAATATGATAACTCACCCGCACCCCCTTTTTAAATTCCTAGTCAACTCTCGCGTTTATTTAAATTTTAAATGCCTCATTAATTGGTCAACGTTCGATAATTAAATCATGATCTTTTTTTGAATTACAAAAACAGATGGCATGCGTAATAAAATAAGGCAACCCTTATTTTATTATGTGGTTGTGTTGTGCGAGAAGAATTGTGGGGGAGAAAGTTCTAAGTCTTGAAGTTCTTCTTCCTCGACGAAGAACGCGAAGAACGTCGAGCCATCGACGAAGAACTCTATCACCGCAAAGGGGAGTTCGTCGTAGCATCTTCTTCCCTCTCCACAGCCCGTGAGAGATGCTATCCTCGGAAATCAACAACGTGACGCCGTGTACCGCGGCGCCGATGAATCTCTTCTCCGGGACGCCATCGACGCTTATGGAGACTTCTTCTGTGACGTTATTTTCCCATGATGACCTTCGTTCATCAACACCTTTAGGTAGGGGATTTTGGTTTAATTAAATCTATGTGAATTATATCCTCGACACGTGTTTAATTGTCAAAAGTCGTTTGAACCGCTAAAGCGGTGGGTGCGGACCAACGAACAAGTCCGAACCCACCGTTCCTTTTTTCTTGGTGTGCAGATCGATGGGCGGGAAGAAGCAGGCCGCAATGGCGTTTTGAGGTCTTCGCAGTGAAGATTCGGTCCCGGGAGGACCGTTGGCGAAGACGGAAGGCAAAACGGACCACCGGAACGCGTCCGGTGGTCCAGGGAAGACCACGGCGGCGCCGGAGGCGGCAGCGCCCGGCGCGCCGCCGGGAAGGACCGATGCGGCTGAAGCCGCGACAGCAGTTGGCCGGTCCCGCAGCGGCGCCGGACCGAGGGCGACGTAGTGCCAGGTCGCGTCTGCTGGCAAGGAGCGGCCCCCACGCGGGGGTTGCGGCTCCAATCAAGGGGGCAGCGCCCCCTTTGCGCGAACGCTCGGCCAGCAACGAGCTGCCCCAGGCCGGACCGGCCGCACCGGGCCGGGCCACGCCATAATGGGCCAGACCCGGACCCGGTTCGGGCCGACCCAGGGGGGGTTGGGCCGGGTCGGTCCGGGCCCAGACCCCCCATTTTCAGACCACTTCCGGTCTTTTTCTCATATCATGGGATAAGGACCTTCGATCGACACACCATCAATTGTGGTGCGATCCTTGGATCGAGACAGTCGTTTCGGTATATTACACTCAAGGTTTCGGAAAACTTTGTGTACGGCCGGGTTGGTTCGAACACGAAACCAACCGGGCCCTCAGAGCGGAAATGCTTATAACTTGAGCTCCGGACGTCCGAATGACATGTCGTCGACTTTGTTGGATTCTTCTTAGTGAGACGGACCTTTTGGCTTACTCCACTCGAGATTTGGACGCAGTTGGAGTGCGGTCAGGTTGGTTTTGACTTAAAAACCCAACCAGACACCCGGGATGAAAAAGCCAATAACTCTCAGACCAGGCGTCCGATTGACGCGCCGTATTTCACGTTGAGTTCCTCTTTTCGAGACGGAGCTTTGAGATACATCAACTCCAGACTACGTGTCAGTTGATGTATTGACCCCCCTTGGCTCGTCGAGAGGACCCTCCCGAAACGAGCGTTCTGTGTGCGGGAACCCTAGAGCGGGCTGCGACTGAGATGAAGACTGCACTGAAATCCTATGTGGGTTCGGTAGCGATGAAGACCGTACTAAAATCCTATGTGGGTTCGATGGAGATGAAGACTACACTGAAATTATATGTGGGTTCGGCAGCGATGAAGACCATACTGAAATCCTATGTGGGTTCGACGGAGATGAAGACTGCACTGAAATCCTATGTGGGTTCGGCAGCAATGAAGACCGTACTGAAATTCTATGTGGGTTCGGCGGCACTGACTACTGTTCTTGTATCCTATGTGGGTCTGGAAGTGTATGACTCTGTTCTTGCTATCCTATGTGGGTCTTGCAGAGTAGCTGGTTTAGTATCCTATGTGGGTCCCAGCTTAGATGAATCAGTGGCTATATCTGACCATCCCTAACACCGAAGAAGTATACCTGTGTGAGATGAGTATTGACTTTCAATCATTATCTTCGATATGATTGACTTGCTTTCCTATGTAGATTGTGTTGTGCTATCATGTGTGGACTTGATCGATCTTGGGCTCGGATACTGGAGTAGAACTGGAATTGATGACTTAGGTGTATGTATGGGCATATACCTAAGTAGTATTGGTTGTTAATTCGTGATTGTATCTTTCTTTTGTGGACTATCCTTTGTGGATTCTGGGAGACCTTCGGGGGTCTCGGGGTCCCTACTGAGTAGCGTATACTCACCCCTGCATGGGCTATGCCTGCACTTCGTTGTGTTGGATGCAGACGACGGACAGTGCTGATCTTGGTAGAGGCTAGAGGAGCAGTCGGTACCTGCAGGTGGACCACTGGGCAGGACGTACACGGAGCAGACGGCTGGACCCGAGGAGCTGAGGTGGCTATCTATACCCACCCTTCAGGTGGGACTTCCAGTGGACGGATCGACATTGTTGCTTTACTTTCAATTGTTGTACTTTCATTCCAGTTGTACTTTACTTTTAGTTTGGGTTTGTATTCTGGCCCATTTACTTTCCTCACTTACTTGTACTCTATTTACTTAGTTTTTACTTCTGCTAGCTTACTCGGTGGTGTTTTTTTACTTATAAAGACAATGCCTTCCCCATTTTGTTGGGATTTACGCCTTGGTGCTATTCGTCATCCCCTGGCCTATGGAAGGCGGGATTGGGGTAGTTACGACACAGGTCCCGAGGACGGGTCGTGACAAATTGGTATCAGAAGAGTTCGGTTCTACCGCAGAACTCTGGACTCTAATCTTTCTTCTATGTGAAGAAATAGTGTTAAGGGTATTGAGTGTGGTTATCAGTCCAGGGAGTGTAGTGTTGGTGCAGCGGTCGACGTATCCATACACTAGGACCCTGACTTCTGATTTCCAACTCAATGCACGAAAACATTGATTGCATGTGTGTTTCAAAAGTTTTCTTTGTGATTACTTTGTGTCAGCTCACCAGGTATACTGTTTTGACCATGGCGCACCTTTTTCTTTTCAGGATGGCCCCATGACGGCAGCCAGCTAGGGTTTCGAGCGTTGTGCGAGACGAAAGCTCACTGAGTGACGAGGCCTCGGTGCAGGGCCCTTTGACAGCGGAGGCACCGGCGGTACCTCTACCCGTCGAGCCACCGATGCTACCAGCCCCGGCCGCTGATAGTGCACGTCGCCTTAGTGTACTGCATGAGTTTCAGCATCAGTGACCGCCCAGGTTTCGTGGGGAGACGGACCCTCAGGCAGCCGGGGATTGGATGGAGGTGGTTGTTCGGGTTTTCAGGATAGTGGGGACACCAGCGGACCTCATGGTGATCCTCACATTGAGCCTCCTGCACGCGGCAGTAGGCAGATGGTGGAGCTTGATGCTCCAGGTGCACGACGAGGCGTCTCTCCTCTGGACGGACTTTGAGAGCCTCTTTTTCTCGGAGTTCGTCCCAGCCACCCTCCGTGCGGTGCGCATCCAGGAGCTTCTACAGCTGCGGCAGGGCAGCATGACGGTCGCCCAGTACTCGGCGAGATTTACTGATCTCTCACGCTATTCGACGGACATGGTACGAGACCCATTCTTCCGGGCCTGGACCTTCGAGCAGGGACTGAGGCATGAGATCAGGGCATCGATGGTCTCCCTCAGCATTCCGAAATAGGCAGGAGTACTGGAGCGAGATCTTCTCATAGAGAGCTTTCTTGCCAAGCCTACGCCAGCAGTGAGACCTACCGCAGGGCGGAACGTAGCAGAGTCGTCTGCAGCTGGTAGTCGACGGATGTCACAGGGGTCCAGGCGGACCGCACCATCAGGCAGATGACCTCAGGACACTGGCTTAGAGGTGCGGGGCATAGGGCATAGAGCCAGCATTCCGAGGAGCAGACAGTGCTACGCATGCGGTGGGCAGGGCCACATGGATCGTGACTGCCCGAACCGCCGTACAGAGGAGCAGCAGACGGTTGAGGGGCCACCCAGGCAGAGGCAGAGGGTCGACTGTGGTGGTCCGCCGAGATCAGGCGGACGAGGTAGGGGAGCTAGCCGAGCATCAGGTGGTGGGAGACGCTTTGAGGCTTTACCACCACCACCACCAGGAGGTCCACCCCGACCACAGGGAGCTGGAGGGCAGATACAGGCTCAGCTTCAGGTGGCGGAGGCCTACGACCACAGCGCGCCAGAGATGATTCAAGGTACGATCTGTGTCTACTCCACCCTTGCTTCAGTTCTTATAGACACAGGATCAAGTCATTATTTTATTGTCGCTGCCCTTGTTCGGATCTCAGAGATTCCGACTGAGTCGTTGGCTCGATCCTTACAGCTAGAGACTCCTACGGAAGCAGACTCGATGATTAGGCACTGGTGCCAGCAGTGTGATCTTACTCTAGGAGGAGAGATATTCGGCTAGGATCTTCTTGTAGCAGCGTCGAGGCCTTACTATGTCATCTTGGGAATGGATTGGTTATCCACAGTCCATGCTCAAATCGACTGTATTAGGCGCAAGGTGTGGTGTGTACGCACCGACGGGAGCAGGTTCACCTTCACTGGAAAGAAGGGAGCCTTTGCAGCATAGGATGGACTCACGCAGAGGAGAGGACAGACCATCACTCATCAGTTGGATAGCCTCATCCTAGGAGAAGTTGCCGTGCGGAGTCCTGGTTTTCCTATAGTGGTGGATCGGTATGAGGACGTTTTCCCTGATGACGTTTCAGGACTACCTCCTCGCAGAGAGGTAGACTTTTATATTGACCTGTACCCCCGGGATAGCCCCGATATCCACTCCAGCATATCGGATGGCCCCCAGTGAGCTTAGAGAGCTACGGGTACAGTTGGAGGACTTGAAGGGTAAGGGATTCATCCGACCCAGTGTTTTCACCCTGGGCTTCCCCGATATTGTTCGCCAAGAAGGTGGACGGGAGCTTGCGACTCTGTGTCGACTATCGTCGCCGGAACCAGGTGACCGTGAGGAACAAGTATCCACTACTGAGGATTGACGACCTATTCGATCAGCTCAAGGGAGCACGGTGGTTCTCAAAGATAGACCTTAGATCAGGCTATCATTAGCTCAGAGTTTGAGACGAGGACGTGCAGAAGACGGCCTTCAGATGTCAGTATGGCCACTATGAGTTCTTGGTTATGCCTTTCGGCGTAACCAACGCTCTAGCAGTGTTCATGGGTCTCATGAACAGGATCTTTCAGCCATACCTTGATCGATTTGTCGTAGTCTTTATCAACGACATATTGATATACTCGACCACTGAGGAGGAGCACGCCTACCACTTGCGGGTTGTACTAGACACACTCTGAGAGCACCAGCTTTATGGAAATATCTCGAAGTGTCAGTTCGGGTTACGTGAGGTCTACTTCTTGGGACACGTCATCTCTGAGACGGGAGTTGCGGTGGATCCTGCGAAGATCGAGGCAGTGCTAGCTTGGGATCCACCCAGGAGCGTGATGGAGGTGTGAAGTTTCTTGGGTCTAGCTAGGTACTACCGGAGATTTGTGCCAGACTTCTCCAGAGTTGCGGCACCACTCTCAGCTTTGACGAAGAAGGGGAAACCCTTCGTGTGGTCAGGCAGATGTCAGTAGAGCTTCCAGGAGCTGAGACAGATATTGACCAGCGCGCCTATCATGAGGATACCAGAGGAGGGAGTAGGTTACGTAGTCTACTACGATGCATAAGGGACCGAACTCGGATGTGTCCTGATGCAGGAGAGGGCTGTGATCACCTATGGATCACGTCAGTTGAGGAAGCATGAGCAGAACTATGATACCCATGACCTGGAGTTAGCAGCAATGGTCTTCGCTCTGAAGATGCGGCAACACTATCTGATGGGCAAGCGCTTCACAGTCTACTCTGACCAACAGAGTCTCAGGTACATCTTCTCGCATAAGGACCTGAACCTGAGCCAGCGGAGATGGCTCGAGTTCCTCCAGGACTATGACTTTGAGATAGTCTATACTCCTGGGAAGGGGAACTTAGTAGCTGATGCTCTCAGCAGGAGGACGGGCATTCAGCTACTCGGCGAGGCGACGGAGCAGCTAGCCGCTTTGTAGATATATTTCATGGATAGAGATGGAGCAGCCTTTCTTCAGTCACTCACATTCACTCCTCCACTACTGCAGCGGGTCAGGGAGGCACAATGTGGGGACGCTGACTGTGAGACGCGGCGTGCGCAGATATCCTCATGACAGGCACCTGATGGATTCTCTATAGAAGGAGAACACGTCGTCCTTTCCAGGGGACGTACCATGGTACCAGCTTCTTTGCAGCAGGAGGTGCTGAGAGAGTTTCACACTTCCCCTTTAGCGGTACATCTTGGAGTGGCGAATATTTTCCAGGATCTCAGACGATAGCACTGGTGGCCAGGTATGAAGAAGGTTGTGGCAGAGTTCGTTTCTCGATGCCTCACCTGCCAGCAGGTGAAGGCAGAGCACCAGGTACCATTAGGCTTGGTACAGCCCTTGGAGGTCCCGGAGTGTAAGTGGGATGGGATATCTATGGATTTCATGACTGGACTTCCACGTACTTCCAGAGGTCATGACTCTATTTGGGTGATTGTCGACCAACTCACCAAGTCGTCCCACTTCTTACCCATTAGAGAGCAGGGCTCAGTAGAGAGCTTGGGATGTCTCTATGTTCATGAGATTGTATGGCTTCATGGTGTGCCATCATCTATCATCTTCGATCGTGATGCTCGCTTTACTTCCCGGCTTTGGAAGGGGTTGCAAGAGGCATTCAGGACGCAGCTACGTCTGAACACTGCCTTTCACCCTCAGACGGATGGTCAGACGGAGCGGACCATTCAGACTCTCGAGGACATGCTCCATGCATGTGTCCTCGACTTTGGTCATAGTTGGGAGGACCATCTACCCTTGGTGTAGTTTGCGTACAACAACAACTACCACTCCACCATCAGGATGGCACCTAACGAGGCATTGTATGGCCAACCTTCCAGATCAGCTCTGTGCTGGACAAACCCTGGGGAGTCAGCACTAGTAGGACCAGAGATGGTCCAGGCCACGACAGAGAAGGTCCAGGTCATCCAGGAGCGGATGAGGACATCTCAGAGCCGGCAGAAGTCTTATGCTGACAGGAGGCGGAGTCCACCGGAGTTCGAGGATGGCAACTACGTCTTCTTGCGGGTCTCACCTCGACGTGGATTACGGAGATTTGGCCAAGGTAGCAAGTTATCTCTGTGATTCATCGGACCATTCTAGGTCCTCAACAGGATAGGCGAGGTTGCTTATCACCTGGCTCTACCACCTCAGTTGCACCAGGTGCACGACCTCTTCCACGTATCTCAACTGAGGAGATACATGCATGACCCGACGCATATCATCGACCATGGGGAGTTGGACATTGGTGATGGGGTAACTTTTGCGGAGGTCCCGGTGGAGATCGAGGATCGATAGGAGTGGGTCCGACGTGTACGGTCGATTCCTCTAGTGCGCATCAGATGGAAGCACGAGAACCTCCAGGAGAGCACTTGGGAGCGGGAGGCTCAGATGCGTGCACAGTACCCCCTTTTGTTTCCCTAGTTTATGATGTATCTTTACGGGGACGTAAAGTCCTGAGGTGGGAGTAATGTAAAGACCCATAAAATTCAAGGAATATTTTTTTAATTTTCTTGGGAATTTTACAAGAACTTAGTTTCTGACGGCACCTGATTCCGAGGCCCGGTGTGCCCGGAATCAATTTCTGAAGTTTGGCTCGGGTACGTTCTGTGAACGAACGAGCGGGTTTTCCTAACTTTTGAACCAGTGCTCGGAATCGAAATCTGAGGGCACCGATGGAATCGCAACGCTGGTAATTTCTTAAGAACACCTTTTTCGGAGTTGCATTTTCTCGGGTCAGGTTATTAAATTTTGGGGTTAACTAACGAATAAAATAAAATTTTGTGCAACCAAATTTTATTTTTTATTTAAGGTAGTGTAACCCTAAGCTTGATGGTTGGAGTGGGACCCACTAATACCCTAACTCCGAGGTAGGATATTAGTGAGGTGGGGCCCACACAAGCCCCACCCCTTTATTTCCTTTTACCTTCCACATGCATTTAATATGATAACTCACTCTCACCCCCTTTTTAAATGCCAAGTCAACTCTCGCATTTAATTAAATTTTAAACGCCTCATTAATTGGTCAACGCTCGATAATTAAATCATGATCTGTTTTTGAATTACAAAAACAGATGGCATGCGTAATAAAATAAGGTAACCCTTATTTTATTATGTGGTCGCATTGTGCGAGAAGAATTGGGGGGAGAAAGCTCTAAGTCTTGAAGTTCTTCTTCCTTGACAAAGAACGCGAAGAATGTCGAGCCTTCGACGAAGAACTCTGTCACCACAAAGGGGAGTCCGTAGTACCGTCTTCTTCCCTCTCCATATCCCGTGAGAGATTCCATCCTCGGAAATCAACAACGCGACGCCGTGTACCGCGGCGCCGACGATTCTCTTCTCCAGGACGCCGTCGACGCTTTCGGAGACTTCTTCCGCGACGTTCTTTTCCTGCGATGACCTTCGTTCATCAACACCTTGAGGTAGGGGGTTTTTGTTTAATTAAATATATATGAATTATATCCTCGACACGTGTTTAATTGTCAGAAGTCGTTTGAACCGCTAAAGCGGTGGGTGCGGACCAACGAACAAGTCTGAACCCACCATTCCTTTTTTCTTGGTGTGCGGATCGACGGGCGGTGACGAATCAGGCCACAATGGTGTTTTGAGGTCTTCGCAGTGAAGAGTCGGTCCCAGGAGGACCGCTGGCGAAAACGGCAGGCAAAACGGACCACCGGAACGCGTCCGGTGGTCCGTGGAAGACCCCGCTGGCGCGCCACGGCGGCGCCGGAGGCGGCGGCGCCCGGAACACCGCCGGGAAGGACCGATGCGGCTAAAGCCGCGATGGTAGGCGACCGGTCCCGGGGCCGCGCCAGACCGAGGGAGACGCGGCGTTGGGCTGCGTCCGCTGGCATGGAGCGGCCCCCACGCGGGGGTCGCGGCTCCAATCAAGGGGGCAGCGCCCCCTTTGCGCGGCCGCTCGGCCAGCAACGATTCGCCCCGGGCCGGACCGGGCTCACCGGGCCAGGCTGCCCTAGCCGGGCTGGGCCGCGCCTTAATAGCCCAGACCCGGACCCGGTTCGGGCCGACCCAGGGGGGTTGGGCCGGGTCGGTCCGGGCCCAGACCCCCCATTTTCAGACAACTTCCGGTCTTTTTCCCATTTCTTGGGCTACGGATGTCCGATCGACGCACCGTCAATTGCGGTGCGATCCTTGGATCGAGATAGTCGTTTTGGTATATTACACTCAAGGTTTCGGAGAACTTTTTGTACGGCCGGGTTGGTTCGAACACGAAACCAACCGGGCCCTCGGAGCGGAAATGCTTATAACTTGAGCTCCGGACGTCCGAATGACATGTCGTTGAATTTTTTGGATTCTTCTTAGTGAGACAGACCTTTTGGCTTACTCCGCTCGAGATTTGAACGCAGTTGGAGTGCGGTCGGGTTGGTTTTGACTTAAAAAACCAACCGGGCCCCTGGGACGAAAAAGCCAATAACTCTCAGACCGGGCGTCCGATTGATGCGCCGTCTTTCACGTTGAGTTCCTCTTATCGAGACGGAGCTTTGAGCTACATCAACTCCATACTACGTGTCAGTTGATGTATCGACCCCCCTTGGCTCATGGAGCAGACTCTCCCGAAACGAGCGTGCTGTGTGCGGGAACCCTAGAGCTGGTTGCGACTGAGATGAAGACTACACTGAAATCCTATGTGGGTTCGGCAGCGATGAAGACCGTACTGAAATCCTGTGTGGGTTTGACGGAGATGAAGACTGCACTGAAATCCTATGTGGGTTCGGCAGCGATGAAGACCGTACTGAAATCCTATGTGGGTTCGACGGAGATGAAGACTGCACTAAAATCCTATGTGGGTTCGGCAGCGATGAAGACCGTACTAAAATCCTATGTGGGTTCGGTAGCACTGACTACTGTTCTTATATCCTATGTGGGTCTGGAAGTGTCTGACTCTATTCTTGCTATCCTATGTGGGTCTGGCAGAGTAGCTGGTTTAGTATTCTATGTAGGTCCCAGCTTAGATGAATCAGTGTCTATATCTGATCATCCCTAACACCAAAGAAGTATACCTGTGTGAGCTGAGTCTTGACTTTCAATCATTATCTTCGATATGATTGACTTTCTTTCCTATGTAGATTGTGTTGTGCTATCATGTGTGGACGTGATCGATCTTGGGCTCGGATGCTGGAGCCGAACTGGAATTGATGACTTAGGTGTATGTATGGGCATATACCTAACTAGTGTTGGTTATTACTTCGTGATTGTATCTTTCTTTTCTGGATTATCCTTTGTGGATTTTGGGAGACCTTCGGGGGTCTCGGGGTCCCTACTGTGTAGCTTATACTCACCCCTGCATGGGCTATGACCGCACTATGTTGTGTTGGATGCAGACAACGGACAGCGCTGATCGTGGTAGAGGCTAGAGGAGCAGTCGGTACCTTCAGGCGGACCACTGGGCGGGACGTACACGGAGCGGACGGTTGGACCCGAGGAGCTGAGGTGTCTATCTGTACCCACCCTTCAGGTGGGACTTCCAGTGGACGGCTCGACGTTGCTGCTTTACTTTTAGTTGTTGTACTTTCTTTCCAGTTGTACTTTACTTTCAGTTTGGGTTTGTATTCTGGCCCATTTACTTTCTGCACTTACTTGTACTCTGTTTACTTAGTGTTTACTTCTGCTGGCTTACTCTGTGGTGTTTGTTTACTTATAAAGGCAATGCCTTCCCCTTTTTGTCGGGATTTACGCCTTGGTGCTAGTCGCCAGCCCCTGGCCTATGTAAGGCGGGCTTGGGGTAGTCACGGCACGGGTCCCGAGGACAGGTCGTGACAGTTAGAAATTAAATTGAAAATAACAAAACAGATTAAAGAATGGTGTCACAGTCCTTCCAGAAACAGTATCACTTGGAAATGGTGTCACTATGAAATGGTATCTTCTTATTTAACTTTGAGAGGCGAGATAGTCATGATGGCATAGTTGTATTAAGATCAAGAATTGGTAGTATAGATGTGGTGTTAAGATCATAGTGTTTGGTCCTTTTTCAAACTTATAACAGTGTCTTAGTGATGGTAGTAAGGAATCGGTATCACAGACTTCATGAGATCTAAAACTAGTTACGGTGTCTGAATCATGGTGTCTGGGTCACGATGTCTGGGTCACGGTGTCTAGGTCATGGTTTCTGGGTCACGGTGTCTGGGTCATTATGTCTGGGTCATGGTGTATGGGTCATAGTGTCTAGGTCATGGTGTCTGGGTCCTTTCCCAGAAAACCAGAACTGGTGGCAGACTCACAGTTTCTCAGACTTATCCAAATATCTGTAAATATTCTTAAGTAGTAATGTTCATAGAATCAATTAGACTTAATCATTTATATAAGAAATCATTATAGAACAAAGTTAAGGATAGTTTACAATAATCACACATGATTTACGATTAACAGTATTTAGTGGAAGTTTATTTAAATCATATAGAAATCAACCATCTCTACACCTGATTTGAGATATATTAAATAAGATTAACAAGATTTATTGTATTTATAGGAATTTTTTCATTAAAATATGATTAAAACATGAGGAGTCCAACATTAAATAGTAATATTTTAAATAGTATACATGGTTCTCTTAAACTCGTGATTGCGTATAACGTAATCTATAGAAGATATTAAATATATTTCAAACAAAAGTTTCATAAAATATCAAGGTGTTACTCCCCCCCCCAATTAATTTTTTCCTCGTAATTTGTGCTTGGTAATCAATGGTTTTTCATTTGAAATTTTTTTGTGGAAACCCACATCGTAACAGGGGTTAATAAAACATCCTCTTGAAAAGAGATAAAAGGAAGTATGAAGATCATCTAGAATAACACGTGACTAGGTTTCCTTATAGGATAACATAAGTAGGAAGTGAAAACATGGATATTGAAGAAAAATAAAACTCCCAAGGACTGATAGAGAGTGATAAAGATCATGGTCAGGAGAGAATTAACCATCAAAAATTATAAATCTGTTATGGTTAAAAGACCACTGATTTCTTAGTAATAAAAGTAAACTAATAACAATTTTATTTTAAAGTCATTTTCCTAAAGTGGAGGGATTATTTTATAATCTAGATAAAACACATAATAAAATAAAATTACTTGATTTATATCTATGTCCTAAGAATAATATCATCCTTTAGTTGTGCTTCGATCTACTTACTCCTGATCTATTACTTCAGGAAATGGATATTTAGGATGAATTTTTCATGCCTGAAGAACTTTTAATAAAATAATAAGACTCATATGTCATTCCTTTAGCCTCCAAATATTTATCAAAACCAAAATGTTTAGTACTGTGTGTGATAAGTCATAATTTAAACTTAAGAAAAAATATCCAAACTTTTAACTTAATCCATTCTACAAGTATTTAACCATAAGACTCCTGCAAAATATTACCGACCATAGTCAAACAGCAAATATAATTTTATCTCATGTCCCTCCATGATCAACATTATAATAATTTTAATTACTCATAAAGTCTCAAACCAAAATTTATATACCTTGATATTATATTCTCTAAGGTGTACTAATAATTTCCTAAAAATCCACAATCATATGTTCTTATAAATGACAATTCTCTCTTTATTATTTAAATAAGATGTTTTACTATCCAAAAATATTTACATTAGAGGTTTGGAATCATCCTTGTATTGATAGATAATTATAGTTTCATTTAGAATAAAATATTATCTCTTTATTCCATAAATATATATAGAATCTATATAGGGAGAGATAATCAATGCTCAGAATCACATTAAACTTCATGAAAGGATAACATTTTCATATGGATTATTCATAAAAAATTCCACATGGAATCCCTTATTCTATAGTGTAGGATAAGTGTGCCCGAACTATCATTATTCTTTTTAACTATTGTAATTACAGAAGCATTCCATTTTTTCAATGACTTTAGAGGTTTTGTGGCTTAATATCTTCAATATCCCTTGGGTTAAGGAATATATTTTCATAGTTCCCAAATTATTTTCATTTATAGAACTGAAGTGTGTGTGGTTCATTTTTTGAGCTCTCTCTCCATTAATTTCATTGACTGGCCTTTTTACATCACTCTAACATTCTTTTACTCGATGGTCAAGTTTCCCATACTTGAAAAATTTTCTTGTTCCTTTCATACATTCACTTGAGTTCTCCTTCCCACATTTTTTGAAAGTAGGAGGTTGAAACATTTTAAACCCCTCTTGTGGGAAACCATTGGAGTTTCCATGAAGCTCTATCTTCCTTTTCTTATCACCAGAACCTTGAGGGTTTCCAACTTCCACTTCCACTTTCAGTGCACATCGAATAATTTCTTCATAGATTACAAACTCCATTTTGGTTGAATTTTTTTGAAGAATTGGTTTAAATCCACTAAATAATAGATCAATTTTACTTTTAGGGTTGATTATTAAACTGAAATCATGCCTTTAATGTCTTGTAAAATTTTTCTCATAGGTACCAATGGATTCATCATCCTTCTCCTTAAGCTCATGAAATTCCCTCTCAATTTTTTTATATGGAATAAAATGGAAGTACTTAGTAAAAAATATTTCCTTAAAAGCATCCCATCACATGGAGATAATTTCAATCTCTTTCCTCATATTCTGAATAATATTCCACCATTGATTTACTTCATCTTAAAAATGATAAATAGTTAGGAATACTCTTTCATGGTCTGATCACTGAAGAATGGAAAACATTTTTTTTGTCTCAATAATCCATTGCTTGGGAAATATTGGATCAGAAAACCCATATAAGGATGGTTTTTTTTATATAAAAGATTGAATAAAATATTTATCCCTCCTTGGTGAATTAATAATTTCAACATGATCCATGTTTTTTCAATACCTTGAGAGATTTGAGTGAGAATATTCAGAATATCTTACATCCCAGCTCTTAACCCATTTGATTTCTCATGAGGATGACGATTAAAATGGTCATCACATTCATTGTTCACGTGATTCCTTCTAGTTCCATCCATTTACTAAAACCAAAAATCATAGTGTGATAAATGATAATCATAGTGAATAACCACATAATTAGAAAACATCATTCATTAGATGTTTAAATCCATACACATTATTTTCAATCTATGAAACCTTAGGTTTAACCTAGGACATCCATGATCAAAACATTTATGATTTTATCCTATTATTAGACCTATACCTATGGTTACTACTAATTTTTTCTCATTATAGTATCTAAAGGTTAACTAAACTCTACTTTGATACCAACTATAATGACCTAGAATTTTCATACATAGTTATTACATCTATGTATATGAATATTAATTACATAAAATTTTGATCCATGAAATAATTTTATAGGTCTAGTTCCTTTAGAAACTTGTACACACAAACAACTAGTTCATAAATGATCTATATTGTCTTCCACTAAGTTCTTTATAACTAGCACACCTCTTAGAAACATAATTTATAAAACTTTTTTTATAAACTGGGGAAAGGAAACATAAGAAAGGGTGGTATTGGATGATTGGTAAGGTTAAACAAAAGGGATATCAAAAATCACATAAGAATAACAAGTGTATATGGGTGTGAGAACATGAACATAACATTTCAAATTTGTACCCTTTATATATTAGATAATATTATTGAGTCATGGTATAATTGTAGTGCCCCAACACTAGTAGCCCAAATCTGGTGCATACTACTATTACATAAGCATGATTATAAGGAATCAAATCCCTAATGATTAAATAGTTTAGTAGTTTTGGTAAACTAGATATATACATGAGTCTTATATTACAAATGAATCCTTAAATTATAGTATAATTTTTTTTAAAATATAAATTTATTCCATCTAGCATATCCTTTCATATCTCTCTTAGTACACTATATGAAATCCTAGGTAAAGGAAACAAAATAAGTGTTACCTCAAATTCTTAGTAAGGGTGATGTATAGTGGAAGAAATAATAAATTAATGACCATAATCAACATGGAAAGGTAAATAACTGATACACTTGAAATTTAGTCAATAACTTAATCATAATATGGTAGGAATAATAGATGATCAAATAATTCCATATAAATAATCACATGAAGATGAAACTTAACCATGGATATTCTAACTAATCAAAAAATCACATATAATATCAATAACTATGTTTATAATGATGGTATTCATAATGATGAATATCTAAAACTTATCATCGAGGCTTTGTGAAAAGAATATAATATTGTCAAGGTTTCATTTCAAGAATCAAATACTATCAAGGCTCCATGTCAAGATTATAATACTTTAAAGACTTTATTCCAAGTATCTAACATTTTCAAGGCTTCATGTCAGGAATCTAATAAATGGGTAAGGGTTCGGCCCAAATCATATCTTGTTTGTTTCATGAAACTTATCAATACATCAAGGGGGTTACATTAAATGGCTACCCATGTAATTCTAGTCCAAAATAGTCCTTATATAATGAATGATCAACTTAATTCATAAATAATCAAATATCTATATAGATTAAAGGATGCATATTTATCAATATTTCCCCAGATAATCAAATAAAATTAAAAGTAAACACCGTATGTAAAAATGGTATATAATTCAGTAAATAATCATATCCATGATTAATAATTTGGATATTTGGGGTAAATTTAATGTCCAATAGTCACTATAAGGTCAATAAATCAAGGGTAAGTTAATGACTAAAAAATGATTCGACGAAGTGAATGTTAGTACTACCCTTGGTCAAAATAATCATAAGAAATACATCAGATGAATAAGGATTATATCAATACACAATATCTCCCTTGGAGGATAATTAACAATAAGTTTTTTTTAGGTTTATGGATGTAAATACCATTAAAATACCATTAAAACATTATTTAGTAAAATAATCTTTAAACAATCCAAAGCTTCCCATACCACTTTGAAACATTTGAATCATAAGCCCCATGATGGAATAAAACTAAATTAAACTTCTAATATCATGATAATAAGTATATTAATTACATAAAATGTCAAATTATAAGTATATACACCTCATAAAATAAAATAGGTGTATAACATAACAAACATCTTAAAGAAGGAAAATTATGAAAAAAAATCCATTACCGCTTTGGTAAATTTGAATCTGTAAACCCCATGATAGATAGATCATAAAATGGATATATAAATCCCCATAAATTTAATTATAATAATAATAAAATACATTCATTGTTAGAATATACACCATATAAATAAATAAGTGGTGAATATGGAATAAGTCTCACATAAATAAAAGTAAGACTAGAAATCCCCTTACCTTGAGTCTGACTTGTCACGTGTGTCTCTATATTTATGAATAAAAAACTTATTTTAATTATTTAATTATTTGAGAAAAAATTTCAAGTTTATTATTACTTTTATTTCACCTATTAAGAAGTTACATAAAATTACTTAACCAATTAAATTTATGTCGGGTGTTTTGACCATATTCGATTTATGTGTCAAAAACGGCTTTGTTGGGTGGACTATGGTCAAAGGGATCATTATTTAAAAATATTCATAATAATTATCATGAAATAATTTTAATATTTATACATAAATTATAATTTTAAATACAATCATGTAATATGGTTTTGAAAAATGATCTAATGTTACCATCATGGGGATGGTGGGTCGTACATATGAATGAATAACATTCCCATATTTTAATTATCATTATAAAAAGAAGAAAAGTAACAATTATATTTTAGGAATGATAATTATATTTTAAATACCATATTATTTAATCATATACACTTTTATATATATTTATTGTGATTCAAAAGGAATCACATCACTTTTTTGTGGTGGTAATCCACACATCCACAAACAACTTTATAACTTTTTCATTGTGTGAAAGGGTGATAATGAAAATGATATATTATATTATCTAAAAGTTAATTATGTAATTAATATCATAATTAATTCATTTATATCATATATATTCATTATATATGTATTTAGATTAATCTATAATATTTATTGACAGGAAATGGAATACATCATTCATGGATATGATAATTCGTACGTACATATGAACGTTATTTCCATTTTTTATCTTATTAAAAGAAAGAAAAGTATATTATATATATGTATATTATAATTACAGTATCATTTTTATTTCATATATATCAAATATTTTTAATAAACCCATCCTTAATACATTCCTTGTAAATCATGAATGAATCACATCGCTTTGAGGAGGCAGTAGTCCACACATCCACAAACGATATTATCGTATTCCCACAAAAAGGAAATCGTGAAGGTATATGTTATATAATAATTCCATAAGCATAATAAAATTATAAATATCATTTATATCATATAAAAATAGTAGTTCCATCATTATTACCAACCTTTAAAGGTGGTAATGGAATAACTAATGACATCAGTTCGTGAGGCGGTAGTTCACCGTACACACAAATGATGATTGTGAATCCCATTTGATGGAAGTGTGAGAAATTTTTGGTTTTAAACATAATATAGAAACATATAAGTATATTTATGATAATTCTGTTATTATTTAAATAATATATAAGAATAATTTAATTAATAGAGAAAGAAATAAAACAATAATTCTCGTTGAAGAACATTAGCTCTTTTTTGGGTAACTTATATTGGTTTGCACCAAATATATTCCTTAGTTTACTTTAGTCACAAATTTAGGATTATAGGATTAGTATAGGGATGTTGGGATCTTATTATTTCAGTTTTTTAATGATCCAAATGGCTTGAGAGGTGTGAATAAGTGAGGGGGTGAGTTCCCTTTTATAAGTGGGGGAGAGAACGCACTAGCATTATTAAAAATAATTTTGCACTCCCTACGTTTTTACCTGACAATAGGATTCCATAACACAAAACATTAGATCCATTAATGGTTAAGGTCATAATTTGTCCATACAATGGATTTTGGATAAGTTTAGGGTCATTTTTACACCTTATACTCTAAGTTTAACCACTTAGTAAACTTTTTTTACCTTAATCTCTTTAATTAATTTTTATTTATTTCACTAATATTTTTGGTCAAAAACTATAAAAATTATTATTATTCAAAATATGGAATTAATTTTTCTAAATTACAATCATATAGGTAGTTGAAATTAATTAAAAATTAATCCAGCAAATAGGATGAGATAACGGGTTTCTAAATTGAAAATATTCAAAAGTTTGGAATATTTTTATATGAAAATTCAATATAAAATTTAGCCAAATGAAATAAATTGGATTAATATATGTAAAATTTATATAATAAAACTTTAAAATAAATTAATAATTTAATTTATCCTTATAAATTATTTAGATGAAAAGTTAGTTTTCAATTAAAATTCAGTATTTTTCACTATTTATCAAAATATGAAAGTTCTTAGAAAATTAGTTTTAATTCACCCTAAGATGATTTTTAAATTCTGAATTAAAATATGAATTTTATTTTTTCAAATATAATTTTTAAAATCTTCAAAAAAATTATTTAAAATTGTTGTTTCATTAAAAGGTGGAAAAACTACCTTTAGAAATATATTGCTTTTTATGTGTAAAATTGGATTTGTTCTTATATTATGCCTATAAAATATATTAGATGAATGTAAAAAAAATTGAATATATAATATATAAACTTCATTAATATCATTAAGTAATAGAAATTAATTTAATTTATTAATATAAAACCCTTTTGGTGCATTAAAATATTTTTTATAAAAAAATGTTTCACTTATATTCAATTGGTTTTTATATTCATTTATAATTAATTGGTCACCAAAGGATTATATAAACATGTGTATACAATATTTTCAAAATTTAGTTAATCCTTTTCAAACCTCTCATTATAATGGATATTTGATAACTATCGTATTAAATAATAATAATATATTTTAGTTTGGTTAAACTCGGTCTTGCATGTAACGCAATATGTCAAAGGAACATGGTATTATGTGTAGCATATGCTTAACTTAGTATTGTGTATAAATAAATATGGTAGAAAAATAAATTTATTCTAAATAGAAAATATTGTAAAGAATTGGGGTGTCACTTGTCCTCTAAAATTTGGGTTTCTTATCGCATATGATATAAAATAAAAAGTTACTCTTTTCGAATTTTTGGGGTATTACAATAATTATTGATAGTTCATAAGACATAAATCATAAGATAATAAAATTACATAATCCATGAGATCATAAAATTGACATAAGAAATTTAATTTTGGCATACACATAAACTTATAACATTGTGAATAAATAGAAATAGGTTCACTCATTAAGTTAAAGACATGAAATCATAACCTCATATAAAATTATGTACATGAAACCAAGTCCAAATTTAATATTATAGACATGAATGTTAGGTCCACAAATAAACTTATGGACCTGAAAACTAGGTCCATGCATAAAATTGTGAACATTAAATCTGGTTTACGCATAACATATTTACCTCGTAAGTTATTAAATTTTACCCAACTAATTTGAGGGATATATAGGTCCCATCATCATGAATGATTGGGAGTTCATAAGACATAAATCATAAAATAATAAAATTACATAATCCATGAGATCATAAAATTGACATAAGAAATGGAATTTTGGCGTATTCATAAACTTCTAACATTATGAATAATTGGAAATAGGTTCATTAATTAAGTTAAGGACACGAAATCATAACCTCATATAAAATTATGGATATGAAACCGAGTCCGAAATTAATATTATGGACATGAATGCCAGTTCCACACATAAACTTAAGGACCTAAAAAAGAGGTCCACACATAAAATTGTGAACATTAAATTTGGTTCACACATAATATATTTACCCCAGGAGTTATTCAAGTTTACCCAATGAATTTGAGGGAGATATAGGTCCCATAATCATGCATAAAATTGTGAACATTTTGTCTTATGAACGCATGAATTTTTTTTCTATTTTTCGACTGATGAAATAAAATAAATTTACATAGTAATTAACCATTATAGAATTATTATAATATCATATATATCATATATTTTCATAAAAGTTATCCAAAATACCATTCATTCAAAATATAAATGAAAAATTAATCACATCACATTATGGAGATGGTAGTCCACAACATACACCATATAATTGTTTAATTCAAAACACCTCTTAAAGAAGAAAATTTCATATGATAAACCCTTACCTTAGATCTTCACTTGGTTTAACGCATTCCAACATACTGTCTAATAAATTTATATATATTATTAAAATATATCATATCAATATTTATATATATACATTTCTATATATAATTTATAAATAATTTATTTTTTACCCATTTAATCATATTTATTTATTAAAATTAATTATTTATGTGTTAAATGTTATGTTTCTCATGCATGATTTGAGTCAGCAGTTCTGGTCCTTGCATTATGGGCATGGTATCATCACCTATAGAATATTATTAATTTTTTACATAAAATATTTATACATTAAATACACATTGATAACAATCCTTATAATTAAGTGATAAAAATTTAATTACATCACTTCGTGATGACGTTAGTCTGCATGTACACACGGGCGTTGTTTTCATTTTTCAATTAATGGAAAGAAAAGAAGGTATAATATAATTTATCTGTAAATAATAATAATTATGTTTTAAATTTAATATATATTAATTAAACCCATATATATATATATATAACTATAAATGAGAGTCAATGATGAAAAATGAAATACATCACTTCAAAGAGGTGACAGTCCACACGAACGCATGAACAACATTTTCATTTTCTATTAGATGTAAAGGAGAAATAAAATGATCATAAAATTAACATAATGAAATTTTAGTATTTTTAATTTACATACTTAAATATTTTTATATGGTTTGAGATTATTTTTTGTGGGCTCAATAAGAAATAAACTTGAAAAATATTAATAAGAACATGTAACTCTTCTTTGGATACCCCCTTTGGAAAACATCTTAAGGATTATTAGATGGGTATTTTGGGATGAAAATAACCTATAGGTAATGTATAATGGTGTTTGTAATGTATTTTGGAAGATATTGGTTCATATAATGGAAATTGTGGTGTGTTTAAAAGTTAGGAGAGTAGGTTCTATTTTACTTGTAAGGTGAGTGGCGCACTTGTAAAAACCCTTAACATTAAAATAGTATAAAGTCATTTTAATGGTAAAGTGGAACCAAATGAAAAAAAATTAATATATAGGGTAATTTAATATAAAAATAAATATATCCAATTAATTTTATACTAGTTTATGTGATATTTTAATTCTTATCTTTTAGTTTAACCCCCTCTAACTATTTTAACACTTAGAGTGGTGAATTTTTTTGACCATTGTAACTATTGATTATGACTAAAAATGAAATTATCCTTATTAAATAATATGAATATTATTATTATAAATATTTAATACATTTTATAAGATTCAATTCCAAGATTTCATAAAAAATTATTCTAATTTAAGTATGAAAAATGCAACAAAGAACAGTTTTTAGACAAATGTATTTTTAATCATAAAAATGAATTTATACCAAAATCATGTATATAATTAATTATAATGAAATTTATTGGTTTATAAATAAAATAATTATATTTATTTTCCTTTAAAACCAACTAATAAACTAATGTAAATCTTTAATAACTTAATTAAATAAAATTATAATAAATAGTTCTTTTATTAGAATAAAACATCATTTAGGATTTAAAATGTCTTACATGAGATTCTAAATTCAACATAATATTTTAAAATGTTTTATTTCAATAATTAAACATATATTTGTTCTAGTGAAAAATCTTAAACTTTTAAGTTATTCATATTTCAAGATGATTTTATAAAAGTGACAGTATTTATAAAAATGGTATTTTTTCACTATTCAAATATAAATCAACATTTTCATAAAAATAAAAAAAAACAACCAAAGTTAATTTTAACATGATGAATTAAAAAATTAAGCCCATTTAATCAAATTAAAAATATAAAATCTGGAAAATTATCTTTTAAATTAAAATATTAAATATAAAGAAATGCATATTTTATTAAAAAAATGACATTTTTTAAACATAAATTATTCTTAAACTTATTTAATATCAATTTATAATTAATTGAGTGTTAATTTTTTATTTTGAATATTGATGTCTTTAAAATGTGATCAATTTATTAAAATACACAACACTTGAAAAACAATTCTTTTTAAAATTGCCCCTTTTGTCATTAAATTATTGTAATCATGTCACACTAATTATATATTTTCTAATCATTAAATTTCACCTGTCAAAATAAAATAATACAATGTAAGTATCACAATTTATCAATATCTTTATATTTACAGAAATGTTTATTATAATATGTCGTTACTCATTTTAGTTATGTGATACATGTAATATAAGTTATCGAACATTATGTTATTTAAAGGATAATTGAAAATTGAAATATTAGGGCGTTATAGTCTTAAATATGTGAATTTCATATGGTTATCTATCTCCAAGATTTATTGAAAATAATTCCTTGGATATCTCATAACTTTCATGTCTATTTATCCCCTAATAAATATCATAGGGATGTTTGGCCATGTTATATGCTTCCATGTTCTCATGAGATATTAGGAGTTCATCGGGCATGGATAATAACTTCAATAACTAGATATCTTGAAAATAGTTCAACTATTTTAATTAGACAACATGATCTTCTTAAATCACCTCCCTATTAGGTTCAATAACCATGGATTTTGGCATGTAAATCTTTTGTTCTTTCTGTAGTACAATGCGCAAGTTATTATACCACTCTTAGAAGTTATTTTCAGTAAGGATATTTTCTTTCTCATGTATGGATTGATGGGATATCATGGTTTATGAACTTGAAATTTGTGTACAACAATATAAAATAATTTTTATGTTTTTTATATGATTACTAAGATATGTGATTCAAAATAATTTAATTTTCTTATTTTACACCCACTATTTTATAAAGTCCCAACCACCCTCACCATTAGACTAGGAATTTCCATATTTAATGAAAAGGATTCATATTTACCTTCTTATAACCTATAAAAAATCTATGAAAACCATAAAAAGGTATTTAGATAGGCAGTTTCTCCAACTTTTATTAAGCAGTCTTGACAAGTATAATTATGTAGTTGTTTCCTTTGGATTTATGAAAGATATACGACAAGGGGGGAATTTTAGTTTTACAAACTATTAAAAAACTCACACTCTTATATTAATAGATAAATGGAATCATGGGTTAAACAAAATATTTCAATGATTTTGTTCTGATAAATAGAATGAGCTCCTTATGATAGAAGTTAAAATGGAGTAAATAATAAATAACATATAAAAACAATGTAAATAGGAAACTATATATAAATAGAAACATATTCATAGTGAACCAAAAACTTATAACACCTAAAATGATTGTGGCCTTCACTTTAACCCAGATCAATAAAGATTATTTTAGACATGAATTTATGTATCCCTAATTATATACCTATTGGTTAGAATGTCTTGAAAACCCCAAGAATCCCTCAATCTCAACTGATTGGAATGACTTTTCTCTTCCTTCCAGAATCCCTCAATATCACTGGGTTAAAATGACATATATCTCCTTAGAATCATGAGTTAGTTATCTCACAAATCATAACAACAATAAAAACAAAAAAAATGATCTTAAGGTAATTTACAAGATATCCTCCTACAAGGATGCTCTTAAGAAAAAACTCCCTAAGAAAATGAAATTAGATGAACTTGAAGAAATGAGAAGAATCAATATTAAAAATATAAGAAACCTTATAAAATATTTACATTATTTTAATCGTATTTACATATAGATCATGATACTATTTCTAGACCTAGGCTATAACTAACTCTAATTTTTGGATTCTAGGATTTTCAAGTTTAGTTGAAACTGTATCAGAAAGTTTTGCTACTCCTATTGGATTCACTCTTATTCAACATATACTGATGTAGTTATAATATGACACTATATCTCTCCTTATATAAAATCAAACACACACATAACTCCATATAAAAAATTTATGTTAAGAAAATAAGAATAGCTTAATTATAAATTTCCTTCTAGAAAACATACACTTGGAAAGGTTCTACCAATTAAGTTAAAGGAAATCAGAATGAAAATTCAAGGAACTAAAAATACATCAAAACATAAAAGAAAAAATTATCATAAGATATAATAAAAATATATATGTGTATTTTTATTTCCAAAAGTACTATAGAAATAAGTCATTTGACCCAACAGTAGCTCCTTGATCCATTTAGTTAACTCCCCGATCATGAAATCCTAACTTGTATTTCCTTAACTCGTGCCTCTAAATTTGTATTTAATAAAAAAATTACCTTAAATAAAATATAATAATAGTTAAATTTTCCCACTATGTTGGTTTACACTTCTCAATAATTAAAATTTCCTTCAAAATAGTCCTAAATCGACACTTTAACTATGAGTTTATCTTAACTCGGATGATGGAAGGTTTATTAAATTAATGTTTTCTTGATGTATTTATTTTATTATATGTATACATGTATTTTTAATATTTTATATATTTTAAATAATTAATTAAAAATGGTTTTTTATAAAATCAATTTACACAAAGTTCAATTTATTTTAATTTCATCTTTCTTTTTCATCAATTCATTAATTTTTGTGATCGCAACAAAGCCTCGAAAAAATTAACCATGCACTTATATGTTAAATAAATAAATAAAATGACTTAATCATGAGCTTTATAATGGTTATTTATTGAGTTGATAATAAATAAATCCATATCCCAAGGGGAAAACACTTTGAACTAGTTTTCGCTCAATTTTTAGCATTCCTCTATCGTTTAGAGTATCTTTTTTCTTGGTTTTAACTTGTAGAAGGTTAAAAACCACCTCCTATCCTTGTTTCTCTATCCTTGACATGTTTTATTCGAATGCAGGTGAGGGGAACTAGGATTATGGGATACAAAATAAACCATGGACACATACATCCTATATAACAAATTTGGTAGGGATGTCACATAGGTCATCATGTTAATTTTTATAAATATTTATCACATAGTAAAACTCACGAAATAATATTAAATGAAATATAAATCCAATACAAACATTGGAATTTCATGCTCATGATCAGTCGCATACTTGGAAAAAAATTGCATTCATATAAGCTAGAATATAATTATAATCTCTCAGTTAATTTAGGTAAATTTATATTGAATAAATAATTAAGGGTATAATTAATTAATTAATTCTTTATCTTAATTATTAATCAAAATAGTCTTGGAGATACATGAGATTCCATCTAATTAAATTTTTAAATAAATTAATTTTATTTAAAATTACTTAAGTATGAGGAATGTTATTAGAGTTCACATAGCATGAACCTATGTGAACTATGTAGTGTTTAGTCATCATCGTGTACTTAAACTCGTGTGACATGTAACATGCCTGACATATCATATAAATTACATAGTGTGTACTGTCAATGTATGATACAAACATGTTTTCATTTATGTGTTTTTTTACTCTTTTTAATGCACACAGAGTACACCCTATATAATGGTGATCATACATGGAATATAGTTCTGAATTTAACATAGAAATTATGTAAGAATTTAATATTCTTTAATAACTTTAACATGATGTGTACTGTTATTTTATGATATATGGAACACATGTTAAATTGGTTTAATGGAACAATTAATTTTCTTTCAATATAAATTAATTTTCATGGTGTACAACATGGCCCGGTATGTACTCTATGTAAATTTGTATGAATCAAAATGTGTATTAATTTTACATCATGTGTGTATTAAATAATTATACATTGCATGTGTGTTAATTATATGCCATGTGTGTATTAATTAATTATAAATCATATGTTTTTTTAATTATAAATTATATGTGTATTAATTAATTACACATCACATGTGAATTAATTATACACTAAATGTGTATTAATTACACACCACATGTGCATTAATCATACACTATATGTGTATTAATTAATTACACACCATATATGTATTAATTAATTATACACTATATGAGTATTAATTATATGTTGTGTGTGTATTAATTAATTAAAAATGTGGTATATTAAATATAGACTATGTATGTTGGACACACAACCGTCGTATAGTGCATGGTTACATGATGTGTAGGTGAGATACACATTATGTAACCCAATAACCGATGTGACACCTCTAGATGGTATCTCTATGTATTCTTCACTTATTCTTGATTATAAGAAGGGGAAAAAAGAACATATACCAATATTCAAATTAAATAATGAAAACAGAAATGAAAAACTAAAAAATAATTGTGAAATGAATCAACTAAAAATTAAATAATTATAAATTTAAACATGACTTCATTGAAACCACTTAAATGTTTCATGCATAATATAAGTCGATCGAGACACTAATCAATGATGAGTTTTCATTGAATATAATGAATAAATCATATAAATAGGATGAAAAATGAAAATTATCATTATTATATTCAAAGAACCTTAATGAAACAATCATGGAACTCTAGAGAGGATTGTTTCACATTAAATTTATAATAAATTTAATAAAATAATTACCTCATTAGTGAGTTCTATCTTTGACGTATGTATTGATTTTTCAAACCTTTGACAGGTTCTATCATCATTTCATCAAAAGGATCTAAATTATAATACCTCTAGTGGTGATCCAATGGTGCTCATTTGATCTTGAAGCGTTGTCGATGGTACTCTTGGTTCTATTGTGGTGGTACTAATCATCTTTCATTGATCACCTTTGATCACAACATAATCCTTTATGTTTAAAGGATTTATTATTATTATCTCATTATTGAGAGGGGGAGGGGTGTGGAAGTGATTCTCTTGAGCTTGATAGATAACCCTAGATAATTTCTTTATAGAGATAGTTCTCTATAGAGGAAATCATTGTTACCAACAAAATTATTTCCACACATAAATAAAAATGATATAATCTGGTATATATAGGGCTAGGGTTTGAGAATATGAAATTTCACAATGGCCTTTAACAAATATTTTAATCCTTAGTGAACCCCACATATAATAATATTATTATTATTATTATTTCCTTGGCACGCACATGTCTTGAGGATAATATAAATATAAATAAATAATTATTTATTTATTTAAATGATATTTAGCATATAATTCCTATTATAGAAACCATAACTAGGCTCATCCATCTTCCTTATCATTTACCAAACCTAGAATAAAAATATTATTAATTAAATAAATAAAAAACATATACTAATCATAGTCTGGTTGATGAATATTTATTTTAGTATTCATCACATATAAAATAGTGACTAAATATATGTAATCAATAAACTCTAAATAAATATTACTCCTTGATTTGGTGAATAAAATTTATTCCAAAAATTAAATTCATGTAGAATTTGATTAAGATCAATAGAAACACTAAGTGTGTGACCCTCTAGGTTTTCTTACTCAGTGATAGTAGGTGGTTTTTTCTAAAGTCAAATATCAACATCTAGAAACACATAAAGGTTCCCTTAGAGGAATAAGTTAATTAAACAATGATGAAAACCACATATGAATGCTCATTGTGTAATATAATCCCTTTTTCATGATATCTCATCAAGAAGGTTGAATACTCATATCATATTCTTTTAAAATTGAAACATTTTTCTTTGAATTCCTGAAATTAACTTGTTAATACACTGTGGTCATAGAATTTAGTTTCAATGTTCCTTTCAATTCAAAGGGATGAGATATTAACTTCCCTAAAGAAGGAAGATAAAATTCAATATTTGACTTAATTATTAATAACATGTCATTTGTGATGTTCCCAACATCCCTGACTTCATCATGAACATAGGTTTTTATGCTTTATAGTAATATATCTAAGTATGTGTCTTAGGATATATATTAATAATAATCTTAAATTATAAGTATCATTACACTTGTTAGTGGATTGTAATATTCAATGACTTGTACAAAAATAGAGATTTGTATAGGTGGGCCTATCCTCATAAAGACCCATATAGGATATTTCCAAGTGTGAAATTTGTAACATAATGTCTCATATGCTTATGATTACTTGCACTAGATAGTATACATCATATATGTACCATAAAATTATTTCATATGACCAAAGAACATATAGTTTAATAATATTATCTTATCGTTTCAAATTTATCATTATAGTAGAGAATAGCTGTGACCATTTAAATACGACATATGTTCTAGGAAATAATTATAAAAAATTTATGTATAAGAACAATCAATATATGATAAGGTATTTTCCACTTTGGTGGTGGAACTGTGGTGAAGGAGGTGTTCATAACCAATGGATGTATTTTCCGGTGTGGTTTTCAATTCCTAGGAGCCCACTCTTGCGAAAATTTCTCCCTTCCCAGATTTGCTCACCTTGCTAGGTCACCCAGTTCTAAATCGGGTGGGCATAATGGGTGTATCCAACCTATTTGATGGATTTCTATTTCAAACCATCATTTATAGGGTTTTTACCCCATGGGATTCTCTTCCATCTTAGATGGTAATGTCTCTTTCCCAGCCGAGGCTTCTCCAGATGACATCTTCATGGGTAGGGGTTCTTGGGTGTGGAGGGTTTGAAACGGCCACTCCCAGGGATTCCCTTTTAAATAAAAGAACATATGATAATGTATTTATTAATGTTAAAGTCTATGAATATACATGAAATATAAATTAAAATGTATTTTATTTTAAGAAACCAACTCCAATAGTTGATATGTGAGTCTCTTGATGAAATGTTGGATCTTCCCAAATCTATGTACTCAAAGAACCAGGAGTCAGGTAGGATAGAATCCAAGTTTAGGATATCCACATTATTCAAGATTATTGGTCCTTATAGAATGATAAAATTTGATGTGGGGAATCTCTAATGATGTACCCTCATGAACTCTATAAGTGATGATAGGTATGGTATGCCCTATTTAGTATGTTCTGCTTCAATTTTTCCCATTATATAGTTAGTGTGGGCAATTTATTTAGTTTTCAAAATGGTTTTCTAAGTACTTTCCATTTTCCATTATAAATAAAGTTAAATAAAATATCTATTGGATTGATAAGGATTGAATGTAAAATTACCTTGACAACTATTAGAGTTGCTTCCTTATAACCAACTTATAAGTACTTTATGATAACCTATATTCATTACTTTGAATATTAATAAACTTTTTATCACATCATGATTGTTCCTCTGTGTAACATAGTATGTGATATTATCCTAAGAGTAGTTTTCACACTAAAATGTCATAGTAATTCCCCGCCAAGATGAGAACTCAAAATTTCTAAGAAACTATTCTTAATTATGTGTTCTATAGTCGGACGATATCATTTGAGGGACACAAATGATACAATATATCATGGTTGGATACTCATAGGAATTTGAGGCACCTTCTCATGGTGTACTCCCTTGGTAATATCCAACGTAGGATATTATGAGAACGATACCCGCCGGTAGGAAATCCACATTTACATGTGTAATTGGATGTTCCTATCTGTGGACATCTGTATTAATCCTTAAACATTAGGATTATTATTAATGAGTATTGTGGTTCATATAATTTTATTTATTGATAAATACTATGATGACATATGTTCGTGGCGAGGTGGGATACATTGGGTGTGTCATGAGTAATATTGCATTAATGAATAATGTGAGAAAGGATTTTTCCCTTATCTTATTTAATGGAAGTTTATATCTTAAGCCATTTTTTGGAAATGATATAGCCTAAATAAATCCATGGCCATGGTTTTCTATAGAAAATTTTGATTTTCGAGAAGTCGAAGAAAGAGACAAAGAGCACATAGGTTGATAGTACCAGCATGCAACATTCTTGATTAGAGATATCATGATAACAGAATTATATTACCTAGTAAGCATCCATATGAGGTATTATGTTGTTATGACATTAAATTATTTCTATATGGGTGTGATGGTGTGTTTCTTGATGCTAACCTTGGACTTTAGGCTGCTTAGCCTAATTCCACTGATAAAGAGTCCTAGAGGGCCATATGCTAACTGTATCCATAATCTCAGTTAAATAATATATTATTTTTTATTATTTAACAAATTTAATAAATATTATCCATGCACGTGGTTTAATAACTATTAATTATTTCTTGATCACCTATATTCTGTCACCAGTTATTTAGGAGAATATAAAGTGAGCAAAATATTTCATAAATATTTATTTTTTATTTAGTGAATATAATATTTATTTATTTATTGGTAAATATTGCAGTGATATTTATTTAATAAATAAATAGTCATTATTCAAGGCCCGGTAAATATTTAATAAGAATGGAAGACTGAGTTTAAATGGTCTAGTGAGAAATAATAAATATTGAGTATTATTTGATTAAATAATATTTAATTTAATTTTCAAGTTAAGTGCATGTTGAATATTATTATTATTATTATTATTATTTGACAAGGGGTTCCATAGGGATTAAATAAATAATAAATGGAACTTGTTCGATTATTTTATCTTAACCCTAATAGTATATAAACCCAATAATATTATTTTCTAAATAGTCAATTCATTTGTTTGGTTGTGAACAAAAAATTTGGAGAAACATCTCAAGCCCTAGAGAGCTCCCTTCTCCAAGAATTATCCCAAAAATGGAGAGATATCTTCCTACACCACCCACTCTCAAATCAAGATAGATCAAAGACAATTATTTGGAAATAGTTATCATGGACATCAAAGGCGAAAAACACAAGAGATATGATCATCCATGATAGCACATGAAGATTCCTATAATGATGTTCATAGATTTTTGGAACGCATTGGATCACCACTAGAGGGGATCTTCTATTGATTCCTACAATGCAACGATGATACAATAGAGATCTATTGTCAAAATCATCAATGAGGAAATAATTACAACAAGGTAATTATTTAATTGATTAAATTAATTATAAATAATATTTTATGATTCTCCCTATGGTTACAGTGTATTATACATTTTTTGATTTATTTGATTCAATTCCATTTATCATGACATTTATCGTCATGTAGATCTTGGATTGATCATCGATCATGAAAAAAAAAGGCAAAGTTAGACATGACCCATCACATAATTCTATTATTCCCAAAACCTATAAGTTGTATCAAATTGTTCAAATAATTATTTATAATTATTTAAAGATCATTGATTGATTTGTGCATTTTTTATTTAGTTTTAAATTCAAGTTTTATCATTATTTTAATCAAAATTGCGAGATCTTCTTATTCCTCCTTAATTTATCGTAGATCTAATCAAATGATTAATTTTATAAATGGAATAAAATAGAATAACTCATCTATTGGTGATGAGGATTCTGGTCAATTAACATATTAGTACACACCTTGTATCCAGAGTTACATGTCATGTACTTATGTTCAATGTTCCAGGAATTAATTCAGAATTAATTCAAACCATGTGTATTGATGAAACGCAGTGAATTTATTTCTTACACCACATGTTGAATAGGATATCCTGGAACACGGTTAACCATAGTACACACCATGTAGCCTACGTACATGTTGTGTAGCCCTTTAAGTCATAGAAAGTCCATGTAATTCCATACACATCCTACCTGACTGGTGACCATGTAACTCAGATACCACACTTTGTGTAGTACTTTATACATGTTGTGTACTCCAATTTGTTGAGGAGTGATTTACATGTTGAGTCCCTAGGAATATTCCTCAGATATACAGTGAGAAACGTACACTCCATGTATCATGATTGTATATTCCATGTACTTATACCAAATTACGCAGAAGTAAAATTAATTTATTATACTGACTAAACCTTATCAGCATGTTATTGTGTGTGGTCATTAAGTTGATAAGATGTGTTGTCTGATGGGTATAAATATATATATATATATATATATATTAATTTCTATGTAATGTTCATATATGCATATCATGTATGAGTCGTATGATATATTTTACTCTATATATATTGAAGCATAACATGTGACCAAAAAATCATGTAATTCGCATAATCATTAAGTTGATAGTACATGTCATTAAATTACATGATAAGTTATGTATTCCATATGTCACAATGGTAAATAGTATATAGGTATAATACATGTCGGGTAGATTTGAACGGGAATTCACCATGTTGCCTCTGAGGTATATTTATGGACATAGATAATTTTAAATAAATTTATTTAATTTGTTTAAAATTATAATGATGAGAATCTCATGGAAATTTATATGATAATTAAGATAAAATAATTTATTAATTAAATAATATAATTAATTTATTCAAGGATGATTTATTTTAAATAATAATGGTTAAGAATTGTAAGATAGTTTTATTAAATGTGTAATTTGTTGCATTCATGTGAATGATCATGATCATAGAACAAAATTTTATGTGTTTGGTTTCATTTAATTTATTATTAAATTAAATTTGTCACATGAGTGTCATCTCTCATATTATTATGTAAGGTACTACATTCCCATGGTTTTTTTATACAAACTGTTTTCCTCTCAATTGCATGTAAGTAAAAGCATATGTAATGGATGAATATCCCAAGATAGTGGAGGCAATACAAGTTTGGAGCCAAGGTGAAACCAATATAAGAGAGATACATAGGTGGGCATGTGTAAAGTTTAACACTAACCTTAATTAGTTCAAGGGGTTTTTATCCTAGGTCAATGGTTAGATTATCAACTTCTAGATAAAATAACCATTATTAAAATCTCATGATCTCACCGCTTTATTATTTTATTTTTTTCAAGTTTCATTGTTATTTCATTATGTATTTTTTGTTATGATCACATGAATTAATGAAATTAATGAGCATGAAATATGGAACTAAAATAAATTGGATTACGCATAAATATTATATAATAAATGGTTAATCACTTATTTAAATCCACATAATATTAAAAATCATGTGATAAAGATATTAATTATAAATTTATACATAAATGGATTAAATCCCTCAATAAAACATATTAATTCATCATAGCCTTCCACTACCTCTGTTAAAATCGAACCATAGCTAAAAGTACTTAAGCAACCAAAGTTGGGGTGCTTTCAATTATCATGGAATTCTAAATTTATGTTTTGGGTTTACTTAACTTAGTTCACATCAAGGGTTAAATTCAAAAGTAGGAATTGGTGTAACTTAGAGGAAAGAGTTTAGGAAATCCAATTTATGGATTTTAGGATTGGGGAGTCCACTTAACAGATCAAGGAATTGTGATTTAATGTAGTTATCAATTGAAATGCCTACCTAAAACCCTTTGAGTTGCTTGACTAACCAAAGTGTGGGTAATGAGAAGGGTGATATGGATCCTTTACACTATAATTTTTAGAAAATAGGATATTCTGAAGCCAATGGTGAGGGATATTGGGTTTTGATAAAATATTGGGAAACTAACAAATATAATATTTTTTATTTGTCTAAATTTAATTAGATAAAGTACTAAAATTATTCTAATATTATTTTGTAGAAAAAACATTAAAATTAATTCAAACATATCACTGTGATCCATACTTGAGAAGGATAACCTTCTCACTGGAACAATTTTCCAAGAGTGTAAAAGGTGTTTATGCATTATCCTTCACTATGAAAAAAAATTGTATGTGCTGGAAAAACCTATTCTTAATGAACCTGGTAATGAGGCAAGTGATAAAGAGTTATCAATCTATGAGAAACATTTGAACAATTTCATAGATGCTCATTGTTTTATGCTATCATTCATGTCCAATGATATTTTAAAGCAACATGAGGACATGGATTCATTTATCATGATGTATCAACTTTGGGATCTCTATCAAGATAAGGAAATAAAAGAGAGCTACAAGATCTACAATTATTTGTTTACAACTATTCTTAGAGAGTCTGCACCATCTGGGCCTCTTGTAGTTAGTCTTATTTGCTACATTTAATTATGAAACATCTTATGGATTAAATTTCTAGATGATTTGAGTACATATATCATACTTTCATCACTACTCAATACCTTCTCCAAATTTATTGTTAATTATAATGTGAGAAATAATGAGAAGGTACTTTCAAAACTTATTACATTAATTCTCCAAGAAGATAAAGACATGGGTCTTGATAAACCTATGGTTCTTATGGTGAATAATAAAAGGAAGAACAAGTTAAATAGGCCCAAGACTCACAACAAGTCTAAAGCTCCCGAGCATTGTCCTTCCAATAATAGAAAGATCCATAGGAAGGGAAAGGAAAAGGAGGCAGTATATTTTTCATGTGGAAATCCAAGCCACTAGAAGAGGAACTCCACCTAGAAGTAATGAGAAGATAAAGGTGTGTTCTTTATCGAATTTAATCTTTCAAATTCTACAAATTGGGTATTAGATATATATTTTGGTGCTAAAATCTATATCCAAATGTAGTAACTAAGTGGATTTAAAAATATTTCTAGAGGATAGGTGGATTTGAGAGTTTCTAATGGTGTGAGGTTGGCTGCTCTAGCCATTGGTGACTGCCACCTTTCATTTACAATGGAAATGATTTTGGTTTTAAAATATTTTTATTATGTACCAATGGTTACTAAGAACATAATTTCTGTATCATGCTTATATGCAGATGGGTTTATTTTAAATTTTGGAAATAAAAGTTGTTTCTTTTATAAATACATCATATTTTATGGTATGGAACATTTAAATAATGGTCTTTATGTATTAAATTATGAAAATAAAGTATTGGAAATTGATAATGAATCATGTTCATACGACTCATATAACACACAACTATGGCATCACCCCCTTGGTTGTGTAAATGAGAAGCATTTGAAAAATATCTATCAAGGTGTTTATTTATAATCATCTAATATAAAACCACTTAAAAGATTTCATGCTTGTTTACAAGGAAAAATGAACAAACTATCATTCATTGGATAGGGTGAAAGGTCCATGGATCTTCTAGTATTGGTACACACTAATGTGTGTGAAGAATTTCTAGTAGAAGATAGAGGTGGATATTATTACTTCATAACTATTACTGATGGATTGAGTAGATATTTTTATGTCTACTTGATGAGGTATAAGTCTTCTTCCTTTGACAAATTCAAGGAATTCAAGAATGAAGTAGAGAATCAACTTGGAAATAAGATAAAGAATCTTTGATTGGATCAAGGTGGTGAATATCTTAACCAAAATTTATCAAATTTCTATGAGAGTTTGGGATTATTTATCAACTCACTCCACCTTATACACCACAATGGAATGGTGTTAGTGAAATAAGTAACTATACCATGTTAGAAATGGTAAGGTAGATAATGATTTGTGCAGATATTACATTGTCCTTTTGGGGATATGCATTACAAACTATGGAATGCACATTAAACTGAGTACCAAATAAGGTGTAAAATGGAATTCCATTAGATTTATGGAGTGTAAAGAAACATGTTTTATTGCATACACATGTATGGGGTTGAGAGGTGTTTTCTAAGATCTTCTTAGGAAACAAACTATCACCCCAGGGCACAAAGTGTATCTTTATAGGGTATCCCAAGGAAACAAAGGGATACTACCTATACAGCCCCTTGAATAAGAAATATATTTTCACCAAACAATCTATCTTTATTGAGAGGGAGAACATCCTTAAAAAGGATAGTGGGAGAAATATTGACTTCGATGATGTTGATACTCAAGATACAAAAGAGTGGTTACAGGAACAGGTTTGATAGGTCCCCATAGAAGAAGTAGTTCTCAAAAAAAAATACTCTATTAGAGAAAACTAGAGCTGAGAGAACCAAAGAGATATGGTTTTATAGTCACCGAAGATGGTAACTCATTATTAGTTGAAAATGATGAACCTATCTCCTAAAAATAGGTAGTAAGGAGCTCAAAAGCTATAATATGGAAGGAATCCTTGAATTCTGAAATGGATTCCATGTATTAGAACTAAGTTTGTGTTCTAGTTGATGTTCCAGTTGATGTAAATAATGTTGTATGCAAATGGGTATTCAAGAGGAAAATTGACATGGAAGGTAAAGTAAATATTTATAATGTAAGTCTAGTGGATAAGAATTTTAAATAGCATCAAGGAATTTACTATGATGAAACCTTTTCACCATTTGTCATATTTAAATCCATCATAATTCTACTTGTTATAGAATCTTACCATGAATGTGATATTTAGAAGATGGATGTCAAAACTGCATTCCTTAATGGGTACCTTCAAGAAGATTTCTATATGACACAACTAGAAGGGTTTATGACTCTAGGTGATGAAAAAAGTATTTTAAAGTTTCAAAGATCCATTTATGGATTTTATCAAGCATAAAAGTCATGTAACATTCGATTCAATGAATCTATAAAATAATTTGGATTCATTAAGAATGAATGTGAGTCGTGTGTTTACAAGAGTTTTAGTGGAAATTAATTTTTTATCATAGTAGTATATGTTGATGACAGATTACTTATTGGCAATGAAATACCAGTATTATAGCCTATTAAGGACTTGTTAAGTAAGTTTTTCTCCATGAAGGACTTAAGTGAATAAACCTATATTCTTGGGATTAATATCATTTTTGACATATCTAAGAGTTTTATTGGACTAATTCAATGTACATATGTTGATCGGATACTGAATATATTTAGTATGGAACAATCCAAGAGGGGATTGGTTCCAGTGTCACATGGTTTACATCTTTCTAAGAAAATGTGTGCTTAGACACAACTGGGTAAATAGATAATGAGTAAGATCTCATAATCTTCAGTTCTAGGATCAGCCATGTATCCTATATTATGTACTAGACTTGATGTTGCCTATGCATTGAGAATGATAGGCAGATTTCAAGTTGATCTAGGATAAAAAAAATTGGTCTATTGTTAAGGATATCATTAAGTATCTAATAAGAACTAAGGATATGTTCCTCGTGTATAGAGGAGATGTGGATTTGGTCATTAGGGGTTATACTGATGCTAGTTTTCAGACATATTATAATGATCTGAAGTCGCAGTCAAGATACGTTTTCTATCTCAATAGAGGAGTTGTGAGCTACAAGAGTTCAAAGCAGTCAGTAGAGTCCAAGTATATAGAAGCTTCTGATATATCCAAAGAAGTTTTTTTTATTTGAAACTTTGTCCAAGAAATTTATGTGGTACCTAGAAGTAAATACCCTATCACATTGTATTGTGATAATATTACAAAGGTGGCACTTACAAAAGAGCCAAGGTCACACCAATGAACAAAGCATATACTCTGTAAGTATCATCTCTTGATGGATTTTTATCAGAGGGGTGAAATTGTAGTAATAAGAGTACCCTTGAAAGAAAACATAGAAAACCATTTGACTAAAGTCCGATCTCAGCAGAAGCATGAGTATCATGTGAGAGATAATGGACTAAAGGTAGTTAGCAGCTGGCTCTAGTGTATGTGAGCTACTATTGGATTTGGTGCCCTAGATCCAACTTCTGTATACTTTATGATAACCTTTATTCATATATTTGAATATTAATAAACTTATTATCACATCATGGTTGTTCTTCTACATAACATAGTATGTGATATTTTCCTAAGAGTAGTTTTCTCGCTAAAAGCCAATAATATTTCCCTGCTATGATGAGAACCCGGAAGTGCTAAGAAATTATTCTTAAATATATGTTCTATAGCTGGATGATATCATTTTAGGGGAAAACATTATATAGGTTATTGGGGGAGGAGACTCTTATAACTTTGAGGTACCATCTCTGGGTGTACGCCCTTAGTAATATTCAGTCTAGGATATTATGAGAAAAAGACCCACCAGTAGGAAATCTAAATTTACATATGTCATTGGATATTCCTATCTTTGAATGTGTGTATTGGTAATTAGACTTTAATATTATTATTAATGAATATTATGAGTTGTGCACTTTTACATATTGATGAAAATCATGATTACATATGTTCGCAATGAGGTAGGATGTGTTAGGTGCGTCACAAGTAATATTAAGTTAATGAATAATGTGAGAAAGGATTTTATTTTTCATTATGTTCTTTAACAGAATTTGATATCTTAGACCCTTTTATGGAACTGATATAGCCGAAATAAATCCATGACCACGTTGTTCGATAGGCAAGTTCGATTTTCAAGAAGTCAAAAAAAGAGACATCGATCACATAGGATGACGGCACCAGCATGAAACCTGTTTGATTTGAGATATCATGATAAGGGGATTATATTACACAGTAAATGTCTATATGAGGTATTATGTAATTGTGGCATTAACTTATTTCCCTATGGGTTCCTTTGCGTGTTGTTATATGCTAACCTAGGAATTTAGGTTGCTTCACCTAATGCCACTAAGAAATAGGCCTAGAGGGTCACACACTAAGTGTTTCCAGAATCTCATTTAAATAATATATTATTATTTATTATTGAAAAAGTTGAATAAATATTTTTCCCGCATGTGGTTTAATAATTATTCATGATTTTTTTATCACATATATTCTATCACTAGTTATTTGAGAGAATATAATGTGATTGAAATATTTAATAAATATTAATTTGTTATTTAGTGGATATAATCTTTATTTATTTATTAGCAAATAATGCAATGAGGTTTTTTTAATAAATAAATAGTCATTATTCAAGGACTGATAAATACTGTGAAGGAATGGTGGATCAAGTATAAATGGTCCAATGATAAATAATAATAATTTAATATTATTTGATTAAATGATATTTAATTTAATTTTCAATTTAAGTGCACGTTGAATAATAATATTACTATTATAATTATTTGAAATGGGGTTCGAGAGGGATTAAATAAATAATAAAGGGAACCTATGAAATTATTTTATTTTAACCCAGGAAGTATATAAACCCAATTATATTATTTTCTAAGAGATCCAATTAATTTGTTTGTTTGTGCATAAAAAAAATTATAGAATCCTCTCAAACCCTAGAGAGCTCCCTTCTCTAAGAACACTCCCAAGAACGTAGATCAATCTTCCTCCACCTCCCACTCTCAAGTCCAGATAGATCGAGGAGAATTATTTGGATTCAGTTCTTGTGGAGATCAAATCATAATGATACAAGTGATAGTATCTACTGTACTAGCACCCAGAGATTCATACGGTGATGTTTAGAGATTTTTAGAACACGTGTGTATCACCACTAAAAGAAATATACACTTGATTCCAAAAATTTAATGATGGTATAGAATAGATCTTTTTTCATACTCATCAATGATGAAAGAATTACAATAAAGTAATTATTTAATTAATTAAATTAATTATAAATAATATTTGATGATCCTCTCTCTGTTTTTAGAGTATTATCCATTGTTTATTTTCTTTTATTCAATTATATGGATCACAACATTTATTATCATGTAGATCTCAGGTTGATCATCGATCATGATAAAAAAGAAAAATTGGGCATGACCCATCACATGATTCCACTATGCCCAGAATCTACAATAATAACAATTAGATAAGTATGAAGACCACCATGTGAGAATTTGTTAACGGATAAAATTTCACCATGACCGTTATTCCCGTGTCAATTTTTCTTAGGTTAGTTTCACCCAGGTAATCTTTTCCTAGGTCACTTCACCCAACTTATCTTCAACCTAGTGGTTTTTCCTAAGGTAGGATATCATGGTGTCATGCTAAGATCTATCATGGCAAGATAAGTGCAATCTGATGAAAAATCCTGGACTATAATATGCACTGTATAGTGAGATGATTCAAAGCTGAAGAAACAAAAGAAATCAAACTCTTTGTGAGTAAAATACAAGGCTTGGGTGATAATAGATAGAAAAATATTCATGATTCATACATGTTGAGTGATGTATGATATTGAATTGGTCTCACTTATTTATAGAATTAGGTCCACATCCTACACCCAACTAGTAATGCACATCATGTGCTCAGTGTGGCTACCTTCCATTTCCTTTTCCATGACCTAGGAACATGATTGAAAGAACCCCTCTTCAATTAAACCTTTATGGAAGAGTTACATTTATCATAGAATGTGATTCTCCATTTTCAAATCAGATCTAATTATGAGGTAGTGAGTTTTTAGAACCCAATTTGACTAGGATTGAAGACCTTATTATAGTGGAGAAAAATTTTGGATGATAAGATAATGTGATGGTGTCTAGGTCTCCCTGTCACATATACCTTCCTTTTTCCCAAGTCCATTTAGTGCTTCTCATCTACACTCAGGTCCCTTACACACTTGGATTCCATTCCCAGATTCATTCCACACTTCCCTTCCCATTATGGGACTCCCTAATTCAATTTTATTCTATGACCATGCCTCCTTACACTAGGTTCCCACCCTTCTAGGGTGTGATATGGAATTTTAGTATGGTATTCCCATGGATCTATGTCCTACTCTCCTTATTCTTATAAAAAGACCCCATGCCTCCCATTTGAAAAAAAAATGGATGAGTGATCTTGACAATTCAAACCTAGATTTGATGCCTAGATCTAATTTTTCATGTTACCAAGATTCCCATTCCCCCTTTTGGTGAATCCCTAATTCAAAACTTATGTAAAATAATGTGAATTTGTTGTAACTATGTCATCCAAATATTTTAACATAAATCTATTATGAGACACCATTTCCACTATGCCCTCATTTGAAAGATCCATACTTGGGGTTCCATACATATAAACCATCCTAAATGTTCCCTAATTGGGCACCACTCACCCAAGTCATCTTGGATATGCACAAATAGGGATCCACATGCCCAGGTTGTCCTAGATTTGTTCAGTCAGGGAATTATTCTCTGAGGCCATCTCGAAGATCCCTACTAGTCTTCCACATGCCCAAGCCATCATGGGTGTTGATAAGTGAATCTATTATATAAATTTTTAATATTAACATGTATCATATTTTATATTTAAAATTTTAATTCTTGCCTAATTATTTAATATATTTTTAATATTTGGAAGGATGATATATTTTGTGTGAAATGATCAAAATAAGGAAAAAGATACCAATAATTCAATAAAAAGAAGGTTTTCCATGACATTGGATACCAATAGAACACTTCTTGAGGTTTAAACTGAAGAACCATTGAGAAACGAAGATTTTGGAGCAGGAACAAGACGTGAAAATATTGTAAGGCATGAACCCAAGACATGACTTGAATTGAAGAATGAGATCTCTAGGTAAAGACAACATGTGTCATGGCATGACATATATGGTCACTCCATAACACTTATGAATATGGACCAAAAAGATTTTAGGTCATGAAATACTTACACAAGGTGTAACACTTACATGTGGTGAAATATTTACATGATATGAAAGTGTCGGTATGACCCAAAATGGCCAGATTCAACACAAATGGGTGTGCATGCCTATTTTATGAACTCAGAACCACCCAGGATCACTTTTTGACCTATTATGACACAATTGAATTCTAAATGATCCATTTGAGATTATATAAATATAAGTATGAGCTACTACTACTAAAGAGGTAATCTAGAAGCCAAATCTTGGGGAGAGAAGTTGTGATGTGCAGGGTCCTCACAAATTAAACATCTCTACTCTTTTATTTATGTTTTATTTTTATTTATTCATTCCCCCTTACTCCGTCATAGCTAGGATGAGGAGGTAATTCCCACCTTGTGATTGGGTAATATAGAAAATGTGGTAAAGTGATGTTGGATTTTTTTTCTTTTATTTTATTCATGTATTTGGTTTTCTGCAATCTATTTATCCAATTCCAATCCTTTTCTTTTATTTTTATCATGACCAATGACAATTGAATCTGATAGAACATTTAAAATTTAAAAAAAAACTACCCTAAATTGAATAATGACTATTCTTGTATCCATGGAAACCAGGTTTAAATATGATATCAATAGAAGCTAGATTGGGAAGAACATTAAATTACTATAATAAGGGAAATAGGGGATTATCATGTTCAGGATAGGATACCATGACTATTGGATCTACCTAGTCACAACTATGACACCAAACATGGATTAATCAGTTTATTTTATAAAAATCCAATTGAACCTTAACCTTAAAACTACAAAACATTAGCATGCCTTTCAAATCAGATTTCAAACCAATCGATCTGATTTTCTTTTGATTCTTGGTTTTTTCAAACTGTTTCCAAAACACTAATATGATTATACTCCATTTTAAATAAATAAACATTATTTTAAAACATAATTAAACTAATTCACCATATTTGTGGGTTCGATCTATAACTTTACTAATACTATATTTTGATTTATTAAGTAGAATTTTGTGATTTTTTATAAATTTTTTATTTTGATTAGACCTATAGGGAAAAAACAATACCCTTAGGGCTTGTAAAAATTAGCATCGTTTCCAAGTAAGGTTGCAAATTAGTTTTTTAGGTTTTTAATTTTAATTTTATTTTGTTATTTTAATTTTAGTGTTTACATTGGGTGTGTTCATGTTGGGGATTTCATATTTTTAAATTAGTAATGCATGGCCACAATACGCACACAAAAGGAAAATTTATTTTTGACTTTGATCCCAAACTTGAGAAAATCCTAAGGAATAAAAAATAATATACAACTATGGTGGGAATTGAGAAACATCTAGAAGATGTAGGAGTTATTCAAAGAGATTTGGGGTTGCATACCCTCATGAATTATAGGCGGTCATCAAATACAGAAATGAAAACAATAATCGTGGCACCTCCCATTATAGAAAATCACTTTGAGATCAAACCTACAATCATCCAGATGATCTTGAACTATATAAAATTCACCATACTACCACATGAATATCTAAACACGTATATAGAAATCTTCCTCAAGCTCTTTGATACCTTCCAATTCCTGAATATTTCATGTGATGTAGTAATACTCTGTTTGTTATGATATTATTTACAAGAATGAGCTTGGGAGTTGATTCAAACCCTGTCAACACATTCCATCACTACATGGGATGAGTTTCCAATGAACTTTCTCTCTTTCTTCTCCCCACCTTCAAAGTCGATGGATATCTGTATAAACATTCTAAACTTTTTTCAATTTGAATATGAATCAATCTACTCTTCTTAGGAATGATGCAAAGATATAACTCAAAAATTCCCCCATCATGTAATTAAACTATGGATTTTAATCCAAACCTTCTATAAGGGACTTGTGTGGAGAAACAGGTTGATTAAAGATGTTGTATATAGAGGATCACTGATGATAAAATATTAAAAATAGAGTTACATCTTACAAAAAGAAATGGTAAGAAATAACTTCCAGTATAAATGAGAAGGGACACAACAAATATGTGTCCCTGTGGTTGAAAACAAAATCTAAATAGTATTGTAGATGGAATACCTAACTATAAATATAGACAAAATTATTGGGAAAAAAACAATCCCATGGTATGTATAAAAAATAAGTCAATTATACTAATTATAATCATGGTAATAATTTTCCAGATTGGCATCCATAACAAAACCAAAGACAAGGATATCATCAAAGATCACCAATATTCAAAGAACCCTAAGGACCTTCACTCACAATCCATGTCCGCACAATGGATGAGACCTTGGATACTTTCATGACATACATCATGGATATAATCAAAGAAATTGTGGATTATTAAAAAATATAATAGTGTGTTGGGATATAAAGGATGACTCAAGATATTAGAGGGTGGTTCTTTGAAGCCACGAATTACAAGTAGAAAAAATAATTGAGCATCATAGGGATATACCAAGAGGAGTACTTCCAAGATGACCTAAAGTATTCCCACATGAATATCTGAAAGTCTTTACCATTATAAGTGTAAAAGTAACTCAATAAAAGATTTAATCAAGAAAGAAAAAAACAATATGAAAAATAATTTGAAGATTTGGAAAAATGTGAGTAACAAGAATGTAAAAAAACAAGTTGAAGAAAAACCACTACGGTGTAATCCAAGACTACCTTTTCAAAAATTAATAGTGAAAGATAAGATCAACACGTAAAAAGAACCTACCTAATAAGAAATGGGGTTGTTCAATAATAGCATCAAAGGACCTACCTAATAAGTAGTGAGATCCAAGTGGATTTTTGATTCCTATATTTTTTAGAGCTAATGAATTTGTAAAAGCTTTATGTGACTTATGTGATAGTGTAAATATCTTATCATACACCACTTACAAGAGACTGGTACTAGAGAAATTAAAACTCACAAAATTTTTAATTCTATTAACAGACTCAACTATGAAATACCCTTACGAGATCATTGAATATATTTTGATCAAATTAAATAAATTTTAACTTCTCTATCGAATTATTAATAATGGACATGAAAGAGGATCGAACTCCACTGATTCTATGGATACCATTTTTAGCCACTTGGCATACATTGATGGACATCCAAAGCTGATAAATCTATCAATGATTTGATTGTGAACATGTAAGTTTCAATATTTATTGGCCAATGAAGAACTACAATGTAAGGGAATACAATGAGTTTGTAGAAGACAAAATACCTAAAGTTGAGGGTGTCATAGAAGTTGAATAAGTGCAAGAGGTATCTAGTATATTATAATAGGATAATCTAAATAAACATACTAAGAAGAACAAAGATAAGAAAAAGGGTTTACCGTTGACAATAGAGGAGTGAGAGACTCTAATATATTTCAGAAAGTGAAATAGGTTTGGATGGTATATGAACTTATATTTTTCATTCATGATCAAGGAAGAAATGGTGTATCATCCTGATGAAAATAAAGAGAGTACTTCCATCAGGAAGAGTCAATTTTTTTAGAGATAAAAGACAGGGACTGGAATACATGAACAAGACATTACTAATACCATTCATGGATCTTGATTAGATAAAATATTTTCAATCATCAATCACTTGAGATGAAGCTGAAATAGGTTAGGTTGATTCAACATTAAAAAAATTCTTCTAGGAGGCATCCTAAGTTTTATGTATTTTTCCTTTTTTTCTTTAAATAAGCAACACATTCACTCACCCCAAAATCTTCCAAATTTCATTAATTATGGCTTGTGCATTCACCTTATTATTTTTTTATTATGTAGGACCATCAAGACACTGGAAGAAAGTATCATGAAGTATAAATAGGAAGTTTTAGGACCAATACACATCATGAAACCCATTCATTTAGTGAATTCAGAAAAATACATGTTGTAAACCGGTGCAGGAAAAACCTGCACATCCTAGGTTTGAAGTGTTGGTTTCAAGGGTATTGTGCATTCCAATTCTAAAAATTTCTTATTTTATACCCCACATTTAATAGTTTTAAAATATTTAAACTACTAATTTCGTGGCTACATTTGATTATTTTTTAATCAACTGAACTAGGAAACATAAACTTCTTAGGATACTTTCCATGCCATGATTTTAAATTTATTTTTCAGTAAATTTGAATGAGATAAATGGGAAAATACTTTTTAAGGATGATCATGTGGATTAGAATTTAGAAAATCAAAATTTAAGGATACTGGTTAATTTTTGTAAATGAATTTTTTCTGAGATTTGACCATGCTTTGAATTTAATATATTTACATTAATTGTTTAACGCCCCAACCCCAGAAGCCCAGAGTCAGTGAATTATTACGTATCATTGGCATGATCACAAAAGATCAACACTAGAAAGACCGATTAGTTTAGTAGCCTTGAAAGGACTAGATACATTCATAAGGTTTACATTACATCATAAAATGGAAAATTACAACAACATTGTTTCCATATAAAACACAGAGATCCCATAGTCTATCCCTGAAGGTCATTCATAATATACTTATTTGTATCCTGGTAAAATGAAACATAATAAAGGGGTGAGCTCAAACTCTCATTAAGGGTAAGCAATACAGTGGAAGATAACATAAATATTAAGAATGGGGAATAATTGAAACCACATGCCTTTACCAATAATAAACATGAATACTTTTATGGAAATAATATAAGCTGAGTAAATAATTCTATAATAAAACATAATAATATGTATTCTACTAGTATAATGACCACATGAACCATCAAAATTATTTTCATAATGATGGAATATATAATTTCGGACATTCTGAAACATTTTGTCAAGGCCTCGGCCAAGACGTCTAAAAATGATTAATGCCTCGGCCAAAACAATATATAAAATTGAGAAAGGCCTTAGAAAATTCCACATCTAGTTGTCTCATGAGACCTACCGATGCATCTAGGAGCTATATAAAGCTCCACCCATAACTTAATAAGTCCAATACATTCCTCATTGAAAAGGTTGAAAAATAACATAAACATTCGTATTAAAAATAGCATACGAAATGTCAATACTTTAACCATAAACCATGAATGGTATAAAAATAGCACATCTATAGTCAAACATATCACAAAAACTTCAATAAAATATGGAATTTTTGTATCATAATAAATCAACTTCAAATAAACTTAAAATCCATCAAAGGATGTTGACATAGATGAAATCAAAACCTTTTTTTAAAGAAATATCTCTTTCTATTTTGAAATAATTTAAGAATCACATAATTATAAATAAAACATTTATTTTGAAAATATTCTTATAATCTTGTAAGGGAAGCTTCTATGATGTTATAATGGCGGATAATAACCTCACCCATCGTATAAGTTAAAAAACATTCTTACCTTAATTTTGTCCAAAAGGTCGTAAAGTACCTTGTTTGGAAAACAACTGAAAGATTCCTTTCAAAACATATAATTAAAAATAAGGGTATAAATGAATTTAACCCATTGTAAAGTAAATAGTAAAAAAAAATTGAAATATATTTTTAAGAAACATGGATGTGGATGATAAAGAGGTCCCGGTAGATACTTACATAAAAACAACCTTGGATAATAAAGTGATTGTGAAATTAACCCTTACCTTTTACTTTTCCTTAGTCGAGGGTAGGTTAACCTCCTGTATAATGGTGAAATAATTTCTATTAAATTATACAAGAATTATATACATTTATATGATATCATATATGATCTTTTAACATTTCTTTGTTAATAATATCTTAGAATTATCGTCGTTTCGGGTGTTAACAGATTCGTTTTCCTTGATATTTTTTGTTATGTGAGTCATATTTTTATGGATGGGATGTATATTATTCCTATGAAGAATGATATTAAGTCTTCAAACATTATTTTTAATCATAAAATGAAAATTAGTCTTGAATGGATACGATGGGGAATGAATCTCATTATGTTCGTGGAGACGGTAATCCGTACATACGCACGAGCGACAATTTCATTCTTTTGATGTTAAAATAATATATAATCGGATGGTATATCATATATACAGAATCATTATCATGTTATATTTATTATTTACATCAATTAAACTTCATTATTATACCCATCCAAATAATAATGCATTGAATAACAACTACACCATGATGTGTAGATGGCAAGTCATACGTACGCACGTATGGTGACATGTCATTAAAAGGATGGATAGAATAATGAATATGGTTGTAACATATTTATAAAAACATCAAATTATATATAATATAATGGAGTTATTATTTTATAATGGAAATAACAAATAAAGAGGAAGTGGAAGAAGAAAGGAACTTGAAAGAGGTGATGAAATATTTACCTCTTCTTCAGGTTCTTCCTTTTGATTTGATCAAAAGGGATCCTTAGGTTGGATTTATGACTAAAGGAAGGCATCTAGTATTAAGGTAGGATAGTTTAGAGGGTATTTGGGCAGGGTTTGGCCTATCCAAATGGATTTTAAGGTGTTAATTAGAGAGAATGGGGAGTGCCCTTTTATAAGAGGGGTGAGGGGCACCTTAGGAAAAGCTAGAAATATTATTTTATAATAAAATCATTTTCGGTTTCTAATGGATCAAAAATGAATTATTTAAAGGATAAGTTGGGGATGGGTATAAAACTACCCAACCAATAGGTTTTAGACAGGTTTGGGTCACTATATTAACTTTATCTTTTAGATTTAACTCTTAGTTAAATAGTTTGGCATTTACCATGTCTCTTTGTATTTTTATATTATATGGTTAATAAACTTACTATATAATTCCAAAAGAACACCAAGTGGTTCATTAATGATAAAAATATAATTATATAAGTATTTTTCAGAACCTTATATTTTCAAGAATATTATATCAATTAATAATATAACATTTGTTTTAAAAACTCCTTTATGTCAATTTTGACACTATTTAATAATTAATTTTTTTTTAATTCTTAAAAACTTTATTAATTAGAAATAAATTCATTTAATCAATAATAACATGTAATATTAACCTATAAAATTAGTGTATAGAATCAAAACATTCAAATTATATTTATTTTAACATTTATATTACCATTTATTTGATTCTTTCATAAATAAGGAAAATACTACATCGTCATTGTGTCATAAATAAATTTAATTATTCAATATCTAAAAATTATAAATAAAATACCATTATATAAGAAATATTTCTAGATTTCTAATGAATATTTATATTTGAAGAGATAACATCTATAACCCTATGTAAAATTTATTTTACTAAAAGATATATGCTTATGTCATTTTTGTATTTACTTTAACTTAATTAATATAAAGTGTCATTATCACTTAAAAGTGGCTTCATGGGGTCCCAAAATTGACTCAAAGATGCCCATGGTCAGACATGTATCATCCAATAGATTTAGGACATGTTTTAGGGTAATTTAATATTATTACAATATTATTTTTTTAACCTTATTTACTGGATTTACCCCTTTAACCACGGTAAATAAAATATTTACTGAAGTAAATATTCCTAATGTCTAAAAAAAAGTTACCAATTTACACAATTTGGACCTCCTGATTCTAAATATGGAATCCATTTTTCTAAATTCAAAACATAGAAGTTGCAGAAATTAATTTAAAATTAATTCCCATTGTCAAAACAAAAAGCGTGTTTTTAGAAATAATAACTATCAAAAGATTGACACTTGCTTATGTCCAGTTTAAATGTGAAATTACATCCAGTGAAAAAAATTGGATTAAATGGTAAGAATATAATCTAATTATACTTAAAACCCACTCAAAAGTATAATTTAGCACTATAAATTATTTTGATTTAAAAAAGTTGTTTTTAATTAAAATTTAGTATTTTTCACTATTCATCAAAAACTGAATGTTTTCAGAAAAATACCAAAAATTCACCCTAAGATAATTTTGATATTAAAAACCAAAAAATGAAGTCCAATTTGGAAGATAAAATTGATAAAATTTCAAAAAATGGGTATTACTATTCATAACAACTAGTTTGATTAGTCGCGATGTGTTAGAATCTCGAAGTTGCATACAACGCAAGCTATTGCATTATTCAAAGGGAAACGTACCATGGAATCTCAGGGTGTTACATTCTCGCCTCCTTCAAATAATTTCATCCTCAAAAGTTCTATAATATTACTGCATAAAAATAATCGGGTGGTTCTTCATCATAAGTTCCTCAGGTTCCCACGTTGCCTCTTCCATCATACAGTTCCTCCGTAGAACTTTTACCAGACGAGTCGTCCAGTTTCTCAACACTTGTTCTCTTGTATCAAGAACCTTGACAAGCTCTTTTCAATAAGACAAATCAGGTTCTAGTTCTAATTCCTCATAGGTGAGTACATGCGTTGGGTTAGGCATGTATTTTCTCAATAGTGATACATGGAATACATCATGAACTTTGGAGAGACTTGGTGGCATTGCCAAACGGTAAGCTAAAGCCCTAATTAGTTCTAGAATTTCGAAAGGTCCGATGTACCTGGGACTTAATTTTCCCTTCTTACCGAAATGTATAACACCCTTTCATGGAGATACCTTCAATAAAACATGATCTCCTACCTGAAATTCCAAATCCTTTTTTCCGTTATCGACATAGCTCTTCTGCCTACTTTGAGATGCTTTTATGTGGTTTTGGATTACCTTAACCTTTTCCATCATTTCCTCCACAAGTTCTAGCCCTATGAGTTTTCTTTCGCCAACATCATCCCAGCAGGTCGGTGTGTGACATCTCTTTCCATATAATGCCTCATATGGTGCCATTTGAATACATGAATGGAAGCTATTGTTATAGGAAAATTATACCAGAGGTAAATATTGATCCCACATACCTTGAAAATCAAGTGAGCATGATCTCAACATGTATTCTAAGGTCTGAATAGTCCATTCTGATTGTCCATCAGTTTGGGGGTGGTAGGCAGTGCTCAAATGAAGTTCAGTATCTTGGGCATTTTGAAGACTTTTCCAGAATCTTGATGTAAAACATGGATCACGATAAGAAACAATTGATATTGGTACTCCATGAAGTCTCACAAATTCATTAATATATAGTCTTTCTAGACTTTCAAGTGGTAAATCTTCTTTTATAGCAAGAAAATGTGCTGACTTGGTAAGACGTTCAACAGTGACCCATATTGCATCATTCCTTCTAGGTGTCTTTGGTAGCCTCATGACAAAATCCATCATGATATCATCTCATTTCCACTCAGGTATGGGAAGAGGTTTCATGACTCCTCCAGGTTTTTGTCTTCAAGTTTTCACTTATTGACAAACCATACATCTTGCCCCAAATTAGCAATCTCCCCCTTCATGTTGTCCCACCAAAAATGTTCCTTCAAATCTATATACATCTTGGTGCTCCCAGGGTGTATAGAGAAATTGGAGCTATGAGCATCATCCAACAATTCCCTTTTCAGCTCATGTATATCTGGAACACAAAGTCTCCCCCCAAATTTCAAGATTCCATCTTCAAATACGAATTCACTCAATCTCCCATCATTCACATATTTAGTCATCTTTTGAAACTCCTCATCATCATCTTGAGAACTTTTTATCCTTTATAATAAAGATGGTTTTGAAACCATTTGAAAAGGTATTGATGATCCACCTTCCTTGGTTATTCCCATATCCATATTTACTATATCAATGAAAATAGGATCCCTTTCAACTCTCATCTTGTTCAAAACTCAATGATCATTTCTGCTCAAAGCATCTACCACATTATTTTCCTTCCCTGGGTGGTAGTGTATCATTCAATAATAATCCTTGATTAGTTAAAGTCATATACTTTTCCTCATATTGAGTTCATTCTGAGAGAAAATATCCTTCAAACTCTTGTGATTAGTATAAATCTCACATTTTTCACCATAGAGATAATGTCTCCATATCTTCAAAGAAAATATTACATCTGCTAACTCAATATCATGAGTAGGATAGTTTTGATCATGAATTTTTAGTTGTCATGATGCATAGGCAATAACCCTATCATTCTGCATAAGGACACAAACAAGTCCTTTCTTTGATGCATCACTATAAATAAAAAACCCATCATTCACTAATGGTAGATTCAATATGGGAGCATTGCCTAATCTTCTCTTCGATTCTTCAAAACATTCTTCACACTCATTTTCCCAAACAAATTTAACTCCTTTACGTGTGATCTTGGTTAATGGTTTTGACAATCAGGAAAAATTCTGGACGAAACACCGATAATAACCTGCTAAACCAATAAAACGGCATACCTCAATTATACACGTCGGTGCTGGCCATTCTTGGATTGCTCTTGTATTAGAAGGATCAATGTATATTCCATATTTAGAGACAATATGGCCAAGAAAAGAAATCTTCTAAAGCTATAATTCACACTTGCTAAACATCCCATATAATTCATGTCTTCTAAGAGTCTTTAGAATAATGCCCAAGTGGTTTTCAAAATCTTCATAGATTTTGGAGTATACCAAGATATCATCAATAAATACCACTAGTCAAAAATATATTCCTTGAAAACTCTATTAATTAGATCCATGAAGATAGAGGGTGCATTACTCAATCCAAAAGGCATTACTGTAAACTCGTAATGCCCGTACCTCGTTCGAAATTCTATTTTTGGAATGTCTTCCTTCTTCACACACAACTGATGATATCCAGATCAAAGGTAAATCTTTGAAAAGTATTGAGCTCCATGAATTTTTTTGAATAAATCATCAATGATAGGTAGGGGATTCTTGTTATTTATTTTTATAGCATTGATCTCCCTGTAGTCATTGCACAACCTCATAGATCCATCTTTCTTCTTAACAAAAAGGATAGGGGATCCCCATGGAGAAACACTAGGGAGAATAAATCCATTATTACTCAATTCCTCTAGTTGTTTATTTAGTTCCACTAATTCCAAAGTGGCCATTTTATAAGGGGTCTTCGATATGGTCCTTGAACCAGAAATTAAATCAATGGAAAACTCAATTTATCGTACTAGAGGATATCCAGGTAAATCTTCTGGAAACACATCAACATATTCTTGCACAATAGTTAAATCCTCTATTTGAACATTATTTTCCTCACCCATAGTTATTTCATTCTCTTCCTCTCCAATAATTGAATTTAGTTGAGCTATTGGGAGTGGATCTAGATAATAATTAGGTGGTGACGATTTTTCTCTAAAGATAAGGTGTTCCTTATCATCATCATCAAAAATAGTAACCTCCTTCTTCTTATAATAAATTTTTGCATCATGGCCTGAAATCCAATCCATGCCGAGGATTATATCAAAATCAATCATGGGTATGAAAATGATATCAGCAGACAAAGAATTTTTATATGCCCTAATGGGAATTAACTCACAAAACTTTGTAGCAATGATACTTCCCTTAGGATTTTTGACTAAAAACTCCCTTGTTAAATCAAATTGTAAATATATAATTTTTTTATCAAACTGGGGAGATATTAAACAATGTCATGATCCAGAATCAAATAATGCATTGGCTAAACTTGAGGAGATCATTAAATTACCTACCACCACGCCTTTTGGGGCTTCAACCTCAGTAGTAGTGATCGCATAAGCTTGGCCTTGATCCCCTTTCCTTTTCTAAGGTAAGTTTTCCTAATGCTTAGGAAATTCATTTGCATAATTTCCCATATCCCTGAAATTGTAGCATTGAAAATTGGTAGCTTCTTTCTTTCCCTTACAATCACCAGCGAGATGGCCTTTCTGTCCACATGTGTAGCATACTTCTTTTCCTTTTACACAGGCACCAGGATGCTTCCTTCCACAATTATCACAGGGTGGAAATTCAATTCTTCCCTTCTTCCCTTTTTCCTTATTTCCTTTCCTAGAGTGTTCTATAGATCTCTTCTTCTCTTGATTTTCTTTAAAGTCATAAGACTTAGAGAATTAATTTTCTGTCTTGATAGCACACGAGACAATATCTTCATATGATGAGAAGGATTTTGATACTAATTCTCAACAGAGAAATGGTTTTAACACATCAAATAAATGGTCAATCTTACTCCTTTGGTTGTGTATATAATCTGCATCATGCCTCACTAACCTTGTAAAGTTATCTTCATACGTTGCAGCATTCTCATCCTCCTATTGCTTCAGACTCAAAAATTGTATTTCCATATCCGTTTTATAGTCAAGAGGAAAGTATTTTTCTAATAAAATTCCTTTCAACTACCTCCATTCTATATTTGATACTTCATCATCCTCCTTTGTGTTTTGAATTAATGACCACCATTCATCAGCATCCCTAGTGAGGCGGTAAACTGCCACGACAACTTTTTCCCTTTCGCTACTCCCCAAGGTGTGGAATATTTTCTCTAAGGAATTTATCCATTTCTCAGCTAATAATGGATTTGTACCCCCATTGAATGTTGGTGGTTTTTACCTCATGAAGTAGTCCAACATTGATCCTCCACATTGTGGATCAGGGTGCTCCATACGGGTAAGGTTATTATTCATAACCTATGTGAGTTGTCCCAGTATGGTGATAAGTTGATCAGCACAATTGTATCACCAGCTCCATAGTAATTATCTTGAGTAGGAGGGAAATACCTACATGGAGTCCATGCATTGATATGGTTTCCATTCCTTCCACTAGGTTCCATTTCTAAACAATGGAATACACTAGATTAGTTTATGAATCACAATACATAAATCCAAACTTGTAAAACACTTAACATATATTGAATAGTTTATGGATATAATCCATAATCATAAAAAAAATTCTTTGAGGAAGAATATACTCATAAACCCTTCATAATGGTTTGTAAAGAAAATTATAATTATCCTAAGCATATCCCCCAGGAGTGTCGTAACCAAGAGTGCAGCAATGCCCGTTTTCGTGCACCAGTTCCTGTTCGAGTCTAGCTCAAAGCGGTGTTTTCGGGTTTTACCCCTAGGTACATCTGTGCCAGAGCCGCCTCTACTTTCTCGTATCTAGACAAGGATTTATTCTTTGGAAAACTCACAAAATCTATACAATACCAAAATTATAGGAAGTTATTATATACTAATCCTCAAAGTCTATCTTAGGGATATGTGCTCTAATCAGAGTTTATCTAAATCTAGTTTCCAAGGTATGTACTAAACTTCCTATGATACCAACTGTAACGCCTCGACCACAAAATCCCAGAGTCGGTGCATTATTATGTTTCATTGGCATTATCACAAAATATCAATACTCGAAATACCGATTAGTTTTGTAGCCTTTTAAGTATTAGATACATTCATAAGGATTACATTACATCATAAAATGGAAAATTACAAAGACAGCGTTTCCATAGAAACATTGAGATCCCATAGACTATCCCTGCAGGTCATTCAAAATATACTTCTTCGTATCCTTGGAAAATGAAACATAAGAAAGGGTTGATCTCAAATTCTCAGTAAGGGTAAGAAATACAGGGGAAGATAACATAAATATTAAGCATGGTGAATAATTAAAACCACATGCCTTTACCAATAATAAACATGAATACTTTTATGGAAGGAATATGAGCTGAGTAAATAATTCCATAACAAAACATAATCATGTGTATTCTACTAGTCTAATGACCACATGAACCATCAATATTATTTTCATAATGAGGGAATGTATAATTCCGGACATTCTGAAACATTTTGTCAAGGCCTAGGCCAAGACGTCTAAAAATGATTAAGGCCTCGGCCAAAACCATATATCAAATTGGGAAATGCCTCGGCCAATTCCATGTCTAGTTGTCTCATGAGACATACTGATTCATCGAGGAGCTATAGCGGGCTCCACCCATCACTTACTAAGTCCAATACATTCATCATATGAAAAGGTTGAAATATAACATAAACATTTGTATTAAAACTAGCATATGAAATGTCAATATTTTAACCATAAACCATGAATGGTATAAAAATAGCATATCCATTGTCAAACATATTACAAAACCTTCAATAAAATATGAAAGTTTTGTATCATAATAAATCAACTTCAAATAAACTTAAAATCCATCAAAGGATGTTGACATAGAAAAAATCAAAACCTTTTTTTTAGAAATATCTCTTTCTATTTTGAAATCAATTAAGAGTCACATAATTATAAAGAAAACATTTATTTTAAAAATATTATTATAAGCTTGTAAGGGAAGCTTAGACGATGTTATAATGGTGGAGAATAACTGCACCTGTCGTATAAGTTAAAAAAACATTCTTAACTTAATTTTGTCGAAAAGGTCGTAAAGTACCTTGTTTGGAAACCGACTGAAAGATCCCTTTCAAAACATATAAGTTCAAATAAGGGTATAAATTACGTTAACCCATTCATCATGTAAATACTAAAAATGTTTTGAAATACATTTTTAAGAAACATTTATATGGATGATAAAGAGGTCCCAGTAGATACTTACGTAAAAACAACCTCGGAAAATAAAGAGATTGTGAAATTAACCCTTACCTTGTACTTTTCCTTAGTCAAGGGTAGGTTAACCTCCTGTATAATGGTTAAATAATTGTTATTAAGTTATAAAAGAATTATATACATTAATATGATATCATATATTATCTTTTAACATTGATTTGTTAATAATATCTTAGTATTATCGTCGTTTCGGGTGTTAACGGATTCATTTTCCTTTATATTCTTTATCATGTGAGTAATATTTGTTATGAATGGGATGTATCTTATTCATATTCATAATTATATTAAGTGTTTAAACATTATTTTTAATCATCAAATGAAAATTATTCTTGAATGGATACGATGGGGATTGAATCTCATCGTGTTCATGGAGACGGTAATCTGTATGTACGCACGAGCGACAATTTCATTCTTTTGATGTAAAAATAATATATAATTGGATGGTATGTCATATATACAGAATCATTATAATGTTATATTTATTATTAACATCAATTACACTTCATTATTATACCCATCCATATAATAATGCATTGAATAACAATTACACCACGACGTGGAGACGTAAGCCGTATGTACACACGTATGGTGACATGTCATTCAAAGGATGGATAGAATAATGAATATGGATGTACCATATTTATAATAGAATAACAGTATATATAATATACTGGAGTTATTATTTTATAATAGAAATAACAAATAAATAGGCAGAGGAAGAAGAAATGAACTTGAAAGAGGTGATGAAATATATACCTCTTCTTCGGGTTCTTCCATTTGATTTGATCAAAAAGGATCCTTAGGTTGGATTTATGACTAAATTAATGCCTCTAGGATGAAGTTAGGATAGTTGAGAGGGTATTTGGGCAGGTTTTGGCTGATCCAAATGGCTTTTAAGGTGTGAATTATAGAGAAGGGTGAGTTCCTTTTTATAAGAGGGGTGAGGGGCACATTAGGAAAAGCTAGAAATATTATTTTATATAAAATAATTTTTGGTTTCTAATGGATCCAAAATCAATTCTTTAAATTATAAGGTGGTTATGGGTTTAAAAACACACAACCAATAGGTTTTAGACAGGTTTGGGTCACTATATTAACTTTATATTTTAGATTTAACTCTTAGTTAAATAGTTTGACATTTACCATGTCTCTTTGTATTTTTATATTATATGGTTAATAAACTTACTACATACTTCCAAGAGAACCCCAAGTGGTTCATTAATGATAAACCTATCATTATATAATTAATTTGTCCAAACCTTATATTTTTAGGAATATTATATCAATTAATAATATAATATTTGTTTTAGAAACTCCTTTATGTCAATTTTGACACTATTTAATAATTGATTTTTTTTAAAGTCCTAAAAAAATTATTAATTTGAAATAAATTAATTTAATCAATACTAACATGTCATATTAACCTATAAAATTATTTTATGTCATCAAAACTTTCAAATGATATTTATGTTAACATTTATAATACCATTTATTTGATTCTTTCATTAATAAGGAAAATACTCCATCATCATTGTATCATAAAACAATTTAATTATTAAATGTCTAAAAATTATAAATAAAATACCATTACGTAGGATATATTTTCAAATTTCTAATTAATATTTATAGTCAAATATATAACATGTATAACCCTATGTAAAAAAAATTACTAAAAGATATATGCATATGTCATTTTTGTATTTACTTTAACTTAATTAATATAAAGTGTGATTATCACTTGCAAGTGGCTCCATGGGGTCCCAAAATTGACCAAAATATGGCCACGGTTGTACATGTATCATCCAATAGTGTTAGGATACTTTTTAGGGTAATTTAATATTATTATAATATTATTTTTTTTAACCTTATTTACTGGATTTACCCCTTTAACCACGGTAAATAAAATATTTACTGAAGTAAATATTTCTAATGTCTAAAAATAAAAGTTACCTATTTACACAATTTGGAAATCCTGATTCCAAATATGGAATCCATTTTTCTAAATTCAAAACACAGAAGAGGTAGAAATTAATTTAAAATTAATTCCCGTTGTCAAAACAAAAAGCGTGTTTTTAAAAAAAATAACTATCAAAAGATTGACATTTTCTTATATCCAGTTTAAATATGAAATTATGTCCAATGACCAACATTGGATTAAATGGTAAAAATATAATCTAATTATAATTAAAAACCACTCAATATTATAATCTAGCACTATAAATTATTTTTATTAAAAATTTTGTTTTTAATTAAAATTTTGTATTTTTTCACTATTCATCAAAAACTGAATGTTTTCAGAAAAATACCAAAAATTCACCCTAAGATAATTTTGATATTCCAAACCCAAAAATGAAGTATATTTTGAATTATAAAATTGATAAAATTTCAAAAAGTGGGTAGTACTATTCATAATGGCTAGTTTGATTGGTCGCGATGTGTTAGAATCTCAAAGTTGCATACAAAACAACCTATTGCATTATTCAAAGGGAAACGTACCATGGAATCTTGAGGTGTTACATTCTCCCCTACTTCAAATAATTTTTTCCTCTAAATTTAGATAATATTAATGCATAAAAAGACTCGGTTGGTTCTTTATCATAAGTTCCTCAGGTTCCCACGTTGCTCTTCCATATTACGGTTTCTCCAATGAACTTTTACCAGACGAGTCATCCGGTTTATCAACACATGTTCTCTTGTATCAAGAACATTGACAGGATCTCTGCAATAAGATAGATCATGTTCCAATTCTAATTTTTCATAGGTGAGTACATGCACTGGGTCAGGCATGTATTTTCTCAATAGTGATACGTGGAATACATCGTGAACTTTAGAGAGACTTGGCGGCATTGCCAAACGGTAAGCTATAGCCCCAATTCATTCTAGAATTTCGAAAGGTCCGATGTACCTGGGACTTAATTTTCCCTTATTACCTAAACATATAACACCCTTCAATGGAGATACCTTCAAGAAAACATGATCTCCTACCTGAAATCCCAAATCCTTCCTTCGGTTATCGGCATAACTCTTCTGCCTACTTTGAGCTGCTTTGATGTGGTTTTGGATTACCTTCACCTTTTCCATCGTTTGCTTCACTAGTTCTGGGCCTACGAGTTTTCTTTCACAAACATCATCCCAACAGGTTGGTGTGCGACATCTCTTTCCATATAATGCTTCATATGGTGCCATCTTAATTCTTGAATGGAAGCTATTGTTATAGGAAAATTCTACCATAGGTAAATATTGATCCCACATACCTTTAAAGTCAAGTGATAATGATCTAAACTTGTCTTATAAGGTTTTAATAGTCCGTTCTGATTTTCCTTCAGCTTGGGGGTGGTAGGCAGTGCTCAAACAAAGTTCAGTATCCAGGGATTTCTGAAGAGTTTTCCAGAATCTTGATGTAAAACGGGGATCACGATCAGAAAAAATCGATAGTGGTACTACATGAAGTCTCACAACTTCATTAATATATAGTCTTTCTAGAAATTCAAGTGGTAAATATTCACTTATAGCAAGAAAATGTGCTGACTTGGTAAGACAATCAACAATGACCCATATTACATCATTCCTTCTAGGTGTCTTTGGTAGCCCCATGACAAAGTCCATTGTGATATCATCCCATTTCTACTCAGGTATAGGAAGATGTTGCATGACTCCTCTATGTTGTTGCCTTCCAGCTTTCACTTGTTGACAAACCATACATCTTGACACAAAATCAGCAATCTCCCTCTTCATGTTGTCCCACCAAAAATTTTCCTTCAAATATCTATACATCTTGGTGCTCCCACGGTGTATAGAGAAATTGGAGCTATGATCATCACCCAACAATTCCCTTTTCAGATCAGGTATATTGGGAACACAAAGTTTCTCCCCAAATTTCAAAATTCCATCTTCATATATGAAGTCACTCAATCTCCCATCATTCACAGCTTTAATATTCTTTTGAAACTCCTCATCATCAGCTTGAGAACTTTTTATCCTTTATAATAAATATGGTTTGGAAACCATTTGAAAAAGTATTGATGATAAACCTTCCATGGTTATTCTCATATCCATCTTTACTAGATCCATGAAAATAGGATCCATTTCAACTCTCATATTGTTCAAAACTCCCTGATCCTTTCTGATCAAAATATTTTCCACCTTATTTTCCTTCCTCGGGTGGTATTGTATCATGAAATCATAATCCTTGACTAGTTCAAGCCATCTCCATTGCCTCATGTTGAGTTCCTTCTGAGAGAAAATATACTTCAAACTCTTGTGATTAGTATAAATCTCACATTTTTTCCATAGAGATAATGTCTCCATATATTCAAATCAAATATTACAGCTGTTAACTCAAGATCATGAGTATGATAGTTTTGCTCATGAATTTTCAGCTGTCACGATGCATAGGAAATAACCCTATCATTCTGAATAAGGACACAACCAAGTCCTTTATTTGATGAATCACTATAAATAACAAACCCATCATTCCCTGATGATAGAGTCCATATAGAAGCATTGCCCAATCTTCTCTTTAGTTGTTCAAAAAATTCTTCACACTCTTTTTTCCAAACAAATTTAACTCCTTTACATGTGATCTTGGTTAATGGGTTATCCAATCGGGCAAAATTCTGGACAAAACACCGATAATAATCTGCTAAACCCATAAAACTGCGTATATAAGTTATACTCATTGGTACTGGCCATTCTTGGATTTCTCTTGTCTTAGAAGGATCGATGGAGATTCCATCCTTAGAGACAATATGGACAAGAAAATAAATCTCTTGAAGCCAGAATTCACACTTTCTAAACTTCCCATATAATTCATGTCTTCTAAGAGTCTTTAGAATAATGCGCAAGTGATTTTCATGATCTTCATAGATTTTGGAGTATATCAAGATATCATCAATAAATACCACTAAAAATTCATCAATATATTCCTTGAAAACACTATTCATTAGATCCATGAAGACAGAGGGTGCATTAGTCAATCCAAAAGGCATTACTGTAAACTCGTAATGCTCGTACCTAGTTCCAAATGTTGTTTTCGTAATGTCTTCCTTCTTCACACACAACTGATGATATCCAAATTGAAGGTAAATATTTGAAAATTATTGATCTCCATGAATTTGGTCAAATAAATCATCAATGTGAGGTAGGGGATACTTGTTATTTATTTTTATAACATTGATCTCCCTGTAGTCAATGCACAACCTCATAGATCCATCTTTCTTCTTAACAAAAAGGACAGGGGATCCCCATGGAGAAACACTAGGGTGAATAAATCCCTTATTAATCAATTCCTCTAGTTGTTTCTTTAGTTAAACTAATTCCACAGTGGTCATTCTATATGGGGTCTCCGATATGGGCCTTGAACCGGGAATTAAATCAATGGAAAACTCAATTTCCCATTCTGGAGGATGTCTAGGTAAATCTTCTGAAAACATATCAAAGTATTCTTGCACAATAGGTACATCCTCTATTTGAACATTCTTTTCCTCACCCATAGTTATTTCATTCTCTTCCTACCCAATAATTGAATTTAGTTGAGCTACTGGGGGTGGATCTAGATAAGAATTAGGTGGTGACGATTCTGCTCTAAAGATAATGTGTTCCTTATCATCATCATCAAAAATAGTAACCTCCTTCTTCTTACAATAAATTTGTTCATAATGGTCTGAAATCCAATCCATACTGAGGATTATATAAAATTCAATCATGGGTATGACGATGACATCAGCAGATAAAGAACATTTATATGCCCTAATGGGAACTGATTCACAAAACTTTGTAGCAATGATACTTCCCTTAGGATTTTTGACTGAAAACTCCCGTGTTAAATCAAATTAGAAATATCTAATTTTCTTAGAAAAATGGGAAGATATGAAACAATACGATGATCCATAATCAAATAAATCATTGTCTAAACTTGATGAAACCATTAAATTACCTGCCACCACATCTTTCGAGGCTTCAACCTCAGTAGTATTGATCGCATAATCTTGTCCTTGATCCCTTGGACTTTTCTAAGGTAAGTTTCTATGACGCTTAGATCATTCATTTTCATAATGTCTCATCTCCCTGAAATTGTAGCATTGAACATTAGTAGTGTCTTTCTTTCCCTTACAATCACCAGTGAGATGTCCTTTCTATCCACATTTGTATCATACTCCTTTTCCTTTTAGACAAGCACCAGGATGCTTCCTTGCACAATTATCATAGGGTGGAAATTCAATTCTTCCCTTATTCCATGTTTCCTTATTTCCTTTCCCAGAGTGTTCAGCAGATCTCTTCTTCTCTTTCTTTGCTTTAAAGTCATAAGACTTAGAGAATTCCTTTTCTGTCTTGGTAGCACACGAGACAATATCTTTTTATGATGATAAGGATTGTGATACTAATGCTTGATGGAGAAATGTTTTTAACCTATCAAAGAAATGTTCAATATTACTCCCTGGGTTACGTATATAATCTGTAGCATTCCTTGCTAACCTTGTAAATTTAGCTTCACACTTTGCGACATTCTCATACTCCATTTTCCTCAGACTCAGAAATTGTCTTTCCATATCCGCTCGATGGTCATGAGGAAAGTGTTTTTCTAAGAAAATTTCTTTAAACTCCCTCCATTCCATATTTGATACTTCATCAACTTCCTTTGTGTTTTGAATCAATGACCTCCATTGATCAGTATCTCCAGTGAGGCGGTAAACTACCATGATAACATTTTCCCTTTCACTACTCCCCAAGGTGTGGAATATTTTCTCTAAGGAATTTATCCATTCCTCAACTACTAATGGATTTGTACCCACATTGAATGTTGGTGTTTTTTGCCTCATTAAGTGGTCTAACATTGATCCTCTGTGTTGTGGATTAGGGTGCTCCATATGGGTAAGGTTATTATTCATAACCTATGTGAGTTGTCCCAATATGGTGATAAGCTAATCAGCACCAGTTGTATCACCAGCTCCACTATAATTATCTTGAGTAGGAGGGAAATCCCTATATGAAGTTCGTGCATTAATACGGTTTCCATTCCTTCCACTAGTTCCATTTCTAAACAATGTCATACACTAGATTAGTTTATGAATCGCAATACATAAATCCAAACTTGTAAAACACTGAACATAAATTGAACTGTTTATGGATATAATACATAATCATAAAAATGTTTTCTTTGAGGAAGTATATACTCATAAACCCTTCATAATGGTTTGTAAAGAAAATGATAATTATCCTAAGCATATCTCCTAGGAGTGTCATAACCAAGAGTGCAGCAAGGCCCGTTGTCGTGCATTAAATCCCATTCGAGTCTAACTCAAAGTGGTGTTTTCGGGTTTTACCCCTAGGTACATCTGTGCCAGAGGCACTTCTACCTGATCATATCTAGACATGGTTGTATTGCTTAGAAAAATAAAAAAATATCTACAATACCAAAATTCTAGGAAGTGCTTCTATACTAATCCTCAAAGTCTATCTTAGGGCTATGTGCTCTAATCAGAGTTTATCTAAATCTAGTTTCCAAGGTTTGTACTAAACTTCCTCTGATACCAACTGTAACACCCTGACCCCAGAAGCCCAGAGTCTATGCATTATTATGTATCATTGGCATGATCATAAAAGATCAATACTCGAAAGAACGATTAGTTTAATAGCCTTGGAAGTACTAGATACATTCATAAGATTTACATTATATCATAAAATGAAAAATTACAACAACATTGTTTCCATAGAAAACATTGAGATCCCATAGACTATCCCTATAGGTCATTCATAATATACTTCTTCATATCCTGGGAAAATGAAACATAATAAAGGGGTGATCCCAAACGCTCAGTAAAGGTAAGCAATACAGCGGAAGATAACATAAATATTAAGCATGGTGAATAATTGAAACCACATGCCTTTACCAATAATAAACATGAATAATTTTATGGAAGGAATATGAGCTCAGTAAATAATTCCATAATAAAACATAATCATGGGTATTCTACTAGTCGAATGACCACATGAACCATCAATATTATTTTCATAATGAGGGAATGTATAATGCTGGACATTCTAAAACATTTTTTCAAGGCCTTATCCAAGATGTCTAAAAATGATTAAGGCATTGGCCAAAACCATATATCAAATTTGGAAAGGCCTCAGACAATTCCACGTCTAGTTGTCTCATGAGACCTACCGATGCATCGAGGAGCTATAGAGGGCTCCACCCGTCAATTACTAAGTCCAATACATTCCTCATATGAAAAGGTTGAAATATAACAGAAACATTCGTATTAAAACTAGCATACCAAATGTCAATACTTAAACCAAAAACCATGATTGGTATAAAAATATCACATCCATAGTAAAACATATCACAAAACCTTCAATACAATATGGAAGTTTTTTATCATAATAAATCAACTTCAAATAAACTTAAAATCCATCAAAAGATGTTAACATAAATGAAATCAAAACCTTTTTTTAGAGAAATATCTCTTTCTATTTTGAAATCATTTAAGAGTCACATAATTATAAATAAAAAATTTATTTTGAAAATATTCCTATAAAATTTTAAGGTAATCTTCAACGATGTTATAACGGTGGATAATAAATGCACCCGCCGTATAAGTTAAAAAAACATTCTTACCTTAATTTTATCGAAAAGGTTGTAAAGTACCTTGTTTGGAAAATGACTGAAAGATTCCTTTCAAAACATATAAGTTCAAATAATGGTATAAATTACTTTAAAACATTTTCAAGTAAATAGTAAAAATGTTTTTAAATACATTTTTAAGAAACATGGACGTGGATGATGAAGAGGTCACAGTAGATACTTACATAAAAACAACCTCGGATAATAAAGAGATTTTTAAATTAACCCTTAACTTGTAATTTTCCTTGGTTGAGGGTAGGTTAAACTCCTGTATAATGGATAAATAATTGTTATTAAATTATACAATAATTATATACATTAATATGATATCATATATGATCTTTTAACATTGCTTTATTAATGATATATTAGTATTATCGTCATTTCGGGTGTTAACGGATTCGTTTTACTTTATATTCTTTGTTATGTCAGTCATATTTGTTATGAATTGGATGTATATTATTCATATCCAAAATTATATTAAGTCTTTAAACATCATTTTTAATTATCAAATAAAAATTAGTCTTGAATGGATACGATGGGGAATGAATCTCATCGTGTTCGTGGAGACGGTAATCCGTACGTATGCACGAGCAACAATTTCATTATTTTGATGTTAAAATAATATATAATTGGATGTTATATAATATATAAAAAATCCTTATCATGTTATATTTATTATTTACATCAATTACACTTCATTATTATACCCATCCAAATAATAATTCATTGAATAACAATTACACCACGATGTGGAGACGGTAAGCAGTACGTACTCATGTATGGTGACATGTCATTCAAAGGATGGATAGAATAATGAATATGGTTGTACCATATTTATAATAACATCATAGTATATATAAGATACTGGAGTTATTATTTTATAATGGAAATAACAAATAAAGAGGAAGTGGAAGAAGAAAGGAACTTGAAAGAGGTGATGAAATATTTACCTCTTCCTCAGGTTATTCCTTTTGATTTGATCAAAAGGGATCATTAGGTTGGATTTATGACTAAATTAAGGCCTCTATAATTAAGTTAGAACAGTTTAGAGGGTATTTGAGCACTGGTTGTCTGAGCAAAATGGCTTTGAAGGTGTGAATTAGAGAGAAGTGGGAGTGCCCTTTTATAAGAGGGGTGAGGGGCACCTTAGGAAAAGCTAGAAATATTATTTTATAATAAAATCATTTTCAGTTTATAATGGATCCAAAATGAATTATTTAAAGGATAAGGTGGTTATGGGTCGAAAAACATACAACCAATAGGTTTTAGAAAGGTTTGGGTCACTATATTAACTTTATCTATTAGATTTAACTCTTAGTTAAATAGTTTGACATTTACCATGTCTCTTTCTATTTTTATATTATATGGTTAATAAACATACTATATACTTTCAAGAGAACCCAAAGTGGTTCATTAATGATAAAACTATCATTATATAAGTCATTTGGACAAACCTTATATTTTTAGAAATATTATATCAATTAATAATATAATATTTTTTTTAAAAACTCCTTTTTGTCAATTTTGACACTATTTAATAATTTATTTTTTTTAAAGTCCTAAAAACTTTATTAATTCTAAATAAATTCATTTAATCAATAATAACATGTCGTATTAACCTATAAAATTCTTTTATGGAATCAAAACTTTCAAATTGTATTTATTTTAACATTTATATTACCATTTTTTTGATTCTTTCATTAATAAGAAAAATACGACATCATCATTGTGTCATAAATAAATTTAATTATTCATTATCTAAAAATTATAAATAAAATTCCATTATTTAGGAAATATTTTTATATTTATAATGAATATTTATAGTCGAATAGATAATATGTATAACCTTATGTAAAAATTGTTTTACTAAAAGATATATGCTTATGTCATTTTTGTATTTACTTTAACTTAATTAATATAAAGTGTCATTATCACTTACAAGTAGCTCCATGGGGTCCCAAAATCAACCCAAAGATTCCCATGGTTGGAAATGTATCATACAATAGGGTTATGACACGTTTTAGGGTAATTTAATATTATTATAATATTATTTTTTTAACCTTATTTACTGGATTTACCCCTCTAACCACGGTAAATAAAATATTTACTGAAGTAAATATTCCTAATGTCTAAAAATAAAATTTACCTATATACACAATTTGGACCTCCTGATTTCAAATATGGAATCCATTTTTCTAAATTCAAAACACAAAAGTGGTAGAAATTAATTTAAAATTAATTCTCGTTGTCGAAACAAAAAGCGTGTTTTTAAGAAATAATAACTATCAAAAGATTGACATTTCCTTATGTCCAGTTTAAATGTGAAATTATGTAAAATGACCAAAATTGGATTAAATGGTAAAAATATAATCTAATTATTCTTAAAAATCACTCAATAGTATAATTTAGTACTATAAATTATTTTGATTAAAAAATTTGTTTTTTATTAAAATTTAGTATTTTCACTATTCATCAAAAACAGAATGTTTTTAGAAAAATACCAAAAATTCAACCTAAGATAATTTTGATATTACAAACCCAAAAATGAAGTCCATTTTTAAAGATAAAATTGATAAAATTTCAAAAATTGGTTATTACTATTCATAACGGCTAGTTTGATTGGTCGCGATGTGTAAGAATCTTGAAGTTGCATACAATGCAAGCTATTACATTATTCAAAGGGAAACATACCGTGGAATCTTGGGGTGTTAAAAATTTATTTAATTATTTGTATGAATTTCCATGATTTTTTTTCCAAACCCTTCGTTATCATTACCAATACATCCTCTGAGCTTAATATTCCCCATTCTTTCTTATCATATATTTCTTTTGAGACTCTACAATTTTCTCTTCTATAAATTTCATTACATCTTTTCAAAGTTATGATTGAAAAAAAATCACATTTAATATTATTGAGGAACATTTTTTATTTAGAAATTATTCTAATGCCTACCTTACATTAATCTTTTTTAAACACATAGAAACCATGAATATCCTTGGTTGGGAAGAGCCGTGTTACATGCCCATTTTTCCTTTACTTCCTTCCTCTAATTATTTTGCATGATTATTAAAAATAAGTGTGGGGGATAAAGTTACTAGTATAAGGGATACATATTTTTTAATAGATAAGTATGGGGTATTTTCATGGGATTTTGGTAAGGCGCATTCATTATATTTATTTCACCCCTCTTGTAAAAAAATGAAAAATATGTTGTGTCTTGGGGAATTAAAAAATCATCATTGATTGACCAGTGATCTTTTTATAACTATTTAAAATAGTGTCATGAGGAGATATTTTGGGTTTGGGTGGTGGTTTTGATATTTTTTCCAATCGTAACTTTCAAAAAAAATGGTGTTCCATTTATTACATTTCATCTATTTATAAGCCTGGTTTGAGATACTGGAAGAGAGGAGACTTTTATTGTGTGGTTTTTTACTATCATGAAAAATACCATATAGATAACCTCATTTTTTGAGCTTTACTTACTTTATATCATTTACATATCTTCCCTGATCCTCAAAGTCATTTGATCCTAAATGTTGAATACCTCATGATTATTTGTGATTTTGTCTTTACGCAGTACAGAAAGTGGATGCATTGAAATTATTTGGTAAGAAGCATGACTCGAGGTATGTGGTAAACTCTACTTATAATTATACCCTAATGATGAGTACAAAAAATCAAATTAAAGTAGATTAACAATGGTATGGTTATTAATAATGAATTGTAATATAAAAATGGATGAATGAAAAGGCTTGGATTTTTTAAAAGAAGAAAATTAAAATACATGATTGGTTTGTCTCTTTGAAAATTGAGGTGTTAATGAATTTTCCATGAGTGATGATCAAATATGTGATTTATCATTTGATAAATTGATGTTATTAAAATTCAATTTAAATAATGGTTAGGTGGGAGTCCTTTGTAGTGTGTTGAGATTACATCCTTGAGGATAAGTATAAATTCAAATGTGGGGGGGTTATATGTGCATTTATTGTATACATTTTTTATATTAACATGAATCACATTGGATGTAAAAATTGTTAATTATTTCTTTATTCTTTAATATATAGTTTATATTTGGAAGGATGATATATTTTATGAAAAGTGAGAAAAGGAAGGAAAAAACAACAAATAATCCAATAAAAAGAAGGTTTTCCATGACATTGGATACCGATGGAACATTTATGGGGGTCAAAAATGAAGAACCAGGGAGAAATAAGGATTTTGAAGCTATAAATTGATATTACATGTCATATAAACATTACATGATGTGAAAACATTATAAGGAATGAAACCAATACATGATGTGAATTGAAGAAAGATACCTCTGGGTGAATACAATGTGTTTCAAGGTGTAACACATATGGTCACACCATATCACATCTGAAGATGACCCAAAAATATTACAGGTAAGGAAATACTTACACATGGTGCAACACTTACACATGGTGAAAAAATTACTTGATTTGAAAGTGTCAGGATGACCTAAAAATGTCCATATTCGATGAAAACAGGTGCAGAGACCTATTTTATGACCCTGATAGCCCATGAGATCACTCTTTGGCCTATTATGATGCCATTGAATGCTACAAGGTCCCTTTGAGAGTCTATAAATATAGGTATAATCTATTTATTATAAAGAGGGAATCCAGAGACCAATTATTGGGGCAAGAAGTTGCATTGTGAAGGGTCATCACCAGTTCGAATTCTATGCTATTTTCATTATTTTTTCTTTTTTATTTCTTCCTTTGTAAAATCCCAAACCGGGTACCACACACTGGTGCCCCGAGATGATTGGTCACATGACCTCAAGTGTGCCTCCCCATACGCCAAAGGCTTCCGACTAGTAGTGAGGGTCTAATAAGTTGATCATAGGGATACTATACCCTCTTTTATTAGAGTAATACACCATTTTAAATAAAAAAATAATATAAAAATCATATATAACCATAAATAATACCAATATCACAAGATAATCAATGTGTAAAAATAAAATATCCAACCAAATTAGAAAACATGTCATATTAATGTAAGTTTCAAGTTTGTGAAATGAAAACTAAAAAATAAATACTCCAACGACTCCCAAACGAGTCCCGAACCACATATGGTTCCCTCATCCAAGATGCATCCCCAATTTAGCCATCTAACCCACAGCCTTTTCCCTTAATCTGTCTTGTAATAAAAAATTCTATTTAGGTACTGATCAGGCATCCCTAGTAGGGTGTGAGTACAACTTAATAGGCCACCACCGATGGTGTCTAAAATAATATTCAATCAGATAATAGTGTATAAAACTATATAAATAAATAATTACAATTAATAAGTAAATAGTTATCACTATATCAATTATTATTTACTTAACCACATTAAATCCAAGGTTCCTGAGGACACCCATACCTCAATGCCAAATTCAGCACATGTCAGATCCCAAAGTGTTCCAAGGTAATATCATATAATAATACCTACTTTGGCTTATACCGGAGCCTAAAGTATTCAAAGGTAATATCATATCTCAATACCTACTTTCGGCTAATGTTGGATCTCAAAGTATTCCCAAGTGAGGTCATATCACTGAGAAATTTGTTACCATTCATCAATTCATACTTTAATGCCCATGTCACCATCCATACATCACACATTAGAATGACTTTGTTTCCATTCTATAATTCATACTAGAATGACCATGTTCCCATTTATAAACACACATTAAAATGACCATGTTCTCATTCTTTACTCGATACTTGAATGACCATGTTCCCATTCATAAACACGCATTAGAATGACCATTATCCAATTCTTTAGTTCATACTTGAATGATCATGTTACCATTCATAAACACTTAATTAATTCACCGATTAATTATTCACATAAATTCCATTACTAATTCAACAATTATTTTATCACATAATTACCCTTAATTAAGTCATCAAACCCATTAATTAATTTAAAAACTAAATAATCAAGATTCACAAAATTCCCATAATTAACCCCATAATTAATTATCTCATTTTCAATCTCAATTAATCATAATTAATTACATAATTAATTATCTCAATCTATAATATCAATATCATATAATTAATCCCACTATTAATTATCTCAATACAACTAATTTGATTAATCATAGTTAATTCCACAATTAATTGTTTAAATCATGATCCCTGAATATCATAATTAATACCCCAATTAATTATCTAATTGGAAAACCCCTAAATCTCATAATTAATTCTCCAATTAATTATCTATTTCCAAAATACTTCAACTAATCAATCGACCACATTAATTAACCCAATTTAGGAATTCAAATTGTAAAAGAATTCTATAAATTCCCCAATTTTCATACACATATCAAAATCACGACTATGAGAATTGAATATTAGACCACCTACCTCAATTTTTTGATGGATAATCTCCCAATGGAAATACCAAAAAATTGAGTGGCACAACAACATAGATCTAGATCCAAAACTCAAAACCCTAAATCAAGATTAAAGAAACCAAGATCATATAAATATATATCTAGATCTAAAATTATACATCTATATATAACCAAATAGATATATATATGTCCATAACAATATATTACATCACGTAAAGAGGGCAAAAAGAATGGGGGAAAGCACAAGAGAAGAAGTGGGAGAGGATTCACAAATCGGAAAAGGAGCAGACCTTCGATTTGGGCTTCGATTCATGAAGAAAAGTGGTCAAGAGGTCTTGGAATTCATATAAAGAACTCCAAAAACGTGAAATATGACCTAGAGTCAAATGGGGGTTGAAATTGGTGAGTTTTGGGGGTTCAGGGAATTTTAAATTAATTTTCAGTCCATGAATAATATCGTGTATGGTTTCCTGGGTAGGGGCTCATGGTTTTCCATAACCGTGCCCCAACTGTGTGCCTATTATTTTAGGAGTGCATGGTTTCTCCTTTTATGGTGCACAGTTTGAAAAATTGTGAACCATCCATGCAACTCCCCACTATCCAAGGTTTCATGGTTTGTTGGATTGGGGCACACGGTTTACACTAACCGTGTGCCAACCATGCACAACCCTCTTTCCTTTAATTTTTCTCAAAATTCACCCAAACACACCCCAAGGTAAAACCAAATCAAAAAGTACTCAAAATGAGGCAAAAGAGTAGCTATAAACATTCCAAAGACAACTCTAGAAAAGGTCAGGGTCTTACATCCATCCCCCATACTCCCTCATCGCTAGGATGATGGGGTAATTCCCACCTTGAGCTACCGTAATTTAGCCAAAGGGGGGAGGTTCCATTGGATTTTATTCTTTTATTTTATTAATTTATTTGTTTTTTTGAAATATATTTATCCAATTCCAATTCCTTTCTATTCCTTTTCTCATGAACATTGATAATTGAATCTGAAAGAGCATTTAAAATTACATATCTGGTTGCCCTGAATTGAGGCATGACCATTGTCGCATTCAGGTCAACAAGCTTTAAATATGGTATTAAGACAAAATCGATTGTTCAAAACCCTAAATTACCATACTCAATGAAATATGTGATTTCCACATTGAGGAGAGGATACCATGACCATTGGATCCACCTCATCCTGAATCTAAAACCAAACATGATTTAATAGGTTTATTTTATAAAAATACAATTACACCTGAACCCTAAAACTAAAAAACCCTAACATGTCTTTAAAATCTAATTTCAAACTGATCAATCTGTTTCACTTTCAATTCTTTATTTCTTTAAACTTTTTTCAAAACCCCAATCTGATTCTTCTCCATTTTTAATAAAACTAATTTCTTTTAAAAAACTAATTAAACTAATCCACCATCTTTGTGGGTTTGACCTCAAACTTGAATAATACTATATTTTAATTAATTAAGTATCATAATTTGAGTTTTTATAAATTTTGTATTTTTATTAGAACCTAAGGGAAATAAGGACACCCTTAAGGCCTATCAAATGTGCCCTATTAGGATACCACGTGCCCAGGTCTCCCTGGATCAGCCTTATTAGGATGAAGAACCCCCATTCACCTAGGCCACACTTACATGGTAATCATTCACCCAGGCCACTCATACCAATACAATAGTCACCTAGGACTCCAATAATAGGTCACTACATGCCTAGAACACCCATATCAGTGTTCCATTTTCCTAGTTCCTGATACCAAGTGCAACAACCTGAGATTTTATGAGAATTATTCTTTTTAATTTCATTGATGTCTGGTGTTGTACGCTATACCAAAATTAGCTTGAACTATACGCAACACCGTATTATCTTGCAGTATACGCAACACTATTCTTGGCTCGTGTTACACACAATTTCAAGTTCGTTTTGTGGAAATTATTTTACGCAACATTAATTATAGATTTTGTTTAATGTATAAATGAAATATGTTTTGATTATGTTATATGCAAAACCAAACGGATCTTTCACTACACGCATCCCTTATTTGGCTTTCATTACACGCAATCAAGACCTTCCTCGATAGCGTGTGTAGTACTCAATACCGAGTTTCACTAAATGATATATTATTATAATATTATTATGAACAAGCTGTTATGAATAGTAATAGCCAATTTTTTAAATTTTATAAATTTTATTTTTCAAAATGGACTTCATTTTTGGATTCAGAATATCGAAATTAACCTAGGGTGAATTTTTGGTATTTTTCTGAAAACTTTCAATTTTTGATGAATAGTGAAAACACTGGGTTACTATTTAAAAACTGACTTTTTATATAAATAATTATTTATTTTATTTAAATTTATTTTAGGTAAAAATTGATACATAATACCTATATAAGTTCAATGTAATTCATTGGAGTCATTTTATAATAATTTTAGACATAAAAATTTTATTGAACTTTTCACCGTCTTTTATCCACCTCCTAGGAGAATTTGAAAATTTACATAAAACTTAATTTTACCACTTTTGTGAGTGGAATTTCCAAAATTTGAGAGACACGGTTAATATAAAGGAGTAAAATGTGGTTCAATGAGATAAAAATAATTTTTGGTGAATGGTAACTTTTTACTTTTATTTGCCACAGTTAAAAGTAAATAGGGTAATTAAGGGTAAAAATGATATTATTATTACCCTAACACATGTTCTAATTCTATTGGATAAGTGTAGTTCTACCAAAAACAACCTTAGGGATAAAATATTACCCTTTACGTCCACTTGGATTAGATTAGGACATTTATTATTATTTTATTTAAAGAAGAATTAAAATAGTTAAAATCAAAGTTTAATAACTAAAACATTTTTAATATAGGGTTATACATAAGATAAATTCGACTATAAATATTCATTAGAAATATAAAAATATTTCCTGCATAATTGTATTTTATTTATAATTTTTAGAAATTAAATAATTTAATTTATTTATGACACAATGACGATGAAGTAATTACCTTATTAATGAAATATTAATATAATTGATGTTATAAATAACCAAATAAATGTAATATTAGACTTTTTATGAATTACAATAATTTTCTAGGTTAATATGACATGTTATTATTGGTTTAATTAAAATTTTTTGAACTAATCATGTTGTTATGATTTTCACAAAAATCAAGTACCAAATAGTGTCAAAATTGACATAAAATAGTTTTTTTAAAAAATATTATATTATTAATTGTTATTTTATTCCTAAAAATCTAAGGTTCAGAAAAATGACTTAGATAAGGATATATATATATATTAATAATGAACCACTTGGGGTTCTTTTGTCTTGTTATAGTAAGTTTATTAACCGTATAGTGTAAGAAAAAAAAAGACACGGTAAAAGTTAAATTATTTAACTTAGAGTTAAATCTAAATGATAAGGATAAAATAGTAACCTAAACTTGTCTAAAACCTATTGGTTGAGAGTATTTCGACCCTTCACCGCATTATCCTCGAAATAAATCAGTTTGGAGCTATTAAAAACCGAATATGACTTTATTATAAAATAATATTTTATGTTTTTCCTAAGGTGCCCCTCTCCTCCCTTATAAAAGGGCACCCCTTCCCTCTTCTCTTCACACCCTTTTGAGACTTGAATCTCAGCCAAACCCTCACAATTACTCTTATAAATCTCTCTAGTTACATAATAGGGGTTCTGTTCTTCTCAAAAGACCAACTCTAGTGCCCTAAGAAGAAGTTTAAAGGAGGTGCGTCAAGGAAGAGGTAATCTCTTCTACCGATTCATTCAAGTATTCTTTCTTCTTCAAATTCTTCTTCTTTAGTTGTTTCATTATAAAGTAATAACATAAGTATCACTAATATACTGATATGTTATTATAAATATGAAACAACCACATTTCACCTTCTATCCATCCTACGGAAAACGAAATCACCGCGCGTGCGTACGTACGGAATATCGTCTCCACGCCGTGGTGTAATCTGTTTTTCCACCACCACCTTACTTGGATGGGTATAATGGTGTGAATAATAACTATATATAGTTATTATAACATCATAATTATTCTTTAATATTATATAATCCACTCCAATTCAATTCAATAATTATGGGAATGATATCATCGCTCGTGCGTACGTACGGATTACCGTCTCCACGACGCGATGAGATTCATTCTCCATGTTAACCACTCAAGAATGATTATAAAGTATATATAATGAATAATAATGAAATATATGACATGATAAATCTACTGGATTTATATATATATATATATATATATATATATATCATCTACTTATTTCCATTCAAGTCAATAAGGAAAAGAAAACAGCGTTCATGCGTACGTACGGCCTACTGTTTCCATGAACGGTGTATTTCATTTCATCTATCTATCTATTATTTATATATACTGAATATATATGATATATAAATCATTATTTACATTCTGTAAGTAATTAAATCATGATATAAGTAAAAATAATATCAATAACAACAAGTCCAAACACGTACGATAAATAAAACAATTTTACCCAAAACGTTGTTTTAACATGGAATTTACAAAAGAACGGGTAATATAAAGTCATAAGTGAATCATATATGATATCATAACAATTAATATGATTATGTAATAAGTCAATGAAATTATTTAAATCATTATACAGGAGTTTTATATATGTACAAAGCATATCGGACCTAAGGTAAGGGATAACTTTTCCAATCTCGTTTTTATCCGAGATTGTTTATTCGTAAGTATTTACTAGGGTTATATTTATCATCCATGTCCCTATTTTCTAAAAATGGTTTCGTGTATGATTAATTTCCTTTTTACCCATTTTTTACTTTTATTACATGGTATGTAATGAATCTTTCTTTTGTTTACCATACGATGTACTTTTTGACTTTTCCGACAAAAGTACGAGGAGAATATTTTTTTAACTTATACAGCATGAATGGATTTTTACGGTTTTATAACGCCTTATTTTCATGAAGATTAAACTATAAGATTTCATGAATATTTTCAAAAAAATCCATTTCTCTTAAAATTTCATGGAATTTTGTGAAAAGAAAATGATTTTTAAGAAGAGAGGATATTTTCCTCAATAATTCTTTTCAAGTGTTTTATCAAAACTATTTTCCATCTAAGATGACATTATTTCATATATGTATGTTTCAAGTATAATGTCTCTATGATTTACATGTTTTCAATTTTCTTATGATGAAATGATATCCATTTTTTTATATAGATTATGTTATGATGGGATGATGTTATGAAACCCATTTTTATTATTTGGGTTATAATGAGTGATTTATGTTTATGTTGTGGCACAAGTAAGAATGATTTCATTATGAGATGGATGGGACCTATATCTCCCTCTAATGAATTGGGTAAAGATTTATATCTCATGAGATAGACATGGCTGGAATGGTAAGTTAATCTGGTTCAGTGATATAGGACTGGAATGAGGAGTGGGCTCGATTCAGAAAGGGACTTTGTCCACTAAGATGGTCTTGGCAGGAATGCCTTGGCTACTATGGAAATCATATCATGTGATTAATGGTTTCCACAATTTCATGTTTTATTCCCATGATATTTTATCATGATTGATGTTCCTTTATGATCTATGCCTTATGTACTGCCAAGATTTATTTCACAACTCAATATTTTAACGTTTAAACTTTATGTTCATGTTTTGAAGTTCAAATTTATATGGTTTGTTTTATTTTATCCATGTTTACCCTTACTGAGCACTTGAGATTACCCTTTATATGTTTTGTTTTCCCCAGGATATAAAGAAAGGTTTTAGGTAAGAAAACAAAAGGGGATGATATTTATGGGAGATGTTGAAGATCTTTCACCATGATTAGAAGGTTATATTCCGAGTTTCCAAAGACACTAAACTATTACGGTCCTTCGGTGTTTGTTTTTGTTATGTATTAAGTATTCCGCAAAAGTAATGTAATGTCCACGTATGTCAAGCTTTGGGTCTCTACAGTTGGTATTAGAGGAAAGTTTTAGTTAACCTTTGGAAACTAGGATGCGAAAACTTTAGTGAGATCCCTAGATATATTTATAAGGTATGTCTAGGGATATCCCTAAGGTTAAGTATAAGTATAGGTTATAGTCCTAGAATTACGGTAACGATATTATAATTAAACCTAAGATGTTCGATATTGAAGTTACTCCCCCTTGATTATGATTTTGGCCTCTCACACTATTCTTTTTGGGTTTTAGAAAATGGTTAGAAATAGGAAGATTCACGATAATGGAGGATATGATGGACAATGGAATGATATTCTTCATGAGAAACCAAATGAAATTGGATCTGGAAGTCCACATATCGTTATTATGAATAATCATCAATCTCATAATATGATCAATAATCTCAACTTTGGTAAGTTTCCTGACTCGGCTAATAAGAGAAAGATGGAGTTTCATGATGATCATAGAGGAAAGAAAGTTCAATTTCCCTCATGTAAATCATGTGGGAAGAGGCACCAGGGAGAATGTTTCAAAGGAACTGGAAGAAGCTTTGGGTGTGGAAAAGAAGGACACAATGCTAGTAATTGTAAAGGAAAAGGTTCAGTTAACACCATGGACAAGGATAATGGTATTGCTAAGACATCAACAACGGTTAAGTGTTTTAAATGTGGAATGTATCGGCATTATGCAAACCAATTCCCTAAGGGAAAATCTCATAAAGAGAATCATCATGGTCATATCGGTAGTATTTATGTGGATGATGATGAAGAGACTATAAATGATATATGAGATGGAAGAAATGATAAAGCTTAGTCAGTGGTTTAAGAAGGTAGTCTAATGATTGTATGTTTGTCAAGAATAATGTATGGTACTATGGAATAAAGAAAAATCTAAGGATTGTTACACTGTTTCCTTTGCTTGAGTTTTGAAAGTATATTTTGAATGGTACCGATAACCATGAAAGGTTATTAAAATATTTTTGGAAAGCACCTAATATGCGCATAAAGAAGGGATAAGGAGATAATGAAATGTTTGATAGTATTAATGAGCTCATGACTAATATAAGGAAAAAGTGATATCATGGTTTGAGTATATAGAATTTTTGGGATTTTGGTATATGGAAAGAGTTACCCTGTGACACCATTCATGTTTTCACTATGGTTCAAGAGAATACATGATTAAGGTATTCACATGTTTGGAATGCGATCACCAAAATATATCTAGGATAAATGATGGTATTCACGTGCTTGTTATGTGACCTTTCAAGTAATTGTTTTCTTTAGACTATGATATTGGACATATGTATTTTGGATAATCCTAAAGATTGGAATGGATTATATTGGACATCAGATACTATTTTTTAAGGATAGAACTTTTTTCGGTATTATTTATGGAATGTTATAATAGTGTAGTTTTAGAAAAAGGGACAACCTGCAGGACAGGAAACAACCTATCACGTCGGACAAGGTTGCGGGAATCGAACCCACAACCGAAGTGCGACAGGCCTTTATCGCCTACCATTGGCCTACAGGAATTCCCTGGTTAGTAGAAACTAGTTTTATTTTAAGTTGTATGATAGATTAAGTATAAGTCCATTTTTGGAATCATATACGATTAACCTCACCATAGATGGACTTATGTATATTTGATAACTTTTGTTAACCTTTTGTTTGAGACAGATGGAATGACCCATCATTCTATCACATGATCTGCTAACACTTCACGAAAGACAAATTCAACTTCATTTCTTTAAGAGTTTAAGTGGAAATTGTTCGAGGCATGAGCAACGTTGAGATTGTACCATAATCAACTAAGTATTTATTTTAATTCAAAAATTCTTCAACATTTGGGAAATGATCTTGAAAACAAAAAAAAATGTTGTCCTAGTGCCCTTATATCCGATGAATCGGATGGTACCTTAGATCATCAAAAATTTATGGATTTGTGATTATTGGCTTTTTATAGCCATGTTCTCTTCCACTCTCCATCAGAACATGATGGTTATATTTCTCTTCCATATCCATATTTTCACCTATGTTCTCCTATTTGGAAACCCAGTGATGAGTTAATTTGGGTAACCATTACATTTATTACTTTAATTTTTAAAATAAAGTTTTAGTATTCCTTTTTACGATGTGGATTTATATGAAGAAAACTTTCAGGTAGTAAACCATTTATAACCCTGAAGAATTTCAAGGGTGAAATTCATTTTAAGGGGGGTAGAATGTAACAACCCAAGATTTTATGAGAATTATTCTTTTTAATTTCATTGATTTCTTGTGTTGTACGCTACACCAAAATTAGTTTGCACTATACGCAACACCGTATTAGCTTGCAGTATACGCAACACTATTCTTGGCTCGTGTTACACACAATTTCAAGTTTGTTTTGTGGAAATTATTTTACGCAACATTAAGTATAGATTTTGTTTAATGTATAAATGAAATGTGTTTTGATTATGTTATACGCAACACCAAAAGGATCTTTCACTACACGCATCCCTGACTTGGCTTGCATTACACGCAATCAATACCTTCCTTGATAGCGTGTGTAGTATGCAATACCGAGTTTCACTAAACGATATATTATTATAATATTATTATGAACTAGTCGTTATGAATATTCATACCCACTTTTTGAAATTTTATAAATTTTATTTTTCAAAATGGACTTCATTTTTGGATTCGGAATATCAAAATTAGCCTAGGGTGAATTTTTGGTATTTTTCTGAAAACTTTCAATTTTTGATGAATAGTGAAAACACTGGGTTACTATTTAAAAACCGAATTTTTATATAAATAATTATTTATTTTATTTAAATTTATTTTAGGTCAAAATTTATACATAATACCTATATAAGTTCAATGTAATTCATTGTAGTCATTTTATAATAATTTTAGACATATAAAAATTTTATTGAACCTTTCACCATCTTTTACCCACCTCCTAGGAGAATTTGAAAATTTATATAAAACTTAATTTTACCGCTTCTATGAGTGGAATTTCAAAAATCCGAGAGACACAGTTAATATCAAGGAGTAAAATGTGGTTCAATAAGATAAAAATAATTTTTGGTGAATAGTAACTTTTTACTTTTATTTACCACGGTCAAAAGTAAATAGGGTAATTAAGGGTAAAAATGATATTATTATTACCCTAACACATGTCCTAATTCTATTGGATAAGTGTAGTTAGACCAAAAACAACCTTAGGGATAAAATATTACCCTTTAGGTCCACTTGTATTAGATTAGGACATTTATTATTATTTTATTTAAAGAAGAATTAAAATAGTTAAAATCAAAGTTTAATAACTAAAACATTTTTAATATAGGGTTATACAGAAGATAAATTAGACTATAAATATTAATTATAAATCTAAAAGTATTTCCTACATAATGGTATTTTATTTATAATTTTTAGACATTAAATAATCTAATTTATTTATGACACAATGGTGTTGAAGTAATTACCTTATTAATGAAATATTAACATAATTGATGTTATAAATACCCAAATAAATGTAATTTTAGACTTTTTATGAATTACACTAATTTTTTAGGTTAATATGACATGTTAGTATTGGTTTAATTAACATTGTTCGAACTAATTATGCTGTTATTATTTTCAAAGAAATCATGTACCAAATAGTGTTAAAATTGACATAAAATAGTTTTTAAAAAAATATTATATTATTAATTGTTATTTTATTCCAAAAAATATAATGTTCGGCCAAATGACTTAGATAAGGATATATATATTAATAATGAACCACTTGGTGTTCTTTTGTCTTGTTATAGTAAGTTTATTAACCATATAGTGTAAGAAAACAAAAAGACACGGTAAAAGTTAAATTATTTAACTTAGAGTTAAAACTAAATGATAAGGATAAAATAGTAACCTAAACTTATCTAAAACCTATTGGTTGTGAGTATTTAGACCCTTAACCACCTTATATTTGAAATAAATCAGTTTGGAGCTATTAAAAATCGAATATGACATTATTATAAAATAATATTTTATGTTTTTTCTAAGGTGCCCCTCTCCTCCCATATAAAAGGGCACCCCTTCCCTCTTCTATTCACACCCTTTTGAGCCTTAAAGCTCGTCCAAACCCTGACAATTCCTCTTCTAAACCTCTCTAGTTACATCATAGAGGTTATGGTCTTCTCAAAAGACCAACTCTAGTGTCCTAAGAAGAAGTTTAAAGGAGGTGTGTTGAGGAAGAGGTAATCTCTTCTACCGATTCTTTCAAGTATTCTTTCTTATTCAACTTCTTCTTCTTTAGTTGTTTCATTATAAAGTAATAACATCAGTATCACTAATATACTGATATGTTATTATAAATATTAAACAACCTCATTTCACCTTCTATCCATCCTACGGAAAAAAAATCACCGCACATGCGTACGTACGGAATACCGTCTTCACGCCGTGGTGTAATCTGTTTTTCCACCCCCACCTTACTTGGATGGGTATAATGGTGTGAATAATAACTATATATAGTTATTATAAAATCATACTGATTCTGTAATACTATATCATCCACTCTAATTCAATTCAATAATTATGGGAATGATATCATCGCTCGTGCGTACGTACGGATTACCGTCTCCACGACGCGATGAGATTCATTCTCCATGTTAACCACTCAAGAATGATTATAAAGTATATATAATGAAAAATAATGAAATATATGACATGATAAAGCTACTGTATTTATATATATATGTCATCTACTTATTTCCATTCAAGTCAATAAGGAAAAGAAAACAGCGTTCATGCGTACGTACGGCCTACCGTCTCCATGAACGGTGTATTTCATTTCATCTATATATCTATTATATATATATATACTGAATATATATGATATATAAATCATGATTTAAATTCTATAAGTAATTAAATCATGATATAAGTAATAATAATATCAAGAACAACAAGTCCAAACACGTACGATAAATAAAACGATTTTACCCAAAACGCTGCTTTAACATGGAATTTACAAAAGAACGGGTAATATAAAGTCATAATTGAACCATATATGATATAATAACAATGAATTTGATTATGTAATAAGTCAATTACATTATTTAAATCATTATACAGGAGGTTCGGATATGTAAGAATCATATCGGACCTATGGTAAGGGATAACTTTTCCAATCTCGTTTTTATCCGAGATTGTTTATTTGTAAGTATTTACTGGGGTTATATTTATCATCCATGTCCCTATTTTCTAAAAATGGTTTCATGTATGATTAATTTCCTTTTTACCCATTTTTTACTTTTACTACATGGTATGTAAGGAATCTTTCCTTTGTTTACCATATGTGGTACTTTTTGACTTTTCCGACAAAAGTACGTGGAGAATATTTTTTTTAACTTATATAGCAGGAACGGATTTTACGATTTTATAACACCTTATTTTCATGAAGCTTACTCTAAAATAGTTCATGAATATTTTCAACAAAATCCATTTATTTTAAAATTTCATGGAATTTTGTGAAAAGAAAACGATTTTTAAGAAAAAAGGATATTTTCCTCAAGAATTATTTTCAAGTGTTTTATCAAAACTATTTTCCATATAAGATGACATTATTTCATATATGTATGTTTCAAGTATAATGTCTATATGATTTACATGGTTTCACTTTTCTTATGATGAAATGATATCCATTTGTTTTATATAGATTATGTTATGATGGGATGATGTTTATGAAACCCATTTTTATTCTTTGGGTTATAATGAATGATTTATGTTTATGTTGTGCCACAAGTAAGAATGATTTCATTATGAGATGGGTGGGACCTATATCGCCCTCCAATGCATTGGGTAAAGATTTATATCTCATGAGATAGACATGGCTGGAACGGTAAGTTAATCTAGTTCAGTGATACGGGACTGGAACGAGGATTGAACTCGATTTAGAAAGGTACTTTGTACACTAAGATGGTCTTGGCAGCAATTCTTTGGCTACTATAGAAATCATATCATGTGCTTAATGGTTGCCACAATTTCATGTTTTATTCCCATGCTATTTTATCATGATTGATGTTCCTTTATGATCTATGTCTTACGTACTGCCAAGATTTATTTCACTACTCAAGATTTTGACGTTTAAACTTTATGTTCATGTTTTGAAGTTAAAATGTATATGGTTTGATTTATTTTATCCATGCTTACCCTTACTGAGAATTTGAGCTCACCCTTTATATGTTTTATTTTCCCCAGGATATAAAGAAATGTTTTAGGTAAGAAAAAAAAGGGATGATCTTTATGGGAGATGTTGAAGATCTTTCACCAATATTAGAAGATTATATTCCAAGTTTCCAAAGACACTAAACTATTACGGTCCTTCAGGGTTTGTTTTTGTTATGTATTAAGTATTCCGCAAAAGTAATGTAATGTCCACGTACGTCAAGATTTGGGTCTCTACACCAAGCCTCTATAAAGCCCACATAAGTGCCCCATTTATCTTATTCTCCTCCACATCCTCCTAAGATACATGACTATTTTTTTACACTAGATTTATTCTCTTCTATCACATATTCTTTTGATAATTGGAATCAATCATCTCATGGGAAACATTTCTTAGTTATCCTCTCTAAATGATATGACCCTCATAGTTTTAATAATCATAAATTCCCTAGATAATGAGGGGGTTTATCCTTAGACAACCTTTGTAATTATACATGATTCAATAAAATATTCTAAATTATGATCGCATTCCTATGAACAATCATTGAGTTATAGATATAATGGGCCCCCATCTCGGTGTAAGCCTCGGACCTACATTCACCTTAGTTATCCGCCGAGTCGAACCGGAAAGGGTTACTCATGTGTAAGTACCACACCAAGAATCTATCATCTTCCATGTAATCCTAGATATATTAATTTAAATATTATATCATATATTCCATTCTTCAAGATATCAAACTACTCGTAATAGGTCTAGATCATACAACCCTAAACTACACGACACCATAGTCCTAGTTGCATGGCATTAAAAGGAACATCAACAGTCCAAGTTGTGCGGCCTTAATAAGTGAATAATGTAACATGTTGTGTCACTGTTATGATCTTTAAATAAATAAAATTTGGGTTGCCTTAAGTTTTTGGTAGTTTTTGGGTATTGATTTTATAATTTGGGGATTTTCTAGATGTTTCACGATTTGTTAAACCATGTGGTAAGCATGTGAGAGGGAAAGAGTTTATTGAAAATACATTTGTCATGGTTGGAACATAATTTATCTAATCATTTGGAAAAACCATGCGAGTGTGCAGTGGGTTTCCAATGGAGCCTAGACAATTAGTTCACTATTTACCAAACCATGCAACCAAACTGTGTAAACTGGACAGTTTCTTGAAATTTTAAGTTTTCAATTATACCCCTGTTCAAAATTAAGGGGTTTTGGTCCACTTTATTTGCAATTTTTGATCAGTCAAGATTGGGTGTGTGTGATGGAATTCCTCCCTTCCTCCTCTGGGATTTTTGATCCCCTCCACTTTTATTTCAAGTGGATTTCATGAGGTAAACCCCTATAATCCCCTTATTCTCCCTTATTACTTCCTCTTTCCTCTGTTTTCTTTCAGATTCACTTCCTCCCAGGAACACTAATGTATGTTTGCTGGTATTAGGGTGTGGGGTGATTCAAATGTAGGAATTTTTTTATTTAAGGGTTTTAGGGATCACCTACATGCTTTTTTGAGCATTCCACATTAAAGGAAAATCGTTTTATCTTGTAGTGAGGGTTTACCACTTTGAATGAGTTATGTGTTTTTTTGTAATTCCATTAGTTGTAATGTCGTTGTGTTCTTGGATATTTTAAATACTATGTTTGTTAAATTTTATCTATATGTAATAATTATATTGGTTTTATAGATATTTTAAAGTGATTTCTCATTTCATATAAAGGCTATTAAATGATTTTTCTAGTTTTCAAGGGATATTTAAATTTTTTCCCCAATACTAAAGTAATGTTTGAATGTCAAGTTCCTTATAAATGTTTTAATTGTTTTTTTATATATTTTTTATTTATAAATATATTTTTCCTATTTAGGTCGTGAAATGGGTATACAAGTGATGTTTTGGGATTTTATAGGTTTAATGGAAAGGGTAATTGTTTCCCTAATTCATTTCAAGTATGGTTTGAAAGGAATTGTTTAGAAAAAAATTATAAAGTTTTTAAATGGTTATAAAGGATTTTGTGTCCCGTTTCATTTTTCAAGAAGGGTCGATGTGAAACTTTTAATGGTTTTCATGTGGTGTGGGTGTGTGAAACCCTCTAGAGCCTCTTGTTTTATCACTATTGATTTCAACTATTATCTCGAGGGGGGTATCTTGAATTATTTAAATTATGAATGATGTAATTGGGTTTGTTTTCTGTGAGGGATTTGAATGTGAGTAGAGGTTTAGGTTTAATTACTTATTGATGTGATTCAATTGGTGGCCACCACTAAATGTTCATCTTTAATGGAAACTCTAAGATAATAGAGATGTCTACATGTATGCTACACTATATAGTAAACATGCTTCAAGTGCCCCTAGTTCTATTGTATATCAAAGAAAGTGAGGTTGATTACTGATGAGGTTGGTGTGGGCTAGTTGGTGGCTTGTGTGATTTATGATGCAACATCTTCTGAATGTTGGTCCATGGGTTTTTATAAATACTAGGATCATATCACCATAAGACCTAGTGTGTTTCCCATGACATTAGTCAACACTAGATAGGGGAATTACATCTTTTATTTCCTTTTCATCCCCTAGCTTGATTGAATGGTGTGGTGCCTTTTTGTGTGTGGTAATTTTCATTCATTATTAAGAGGTGTCACCATGAGTGTGTGTGTAGTTCATTTTAGTTGATGTGGTTTGAATTTATTAAAAAGGGTTTTTTATAAATGGGTTTCAAGGTTGTATTTCTAGTGGAAAGAAAAGGTTTTCCTTAACATATATAAAAAATTCAAGAAAGTTTCTTTGAAGTTTTCATTTTTTTATAATGTCCCATTTTTTTAATGGAAAAAATTGTGATTTATGAAAAAGTTAAATGACATATTATCTATTATTTTATTCTTACACATGAAAAAAATATTTTCTATATGTAAGTAAAACTATCATAAACTAAATTACTTTTTGGAAAGAATTTCATATACTCTGTTGAGATCCTACTAACCAACATACTCTAATTAGTGTATGATGTTCTTATTGTTTATCTTCAACCATCTATCCATGATCCTTATTAGATGATGATTAATTTTGTATTATAGTAGCAATATGAGATGTGATGAGTGATCGTGAGTCATATAGATATTAGTGGAAGTTGTTGGGGGTTAGTTTTATTTTGGGAAGCATTTTTATCGGTTTCATTGGTTCATGTCTTCTATAGATGTCTTATTTAATCATATTTTGATGTTTATCCCCTTATTGTTCAAATTATGTACTATCTTTTTTTATGATTCATTTTATTACTTTGGTTTCATTTTAAAATGATTAGAAGCTTCTTTTTATTGTTTTTTAGGTGAAACTATTCTTAAGTGTGTTTCCTCGATGCTTAAGAATTAGTTGTCAACTTGTGGAGATTAAAAACACTATTTGGCCCATGTTGTGATTTTGGTTGGGTGATGAGTCGGGTCAACCCAGTCTGTTTCATGACATATCATTAGTTCCAGTTACATGAACTTAAAAGGTGCATCATTGATCATGGTTACACTATCTTAAAAGGTAAAACTATGGTTCTTGTTGTTGGATATGCATTAAAATATATATATATAATATCTTATATTATATATATAAGTGTATATTTAAAACTTTAATGTGAAGGAGTTATTTTTATGTATGTATTAAATATATATGTGATAATAAATATATCTATGATATAAATTTATTTCTCCTTAATTTTTTTATTATCAGTTACAAACTATTATGAATATATTAATGGATTTATATTAATTCATTGAAAATGTTAAATGAATTAACCCAATATTATGAAACTCATATGATGTGTGGATCCTCAGACTCTTACTATATAAGAGTATGGTTTCCTCTTCTATTGGGGGTGGGTAATTCTCTCTTCCTCCTATACTTCTACTCATTGTTTGAGACAAAGTTGTTAGCACCCCTTCATCATTAGGGTATCCTTGTGATATGATCATGGATCCATTGGACAATGTTCCCCCATTAGAGGCAAGGTTATTTGTTCACTAAATCGTGATCTTTATCAAGCATTCTCCTCCACCAAGGATGCAGAATATTTCTTCTATTTTCATTTTCCAGGTACTCTATTTTTTCAATTTTATTTACACGTTGAATCTTGAAGATAGATATGTCTATCTTTGGGTTGTCTTCCACTGCATGAGGTCATTTGATGTTCATACAAAACCCATCAGTGGTATCAAAGGGTAGGATTCTTTGATTAATCAACATGTTAATTATTTTATGAAAAATATATTTTAGAAATTATAAAATGAGATTTTTCAAGCCTAGAAATAAATATGAAAAGTTCATATTTATTATTCTTGTTTATGAACATAAATAAAGTATTTATTTTAATCAAGATAATTCAATTATGAATTGATTTATATTATTTATAAATTTTTTATAAATAATAAAAAATAAATTTTGAAATATTAACAAAAAAATATAAAATTGTTTTATAAATTAATGAACTATAAAAATTTTATGGTTAATTGATAAATATTATTAAAATTACTTTTGGAAAATTAAATGGAATTCTTTATGATATATAAATAAATAATAAAAGATGATTTATAAAGTTTTTATAAATTAAAACATATATGGTATTTATATTATATAGAAAAGATTGTGTAATAGATATTGAATTATAAAATTTTTATAATTCATGAAATATCATTTAGATACTAGTTAATATAAAATATGAAGGGGTTAATATTCAAATGTATATAAAAATTTTATATTATTGGTAATTTATAAAAAAATTATTTATAGAATTTATTTATGAATAGTTCCTAAATTTCTCATGTTTTGGAAAATAAATAATTTATTTATTTATTTCTTAAATTTCCTTTATATTCATGTTTAGTTCATTGTTTATGAAATTTGAATATTTCATATCCCATTTATATGATAAATTTATTATAGGATGGGGCCTTTGATATCATGCTTTGTTTGATATCATAAAATTTAATTTTCATCTACCTTGACCTTGATTTGTAATTGGAGTTATGAGATTGAGAATAGTTTTTCGGCATAGTTTTCACATATTAGTTGTTAGAGTTTTTATGAATTTAATTCTCTCTTGAGTAAAGTCTACTCAGGTATAAAGACTTAGGGTTGGACCACCTACTTTCTTAGGGGCTTTCCTTGTCTAGGAAAGTGGATGGTGTTGGCTATCTGTTGCTTTGGGCATAATCATGTGTATTTTTTCAATCTCATATAACTCTATGAATTTACAAGAATCCTTCATGCAACTTATTAATATGATGCATTTGGATATGTATGAATGTACTTGACTTCTATTTTTTTGTGATTAACATAGACTTGTGGGTTGTGTAAAGAGTTACACATTAATGTGGTGTGAACACATTAATTTGGTGGTTGGAATATGGATTTCCAAAACTAAATAGTTAGAAGCATGCATACCTAAAGGTAAATAAAACATGAAAAGATAATGATTATATATGATTTAATAGTTATGAATTTAATATGCATGTGATGTATATTAAATTGATGAGAATAAAAACCCCTCAAATACTACATGTGAGACTCCTTCCAAAGAAATACTTGTCAAGACCTCGATCATCCAATCGGGAAGTTCAATGCCTAAGATGAGTGACCTTGGATTATGTTGTGTAAGGTAATAAAGTAAAAAAAACATGAAAAGATAATTATTATATATGGTTTAATAGTTATGAATTTAATATGCATATGATGTGTATTAAATTGATGAGAATAAAAACCCCTAAAATACTAAGTGTGAGATTCCTTCTCAAGAAACACTTTTCAAGACCTCGATCATCCAATCGGGAAGTTTCATGCCTAAGATGGGTGCCCTTGGATTATGTTGTGTAAGGTAAGAAAGTAATGAGTGAATTAGGATTATATTTTTGGGTAGTTTCGTACCTATAATGGGTGTAACGTCCTGGATCCAGTTGCCACTCAATGGGTGCCCCGAACCCGGTTGGTCACATGAACTCAAGCGCATTTCCCCAAATGCCAGAGGCTGCCGACTAAATTCCGGCCATTGAGGGACCATACTCCTCAAGAACCAAAGTTTGGAATTCATTTTATCAGCCTCACACAAAAATACCCTATTAATAGTAGGTATTTATCAAAGCAACTATCACAATAGCATGCTTTTCTAGAACAACAACTATCACAACAACATGCAATTTCTAATGCACCTATATGGCATGGAAGAATGAATGCATGACATGTGATTTCTAGAATGTGCCTAAATGATGCATGAGATGGAATACCCTCATCTCATCGGGTTGCGACTAAATAGAACCCAGTATAAAAATAGAAACATCACACCACAAGGGTGTCACCCAACGGTGAAAATCAAATCAACTGTAAAATTGCAAAATCAGAAAAATTGAAATAACCAAGATAGACTGGATTTTCCCTGTACACAGGTTAGCTACTCTTGGGCACAACTTATTACCAACTACCATTTATGTCCTATCCCTAACTAAGGCTCCAAACAGTAATTCAAAGAAACTAACCCCTCTGATACCACTTTGTAACGTCCCAGATCCAGTTGCCACTCAATGGGTTCCCCGAACCCGGTTGGTCACATGACCTCAAGCGCATTTCCCCAAACACCAGAGGTTGTCGACTAGCAGTGAGGGCCAAGTAATGATAGTGGGGAAACTATGCCCTCATTTTTCAAAGTTTAGCGCAGTGGAATAAAATATATAAACATACAACAGCGGAAGCAGTAAACAATATATAGTTGAAATGGACAACTGAAGTAAAAGAGAACCAGCAGTCATATATATAAAGATGCAGCATGTCACTAATTCTATGAAAACATCCAGGATAGGATACACTGCAGTATAATAAAATACAACTCAAAGTACAAAGTACAGCCAAACAAAACTAAGCAGAGTAAAAAGAACGCAGTAGCATCGCAAGCCAAAGCTTGGTCCCATGCTCTCATACTCCTCTGTTGCAATCATGTACCTGTATAGGGACCCTTTCCCTTATCCACACCTGCAGAAATGTGATTTTTTTGGGCAGAAGACATGACCCAAACAGGGTGTGAGAAATAAATCCCAGTAGGCACCCACCAAAGGCCCGTGCCCAACTGTTAGTGAAAATGTTCAACAGAAGTGTGCAGTAGTAAATGCAATAAACTAACCAGTACTCAAAATTAACTAACTTTACCAATCATATTTCCATTTTAATATTCATTTAACTATTCAATTTAATAACAATATGTGCTCATCAGAACCAAGCCCTTAGGCCAATCAGAACCTTTCCTCGGGCTAATATAATAAACCCACGCCCTCAGGCTTGCCCTCAGGCTAATATAATAAAACCACGCCCTCAGGCTTGCCCTCAGGATATCGGAATATTTACCTCAGGCACAGAATTCACTGCCCTCAGGAATAAGAAGTGTTTTGCTCAGGAAAAATAGAACATTTCCCTCAGGCTAAGCAGTACCTTCCCCTCAGGCTAAACAAATAATGCCCTTAGGCTAAGAAGAATATTACCCTCAGGCGCAAGTAACCGGGCCGAGCCCAAAGCAAAAACAAGCAATTTATATACAATTCCTCTCAAGGCAATTTAATACACATTATAATCATGGCATACCCTCAGGTATCCTGGCCAAATGGCTAAATAGAGTAATGCACCCTCTAGGTGGTCCTGGATCCAAGCAGTGATCCCAAACAACAGTTATACATATTCATTAAACTACCTATGAAATTATAGGTATTTAATTACACAAGGCCTCAGCCATATGGCACCCCCAACATGGGCGCATATCACAGTGGTACAAAAAACACACAGTAGTTGGAATTTAAACACCAGACCACCTACCTCGATCATCTCTGATCGGTATACGCGAACGACGCCTCCCAAAAAATTCAAGAACGACGTAGATCTGGGATAAGAAAATTCTTTTTCAATCATAAATAACTTACCTTAGAGGAAGAATTGGTAAGAATAGAACAAGGAGAGGGGAGGGCTTACCTGTACAGTCCCAACGTGATCGAAAGAAGCAGAAACGGATTCCCGGTGCGCGGTCAGCTGATATCTAAAGCTCTGGTCGTCCTCCCTAGATCCAAACAGTGTTCTAAGCTTCCTCTGTGAACAGAGGAGGATACTGCATGTTTTAAGAGAAAAAAAAACTACATGGTGTGTACTCTCAAGTACACGGTGTGTAATTCTCATTTTTGTTAACTGTTCCTCTGGCGGCTTCTTTCAACCGCGGCACTCTTCACCCCTCGACATGAGTACACGACATGTATTTTTGAATACATAGTGTGTTCTATCACTCCACTGGAAGTTGCCTCCACCACCTTATTGTTCACCTATCGAATGAATACATGGCGTGTAAATACCCTATACATGGCATATAGTCAGTTTTTACACCCTTCATTGTCGACAAGCCTACATGCCTTGTGTACCCATCCGACACGGCCAAAGTACACGGCATGTGGAAAAGTACACGGCGTGTAGTTAGAAATTTTGGTATTTTTCCCCACTTTCCTTATTTTCTCAAAAACACTTAAGTAAAAAGGAAAAGAAGAAACCCATACCTCAAGAAGAAGAACCGAGTTCTTACAAACTTCCCCCCTTAAAGAAATTTGTCCCTGAATTTCCCTTCCAAGGGTGCCGAAGATAAAGCTCAGAACAACTCTAGCCACTGAGCACGTACGTCAGTCTCCCACTCCCAGGTTTCATCCTGCACTCGGCCATGCTGCCATAGCACCCGTACGAGAGGAACTGACTGGACTCAAATAACCTTTGTACTCCTATCAATGATATGAATCGGATGCTCCTCAAAGGACGCATCGATCTGAAGCTCAACCTCCTCGGGATGAAAGACGTGAGAGGGTTCTGAATGATAACGGTGCAGTTGAGATGCATGGAAGACTTTGTGCATGGTCTGGTACCTCTGTGGTAACTGTAACCGATAGGCAACCGGCCCGAATCTCTCCAAAATCTCAAATGGCCCCACATACCTCAGTGAAAGTTTACCATGTCTCCTGGTCTGCCTGTGTCCCAACCTCGGTGAAACACGCAAGAAAACCTGATCCCCGACCATGAACTCCAAGGGTTGTCTGTGGTGATCAGCATAAGATTTATGATGAGACTGTGCAGTAGCCATCTGCTTCTGAATCAACTGGACTTTCTCTAAAGTATCTTGCACGAGACGTGGTCCCAGTAAAGCTGATTCACCTACCACCATCTAGCACAAGGGTGATCAGAATAGCCTACCATATAAAGCCTCATAAGGTGTCATCTTAATAGTTGCCTGAAAACTATTATTATAGGAAAACTCAACCAGGGTTATATGATTCTCCCAAGATCCCCTGAATTCTAGGACGTATGCGCGCAGCATTTCCTCAAGCACCTGTACCATACGCTCTAACTGGACATCGGTCTGAGGGTGGTAAGCTGTGCTCATAAGCACCTGTGTACCCAGTGCCCTCTGAAAACTCTTCCAAAAATGAGACGTAAAGTGTGCGTCCCTATCTGAAATGATAGAACGAGGGACCCCATGAAGACGCACTATATCTCGGATATACAGCTTTCTGAGATTGTCAATACTGAAGGTCTCCTTGATCGGAAAAAAGTGAGCTACCTTTGTGAGTTTGTCCACAACAACCCACACGACATCATTGCCTCGAGGTGACCTCGGAAACACGGTCACGAAATCCGACATTATCCCATTTCCACTCCAGAATGACTAACTGCTGTAATAGTCTGGCTGGCCTTTGATGCTCTGTCTTCACCTGCCGACAGGTGGAACATCTCGCAACAAAACCAGCTATGTCCCATTTCATACCTGGCCACCAATACTGACGTCCCAAGTCACAGTACATCTTGGTAACTCTGGGATGCACTGCCTAAGCTGAAGCATGAAACTCCCACATCAGCTCCTTGAGTATATCCCCTGTATCCCACACTCATCCATGGAAACGCAATACCTCATCATTGTTTATCGTCCATCCAGGAGGAGGGTCCTCACTTGCCACCGACTCTCGTAGAACTAGGCCTTTTGAATCAGATAGTTGTCTCATCCTCACTCTATCTAGGAGGGTAGAAGTCGTAGCTAAGGAATAAAGATAGGTCTTCCCCTGACTGTTGTGCACCTCCAAATAAATCTCAGAGAACAAAGTCATAAGCTTCCCCTCACCATTGGCCTCCTGCACTGCCTGTATCTGAGTCTTCCTGCTCAGTGTATCAGCTACTTCATTACCTTTACCAAGTGTATAGGAAATCTCAAAGTCGAAGGACTGAAGGTATTTGACCCACCTTCATTGTCTCAGGTTCAAGTCACGCTGGGTAAAGATATATTTGAGACTTTTTTGGTCGGTGAAAACCACAAAACGCTCTCCCAAGAGATAATGTCTCCAAAAGTGTAACACATGAACAAACACATCCAACTCGAGCTCATGCGTCGGGTAATTCTTCTCATGTGGCCTCAACTGCTGAGACCCGTACACAACTAATCGATCGCCCTGCATCAACACAACTCCCAACCCAATACATGATGCATCACAGTAAACTATATAGATCTTCCCTTGCTCTGGAAGTATCAGGATGGCTGTTGATGTCAACCTTCCCTTCAACTCCTGAAAGCCTATCTCGTAAGCTTCTGACCAAACGAACTTCACACCCTTCTTAGTCAAACCCGTCAACGGCACTACTAAGCAGAATAAGTCCTGTATAAAGTGCATGTAGTAACCAGCTAGCCCCAAGAAACTCCATATCTCAAACACGTTCTTAGGCTTCTTCTAGGACACTACTGCTCTCACCTTCTCTGGGTCTACTGCAACTCCTGCCTCTAAAATGATATGACCCAAGATGTGTATCTGGTCCATCAAAAAGTGGAAATTTGAGAGCTTAGAATATAGCCGATGTTATCTCAGTGTACTTAGTATGATCTCAAGATGGGTGGCATGGTTGTGTCGAGTGTGAGAGTACACCAAGATGTAATCCACGAAGACTACCAAAAAAGAGTCCAAATAAGGGTGGAACACACGATTCATCAAATCCATGAAAACTACTGGTGTTTTCGTGAGTCCGAACGGTATAACCAAGTACTCGTATAGACCATATCTGTTCCAAAAAGCTGTAAGCGTTATATCCGATGGTCTAACGTGTAACTGATGATATCCGGATCTCAATTCAATATTCAAAAACACTCGTTCTCCTCGAAGTTGATCAAAAAGATCATCAATCCTCGGCAAGGGATATTGGTTCTTAACTGTCAACTAGTTCAGCTTCTGATAATCCACACAAAGTCTGAGGGTACCGTCTGCCTTCTTCGCAAAAAGGACAGGAGAACCCCAAGGAGAAGTATTGGGTCGGATGAAACCATTTTCCTGTAACTCCTCTAACTATCTCTTGAGCTCCTACAACTCTGGTGTAGCCATCCTATAAGGAGTAATGGACACTGGTGCTGCTCCTGGCACAAGATCAATAGAGAAATCCACCTCTCGCTCCGGAGGTAGACCCGAAAAGTTGTCCGGGAAGACATCCCTGAGACAATCAACCACTAGAGGGAAATCCTTCTGACAGGTCCCCTGATCATCCAGATATAAGCTCACAATCTGGGTTGTCACACCACCTCGCCCATGATGGCCAGGTTCAGCTCGGCTTGCTTGGACATCCCATTCACCTTTGTATAGAAACTGTCCTCCCTCTGGTGATGTGAAACTCACCCTACGATGATAGAAATCTACAAAGGCTCGAAAGGGTACCAACCAGTCTATCCCGAGAATCACATCATAAGTTTTCATCTCTAATACATAGAGGTCCCATAGAAAGTGACACCCACCAACCTCTAGGGGGTACTCCCTGCACTAACGCACACCAGCCGTTCTAGTCCCTAATGGAGTTTCTAGCGTTATCACATTAGAAGAAGAAGAAACACCGAGCCTAAGGCTCTCCACAATAGGCACAGATATAAAGCTATGTGTAGCACCCGTATCGAAAAGTACAGAAGAAAAAACAGAAGCAACTAGAATAGTACCGCTGACAGTAGAAGGTTCAGGATCCTGCTTCTACTAGGTCTGTTGCACTGCATATTCCTGCCTAGTGCCATGGCCCTGCGACACAGCCTGGCTACCCTAAGTTGTCCTGCCCTGCTACCTCTGAGATCCTGGTGTCTGGCTACCACGGCCATGACCACCACCTCTTCCTATACGTCCTGACGTATCCCAATTCCCCGACTGGTAAGAAGTTTATGGTCCTTCTCCCGCATGCGGAGTCTGTACAGAACCCCTCTCACTATCCACTGGTGGAAACACCCTACAAAAGTGATGCAGATGACCCATCTTGCTGCAATTTCGGCACTCCACTGGGTCACGGGTACACTGAGGTCTCTTATGCCCCTCTCTACCATACTGGTAGCATATGACCAGGCCACCTGAAGTAATCGCCTGGCTAGTACTGCCACTGTGAGAGAAACTCATCTATCTCTTCCTCTTCCTGGTAGAAATAGTACCAGGAACTGGTGCTGAACCGCCCTGGCCTGCACCACTAGCTTCCCGCAGGTTCCTCTCAGAAATCAGTGCCTGGTTCACAATAGCATGTACCATAGGTAACCTAAAAATGTTCACCAGTGCTCTAATGTCATACCAAAGACCATCCTCAAAGCGTTGAGCCCTCAGCATCTCATCTCCCACCAGAACAGGTTCAAAACACGGAAGCTCGGTGAAGTGGGAAGAATAGTCTATCACTGACATAGCGCCCTGCTACAGATTCATAAACTCTCGAGCTCGATCTGCCCGTAGTGTCTTAGGAAAGAAGAATTCGTAGAAGCCTACCTGAAAATCTTCCCACGTCATGTCTCTGTGATACTCTGACTGGGTGGTAACATCTCACCACTTCTTGGTAGAATCACGCAAAATATAAGTCACGAGCTTGACCCTCCGCCCTAGAGGCGTCTCAAGATGTTCGAAAATAGTCTGCACTGAATCCAGCCATGAATTCATAGCCTGTGGTCATCCATCCCCCGAAAACATAGGTTGATGCTACTACTGGAAGATACGAGTTAGCTCTGCCATAGATGTGGCGGCCTGCTGTGCTCCCTGGAAGGTCTACATAAACCGCATGAAGCCTTCACGGAACTGCGCCTCCGCGCCTGTGTCTAGTATAACGGCTGGCGCCGCATCTGGCTCTGCTGGAGGGTCTATTGGTAGCCCATGGACTACCATCTCTGGAGTATAATCATTGTCGCTCTCCTGGAGAACAACTCAAGGTCGTCTCGGCGGCATGACTCTACAAAGTCAAACACACGCCTTAGATCAAGATTTATCAAGGAATGAAAAAAAGGAGTGTAAGAAGGGAACAAGGAAAATAAAACTTTAAATTTTTACCAAACAAGACTACACGGCATGTATAATAACTACACAGTGTGTTTCCTCAAGTCTTTCACATGGGCGTGTACTCTTCCAAAGCTGTTCGTGTAACATCCTAAACAAACGGCATGTTGTCCACACACATGGCGTGTACTTGAATTTTCCTCCCTTCCCGAGTCCCTCTACACGGCTTAGCCACATGTCTCTCCTTTAAAAAAACTACATGGCGTGTTCTCAGATAGACACGGCGTGTACAGCTTAATTTCCAACTGCCTGTGTTGTTAGTGACACGGCTGACCACTTAGCTAACACTACACGGTGTGTTACACCCACACACAGCGTGTACACAACTCCGTCTTCCCAGCCACATGGACAGGTCCACATGGTCTTTCCCTAGTCAAGACTACACGGCATGTCCCACATGTACATGGCGTGTTCAATAATGGGTAACACCGACCCGTGTTTTTTAGCTACACATCTGGGTCCCCAGGTTAAACTACACGGCATGTACATCATTGACACGGAGTATACAAGAAAGGATTTTCTCCGTCCGTGTTGTTAGTTACACTGGCGGACACAGGGTCCACACAACACGGCATGTGAAATAACTACATAGTGTGTTCCCTCTAGAACTTCCCCATCCTGTGTCTCTGCCCATACAACCTATGATACGGTTAGATACTACACGACATGTACTTAGGGTACACGGCGTGTACTCAAAACCTTTTCTTTTCTTCTTGAACAGAAGAATACATGGCGTGTAGTCAAAACTACACGGCATGTATTCTAGGTTTTTTCAGACAACAAGCCTTAAAAACCTCTCTAGAGCTCAGAAAAACACTGAAACCAACACCTAAGTGCAAAATTCCGATTCGTGAGGGCCCATACTCCCCGCGAATCAAAGATTGGAATCTTACACATGTTATAACAAGTAAACATGTTAATGATCCACCAAATTCCGGCCATTGAGGGCCCATACTCCTCAAGAACCAAAGTTTGGAATTCATCTTATCAGCCTCACACAAAAATACCCTATTAATAGCAGGTATTTATCAAAGCAACTATCACAACAGTATGCTTTTCTAGAACAACAACTATCACAACAACATGCAATTTCTAATGCACCTATATGGCATAGAAGAATGAATGCATGACATGTAATTTCTAGCATGTGCCTAAATGATGAATGAGATGGAATACCCTCATCTCATCGGGTTGCGACTAAATAGAACCCAGTATAAAAATAGAAACAGCACACCACAAGTGTGTCACCCAATGGTGAAAATCAAATCAACTGTAAAATTGCAAAATCAGAAAAATTGAAATAACCAAGATAGACTGGATTTTCCCTGTACATAGGTTAGGTACTCTCGGGCACAGCTTATTACCAACAACCATTTATGTCCTATCCCTAACTAAGGCTCCAAATAGTAATTCAAAGAAACTAACCCCTCTGATACCACTTTGTAACGTCCCAGATCCAGTTGCCACTCAACGGGTGCCCCGAACCCGGTTGATCACATGACCTCAAGCGCATTTCCCCAAACACCAGAGGTTGTCGACTAGAAGTGAGGGCCAAGTAATGATAGTGGGGAAAATATGCCCTCATTTTTCAAAGTTTAGCGCAGTGGAATAAAATATATAAACATACAACAGCGGAAGCAGTAAACAATATACAGTTGAAATGGACAACTGAAGTAAAAGAGAACCAGCAGTCATATATATAAAGATGCAGCATGTCACTAATTCTATGAAAACAGCCATAATAGGATACACTGTAGTACAATACAATACAACTCAAAGTACAAAGTACATCCAAACAAAACTAAGCAGAGTAAACAGAATGCAGCAGCATCGCAAGCCAAAGCTTAGTCCCATGCTCTCCTACTCCTCTGCTACAATCATGTACCTATATAGGGACCCTTGCCCTTATCCAAACCTATATAAATTTAATCTGTTTGGGACGAAGACATGACCCAAACAGGGTGTGAGAAATAAATCCCAGTAGGCACCCACTAAAGGCCCATTCCCAACTGTTAGTGAAAATGTGCAACAGCAGTGTGCAGTAGTAAATGTAATAAACTAAGAAGTAATTAAAAGTAACTAACTTTACTAGTCATATTGTCATTTTAATATTCACTTAACCATTCAATTTAATAACATTATATGCTCATCAGAACCATGCCCTCAGGCCAATCAGAACCTTTCCATCATGCTAATATAATAAAACCATGCTCTCAGGCTTTCCCTCAGGCTAATATAATAAAACCACGCCCTCAGGCTTGCCCTCAGGCTATCAAAATATTTCCCTCAGGCACATAAGTCACTGCCCTCAGGCATAAGAAGTGTTTCCCTCAGGCGAAGTAGAATATTGCCCTCAGGCTAAGCAGTACCTTTCCCTCAGGCTAAACAAACAATTCCCTCAGGCTAAAAAGAATATTGCCCTCAAGCGCAAGTAATCGGGCCAAGACCAAAGCATAAACAAGAAATTTATATATAATTCTTCTCATGGTAATTTAATACACATTATAATCATGGCATACCCTCAGGTATCCTGGCCAAAGGGATAAATAGAGGAACGCACCCCCAGGGTGGTCCTGGATCCAAGCAGTGATCCCAAACAATAGTTATACATATTCATTAAACTACCTATGAAATTCTAGGTATTTAATTACGCAAGGCCTCATCCATATGTCACCCCCAACATGGGTGCATATCACAGTGGTACACAAAACACACAGCAGTTGGAATTTAAACACCAAACCACCTACCTCGATCGTCTCTGATCGGTATACGCGAACGACGCCTCCCGAAACGTTCAAGAATTACGTAGATCTAGGATAATAAAATTCCCGTTCAAATGTAAATAACTTCCCTTAGATGAAGAATTGGTAAGAACAGCGCAAGGAGAGGGGAGGGATTACCCGTAAGGTCCCAACGTGATCGACAGAAGCGGAAACGAATTCCCGGTGCGTGGTCAGCTGATCTCTGAAGCTCTGGTCGTCCTCCCTAGCTCCAAATGGTGTTCTAAGCTTCCTCTATGAACAGAGGAGGCTACTACCTGTTTTAAGTGAAAAAAACAAACTATACGGCGTGTACTCTCAAGTACACGATGTGTACTCTCAAGTACACGATGTGTACTTCTCATTTTTTAACTGTTCCTCTGGCGGCTTCTTTCCACCGTGGCACTGTTCACCCATCGACATGAGTACATGGCGTGTATTTCTGATTACTCAGTGTGTATTGTCGCTCCACTGGCGGCTGCCTCCACCGACTTACTATTCACCTGCCGACTGAATACACATCTTGTAAATACCCTATACATGGTGTGTAGTTAGTTTTTACACCCTTCATTGCCTACAGTCCTACACGCCCTGTGTACCCATCCCACACGGCCAAAGTACATGACGTGTGGAAAAGGACATGGCATGTAGTCAGAAATTTTGGGATTTTTCCCCACTTTCCTTATTTTCTCAAAAACACTTAAGGAAAAAGGAAAAGAAGAAACTCGTACCTCAAGAAGAAGAACCAGGTTCTTACATTGGGTGCACTTGGATTTTCCTTTCTTATATTTTTTGGGTCTTTTCTTTGGTTTACACTAGCTGGGAATCCCTAACGGTTAGGATAACAAAGGAATAGAGTTTATTATATCCATATGATGGATTTGGATAAGTGGTTATCCACTCAATTATCCAAGATTTACAACTATTGTGATTGGGATGATTCCCTACCTAAATAACTAAGTAGTGAGATGAACTCCCAAATGGACTCATTGCTTAGTGAAATATCGATCTTAGCTCACTAAATAGATTTTTATGTCTAGAGTAATTGTTTTTTGTGGGAACGCTTTCATTTAATGACCTTAATTAAAATATATAATACATGATACTCAGCTGCTGATATGTATTTATTTTAGATTGTGGAATACTTCACACTAATCATATTGAGATCATTAATAGGTATAACCTATAAAACATTTTAAGATTGGTATCTAGGATTGATAAGAGTTGAGAAACATTCAGAGTACCCAGATGTGAATGTTATAAAAATCGATTTCTCCAAATAGGACTCATGGGTATTGGATTCCAAGTGAGCATCACTCATTTTTGCTGACAAACACATACTTAGAGATCAGAGGTAATTGATGAAGGGTGAAGCAGATCATCATGTCGGTATTAGAGCTAAAGTTTCTACATTAGAGGTCGGAGCTTGTGATATGATTTTACCATGTGGATTGGTCCTAGAATTGAAAAACTTTTATTATGTCTCTTCCATAAACAGGAATTTGATTTCTATGTCTTTTTGGACAAGATGGGATATTCATTCATTATAAATAATAGGTGTTGTTCTATATATAATAATGAAATGTTTTGTGGAATTCTGAATATAATGAATGTTTTGTATATTCTTGATATAGATAATCCTATTTATAATATTCAAAATAATAAGGTCTGGGTTGATTCTGATCCCACATACCATTGGTATTGTCACCTTAGACACATAAATGAGAAACAAGTTCAAAGACTCCATAGAGATGGATTTTTGGGATTATTAAAGTATGAATCATTTTATACATGTGAATCTTGTTTATTGGGTAAAATGAAAAAGTCGCTTTTTTGGGATAAAAGGTGATAGGTCTAGTGGACTATTGGAACATATACATAGTGATTTATGTGGATCAATGAGTACACAAGAAAATGGATGTTATGATTACTTTGTTACTTTTACTAATGACTTTAGTAGGTATGGGTTTGTGGATCTAATTAAACACAAGTATGAAACTTTTTAAAAGTTCAAAGAGTTTCAAAATGAAGTACAGAGTCAACTATGGAAAATTATTAAATTCCTCTGATCAGATAGAGGTGGTGAATACTTGATCCAGGAATTCAAAGTTCATCTAATAGGTTGTGTAATTTTTTCACAACTCACTCCTCCCAAAACACAACAATGGAATGGTGTTTATAAAAGAATAAATCATACATTGTTACACATTTTCTGATCGATGATGAGTTTATGTGACCTTCCTATCCCGTTTTGGGGTTATACTCTAGAAACTGCTACATATTTACTTAATTGTGTTCCATCTAAAGCAATCATAAAGATTCCATATGAGATATGGACTAGGGAACGTCTTATAATGTATTTTATGAGTATTTTGGGGTTGTGAAGCATTCTTATGATGACTAGATTCAAAAAAAACATGACCCTAAGTCTGACAAATGATTATTTGTTGGTTATCCCAAGGAAACTATGAGATATTACTTTTATAACCCCACTGAACCCAAAGTATTTATGGCCCAACATGTGGTTTTCTTTGAGAAATAATATATAAGTTAATTAGTATTTGGAGGAAAGTTGAACTTATAGAAGTTTAGGACTAACTAACAGGAAGTGTTCCTGATATAGAAGTTAAGCTAGTTCCACAAAGATTTGTGGAAGAAGAGTTGATTCATGTTACACAAGAACCTCAACGGTCTGGTAGAATTCATTGGATTCCAAGAGATGTGAACTTTTCATTGAAAATTGTAATTATATAATTTTCATAGGATATGTACCTGCTTCTTATCAAGAGCCCATTGAGTGTTTGGATTCTGAGAAATTTTTAAAATCCATGGAATTTAGGATAGAATCCATGTACACTGACCAAGTTTGTAGCTTGGTAAATGCATCTAAAAGGGTGCTACCTATAGGGTGAAAGTGTGTTTTCCATAAGAAAACTGATATGGATGATAGAGTGTCTACCTATAAAAAATTTTGATGGAAAAGGGTTATATAAAAATTCATGGTATTGACTATGAAGAGATCTTTTCACCTGTTTCAATGATAAATTCCATTCATATTTTTCTATCCACGATAGCTCATTATGATTATGAGATAATTAAAATTGATTTAAAAATTGTATTCCTTAATGTTAATTTATCTAAGGTCATGTATATGATATAGACCATGGGTTTTGAACTTCAAGATGATAATGTTAAGGTTTTCAAGTTTCAATGGTCTACTTATGGACTAAAGCAAGCCTCTCAGAGTTGGTATATATGGTTTGATTGTAACACCCCGAGATTTTATGAGAATTATTCTTTTTAATTTCTTTGATGTATTTTTTTGTACACTTCACCAAGATTATCTTTCACTATATACAACACCGTATTAGCTTATAGTATACGCAACACTATTCTTGGCTTGTAATGCACACAATTTCAAGTTCTTTTGAATAACATTCATTTTACAAAAAACCAAGTATAGATTTTGATCAATGTATAACTGAACTATATTTTGAGTATGTTATATGCAACACCAAAGGAATCTTTCCCTACATGAAACCCTGACTTGCCTTGCGTTACACTCAAGAGAAACCTTCCTCGATAGCTTGCGTTGTACGCAATACCGAGTTTCACTAAACAACAATATGTTATTGAAATATTATATAAACTAGCCGTTATGAATAGTAATACCCACTTTTTGAAATTTTATAAATTTTATCTTTCAAAATGGACTTCATTTTTGGATTTGGAATATCGAAATTATCTTAGGGTTATTTTTTGGTATTTTTCTAAAAACTTTCAATTATTGATGAATAGTGAAAACACTGAGTTATTGGTTAAAACCGACTTTTTATTTAAATAATCATTTATTTTATTTAAATTTAGTTTTGGTAAAAATAGATACATAATACCTATATAATTTCAATGTAATTCATTGGATTCATTTTATGATAATTTTAGATATATAAAAAATTTATTGAACTTTTTACCATCTTTTACCCACCTCCTAGGAGCATTTGCAAATTTACATAAAATTTAATTTTACTGCTTCTGTGAGTTGAATTTTAAAAATCCGAGAGACATGGTTAATATCAAGGAGTAAAATTTGGTTCAATAAGATAAAAATAATTTTTGGTGAATAGTAACTTTTTACTTTTATTTACCACGGTTAAAAGTAAATAGGGTAATTAAGGGTAAAAATGATATTATTATTACCCTAACACATGTCCTAATTCTATTGGATAAGTATAATTCGATCAAAAACAACCTTAGGAATAAAATATGAACCTATTTGGTACACTTGGATTAGATTAGGACACTTATTATTATTTTATTTAAAGAAGAGTTAAAATAGTTAAAATCAAGGTTTAATAACTAAAAAAAATTTAATATAGGGTTATACATAAGATAAATTCTACTATAAATATTCATTATAAATATAAAAATATTTCCTAAATAATGGTATTTTATTTATATTTTTTAGAAATTAAATAATTTATTTTATTTATGACACAATGATGATGCAGTAATTACCTTATTAATGAAATATTAACATAATTGATATTATAAATACCCAAATAAATGTAATTTGAGACTTTTTATGAATTAAAATAATTTTCTAGGTTAATATAACATATTAGGGTTGGTTAGATGAATTTTTTTTGAAATAATAATGTTGTTATGAATTTAGAAAAAACAAAATACCAAATAGTGTCAAAATTGACATAAAAGAGTTTTTAAAACAAATATTATATTATTAATTGATATAATGGTCCTAAAAATATAAGGTTCAGTAAAAAGACTTATATAATAATATATATGACATTAATGAACCAATTAGGATTCGATTGGCAGTTTATAGTAAGTTTATTAACCACATAGTGTAAGAATACAAGAAGACATGGTAAAAGTTAAATTATTTAACTTAGAGTTAAATCTAAATGATAAGGTTAAAATGGTAACCTAAACTTGTATAAAACCTATTGGTTGAGAGGATTTCAACCCATACCCACCCTATCCTCTAAATAAGTCACTTAGGAGCCATTATAAACCGAATATGAATTTATTATAAAATAATATTTTAAGTTTTTTCTAAGGTGCCCCTCACCCCTCTTATAAAAGGGCACTCCCCCTTCTCTCTAATTCACACCTCCAAAGCCATTTGGATTGGCCAACCCCTACCCAAATTCCCACTCAACTATCCTCCCTTCATCCTAGAGGCCTTACTTTGGTCATAAATCCAACCTAAGGATCCCTTTTGATCAAATCAAAAGGAAGAACCCGAAGAAGAGGTAAATATCTCACCACCTATTTCAAGTTCCTTTCTTCTTCCACTTCATCCTTATTTGTTATTTCCATTCTAGAATAGTAACTCCAATATCTTTTATATACTGTTATGTTATTATAAAAAATTGTACAACCATATTAGTTATTTTATCCATCCTATGAATGAAAAAGTCACCACACGTGCGTACGTACGGCTTATCGTCTCCACATCGTGGTGTAGTTTGTTATTCAAACATTTAATCTTTCATATGGATATAATAATGAGTATAAATGATATAAATAATAAATATAACATTATTATTATTTTTTATATATGATATACCATCCAATTATATACTATTTTAATATCAAAAGAATGATATCATCGCTTGTGCGTACGTACGAACTACCGTCTCCACGAACGCGATGAGATTCATTTTCCATGATTAACCATTCAAGTATGGTTATAAAGTATATATAATAAATAATTATGAAATATATTACATAATAATGATACTGGATTTATGTACATATATGTTTCATTTACTTAATTCCATTCAATTCAATAAGGAAATGAAAACAGCGTTCATGCGTACATACGGCCTACCGTCTTCATGAACGGTGTATTTCATTCCATTTATCGATCTATCATATATATTTATATGATGAATATATATTATATATAAATCATGTTTTACATTCTGTAATTAAGTAAATCAGGATATAAGTAATAATATCAAGAACAACAAGTCAAAACACGTACGATAAATGAAACGATTTTACCCAAAACGCTGCTTTAACATGGAATTTACAAAAGAACGGGTAATATAAAGTCATAAGTGAATCATATATGATATCATAAATATTATTATGGTTATTTTACAAGTTAATAATATGTTTAAACCCACTATACAGGAGTCTCGAACACATACGGAAGAAATTGGACATAAGGTAAGGGATAATTTTGCAATCTCATTTTTATCTGAGATTGCTTATACGTAAGTATTTACTAGGGTTATATTTTTCATCCATGTCCATAAAAATGTTTTTTTAAAGTTTTTAATATTCTTCCATGTATTTTTAAAGTCATGTTTACCCCTCTTTTACTTTTACTTTGTGTTATGGAAGGAATCTTTCTTTTGTTTACCATATGTGGTACCTTTTAACTTTTTCATTAAAAGTATGAAGAGAATGTTTTTTTTAACTTATACGGCATGAAAAGATTTTTACGGTTTCATAAAACCTTATTTTCATGAATAATCTACAAGATTTCATTAAAATTTTCAACAAAATCCCTTTCTTTTAAAATTTCATGGCATTTTGTGAAAAAAATGATTTTGAAGAAGAAAGGATATTTTCCTCAAGAATTCATTTCAAGTGTTTTATCAAAACCATTTTCCATCTAAGATGACATTATTTCATATGTGTGTGTTTCAAGTATAATATCTCTATGATTTACATGGTTTCACTTTTCTTATGATGAAATGATATCCATTTGTTTTATATGGATTATGTTATGATGGGATGATGTTTATGAAACCCATTTTATTTTTTGGGATATGATGAATGATTTATGTTTATATTGTGGCACACGTAAGAATGATTTCATTATGAGATGTGTGGGACCTATATCTCCCTCCAATGCATTGGGTAAAGATTTATATCTCATGAGATAAACATGGTTGTAACGGCAAGTAAATCTGGTACAGTAATACAGGGCTGGAACGGCAGGTAAACCTGATTCAGTAATGGAATTTGTCCACTATGATGGTCTTGGAAGCAATTCCTTAGCTACTATGGAAATCATATCATGTGATTAATGGTTTTCTACAATTACATGTTTTATTCCCATGCTATTTTATCATGATTGATGTTCCATTATGATCTATGCCTTACGTACTACCATGTTTAATGTCATTGCTCAAGATTTTGATGTTTAAACTTTATGTTCATGTTTTTAAGTTCAAATGTATATGGGTTGTTTTATTTTCTACATGTTTACCCTTACTGATCATTTGATCTCACCCTTTTTATGTTTTCTTTTACCCCAGGATATAAAGGAAGGTTTTAGGTAGGAAAAAAAAGAAGATCTTTATGGGAGATGTTGAAGATCTTTCACCATGATTAGAAGATTATGTTCCGAGTTTCCAAAGACACTAAACTAATATAGTCATTGGGAATTTTTTTGTAGTGTATTAAGTATTCTGCAAAATTAATGTAATGTCCATGTACTTCAAGCTTTGGGTCTCTACATTGATGATGCAATCAAATAGTTTGGTTTCGTTAAAAACAAAAATGATTCTTGTGTACACAAGCAGCTTAATGGGAGCATAGTGGTATTTCTAATATAGTGTGTTGATGATATATTGCTTATTGGGAATGATGTCTCGACACTTCACTCTATGAATATGTGTCTGGGTAAATGTTGCTCAACAAAATACATGGGTGAAGTAGCGTACATGCTTGGTATGAGGATCTATTGAGATAGATCTAAGATGTGCTTAGATTGAGTCAGAACACATATATTGGTAAAGTGCTGAAGAGATTTAGCATGGAGAACTCCAAAAATGGGTCTTTACCATTGTTTCATGGCGTGAATCATAGGAAGATTTTGGATCCTTCTAAATAGTTAGATATAATGGATAAGATTCCTTATGTGTCTTCCATATGATCTATCATGTACATCATGTTATGTACTTAACCTGATGTCTCATATGCTTTAAGTATAACGCGTAGATACTAATCAAATACTGCTAAGAGTTATTGGATTGTTGCGAATAACATCTTTAAGTACATTAGAAAGACTAAGGATATGTTCTTGGTCTTTAGAGGAGAGGATGAGCTATTTGTAAAGGGTTACACATATAATAGTTTGAAATCTGACAAAGATAATATGAAAACACAATCAAGATTTGTGTTTTGCCTAAATGGTGGGGTGGTTAGTTGGAAAAGTTCTAAACAAGCTACCATAGCAGACTCGATGACATAGGAAGAATACATTGTTGCATCAGATATTGTGAAGGAAGTTATTTCAATCAGGAAGTTCATTTTTGAACTTAGAGTGGTTCCTGGCATCGAGGGAGAAATTGAGATATATTGTGACAACAATGGTGATGTTTCTCGAGCTAAGGAACCCCAGTATTATCAAATACCAAACAAGTCATTTGAAAATACCATTTCATATGGAAGATCATTAGGAGGGGTGATGTAATGATCAGTTAGGTGGTTATGTAGGAGAATGTATCATATCCGCTAACAAAACCATTACCAAAACAACAACATGACGGTCATGTAGAATCTATGGGTGTTAAACACATGAGAGAATGAATTTAATGGTTGTAAATTTATCATATTATTATAATAAAATACAATCTACATTTATCATTCATTCATGTGTGTTGTAATTTATTTTACATGATCATTCAAATGATAAATATCCCCTTAATGTACATACTTTGAGTAGTTCCTAACTGATGATCATCATGGAGTATAATGGGTTGTGATTATATGTAAAAGTTAGCTTGAATAGATTCATATATATGTTGCAAAGGGTTTAATATGAGACATTGAAGAATAGACTTTTGAGGTAATAAGTAGAGACTTATTACTTGGACTGATTCACTAAAGTATATCTCATGGAATGTCATACGGTCATGGATATACTTAGGGGTGTACGTTTATTATCAGTCCTTCAAACCTGAGGTTGGAGAGATGCCTAGCATGAAAACCTTCTTACATTGATACCCTACTTACGCAAGTCACTATATGAATTTAGCCAATCAAGGGCTGGCTGGGTATGTTGTTGATCATGTCATCAAGATTTTTCCACTTGTATGATAAGAAAAGACATTTATTCCTTGATTGAATTATATTGAGGAAATGCATGGTCATTCTTAGTTGTTTCACATATGATGTGTTCAACTATTTGGATAAGTGGCATGTGATGTGGTTATCAAATAGATGAATGATATTCAAATGTATTCATCTGATTGGTCAATCTTTTTCGAAGAATCAAGAAAATAATGAGAGGTCAATACTAGATTGACATGGTCCATGTCTAGTGGTTACTCGATGTCATGGACAAAGGGATTATATAAGATACATATGTATATGATACATCTTGTGGTGGAACTGTTTGTTTAGAGATATGAGTATGATTGATGGAGATCACACCGGACCCCTTAGTAGCTTGAGTAGCACTGATGTTTTTCTAGATGACGCTCTTTGCTTACATATATGGAATAGAGATTTCATAGTTGTTGTCAACGCTGCTAAGGCTTGTAGGGTCACACAGTTAGGCCCTTGAATAAGGATAATTTTTTTGACAAAGTGTTTGTTCAAAATGAAAAGGGTTTGATGAAAACCCGTATCAAAAAGAGTTGGGATGGATTCACAAAGTGTTATGAAGTTATGTTTAAAGTCCTAGATTTTAGTGCAAGTGGGAGATTGTTTGATATGGACTAATATATATATATATATATATATATATATATATATATATATATATATATATATCGAATGGTTTTATTATCAGTTACAAATCATTATAAATGTTTTAATGGTTTTATTTTAATTAATTGAAAACGTTCAATGATTTAACCCAACAGTATGAAATGCATATGATGCGTGGAGCCTCGACCTCTGTCTATATAAGCGAATATTGTCCTCTTCTGTTAGGGGTGGTGAATTCTCTTTTCCTCTCATATTGTTGTTTATCGTCAGAGACGAAGGCGTTGACACCCCTTCATCATATAGGTATTGTAATGGTCGGGACCCTCATGATCCATCCCTTTGCCAAATTTCCGGATCCTAAGGGTGGCGTCTTGGGGGTAGAGCATCATTTCGGTGTACGACCGACCGGCGGGACACGATCGGTGTGTCACCGATCGGTGTGACCGATCGGCGTGTCACCGATCGGTGTGACCAATAAGTGTGCCACCGATCGATGCGAGTGATTGGTGTGACACGATCGGTGTGTCACCGATCGGTGTCACCTATCGGCGTGACACGACTGGCGGGTCCCCGATCGGTGCGACCGATCGGTGTGTCCCCGATTGGTGCGACGCGATCGGTGTCACACAGCCTTATCGAGTTGTTCTTCTACAGTTTTTCCCATAATGCTACTTTTAACCTTTTTTTTGGAAGTGGTTCAAGGCCGTTTTAAGCCCCATAATCAATGTTTAAATTCAAAAGAGTGGGGTGACCCTCAATGGACCCGGCTGTGTGTCCGCGTAACGTTCCCCACTGTTTATATGAAATCCTTTAAAATCACAGTTGTTACCACCCTTTTTCCGATAAGAATTATTAAATAACAATTAATTCAGTCGTGTGTAACCACTCAACCGCGTGGTGAAACCACGATTCGACTTTAAATCCGTTCAAATTTCCACATCCCGTAACAACCGGATCTCATCCTTATATCGCACAGGAATTACTTCTTCTTCTTTCACTTGGCTAGTCTCCTTTTCTTCCTTGTGCATTTGGAGTTCCCCTTCCCGAGGAAAGTGGTGTGTCTGTGCCGAAGCCTTTCTGCTCATCCTTGGAGTCCCCGACGTTCCTCCCCTGCAAGTCACGCATCCCCAGTTCTTGGCACGTGGAGAAGAACTTCGATCCTTGATCAACCAAGTAGGGATTTTTCCTTCGTCTCTCCTTACTGTGTATCATGTGAGGTGGGTACGCTACTGTTTCTGTGGGAATGGATGAAACCAAACCTTAACAAAGATAATAAACGGACTGTTAAAGAATGATGGGGTGCGTTTGACATTTCTGATGTACTCTTTTATAATTGATATATGTTGTGAACTGTATGGGCTTATGCTCACTGAAAATCATGGTCGTTGGTGGTCTTTCCTTGCGCACTATTGAACCCTCGTCTTCTGTGATGAATGAATGACTGTAACATGGAAATTGGTTAATCACGTAAACTCGGTGGATTAAATGAATACCAATGAACATCAATCCTTGTGTGGTCACCCCGGTTAACCAACAAAAAGAAGAACCTAATGAATGATGTGCTTGAATATGGAAGTTTCCCTACCCTGATTGGTTGTGGGTGTGTTTTCCTGCTAGATGCTTATGAGGTGATGTGGATGAGGATGGGATCCTCTGTTGTGGCACGGTTGTTGGTTGTGAATCTGAAGCTGTGTGGGGCTGTATCTCGAGGCTTGGTTCGGTTCCAGTACTTTGAGGGATCTCACTGATCCCTTTGATGTTGTGACTTCACAAGAGAACCGGGTGTGAATGCTCAAATTGTTGTGTGGGTGTTTCTCTTTCTCCGGCTTGTGGTTATGTATGTTAGTTGCCCAGTAGTGCAGAATTCACCTAAATGGGATCACTTGAACATGAAAGAAGAAATGGTTTAAATGGGGAATTGGTTTTGGGAATGAATTGTGACTTGGTCGTGAGTGTTGTGTTTTTCTTTTATGAATGAATAGTAATGAGGGTGTTTTGTGCCTAGGTTGGTTTGGAAGCCCTAGGTTGGGATGAGTGCTTGTTACCTATATATATAACTGTAGTTCTTATGTTTCTTAATCGCGCCCCACCCAAGTTGAGCACTTAGTGCTGAACACCCCCATTTCATGGGGGAGGGTGTTTTTCCCAATACTCTTATGAGTGGCTGGTTATTAGCTCCTTTTCTGCTCCCTTTCCCAAATAGCCCAAGACTCTTCGGGCAGGCTGTGACGGCCTGAGATCCATTATAGCCCAAGATTCTTCAGGCAGGGTAGTTGTGGTGGTTGACCCAGGTGTGTGCGGGCAGGTTGTTTCCCAAGAGTCTTCAGGATGAGGCTCAGGTGTCTTCGGGCGTGGCAGTAGTGGTTGTGGCCCAGGTGTTTGCGGGCGGGATGGTGGTTGTGGCCCAGGTGTTTGCGGGCGGGATGCGTGGTTGTGGCCCAGGTGTGTGCGGGCGGGGTGTGGCAGTGGGACTGCGGTGAAAACGGCGGGAGAGGTTCGATGCATAGGATGTCTTCAATAACCAGCGGGGAGGGTGGCGCGGGGTACCCAAATATCGATGTGCTATTACTATATATTACTTGACTTGCGTTATTTGGGGAGTGTGTCATGGTGAGGCCTGGGTGGATAGTTTTACTTGCTAGGTGCTTTGGTTATCTCTTTTTCCACAGGGCATTAGAATGCATCCTCACTTGTACACGAGAGTTTTTGGTTTTTCCTATTGAGTATACTTGTATGCTCACCCTACGTATATAAAACTGTTTTTAGGTTTCTATGAGAACTTTAGGGATCGTGTAGGGCCGTACTAGCTCGGGCGTTGGGACAGTTGCAGTTGTTGTTGCTGTTTTTCTTTCTTTGGTACTTTACCTTTGTAGTCTCCTTGTACTTGTGGCATTTACTTTTGTAACATACATATGAGAATGGTTTTCTTTGGCTTTACTTTTACCCCCAGTTTTGGTGTTGTTGGGATTTACTATCTTATCTCCCAATCTTATTAAAGAAAAAAAGGGTAATGTCTTCCATCTTGTGTGTAATTTTATACCCTTGGTGCTAGTCGTCACTCCGGGACCTATTGAATGCGGGTTTCGGGGGTCATTATCTCTCCTTCAACTCGAAGAAGGAAGGGTCTGACAATCTGTTGTCTCTTCTCTCATCTTGGTGAAGGCGGGTCGTGGCAGGTATCCTCGCGATACAATCATGGATCCATTGGTCGATGTTCCCCTCTCAGAGGTTGAATGCTTTTCTTCACTAATTTGTGATATTTATCGAACATTCTCTCTCACCAAGGAAGAAGACTACTGCTATTGGTGTTTTCCACACACTGTTTTTACAATTTTATTTACACGTTGATTCTTGAAAATAAATTTGTTTGTGTTTGGGTTGTCTTCCGCTACATATGGTCATCTGATGATTGTACGAAACTCATCACTTGTGACAAGACTGATGCGGAAACGTTGAGAGTTATAGCGATAGAAACAACGAAACACATAAGAGTAAAAGACAAAAAAGCAGAACAAGGACACAAGGATTTACGTGGTTCGGGAATAATCTCTACGTTCATAGAGAGGCAGAAAATCACTATATTCAGGAGCACAATTACAAAGTATTTCAGTAAGAAACCATAACCCGAAATGGGCTACAAATGGAGAAGACAATCCATTGTTCCATCAACTGCACAGGAAGTCCGCGTTGCTATAGTGAAAGGCGGTCACCCAAATCAAAATTGTTACAGTGGCTGCCGGCTGAAAGTCCAAAAAGCTACAGTAAGTTTACTCCAAAGTCCACACTGCTACAAGTGCTTTGTCGGTGTCGGTCGGTCAGCTCTGCTACAGTGGTCAAAGATGCTACAGACATTCGACGCGCGAAAGTTGCAGGCCGGTGCGCAGTACAGGTCACAATCATTCGGCCCAACCGGATCGGGCTACATCAATCTAACACAAACCTTAAAAAGTACGGTGTGTCCTGTTAAGCATTATCGACCTACATGTGTTCATATTTCATTCGCAAAAATACATAAGAAGCCCCAATTAGGGACCTTATCCCAACTCCACGACACCCACCACCTCCGTAGATGGTGATAAATTTCAGAGTGCTCAGCTATTCGGTTTTAAACCATTGGGTAATCAACCATTAAAGGAAAGATGAAGAATCACAGATACACACAGATGTCTGCATTGATGCATGGTATCAATCAATCACCATCACAACCATGGTAATCAAAATTGTTACTGAGAAGGATTTCACTAATATGTCTTCAATCTATAGGAAAGTCTCGAACAAGGAAATTAGACCTCTTAAGGGATGAGATGACCCCACATTCTATCGACCAACGCTCAATTTGAAGTGTCATTGACATATCTCAATGACCGGGTGTCTTTGGAAAACAGGTTCAGGTTCGACACATCAAACCGCAGGCACGATCACGTGGGGGAACAATTATATTTATAAATAAAAATATTAAAATATATTTACTTATATAAATTCATTTTAAATTATATTTAAATATAGACATCCAATGTGTACATAATTGTTTAAATTATAAATTTTATTTACACAAATTTATATTTGAATATGAATATTCAAGTTTTTATTTGAATTTGGTATTTATTTTAAATTTAAATGTTTTATTATTTCAGTTTTATTTGGAAATCAATTGTATATTTAAAAATTAAATTTATAATTTTTTTGAAATATTTATATCAATATTTTAAATTTAATTATTGGTGGTGAGAAATATGTTTTTTTTTCCAAAATAAATAATGGTGAGAAATATGCCATGTTTCGGTGTTAAAAATTTTGATAAAGCGAGTCTTTTTCTATGTAAAAAAAACGCAGGGAAAATTTATCGCCCAATTTCGACGTTTTTAACAGTATTTTTTAAAAAAAATATGTGAACTAAACCAAATAAATTAAAAACACTATACAATAAGACCATTACTAAATTTATCGCCCAAGCCTGACATGTTTAAAATATAAATTTATATTTTTTTGAAATTCTTCTATTTTAATCAAAGCATTAAAAAAAAGGTAAATAATTCTATATTTAGGGTGAGAGTGATTCTCTGATCTACATTCCTAGCATAGGCTTTTACGCCCTAAATGATAGCTTTTATGAAAACAATGCAAACCATTACTAAATTATTATGTAAAATGATTCGATTAAGCCGCGTTTGGTGGAATATATAAAATTAATAAAAACATCACGCGGCTAAACAATTTTATCCCGTGATTAGACAACCCAACCAGCCGGATAACATTACGATTATTTTATAAATTTATTTGTATCTCTCTAAAATAAAAATATATCTCTCAAATATTAAAAATGTATTTTAATTATTAAATATACCAGCATGATATTTTTCTGTTTGTATTCCAATAAAAATATTTTTTAAAAGATAATTATATTTAAAAAGTCATATTCAATAAATCTATGGGCATTTCAATATTTCCCTGAATCTTGTATTAATGATTTTTTTTTTCACTCATTCGTTTCTCCAAGTCGTTATTCTCTCCCACCTAATGCACCTCGTTTCATGAGAAAACTAGTGGACAAGCGATGACCCATAAATGATATTTCATCAATCCCAAATTTTTGTGTGATACTCATTTATTGATTTCCAAGAAATATATTTTTTAATCACTATAGCACATTCACAAAGGAAATATGTTCCAATACTGTGTTCATATTTTATATTATACTTAATAAAAATTGATGCATTTTATGTCTAGATTGGTTGTATTTGAATACGATTATTTCATTTTGATGGATCATTCCTGAATATGTTTAGTTGAATAAGTTTGCACAATATTAGAGCATCTATAACAATTTTAAGCTGTTTTAATGAAGCATCGAGCCCTGGAGAAACGATTCTATCCTTATTAATGTGTAATGACCTGAACATAATCATCTCATAATTATATGATTTATAATAAATATTACATCACTTACATATTTAAAAGTTTTTAATAAATAGAAAAATCCCTTACACAACAAAACCAATTTCCTTCCTACCAAATGATCATTTTTCCCACTAAGTCAAACTCTTTAAATGATACATCTACATCATTCAAAGCTAAAACTTCACAAACAGAAATACACTGCATGATCATTCCTACTCATCTTTTAAGTCTTATGAAAATCATTAAAACACACAGGATGAGTAAACCACATTAAAGGGGTATAAAAGAAAGAGAAAACCCATTAAACCATTGAATTACTTGAAAACCTTCTAAAAAGTTTTCCCTCTACACAAACAACTTTGAGCTCATGTAAAATTTACTTTTAAACATATAACCAGCTTCTTTGCTCAAAATGTATCTGTAAAGATCACTTATAATAAAGCATAAGTAAGTGAAATGACTTTGAAACTTCCTTGAGAAAACATGAACACTTGTGAAAAGGTTAAATCTTTTAAAGAGAATAACCTTTCACTCAAATACAAACCTTTACCTTTGAAAAGATAAAAAACTTCCCTTTACTCATAAAATCAACTTCTTATTTCATGATATCCAAAGATTTCCATTTAAAACTCACAAACAAGCATAGAAATACCATGAAGTTGTGTTGGGACATTATATTCATTACCTTTTCAAATACTCATTTCAATGGAATAACTTAATAAGCTATTTCCAATAACCCGTAATTGAATTACGCAACCCGTTAATTCCAACATCATTTTCTCTAAAAAATAAATCATTATCTAATGTATTGAACAACTATATTCCGAGCTTACCTATCATGATATAGAATGCTCAAGTAACATAATTTGAATTAAAAATCCAAAAGCTTTCACTTTCCCTCCTAATACTCTAAAAACATATTTCTTCAACTTATTAAGAAAACCTTTAAACCAAATCATAAAGGAAGACTAACTTTAAAAGATCACAAGTGACATTAGTTAAGATCAAAGAGAAGGGAAATTCACGGAACACAAATGATTGAGTGTGGAGGAAAATACTTTAAAATTAAAAAGTTAAGTTTTGTATGAAAAAAATCATCGCATTTTTAGTAACATTTATTCAAAAAGAAATAATTTATAAAGCAACTAGAACACAAATTGAAGCTTTCGAGCATAGCGGATGCACCTAATGGGTATGACATACTCAACTTTTTATCGCAATTGATGAATAATGCGAGATGTACATGACGAAGAACGTCATGACCAATGAAATTAAATTGATGATTAATTAACTTGTTAATGTCAGAACCAGAAGGTAGGATTATCACATATAATTTATAATTAATTTATAGAAAGATTTAGAATGAAATTATCTTGTAATTCTTTATTTGTTTATGATTTGTTTTTTTTGAAAGAAACATCTCCAACTAGAATAAATCAGTAGAGGCCAAAGAATACAGATCTGAGGGGGAAGATGAAAACCATCAGTAACAACCCCAATTTCCCTTACATGAAGCCATGAAGTGTACCACACTATTACCCTCTCTCCCAACATAGGAAAAGACACAAGAAGCAAACATGAGCTCCAAAGATCTGATCATATGGATAATAGACCCGAAAGGTTGGTGACTACCTCCATCCTCCATTAAGGTGTTGATAATAACAAAGAAGTCAGATTCAACTATAATGTTCCACCAGCCCTAACAAAGGGCGAACTCCACCCCACGCCAAATGGCCATGGCCTCTACCACCGAAGGATCCCAACAAGCATCAACCAAGGAGTGATGAGCCACAATAAGAGAACCTACATGATCCCAGACAATATCCCCAAGGCCAACAATGCCAACTCCAGGGAGCGCCGCGTCAGTATTAATCTTGAAGGCACCCAGAGGTGGAGGAAGCCATCTAACCAGGGGAGGTTGAGCTGGTGGGTGGGGAAGAACCCCCCCACATTCATCCAAAGAGAACCCCAATTTTCCATTTGGGCAAGTCAAACCCTATCATTATTAAAGGAATGTTAAAAAACAAAGGTGTTACGACAAGACCAACTAAACCATCGGCAAATAAACATCCTCACAATATTCTGAACTGGAAGGGAATTAAACCACTCCCCCCACAATGATCTTAACATCCCCAAGATTTTCCCATAAAGCATAATCTCTCCCTACACACACCGACCATAACCCTGAAACCTAGGGGCACGAGAAACTAGCGTGAAGCACGATTTCTGCAGCAGACCCACAAAGATGAGGATTGGTGCTATTTCTCTTGAGCACATTCTTGAGAGGATTCTCTATAGGGTTTGATATAATTCTCTCTAGATTTTTTGTGCACAACAAGTGGTTAACATTGGTGTGATTCCACGTGTCGCCATGGGTTGTGAAATTCAAGGGAAAATTTGAAGTTTTTTGTTCCCAGGGGTGTTCAGGGGAAAAATGGAAAATTATCCTATAAAATGATCTCAGAATTTTTTTCCAACCACTATATTGGTCCTATAATAGAGTGTTTATCCTAGGATAAGATTGGTGTATATCTGAGTTTTTTAAATTTTTATGGAATGTTTAATATTTAATTAATTAAATATTAATTTATTCATGTGTGTTCGTTTGATGACATCTTTTAAATGGAGTATTAGATTCATATTTTGTCTTCATGGTTGAGTCTGAAACATGGTTTTTTTCCTAGATGATGCATAACCTTGGGTCGAGCACTAGAGTTGGGACCAAACCCCCTTTTCTTTTTGTTTTCCTTTTATCTTTTCACCATTTTCCTCATTTTTTTCATTTTTTCATTCCCCCCTTAGATTTATGCATATGACCCCATGGGTTCCCCCTTTGGGGTATTTATCCTTGAGAGGGAGAGGGAGAGAAGAGAGGGATCATGAGAGGAGGAGGAGCTGCCTTGGAGGTCAGGTCAGGTTATATCGTCATGCGGCAGCTGCAAATCGCTGATCAGTGCGAATCTTCATTGGTTTCTGCCTGGAGGTAGGCCAATTTTATGTTTTCCACCATGAATCCCCAAAACATAGTTGTTTTATGTTTTAAATACTTTAATGAGATGTTGGGGACCCATGGTGTGTTGATTTAGGATTAATCGGGGAGAAGTGGTGACTTCAGGCTATTTTGGGGGTTTTCCATTTGGGAAAATTCATGTACACGATGTGTGGATCAGAGAACATACACTGTGTGTTCTTCTTGTTTGGGGAAGATGAAGTTTGGGACTAAAAAGACCTGTTTGGGATATGTCTACCACTGAGGGGGGGGGGTGAATTAGTGTTGGAGACTTTTTAAACCAATCACAAATTTTTATCCATGTACCTATTAGACCTATTTGGATCTTGATTCTCTTATTCTATTTTCCATGTTGCATGAAAGTATATAAAGATGGTAACGATAACACATGAATTTTTTACAAGGTTCACTACTCAATAAGAGTAGTTCGTCCTTGGCATGGTTTGGAAATAATCCTGATCACACAACCACTAGAAAGTAATCCTTTGAATGTGGTTACAACAAGTAGGAAATACCATTTCACTTTCAGTGCACTATATTCAATTGACAATGCATGTTTTATAGCACTTGGCTGGGTATTTATACTAACTCTAAGGATAGTATCCACCTTGTTGATAAGGTTATTTGTAACACCAAGTAAGCATTCCACTTTTTGCTACTACTGTTGGATGTCACAGTGCTGCTTTGATCTTCCACAAACTCTTCTAGACTTAACTACATGCAAAGCAACAGGCAAGTAACCTTCCTCTTCTTTAGAACATAAAATAGAAAGTAACACTTCTTCTTCTAACTTCAATCACAATGGTATGAATATGGTGTGGATTAATAATCACTAAATTCTTCTATGAACCAAAATGACGATTGACTAATATTAATATGGTCACCAAATCTTCTTCTCTTCTTTACTCTTTCTTCATAAGTGAAAAACTGACTGCATTGAATCACCTTCATTCAATATTTTTAGAATCACAAAACTCCTTTGTGATTATTGAAACAATGAAGTTCAGTTCAGCTTAGCATGATCATAATTAAATTCTTCTTCATTTATACGTAATGTCAATGCTTGTTTTTGTATCATTTCCTCTCTATTCTTCTTGGTATAGAAAATATTTGTTCAATTGAATTGCATTATACCTTCAATGTTATTTCAAGCAAGAATAATCTTGCATAAACTTATATTCTTTTCTTCTTGAATTATTAACTCAATACATGTATGGTGCATGTGTGTTTCCCGCCTCTATTTTTATCTTTATAATTTTATTTATTATTTTTGAGTTCAGGTTTCATGTATGCATGTTTGTTTCTTCAAGTTTCATGCACACTTTCAAGAAGTATATATATAGTGTCTGCACTTACTCTCTTAGTTCACTTTTCACGAGTGCTTAAGCATTTACCTATGCATGTACACATGAACACCGTTCACTTATTTTTATGCACAAACTATCCCATGAAAGCCAAAATAGGCATATGAGTTCTTCTTCTTCCTTGTACAAGAATGAGATTATTTATTGTGAAAATAGGAGCACGATTATCTCCTACATCTTTTACGCAAGCCGACTGCCTCCTTCTTTGTGCAAGCAATGCACATTTTTTCTTATCCTACACACAACACAACCATGTGAATATATCCTTACCAAATTTCATGTAACAATAGAGTACACACATGATTTTATCTTCACATAGCAAAATGTGAGTGAACAACTCAAACACTAAATCGCAATGTTGTTTATCTTCATGAAGCACGATGAGGGTGTGAACACCATTCATGTGTCCATGATGCTTATTATTCTTCACTCAGTGCGTGGTGCTTAACTCTTCATGAAACACTTGAGTGCATGAGTCACATATCAATTGGTTGTGGATCTTCTTTGTGGAAGCAAACACTTTGTGGGACTACCCTTCTTCACGAATCCTTAAAGTCTCTTGGGACTCAACTCCTTCGCAGGACACAAATCCAGATATGCTATGTTTTTGAGGGAAAACACCAGCACTCAAAATATGTGAGTGGAAGCACTTTACCTCATCTTGGTGCCTCGATATTTATAGGCAGAACCATTACCTTGCATAAGAGAGATTCACTAACTCAATTCCTAGATTTTATGCAGTGCCAAAGACTGATATAAAGAGATGAATATCTCAGCTTTGAATACTTCAAATGCAAGTTAAAATGAAAGAAAAATATTATGGAATTTCTTTCTTATGTGATCTTGGATTATTCAGGTTTCGAAACACCACATCATCATTTATTCATGTGAAGTTTCATGCATGCGAAAACTCAAACTCATCCATGCATATCAGAGGATCGAAGCGGCCTCTACAACTCCATTTTATTTTGGTTGAACCATCTTCTTCAAACTCTTCTTTGCATTCAAAGCATAGCATGCATGCGTATTGACCCGAGGGTCGTTCTTGTTTGATTCAAACACTGGGCTTGATTACCATTGCATGGTTTGACCGCCGGTGGTGCCTGATCATTAAAATATTGGGGGTCAAGGAGTTCTCATGTTCGGGAGGTAGGGGATGACCGTGTGGAGGCTGGATGATCATTAGATCACCTCAAGTCATATGTACACATTATGTGCATAAGTTTTTAATCATGTGAACAGTAACCATGAGAATCCATTCCATATCAAAACCCGTATGCGGCATACCTCCACTTTATAATCCAAAGTGTGACTGCTGTTGCTTCGAGCTAGAACTGGGGTTGGCACCTAGATGACACTGTAGTGCACGCCCACATGGGTCACAATAGACATGGTCCATGGGATTTGTGGGATTCATTCCCAACCTTTGTGCATCATAGCCATGTGCTTTGCGGCCTTACACATTGTCCCCCATGCACCCAGCCTACTTATGAAGGCCTCTGTCATGCCACAATCATATCCCATGCATGGGAAGGCTCCCACGTGGGTTGAGCTTGATCCCCATATATGTGGTTGAGCTATCCTCCTTGAGAGGCTTTGGTCTACATTTTTTTCCAACATGTACAATAAAATATAAGTGAAACGAAACAAAAATATGATTTATCATGGCCACTTTTAAATATATTCATGGACACCTTCTTCTCTCATACAAAATGGCCTTCTTTAAAGAATATTAAGGCAATTAAAGAATTTCATGGTCATTCTTCAATTCCTCTATTATTTTTAGAATATAAATTTCAAATAAATATTCTTCTTCCAAAGCATCCTTATTTCCTTAAAAGGGAATACCCAAGAGTGGCCTTTTAGAACCCTCCACACCCAGGAACCCCCTCCCCATGAAGAGGTCGTCCGGAGAAGCCCCAGCTGGGAAGGAGCCATTGTCAGCCAAGATGACAGAGTGTTCCACGAGACAACACCTCAATCGACAATGGTTCAATATATCAATCCATCGGCCAGGTGAAGTGCGCCCTTCTTCCCACCCGGTGAGACATTGGGTGACCCGGAAAGACGAGTGGTACATGGGAGGCAGAAATTCCCCCAAGAGTGGGCTCCCAAGAATCGAACTGCAGACCTCACCGAACACTGTGGATATGGCCCTTGACATTGCACCACTATGCCACCACCGAAGCAGCTTCCAAAACATCCTTCTTTAAATCTTCTTCATTATTATAAACAATGTGTCACCTTTGACACATGTATTTTAAACTTTAGAACCAATTCAAAATCATTAGAGTTACTAGGATAATTATTCAGCCATGACATCCAATGTAACCAAAGGAATCCGTAACAATTATCCAAGCATCACCTTTGAAACTAAATTTTTTCAAACCATTTATATGTTTCTTCAAATTATAAGTCTTGAGCACTTCATCCAAGTTCCAATAACTTTGTAAATTCTTCATCATATTGACATCAATGAAATATTCCTATTTCATTGATCACCATTGACAACCAATGACAAGCATTGAAAAAAATACAACTCATACACATAGTGTGATATTTAGTTATTACATGATATGTACTTGGGAGTACACGCCATGCAGTGGTGACTCAGGGTGTGGCTGCGGTCTTACCCAGAAACCCCATGTTGGGGGACTTGGATGTGTAGGGGTACACAAATAGAGTCTGTGAAATGTACACAACCAGTGGTTGTTTAGGGAACTTGGCGTGACTCTATGTGGGGTGCATGGATAGGTACCCCATGTGGGATGCATGCTGTGTGTGTTTGGTACACAGTATGTGGTCAAGCATTTCACATGATGAGTGGGATGAGGTACACATATAGGTAACCATGTGGGGGTACAAGTCGTGCACATGGCACACATGTCATTCACTTTGGAGAAGTACATGTTGAGTGGCCTGAGGCACACAGCTAGGGAGAACCTTTGGGGGTACACATCATGTACCCAAATTACACACTATATAATTTTTATTTCCTTGGAAAGTTTTTATGATTTTTCATCATAGAATAAAAATTGGACATGTGAGTAATGTATTCTAAGTGCTTTCCATGTGGATGGTGATGGTGGAATCCTTTCGATGTTTAGAGGCTTTCTGGATGGTATTTTTCACTAAGAGAGTTCGGTATAAGGATTTCATTAAGTTTTGGATTTTGAATCCTCTTATGAGTTTGGTTGTGAGTTGTGAGGCATGGGTGAGGGTTGTGATATTGTTATTTGGTATGGCTTGTGGATTCCAAGATGGTTTTTTTCTAGGTTCTTTTAGACAGATCCTGTAAGGAAGGATCGAGTGGTATATCTAAGGAGATCTTAGTTTTATCTGGTTATCATGAATGGTTGCTCAAGGTTAGAGAAGTTGATGTTTAGATCCTGCATATGAGGATCCGAGCAGTTAGATCCTTTATCCCAGTTTGACACCGTGGAATGGCGGTTATGGACAGGTTCCATTGAGATGTTGAGACGAGTCTGAGGGACTCTTGAGGATTACATTGTGGGTTGGAAACTGATCGATTGACCATTGGTTGTTTTAGGCGACAATTGAGAATGCCCATGTGGCATTTTTTGGATTATGCTAAGAAGCCCTTGAAGGGTCCTACTTTTGATGTGGTTACGAGTACTGTTTTAAACACACTAGTTGGAATTATTTTCCTTTGGATGCCCCTTTTGGGAATTTTGTCGATTGAGGATAAGTTGGAGGTCACCGAGGGCTATTTGATATGTTTTTTATGTTGGGCGTATCCTATGATTTTGTTGAGTTAGAGGAACCCCTCATAGGGTGTCTTGCTCTTACTATGGAACTTTTTCCTATTTGAGGGTCTTTGGATGGAAATGGCCAGAGAGCTTAGGGGTAGTAGGGGAGTCCCTAGTAGGACATAACCTCCATATTTTAAACCTGGTGATTGTGGGAGCTTTGTGTTTTGGTTAGACCTAATGTGGGCCATTGAGGGCCGTGGTGGATTTTTTTTTGGATGTTGAGAGAGAGGCCCTGTTCTTGTTGGATGAGAGTTGATTGACACTACTAGGTTATCTTTTTGGATGGTGGGTTTAAGGTTGGATCATCCCATGTTTGGTTGGCCTTTGGCAGTGATGTTCGAGGAAGTTTCTACCGAGGACCTTGGTTTGTGGAGGGTACCCTTGGGATATATTTGATCAGGAATTTACCCTAAGTTTTGATATGGTTCTATCATACACTGGTTGGATATTGTTAGACATGATTATGGAGTTAATGGGTGATTTGGATGTGTAAAACCCTCATCTAGTTTAGTGTGATACCCCAAATGGAGTGGATTTAGGCTCATGAGGTGTGGAGAAAATCACATAGTGGGTTTTTTCTACCATAGATGTTGTTGTGCTCCCAGGGTTGTGGATTCTAGATGATTTCAAATTATGGCATGGAGCCCACATTTTTTGTGTCCATAACTAGTTCCCAATTCATTCTACAAGACTCTCAATACTGACATGTTCTCTATTTGTGTCAACCTAGATGCTCTTTTCACTAGTTTAGTTCATATTATTGGATTCATAGAGCCTAGTAGATGCACTTTGTAGTGTGGATGCCTATTTTTTTTAGAAAAGGTGGTGTCTCAGTCAAAGACCAAGACACAATTTATTAAATAAAAAAAAGGAAATTACACGATTATGAGATAAGGGATTTTATTACAATCCCTTTCATAAAAAGTTAGGAGCTCAACAGGTAGATCCTCCTTCCAAGTAATGCCCTGGATAATACCCATGTTAGCAAGACCATCAGCAACCCTGTTCGCTTCAAGAAAGTTGTGCGTGACAATGTAGTTGATCTCCAGAAGTGAAGCCAAGCATCTCATCTAGAGGGTAGTGAGAGTCCAAGTGAGATGTACAAATCCTTTCCAAATCACCTGGAAAATGGTGGTTGGGTCCCTCTCAATCCAAATGTTGTTCCATCCATTTTTCTTGATGAAGTCCATAGCATAAATCACACCCATAATTTCTGCCTGCAAGGACGAGGTTGTACTGCAACTACCAAAGAAGCATCCATGGAACTGCCCCATAACATATCTGAATATAGAACCACAACCAGAAGGCCCTCAATTGCCTTTGGAAGCTCCATCAACATTCACTTTAATCCATCCTAGAAGTGGAGCTTGCCAAAAAACTTCAAAGGTGCGCCTTGGTTGCCTGTAGATACCATCAACTCTAAGACAACGAAGGATCTCAAAATCACCAACAGAGTTGTCACAATAAGCTTTATTTATCGAAGCGACATCCATAATGGAAATTCGAATTCGCATTCGACCTGCATTAAGATTGAATGAGTAATTGTTGTGGATAATTGCATTTATATCATACTAGATCACATGGAGGAGCTCAAAAACCGCCGCTAAGAAGAGATTCTTGATTTTCTGTGAAGAGTTCAGCTCCACACACCATTTTAATTGAGCACTAATAGAGTTAGAGTGTAACCATCTGCAACCAAACAAGTCAGTAATATAATTCCAAATTTCTCTAGCCATAGCACAAGACAAAAATAGATGGTTCATCATATGTACAGGTGATCCATGTGTTATAAATCCTCTAGTGGGGACAGAGTGGTGGTAGATTTATGCTGGGTGTTAGGTATAACCATTCATTGGATATTTTCTTTGTTTTTTTAACCCTTTGGTTTTATACAAATGTTCTATTTTTGATAGATGTTATTATTATTTGGAAAGTATATACATATGATGTGTGCATTCACTTGTTATGACAACAGATTATAGGTTCTCCATTGGGGGAGGCCTACTGAGATTTATTTCTCACCCCCTGAACATGCAGCTAAGTGTGCGTGAAGACCAAATATATTATTTTAGGTTGGAGTATAGGTTGCACAATGGACGGGGTCGAGTCCTAGTGTTTCTTGATCAAGTGGATCCACTCCTATAGAGTCTCAAGTTTAGACTGGTATAGCTTAGGCATCATGGAGACCGGGTATGTGGTTTATCTCGCTGTTTATAGTAGAGCATAATGTATTTTATTTTCAATTTTTTTTGAATATGTGGTCAACCCAGTAGGATACTGTCTATTTTATTTTTTGAATATTTGTGAGTTAGTATGACTATATGCTACATTCCCTTTATTATAACATGGGTCAATTTTAGTTATTTATTATATGTACTATGATGTTCATCCATGTGTATGGGTTTGGTTATTTCCACTATTATTGCACTCTGACCATATGTTATAGTCTACCCACTTCATCTTTTAGACCCTCACCACTAGTTGGTAGCCTCTAGAATTTCAAGAGGCATGCTTGAGGCCTTGTAGTGAGCCAGATCAGGTGATGGGTGAGCTCACCTCATGATGGTTCACTACAAAATGGTATCATAGATTTTTGGTTTTATGATTTGGTGAGTTTTTAGATAGGTGGTCTAGTAATGTGTCAGAACATGTGATGGATATCAAACTGGTGTGTTGTGAACACTGTTTCCAATAAGAATTCCAAGTTTCCAAGGCATTGGATTGCTGTTTCTAGTTTTCATTCTTATGGTTTCATGATTTCACCCAGTGTGATGAATATAGGTTTGTGGATTTATGATTTTTTCTAATTTTTAGATCTTGTCTTGTGGGAAAGTGGCCGGTGTTCATTCATCATTCAAGGAACATATGTTTCACATGACATATCCCTATCTATGGTTTTTTATTGATGATGGATGTTCAATTGTTTAAAGTTTCAGAAACTATTCATATGATTTTTTTTGTAAGTACTTGGTGAAATTATACTCAACTGAACTACATGTGTATATTTTCTTTTGATGATAGGTCATATGGATTTTGTGGTGAGATGCTCACTAGTGATGGAGATATAGTTCCTTCACATTGAGGGATGCATGGAAAACCTTGAGGGTCAATGTGGGCTCTGAGTCCCTATTGGTGGCCTGATAAGTGTAAGGATGCCTAAGAGATATTTTTATCATGATTGATTTTCCCTGAGGTGGTGGTTCCGCCTAAGTCCTAGGTTCATGTTCTTTAGGAGGGAAATTTTATTTTCACATGTTGTCTGTCAGGTCTTGCAGTTGGGCCTATGTGCCTGCTATCACTTAATTCTTGGGTGGGCATGGATGTTATTTCTTGGAAGGGCCATTGAGGTATGCCTTCAGAATGATATTTCTGGGCATGAGGATTCCTGGTGTTTGAGAAGTGAAGCATTGGGAGTGCTCCATATCTTGTGGCTGGATTGAGAGGGAAGGTTTAGTTGGTCACCTTGCACTACTCATTTCTGGTAGCTCCTTGGGTAGTGATGTGTGATCATGGTTGGATGCTTGTGGTTTTGGATCAACACATGAGTTTAGGGTGGCCATGAGATTGATCTTGGTATGAGGGAGATGCCTAATTTTTGAAGAGGAGTTCCCAATGTGCTTCGATTTTCTATAATTGACCCACGTGAAGAGTATGGTTAATATATTTATACACATTATCCTACTTTAGTTAGGGTTTTTCCTATGCGAGTGTGATTTATGTTTCTTATTCATAATTGGTTTAAGTAAATAATTATGGTGGGGAGTTCACTATAGGATATTGGAGACTATGAGCCTCGTTTAAGTGGGTTTTTTAGCATAGAGGTCACAAGTTTTGTGTTGGGCTAAAGTGTGAGTGGTTTAGCCACATATATCCATTTTTTACAGTGATGTACATATCATGGGCCATTTGGTTTTTCATTTGGACAGTGGGGTGATGATAAGAACACTCTTATGGTGTGGAGCATCAAATAGGCCATGGGTGAAAATCTCTCGTGTTGGGAGAGGGTTGTGGACATTGTAAGATTGATTTTTGGAAGGTCGAGATAGTGTTGGATGCACCATTTCTCAGGGGAGATCATGGATATTGTTTTTCCACTAAGGCTTCTTGGGGCCAAGAATCATTTTTGGTGGGGAGTTTTTGATGCCTCATATCGGCATGAGTTGTGAAAATCAAGAGAAAATTGAACCTTTTCCCCCATGAGTGTTCAATGGGGAAATGGTAAATTATCCTATAAGATAATCCCAATTTTTTTTTTCTGACCAATCTTTTGGTAACATAATAGGGTGTTTACCCTAGGACAAGATTTTAGAGTATATATGATCCATTCAAATTTTCATGGAGTATTTAATATTTAATTTAAAAAATATTACTTTATACATGTTCGTTCAATGATATATTTTAAACGGAGCATCAGTTTGAGATTCTATTTCTATCTTTGAGTCCATAATGAGGGGTTTTCCTTGGTGAGGCATAACCTTGCATCGGGTGCCTGACCTAGGCTCAAGCCCCTTTTCTTTTATTTTTTTACTCTACTTTTTTGTTCCCTTTTCCCTTTTTCCTTTTTCCTTATTTATTTTTCCCCTTATATTTCCATGTATTCCCCTATGGGATTTTACCTTTGGGAACATTGGATGAGAGAGATATAGGGAGAGAAAATAGGTAGAGGTAGAGGAGGTGGTGCCACCACAGAGCTCGGGTCGCGCTAGATCATCATGCAGTAGCTGTGGATTGTGGATCGGTGCGAAGCTTAAAAAGTTTCTACTGAAAGGTAGGACTATTATATATTTTTTACCATAAATATCCATATATTAATTTTTTTAAGTTTTTGAATCCTGTAATGTGTTTTTGGGGACCCTTGGTGGGTCGATCTGGGCTTAATTAGGGAGAAACGAGGGTTTCAAGCTATTTTGGAGGTTTTCTGTTCAAGAAAACCCATGTATAATACATGTGGTTCAGAGAACACATGTCATGTATTCTTCTCATTTTTGGAAGATTAATTTTTGGACTACACGCTATGTACTTGGGAGTACACACTGTGTAGTGGAAACTTGGGGTGTGGTCATGCGCTTTGCCGGACACCCCGTGTCAGGGGCACATGGATATGTAAGGAAACAAAATAATAGACCGTGTGATATTTATGACCAGTGGTCATATAGGGAAATTGGTATGACTCTATGTGGGGTGCATGACTAGGTACACCATGTGGGAAATATGCCATGTGTGTTCGATACACGATGTGTGGTTGGGTGTTTCACAAGTTGAGTGGGATGAGGTACTTGGGAAGGTACCCATGCAGGGGTAAACTCCATACATAGGGTGTGCTTTCCATGTACTTTAGAGAAGTACATGATGAGTGGCCTAAGGTACATGACTAGGTATGAACTTTGGTGGTATATTCCGTGTACCTGAAGTGAACACTATGTATTTTTTTTCTGCCTTTTCCCTAGAGTCAAAATTGGTCTTATGAGTTGTCCATTCTTAGAATTTTCTATGTGGATTAGTATGGTATAATACCTTCATCATTTAGAGGCCATATGGATGGTTTTTTGGTCTGAGAGAGTAAAATTGGAGGATTTATTCAAGGTTTGTATTCATAATCCTCTAGTGGGTTGGGTTGTGAGCTGTGAGGATCGAGTGAGGGTTGTGAACTTAATAGTTGGAAAGGATTGTGGATGCTAGGATATTTTTGTTCTAGGTTCTTTATAAAGAACCCTAGAAAGTGGGATTGAGTGGTATCTCTAAGGAGATCTTGGTTGTCCCTAATTATTACGACAAATTTCTCAAGGTTAGAGAAGTTTAGGCTTAGATCCTATGTATGAGGAATAGAGATTTTGGAGACTTTGATCTAGGTTGACACCTTGGAATGGAGGTTACATCTCGGTTCTATTGAGATATTGATATGAGTCTGAGGGACTCTTTTGGATTCCCTTATAGGATGGTTACTGATTTAGTGATTAGTGGATTCTATAGTTGGTAGTTGAGAATTATTGTGTGGCATGTTTGGATTGTGATTATGAGCCCTTATAAGGTCCTAATTTTGAGTTGATCATGATGACCATTGTGAACACTCTAGTTGGCGTTCTTTTCCTTTGGCTTCCCCTTTGGGAACATTATTGATCAAGGATTAGTTTGATTCCACTGAGGGTCCTTTGGTATGTTTCTTATTATAGGCATGTCCCATGATTTGGATAATCTATAGGAACCCCTCATAGTGTGTCCTAATATTGCTATATACTTTTGGATGATTGAAGATCTTTTGATGGGCATGGACTGAGAGCATAGGTGTAGTAGGGGAATCCCCAGTAAGATGTTTCCTTCATGTTGTTACCCTAGGGACTATGGGATCATTGAGTTTTTTTGGACCTGAGGTGGGTCATTGAGGTCTATGGTGGATGTTTATTGGATGTTGAGATCAAGGGTTCTGAGTGAGGCTTGATGCTTGTTGGATGATAGTTGATCATTGTTTCTAGTTCATCTATTTGGATGGTGGGTTTGAGGTTGGGTCATCCCACACCTGGTTAGCCATTTACCATGATGTATGGGGTAGTTTCTACTCAGGACCATAGTTTGAGGAGGAGACCCTTGGGATATCTTGGATTGGGTGTTGGACCTAAATTTTAATCCAGTTCTCTCTGCTACTCATTGACTATTGTTAGATGGGATTTGGGAGATAATGGTTTATTTGGATGAGTGAAACACCCATCTAGTTTAGTATGACACCCTGAATGGAGTGGCTTCAATCTCATGAGGTGTTGAGGCACTCAAAAAGTGGGTTTTATGTACCGTGTATGTCATTTTAATCCTAGGGTAGTGGATTTTGGAGGATATTAGATTATGGTATGGAGATAACCTTTTTCAGGTCCATAGATAGTGCCCAATTCATTCTATAAGACTCTTGAAACTTTCAAGTTCTCTAGTTGTGTCGACCTAGATGTTTATGTTGCCAATTCATATCATTCTATTATAGTCCTAGAGCTTGGTAGATTTGATTTTTCATGTGGACACCTACGGTTACACCCTAGGGTATGGCATTTTTTCTTTTTCTTTTATATGTATTTGATCTCCTGTATAGATCTGGTAGACATTTCTATTGTCATGTGGATGGGTGGGCCATGTGTTATAAATCCTTTGGAAGGGGATAGAGCGGGGGTAGATTTACCTTGGGTGTTAGGCTAGAACCCGTGGTTGGCTGTTTTCTTTCTCCCCCTTTGTTTTTATACAATTGTTATTTTTATGCTAGATATTGTTAGTCTTCATCTAGGATAAGAATATCACATGTTCATGCACTTGTTATGATAACAGATTACAGGTTCATTATTGGGGGTGGCCTATTGAGATTTATTTCTCACCTCTATACATGCACCTCATTGCACGTGTAGACCTGATATATACTTTCACATTGGATCAAAGGTTTCACAGTAGATAGGGAAGAGGCCTAGTGTTTCTTGATCGATCATATCTAATCATATGGAGTTTCAAGATCAGGATGGTGCAGTTCGAGCATCATGGAGACTAGGTATGTGGTTTGGATTGATATTGGTAGTAGATCCCAATGTACTTTATTTCATTTAGTTTATTTTGTATATGTGTTTATCCCAGTGGATGAATATTTGTTGAATGTTTTTCATGATTAAGAGTCAGTATGACTATATACTACATTCCATTTATTATTACATGCTTCTGTTTCAGTTATTTACTATACATACTTTGGTGTTCATAATTATGTGCGAGTTTGGTTATTTTCCACTATTATTGCACTCTGAATAGAGGGTATAGTCTCCCCACTGCATCTTTTAGACCTTCACTACTATTCGGAATCCTATGTCATTCAGGGAGGCATTCTTGAGTCCTCATGGTGATCCAGATGGGGTGATGTGTCGGGTTAACTCGGTATGGTTCTTTATAATTGGAATGTGTTACAACTAGGTATTTATTGAGCTAGGTTATGATTCTTAATTACATATAGGCCCTTATCCAATTATATATTCCTTAGAGAACCCCATGTCTAATAATAATAATATAAATAATGATATTATTTTCTAGATATTTTCAATACATGCAGATAAATGAATACATTTTTGTTAAATAAATAAATTATTATTTATTCAAATGATATTTAATATATAATTTCTAGAGAGACCATTAAACTTAATCTGCATCCCTCCTCAATATTTATCAGTCCATAAATAATGACTATTTTTGAAGGGTTTTAGATGAGTCTAATAACATTTATTAGAAGCAACATAAGTAATTAAAAAACATTGTTTGAGGATCTCTATGAAAGATAATATAAAACTGTGTAAAATACTAAAATTAATAAATACTATATAAACATACATTACACTAAGTAATCCAATACATCATATTTGAACTCCATCACACAAGTTTGAGAGAGATAACTAAAGTGGAAAACAAAAGCATCCCATCTCTATAGGTATCCATGAGATTCTTTGAATCACTCGACATTCCAGAAGGATCCACCAACCACCACAATGTGTTAGTGTCTCATAGTGAAAGGGAGGAAGATGAAATAGATCTATGAATATTTGGGAGTTTCAGAAAATTATCCTACAATAAAACCACTTTTATGACATGGAAGTAATATAAATAATCACTCTAGGACACTCATTTGGGTGTTGTTTCATTTATTCATGTGTTATAATGCATGAATAAATTCTACAATTAACATCATGAATCTAATTCATGAATGAACACCAATATGTTAAATTTTATATAACTATTTTTTTAAATGATAGCCTAGGTGGAGAATGGTTCAGGTATCCAGGAAACATGAAATAATATACTCAAGGCATGAAATTCATAATTTTCATAAAATCAAATATAAACCCATAAATATGTTATATATAAATATGTATTTAGATAACATCTCCTTCAGTACCATACTTTCTATAAATCCTAATAGACTTTTTACCGTTTCACCTTATATGACATCATATACAATAACTTGTGAAACCATATCAAAAAACATTCAGATATCTTCCAATTTTTTTGGATATCCATAATTAACTTCACCTTGTATTTCATCATATGTAATAATTTATTAATACCCATTTTAAACATTTTTGGATTAAATTTGAAACACTTTTAGAGTAGGTATTTGAGTCAAAATTAATCCCCAACCAGTTTACCAAAAAGTGTGACCCCATGGGCCTTTATAGAGTTGAAGAAAAATACAAATCTATAGACCCATATATGTAAGAAAAGAGTATATTTTAGAAAAGAGTCAATGATATTCAAGATATACAGGGATCCAACATGATCTCCATCAAACACAAGTATCTCTATACCTATGTCCAATAGTACACATCATATACAAACATGCATTCCCATATTTCCCCTTTTTCCAAGACATTAAGTGACCATTGGGCACATAGCATGTCAATCCAATATAGAAAAATCATCGATTCTTGACTCTCTGAGTGTATACTGATCTAATAGATGAATATATGACATTCCATTCATCCTTATGGATAATGAAATCATATTTCACTTATCCGAACAGATATAAAATATCTTGGTGTGGTTGGACACTCCCATAATCTATCTCAATTGATCCCTAATGTCATACTCTTCATAAGAGAGGGAAAGTCACATCATGTTTAAGTTAAAACCAATGAAATGATTAGAATCATACCCAACCACCCCGGTATTAGCTAATTTAATATGTAGACTTGCGTAAATTGGGTATCAAAGTATGAAGGTTCTCATGCTAGGTATCTTTCCAACCTTAGGTATTAGGGACTAAAATATGATCCATGCACCCCTAGTATACCAGATAAATTTGTATGACACTCCATGTGGTATACTTATTGGGTCATCCAACACACATAGAGAATCGTATTCTTTATCTTATGCCTCATAAGCATATTTTGTATCTCTATACAAGAATCCTACTCATGATAATCGTAAAATTTCATTACAAACTATAATAATCCATGATGAACATATGTTAGGGATAAACTCAAAGTGATAATTTGAGAGGTCAATCATCATTTTCATTTTATGAAATGTACATCTGCATATAAAATTATATAAAAAATGAAAGAATGATAGAATGTATGCTTCCTTTAATATGATACATTTTAATATTCCTAAATTCATTAAGAATATTTAACTGAACCAACATAAGAATTGGTTTATCATATCGTATATTATAAACTTCTAGACTAGACATATGCTTAATAATCTTTCTGGGTTTTGTTAAAACATTTTATCATATGTAATCCATGTCACATCTCTATGTGACCATATGATAAAACTCTCCCACTAAACTATTTATTGAGAAAAATATTGGAAGTAATACAGTTTGAATGATGGTGAGACTTAGGAATCATATTTCTAACTATTCAACTTCCTAAACATATCCAAACATCTTAAATTCACAACATCAAATGTAACATTGTTAACTTCAGTTGTCTACTTAGAACTCTTCTTATGTTCATCATCATCGTATTTGGAACCCTATTCCATTGAATTTTTCCCTTGAAATAGTGAACCTACTTAAATTATTATTTACTAATACATCCTAACTCTCTTATTAAGTAATATTCACATTAAACATAGATTAGTTTAATTATTTATTTATTAAATTTAAACTTATTTAAGTCCAAACACACTCCCAATATCCTCTTAGACATTATATTATCTTCATAACATCTTTCTATGATACAAAAAACCTTTTGTGTTAAGAAACAAAATTTATTTCAATTTAGTAGGAATATTAAACAAATAAACTATATCATATATGATTTTCTATGTGTTTGGATCATTTTTATTTGAAAATAAGACTTTATTAAAATATACATCTGGTATCACAAAGATTTCAAAATTAATTTCTATAATATTTATACCAGACATGGAAATTCCATAGAGTTTCAAAAACCCTTTTAGGTATATATTAGATAATATAATCATATTTAATTATTATTATTCCTCTATGAAAACCCTATATTTCAATGATTATTGTTGAATTCTAAAAGAAATATTATTGAACTTTTAAACCAAATTTTCTTCTTTTGGTTTTAAATTTTACCAACTTGTACTATCTATACAGTACTTTAGAAGCTATAAATCATATTCCTAGTTCATATATATTCTTAAAACTTTGATAATATCAAGTAAATATTCATTAAACTCAATAATATTGTTTAGTAAATTTCTATAGATGATAATAGGATAAATTTACTAACTAGAACAATCCATTTTAGTCTCCCCTTAAAGTATGTTATATAATTAAATAAATCATAAACCATGTGTACTAGAAACACCCATCTCCTTTCATATAAACACCTATTTTTTACATGCTATTCTCAATAGTTAAATGAGGTAAAAATACACATCATATGACAGGTTTTTACAAGCTTAAAATGTCCATGCTATTAATAAAAAAAATCTTTTTCTCCATTACATAAAGAAACCATCAAGCTCTAGCCTTCAATACTTTCTCATATTATGAAATTTATATATTTTTATAAGACTTGTAAATCATATATTTGATATCATAAATTTTTAAAAATAATATAATATATTTATATAACTAATAAATCTTTAATAAAACCATCTGTCTCACTAAGTCATTAATATAGTCAATCATATTGAATATCGTTTGACATACCCAATCATACTGAGTATATGAAACTAAAATTCCTTAAATAATTGATGTATCCAATCATATTGAGTACATGAGTGGAAACTAAGATTCCTTTGGTCATTTTTCATCCAATTCCTATTAAACATTAAATGAATCACTCTATGCTTACATAAGCATATAGATTCACTAGTAAAAAAACTCTAACCCTTGGTTACCGAGGAAGGAAATATTCTGGAACATAAAACTTTTCCTTAATAGATTTTCTTAAATCACCAATATTTATTAGAAACTTTTCTTAGGTTACCAGTCTTGGGAGTAACTTTAATTAAGCCTATCCCTTTCAAGGACTAATTACAAAGGTTATCTTGATGATGGTGATGATATTATCTACAAAATAATATTTCATTAGATGATTATCATGTTTTTTTAACCATTTAATAATGAATTTTATTAAATGGGATCATACTAAAATGATAAACACTTTGGCACATCATATATATTAGTTTTCCAACATCCATATTTCACTAAGTAATGAGTCCACTTTATCATTTCTATCACTTCTTAGTTATTTAGGTAAGCTATCATCCCAATAATATCATATATGAATCTTGGATAGTCAAATGGAAAACTCTTTGTCCAATCCATCATATGGATAAACTTCATATGGTAATGTAATCCCATTAGGTTATCCTATGTAACAAACAAAACATTTATAAATAAAATCACCCTTATGATTTAATTAAATGTCTTATTATGTATTATTGTTATAGAAAACACATGAACTTATTTGGATTCATTTTATCTCATCAAATTTAAAAGATAGTTAAGCATCACAACTGTTTATAATATAGCCATTGAATAGTGATCACATGATTAGTATAAATATAGGGGTTTGATAAATCCAATTAATATAGACAAAGGAAGCGATGACCTTAACTAGTAGGATCATACCCTATAAAGCCCATTTATCAGATCTTCTGAAGGAGATAACAACTCTAGTATTTTCCCTTGACCAAGACCATTCTAAGATCCAATAAATTAAGAATAAGTGAGACCATTTATGTGATAATTTCAAGCTCATTGAGATCATAACCCAAACCATGTACGCCGAACCACCCCATGAATGTCTCACTATCACACACCTTACTCTTAGAGAGTTTTCTAGTGTGATAAAGGGATATGTATCAAGGAAATAATAATATAACTATATATATATATTATATATAACAATGAATATATTTTTATTTTATTATTATTACTTTATAAATGATCATGATTTTTGGAACAATAAAACACAACTTGTATTTTCAATTCAACTTCAATTAAGACATTTATTTTAATGAATTAATGGATTTTTAAAATAAATAATACTTTAATAAAACATTATTATTAAATATTATTTATCAAATATAAATTATCATATAATTTTATGAAGGCAAATGTAATTTTTATAAGGGTTGAAAAACTGTTATTGTCAAAAAACCCATTATTTCTCAATAAATGTCAATAATTATTATTAAAAGGGAAAATTAAAATATTTAGGAAATTATTTAGATAAAATTAATATTATTTTTGGAATCATAATGTCTAAATTATCCAATAGTTAATTTTTCATAATATTTTGAGACAATCAAATTTTCGGGTTAAAATTAAATACAATATAAATATACGGTGGGTATTATGACATCATAATGACAAAAAAATGATGTAATAAATACTATAATGGGTATAAAAGACCAAATATATGTTTTTCATTTAAAATAATTTAATATTAAGTTTGTTTTATTAATTTTATAATGCCATTATGAATCCTCCAAAACATATAATATATTTTAAGGTTTTAAAATCATTTTTGTAAGAGTGTGAATCACTTCTACATCAACAAGGGTATTATTTTAATACATTCGGACCTTATAATAATAAAATAATTAAAAAAAAATCTTTGGTATAATCCATGGTCCAAAACCATGGGAAGGTTTGTGGTTTTGGTTATTTTATTATATATAGTCCAAAACCTAAGTTTGGGAAATAATAAAGAATCCCCCTCTATTTTCCTATATAAACCCACCAAGATCCAATTTATCTTCACTAAGAATCATTTGATAACATAATTAATCTTCTATAGCCTCTCTATAGTCTTCCAAAGGTCCCCCAATCTCTCAATAATTTCATCCTATGCATTTGGAATCACACTCTCAAGGTAAGAGATCCTATCCTTCTCCTATTTATTCAAGTATCTTCTTTATCTTAGTCTTTTATATTCATTTCCTAATATTGGGATATGTTCTTACATACCCAACTTAATTTATTTTTTATTTATAAATTATGATATAACCCTTTAACTCTCATAAATCCCTCCCATGGACATTCATACGTCCCCGCTATGATGCTGAAATTTCACCTCGATTTTCCATGCCAAACAATTATGTAGTGAATACCCATACCCATTTACTATCAAGGGTTTTTACCTTTATGAAATTGTACTTAATTATTCGGGACTTAAATTTATTTATTTTAAAATCCTTTATAATTTAATAAAATATTATGATGAATGAATTCATTTTGTATGATCTATGTGTCACATTTAAGCACGAGAATGAAATGAAAGTGACTGATACACCTAGAATTATATAACGCTCCAACGAATTGGGCATTGTTTTAATCTCATGAGACTTCATGCAAGGGATTAGAGAGTGAACCTAATACATCACAGAACTTTTTCCATCATGATTTATTGGCAGTTATCCTTGACCTATGTTTATGATGCAGTGTTCTAAGTTGTTTTCACATTTCCTGTGCTGCCTTTATGCTATATCATGTATTATTATTCATGTTTATGATTATCATCAATTTTATGCCCCATTTATATTCCTATTTTATAACATGTATTAATTTATTCATGTTATGACATGTTTATTCCCTTACTAGGATTTATATCTCACCCCTTTATTATATATGTCCCCAGGTTATCCCATGTATTTTTAAGTATGAAGGAATAATATGATCATGTTAAGGATGTTTTTAAAAAATATGATGTACTTCCTATTTTAAGTTGTTATTTAATGTACCTAATTACCAAATACACTATACTTATCAATATTACAAGTTTTATTATGTGTAATTTTATGTAATAAATCATGAATTAAGTTATAATAAAGATAAGGGATATCATAGTTAGCATAAAAAAAGTTTATTTTTTTGGATTAGGATTAGAAAACTCTAGAAAAAGATTTAGGGGAAAACTAAGTATAAGAAAACATTCCTAAATGTTGGTACAGTATATATTAAGTAGTTTTTCAAGAAAATATATCCCTATATATATACTATAAGTGGATGTTTCTATGACATAGATGTACAAAGGGGTAAAACCCAAAAACACCGCGTTGAGCTAGACTCGACCAAGAACTGGTGCATGAAAATGGGCCTTACTACACACCCGGTTTGAAACTCCTAGAGGATATGCTTTGGTAAATTAATAAGATCATTACAAACCATTATTAAGGGAACAAAAAAACCCCATAAGATTATATGTTAGGAAATAGATCATGAATAACATATATTGAAGCCTATAAATTCATAAATTAAGGAAATAAATGTAATTTATAAGTTATCCCTTTAATGAAATTGGATTCCCATTTATGTGTTTAATAATTCAAAAATACCCATACCTATTTTTCTATTTATTCTAGATAATGGTAAAAAACTAAGAGGAATCAGGTAAATAACCAATGTGAAGGACAATGTGATGTCTACCCTAACGAGATTCTCAACCCGATGGGAGTGGGAATCGTGAACTTTGTGATGAAAATATCTCAAATGACTCAGGTTATAAATAGAAACCAAGATTAGGAGGAGTGGAAAACCCCCCCAAGAAAGAACAAGATGCAATTGGTACCTTTATGTGAAAAAGGCCTTCAAATTTCAATGGATCATATAATCCCTTAATCACAGAGAAATGAATTAAATACATTGAGAATATCTTCTCCATCCTTCAATGTTCCAAGAAAGAGAAGGTTATCCTAGATATTTGTTGTATGGATGGAGACGCTAATAAGTTGTGGACATTGATCAAGAATATGAAGCCTAAGGAAGAGATTTAAGTGATGGGGTGGATGGAATTCTAGAAAATATTTTTTGATAAATATTTTACTCACACTCTCTAACTTAAAATGGAAAGGAATTTTATTTCCATCAAGAAAAAAGATGATGAATCTATCAGGTGTATAAAGAAAAATTCACAAGACTTGCACAATACATATTTAGCTTTGTCATTACCCCTAAATTAAAGTTTTAACACTTCTTTGGTGGGATAAAAACTAATCTACAAAAATCCCTAGTGATTTGAGACTTTGATAGCTATGAGGTAATTTTCCAATGTGCCCTCAAAGTTGAAATGGGGATTGGAAAATCTCAAGGGTATAATGGGGATAATAAGCGGAAAGTGGAGTTTAATTCCATTTTTTTGATGGAGAAATATAACACTGCTAATAAATTTCAACATCACATTTGTAAATAGTGTGTAAAGAAGCACCCTAAAAATTGCCTAAAGGGAATAAGGAAATGATTTAGGTGCAGGAATGAAGGAAACCTAGCTAGAGATTGCTAATGGGAGAAACCCACTAATGCGATGGAGGAAAGGAATTATCCAGTCAACCCTCATTTCATTTTTCATTGTTTCAACTATAAGGAATCAAGACACTTTTCAAATCAATTAACTAATCCAAGGGATTTTAGAGATAACCAACATCCTCCAAGGCAATAAAGGAGAGCTTATGCTATCACATCCACTGAGGTGGACCCCGACAATTAAGTGGTGATAGGTATGCTTGTTATTCATTAGAGAATAGAGAATATACTTTTTGATTCTTGTTCTACACATTCATTCATATCATGGAAGTTTATTAGAACTATTCAAACACCACTAAAGATCATAGAAGTAAATATATCAGTGAAAATAGAAAATGGGGAAATTATTGTATCCTAAGTATAAAACTCCTCCATTATCAAAACTTGTTGGATGAACATCCTAGTGAACCTTGTGATACTAACTTTGGTGAAATTTGATGCAATTATGGGCATGGATTGAATTTACCTATATAGAGCCAACATAAATTTCCATGAGAAGGAATTAACCCTATGTATCGTGAATCCTCCTTCGATTCTGTAAAAAATGAAATGAGATGAATGAAACTTATTTAATACCAAAATCTCAAGCATGGATATTATTTTATTATGAGAAAACATATCTAAATAAAACGACTAAGTCTAAGGAAAGGATAATACTTGAAGACATTCCCATTGTGATAGAATACATTGAAGTGTTTCTTGAATAATTTCCTGATCTTCCTCCCAAATGAGAGGTTGATTTTTTAATCAAGCTTATACCTAGGGAGTTTCCATTATCGAAGAATCTATATAGAATGGATTTTGTAGAACTCAAGGATATGAAGAAACAAATATAAGAGAATCTAGATAAAGGGTTTATATACCCAAGTGCCTCACCTTGGGGTTCAACAGTTCTCTTCGTCAAGAAGAAGGATTGGTCAATGTGACTTTACATTAATTATCATGAGCTAAACAAGATCATGATAAAGAAAAAGTATTCTCTGCCACAAATTGATGATTTTTTCAATCAACAACATGGAGAACAATACCTCTCCAAGGTGGATCTATGATTGGGGTATTAAAAAGTTAGGGTGAAGAAGGAGGATATACCCAAGACTGCTTTTTGTACAAAGTACATGCACTATGAGTTCATTGTAATTCCATTCGGACTCACTAATTCTCAAACAATATTCATGGATATGATGAGTATATACTTTAGATACTACCTAATTTTTTTTTGTATTATTTATAGATGATATTATAATATACTCCAAATGAAAGGAGGAGCATGGGGACCATATGAGAACTATGATAAAGACCTTACAAAGCGATAAAATTTATTCCAAGTATCACAAATACGAGTTCTGGTTGAAGTAAGTCTCATTCTTGGGTAATATTATAATATGAAATGAGATATATATGGACCCTCAAAAGATAGAATAAATTAAAGGATGGCTGAGGCTAACATATGTGACAGCTATCTGTAGTTTCCTTGGATTAGCTGAGTACTATCATCGATCTGTGAGAAATTTCCCATGATTTTCAAACCCTCTAACCAAGATAACTTGAAAGGGAATAAAGATTTATTATAATGATGAATATGAAGAGATATTCAAGGAATTTAAAAATATGATTATCAATACACCTATAATTATGCTACCCAAAAGTGGGGAACTTTTTGTAGTATTAAATAATGATTTGAAGAAGGGATTAGGCTGCGTGTTAATGAAGAATAAAAAAATCATAGCCTATGACTCAAGAAAATTGAAAGTTCATGAAAAGAACTACCAAATTCATGATCTATAGTTGGATGCAGTGATATTTATGTTGAAAATATGTGGCATTATCTCTTTGGGGAGAAGTCTTAAATATATATAGATCACAAGAACCTAAAGTATATATTCACATAGAAAGATCTGAATATAATTACCAATGGTGATGGTTAGAGTTGATAAAAGACTATGACTGATCAATCCACTACCATCCTGGAAAAGCAAATATAGTAGAAAATTATCTAAGTAAAAATGATCCAATAATATTATCATTGATGAGAATTGAGAAGGATCTAATATTATTAGACTTAAAAAAGATGGACATGGGAATATTAAAGGAGGGAACATAATTAATCCTTTCACAAATGATTTCTCAACCATCGATTCTGGAGAAGAGAAAGGATTCTCAAAGATATTATGTGGGAATTCAGAAAAATGTGAAAGCTATAAGAAAAGTTAAATACTTAAAGTTCAATGTTAATGAACAAAGAGTTGTGAGATTTGGGTCACGACTATTTGTACCATCAAATCCTTAGTTAAATAAGGATATATTGGATGATGCGCATAGTTTTACTTTCTCCATAAATCTAGGAAGTAGAAATATGTATCAAGATATATGATAGCACTATTTGCGGGACAATATGAAGAAGAAGATCATAGAATATAGATGTCTTGTATGTCAGTAAGTGAAGGTGGAAAGGAAAAAATCCAAGGGGATCATGCAACCATTACCCATACCTATATGGAAATGGGAGAACATAACCATGGGATTTGTCAATAGTATTATGAAGAAATCAAGAGACAATAATTCTATATGGTTTTTGGTTGATTTTATTACAAAGAATTCTCACTTTATTGAAATTTGAGAGGATTTATCACTCAATTAATTTCCAAGGATATACATTAGAGAAGTGGTGATGCCTCATGGAACACCAATATGGATTGTATATAATTGAGACCCGAGATTTACCTCTAAGTTTTATAAGAGTCTCCAATATGCTCTAAATACTGAGTTGAAATTAAGAATGACTTATCGCCCTTAAACTAATAGAGAATCTGAGCAGACTATTCATAAACTTGAGGAAATTCTGAGAGCATTCTCAATTGACTTAAAATAATGATGAGGCCAACATCTTCTTCTGGTTAAGTTCTCATAAAATAATAGTTTTGACTAAAGGAAAAAAATGACTCTCTACAAATACCTTTATGGGAAGAGGTGCAGAACACCTGTATGTTGGGATGAAGTTGGGGAACAAAAACTACTAGGTTCTGAAATGGTTGAGAAAACAATGGAAAAGGTTAAGACCATTCAACAACACATCAAGGCTGCTCAGAGTCAAAAAAAGGTCTATGATTAAAACCATCAATGAGATCTAGATTTTGATGTTGGAGACATATTATTCCTCTATATATATCCATGAAAGAAATTCATAAGATTTGTGAAGAAAGGAATGTTTAGTCCAAGATACATCGATCCCTTTGAGATCCTTGATTGCATTGGAGTGATAGACTATCAACTAAAACTCCCACCTAACCTATCTCAAGTACATGATATAGTCCATGTATCCCTCTTGAGAAATTACATACCTGAAACCTCACATGTACTTAATATAGAGGTGGTATTATTGGAGAATGATCTCTCATATGAGGAGTAGCTGTTGAAAATCTTAGATCATAGAGACAAAGTTCTACAAAAAAAAGACAATGAACCTAGTCAAAGTACTATGGAGAAACCAAAAGTTCGAAGAAGTGATGTGGTAACTAGAGGAGATTATGTAACATAATTACCTTAATTTGTTTTAGTGTGTGAAATGAAAATTTCAATTGAGAAATTTCTAAAGGGAGAAGATTGTAATGATTCAAACATTTATAAATAAAATTCTTCTTATGATTTAATTAAATTTCTTATTATGTATTATGGTTATAGAAAACACATGCACTTATTTGGTTTTATTATATCCTATAAGATTTAAAATACCATTAAGCATCATAACTATTGATAATATATCCATTTAATAGTCACTAAGGAAAAAACAAGTTTTCATGTCATTTTTTTTAATTTTAACATCAGTATTTAACCGACGTTTAGAAAGGAGATGTTATAAATAAGGGTTTCAATGTCAAATTTCAAAAAACCAATGATGAAATTCAAAATTTTAAATTTAGGTAATGTTTATAGTTGAAAATGACGTTGAAAAGGAAATTAGGTGTCCATTTGTAATAGAAACCGACACTGAAGCTCCTCTTTTTTTTTTTAATTTTTTTTGTGTCCTTGTTGGTTAAAATTAATGCCTAAAATTTATGGGGATTATTTTTAGAATCAAGTTTTTCTATGAACTGACACTGAAGACATTATGTATTTTTTTATATGTTATTGGAGATGGTTTAAAAAAAAATAATTTGCAAAGATATATATTTTTTAGAATATTATAAACATCACACCCCAAAAATATTATTATTCCTATAATAGAAAACAGAATAAAAATCAATCAAACAACATGTATCATAGACTAAAAATCTATGAAAACAAACATAAATTAACAACTAAATAAAAAAACATTACCTATGTAATTATATTTTAAACTATAATTAAGAAACACATACCTGGTAATTTATAACACAATCATTCAAATTTTTTTTGAAGCATTATTTTGAGATCATTAGGTTCAAACCCATATTGTAACAAAATAATTAGTTTTTGAACAAATTTTATTAGGAAAATGTAATATTAATCATAAAAATTAAAAGATATAAACCTTAAATCATAATTATACTTATGAAATAATTCGTAAACAAGGATTGAAGATGTGTAAGTTCATAATTAATATATGAATCAATATCATTGAACATATACAATAACATTGAATTTTATAATATTAAAAAACAAAATACTATGACATAAAATATAAAATAATTAATATAACTAACCTTATCAATTCAGTCATTACCCTAGTCGTGATTATCTCATGAATGAATAGTAAAACATAATAACCACATTCTAAATTTCCTTATTGATGATGACACTACTGTTATAAAACATTAACTTGATAATAAAAACATATATATATATATATATATATATAATCATAATATTATCTAATATAAAAAATATTTACCATTACTTCCAGGCATTGGATTTGATTTGGGTTCTTTATCGACAAGTGACCTTTGTTAACCATTTTCCATGATCTGTATTTTCATATATATACACTAATAAAACATGTATAAAAAATAATAATTAAATATAATGAACTTATAAAAAATAAGAAAACTTACTTTTCTAAAAAGGTGATAATTTTTTTACAAACACCACCCAATAAAGAGAAAAACCAATATAACGTACCTTAACTTGGGCTGAATACACCAAAAATATAATTCCATCTACAATACAAAAAGTTCAAAATTAATAACATTATAATGAATATTAGTTCATAATTATCTTAGTGTTATTTCCCATCAAGGAATGGAAAAAACCAACACATAATCTCTGTATTTGATAATCCCTCACATATATATGTAACTATATCACTAGTCTTCAAATATTTTAGAGCCGTAGAATTGAATTTTGGATCTATAAAACCACAAACAATAGTGTTCTATTTTTGAATAAGAAGTGTGTATAGATACCTAATTAAATAAGTAATATAGTAATTAACTTAAAACCATATTTAATTAAAGAAATAAAAATTGAAACGTAAATTTACCCACATGGAAAACAATTGCAACACAATCATGTAGAGCTCATAAAAAATAATCAGATCCATGATATATTTTCTGAATATTCTCAATGGATAGTCCCTTCCACATATATCTAATGTCATCCAAAACTCATATAAATTATACATGGAAGAAGAAGCCTGATATAATATCTGTATCCCATCAGAAATATCAGAATTATCTAAAGTTTTTTATTCCTGAACCTTTTGTTTCCTTTGTTCCAATTATTTTTATTTTAGATACTCCTATATAAATTAAATGTTAGAAAACATTATAAGTAATTTTCAATCAAATGTACTTTTTATTAAAAAAACACATACCTTGTATAAAATATAATAAAGAAGGCTACCTATAAAAAGTAAATATTGACCCATACAATCCCCAAGAATGGTTACCTCCTCAGTAGGAAATTTTTGTAGAGAATTAGGATCAATAATATCATGTACTGATACTCTGAACCAACCCATATTCATAGGATGGTGATGTAAATAATATCAAAAAATATGTATGACTCTGTATGCTATAATGCTTATATGAGGATCTATAACATAAAAATCAAATTATATGGTTGAGACTAAATGAGTAAGTGGATGATCTGATTAGGTAGGCTGGGTGGGATGTACAGGTTGTGTAGCCGGCTAAGAAGGTTGGGTAGGCTATGTAGACTATGATTGTCTTGTCAATTGTTCTAACATAGCCTACACAAATATTTTAATTTTATTTCCCATGGACTGTTTCATATCTTCCAGCTCAACTTTTAAGGATTCCATTTATAGGTCTCTTGATTTATTATGTTGACGACCAATAAATTTCTGAATACTAACACCCACCTCATATCCTTTTATGCATTCGGCGTGTTCTTGATTTCCTAAAGGAGTGTCTAGGATGTCCATCCTACCCTTAGGGATAAAAGTTCCCTATGTCGATTGGTCCTGACAGTCATCCTGAAATGAAAAATGAAAATGGTATATTCATATTTTCAATTTATAAAATTCAAAAATTTGTGAAATATAAAAATTATTTACTTACAATTATTTTAGCTACTTACCTTTCTTTATAAGAGATGTTTCATTTTTTATTCTTCTCTCTCTTTTCCATTTTTCATGGCGGGTGGGGGGAGATGGAGGACCTAATTGGACCTCATCTGAACCACTAGTATACTAATCTCTTAATTCTTCAAATTTTTCTTAAATTATTTTTTTCTCTAATAAATGATACCTTCAATGTTATAAAGTATGAGGGTATATATTCTGTAATAGGATCTCTTGATGAGATTTCCTGGAGGCCTGTTATATAAAATTCAATTAATAAGTAATTAGGTAAATATATAATAAATTTTAAAATATAAGATAATTATCATACCATAAATGCTTCATCATGTTGTCTAGAAACAAATTTATTTAATGTATCTGCATATAAAAACTCATAATTAAGGCATGAGTTTTCATTTTATTTCTTTCCAAAACATAATTTTTTTTCAATTTTGTTTTGAAATCTCTCCATCGAATCACCGCTAAAGAAAAATATTTTCTTAATTACCTTTTTTTCTTCAAAATTGAATATCATCTGTAATTGAATAAATTAAATATTAGTCATTTAAAATATATATTATTTAAAAAATAAGATAAAATAAATCAGTTGAAATATTTGACCATTACAAACTCCCAAAGATAATCTATCTCCATATCATTGATGGAATTCCAATCAGGATATAAAATGATAATCCTAAAATGGCTCGGCATGATGATATAGCTAATAAACTACATTTAATTTAGGCCAGTTGCATTATTATTATCATCAAAACTAATATGTAATCACTCATATTCAATATAAATTCATAGTTTTAGTAAATGTGTAATTCTATGTTTACCAAATCTAGAAATTTATTTCTAAATAATAAAAGGAAAATACTCTACCACTGAAGTCCTATAAGTAGTCATGTAATTATTTTTTTGTAAATTAAAAAATTTCTTTTGTTAAATAATTATATTACTGAATATTTAATAATATGAAAAAATAAATATACCTTAGTACATGTTACTCTGTCTCTATATCTATATCTGTCATTGAAACATGAAATTGTAATGGAATTATTTTCACCTGCATATTATTAGACAAGTGAATAATTATAAAATAGGAAAAAAAACTATGTAAGTAAAAAAAGTTACAAAGATGTGTAAGTTAAAAAAATAATGATGTATTTATTATTAACCAAAAAATATGCAATCTAAACTATTAAATATAAAAATTAATTTTAAATGATAGAAAAATTTATAAATTTAAGTATCAAAGTTGTGAAAAAGTGCTTTCATATGCGTAAATTTAACCAAAATATACTAGTGTATGTCAGGTATTTCAATGAAAACATGTTTAACCATAACCATGGAATATAAAATTTAACACAAAAAATCATATAAATAATTAAATATATATAATTAAACATTAAATAGTTATTAAAATTTGTTTTACGCATTTAAATTTCAAAAAAAAATATAATGTAAATATTTACCATATTAATTAGGAGATAAATTTAGTGTTTTCTTATATCCCTTTAGCATGATCATTTTGTATCATATGCACTATGTCTGTATTATAGTTATTATTATATGAAAATCACATAATAAAAAAATAAGCTTCATATAAATCAATAACATCATAATCATCCTCATCACCTAAATAGATTCTTTTCCCTTGAAAAATGAGAGACCACTGATCATTCGATGGATAAAAACATAAAATATTTTCTTTTCTTGTGTCTCCATAATAAATGGTTCTTCATTGCAACTAAATATTTTCAAATAAACTAGTTTAAACCCATATTCATCATGTTTCATACCACTATTACTAGAAACCCAATTACACTTAAACACAAGGACTTGAAATTTAGTACAATCAATTTACCATATGTCTTGAAAAACTCAAAAATGTTCCATTGATGTAGAAATTAGGTTTTTATATTTTTCAATTGAAAAATGCAGTGCTTCAATGATGACCATTACACCACTATTTTGAATGGTACTCTTATCATCTAATTTTTTTTTGTAAAATGTGTATCCATTAATATAAAAACTAGACCATGTGATCACATTAATATATGGTCCCCATGAAAACCATTTTAGTATTTATGATGCAAATATATCTGTGATGAATTTCTCTTAAACCATGAAAAAAATGTCTTTAATCATCAACCAATTTGTATTTATTTTCAGATATCATACCATTAATTTAGATGTGATGATATATATGATTGAGCCTCATATGTGTTTTGGAAAATGTATAAATGTGCCTGCATAACTTCATCACGTGGAATGAAATTTACCTTTAATCCTAGAATCCCTCTAACTTCACTCTCAAATATCATATGTCGAGTTATAGGGTGACCAAACATGCTCCACTTCATACAAATAATCAGTAAAGAACACAATCAACTCTTCTGATACATTTTTTTGAATAATAAAGGCCTTGTATTGATAAGGATATCTAATATATACCTTCAAAATTTTCATATATCTTTCAAAAGGATACATCTATTATAAATAAATAGACTTAAATATTTTTATCTCACACACCAAATGAATCATCAGATGAACTATCATATAAAAAAATGTAGGTGGTAAATACATTTATAGTTGACAAAGTATAAGAGCAACTTCATTATCCAACACATATTAAAAATTTGGATAAAAGAATTTGTTACAAATGGATTTGAAAAAATTAAATAACCTGATGATAATATTTTTGATAGCTGTGGGCAATATACCATACAATGGGACTGGTAGAATTTGTCACATTAATACATGACTATCATGAGATTTCATACCTATTAATTTACAATCCTTCAATGACACCAAATTCTTCACATTTGAAGAATATCCATGGGTACATTAATACCATGAAGAAACTGATAAAAATCCATCTTCTCAATATTTCTTAATGTGTGAAATATGTAGATAAATATGTTATGTTTCCTTTCATAGTGGAAGATAACTCGAAACCTATTCCCATTGATATAAAGTGTAATATAGCATGAAATCCATCTTTTTTATTTCCTTTTATTTCTAAAAAAGTTTCAATCAAACTATCACATATTTTTTTATCAACATGTACCACATAAATGTTATGTTTTATCTCTTAAAATATCTAATAAGGTAGTTCAAAAAACATAGATCGTTTCTTCTATATTTTTTTTGAATACCACAACTTCTTTTATTTTTAAATGTCGAATCAATATTTTTCACCCTATCATAATATTCTTCAACTGAAAATGGTTGTGGGGGAATATTGTATTCTTGTAAACTGTTAAATTCTTTCTTTAATCTATGATAAGAATGATAAATTCAAAATAATCTTGGATGTACCATGTAAACTATATTTCTTCCATTCTAGAATTGATAATATGAAGTCTCTTCTTCACAAATTGGACATACTTTATATCCCTTAACACTATATCTAGATAAGTTTCCATATGTAGGAAAGTTTTTTATAGTGGACAATATAATAGCACACAAAATGAAATAATATTTATTGTATGCATCGAAAAAATTGACACCTATCTCCCATAGAACTTTCAAATAATCAATAAATGGAGAAAGATACACATCAATATCATTTAAAAACTATTTTGGTCTAGAAATCATCAAGCTCATCATAACATATTTTTTCTTCATAAATATATGTGGGGATAAGTTTTTAACAACTAATAGAACATACCCTAAAATATGTTGACTACTTAGGCTTCGATATGGATTCATTCCATCAATATATAATCCCAATCTTAGATTTATAACTTCACTTCAAAAATCAAGAAATTGTTTATCAAGTCACTTCCACTGTGGTGAATCAGTAGGGTGATGTAAGCTTCCATCAGAGATGCACTCATTTGAATTCCATCATAACATTTTTTCATCAATTGAATTTTCAAATAGACACTTAAAATGAGGAATTATTAGAAGGTACCAAATGGATTTAGTAGGATATTTTATTTTGATACCTAAGAATGAATCAGAGTTGAATTATTGGACGAAATTATTAGAATGTACCAAATTGATTTAGCATGAGGTTAGATGGTTGTACCTAATAATGAATCTAAGTTGTATTTTTCATACATCATATACCGTGATGTACCAAATGTAGGAATTTTGATAAATATTCATATTGATTCCTATATAACACACAGTCATTGGTTCAAGCATGTATATTTTCATACCCCAATCCCATTGGGAATAATAATTTATTCACCTTATAATTGGAATTTGGATGTCTATTTCCCTCTGGATGTAGCTCTTTTAAAAGTCAAAGCTAGTTAGAGAAAATTTTATCAGACTACCCATTTCTTGCTTTCAAGTTAACTAATATTAAAAATACTGATAGAACTATATATTTAGTTTAATTGGGGAATAATGGTTTCTCAAAATCACCATAAAATCATTCAAGACTTGTAGTTTTTTCGATGGTTTCAACACCTAAATTAGGAATTAATTATTCAATATGATTATCTATATAATTATGAATATTTTCATCAACATTACTTGTTGAATTTTTAGTTCTTCTACCATGACAGATCCAATGTGTATAATTAAGGCTAATACCATATCAAATTATATGATCCTTGATTTCTATAAAATTTAAATTTCTCATATTCAAATACTTCACACATGGACATAAAATCAAATCTATTTTTTGAATATTTCCTTTAGAAAATTCAAAGAAATAATCAACTCCGTTTTTATATTCACTTGTTGTTCTCTCAAAATTATCCAATTATGCTCCACTCAATACTTGAGATCTCAATATAAAAGGTGAGTATATTAAAACATATAAAAATTAAAATATATATATATAAACAGATAAATTTTAAACATAAAAACATACAATCAAAATGATTGGTGATCAGGTGGGAAATATCAACAATTATTGGGAATAAAATCAAAAATAAATTACTCAAAGTATTTATTTTATTTAAATAAATAAAAATAAACTATGTTTGATTATCCTAGTAAAGGAATAAGGATAATTTTGTTAAGTTTAGATAGAGTTTTTAAATTACTATCACAAAACACCGCTTCCATTCTAGATAGACCCTATAAGATAGACACCAATATTCCTCTTTAGTTACCCTAGAATAAATAACGTTAAACATTAATTCAAAATTTCATTATAAAAAACAAAGTTAAATTTTATTAGGAAAAAATATAGGTTAAATGAATCATTGAATACAATACAAATAAAATATAAAAAACTCATTAATTTAAAGACCAAAACACAAATAATATGGGTTAAAAGTAATGTATACATTTGATCAAAATAATCTCTTAAATTACCATTTATAGGATGAACATTAAAATGAGGGTGGTTAATTATCATTATCATAAGATATTGATTTTAGTTGGAATGAAAGAAAAAAATGTAATGTTTTAAGACAACAAATTTTATTGATATCATGAAATATATGACTCTATATTTTCTTGATTTTGGTCATAATGATCCAAAATAATATAATTTGGTTAGAATAAAAAATGAAAAATTATATAGCTACTTATGTCAATTGATACACACACACACACATACTTACCTACACACACACACAAACACACACACACACACATATATATATATTTGTGTGTGTGTGTGTGTGTGTAACATTTTTGTAAAAACCATTTGATAATTTCACCAAAATAAAAATAATTTCAAATTAAACAAACTTTAACAACAAAACTTATAATTAACAATCAAATTCATACAAAAAAATGAATAAATTAATCAAAATTGTAACTAAATGATAAAGAATTGATCTTAAAAATTAAAAAAAATAACTTACAAAATTTGGAGTTCAACAATGGAAAATTTATCTGCAATCTATATTTTCTCCATAAAATTCATTGGCAGGATCAAAACTGAAATATCTAACAAAAACATTTGTAGAAACGAACAATAAACAAGAAAATAAAAATAAAACTATGGTCTATTGTCATATGGAATAGGGATTTTGAAGACTAAATACCTCCGTGGATGGTGAAGCAATGACAGAGTATGAAAGAATAAGGACCACTGATTGTGAAATAATTATTGAAATCAAAGAAAATTGAGTAAAATCATCACTAGGGTTCCTCGGGTATCCATCAGTGGCATTGTTCATCGAGAGAAAACAAGTTTAGAATATCCAAAATGAGGGTTTCTAGGGTCAAGTTTTTTAAAGGTTTTTGGAATATTTTTTTATAGAAACCAATGTTATTTTTTTTTAATTTTTGACGTCGTTTTTTACTTAAACCGATGACGAACCCCAAAATTAATACTTTTTGGAATCAGTTTAGGAAAAAACCAATACCAAAAAATCTTTACAGACCTTTTTTTTCATCGGTTTGTAAGAAACTGATGTCATATGTCCAACATTAATCCCACTTTTTCTACTAGCGAGTGATCACATGAATAGTATAAATATAGGGTTTTGATAAATCCAATTAACATAAATAAAGATAGTGATGGCCTCAACCACTAGGATCACACCTATGAATCGCATTTATCAGAGCTTCAGAGGGAGGTAAATTCTCTTGGATTTTTACTTGACCAAACTAAATCTAGGATCAAATAACTTAAGCATAAGAAAAACCGTTTATGAGAGAAGTTCAATCTCATGAAGATCATGACCAAAACCATGTACACCAAACCACCCTATGTAAGTCTCACAGTCACAAACCTTAATCTTAGGGTGTTTTATAATGTAATAAAGGGCTATGTATCAATATCTTAATAATATGAATATGTATATTATAGAGAATAATGAATATATTTTCATTTTATTATTGTTACTTTACAAATGATCTTATTTTTTGGACAAATAGAACACAAATTGTATTTTTAATTCAATTTCAATTAAGATATTTAATTTAATTAATTAATTTATTGTTAAAATAAATAATATTTTAATAAAAAATTATTATTAAATAATTTTTATCAAATATAAATGATCATATAATTTTATAAAGTCAAATGTAATTTTTATAAGGGTTCAAAAACAGTTATTGTCAAAAAAACCAGCATTTAATGTTGATTCTTATTCTTAAAAGTGAAAATTTACTTATTTATAAAATTATTTATATAGAATGAATATTATTTTTGGTATCATATTTTTAAAATAATCTAATAGTGAATTTTTCATAGCTTTATAAGATAATTTATTTTTTGGTTGAAAATTAAATACGGTATAAATATACGGTGTGTATTATGACATCATAATGACACAAAAATTATTAAATAAATACTATAATGAGTATCAATGACCAAATATATGTTTCCCTTGAAAATAATGTAATATTAAGTTTATTTGTTTAATTTTATAAATCCATTATGAATCCTCTAAAACCTATAATAAATTTTAATGTTTTAAAATCATTTCTTCAAGAGTATGACTTACTTCCACATCACCAAGGGTGTTATTTTAATAAGTTAAGACCTTATCATAAAAAAATAGTGAAAACCAACCATATTTGGAAGAAAAAATGGTAAAAAAACAATGGGAAGGTTTGTGGTTTTGGTTATTTTATTATATAGAGTCCAAAACCTAAGTTTTGGAAATAATAAATAATTACCCTATCTTTTCATATATAAACCCTCCCAATATCCCATTTCTCTTCATGAAAAATCCTTATAGAACATCCTTAATCTACCCTACCCTCTATATAGTCCCCTAAATGTTCCCCAAGCTCTCAATATGATCCTTCCAATCATTTTGAATCATACTCTCAAGGTAAGGGATCCTGCCATTCTTCTCTTTATTCAAGTATCTTCTCTATCTTATATATTATATATTAATTTCCTAATATTGGGATATATTATTCCATATCCACATTATTATCCATTTTATGTATAAATTATGAGATTACCCTTTCACTCTCATCAATCCCTCCCATGAACATTCATACGCCCTCGTTATGATGCTGAAATTTCATCGTGATTTTCCATTCCAAACAGTTGTGTATTGAATAACCGTACCCATATACCATCAAGGGTGTTCATATTTATACAATCATAATTCTTGATATGGGACTTAAATGTATGAATTCCACACTCCTTAATCATGTAATAAAATATGATGATGAATGAATCCTTTTTGTGTGATCTATGTGGCACAATTAAGCACAATAATGAAATGAATGTTATGGATGCACCCATAATTATGTATCAATCCAATGCATTGGGTAATTAGTTAGTCTCATGAGATATAATTTAATATATTAAAGAGTGAACCTAACCTATCACAAGACTTTTTCCATCATGATGTCTTTGAAGTTGTCCTTAACCATTGTTTATGATGGAGCACTCTAAGTTGTTGCCACATTTCCCACATTTCCTTTATGTTATGATGCTATATCATAACCTATTGTTCATGTTTATGATTCTCAACACTTTTATGTGTTGGGACTGAGTTGGCTATAATATGTTTTTGGAATTTGGAAGATGTTTTTTTGAAATTGTTTTCTTTGGTTGTCAAAAAAGAAAAGAAATCAATTTAATTTATAAAATTTGATAATCAGACTGACCATCATATTTAGGATTTCAGACTCAAAATGATTAAGAAAATCCATCATATTAGGAAAATGTTTCTTGGAAGAAAAGGATCATTGAAATCACCTTGTTTACAAAATGTTTTTATGATTGCAATGAGGAAGAGAATCATATTCTGCATGGATCCGATATAAATATGAAGATTCTTGGCTGATTTTTGAGTTCTTATAAATCATAAGTGGTTTGAAAAACTTGTGATGAAAGATTTATGAAAGAAAGGGGGGGGGGTGATGCCAATTTTATAAAGGGTTAGAAATAATGAATTTTTAGGAAGGGTAGAAAGTTATAAAACTTTCCATTATAATTCAAATAATGCTAAAGTTGATCTTAAACATATTCAAAGTCATGAGAAAGTCATGATAAAATCATAAGTTTGTGAAATAAGAAAATTTCCTAAATCCAAATATTTCCAGGCTCAACACATTGGTGCGAGAACATGAGATGAAGCAATGTTTTTTGGATGGGAAGGTTTATTAAAACATGAATTTACGATGATTCTAGTTTTTAGTCAGACCAATAAGATTTGATAAATAAATCTTCAAATAAAGATGCTGATAAGGATCATAATCATAGAAGGAAATAATTTTATGAATTCAAATCTACTAGAATTGGTCCATTAGATGCGGTTTGCCACTGATTATTAGAGTTATACTATCAATGATCATCATATGGAAATTGGTGGAAGAATTGTTTTGTGGGGGGATTTTTGGGACCAATAGAAAGAAAATAAATTGGGATTTTTGGGGACTAATGAATACAAATAATAATAAAAGTTTGTTTTGAACAACATGAAAATAAAAATTAATGATCAATCAGTAATGTAGTCAACCATTTTTCATCAAGATAAATCATTGATTTTTTTTCAAGTGGTAACTTTGTTTTCCTTAACAAGTGGGTTGGGAGAAAATAAGAACTCTGATATGTTTTCCTTTAAGGCGTGAGATAAACTTTCTTTTGTCCTGTAACAATTGGTTCAAGAGCTATCAAACTGAAAATGACACTGAACTATCAGAGTAAAGCAGAGACTGATCCATTAGACATAGGATGACACCAATAAACATTATCACATGCAATAACATTGGTATGAGAAAAAGAAGAAAAGAAGAATTGTTTTAAGTAACTACAAAAAATTTGTTAAGGGGGATCTTGAAAGAATGTGTTTGTAGTGATTTTGAAAAGTGTTGTAAAAGGAGGTATGGAAAGTTGGTAGAATGGTTTGAATATATTCAAGTGGTCGTCATAATGGGAATTCTTTATTTATGATGAAATTTCAAGTAGGTAAAGGAAAATCATCATGACCAAATGCTTCAATTGTAATGAGAAAACCAGAACGAAGAATCAGAATCAGAATGAATATTGAAAATAAATCGTAAAGCAAGATTAAGTTTTGATAAGATTTGAGAAGTTTTGAGATGTTTTGAGAAACATTGAATAAGTCAAGATGCACCCAAAATTCATGGATAATTTTTGATTTGAGAAATATGGTTGAGCGGGAAATTTTTTTAGAGTTCTGCCCAAATCATTTTTGGGTCACCTATAAATAGATGAAGTAATTTGTACTTTATGAAATTTTAAAAAGGTACTATTGAAGAGAGAAGACATAACTCTAAATAATAATAGAGAGAAGAAGTTTCCAGATCATGCCTACCTGAGGAATTTTTCCGGACAAAAGAAGAAAGGAGAAGAGAAAGGATTTTTATTTAGTTGACCATCATATTGGGATGAATCATTAGACTAGGAATCAGACTGATATTTAATAACTTAGAAAGAATAAGTTCAGTATTATTGCATCTATATTATTATATATTTTTTATTAGACTGAGTAATCAGACTGATCAGATCGGATTAGGAAATCAGATTGAGTGTCATTACAAAGTCTAGGAAGTTCTTACCTACTACTGGGTAGGAAAATAAAGTTTTTTTTGAAAAAAATATTTGTAAAATTTGACAAGGTAGTATAATAACATGTTAGAAATAACCTGGTGAATATTTCATAACTTAATACACAAAATTGTATTACATTATTTTTTCTTGAACAAGAACATGCATTGTGGTATTGAACATAGTGCTACATGAGTGTAAGGGAATATCATACTCATTGTATTCCATACAAAATGATTATTTTCTAGTGGATTGTGTGGAATTAGATTATTTCCAAATCTTACCAAGTATATATATACTCTTTTCGAGTAGTTAAACTTATAAATTATTGTGTTCCTATAGATGTGTGCTTGTTTTATTTTTTGTGAAAGTGATAACTCTTTAATCAAAGATGAAGGTTTTTTAGAAAGAAGTAAACTTAAAAGAAAAATACATCAATAATTTACCCCCTCTCCCTCTCAGCGATACTTGATCTTGATTGGGAACTTAAAATTGGTATCATAGGTGAAGGTTACCTTCGTTTACTCTTTACTAAAGTTTTTAAGAGGAAGGTGTGATGTAAAATCTCGATTGTGTGAACAGTAAGGCGATTCCAGTCTTTGATGGTAAGAACTATCATGTCTAGAAATATAGAATGTTTCCTTATCTTATTTCTATTGGGTATGATGTTCTTGAAGACCCAACAAATGGATTTACTCCTATTTGTGATAATGTTTCTCTTATATTTATTGATAAGAAGAAAATTGAGAATGATGGAAGGTCCATGAATTCTTTACTCTCCTCACTTTTTGAATGTGTGATTTTAAGAGTGAAGGGTGTTTCCACTTCCAAAGGGATCTGGGATAAGCTGAAAAACATTTATGAAGGTCATACAAAAGTAAATAAAGAAAATTTACAAATTTGGCTGCTGAAGTATGAAGATCTAAAAATGGGTGAATATGAATTTATTAGTGACTTATTTACCAGGTTGAATGAAATTGTTAGCACTAATATATGTATTGGTGAAAAGTTATAATATTCTATAGTTATTGAAAACATATTAACAATTCTCCTTCACAAGTTTGATGTTAAAGTTTCCTCATTGTAAGATAGATATCTAGAAACATTATCTCTGGAATATTTTCATAGAATGAACATTACTTATGAAATGAGAAGGGAAAAAGTTAAGAAAGGAAAAAAAGTTGGTAGATAAATTTATTTCAAGGATTCTAATAAAAAAAAGTTTAAGAGGATTCTTGTTGAAGAAGAAGCTGGTGATTCTAATTCCGAAAATGAGGTATGTAAAAATTTTGAGGATTTTTTATCCTAGTTTTATGAGAATGTGAAAAGAGGTACTGAAAAATATAAGGGAAAAATTCACTTGAAATGTTTTGAATGTGAAGTTTTTGGGAACTTTATAGCCCATTTTACTCAAAGAAACAAATAAGAATATAGTTAGGGAGATGATATACAGAAGAGAAGATAATGAAAGAAACAGTGTGATAAGCATAAATATTATTCCCAAGGAAAAGATAGAAAATTATCTAAATCCAAAAGGATAATTTTCTTATCTAAAGATGATGAAGAAATATATAGTGAAGTTGAATATGATAAATATAAAAAGAAGGATGAGAATACTTTTATTATAATAGTTAACAATTAAGAGTTCAAAAGAAGTAGTTCTGAAGAAGAAAAAACTTAATTAGAATTTCATCTGATAGAATAATTGAAATCATGTTTGAGAAATACTGGGCGGTTTGAGAAATAAATAAGGAATATAAAAAATGAATACCCTTAAATAAACAATCAATAATGTTTTCCTGATGTGAAAGTCAAGATATTATAAGAGATTTATGATTTGAATAAATTTATTGATAAGGATAAGAATTGTAATGAAAATATTTAATGTAAAGTTGATAAAAAAAGAAAAAGAGTTAGAACTTGTCCAATTTTTTTTATAAAGGTGAATAGTTGGTTAAAAGTTTCAATAAATCTATCTTTGAAGTTGGTGGAAGCTCTAGAAAGGGTAAACCTAAGAATGATAAAAAATCACCTTTAAAGGTTGATAAGAAAGTTGAAATTGTTTTGGAAAAGAAGAAAGATTGGAAAGTTATATATGTGGCCAAGACCATCAAAGTGAACAAATCATAAGTTTCTAAATATTTTGTATCAAAAAAAGTTTCTATTACTTCTGGTTCTGATAAGGCTAAAAAGAAAATTGAGCTGATGAATAAGATTCCTATTTTTAGTAGAAAGTTAGTGTTCAACAAAGTGCTGATAAGAAAGTTGCTGAGAAACATGCTCACAACTTCAGTCAGTATGTAACTTTTAGAGGAAAATATTCATTCTATGAATACAATTGATATTGTGGTGGATTTGTAAACATGAAAAATATGTGTTGGTTTAATCAATAACATCACCAGAATTCCACAAACTTCAGAAGGAAATGTTTGAGGGGGAGTCAATCCTATCAATGGAAGTAGTCCTTGAAGGATATTTTGATGAAACCTGAGAAGGTTATTGTAAAAACTAAAAATAGTTTCCAACCTTTTAAAATTATATTTAAAAGGTTTGAAAAACTTAGACACCTTGGAAAATGATTTCTTATTTTTTTACTGTTATAAAAAAGATTTTTTAACAATTATCAGAAGCTGAAAGTTAAGAATGATAAAGGGAAAGAAAAATATATTATTGTAGAAACCACTCTCAAAGAAACAAACGAAACGACTTTGGATTCTGGATAGTGTTTTTTCTTATAATATTTTAGGATATTTAGAATCTATGAATAATTTGAAATATTTAAAACAAGGAATAATAACATTCGGCAATGATGAATATCTCATAATCAAAGATGTTGTATCAACCATCTTTGGGGAAGAAAAGTTAAAATATAAGAAATATTTGTTTGTTTATGGTATGAAACACAACTTGATAAGTGTTTCACAAATTTTTTATTAAGGAAACAAAGTTATTTTCATAAAATATGTGTTTTTTGTAAAGAGTGAGGAAGATGGAAAAATAGTTACAAGAGGCCAACATAAAAAAGGAAATTTTTTCTAGGTTGGTGAGGCTCAAAACTCTTGTTACTTGTGAATGGTGGAAGATAATTAGTTATGGAATAAAAGGACAAGAAAAATGTGCTATAGAAATATGTTCAAGTTATCAATGAGAGATAGTGTCCAGGGTATTCCTGATATATCAAGAAGAAGTTATTGGTGTTGCAAGATTTTTCAGAAGGGAAATATAACAATCTCTATTAATAATAAAGTTAAAATTTGTTCAAAACTACTCATGAAACTTACTCATTTTGATATCTATTTTCCAATGAGAAAAAAATATTCTAATAGAAATAGAAACTTAATCACTTTCATTGATGAATTTACTCACATTACTTTTAATATGTATATAAAACATAATTCAGATGATTTGAAATTTTTTAAAATTTTTAGGAGGAAAGATGAGAAGGAAAGTGAGTATTCAGTGAAGAAGTTGAGAATTGAAAATGGTGGTGAATAAAAAAATGAATAATTTTAAAGTTATCTTGTGAATAATGGAATTAAACATGAGTTCAATACACCATAAACTCCTAAAAAATTGTGCTGATGAAAGTAATGACATGTGTTTGGTGGAAATGGGTCGGACTATGTTACTTTAACATGGTCTTCCTCATTACTTTTTGAGAAAATCCATGAACACTATTGTGTATATTCAAAACCTTTGTTTCGTTATACTATGTTCAGATATGACTCCATATGAAATTCTTTATAGAAAAACTCCAAGTTTGAAACACTTTAGAGTTTTTGGGATTCCTTACATCATAAAGAACAAAGGTGGAAACCTTGTAAAGTTTAAGCAGAGTAGTGAAGATGAAATTTTTTCTCACTATGATTTGGATGGAAAAAGGATATACATGTTTTAAAAAAGTTTCATGAAGATTAGTTGAATCTATTGATGTGAAATTTATTGAAAAATCCTAGGTAGATAAACAATCTCATTTGATAAGGTAGATAAATAGGAATAAATAATATATGGTGACAATTCTGATAAGGATACTCATACTGGTAATTTTACTCAGGAAGAATAATCTGACACCACAATTTCAAGTGATAAGGAAGAATCTTGAAAATATCATTTCTAGCTAAGGAAGAAAGTGGAATCTCAAAAAATTATTGGTGATCAACATCAGTCACTTCAAACAAGAATAATATCAAGATTTATTACACATAATTCCGTGTATTCAAAAGTTTTGCCGAATGATGTGAATTAAGATTTTAAGCATCTAGAATGGATCTAGGAAATGAATGCAGAGCTTGATCGGATTGAAAATAATGATACATGGGAACTCATACCTAAACCAAATGAAAAAATGTTATTGGTATAAATTGGGTTTTTTGGAACAAGATTAATGAATATGGTGAAGTAATAAGTAATAAAGAAAGATTAGTGTGCAAAGGTTACTCATGAATTGAAGTCATTGACTCAAATGAGACTTTTTATCTGATAGAAAGGATAGAAATAATCAGAATCTTTATTTATATTTCTTAAAAAAGATACAATTTATTTTATATAGATGTGAAATTATCATTTTTGAATGATGATCATGATGATAAAGTTTACATTGAATAACCATGTGGATTTTTTGTTGGTAAGTATGAATGTTATGTGTGCAGGTTGAATAAATCCTTGTATGGGTTAAAAAAATATCCAAGGGCATGGTATTCCAAATTTCACACTTTCTTAAAGAAGGTGAATTTTATGAAATGAATAGTTGATGATAATATCTACATTAAAGAAAGTCATAATTTGTCCCTCATCATAATTGTTTATGTTGATGACATTATGTTTGTTGGGAATGATGAAAGGAATTGTGAATGATTTTATGAAGAGATGAGAAAATTGTTTGAGATTTCTTTGATGGGTGAAATAAAATAATTTCTTGGGTTACAAATCTCACAAAATAAGAAACATTTTTTTCTTTCATAAGAAAAGTATACTAAGGAACTTCTGAATAAGTTCATCCTGGAAAATTAAAAACATGTTTCCACACTGATTTCCATGGGAAACAAGTTGAATAAATATGGATAAGGTAAGTAAGTTGATCAGAAAGAGTTTCAAAAGTTTATAGAAACTTTGTTATATTTGAATGCCGCAAGACCCAATATTTTTTATGTTGTCAACTTATGTGAAATATTTCAGAGTTCTCCAAAAGAATCACATTTATTGGTTGGAAAATGAATTATTAGATATATCAAAGTCACATCAAATTTTGGAATCAGATATGATAGCTTAGAAAGTATTGATTTATTTGGGTATTCAGATGCTGATTGGAAATGAAATGTTGATGATAGAATATCTACATCTGTTGGAGTTTTCTTTCTGGAAAAAAGTTGTGTTAGTTGGTATAAAAAGAAATAGAATTTAAAAACTCCTAACTTGACTAAAGATGATATATTACTTCCAATCAAGCTGCTACCCAAATTATGTAGATGAATACTCAGATAGAAGATTTACTTATTGAAGTGAAGTTACCCTTTCTCTTGGGTTGTGATAATCAAAGTGAAATTAAACTTACCAGAAATCTGGTAAAATATTGTCATTAAAAACATATTGATATCAAATATCATTTCATCAAGGAGAATGTGGATAAGAAGAGTTAAAGATGGATTATGTTCCTACATCAGAACAAGTTGCTGACATTTTCAAAAAACCTTTACCGAAGAAACCTTTTCTAAATCTAGATTGAACATGGGTGTCCAACCTCTTTCTCATCAAGGTTGAGATATTAATTTTTCCCCTCTCCCATCTGGTGTTTAGATAGTGTATTCAAATGGGGAGAATTGTTTCATAAATCTATCCATAGATATATTCTAAACCTTTTAAGGAAGAATCTAAAAAGGGGGATTTGTAGGTAACCTATGAATCCAACATTGTAAAATTTTGAACTATTAAAATTGTTTGTTGGATTGGTTATAGAAAACTTTTGTTTATAGGAAAGTTCAAGAAGAAAAGAAGGAGGTGAATAAAATATGAGGACGTTTCACAAGTCACTACTTTTGGATAACTTGATTTTTCTGTTAATAATTATTCTTTTCTACAACGAGTTATCTCACATAGGATTTGAATTGTTGATAATTAATCCATAGTTTAATGTTACAAAGTTTAGTGATTTATGAATCTTAGTTGACAAAAAAATTCAAAGGGGTGTATTTTTGGGACCAAGTTGGATGAAAGATGTTTTTGAAAGTTGGAAGATGTTTGTTTTGGAAGTGTTGTCTTTTTTTTTTGTCAAAAAAGAAAAGAAACCAATTCACTTTGTAAAATTTGACAATCCGACTGACCATAGTATTTAGGATTTTGGACTCACAATGCTTAAGAAATTCCATCGAATTGGGAGAATAATTTCTGGAAGAAAAGGATCATCGACCTCACATTGGGTCTGGAATGAGGTTCTGATTGTAATGAGGAAGAGAATCAGTTTTTTCATGGATCCGATATAAATATGATGATTATTTTCTAATCATGGAGTTCTCATAAATCATAAGCTGTTTGAAAAACATTTTATGTAATCTTTATGAAAGAAAGAGGAGTGACTCCAATAATATAAAGGGCTGGAAATAAAGAAGTCTATGGAAGGATGGTAAGTTACAAAACCTTCCATTATAAGTCAGATGATCCTAAAGTTGATCTTAAACATATTAAAAGTCATGAGGAAGTCATAATATAAGAAGAATTTTTTGGAAGAATAAAAGTTCCTGATTCCAAAGATTCCCGGTCTCAACCCATTGGTGTGAGAACACTGGACATAGAAATGTTTGTTGGATGAGAAGGTTGATCAGAAAGTAAAGTTATGAAGATAATGGTTTTTAGTTAGACTAATAAGCCATGAGAAATAAATATTCAAATAAAGAAGTTTATGAGGATCATAATAATAGAAGGAAATAAGTTTCCTAACTTGAAGCTACTGGAATTGGTCCATAGGAAGTGGTGTGACACTGATTATCAATGTCATACTAACACTGATCACTAGATGCAATTCAGAGGTAGAATTGTTTTATAGAGGATTTTTTGGACCAATAAAAAGAATGAAATTTGGTCTTTTTGGGACCAATGAATACATAGAAGAAGAAAAGTCTAGTGTGACCAATATGAAGAATAAAATAAGAGATAAATCAAAAATGCATTCAACCATTTTTCATCAAGATAAATCGTTGATTTTTTTCAAGTGGGAACTTTGTTTTCCTTGAAAATTGGTTCATGAGAAAATAATAACTCTAATATGTTTTCCTTCGGGACATGAGATAAACTATCTTTTGTATTTTAACAATTGGGTCAATAGCCACCTGACTAGAAATGACACCAAACTATTAGAGTAAAGTAGAGATCAATCCATCAGACACAAGCTGACACTGATAAACATCATCAGATACAAGAACACAGCTACGAGAAAAAGAGGAAAAGAAGAATTATTTTAAGTATATAGAAAAACACTATAAATGGGGATATTGAATAAATGGGTTTTTATTGATTTTGAGAAGTGTTGTCAAAGCAGGTCTGAAAATTTTGTAGAATGGTTTGAATATATTCAAGTAATCATTATAATTGGAAGTCTTTAGTTCTAATGAATTTTCAAGTAGGTCAAGAAAATTGTAGTGATTGAATGCTTCAATCCTAATGAGAAAATCAGAATGAAGAATCAAAATTAGACCAAAGATCGAAAAGAATTTCTAAAGAAAGATGAAGTTGTGGGAAGATTCTAGATGATTTGAGAAGAGTTGAGAAGCATTGAAGAAGTCAAGATAAAACCAAAATTCAAGGATAATTTATGATTTGGGAAATTTGGATGTGTGGGTAATATTTTTAGAATCCCTCCCAAAACATTTTTGGGTTTCCTATAAATATAGGAAGTACTTTTTTACTTTCTAATATTTAATAATGGCACCTTTGAAGAGATAAGGCGGAGTGCTAAAAAATTATTGAGAGAATAAGTTTCCAAATTGTCCCTACCTAAGGAAATTTTCTAGACAGAAGAAGATAGGAGAAGAGAGAATATCATATTCATATGATCACAATATTGGGTTGAATCATCAGATTGGGAATTAGAATGGGATTTACAGACTCTAAAAGAATAAGTTCAGTATTGTTTCAATGGTATTCTTATAGATTTATTATCAGACTGAGAAATCAGATTGGGAAGACTGGACTGGAAAATTGGACCGAGTGTTATTACAAAGTCCATGAAGTTATTACCCACTACTGGGTAGTAAAGTGAATAATTGTTTGGAAAAACATATTTGTGAATGTTGATAAGGATACACAGTAACATGTTGGGAAACACTTGGTGAAAGTTTCTTAACTTGTTACAAAAAAATTATATTACATCATTTGTTCTAGAAAAATAATCACATGCACTTTTTTTTGAACATAGTGTGACACAAGTGTAAGAGAATATTCTATTAATTGTATTCTAGATAAAAATATTTTTTTCTAGTGGATTGTGTGGTATTAGATTGTTTCTAAACTATACTAAGGACGTAACTACTCTTACTGAGTAGTGAACCTTGTAAATTCTTATGTTCCTGTGGATGTGAGATTTTTTTAGAGAAATTGATAACTCTTTAACAAGTGATGAAGGCTGTTTCAGAAAGAAGTAAACTTAAAAGAAAAATATATCACTAATTCACCCCTCCCTCTCCCAGTGATACTTGATCTTTACTGGGCACTTACATTATACTCCATTGATATATCTATTGTCTAACATGTATTACTTTATTCATGTTATTCCATGTTTATTAACTTACTAGGCTTTATAGGTTACCCCTTTCTTATGTATGTCCTAAGATTATCCCATACAGTTTTAATCACAAAGGAATAATATATTCATATTAAGAATGTTTTAAATAATTTTGATGTTTTTACTATTTTAAGTTGTTATTTAATGTACCTAATTCCCAAATACACTAGGCTTATCAATATTTTATGCTGTATTATGAGTAATTTTATGTAATAAATCATGAATTAATATATAATAAAGAGAATGGTTGTCATATCCTAGCTAGTGTAACCTAAAACAAGCATAAAAAATAGGCTAACAAAGGGAAATATAGGGGTACTCATATTTGGAATAAACTAACCAAGAAAATTATAGTGTCACCTATCCTTTATTTCCATACACAAGATAATCTGGGGGCATCCATCTTTAAAATCACATACCCGATTGGACGATTGAGTCCATGAAAATTAACACTTTAGAAGGAATATTAAACTTAGTATTTAAAGGGGAATTTAATCTCAACATCTTATCGAATATTCTTCCATTTATATATGCATGCTTATAGTAATTTAATTTGGAATACTATTCGCTCCACCAAATAAATATTTTTAAACAATATTTATGTGTAACTCTTTACACAACCCCCAAGTTTGTGTTACTCACTCAAAATTAGAACTCATGTATATTCATACACATATGAATGTATCATATGCATACGGTACATGAAAATTTCATGTGAAGTCATAGAGTTATATGATATTGAAAATATCTACATGAGTAATACCAGAGTGACAAATAGCCAACCCCATTAACTAACATAGACAAGGCACAAATCGCTAGATAAGTTGGTAGTCTAACCCTAATTCCCCCTACCTGGGGATAAATTACTCTTGAGAGAATCCAATTCACCAAAAATCTAATATATAATATGTAAAAACTACATTCAACAAATAAATTCAAACTAATAAATTCAAATACAAACCAAGGTTAAGGAATATGGAAACCTAAATACATTATATATATATTCCTAGCATGTAATGTAAGGATCTATCTAGCACCAATTTAACAATTAAACTAAATCATAAAAAATATTCAAATTTCTTAAAAAATTTTCTAAACATGAATATCATAGGGAATAACCTTTTAAATAGATAAGGAATTCAAATATTTAAACACGAGATAAGAATTTATGAATAATTCATAAATAAAATATAACTATAAACATGTATAATTCATCTTTAACAATATGTACATTCCATTATTCTGAATATTATCATTTTATATTTATTCCTATATAAACTCTTTCATATTTATCATTAAATAGAATTTCCATTTTAAATATGTTATATTATATTAATTATAAACAATTTATAATTCAATTTCTATTAGGTAAACATTTTACATAATCTAAACATTATATATTTAATCATTATTTAAACCTTGATCATATCAATCTTCACTTTTTTTTTGATTTGGAATAAATAATATTCAAATAAGTCCCCCTTATATTTCGAAAAATTCAAAATAACTAATTATGAAAAATCAATAATTTAAATATAATTATATTATATTTTAGCCTTATTTCATAATTTATAACCCATTATAAATTATTAATTTTATTTCTAAAAAAACAATTTTATTTCTAAAAAACACTTTTATTTCTAGATCACAAGTTATTTCATATAATTTGGTTAAAAGTTATTTCAAATATTAACATTTAATATTTCTGAATTGTAACATCCCGGTTCCAGGTGTCACCTAAAGGTGCCCCAACCCAGTTGTTCACATGACCTCAAACACATTTCCCCAAATGCCATAGGCTGCTGACTAATATCGAGGGCCACATTGTGATAATGAGGAAACTATGCCCTCATTAGCATAGTGTACACAACTAAAAGCAAATAATAAACAGTAACAAAAGCAGTAATACCATACAATAAAAGTAAATAGCGGAAGACTGATTGTAATACAACAATTGGAGCATATATAAATGATAAATTTCACATGTGTCTAGGAAAGCTTCCAAACAAGTCACAATGCTACAAATACAATACTAAAATGAAATTTAAAAAAAACTGTAAACTCCAACAACATCGCAAGCCTCAGCTTTGTCTCATACTCTCAATCTCCAACAACAATCAAGTTCTTGATGAAGAAAGGTGCTTTCCCTTATCCATACCTACAACCATATAATCTATTTGGGTCCAAAAGCATAACCCAAATAGGGTGTGAGACTAATCCCAGTAGGAAACCACCAAAAGATCTCTACCTAACTATTAGTGAATATATATATAGCAGGTAATATGAAAATGAAGCTATAAACTAGGAAATACTCAAAAGTAAACAATCCTATAGTTTCAAATTACCTTCATTTACATTTATTAATTATTCAATCAATTGAATAATGTATCCTTGGTATCTAGCCTAAGCTCTGTATCCCCCTGTATAATAGTAACAATAGACATATCAGAAAACCATATAACAAACAAGTAAGACTGAGTCCAAGCTTGTGATTTGACTTGACAAACTCGTCACAATCATTCAATCATTTAATAATGACCTTATGGAAAGTTCTCATAGTCTAATCCCCCTAGTCTAACATATCATGAATTCAATAAATAATGACCCTATGGAAAATATCACACAGTCTAACCCCTTTGGTCCCACATAACACTAATAATTTACAACCGACCACCTGAGCAGATCTCACATTCAATACCCCCTTGGTCTTCATAACAACAATAAACTATAATGATCACCTGGTAGCTCTCACAGTAAATTCCCTAGGGTCTAACATTCATTTAATAACAACCCTCTGGGTAGCTCTCATTGTCTAACCCCTTTGGTCTATGACCACTCGACAACTCTCACAATCAATACCTTTGGGTCAACATAACAATAATTCATACATAAATGACCCCACTTCAGGAAGATATCACAATCAAATTCCCCTTGGTCAAACTTTCACAATGCGAGTAACATGCATGTCATATAATCAGTAACTCCATTCTAACAAAAAAAGTCATGTAAAACAAGGAAAGCTTATAGGAATCCTAGAACAAATGTCCAATAACAATCAAACAAGGGAACACACCCATAGAGTGTCCCATAACAAGGTATATAACCTTAAGCACAAGCAATAACCCTTTCTTAATCAAAAAAACCATAGCAAGTATTAAATAGGGTTAAATTCCAAAACACATAATACCCTAAACATGGGTATTCGACACTTTAAGCATATATAATCCAAATACAAAAAAATAAAGGCACAAACCACCTACCTTGATGTCGTACAATCAACACTCTTGAACGCCGTCCCTTGAATCGGCCTAGAACAGCATAGATCTATGAAAAGGGTAAAAATCACCATCCTTGAAATACTCACGATAGAGGAGGAATTAGGAAGAAATGATCTAGGGAAAGAGAGAACTCACCGGTGGGATTCCAACACACCCAGTGGAATCTCAATCGGAGCTTGGATAGAAAATAGGTAGGGGTTTGAAGTTTTCGACCATCTCGTTGCTCTGCTATATGAAACATGGTAAGAGGAAGATGTTTCTGGATGTGAGACGTAACCCCGCACCGATATATCAAATAAAAGGAAAAGTAAATAGTGTGTTCATTTAATGTACACACTGTGTACTAGGCTCAACCAACCCCTACTTTAGGCGGTCTACCAGGTCACCTACATGGCCATGTACACTACAATTACATGGCTAGTACGAGGATGTATGCGGTACCCTGATATGCGGTGTGTACTCATAAGTCTTGGGCATGTACTTAGAAAATTCACATTTCTTCCTTTTTTCCTAAAAAACAACCCGAAATAAAGATCCATACCTAAAAATGAAGATTTAGGTTCTTACAAACTTCCCCCCTTAAAGAAATTCATCTTCAAATTTCCCTTCCAAGGGTGGTAAAGAAGAAACTTCAGACAAATCTAGCCACTAGAATCGTGTGTTTGCCTCTCTCTCCCAAGTCTCATCCTGTACTCACCCATGCTACCATAACACCTGTACCGAAGGAACAGACTGGCCAAAGAGAACCTTCATGTTGCGATCCACAATCTGAATAGGGTGCGCCTCGAAGGATGCATCCACCTCCAACTCAACCTCCTCATGTTGAAAAATGTGAGATGGATCTGAAAAGTAACACTGTAACTGAGAAACATGAAAGATGTCATGAATAGCCCTGTACCTCTGAGATAACTGCAACCGATAGGCAACCAGACCGACTCTCTCTAACACCTCAAATAGCCTGACATATATCAGTGAAATATTTTCCTATCTCCTTATCCTCTTGTGTCCCAACCTCGGTGTGACACATAAGAAAACTTGATCTCTGACCTCGAACTCTAGAGTTCATCTCCATCGATCAACATAAGATATCTACCGAGACTGGGTAGTATCCATCCACTTCCGAATAAAATCTACTTGCTCAATGGTCTCTTAGAAAAGACAAGGTCCCAGCATAGATACCTCTCATACCTCTATCCAATATAGGGGTGATAGGAAAGACCTACCATACAAAGCCTCATAAGGGTCTATCTGAATAATTTCCTAAAAACTATTATTATAGGAAAAATCCACTAGGGGTATGCGTCTCTCCCAAGAGCCCCCAAAATCTAGGATGCATGCTCATAGCATGTCCTCCAAAACCTGAATTGTGTGCTTGGATTGGCCATCTGTTTGGGAATTATAAGTTGTACTCAGAAGTACTTGTATACCCAAAGCTCTATGTAGTCCCTACTAGATAAGAGAAGTAAACTGGGAATCCATGTATGAAATAATATAGCAAGTAACCCCATGAAAACGTGCAATATCTCGGATGTAAAACCTTCCAAGATCATCAACACTGAACGTTTCCTTGATCAAAAATAAAATTTCAACCTTCATGAATGTGTCAATAACAACCCAAACCACATCATTCCCTTAAGGAGACCTTGGTAAAACCATCACAAAATACATCATGAAATCATTCCAATTCCACTCAGGAATGAGTAACTACTGTAAAAGCCATGCTAGACGTTGATGATCCGCCTTCGCCTACTAACAGGTGTAATAACTCACAACAAAACCAGCAACATCCCTCTTCCTTCTTGGCCACCAATATTGACAGTGTAGATCTCTATACATCTTGGTGACACGAGGATGAACTTTCCATGCTGAGGCTTGAAAATATTGCAAAACCTCCTCACGTATGTCTGCTGACACCCATATGTGCCCATGAAAATGAAAAACCTTGTCCTCACCTATGGTCCACTGAGGAGTAGGTTCCTCTCCTGACACAATCTCCCTTAGGACTAAGCCTTCTAAATCTGATAGCTGCCTCATTCACACTTGATCGAGTAGAGTAGAGGTAACGAATATATAAAAAATAAATGTCTGTCCCTGTTTTTCGTGCACCTCCAAATGTATCTTAGAGAATAGATCCATAAGCCTCCACTCACTAATGGACTCCTGAACTTCCTGTATCTGAGTCCTCCTGCTCAACGCATCAGCCACTGTATTGCCTTTCCTAGGTGTGTAAGCAAGCTCAAATTCAAAAGACTAAAGGTACTCAACCCACCTTCGCTATCTCAAATTTAAATCACGCTGAGTAAATATATACTTGACACTTTTTCATTCAATGTATACCAAAAAATGATCTCCAAAAGATAATGACTCCAATAGTGTAAAAAATTAACAACTGCAGCCAATTGGAGATCATGCGTCGGGTAATTCCTCTCATGTGGAATCAACTGCTGAGACCCATATGAAATGAATACTTCCTCCTGCATAATCACTGCTCCCAACCTGATACCTAATTCATCGCAATAAATGGTGTAACTCTTTCCCAACTCTAGAAAAATCAATATTGGTGCTGAATTCAATCTCCCTTTCAACTCCTGAAAGGCTGAATCGTAGGAATATGTCCACAAGTACTTTTCACCCTTCTTAGTTAGGCCCATCAGTGGAACTTCTTAGAATGAAAAGTACTGTATAAAGCTCATGTAGTAACCAGACAACCCCAAAAAACTCCATACCTCAATGAAGTTCTTCGGTTGCTCCCAGGAAACTACCACTCTCACTTTCTCTGGGTCTACAGATTCTTCTATCTCTAAGATGACATGAACTAGGAAGTGAATCTGGTCCATCCAAAAGTGGCACTTTGAGATCTTAGAATATAAATAATTCTATCTCAGTGTACTCAATATGATCTCAATAAGGGTGACATGGTCATGTCGAGTGTGAGAGTACACCAAGATATCGTCCACGAAGACTACTATAACAAAATACAAATAAGTATGGAACACTCAGTTCATCAGTGCCATGAAAACTATTGGTGAATTCATGAGACTGAATGACATAACCAAATAATCGTATAGACCATACCTACTCCAAAAGGCTATAAGAGGAAATCTGATGGTCTAACACACAATTGATCATAACCGAATCTCAAGTCAATTTTCGAGAACACTTGGGCTCCTTGAAGCTGATCAAAGAGATCATAAATCCTCAAAAAAGGATATCGGTTCTTAACCATCAACTGGTTTATCTTCCGATAATCCACACAAAGTCTGAGGGTACCGTCCAACTTCTTTGTAAAAATGATAGGAGAACCCCAAGGAGAAGTACTAGGTCAGATGAAACCCCTTTCCTAAAACTTCTTTAATTGCTTCTTGATCTCCTGTAACTCTAGTGTAGCCATCCTATAAAGAAGAATGGACACCAATACCACTCCTAGAACTATCTCAATAGAGAAATACACCTCTCTCTGAGGGTAAACCTAAAATATAGTCTGGAAAGACATCTTTGAAATGATCCACCACTGGAGGAAAATCTATCTGTGAAGTCTCCTCGTCATCCAGATATAAATTGTCAATATGGGCTATAAATCCTCCCAACCCATGATGCTCGGGTCTAGATCTACTCTCCTGGAAATCCCATTCACCCTTATGTAGAAAATACCCACCCTCTGGTGATGTGAAACTCACCCTATGATGGTAGCAGTCAATAAAGGCATGGAAAGAGACCAACCAGTCCATTCCGAGAATGAAATCGAAGCCTATCATCTCTAAGACATAAAGGTCCCATAAGAAGTGACACCCACCAACCTCAAGAGGGAACTCTTTGAAATGACATACACTAGTCGTCCTAATCCCAAACAGAGTTTCTAGCATCACAACATCCTCAGAAGTAATGATACAGAGCCCAAGGCTCTCTAAAATGATAATAGATATAATAAAATATGGGAAACCCCTAATCAAAAAGAGAAAAAATCTAAAACTGAGGTAATTGGATTCGTACCTCTAACTGTAGAGGGTCCAAGATCTTGCTCCTACTTGGTCTACTCCACTAAAAAATTATGACCTATACCGCAGCCCTATGACCCTACCTGACTACCCTGAGATGATCCACCCTACTGTTGCTGAAAAACTATAGCCTAACTACCATGACCACGACCACCTCCTCAGCCTGAATGGACTAAAAAACTCTAGTTCCCTAACTGATGAGAAATTGGTGGTCTTGCTCCTAAATGTGGAGTCATAAAAAAACCCCTATCACTCACTATTGGTGAGAACATCCAGAAAAAATGCATAAGATGACCCATATAGCCTCATGATCGGCACTCTATTAGGTCCTTTGGGAAATGTGGTATCGTATTCCCAATCTCCCCACACTGGTAGCATACCACCTGGATACCTAAAGAAACATCGCGTGAATGCTCCGTGTGGAACTTTCTGCTATCTGTCAAAGGAGTACTAGTCCTGGATACTGAACCGCCCTGGTTCACATCTCCCAACTCCCTCAGATTTTGCTCAATAATTAGTGCCTAATTTACTATAGCAGTCACTGATGTTACCCTAAAAACATTCACTTGTGATCGAATGTCATACATAATACCATCCTCAAATCACCTAGCCAAGAATAACTCGTCACCTACTAAAACAGGTGCAAAGAGCTAAAGCTATGTAAAGTGATACGAATAATCCATCACTGAAAGAGTTCCCTGCTCCAAATGCATGAACTTTCGGGTTAGATCGTCCCTGAATGTCTCGAGATAGAAGTAATCATCGAAGGTACTATGAAAATACTCCAAATATATATCCTGATAACGTCCTACCTGTGATATTACATCCCACCATATCTTGGAGGAATCACGTAGCATGTACATCGTGAGATTCACCCTCCTCTCTAGAGGTGTCTCTAGATGCTCAAGGATAAAAATCATGGCCTTCAACCAAGAATCTGCAGCCTGTGGTCCTCCATACCCTGAAAAAGTGTGAGGATACTGTTACTGGAACACCCTCATAAACACTTACATAGTCAGGGAAGGATACGGTGCTCCATGAAATGTCTGTAACATCCTAAAAAATCCTTCACTAAACTGTGCATCATCACCTATGTCCGGTATAATAGCTGGTGCTAAGATTGACATGATGGGAGGATTTTATGGTAGTCCTTGATATACCATTTCTCGTGTTTGGTCATCACCTTGCACCTGGCATACAACCGAAGGACATATTGGCGGCATGAATCTGCAAGGTCAAGTACACACCATAGTTCAAGATTATAAATGACAACAACTTAGAAGTGAAATAAAGGAAAAGGAGAAGAAAGCATTCAAGTTGTACAAAACAGGGTTACACAGTGTGTAGGAACTCTACACAATGTGTTCCTTTTAAGACTTAACATGGGTGTGTAAATCTACCCAACATGGTCGCGTAATACACCTACACACGACATGTTCCTCTTGAGATACGATGTGCACTTGAATTTCACATCCAACTCAAATACTTCTACGTGGCTCGAACTACACGGTTTTTCTGGGTAACACTACACGACGTGTTCACCCTAGACACGACGTGTACTAGTTTTGTTCTATTCACCTGTGTTATTAGTCACATGCCTGGATACACAGTTGATCACCCCAAGGCGTGTACAAGATAGACACGACATGTACCATCCAAATTTCATCCACCAGTGTCATTATTCACACATCCTGATACACGGTCTCTATAACATGACGATTATTTACAGTACACGACATGTTCTACCAAACATTTATCAACCTCGTGTCTCTACTCACATAGTCAGTCACATGGTAAAAGACTACACAATATGTACATATGGTGCACAACAGGTACTTAATAAAATTTATTTCCTTTGGAACAGAAGAACACATGGCATGTGTTTATAAAAACACACGCCGTGTTGTCTGGGTTTCCGGATAGTAGGCCTGTGAAACTTCTCCAAAACCCTTAAAAACTTTAAAAATTTGTCCAAGGCATGAAAACTTCTGACCCATGGGAGACCATACTCCCTTTTAATCAAAGTTTGGCATCCTTCTTCACATTATAACTTAAAAAAATTGAATTAAAGTTCAAACATAATCCACCAAATTAAAATCCAAGAGGGACCATAATACCTCAGGGAACAAAGTTTGGTATCCATCCAAATAAAACTTTACATATTACAATACCCTATCAAAATATCAGGTATTATATCATAGTATCTGTCACAAAAAACATGCATATCTAGCACAATATCTATCACAACATAATGCAATCAGTAATTCATCCTAAATGGCATGATAAGAATGCATGACATGTGATCTCTAGCAAGTGCCTATATTATGCATGTGATGAAATACCCTTATCTCATTGGGTTTAAACATAAATAGAACCAAAATAATATAAATCATAACAACACAAAACAAGTGAATCACCCAATGGTGAGATCAAATCAGCTGTAACAATTGAAGAACCAGAAAAATTGCAATATTCGAGATAAATTTGGATTTTCCCTGTACATGGGTTGGATACTACCAGGAAAAACTTATTACCAACTATCTATTCCTTCCTATCCCAATCTATATGATCCAAATAGTAGTACAAATCAGAAATGAAAATCCTATGATACCACTTTGAAACGTCCTGGTTTCAAGTTCCACCCAAAGGTGTGCCGAACCTAGTTGGTCACATGTCCTCAAGAACATTTACCTAAACACTAGAGGCTACCGACTAGCTGTGAGAGCCACTATGTGATAATGGGGAAACTATGCCCTCATTGGCACAGTGTAGACAATATAAAGAAAATAATAAATAGTAGCAGAAGCAGTAATACCATACAAAAAAAGTAAATAGCAAAAGACTGATAGTAATATAACAACTGAAGCATATAAAAATGATGCATATCACATGCGTCTAGGAAAGCATAAAAACAAGTCACAATGATGGAAATACAATACTAAAACCAAAGTATAGAAAAATATTAAACTCCAACTGCATCACAATCCTCATATTGGTCCCATGCTCTCAAGCTCCAACAACAATCAAGTACCTAATGAAGAAGGGTGCTTTCCCTTATCCATACCTACAACCATATAATTTGTTTGGCCCTAAAAAAAAGACCCAAATAGGGTGTGAGATGAATCCTAGTAGGAAACCACAAAAAGATATGTGCCTAATTATCAGTGAATATATATATATAGTAGGTAATATGAAAATGAAGTAATAAACTAAGAAGTACGCAAAATTAAACAATCCTATAGTTTCAAATTACATTCATTTACATTTACTAATTATTCAATCCATTGAATAATGTAACCTTAGGATATAGCCTAAGATCTATATCCCCTTGTATAATAGTAAAAACAGACGTCTCAGAAGACCATCTAACAAACAAGTAAGACCAATTCCAAGCTTGTCCTTTGGATTGGTAGACTCATCACAATCATTCAATCATTCAAAAATTACCCTATAGAAAGTTATCGCAGTCTAACCCTCCTGGTCCAACATATCATCAATTCAATAAATAATGATCCTTGGGTAAATATCACATATTTAACCCCTTTGGTCCCATATAACACTAATCATTTATAACTGACCACCTGGGCAGCTCTCACGGTCAATAACCCTTGGTATGCATAACAACAATAAACTATAATGACCACCTAACAGCTCTCACAACCAATTCCCTAGGGTCCAAAATTCATTTAATAATGACCCTCTAGGTAGCTCTCATAGTCTAACCCCTCTAGTATATGACCACCCAATAGCTCTCACAATCAATACCTCTAAGTCAACACAACAATAATTCATACATAAATGACCCTACTTCAGGAAGCTCTCATAGTAAAATTCCCCTTGGTCAAACTTTCACAATGAGAATCACATGCATCTCATATAATCAACAACTCCATCATTACAAAACAAGGCATGTAAAACAAGGAAATATTATAGGCATCCTAGAACAAATGGCCAATAATAATCAAACAAGGGAATGTACCCATACGGTGTCCCATAACAAGGTATCTAACCTTACACATAAGAAATAACCCTTTCTCAATCAAACAAAACATAGAAGGTATTAAAAAGGGTTAAATTCCAAAACAAAAAATACACTAAACATGGGTATTAGGAACTTTAAGAATATATAATCCAAATAAGAACAATGAAAGGAACAAACCACCTACCTTGATGTCATACGATCAACACTCTTGAACATCGACCACTAAATTGGCCTAGAATGATGTAGATATATGAAAAGGGTAAAAATGATCATCCTTGAAATACTCAGGAGAGAGTAGGAATTAAGAATAAAGGCTCTAGGGAAATAGATAACTCACCGGTGCGATTAAAATTCACCTGATGTCATCTTAATCGGAGATCGAATGGAGAATCGGTAGGGGTTTGAAGTTTGTGACAGTCTTGTTTCTCTCCTGTATGAAACACGGGAAGAAGAAGACAGTTCTAGATGTAAGACGTGACCCCACACCAATATATCAAATAAAAAGAAAAGTACACGGTGTGTTGATTTAATGTACACGCTGTGTACTAGCCTCAATCGACCACCACTTTAGGTGGTCTTCCAGGTCACCTACACAACTATGTACTCGACCATTATATGGCCAGTACGCAGTTGTATACGGTACCCAGGTACACAACGTGTACTCATAAGTACACGGTGTGTACTTATAAAATTACCATTTATTCCTTTTTTCTCAAAAACAATCTGAAATAAAGATCCATACATGAAAATTATGATCCACGTCCTTACATGAATACAATATTTCATACAAATTTATTTAATTATAAAAAAATTTATAATTGATTAATCTATAAACATTTTATAAATTAAAATATCCCAAAATAAATTTTATAATGATTTATAAAAATTTAGTAAACTATCTAAATCATTTTAAATGTTAATTTTTTTTAGAAAATTTTAAACAATTTTTATTAACCTTACACATAAGTATATTCCTACTTAATGGTAAATCCTTTTACCCTTACATTGTCATTCTAGAATTCCTTATGTAAAGGTAAGTCACTAGTTACCTTTATGGAGATTAAATGTAACATGTTTCATAAATGTAATATGAATATTACCTTTTCACAACTCATTCTACATAAGGGTACTAAATAGATTACATTTATGTGAATGATTTTCATAAGGGTAGGTCTCGATTTACCTTTACATGGCCCCTCAGTATAGTTGCGTAGGGGAACTACCATGAAGCAAACCATTTTTTTAATGGTAAGAAATGGGTTACCCTTATAAAAACCTTCTACATAAGGCTATGACCTTTAATTAAACTTCATTGCATAAGGGTAAAATGCAACCAATTACCTATATATAACCCTTTAAAAACACAACTACCTTTATGCATCCCTTACTTAATGTAAAGGTAAGTTGTGAAAATCCATATATAGACTGATCTATATAAGAGTAAGGTGATTTAACCTTTATGAAAACCATTCTCTATAAAGTTAATCCCTTGGTTACCGTTATTCACCTCAGTTGCATAAGGGCAAGGTATTGATTACTGTTACACAACCTAGTTATGTAAGGATAAACCCTTTATGGAACCTAATTTCCAAAAAGTCAAGAGTTACTCTATTTTTTTGATTTATTCTTAATTTCATGATTGATATCATAAAACTAAACATAGATCCCTCTAATACCATTGATGGGTTTTAAATGAGCCTGATAACATTTATAAAAAACAATATAAGTGATTAAAAAACCCTCATTCAAGGATCTTCATGTAAGATAATGTGAAATTCATAAAATAATGAAATGATAAAATTCTATATAGGCATAACTTACACCAAATAATCCATTGCATCATCTTCAAACTCCATCTCATGGGTTTGCGATAGATCACCTTAGTGGTAAAAAAAAGTATCCCACCTCTGTAGGTATCCATGATCTGATACAAATCACTCAAAGTTCAAGTGGGATCCACCAACCTCTATGACGTGCAAGTGTCTCATAGTGAAAAAGTGGAAGATGAAAGTGAGATATGAATATCTGGTATTTTCATCCAAGTTCCATGAAATACACCCACTACCATCAAATGTAAATGATATAAATAATCACATAAGGAAACTCCTTTGGGTGTTGTTTCATTTATTTATGCATTATAATTCATGAATAAATTCTATGACCATCTTCATGAATCTAATGCATTAATGAACTACCATATGTTACATCTCATTTAACTATTTGTGTTAATGATAGCTTAGGTGGATAGTGGTTTGGGTGTCAAGCACACATAAAATAATATACCCAATGAATACAGGTCATAATTTTCATTCAATAAGATATACAACTCATAAATATATCATATATAAATTTGGATTTAGGGTATATCTCCTTCAACTTATTTAACAGATACATATCACCACATTATTTTATAATAAATATAATATATACTTTATTCATTAAATGTTGTGAATAAATAATTATTATCTTTTAATTCACATATTTATTATTTATAATAACTCATGATTAAAACATGGAGATCAACCAATCTTGAATCATTATTAAACCAAAAAAAAGAATAATATTTATTCTAACTTGTTAAATTCAAATAGAATTTAACTAAGATTCTGGATATACTTAGTGTGTGACCCTCTAGGCCTCTATTTCAACAGAATTAGGTCTAACCATCTAAAGTAAAAGGATATCATCTACCAATGTTCCAAGACTTCCATAGAGAAATAAGTTAATTTCCTAATGATATACAACCTCATAATAATGCTAACTGATTAATATAATCCCTTCATCATGATATATCTAATCAAGTAGGTTTAATACAAGTGACATTAACTTATGTGATTGATAATTATTTATTTGACTATCTATAATTGAACCCACCCATAGAACACCTTGGATATAGATTTATTTAGGATTTTATATTACCATAAAAGGGCTTGAGGAATCTATTTCCATTAAATAATATAATAGACAAATCCTTTCTCTCATTATTCATTAATCCAATATCACCCGTGATGTACCCAAAATTTCTTTCTTCCCCACAAACATATGTTGGAGAAATTTTCATCAATACATAAAATTATGTGACTAATTATTTCCATTAATGATAATATTTAAATTCTAAGTACCAATACACACATACATAGATAGGAATGACCAATGACACATATAAATATTAATTTCCTACTGGTGGGTCATGTCCTCATAATCAGTTGCACTAGAAATTACTAGGGGAATACACCATGTGAAAATGACTCAAATTCCTTTGAGTATCCACCCCTGATAGCCTATAATATTTTAATCTTATAAAATAACATCACCCATATATAGAATATATATTTAAGGATAGTATTGTGTGAATATCTAATTCCCCATCATAGTTGGAAATTGCTATGAAATTTCAGTACCGCAGTTACTCTTATGACATTATCACATACAATGTCACATAGAAGAATAATCATTATTCTCTTGATTCTATTGAGATAAGGTTTTGGTCAAGTGATCCACCACATTCTCTTGTATGGAAACACTACTCATCATGACATCACCCCATTGAGGAAAATCCTCCAGAGGTGATACTTCTGGATCATATGGTTTTTTTTGGTGTGACCTTGGATCCTTTAGGAGAGCCACCACTATATTATTATCATAATATAATGTCATAGGGTCCTTACTTCAAGGCACTATATAAATATCTTGAAAAAATATTCCTATACCAATAGATTTTCTAGATGTATCAAAAGCTTCTATATACTTTAACTCCATCGTAAAATCAATGATAATTGAATTCTTTAAACACTTTTAGCCGATAACTCCTCTATTGAGACTGGATACATATATTGATTGTGAATTTATGTCATTCTAATCTATCTGAAATATAGTTTTTATATAACCTATAATGACTAGCTTCTCATCTCCTCAAAATACTAAGAACATATTTTTAGTTCACCTCATATACTTGAGGATATCCTTAGTAATAGACTAATGTTGTTCACTCGGATCAGCTTGATATATACCTACCATACTTATGTAATATGCGACATCAAGCCTAGTATATAATGTGACATTATTGTTTTATCTTATCATATAAGTGTATAATATCTTACTCATTCTTTCTCTTTCCTATTATATTTTAGGAAACATTTTCTTAGAAAGATGTATACCATGTGACATTGGAACCAATCCCATATTAGATCATTCTATACTAATTTTGATTAGTATCTGATCAATGTACATACTTTGACTTAATCCAAGCTTCCTCTTAGATCAATCAAGAATTATCTTGATAATAAGGATGAATACTACTTCACACAAGTCTTTCATGAAGAATCACTTGTTCAAAAAGTCCTTTACATACTTTTAAACTGGCATACCATTTCCAATAAGTAATATTTCATTGATATATCTTATTAGGATAACAGCCTTACTATTACTAAACCAATTATAAACACATGGATGACATTAATTCTTAATGAAACCAAATTATTTTATTATTTAATTGAATTGAATGTTCCATGACCTATATTCTTGATTTAATCCATAAATGCATCTCTTTAACTTCAATACCATTTTGTAATTACCTAATTTACAAACCCTTTTGGTTAGGTTATATAAGTATCTTGCTAAAGGTTTCCATTGAGGAATATTATTGTGAAATGCATCCATAAAATTTCAGTCATGGAAAACTACAAGAGTTAGTATATTTTTTTTTGTATTTAAAAAAGGAAATTAATGTAAAGGTTTCATTGTAGTCAATACCTTGATGTTTTTTAAACCCTTTATCTACTATTCATGCTTTATAAGTATTTAATTTACCTTCCATGCCCATTTTTATCTTGAATACCCATTTCCATCCAATGGGATTTACATCGATCGATGGATCGACTAGAACCCAAACAAGGTTCCAATATGTAGAATCTATATTAGAATAAATTACTCCTTATTGTCATCAAACTTCCCTTATAGAAAATATGTTCATTAATTTCCAACAATAATGAGACACCATCCTTGTGACTAGAAAACCATATCGTTTTGGTTCTCAAACATCTCTAGTTCTTCTATATAATAATTATTTTTCAGGAACAATATATTCCACGCGGACCTATAGAATATATTCTTGTACAAATCATGTATATATTGAGAATCAATATCATCAAAATCATTTTTTATCCCAATATACTTCTTGAGGATGCGCTCCCTCTAAAAAAAATGTCTTGTCATGTGATGGTCACCTTATTTTTAAGGGTTTATATAGATAGTATCCCATTTTTTCCTTGGAATACTCTATAAGATACAATTAATGAATTAGGGTGATAGTTTTTTTGCCTGAGTGGGCCTTAATAAATAGTTTAAATCCCCATGTATGAGTATGTGATAGAAAAAATTCTTTCCGCACATTAATTCATATGGAATTTTGGTTACTCCGTTAGTTGGAACTCAATTTAGAATATATGATACAACATGTAAGGTATATCCCCAATAGGATATTTCATGATCTTCATGACTTATAATTGACCTTACCATGTCCAAAAAATTATTATTCCTCCTTTCACTAACATGATTCCACTATGGTGTATAAGGTATAGTGGGTTGAGTTAGAATCCCAAACACATGAATAAAGTTGGTAAACTCTTGGTTAATATATTCACCACCTCGATTATAATAAGCTTATTTATTTTCTTTCCAAGGTGATTCTCTAATCAATTCTTGAAATTTTTGATTTTATCAAAGGAATTATACTTATAACTCATCAAGTAAATATAGAAATATCTAATAAAGTCATCATTAAATTTTATGAAATATGAACACCCACCTCCAAATACTACTAGAAAGGGACCACACACATTAGTGTGTACCAATTATAGAATATCTTTGGTTCTTTTACCCTATTAACCAAATGGTTTTTTGGTCATTTTCCCTTTCAAATAAGCATGAAATATTTCAAGTGGTTTTATCTTTAAATAGTATAAATAACCATCTTGATATAGTTTTTTTAGATGCTTCTCTTTTACCTGACCAAAATGGTGATGCTACAACTGGGTGTTAAATGAGTTGTGTGAACTTGATATGTTATCAAATTCCAATACATATTTCTTGTAATTTAATATATAAAACCATTATTTAAATTCACCATACCATAACATATTATTTCTTGGTATAAGAAATAACTCTCATTTAAAAACATGAAATAAAACCATATATATCTAAAAAGGATAAAACAATTATGTTCTTGGAAACAATTAGTACACAATAGAAATATTTGAAAACCAAAATAATAAATTTTTAGAAATAAAAGGTGGTTATATCCTATATCCAAATAAGTAAGTCATGCTCTATTGGCTATGTGAAGATCCACCACTCATTTATAAATATTCTAGAATCTACACGGTTCCTTTATTTGGATACAAATGTGATCACCACAATATATATCCATTACTCAATGTGTAGATATATAAATATCACACTCAGTAATGAACACATATTAATCTTTTGCATTTTTCTTCAACTGGGTGCAGTTCTTCTTCCAGTGGTCCAAATTTTCACATGAAAAACATACCATGTTTTTCTTATTTTCTTACCATTAGATCTTATTCTTCTTCAAAGGGTGGTTCTTAGGATCCTTATACATGTAATGAGTCTTGGGGACTATTTCCTTGTTCTTAATTTTCTTATTCCTTATAAGTATCACATATATTTCCTTCCCTATGTACTTGTGAACTTGGAAAATAAAAGTGAGAAGTTCCAAAATAGTCTTATCGCTATTTCTCTTATTATAATTCACAATTAAATAGAATAATCTCTCAAGTAGTGAGGGTGGAATGAGATCTATGAAAATATCATAAGGTATATTAAGTTACAAGTTGTTCAAATACACTATATATCTAATCACCTTTACTACATGAGGCCCATTAAGCATTTACTCTCCAAGGTTTCATGTGAATAATGCATTGGAGTTATCATTTTTCTATTTTACCTCTATATATTTATAAATTTAAAGAAGGTAAGACATGGTGACATATGAATCCATATCCCCATATTGTATTAAAATCTCACTAGAGATGGATGAAAACATGAAACATTGGGCATCAATGCTATCATAAATGCGTTTTAGTTAAAAAGATACTTATTCCTCACTAGACACCTTATGTATTGAGTAAGGATGTGGGGTGTCCAACATGCATAATTTCCATTCATATAGATTTAAATTTCTACAATTATGAGAGAAAATATATTGTTACTTTTTTAGAATTAAAAAATTAGATAATAAATTTTAAATTTATCAACCTCGCACTATTTTCCAAAGTCCAATATCCCCCACCATTCATTTCATAATATCTGGTCACATGTATATTCTAGTTTCAAGTATATATATATATATCCCTTTTCATGATCCATATGGAAGTTTGATAATCTATTTGATGGTATTTATAAAGACATGATTTTCTATATGAATTAACTCACTACACTTTGATCCATTGAGTGGACTACCCAATCCTAAAATATTAGATGAGAAATTCCTCAACCCTGTCCTTCTAATTGAACCAAGTTTTGCAGAACCAATCAAAACTTAATGTGAACTGGGTCTAGTCGACCCAAAAATAAAGTTAGAAATTCCACAATAATTGAAAGCACCCCAACTAAGATTAGGCAAGAACTTTGAACTAAGGTTTGATTTAAATTCAAGTAGTAGAAGAGTATAATGACTTAATATATTGATTTGAGGGATTTTTTATTTATTTGAGAAAAATATATTATATCTTTATCAAATTATTGTCAATATTAAGTAGATTTACTTAAGTGACAAACCATGTCTTGATAAAATTCCATATAATCAAATTATTTTATTTTTTCTTTCTTACTTTGTTAATTCGTTTATTTAATGTGAACACAATACATTGAATAAAATAACTTACCATAAAATTGATGGAAAAATAAATAAATAAATAAAGTGGTATGATCATGAGAATTATATAATAGTTTGTTTACCTAGAGGATGATAAACCAACTCTGAGCCTAGGGGAATAAATCCTTGGACCTATACTGGTTCAAGCAGTAACGTTTCACTTGTGATCATGTGGACCTCCTTGATTGGTTTTTTCTTGGATCGGAACTTGAACAACCTCAACTATCTTGGGAGTTCCATACATTACATATATGTTTCTCACACACATGTGAGGGGATCAAAAGGATTAGTTTAGGGGGTTTAATTAAAAGAAATCATGGGAACACATGCCTTTATATAATGAGTGCAAGGGATGCCACACAAGACCTAAAATTAATTTAATAATAATAAAAAATTAAAATAAACTAATCACATACATAGGTCTGGTCTAAGGTCATGATCACCCACAAAAAATTAATTAATATACATTTTTAATCTAGTTATAAATTACATAAATTCATTTTTTTAATTATGATAAATGATAAAAATTAATCTAGTTAATTATTTAATTAATTTAATAATGAAATTGATCATAATTCCATCCAAACATTCCTAAAATATCTAAAATCTATATTTTAAAAAAAATTAAATTAATTAATTTTTTTTAAAAATAACAAACACAACAAGTGTACTTGGAGGAAATGACATGTACCAATCCAAACTATTCAGTATGACCCTTTCACTATGAATTCACATGGAATATAATATACATTTTGAGTTTGGTAATTAAAATTCATGAATTTTATAATAAAATAATCATGATCATATGGAAATTTTGTGTAATGTGATGATATTAATAGGAATAAGTAGACTAAAAGTAAATACAACACAAAAATATTAGTTTATCATTAAACATGAAATTAATCAAATATATATTTAATAATCCTATCCCATGGAATGTACTTTCAAATAAACGATGCACGAAACACAGGTAAATAGGTTCAATTATATCATTAATATTCTATTAGAATTAAGTTAATTAAATGTTGTACAAAATGTTATACAATGTGTATTGGATATACATGTCATGTAACCCCTTCTTCCCATGTTTGTGACACATTCCTATGGATTGGGTGTGTTTATCAACCACTCACATGTTTAAAAAAATGGTGTGTATGCAAACTACACATCACGTGACATCAAAGTTTCATGATTTTCAAGTCCTAGTATAGTGTAGTAAATACATGACACATCTTGGACTCCGCATGTTTTCCACCATGAAAACATGTAAACTATATGGCGTGTAATTTAGTTACATGATGTGGAGTCCAATCAAATAGCTTTTGATCATAACCTAGTCAACACATGATGTGCATTAAATTCATTCCATGCATTGTTAATGAATGAAGACCCACTTTTAAGGAAAATCTTCCTGGCATAATAAAAACAAGTACATGATGTGTACCTTCGAGCTAAACTTCATGTACTCTTGTGTTATATGGCTAGAAACCTTTGCATCTCCTAATAGATTCATTAGATATTCACTATGTTAATTTAACATTTTCTTGGTTATATGAGTGAGAGTGAATAAGTGAAGCAAATAATTTTGAATTTGGATTTAAATAATGAATAATCCATAAATAAAACTTGTAACAAATTCATATCACCAACCAGTTATTTATAAATAATTATAAATTAATTATGTGACCACTCTAATACCACCTAATGGTTATTAGAATAACAATAGCTTATTATAGGCATGGATAGATCATATTTGTTTATAATTTATGAATTATATGAGATGTACATGATGAATAACATCATGAACAATAAAATTAAATCGAATAATAATTTAATTTTTAACATTGGAAGTAGAAGAAAGGATCACCACATATAATTTAAAATTAATTTGTAGATAAATTTAGAATTACCTTATCATTTAATTCTCTTTATATTGATAATTTTTTTGATTTCCCACATCATATCGTCATTTTTTCATAAGACTCAAAGGAAGAAACTCTCTAGAAGTGATCCAGACATGCTTCAAAATCTCAGAATTCCATTGTAGAATCATCGAGTTCTAGTTTTTTCAATTAATATTTCTTGTATCGTTCTTTATTTATCATAGTATGAATCTATCTATGGATAGAGGATTCTTAAGGATCTCTTTAAGGCTTGGGAGGGGATATGAGGATGGGTGATCTAGTTCTTGAGATATTTCATGAGAGGATTCACTCTAGTTATTGATATAATTCTTTCTATATTTGTTTTGTACAACAAATGGACACCCCTAGAATGTGATATAAATGGGTATTTATAGAGATATACTAGGGTTGGTAATTGAAAATAAGCCCTTAGTTAATTCCATATTCCTTAGTGAACCCCATATATATTAATAATATAATTAATAATTTTATTTTTGTGACATGCGGAACACCTGTGGATAAATAAATATCATTTTTAAATAAATAAATTATTATTTATTTTAATTATATTTAAAATATAATTTCTAGTTGAACCATTAAACTTGGTCTTTAAATCTCCTCCATATTTATCACACCATAAATAATAACTATTTAATTAATAAATAAACATCACTTTGTTATTTTTTAATAAGTATAATAAATATTTTATTCATTAAATCTCATGAATTAATATTTATTATTATCTAATTATCATATTTATTCTTCTCAATAAGTTGTGATTCAATATTAGTGATTAAACAATCCTGAATACTTATTAAACCAAAAATAAGGAATAATATTTATAATAACTTTTAAAAATAAAATATAATTTAACTAATATCCTAGATACACTTATTATGTGACCCTCTAGGCCTCTTTCTTAGTGATATTAGGTGGAACCATATAAAGTTTATGGTTAGAATACAGAAGTATGCTAAGTAACCCATAAAAAAGAAAGTTAATGTCACAATGGTATGAATCATTATATGAACAATCACTTTGTAATATAATATCTTTATCATGATATCTCTAATCAAGTAGCTTCCATACCGGTGTCATCAAATTTTATTCTCGATAATTATTTCTTCAAATTTGTGAAATTAAACCTTCACATAGAAAACCATGGACATTAATTTATTTAGGCTATTCTATTGCCATCAAAGGTCCTAAAATATCAACTTCTATTAAAGAACATATGGAGAAAATCTTTTATCACATTATTCAGTAATACAATATCACTGATGATGCACCCAACATATCCAACCTCCTTGTGAACATATGTCATCATTGTTTTCATCAATACATAAAATTATGTGACTAATTATATCTATTAATAATAATATTTAAAGTCTAAGGATCAATACACAGATCTGCAGATAAGAAAATCCAATGAAACATACAAATATGGATTTGTTTCTAGTTGGTCATGCTCTCATAATATCATATATGGAAAATTACCAAGGATATACATCATGATAAATTGCATCAAATTCCCATGAGTTTCAATCCCTAATAGACTGCATCACTTATGTCCCATCAAATGATATCTTATAGCTATAGAGAATATATTTATGAATACTATTGTAGAACCTCTAGTTTCTCTTCATAGTGGGGAACTTATATGACCTTTTAGAGAAACTGTTACACATAGGGAATTATCACATACAATGTCACAAATAATTATAAGCATGATGTGATTAGAAGTTTATTTATATTAAAAAATGGATATATGTAATAATAAAGTACATAAAAGTTAGTTTTAAGGCACCAAATCAAAAAAAAAACTTTAAAGAACCATGAAAACTTATTGATGAATCTTTGTAAGGAAAATTAAAGAAGTAAATGGGAAAATGAAATCATGTGGAAAAATCAATAAAAGAGATTCTTTTCACATTTTTGATAATAAATTTAAATTCATTAGAAAATAAACCTATTCAATAAATGATGTGTATATAAATAATCCCAAAATATAAATAATATGGACCTAAAAGAGATAAAATAGGCGGGTTTTTAGAGATAAAGAATATTAAATTTCCCCAAATAGGAATTTAGACATAGACAATATCGATTTCAAATTAAGATTGGAAAAGAAACCCATATAACATATTAAGAAAAAAATTATATGAAAGAAATATAAATTCATATAATATAAATATAAATTCAAAATAAAAAAATTAATGGTTATAATCTACATAATATTATAATATCATTGTCATTGATGAAAGGATATAACTCAATAAATAGAAATTGAGTTAAAAATCCCCTTACCTTAAGTCCCGACTCACATTGTACATCCTCTAACCTCCTGAATAATAAAAATACATTAATTATTTAATTTCTTCAAAACCTATTTCAAGTTTATTTTCTTATTTTAATTACTTTTATTTCATTTAATATCATGTTTCACTTATTTATTGAATTTTTATAGTTTATGTTAGCCATTTTGAGGCCATTCTATTAAAAATATCTAAAACTACCATGGTAGAATTGTAATTTTCAATGGAAATTATCCAAGGGGTTCATAATATCAATATTTTTCATGAAATTGTATCTATATCATTAAAAAATCATAAAATCTTAGTAAGTTATAAAATAGGTACCATTCATTGAATTTTCCTTGATAAGTTTATTTTTTATGGTTAAAAATAACAATGACTCTTTAATTTAAATTTCATTATTAAGATTTATATTTTATCATTTGATAATAATATTCATGAAATTACTTGAATATTAATTTTATATTATATCATGTAGTCAATTTATAATAATATCCATGAAACATATATGTTTTTAAAAGCATCATCATTTACTTAGGAAGTGTAAAACTACTATGGTAAGCAATACTTTTTTAAAAGAGTTAAACAGAAGGAAAACCCAATAAAAATTTCAATTTTATTAAAAAATTAGATTATAATTAAAATACTATTTTAGGGTTACCTTTAAATATCACTTATTCTATTTGAAAGAGTAACGGTAGAGTTGAAATGAAATGAAATTGTTTTTGGAAAACCAGTATTTTGATGTAGTGATAGAGTTTTATGAGAGGTAATGGGTTCCCTATCATTATTGATGAATTAAAATGATTTCAATACTATATGAATAAAATAATGTTAGATAGATAAGTGAATTCTTAGATTAGTTTAAGCTAATGAAAAAATTAATATGAAAGGATAAAGAGGCCTGGTGTAACACCCCGAATCGAATCACTAAATTCAATCTGGATTTCCACATGTCCATATTCACATATCCCCATACACAAAAGGTTTTTAAATATAAGTGTGGGTTTGAATTCCATTGGTGGGGAGACTATACCATCAGTACTAGTAAATTCAAGTATAAATAATAACATAGAAGAAATAATAAACAATTCTATAAAAAATGTCAAGGAAAGTATACCAAGTCATAAAAAATAAATAATCATGGCCCCCTTAGGTGGAAGATCAAACAAGAGTATGTGAAAGAAAGGAGTGTAAATAAAACACTATAGAACCCATACATAGTTTTTCATGGTACCACCTCTGAACACTATGCTATGTCTCTAAGCTCCTTGTTACTGGGCCATTTCCATTCCTGGGGTCCTTGATCATGAAGTCTGAATGTGCAATGATATTCCCATACATAGTGTGAGTATAAACCCAATAAGTCACCAAAAATGTTTCCTTAACATAAGAAAGATGAAATATATAATAGTTTATTTCATGATATAAAGTAAATTCTCAAGTAAATATACAACCACACATGTGTTGATTCATTATTCACTAAATAAGCCGCCACAAACCCTGACACAACTTATTTAAACATAATGCCATAAGGATGTTAATGTGTGTTCCTTGGTCACCGATGATGGCCTTCGGTACTCCAAACCTGAAAAAAATTTGTTCTTTGACAAAGTCCACAACAACATGACAATCATCCGTCCTAGTGGCCTTAGCCTCCACCCATTTACTCACATAATCAACAGAAACCAAAATATACAAAAAATCAAAGGAACTGGAAAAAGGACCCATAAAATCGATTCCCCATACATAAAAAATCTCACAGAATAGTATGGGTTTTTGGGGCATCTCATGTCTCCTAGAAACGTTCCCAGTGTGTTGGAAATGATACGATGACTTACAAAACACATGGGCATCATGTAATAATCTAGGACAATATAATCCAGAGTCCAAAACTTTCCTAGGTGTATGTTGGGGTCCAAAGTTTCCACCACAAGAAAGTGTATGACAAAATTGTAGAATAGATTCAAACTCATGATCAGGAACACACCTCCTAATATCTTGGTCACTATACATGCACCAGAGGTATGGATCATCCCACACATAATACTGAGACTCCCTTTTTAATTTTTGGACTTGATGTTTCTTTAAATTTCCAGGGATTTCAGAGGAAACTAGGTAGTTAACTAAATCTTCATACCAAGGATACGTACCAGATATGGAATAAAGATGCTCATCGGGGAAAGTATCCCGAAGTGGTACCTAGTCCAAGGTGTCATCCTCTAGTGTGTGAGTAAGCCTACTCATGTGGTCCACCACTAGGTTTTATGACCCCTTATTTTCCTTTATCACAATGTCAAATTCATGAAGAAGGAGCATCCATCAGATTAGCCTTTTCTTTGCATCCGGCTTCTTCAATCGGTACCTCAGAGCTGCATGGTCAGAAAAAAACTACTTTAGAGCCCAATAAATATGAACAAAATTTATATAAAGAAAATATAACAGCAAGAAACTCCTTTTCCATGGTTTTTTAGTTTTATTGGGTTGAATCTGGTGTCCTCGATGAATATTCAATCACATGTGAAAGTCCCTCCACCCTCTGAAATAAGACAGCTCCAACTGCGAAGTTGGAGGCGTCACACATAAGATCAAAAGGAATCTCCCACCATGGGGGCTGTAGGATCGTAGGAGTGGTTAGACACTTCTTTAGCTCATCAAATGAAGTCCTTCAAGAATAATCAAACACAAAATCCAAATCCTTTTTAAGTAATCATGACATAGGAAGAGCAATCTTACTAAAATCTTTAATGAAGCACTGATAAAATCCTGAATGCCTTAGGAAAGATCTAACATCACACACACATGAAGGATATAATAAGGATGAAATAATGTCTATCTTAGATCTATCAACCTCTATCCCTTGTTCTGACACTACATTCCCTAAGACAATGCCATGCTTTACCATGAAATGAAACTTTTCAAAGTTAAAGACCATATTCTTCTCAATACAACGATTCAAAACCTTTCCCAAACTAGAGATATAATCATAAAATAAAGACCCATACACTGTAAAATCATCCATAAATAACTTCATGCAGGTCTCAATAAAATCATAAGAAATACTCACCATGCATCTATAGAAGGTACCTGGGGTGTTGCAAAGTCCAAATGGCATCCTTTGGTAGGAAAATGTATCAAATGGACAAGTGAATGTTGTATTCTATTGATCCTTCGGAGCAATAGGAACCTGAAAATATCCAGAAAATACATCCAAGAAATAGTAGTATGTTTTCCCAGCTAGTCTCTCAAGCATCTGATCAATAAATGGGAGGTGGAAGTGGTCTTTGCGAGTGGACTGATTTAATTTCCTATAATAAATATACACACACCAACTGTTTTGCACCCTCATTGGCACTAACTCATCTTTCTCATTTTTAACAACTGTAACACCACTTTTCTTAGGAAAAACCTGAATAAGAAACACCCACTGGGAATCTGAAATGGGATAGATTATACCTACCTTTATAAAATTTTTGAACCTCTTTTTTAACAACTTATAGAAGGGTTGGATTGATTCTCCTTTTTGGCTACCTCACAAGTTTATCCCCATCCTCCAAAATAATCATATGCATGCAAATGGAGGGGTTAATACCCAATATGTCACCCGAGGTCCACCCGATTTCCCTGATGTTATCCATCAAAATATTCAAAAGTTTTTCTTTATATTCAAAAGGAATATTATTTGCAATTATAATAGGTAATCTCTTGCCACTTAATAAGTATGAGTATTTGAGATTTGGTGGCAACGACTTGAGTTCCATTGAAGGGGGAGATGTATGAATGGAGAAACTGAAGGAACTAAAATTTGTGCACAATGAACATCAGTATCAGAATATACATCATCAAAATCAGAGAATAAAGCATCAAATCCATCATCATTCTCAAAATCCATGCCATAATCAGAGTTTATATGATCAAAATCAGAATATGAATCCATTTCAAAATCAAATCTAAGAGATTATTGTGCATTAAAATATCTTTAATAAGTTGTTTTAATTTGCTTCCTTCTTTGAGAAATGACCTTGGTCATCCACACTGCTATACCTAAGTAACCCGAAACCAATCATCATTTTAAAGTTCCCCAACAATGATTCCAATTTGAAAGGCTCTGTCGTGGGTACTTTCAAATGATGTTCAGTTTTAGGTTACGTAGGTGCAGTAGAGTGGCTGACCAAGGTCAACTCTCAAAAAAAGAATCAAATTAAAAAAACTTCATAAAGGTATTCTAAAAATAAAATAAAAGTGAATAAAAATACTACTTGAAAGTATGGTTTTTTTATCATTTATAAAACTTGAAGAAGTTTGCTGGAAGAAGATTGCATTTTTTTGTTTTTATTTTTGAAATGAAGTTCGATTAAAAAGACACAACAAGAAAATGTTTTTTAGAAAATATTTAAAAGGCATAATCAATGTAAATATACCTCTTCACTCAATTATTTTTCATTATCATTTGATTCAAAATAATTAAATAAATAGGGTAGAATATAGATCAATCACTAAGAAAACTACTCTTCCATGGGCGGTGTAGTCATCGTAGAAATGTTTTGCATGTGCAAAGGTTTAGAAGGGTAGAAACCAATCAAATTTCTACTCTTGATTCCAGACCAATTAGGAATATTAAGAGAAGAATAAATTTGAACAAAACAGAAGTGAATATAATAAATAAAATAAGAACAAAGAAGTTAATTAAACAAACAAAAGTATTACAACACGAAGAAGAAGAAGGCTTCATCGAAGCGATCCTTGCTTCAAGAGATACCATTATTGAAATGTTTGGAGAATTAGAGTGGATACACTTATACTCTTACCTAAACTTCCCAATGTACGTCCCAACCCCACCAAATGATAAAAACACCAATTTATAGAGTGGCAGGGAGGCTAGGTTCAAAGTGGTTTCAAGTGTGAATGGGGAATCTCGGCCAAATATTTTATGCCAACTTTCACCGAACATTTGGCCACCAAAATATGTGAATAGTCTATCCTTCCAGAAATATTATTCATGAGAAAATTATTCCTAGAGCTCCTCTCAAAATTGGGGCCTAATACAAGCATTTTTGAAGAAGTTATGGCCCAAATAAAAAACCCATGTCCATTCTAGAGAGTCCAACCCTACTTTGACTTCATGACCCATTTTCACCAACCAAATACATGATTTATCTCCAATGTGCTAAATGAAAGTTTTATAATATTATGTCAGGAAAATATTTAAAAAATAGTAAGTTCAAATAATTCAAATAAAATTATTTATTTTTGAAATACTACAGTGAATATTTAAAGGGTAAAACTGGAATTTTCATCAAATTTTCAAATGAATGATCTAATACCAAATATTCTATAAATGAACATATTTATCACAATTTGAGGAAATTATGTCATTTATTATCAATAAAATATTCAATAAAATGGTGTTTTATCACCAATCAATGATTATCCTTGCCCAAACCACCACCTGTCCTTCACTACCACCTCCTCTCAACACTTCCATCCTTGGTTAGGCATGAAGGCCTTTTCATCCAAACATTATAAGGATATATAGGGGATATAGATATATTAAGGGGGAATAATGATAAGTATAGAGAAAATATTGTGATCGTCCTTTTCTTCCTCCATAATAGGGATAATTAGTTATACCTTAATGTTTCCTTAGCATAGGGAAATTTATCCTGAAATGGAATTATAATAATTAAAATGGGGGTTAGAGGATAATATAATAATAATAAAAATATAATCCTAAAAATTATTCATTAATAAAAAAATGAGAAATAAAAAATCCTAACCATATTGGCTACTCATAGTCACTTAATTCCAATTTGTGGCCATGATTCTATCCATTGATGTCATTGTGGATCTGGTATTGATACCTTGATCTAGTGTCGATAAATTCCAACCACCAATGGATCACCACCCTTAAATATTTTCCTCTAATTCTTGGGTTTTTTGGATATTCCTAGAATTTGGTATAATTGTGATTAAATAGATAAACACTAGGTTTTAGTGGTATTAATAAAATACCCATCACTCAGGGGTTGACCACTGAAAATTCTACAGAGACACAAAATTATAGAACTCCTAGGGAAAACCCACCATTATAGACTAAATTGAGGTCCATAATTTCATATTTATGGATCTTCCATGAAAGAGAAGAATGACTCCCAAATACTTTCTCATGGGATAAAAATAGTAATTTTTCTCTTAAAAATATAATTTTAAGGCTCTAAAATTTCCAAAAAATCAAACTAACTTTACATAGGGGTAAAAACAACACCTCAGATTCAATTTAACCATTTGATATTTTTTTGAGGTGGTTTTATAATTAAAATTTACCATTTTACCCTTTGTAAAGTTCTAAGACCATAAAACTCAAAATTTAGCTAATTATTAAACAAGAAAAAATGGTTTGTTAAATCTTCCCAACCTTAATACCTTTAGTTCTTCTAAAAGGATATAACTAAATTAATAAATAAGGGATTTCAAAAAAAATCCAATTTTGGGAAAACTACCACTATCATGCGCATCTCCATTGCTTACAAATGTCTGATCTCTAAGTGAACACGTTACTCAACTTCCTAGAATGGGAACATCCGCTTTCACCTATTAAGATATTGGTTCTAACCCATATCAAATAATCACATACAAGGTGTAAGGACCTAACCTTAAACATTGCATAATATTCAGTTTTAGTCATGAATTTACTTTATTTCACTTTGAAGATCTTTTTAGGTTTAGAGTTTTTGAAAATTACGTCATAAATCATACATAAAAATCCATATAATACAAAGTGGACACTTCAGACCAGTAGCCATTTTCCCACCATATAATTTTTTTAAAACAATACATGATTTATTTTCATGAAAAATCTTCACAACATTCAACTTGACCTCTTCCTTCCACTTAATCATCCTTAAATTATATGTTTTTTTAATATGTTTGGTGATCACAAAAATATTTTCAAGGGATATAAAAATTAGAAAATTATTAGTCCAATGAAGAAATTAAAACCCATAAAAATATTTTCTTAAAAAATAAATTTTTACCCCAAAATAGAATGATCATTATTTTAAAAATATCATTTATATCACCTTTTTAAAAGAAACTATTTCCATGAAAACAAATTAGAATGGATTGAAAATTCATATCGGTACCTTGGGAATAATCTCATAGAAACCTTACAAAAAAAAGAAATATGGGTTTTCATTGAAGAAAATGTAAAATCTTTCAAAGGAAGCTAAAAATAAAATAACAGCCAGGATAGTGGAAAAAGACTTTGTCTCCATGTATGTTAATAACAAAACATTACTTTTATCATTTTCCAAAACATTTCATATAAAACACATAAAAATATTAATTTCTAAAAAATAATGTAAAAAGTGACATAAAATTTACTTTATAAATCTTTTATTTTCATATTTTTTTTATAAAATATTTAAAAAAATATGGTAATAGAAAAGAAAGAGTTGAAAGAAAAACATTAAAAGAGATTTTTTTAAAGAAAAGTCTCTTATCACTTTCGAAATATTTGAATCAAAATACCCTAAAATAATAATATAAAAAAACTATAAATACCATGAGAATAGAAAAAATAATTATATAACATGTAAAAGGGGATGTATATACACATAGTAAAGTAGTATTGGTGTATAACATCAAAATATGGTTCAATGAAAGGAAATTGAGATAAAGTCCCTTACCATGGGTCCAAATTGTCACAAGTTTCATTATATTAATGAATTATAAACTTATGTTAATTATTTATAACCCTTTTAAATTTTATAATTATTTTTATTTCACTTATTACCATGTTTTTTTCAATTACTGAATCAATTAAGTTTACGTCGAAAGTTATATTTCAGAAATGAATTTAGTATGTTGACAATGGTCAAAGATGTCATTATTTAAAAATACCTAGAAGAATTATCATGGAATATTTATCATATTTATAAATAAATTATACTTTTAATACCAATAATGAAATATTGTTTTGATAAATTAATTATGTTACAATCATGGAGGCGGTAGTCCGTACGTACGCATGAGTAAAAGTTCCATTTTTCCCTGATCATTATGAAAAGAAGGTAAGTAATATTTTATCTTTATATATTGATATTAATATCATATATACCATATTATTTATTTAAATATTCTAATACATATCATCCATGTTGTCTGGTGATGAAAATATAGTGGCATTGCTTTGTGTAGGTGGTTGTCCACACATACACAAACGACATTATCATTTTTTAGTGAGTGAAAAGTTAAGAAGGAAAATGATATATTATATTTTAATAACGATAATTATGTCATGAATATAATAATTATTACATTTTAATCACATATATTCATGAAATTTTCCTTTATTTACTCCATGTAAAGTGTTAGTGAAAATGAATCACAACGCTTCTTGAGGCAGTAGTCCTCCGTACACACAAACAACGTTTTCATATCCCCTACATAATGGAATGTAAAAATGTATATATGATATAATAACTCATGTGGTATAATTGTTTTATAAATATTATATATATACTTTATATAAATCATCATACCCAACCCTGAGGGGTGTTAATAGAAAAATAGATGAAATCGGTTCGTGAGGCAGCAGTCCTCCGCACACACGAATAATGATTTAATAACCCATTTAATGAAAGTGGGGAATGATTTAGGATATTAAATTAATATAATAACATATAATTATATTTAATATGATTATTTTATTTTATTATAATGTTTTAATAAAAACTAAAGGGGGTGGTGGAAGAAATAAAACAAAAATGCTCATTGAAGAATGTTACCTCTTCTTCGGGTAAATTCTTTTTTTTCACAAGAGGACATACTTGGCTGTTTTTATGCCTAAAATAAGGGATATAGGATTATATTAGGTAGTTATATAAGTTATTTGGGCATTTATTGGCCAAAATAATGGGTTATTAAGATTTTAATAGAGGATGAGAGGGGGTGGCCTTTTATAAGTGGGGTGAGTGACACACTAGTACTTTTTAAAAATAATGAATTCCACCTATATATTTTTCATGTAAAAAGGACCCACTAAAAGACAATTATAGATAATATGAGGGTTAAGCTCTAAATATTTCCATGAAATATATTTTAGAAAAGGTTTTTTTTTCATTTAACCCTTATCGTTTTTGTTTAACCCCTGGTAAATCCTTTTTTACGTTAACTACAGTAATTAATTTTTTCTGTTTTCACTTTTTATTTTGGTTAAAAAATTAAGTTAAATTCATTATAAAATATAAATTATGATTATTCAAAATATGGAATCCAATTTTTTAAATTAAATTTATATAAGTGGGAAAATTCAATGTAAAATAAAACCCGCAAATGCGATGAAAAAGAGGGTTTTCAAGCAGAGTATTTTTTGAGGAAAAGATGATTTTATATAAACTCTATGAAAAAAATAATAATTATTTTAAAAAATAATTTATATTTAATGATATATAATATATAAATTTCATTTAAAACATTTCAAATTATGTATTATTTTAATTATTTATGGAGATAATCATTATGCATTTCAAAATAGTTTTTAGAAAAACCCATTTTTAAACCCAAAAACAAACATATACTAAAAACCAATAAAAATAAGATTAAAAAGAAATTTAGTGGATTGAATATAAATAAATAATACTCACATAAATTTAAATCATATTCAAAATACATCGAGTCTTTTAAAATACTCAAATTATTTAAAATAAAATATATATTTTTTATATAAACAAGTATTTTTAACTATTCCCTAAAAAATCAATATTTTTTTAAAAAATCCCAAAATATAAGCATATGTAAATTTTATTATTATTATTTGAAAAATTATATTCATATTTTTAAATTCAAATTATAAAATTTACAAATTTAAATTTTAAATAAAACCTTATAATAAAAGAGTTTAGTTAAAATTAATTTCCTTTTGATTTAAAAATCACTTAATATTTTTATAACTAATATAACTATATCATTCATATTAATAAATATAAAAAATGATTTATTCTATCATTACATGGGTTTTTACATTATTAACCCTTTTATAAATTTCATCCTTGTAGTTTTATTTACTTAATAAACAAATGGGGATATATTTCCCTCATATCATTTTCAGATTCCCATGTTGCCTCTTCAACGATATGGTCTTTCCATAAAATATTAACCTGGTAAATCACCTTATTCCACAAAACATTCTCTCTATGGTATAGAATATAAACTCTCTATTACTAATAAGAAATATTCCCTTCCAACTAAACTAGTTCAGGACTGAAACCATGAGATGAATCTGACACATATTATCTTAACATAGAAACTTGAAATACGTTGCTGATCATATTACCTCCTACTTTAGTAATATTTTTAATGATACTAATATCAATAAATATTTACTCCATGATTTTATTCCTGTAATTTTTAACAATGATGACAACATTTTCCTTACTCGTGTCCCCCCAATGAGCATGAGATCAAAGATGTTGTTTTTAACCTGAAGCCAGATAGTTCTCCCAGGCCTAATAGTTTCACTAATTTATTTTTTCACAATTATTGTGATATAATTCAACCTAATGTTTGTAAATTGGTTTCTCTAATGGCACTGTCCACCATGTTCTTAATGCCTAGTTACTCTCTTTGATTCCAAGAGTGGAAAACTCCTCTAAGATCCAACTCTTCAGACTCATAGCTCTTATTAATACTCTATATAAAATCATTACTAAGATTATTTCTAATATACTTGATTAATTTTCTAATAAAAATTTCTCTTGGAATAAATTTTGTTTTATCAAGGGTGGAACTATTCAAGATTTAATCTTCAAAGCCTATGAATTCACCAACCTCTTAAATAAATCTAATATTGGAGGTAACATTTCTATTAGACTTGACATTAGAAAAGCCTTTGTACTATGGATTATAATTTTATTTATAAGGTCCTTCAATGTTTTGGTTTTAATGATCTCTTTATTAATACAATTAAAACACTTTTTAGTTCTGCTTACTCTTATATTATTGTTAATGGTTCTCCTAAGGGTTACATTAATTACACCAAAGGTTCTAGACATGGTGACCACTTTATGCCATCCTCTTATTTATTTATTATGATTACTTAAGTATACTTCTCACCTGTTTAGTGAATCATGGAAAATTTATTCCTTTACTTTCCTCAATAAATCTGGTTGTTCCTTCTCACCTCCTCTATACAGATGACATCATTCTTTTCTTATAAGGTAAAAAAAGAAATATCCATAATATTTAGGTTGTTCTCTCTCATTATGAAGAGATTTATGTACAAGCTATAAACTATAGAAAATAATTTATCTTCTTTGGAAAAGGTTCATGAATACTAGAAAAATTAATATCATAAATGATTTGGGTCTAAAAGAGGATATCCTCCCCATCACCTGTCTTGGTGTCTCCATCTTTTTGGGTAGGCCTAAGAGTAGTTACTTTTCTAATTTTTTTGATCAAATTCAAAATCAACATTCCTCTTGGAAAGGGGAATATATTTCTATGGCAAGGAGAATTTTAATTATAAAATTAAAAATTATTTCTAAAATGGTTCAATCTTTAATGGTCTATTAATGACCTTTTGGTCTTATTAAAAAAATAAATTTCTGCATAATTTTTTTGGAGTGGGATCACTATTAAAATAAAGTTATTTATAGTCTTGTAAAATAATTATCGCGATCCTCTAGCTAATAGTGGTCTAGGAATAAAAAATCTCAAATTTGTTAATGAAAATTTATAGGTTAGACTTACTTTAAAGCTTCTAAATAATAGCTCCATAAATTTTAACTTAATTAGAGATAATTTTCATTAAAATTTAAAGAAATAAAACATAAATTATATGGAATCCTTAATTTTTTACATCAATTAAATAATATTTCTCCAATATTATGTATTACTCTAGATAGATGGTTAATAAATAGTATTATATGAATTTTTGGTTAGATAAATGGACTTTTACTCCCCTTATTTGTAAGGTAGATCCTTGAAACTTACCTCTTGATACTAATGTTTCAATAAATGTCTACTTGAGCTCTCTAGGATTGGACTTAATAGACCAAATTAACAGTAAAATAAAAAATTACCCCTTTGATAATTCTGATGATTTTTTAATTTGAGAACCAGATCATAATGGATTTATAGACTCTAAACTTTTCTACAATCATAATTTTGTTGGTTTAACTTATATTTTTTCTTGGATGAAAAAATTTGATAGGCCTTGGATTAGGCTTTCCAGATTCAAACTTATTTTGATAATTACTCACAATCGAATTCCCATTGATGCTTGTCTATAATATTTTGGGGTTCAAATTAGATCTAAACATATTCCATGTAATCAAAACAAAGAATACAATAACCATCTATTTCTATATTGTGCTATTGCCTATACTTTATAGAAGTATATATATGAACTATTAGATTTTAGGTGGATGGTTATGGACTCCATCTGTCCTCAACTCCAATTTTGTACTACTAATAATATTTATCCTCAGATCACACACCTCATTAGGGCTACAATTGCTGAGCTTCTGTACATGATATGGTATGATAGAAATGAATTTATTCATTATAAAAACTCTTTTAACATCCATGTAGCAATGTGTGAAGATAAATGATGCTTTCAAGGATTATGGATTGATCTAATAGGGGAATTACAATAACTCTATTTGTGATTTCAGAATCTATCATTGATTATGAATTTATGGAATTTACCACCATCCTCTATGTAACTTTTATGTATTCTAGAAATTCCATATCCTGGGTTGGATCAAATTAAATGTATATGGTTCATAAAAATGCACCCTGAGAACCTTGGGTTATGGAGCGGTTTATATGGATCAAAATTGACAAATATTTGGATGATTCTATTAAACAAGTGATTTTACCTATTCATTTGAAGCAAAAAATGTTTAGTGTTATCACTATAGTGAACTTTATATGGAAAAAGGGTGGACCAATGTATAGTTAGAAAGTGATTCAACCGCCATTGTGTAAGCACTCCAAAATGGAATGGTGCATCTAGACTGGCCCCTTATAACTCGATGGATATAATTTTTACACTCTTTTTTAGGGATCAACCATATTATCACACATGATTTATGGGAGGTGAACTTAGTTGTAGACAAGATTTCCAATAAAGGTTACAATTATAATATCACTTGGTATGATAACCTTCCTATAAATTCCTTCCCTTCTATGAAAAATATTATAAAGAGATTCCCTCTTTTAGACTTTTGTAACATTTCTCAAAAGTTCCTCATTTTTTTAACCAAGGAACCAAATTTAAAAAAACAAAGAAAGATATAGATCCCAACTTACCTGGTAATCCATTTAATAATAATGAATCATTTATTCCATGGACTAAATTTTCTCTCAGACTATCCATAAAAATGAGGATGAAAAGCTATATTGAAATTTAATTCAGTACCCAATGACATCTAAAACCCTTTAAAAAAATTAAATGTGAACATGGGATTATGGTCTGATATAATGGAGAGAGGAAATCCATGTAACATAACTATATCCTTTAGATAAATTCAATAATGATGATCCAAAAATATAGTATCTAGAATTGGATGGAAATGTAAATATTTTGTTAATTAGTCAATAATAACCCAAATTACATTATTACTTTGATATGTATTTTTAAATCCTTGCACAAAATCTATTGATATATTTTCCCATTTCCATATCAGTTCTAGAAAACATTGAATCATTCCCTTCAGTAAATTTTATTCAGCTTTGAATGACTGTCAATTCAAACACTACACGGTGAAGTCAACAACATCTCTTTTCATTCAATCACACCAGTAATACCACAAATGGTCTCTATACATATTAGTTCTACCCAGATGAATAGAAAATGGATAACTATGAGTTTAACTCAATAAATATTTCTTTATTGGGGAAAACATGGCACACATAATCGTTTTCAAAATTTTTAAACTTATTGTTCAATAATATTAAAATCTAACAACTTACCCTTCTTTATAAAATCTACCTTTTCCTTAAAATATTGATCCTCCTTTTGAACTTTCTTAATTCTTTCTGAAAATTTTGACATTACTGAAACCTAAAAAAATAGAGGATATCCCTATATCCATAACTTCTAGGAAAAATTTATCAATTCATTGACCAATGGGTCATGTTCCAAACATAACATCATTAATGTTGCATTATTTTATTGACTCAATGCATCCACCACTTTATTTGATTTTCTAATATGGTAATGAATTGTGAATTTTTTTTTTGTTTTCAGTTCCAAACATATTCTCTATCTCATGTTTAATTATTTCTAAGTGAATATATACTTCTAACTTTTAGGATTAATATATTTTTCACACTTTAATCCATATAGATGATGCCTAAAATTTTTTAAAGAAAAAACCACAATAGTTAATTTCAAATAATGTGTAGGGTAATTTAACTCAATAGGTTTCAATTGACATGAAGCATAAGAAATTAACGGATTATTATGCATTAGGAAAAAACAAATTCCTATAAACGAAGCATCACTATAGATAAAAAATTCACCATTTCTAGATAGAAGGTCAAAAACTAGAGAAGTCACCAATATTATTTTCATTTAATGAAAACAGTCATCACATTATTTTTTCTAGATGAATTTAACTTATTTCAAGTTAACTTAGTCAGTGGGATAGAAAACCGAGAAATATTATCCACAAACCCTCAGTAGTAACCAACTAATCTAAGAAAACTATGAATCTGTATGATATTTTCAGTCCTTGTCCATTCTTTAAAAAATTATATTTTAGTAGGGTCAAATATTATGAGACATTTAGAAATAATATTTCTAAGGAAATAAATTTGTTTCACACAAAATTCACTTTTACTAAAAATCCTACATAGTTTCTTTTTCTGTTATGGTTTTTAAAATAACCCTCAGGTTTCTTTTATATTCCTCCTATATTTTATAATATACCAAAATTTAATCAATAAAAAATCCAATTTTTTCCCAAGAACTCATAAAAAACCCCATTCATAAGGTCCATAAATACACCAGGTGAATTGGAAATCCTAAAAGTCTTAACTAAAATCTCATAGTTCCTATATCTAGTATGGAATTTAGTCTTCAAAATGGATCTTCCTTCACCTTTAGTTGATGGTACCCAAACCTTAGATCAATATTTGAAAAAATACTATGCTCCCTGGAGCTGATCAAACAAATCACTGATATGAGAAAAATTATACTTTCCCTAGAAAGTGATTTTATTTAAATATCTGTAGCCGATGCAAAGTCTCATTGAACTATCTTTCTTTTTAACAAACAAAATAAGATAAACCCATGGTGAAGTACTCGGGAGAATGAAAACTTTATTTAATAATTCCTAACATTTCATTTTCAATTATAAAATTTCTAATAAGGCATTCAATAATAGGGTTTAGAAATAGGCTTAGCATCATGAACTAAGTCAAAAGTAAAATCAACCTCCCGATCATGAATAACACTAGTAAAATAATCTAGAAAAACATCCATGAATTCATTCATTATTTGAACATCACTTTTTTGAACAATTTCTTTATTTTAAAAAATATGATCTAGGTAACTTTCATCACCATCTCTAATCATTTTATCAGATACTTGGTATGTTATAAAAGGCATGAAGTCATTGAATAAAACTTTCTTGTAACTATAATATATCTGAGCAGGATAACATTAAAGACAATTCATACCCAAGATTATGTCAAACTCTATTATGTCTAGTTCAAAAATATTTGTATGAAAGACCATACCACTGATAATAATAGGAATATTCCTATAAATTTTGGTTGTTTTAATACTTTAACTTAGAGTTTTGACCAAAATTTATATCTTAATTTCACGAGGTGATATTCCTAATTTACTCAAAAATTTATTAGAAATGAAATAACATAAAGATACAGAGTCAAATAGGGTATTAAAATAATTCAAATATATAAGTATCATACCTATAACCCCTTCATTTGACATCACAACATCAATCATAGTAGTAGAAAAATATTTTTCCACATCAATTTTCTTTAGATATTGTTGATTTTCAGATTGAGATTCTAAATTTTGGAACATATTAGAATAATTACCCAAATCATTTCAACCAAAAATCCTCACCAGTGGATGACTATAGGTTACCTCATTATTTGATTGTTCATGATTATTTTCCTTGAAATCATGGGCTATATGTACAAAATTTCCCAATTGGTAACAATTCCCTGATTTCATAAGAAATTCTATAGGGTGATTTTTACCACACTTTACACTAGTTGGGAACTTCAATTTCTTACCTCCAAATTTATTTGTTGTATGTTTCAACATCACCTTATATCCTGAATGCTTCTTACATTCAACATCACAAGGAATATAAGTTTAAAAAATCTCCATCTCAATATTTTTGGAATAATAAAAAACTTTCTTATAGATTTTAAAATTTTATGTGTAAAAATATCTTCATAGACTTGGTTTCGATCCTAAGTAAAATTTATTAATTCTAATATCAATTTTTCGAAAAAATTACAGTATGTACCTAAATAGTCTTGTAATATTGGCTTCATAAGTGGCCACATAATCTTTATATATTTTTCTAAATTGTAGGACGTTTTTTCCATATGGATTCGAACAACCATTGGGAAATATTTATAAAGTAAAAGATCCATAAATGTTTATCAATCCATAGAATCATGATCATATTTATCTTTGGTATTATTAACTAAAGACCACCATCAATCAAATTCACCTTCAGAATGATAAATGGAAAGAGTTACCTTTTAATTTTCTAAACATCCCATGAGTTTAAATATTTTATCCAGATAATGTTTTCATCATTTTTCTACCATAGGGTCAAATGATCCATTGAATGATGGGGTATATTACCTCATGTAATTCTCAATAATAGAAATGGTCCTTCATGGTAGATTGGGTTTCTCTCTTACATGGATATAACCACCGTTTATATATTGTTTCAACTAACCCATCAGTATAGTAAGCTGTTCTATTACAATTCCAACAATATTAGGATGCTTATTTGGATGGTTATTTTCCTCTCGATGTATTCCTACTACAACATCCTTGTTTCATCTATAGATTTTTTTTTGAGAAGACACAATTTAGATGAAGAAACATAGAAATATTATAATGTTATATCATTTAAACTTATCCATAAGGTATAATATTTCAAGGGAATGATATTAACATTATCTAAACCTCCAAATTTATCTAAAGGGACTTATGATAGCAAGTATAAGTACCTATCCTTAAACATTACATAATCTTGAGTTTTAATGAATGATTTGATTTCTTTCAATTTGAGGATATTTTTAGGTTTAGAGTTTTAGAGAATTAGGTCATAACTAATACATAAAGAACCATATAATAAAAAATAGACACTTCTAATAAGTATCCATTTTCCCACCAAATAAAACATTTAAAGAAAAACACGATTTATTTTCATGAAAACACTTCACAACTTTCAACTTGAACTCTTACTTTCCCTTAACCATCCATAAATCATATAAGTTTTTTAGGAAAAATGGGATGATAAAAAAATCAAAATAAGGTACATAAAAATAAGAAAACTATTAGTCTAGTGAAAAAAATGAAAAATCATAAAAATAATTTTCTTAAAAAATAACTTTTTATCCAAAAAGAGAATTATAATTACTTAAAAAAATCATTTATATGACCTATTGAAAAAAATTATTTCTATTAAAACTAATTTTCAAGCATAGAAAATTCATGTAGGTACCTTGGTATATCATCTCATATAACCCTTATAGAGCCCTTACAAAACCCTTACAAATTTTAATAACCATACAAATAACATCTAGTATAATTATCTTGAAAACAAAATCATTACCCAATACATTGGAGTGATATCTGGGTGCACCATTCATATTATATATAACAGGATTACCAAGAACTATCAAGGAACACCCATCATATACAATTTCCAAGAACCAAAACAAGAATAATAAATTTTTTTCTTTCACATTTTCATTATAAAAATATTTAAAAACTCTTTTAAACTTATATGAAAATCACTTTTAGATATCAAAATTCCACTTTCTTTTAAAAAATAACTTTGAATAATAAATTACCCAAAAAATGTAAATAGGGTTTTCCATTGAAGAATTCATGAAATCTTGAAATGGAATCCAAAAAAATAATGTTCATGATGATACAAAAAGTTTTTGTCACCATGTTCATTAATAATAGAACATTCCTTTTGTCATTTTTTAAAATGTTCTATATAAAACCTATAAAAATATTCCTTAAAAAAATAATGTTAAAATTGAAATAAAATTTAGTTTATAAATATTTTATGTGTGTATAAATTTTCTCATAAAATCACCTTAAAAACATTGTAATAGAAAATAAAGAGTTGGTCGGAAATTATAAAAAGATATTTTTTTAATGAAACACCCCATATCACTTTGGAAATATTTGAATCATAATCCCAATGAAAGAGTAAAATTAAAAAAAACTATAAATAACATGATAATATATAAATTCACAATATAACATGTCAGTGGGGTAGTATATACACCTTTTAAACGGTTATAGGTGCATAAAATCAAAATATGCCTCAATGAAAGGAAATTGAGACGAAGTCTCTTACCTTGAGTATAAATTGTCACATGTGTATTTATCTTTATGAATAATAAACTTATGTTAATTATTTAAATTCTTGAGAATATTTTTCATTTATATTATTGATTCTATTTATCTTATTACCATGTTATATATAACTACTTAATTAATTATGTTTATGTCAGATGTTCTGACGACTTATGTGTCAAAAAATGACTTTATTATGTTGAATATGGTCAAAGAGGTAATTATTTAAACCAATACTCAATAATAATCATGAAATTTTTATCATATAGATATCAATTAAAATTACAAGACCAATAATAATATATGGTTTTGATAAATGAAGTATGTTACAATCATGGAGGCCGTAGGCCCTACATACACATGAGTAACATTTCCTTTTTTAAACGATCATTATGGAATGGATGTGAGTAATATTTTAGATTTATAGAATAATAATAATATCATATATACCATATTATTTCTTAAAATATACTTATATATATCATCCATGTGGTATGGTGGTGAAAAGGGAGTCAGATCGCTTCATGAAGGCGATACTCCACACGTACACGAACGATGTTATCATTTTCTAGAGAGTGAAAAGGCAAGAAATAAAATGATATATTCCCTTTTAATAATGATATATATTTCATTAATATCATAATTATTCCATTTATATCTCATATATTAGTTATATTAACCCTTATTAACTTCCATGTAAAGTATTAGTGAAAACGAATCACATCGTTACATGAGGCGGTAGTCCGCCGTACACATGTACAACGTTATCGTATCCCCTTTGGAATGGAATGTATATATATTTATATGATATAATGACTCAATAATTATAATTATGTTGTAAATATCATATATATACTTTATATCCATCATCATACCCAACCTTGAGTGGTGGTAATGAAAAAACGAATGACATCAGTTCACGAGGCGGTAATCCGCCGTACACACGAATAATGATTTCGTAACCCATTGATGGAAGATGATATAGATTTATGTACTGTAATTAAAATAATATCATCTTAGTATATTGAATATAATTAGGTTTTTATATAATCATTGGTTAAGAGTAATTTAAGGGGGTGGTGGAACAAATAAAATAAAAATTCTCGTTGAGGAACGTTACCTATTCTTTGGGTTACTTCTTTTGATTTGGATCAAAGGCCTTAATTGGTTGTATTTATGAAAAAAATATGGATTATTGTATTATAATATTGAATTATAGAATTTATTTGGTCATTTATTGGCCAAACTAACCGTTTTCAAGGTGCAAAGAGAGGAGGTGAGGGGGTGGCCTTTTAAAAGTGGGGTAAGTTGCACACATGTAATTTTTGAAAATAATGAATTCCACTAATGTTTTTTCATAGAAAAAGAAACCAATATTGTAAAATTATATATAATTTAGGGTATAATGTCGAAATATTACCACAAAATAGATTTCAGACAAGTTTTTAGATCATTTAATCCCTTATCTTTTTAGTTTAACCCTTAGTAAATCCATTTTTACCATAACTGCAATAATTAATTTTTACTATTTTTACTATTCATTTTGGTAAAAAATTAAGTTTAAATTATTATAAAATATAAAATATTATTATTTAAAAAATGGAATACATTTTACCAAATTAAATTCATTTAAGTAGGAAAATTTAATTTAAAATAAAACCTGAAAATGCTACAAAAAATGTGGGTTTCCAAGCAGAGTATTTTTTAAGAAAAAGATGATTTTATATTAAATCTATGAATAATAATAATCATTTTATAAAAATATATTAATTTTAAATTATTTTTTAATTTATAAATTTAATTTAAAAAATTCCCATTAGTTATTATTTTAATTATTAAAATGGTTCAAAATTATGCATTTTAAAACAATTTTTAGAAAAACCCGTTTTTAAACTAAAAAAAAACTTATACTAAAAGGAAATGTAAAGTTTTTCAAAAAGTAATTAAGTGGATTAAATTTATATAAATAAAACTTATGTAACATGAAATAATATTCTAAGCATATTTTAGCATTTTTAAATAATTAAATTATTCAAAATAAAATACTTTTTTTTACAAAAATCTGTTTTTTCACTATTCACTAAAAAATCAATATTTTATGAAAAATACCAAAATTTCAACATCAATAAATTTTTATATTATAATTTAAAAAAATTACATTCATATTTTAAAATTAAATATTAAAAATTTATAAATTATACATTTAAATAAAATCATATAAGAAAATATTTCAATTAAAACTATTTTATTTTTGATTTAAAAAATTACTTAATATTTTTAAAACTAACATAGATATCTAATTAATATTAATATATATTTAAATGATTTATTCTGTCATTACCTAGGTTGTTACACATGTAAAAATGCATCATCTCTATGTGGGTAATTCAAATACTTTACTTTCAAAACCTTCTCTCATTAGAGAGGTTTTCATGTCACCCCAGACCCAAGAAATCTAGCAACCATCCACATCAGCCACAAAATGGTACATTGATAAGGCTATTATAGGTGATATAATTTCACTTTCATACTTTAAAGATATTCCTAGACATTTTTCTTAGGAGAAAAATCCATCCACTCCATAATAATCCATCAATTAGTTAACAAAAAGTTTTCATCAACCTGGGGAGTTTCCCTATGGATTTCTCTGTAGGTCAAATAACGAATTCTCTATCTTCTCATGTCTACAAGGCATTTTAACCCATGTCTCTTGGTTTTTACACAAAGGTTAAATGAGAATTATTTCCCGATCTTTAATGATCATGGTAATCCTCTATCCACATCCACATATCCAAAAGGTTTATATCCATTGTCAAGGATAGCCTGGTTGTGTTGTCATCACACTTTAGTGAAATCTTATAATGAGAACATCAAGAAAAAATACCAAAATACTCAAATTTATAACTATAAAATATATTTTCATCAGGCTTCCCATATCACCATAATCTAAAAAGAACATTCATAACCTTTTAGATAACCTTTCTCTTTTGCCCCCATACCCTTATATAACACCTTCAAAAACTCAATTGAAAAGAGAAATAACCTCCCATGAAATCCTCCTCACCCACTACATAACAAGATTTTTTATGATATGGGTACACACACATGGATCCATTGGATATAAAAATACCTATGGTCATGGTACACTATGGTTTTTCCTACTCAATATTTCTATCCCAGTACTTAATATGAATAGAAATAGAAAACCAAAATCCACTAGGGGAAACAGATGACGTGATACTAACTTTCCAAAAACCCATCAGGTATAACACATGAGAATGCCCAATCACAAAAAAACACCAAGTTAACATCACTAAAATGGGACTTTCTCACACAAGGGATAATTATGGGCCCACCACAATTGACCAAAGGTGAGAAACATCTCACTTTTATAGGAAAAATCACTTCTATGAAGCTAAATTATTATGTTCCTCTTTCATCATCTAGACCAGAAGCTTCCACTACCACATAATTACAACACCACAAAGATATCATCAATTTTCATGAAAAAAATTTCATAGTGAGAAATTCCACTACTATAATTTTGAACTCATTCCTTGGTGTTACCACATAGTAGATTCTCTTATACCAATACTAGAGAAAGTCCTCGAATGCATAACAAGATCTTTCATAAATGGATACAAGGGAAGATTCAGTCCCAATAATCTATAAATTCTACAATGTAACACCCTAAAATTTTATGGTATGCATATTTTAAAATTTAATATCTTCGATAGTTGATGCTTCATGCGACAAAGAGTTTACAACTATAATATACTATTAAATATGACCATTAGAGTAGTAATGTAACCATTAGGAATAATAATATGACCAATAGAATATTAAATTCACCTATAAAAGTATAAATAAAATTTAGGTATCTTATAAATGAAAAATATGGTATATTCATATCATGGAATAAGTAAATAAATGGTTTGAAAATGGTAAATTATGTGTTGGTATTTTTGTAAAACATAAATGTTTATCTAAAAATTTATAATTAATATAATTATTTAAAAGAAAATTTATTTTCATAAAGTTGTCTCATAAATTAATATTTATTATCTTATAATTAAATGACATCTTTATGAGATCTTAATTAATTTTTAAAAGTATCATAAAATCTGTTATAATATTAAAATCGGTATTTTTCAAGTAAATGATGACTTTATTTAAAAATTAAATTTTCTATATTTGAAAATTATTTTCATGAATTGGATTTTATTTTTTAGTTCTAAATGTTGAAAAATGGTTAGGGTGAATTTTTGGTATATTTCTAAAATAGTTGATTTTTTTTGTGAATAGTGAAATATGGTAATTCATTGTATTTAAAAAATACATGAATTATTGAGTCATAGATGATTTAAGGATTATATATGTCCATAATCTCGAACTAAACTTCATTATTTTAATATGTTTAGTGATTTTGTTCAAACTATTGATAATCTTGAGCCAAAATTATAAACTAATGAATAACATAATAAAAAAACACACATCCCCTCCACTATAACTACCACCCTCACCACCTCTTCTCCTCACACCTCCAAAGCCTCGAAGCTTGTTCAATTTCTAAAAATTACATCTCCCAACCCCCCACCACCCCCACGTTCTATTATTTATAGTCTCACCAAAAGACCATTTCCAATTTTCTTAAGGAGGTTTTCAAGGAGAGGAATTCTAGAGGTAAAATCTCATTTCAATCATTAAATTCTCTTTAAATTTTATTTCTTTTATTATACATTCCTTAAATATTCTATCCAAAAATTAATTATAAATTCAATATCTTATATATACAGTAATTTAATTATGATAATGGGATATCCACCATTAATTATTTCCTCTTTCCATTTTTCTTCTAAAAATGAAAATGTCATCCGTTAGGTGTCGATTCACCACCTTTGTGGGCGACGATTCATTGATTTTATAATACTGCCTTCAAGGATGATCATAAAACAATTTTTATGGCTAAAAAAATTATTATAAGTATATTAAAACTTATTTAGTGTTCTGGAACCATTATATATACATACTATTAATTAATAAAAAAACAAGTGCATGATGATTGAAAAAAGATAGAATAGTCCAAACGGTAATCATTAACATTTTATCTAATGAATCATACTAATATCTAAAAAAAATTATATATATGACCATTATTTTTTTCTAATTTCATTAAAAAAAATAAGTTCAATTATGGATAATTATTCCCAATTCACATGATATTTCATACATGCATACAAGTGAACCAGTCATGAAAACCAAGGAAACAAACACTCCCGAATGATGAAATTGAATCTTATAACTAATAAAAAAGATTACAAATGAACATAATAAAATTACCCCAAATAAAATAAATGTTTAATAGGTTATTAATTAAATTATTAATGAATATCATTTCATTATCAATGACGTTAAGTACAAGTGGAAAACTCTATTAGACATATGGTAAAGGATTCTTCACAAACCACCATTTTTAAACCGGGTTATTCTTTATCTCTCTTTATTCCAAGGTAATTATTATTTATTTTTAAAAAATTCTTCTACATTCTATTTGTATGTTCCAAAATCATGTATCCATATCATTTTAACTTTATTTTGTGGGGAGGTATATGTTTTATAAGGTTTCGTTTTCAATTCCTCCCGATAAGTAAGCCCGATTAAAGGGTTCTTTGCAATTTCTTATCCATTTTCAAATACATTTCATACTATGTTATAATGAACTAATATTTATCTAAAATAACTTTTTATCATGAAATGAATATCTTATCTATTTTATAGTTTTATTTAAATAATTAATCATTTTTCTGCTTTAAATACTCTTATAATTTCCCTCAAACCGTACTGAAGTAGCCCATTTATAATGTTTCTTAAAAAATATTTTTACATGTTTTCACTTTAGTTGGATAAAATTTAATCCTAAAAAATAATTTCATTGTCCTTATATTTTCTTTTCTAGGATATATATGTTTATAATCTGATTTTATCACAAATAAAAAATGATTTTCCAAAAGAACTCTTCCTTTCAAAAGAAAAAGGTAGTTTATCTCAAGAATTTCCCAATGATTTTATTAGAGTATTTAAATATATTTTAACACCCTATTTTGGATATTAAAATTTATTAAAATTTATCTCTTATGTTACCATCTACCATATTTTATTGAATGTTTTATGATAATTTTGACTAGGGAAGTACTATCTTGATACCATACTCCATATTTCTTTGGATGGTTTATTATTATGTTTATTATATTGGGAAATTTATTATGTTGGTTTCAATATGAAGTTATATATTGATTATGTTTCACCCATTTCATTTGAGGAATTCATTGGACTTAGTAAGTGATGTGCGAGGCCTGCTATATCTCCTCAATGCATTGGTAGGTCTAATGAGACAAACTCGATCGGTTTTTTACCCATTTTCATATAAAATCTTGGATAAAGCCTTGATGGTATGTTTATGATGTATGAAATCATGAATTTCCACAATATGATACTAGTAATATATTATTGATGTGATTGTTTGACTAGTATAATATCTATAGTAAGGTTTCTTTCTCATGTTATTATTTATGGAATTATTTAATTAGATTTTATTCCTATAATATTATGCTTAATATTATGTTTTAATGGAATGTGTTTTTAGTTATTCACTATGACTTACTGTTTATGTTTATTTATGATTTCTTCCATTGTATTTCTTACCATTACTGAGAATTTAGTCACAATAATTTCTAATATTTTTCCCTAATATGAAAATATTTATATTTTGAATGACTTTTAGGGATAAAATAGGATTTTATGGTTGTTTTCAATAGAGATTCTATGTTTTATTTCATTTAAAGTTGTAATATAATAATTATATTTATATCTATTTTTACAAAGATAATAAAATATTCAGTCCTATGGGATGCAAACACTTTTTTAAAATACCAATTTAATAAAGTGAGACACCATCTTGAATCTACTAGGGTTGGGGTATTTATAGTTGGTTTCAGAGAAAGTTTAGTAGAAACCTTGTAAATGAGATTTATAAAGAAATGATTAAGGAACATAAAACTGTGATATAATTTAATGATAATTATAGAAAGACATCATAGAAATTTGGTAAGGTAGAGATTATGTGGGTCTTCCTTACAATATATGTAACAACCTGAGATTTTATAAGATATATTCTTTTTAATTTTTTGCATATATTATTTTTTACACTACACCAAAATTAGCTTGTGCTATATGCAACAACAAAGGAGTATTGCACTACAAACAACACTGACTTGGCTTGCATTACATGAAATCACAACCTTCCTCGATAGCATGTGTTGTACGCAATACCGGGTTTCACTAAACAATGATATATGGTTATAATATTATTATGAACTATCCATTATGAATAGTATTAACTAAATTTTAAATTTTATAACATTATTATTCATCTTACACATTTTCTAGAACATGGTATGAGAACAAAATAAATTTTTGAGGTAAAATAATTATTTTTCAAAAAATGCAGTTTTGCCACCTTTTGATGGCACACCCATTTTAAATATAAATTTTGACAAGTTTATAAGTTCAATTTGACAAAAAAAATTCTTATTTGGAATCAAGATATAAAAATTTACTTTGGATAAAGTTTTCAATTCATTCTGATAAAATTGATATTTTAATGAATAGTAAAAACACACTATATTTTAATTAAAAACAACTTTTTTTCTTCGTAATAATTTATATTGTTAAATTATAATATTGAATGGATTTAAAGTATAAATAGAATATATTTTTACCATTTAATATAATTTATTTCATTAGCATTGATTTTACATTGAATTCATAGGTAAAATCACTTCAATCTTTTGCAATGTTTTAACATTTAAAACTCGTTTTCTTAACAACGGGATTAATTTAAAATTAATTTCTACAACTTCTGTGATTTTAATTTGGAAAAATGGATTCCATATTTGGAATCATTAGGTTCAAATTATGTTAATAATCTACTTTTTATTTTTAGTCATTATGAATAGTAACTACGGTAAATTTTATTTACCATAGTTAAAGGTAAATCGGGTAATTAAGGGTAAATTTAATATTATAAAATTATCCTAACACTTGTCCTAATATAATTTGATGATTATATTTTACTCTAAAATATACTTGGGTGGAAATTTAATCTAATGAAACCCACTTTTATTTTATTAAGACCTTTTATTTAGTTTATTTAAAAGAAAAGTGAAATGTCTCACTCAAACATTAATAATAAGATTTTTTTTAATATATATTTATACATAATATAAATTCGATTATAGATACTCATTTGAAATATAAAATGATTTTATTTATCATGGTAATTTATTTTTAATTTTTAATCAATATTTTATTACCTTAAAATCTTATACATTAATGATGTAGAAATTATTTATTTAGTGAAAAATAAATAATATAGTTTTTATTAAAATAATAATACCTATCAAATAGACCAGAAACTTGACCAAAACTTATTGGTCAAGTATATCTATACCATAATCATCCAAGGGGAAATTTTTGGACCATTTGGAGTCTTATAAAACCAATTAGGACATTTATATTATTTTATTTTAAAAGATGTCAAAGATGTCATCTTAATAATTTAATAAACATAACAATTTAAATATTGTGATTTTAAGATGACAAATTCGAGTAAAAATATTATTATTATAGGATTTTATTTTTATTTTTTATGCAACTAATAAGTATATTAAATGATTATACAAAAATGATGTAGTAATTGTTTTATTAAGAGAAATATCGAATAAATGCTTTTATAAATATTAAAATAAACATTATATGCACTAATTAATGTTCTCCACAAATTTTCTAGATGAATATGACATGTTATGAATCTATTAAACATTTTTGGTTCGAATATATCCTCTGTGTGGATTTTATTTAAATTCAAATAAATGAATAGTGTCAAAATTAACACTATTGTTATTTTATAAAAATAACATATTATTATATTGTTTAAAAATCACATAAATGTTTAAAAATTATAATTGAAAATTATATGGTCTAAAATTTCATAAATTACTCAATTATGGATAATTCACAACACATAAGTAATTATTTATAACAATTTAAAATTTAGAATATTATTACCACAAATAAGATTAAATAAATTAAATAAGGATAAATAAAATTGATAAGGATTAAAATAATTTCCCAACACATCTAAATTTGATTGGTTGGTGATATTACAAACCTATATTACCTCATATCATAATTTGAGTCACTTTGGAAGTTTTTAAGTGTGGTTAGAGTTTATTATAAATTACTATTTTTGAGGTTCCCAAAAGTGCCCCTCTCTTCCCTTAGAAAAGGACAGCTCCTCCCTCTCCTCTTCACAACACTTTGATCCTTAAAGATCAGCCAACCCCTTCCCATTTCTTTTCTCCACTTCCATAGAAACATTATGGTGTTTCTGGTCTTCTCAAAATAACAACTCTAGTGTCATAAGAGTAATCTTAAAAGAGGTGCGTCGAAGAAGAAGTAATCTCTTCTACCAATTCTTTCAAGTTTCTTTCTTCTTCAACTTATTCTTCTTTAGTTGTCTCATTATAAAGTAATAAAATACGTATCAATAATATATTGATATGTTATTATAAATATGAAACAACCCCATTTGACCTTCTATCCATCCTACAGAAAACAAAATCACCGCACCATCGTACGTACAGAATACCGTCTCCACGCCGTGGTGTAATCTGTTTTTCCACCAGAACCTTACTTGGATGGGTATAATGGTGTAAAGAATAACTATATATAGTTATTATAACATAATACTGATTATGATATATTATATCATCCACTCCCATTCAATTCAATAATTATTGGAATGATATCATCGCTCGTGCGTACGTACGGATTACCGTCTCCACGACGCGATGATATTCATTCTGCATGTTAACCATTCAAGAATGATTATAAATTATATATAATGAATAATAATGATATATATGACATAATAATTCTACTGGATTTATGTATATATATATATATATTCTAGCTACTTACTTCCATTCAAGTCAATAAGGAAAGGAAAACATCGTTCATGCGTACGTACGACCTACCGTCTCCATAAATGGTGTGTTTCATTTCATTTATCTACCTATTATATTTATATATATATACTAAATATATATGATATATAAATCATGTTTTAAATTCTTGAAGTAAGTAATCCATGATATAAGTAATAATAATATCAAGAATAACAAGTCCAAACACGTACGATAAATGAAACAATTTTACCCAAAACACTGCTTTAACATGGAATTGACAAAAGAACAGGTAATATAAAGTCCTAAGTGAACCATATATGATATCATAAATATTATTATGGTTCTTTTACAAGTTAATAATATTTTTAAACCAACTATACAGGATTCTTGGACACATACGGAAGAAATTGGACCTAAGGTAAGGGATAAGTTTTACAATCTTGTTTTTATCCGAGATTGTTTATTCGTAAGTATTTACTGGTGTTATATTTATCATCCATGTACCTGTTTTCTAAAAATGGTTTCATGTATGTTCAAATTCCTTTTTACCCATTTTTTACTTTTACTACATGGTATGTAAGGAATATTTTTTTTGTTTACCATATAAGGTACTTTTTGACTTTTCTGGAAAAAGTACGAGAAGAGTGTTTTTTTAACTTATACGGCATGAACATATTTTTACGGTTTCATATCGCCTAATTTTCAAGAATCTTCCTCTACATGTTTTCATGGTTATTTTAAATAAAATACTTTTCTTTTAAGATTGTGTGGAATTTTGTGAAAAGAAAATTATTTTTAAGGAGAAAGTATATTTTCCTCAAGAATTCATTTCAAGTGTTTTATCAGAACCATTTTCCATATAAGATGGAATTATTTCATATGTGTATGTTTCAAGTATAATTTATATATTATTTACATGGTATCAATTTTCTTATTATGAAATGATATCCATTTGTTTTATATGGATTATGTTATGATGGAATGATGTTTATGAAACCAATTTTATTCATTGGGTTATGATGAATGATTTATATTTATGTTGTGGCACATGCAAGAATTATTTCATTATGAGATGGGTGGAACCTATATCTCCCTCTAATGCATTGGGTAAATATTTATATCTCATGAGATAGACATGGCTGGAACAACAAGTTAATCCAGTTCAGTGATACAGGATTGGAACGAGGAGTGAACTCGATTCAGTAAGGGACTTTTTCCACTAAGATGGTCTTGGCATCATTGCCTTGGCTACTATGAAAATCATAACATGTGATTAATGTTTTCCAAAATTACATGTTTTATTCCTATTCCATTTTATCATGATTTATGTTCCATTATAATCTATGCCTTATGTACTGCCATGTTTTATGTCATTGCTCAAGATTTTGATGTTTAAATATTATTGTCATTTTTTAAGTTAAAATATATATAGTTTGTTTTATTTTCTCCATTATTACCCTTACTGAGCATTTGTGCTCACACTTTATATGTTTTCTTTTTCCCATGTATATAATGAAAGGTTTTAGGTAGGAAAACAAAAGGGGAAGATCTTTATGGGAGATGTTGAAGATCTTTCACCATGATTAGAAGAACATGTTCCGAGTTTCCATAGACACTAAACTATTATGATCCTTGAGTGTTGGTTTTTGTTATGTATTAAGTATTCCAAAAATAGTAATTTAATGTTCAAGTACATCAAGCTTGTGTCTCTATAGTTGGTATCAGAGGCAAAGTAGGTAGGAATGAATCCGATCCTTGGGAACTCTCACATGTGAGTGTTGGACGAAGCATGGCTCTCCGCCCAAGGGCTTCATTAGGAAATGGATTCCACTGGGGATGGTGGTGTGTCCTGCCCAGGGGGTCTAGCCGCCAATGGAGTGCCTTGATAGGTATCAATTATAGTCCACTGTAAGTAATTACAGACAACTACAGTTGGTATCAGAGGAAATGTTTAGTCAACCTTTGGAAACTAGGATGTGAGAACTTTAGTGAGATCCCTAGAGATATTTCTAAGGTATGTCTAGGTATGTCCCTAAGGTTAAGTATATGTATAGGTTATAGTTCAAGAATTACTTTAACGATATTATAACTAAACCTAAGATGTTATAAATTGAAGGTACTCCCCCTTTATTATGTTGTTTTCCCTAGCATGATTTTTGCCTCTCACACTATTCTTTTTGGGTTATCCATAAAGTTCCGCGCCCCTGGACTAAACGTTGATCATCTATCAAAAAGTATGGATTTTATCCTTCATCTCTCTCTTTTGTGTATCTGCGGGGTGGGCGTGATTTTGATTTCTGCAGAATTGGGAAAACCAGACTTAATTAAAGATAATGAACGAATTCTATAAAGAAAGAAGAGGGGGGGAACTGTGATCATTGATGGTGTTTTATATTTTGATGCTGTTTCTTCTATAACCATCTTGTTGAGTTGTGTTGGCTTATGCCTCCTGAAAATCGAGGCCGTTGGTGGTCTTTGTTTGTGCACTAATGAACCCTACTGATGTTTTAAATGGCTTGTTTGTGGTTGTAAACTCCTGCTATGAAAAGTGAATTGGTTAATCACGTATATCCGGCTGAATAAATTGAAAGCACCAGGATCAACCCTTCTGTGATAGCTCCCGGTTAAAACACACGAAGATTGAAATCATGGAGTGTGTTAAGTCGTTTAAATATGAAAATACAAGCTTGGACTTGCTTAGTGTTGGTGGAAATGTTTTGGTGGTTTTCTTTTACGAGTCGATTGTTGGAGATGTGGGAGGGGATGGGATACCCTGTTCTTTTATGCTTTCGGTGGTTATGAAACTGGGGATGGGATCCCCTGTTTATGTGGCTTTGGTGTTCATGATTTTTAAGACCCGGTGGTTACATGCCTATATTACAAACTCGGGTGGGATCCTCTGTTGGTGAAGAGAATGTTTAAATTGACGATTGACTGGACTCTTTTCCTTGGTTATGGTTATGGTGTTAGTTTCCCAGTAGTGCATGAACTTATCTGAACAGTAACACTGAATGTGAAATAAGAATGGGACAAATGGGTTTGTTGGAAAAAGTCGTGACTTGGGACTTGGACGCAGTGGTGTTGTGGTCTGTAGGCTAGTTAGAAAAACCTAGGCTTTGGGTGAGTGCTTGTTACCTATATCTATACTTGTAGCTTTGTGTTTCTTATTTGAACCCCACCCAAGTTGATCACTTAGTGCCGAACACCCCCATTTCACAGGGGAGGGTGTTTTTTCCCAACACTATTCTTAGTGGCTGGTTATTAGCTCCTTTTCGGCTCCCTTTCCCGGATAGCCTAAGTATTTTCGGGCAGGCTGTGATGGCCTGAAGTCCATTATTAGCCCAAGAACCTTCGGGCTGGGTAGTGTGGTGGTTGGCCAGGTGTGTGTGGCAGGTGGTTTCCCAAGTGTCTTTGGGATGAGGCCCAGGTGTCTTCGGGCGTTGGAGTGTATTTTCTAGCCCAGGTGTCTTCGGGCGTGGTGGTGGTTGGTTTGGCCTAGGTGTTTGCAGGCGTGGTTATGTGTGATAGTTGTGGCCCAGGTGTGTGCGGGTGGGATTTCGGCAGTGGGACTGTGTGTGGTTGTGGCCCAGGTGTGTGCGGGTGGGTGTGGCAGTGGGACTGCGGTGAGAATGGCGGGATTGGTCCGATGCGTAGGATTTCTCAATAACCAGTGGGAAAGTGGCGTGGGGTACCCAAACATCAATGTTCTCTTATCATATATATATTACTTGACTTGCGTTATTTAGGGAGTGTGCCTTGGTGAGGCCTGGGGTGGATAGTTTACCTTGTTATGTGTTTGGTTACTCTTTTTCTCACGGGACTTTAGTACGTTCCCCCACTTGTGCACGAGTGTCTTTGGTTTTCACTACTGAGTGTACTTGTATGCTCACCCTACGTATATAAAACTGCTTTCAGGTTTCCAGGAGGACTTCGGGGATCACACATGACCTTACTAGCTCGGACCTTTGGAGTAGTTTCAGTTGTTGTTTTTCTTTTCCCTTTGGTACTTACCTTGTTGTCACCTTTTTGCACTTTGTGGCTTTCCCTGTTGAAACATGCATGTGGGAATGGTTTACTTTTGGCTTTACTTTTCTTTCTACCTTGGTGTTGTTAGATTTTCTTCTCCTTATCTCTCGATCCTACAAAATAAAAAGGGTAATGCCTTCCATTTGTGAGAAATTTCTATAACCTTGGTGCTAGTCGCCACTCTGGGACCTATTGAAGGTGGGTTTTGGGGGTCATTATCTCTCCTTCAACTTAAATAAGGAAGGTCCTGGCAATATGCTGACCCTTACCTCCTTTTGGTGAAGGCGGGTCGTGACAGAATGGTATCAAGGGGATGGTTGAGAGATAGGATGGAGTCTGGATTTAGGCATAGTGAGGATTGCATGGGATGGTAAGGCAACATTGTTGGGTGACCTTGGCGCGTGAATTAGGCCAGGGAAGACCGGCTAGGACATGAGATTTTAGGGCCCCCCGTTATCCGATGCAAGGACTCTGGACCTACCAAACGACCAAGTGAGGCCACACTGATTGCAGGGTGGAGACCCTAGGAAAGGTACATGCATCATAATGACTTGTGTTCTTGTGTTTCTGGGATGTCTTGGGAATTAAGAATAAATAAAATTTTAAGAAGTTTTAAGAATGATATTATGCACTACTTGGGATTAGGCATTCCTTGTTTACCTTACAGCTATGGCACCTGGAAGGTGACCACTTGTGGTACAGGCGATTGAGGCCCTGGAGAATACTTTGGCCAATCGGTAGAAAGATGATCGAGAGGAAGAGGAAGACCAATGGCAGAAGACTCTTCGAGCCTTCCAGCGACAGGCCCTCGAGAAGTATGAGGGCAGCACCTCCGATATGAAGACAGAAGGCTGGTTAGAGGAGCTAGTTATAGCCTTCGGCCTGATTCGGGCCCCGACCGATTACTGGGTTCCTCTGGCCGTTAGCCAGATGCGGGGGGTGGCACATCAGTGGTGGATGCTTTACCTGGGGAGAGGAGAGAGTCTGAGGTGGCTTGGGTGGATTTCGAGAAGGAGTTCTGGGCGGAATTCCTCTCCTCGACAATGAAGGCAGAAAAGAGGCAGGAACTACTCTCCCTCCAGCAGGGGAGTATGTCCGTGAGGGAGCTATGGATCAAGTTCAAGGACCTCCTATGTTTATCTCCGGACCTCTTTCCCGACGAGGAGTGTTGGGCAAGACGTTTAGAGGAGGCACTCCGACCCTCCCTCCAGTATGCTGTTACCCCCTTTACCCTGCCGATGTACTTGGAGGTCCATAAGAAGGCCGAAGTGGTGGAGCGGATGCATGCTCTAGGGTGAGTGTCGCGAGAGGGGATCCAGCTGGGACCACCAAAGGGGAAGGCCATCCGCACTAGGCCTCCAGCGTCAGGACCCTCTAGGTTCCGACCCGCAGGGAGAAGACCGCAACAGTTTCAGTTTCGATCCCCCGGCCCTCGCCCTTTTCCTACGGGCCCGGGACCGCGGTGCTTCATCTGTGGGAGCCCTGGGCATCTCTGGAGTCAGTGCCCAGACCGGGTGCAGTACAACAGTGGCAGTCAGCCCCAACACCCGCCCCAGCAGCAGCTTCCAGCCAGACCTTTCCAGCAGCAGCATCAGGGATAGCGAGCTCCCGCTCCTCCGAGGGCAGACGTAGGAGGAGGCCGACCTGAGGGCGCTCCACAGGGACCTCGACCAGGGTGTGGTCGGGGAGGTGGCCGACAGTCGAGGGGCAGGGGAGCTGGGCGTGGATAGTTTCATGCTGCAGTGGCAGTAGTTCTAGCAGGTCCAGAGGTTGTTCGAGGTACGATCAGTCTGTTTAGCACTCTTGCTTATGCTTTGTTCGATACCGGAGCTTCGCACTCCTTCGTTGCACCCAGTCTAGCCCGTACCTTGGGTCTAGATGCAGAGAGACTTCCAGTGCCCCTGGTGTTGAGCACACCAGTTGGAGGTCAGACCGACTTGTCGTTCGTTTGTCGGGGATGTAGACTGATGATAGGGCCACATCAGTCGGTTCAGGATCTTCATCTGCTACAGATTCAGCCATACGATGTCATCCTAGGCATCGACTGGCTATTTTCTGTGTGTCCCGTCATCGACTGTTTTCAAAGAAGGTTGGTTTTCTCAGACTTGGACAGCCGGCGTGTTACCTTCACCGGCGAGTGGAGCAGTCTGAAGGGAAACAGGAGAGAGGAACCTCTCCTCTCCTTGTTGACCGAGCTGACAGTGGAATCAGTAGATGCTGAAAAGGTGGAAGTGCCAGAGATTTTCCGTGAGTTTATAGACATCTTTACTGTGGAGGTGACGAATCTACCCCCTCGACGTGATATCAAGTTCGGGATAGACCTGCAGCCCGGCGCTCGTCCAATCTCGATGGCTCCTTACCGGATGGCACCTTCGGAGCTACGAGAGTTACGGATACAGATTGAAGATCTGATGAAGAGGGGTTATGTTCACCCGAGTGCGTCACCGTGGGGTGCTCCGGTCTTGTTTTCAAAGAAGGCAGATGGTGGTCTTAGGTTGTGAATAGACTACAGGAGGTTGAATTAGGTGACGATCAAGAATCGCTACCCTCTCCCATGGATAGATGATCTTTTTGACCAGCTGAAAGGGGTAGGATAGTTCTCGAAGATCGACCTGCGGTCTGGGTACCACCAGCTGAGAGTGAAAGAGAGCGACATCCCGTAGACAGCGTTCAGGTGCAGGTATGGACACTTTGAGTTCGTAGTCATTCCCTTCGGTGTTACGAACACCACGGATGTGTTCATGGGGCTTATGAACTCCATATTCATGGAGTACCTGGATCGGTTCATGGTTGTGTTCATCAACGACATCCTGGTCTACTCTAGATCAGAGAAGGACCATGTAGAGCACCTGAGGACAGTTTTAGAGGTCCTCCGACAGCACCAGCTCTATGGTAAGTTGTCAAAATGGAAGTTCTGGACACGAGAAGTGCACTTCCTCGGGCACGTAGTGTCTGAGCAGGGGGTAGCGGTCGACCCATCAAAGGTTGAGGCAGTTGTTTCTTGGGCAACACCCAAGAATGTGGCAGAAGTCCGAAGTTTCCTCGGGCTGGCGGGTTACTACCAGAGATTCATACCCAACTTCTCCCGAGTAGCAGCCCCTTTGACGGATCTGACCAAGAAGGACCAGACTTTCGTATAGAGTGAGCAGTGCGAGTCAGCCTTCAACTATCTAAAGGAGAAGTTGGTCAGTTCCCCAGTACTGAGATTACCAGAAGAAGGGGTGGCCTATGAAGTATTCTGTGATGCTTCGGGACAGGGCCTAGGATGCGTGTTGATGCAGCGACAAGGGGTGATCTCTTATGGGTCCAGGCAGCTGCGTTCCCATGAGCGTAATTATGCCACCCACGACCTAGAGCTTGCAACGGTCATTTTTTGCACTAAAGTTATGGCGGCACTACCTCATTGGGGAACGCTTTGTGGTCTTCACGGATCACAAAAGCTTGAGGTATATCTTCTCCCAGTGGGAATTGAACTTGCGACAGTGGATATGGGTGGAGTTCCTCCAGGATTATGACTTTGAGATCTCTTATACTGAGGGAAAGGGCAATGTGGTGGCCGATGCCTTGAGCAGGAGGACGCAGAAGGATGCGGTCCGAGAGTCGGCGGATGCCTGGAAGGCAATGGAAGAGTTGGCTACCTTACACCTGGATGCGGAGATGGATAGCGGCAGAGGCTGCCTATATCAGATGACAGTGCAGTCATCCCTGTTTCAGAAGGTGGAGGAGTCTCAGTGGGTAGACTTAGAGTGTGAAGTGGTGCGTGACCAAGTTGACCAGGGTAATGCTCCGGAAGAATGGACCGAGGATGGTTAGAACCAGATGCTTTTCCGGGGAAGGTTGTTTGTCCCGGAGGCGATGCGCGGCAAGGTTCTCAGTGAGTTCCACAACTCAACCCTGGCGGTACACCCAGAAGTTTCCAAGATGTACCAGGGTTTGAAGAGGAAGTTTTGGTGGCCCGGAGTTAAGCGAGCGGTGGCAGAGGTTGTGGCCAAGTGCCTAGTGTGTCAGCAAGTGAAGGCTGAACACTGAGTTCCAGGTGGACTACTACAGCCCCTAGATGTCCCTGAGTGGAAGTGGGATAACATCTCAATGGATTTTGTCACGGGACTACCCAAGGCCCAAGGAGGGTACGACGCCATCTGGGTGGTAGTGGACAGGTTGACGAAATCGGCTCACTTTCTGGCGATCAGGGAGTCGAGTGCTGTGGATGCTTTGGCACGAAAGTATGTGGATGAGGTGGTGCAGTTGCATGGAGTTCCGAGGTCTATAGTCTTGGATAGGGATTCATGGTTTACCTCGCGAGTCTGGAGAGGATTGCAGCATGCGTTTGGCACCCAGTTACGCCTTAGCACTGCTTTCCATCCCCAGACGGATGGAAAAACAGAGCACACCATCCAAACCTTGGAGGATATGCTGCGAGCATGTGTTCTGGACTTAGGAGGATCATGGGTGAAATACTTTCCTTTAGTAGAGTTTTCCTACAACAATAGCTACCACTCTACCATTGGCATGGCCCCGTTTGAAGCTTTGTACGGGAGGCCATGCCGTTCGCCTGTATGTTGGACCGAAGTAGGAGAGGAAGACATCCTTGGTCCGGAGGTGGTGCAGAACACGACAGAGAAGGTTCAGCTCATACGGGAAAGGATGAAGGCGGCCCAGGACCGACAGAAGTCATATGCTGATACCAGGAGGAGGCCCTTGGAGTTTTAGGTTGTGGACTATGTGTTCTTAAAGGTCTCCACTCGGCGTGGGCAGCGGAGGTTCGGCAAAGGGAGTAAGATTTCTCCCAGATTCATCGGACCCTTCCAAGTGTTGCGGCGGGTCGGCGAAGTGGCTTACCAGCTAGCGTTGCCACCACCGCTACTAAGGATACATGATGTCTTTCATGTGTCCCAGCTCCGTCGGTATCTACACGATGATTCACACGTCCTTGATTGGGGTGAGCTGGACATCGAGGACGACGTGACCTTTGTGGAGAGACCAGTGGCGATCGAGGATCGCAAGGAAAAGGTGCTTTGCGGGCGAACCATTCCCTTGGTTCGTGTGTTGTGGATACATGGTGGGCTTGAGGAGAGTACGTGGGAGAGGGAAGCACAAATGTGTACCCAGTACCCAGAGTTGTTTTAAGTTTTGTTCCTTGTTGTACCTGTTGTGATAGAACGTTTTGTCTTTTGGCGATGAAATGTACTGGTTTTCTTCCTCTACTTGTGTGTGAAAATCCCCAGCTATGGGGAAAGAGAGAACCTGACCCCTAATCAAGACGCATTAAGGTGGATGTGATTAAACCCATGCAGGTGAGTCAGTGCCGCCCAAAGCGGATAATATCTTGACATGGGGGAAAAGACTCCCCAACCCACATGCCCGAGCGACTTGGCATGGTATGTTGCTTGGTTCGTGACAGGAAGGTGTTATTAGTTAACGATGAGGTTCACTCTTGAGAGGTATCTTTTGGGGTGGTTGTTCGAACCCGCCCTTTCCTTCTGGGTTGTTTAAATTCTCGGGGACGAGAATAGTTTGAGAGGTATCTGATGTGATGACCCAGACTCTCTTGGTCCTTCCCTTTGCCAAAATCTGGGTTCTAAAGGAGTGGCGTCTCGGTGAGACCGATCGGTGGGACCGATCGGCGGGACCGATTGGTGGGACGGATCGGTGAGACCGATCGGCGACACCCAGCCTTGTCAAGTTGTTTCCAGTAGTGCTTTTTTGCACAAATAGGGTTTTAAACCCTATTCCGACTCGTTTAAGCGTGTTTTTGAGACCCGTAACGCGCATAAGAGCTTTAATTAAATACTTAATCAATTCATGAGTCATCTTAAACCACCCGACCCCTTTTTGTGACGAGTGGAGCCTCGTGGTCAACCCACAATCCCCGCACCTTACGTGGTTTCACGTTTTCACCTCAACCGTCCCCGGCTCTTATAAACTAAGGGTTAGCCATGGTTTCTCTTTTCTCGATCGTGGCTTTTCACAAACAGCTTCTAGTGCATCGGGACCACCGCATCGTTATCCGTAAAGTTCCGCGCCCCCGGCCTAAACGTTGATCATCTATCAACAAGTAGAGATTTTCTCCTTCATCTCTCTCTTTTGTGTATCATGCGGGGTGGGCGTGCTTTTGATTTCTGCAAAATTGGGTAAACCAGACCTAATTAAAGATAATGAACGAATTATATAAAGAAAGAAGAGGGGGGGGGGAACTGTGATCGTTGATGTTGTTTTATATTTTGATGCTGTTTCTTATATGAACATCTTGTTGAGTTGTGCTGGCTTATGCCTCCTGAAAATCGAGGCCGTTGGTGGTCTTTGTTTGTGCACTAATGAACCCTGCTGATGTTTTAAATGGCTTGTTTGTGGTTGTAATCTCCTGCTGTGAAAATTGAATTGGTTAATCACGTATATCTGAATGAATAAATTGAAAGAATCGGGATCAACCCTTCTGTGATAGCTCCCGGTTAAAACACACGAAGATTGAAATCATGGAGTGTGTTAAGTCGTTTAAATATGAAAATAAAGGCTTGGACTTGCTTAGTGTTGGTGGCAATGTTTTGGTGGTTTTCTTTTACGAGTCGATTGTTGGAGATGTGGGAGGGGATGGGATCCCCTGTTCTTTTATGCTTTCGGTGGTTATGAAACTGGGGATGGGATCCCCTGTTGATGTGGCTTCGGTGTTCATGAGTTTTAAGACCCGGTGGTTACATGCCTATATCACAAACTCGGGTGGGATCCTCTGTTGGTGAAGAGAATGTTTAAATTGACGATTGACTAGACTCTTTTCCTTAGTTATGGTTATGGTGTTAGTTGCCCAGTAGTGCATGAACTTATCTGAACAGTAACACTGAATGTGAAATAAGAATGGGACAAATGGGTTTGTTGGTGAAAGTCGTGACTTGGGACTTGGACGTAGTGGTGTTGTGGTCTGTAGGATGGTTAGAAAAACCTAGGCTTTGGGTGAGTGCTTGTTACCTATATCTATACTTGTAGCTTTGTGTTTCTTATTTGAGCCCCACCCAAGTTGAGCACTTAGTGCCGAACACCCCCATTTCACGGGGGAGGGTGTTTTTTCCCAACACTATTCTTAGTGGCTGGTTATTATCTCCTTTTCTGCTCCCTTTCCCGGATAGCCCAAGTATATTCAGGCAGGCTGTGATGGCCTGAAGTCCATTATTAGCCCAAGAACCTTCGCACTGGGTAGTTTGGTGGTTGTCCAGGTGTGTGCGGCAGGTGGTTTCCCAAGTGTCTTCGGGATGAGGCCCAGGTGTCTTCGGGCGTGGCAGTGTATTTTCTAGCCCAGGTGTCTTCGGGCTTGGTGGTGGTTGGTTTGGCCTAGGTGTTTACAGGCGTGGTTATGTGTGACAGTTGTGGCCCAGGTTTGTGCGGGCGGGATTTCGGTAGTGGGACTGCATGTGGTCGTGGCCCAGGTGTGTGCGGGCAGGTGTGGTAGTGAGACTGCGGTGAGAATGGTGGGATTGGTCCGATGCGTAGGATGTTTCAATAACCAGTGGGAAAGTGGTGCGGGGTACCCAAACATCGATGTGATCTTATCATATATATATTAATTGACTTGAGTTATTTGGGTAGTGTGCCTTGGTGAGGCCTGGGGTGGATATTTTACCTTTTTAGGTGTTTGGTTTCTCTTTTTCTCACGGGACTTTAGTACGTTCGCCCACTTGTGCACGAGAGTCTTTGGTTTTCCCTACTGAGTGTACTTGTATGCTCACCCTACGTATATAAAACTGCTTTCAGGTTTCCAGGAGGACTTCGGGGATCACGCAGGACCTTACTATCTCAGACCTTTGGAGCAGTTGCAATTGTTGTTTTTCTTTTCCCTTTGGTACTTACCTTGTAGTAACCTTTTTTCACTTTGTGGCTTTCCCTTTTGAAACATGCATGTGGGAATGGTTTAGTTTTGGATTTACTTTTCTTTCTACCTTGGTGTTGTTGGATTTTCTTCTCCTTATCTCTCGATCCTACAAAATAAAAAGGGTAATGCCTTCCATTTGTGAGAAATTTCTATACCCTTGGTGCTAGTCTCCACTCCGGGACCTATTGACGGCGGGTTTCGGGGGTCATTATCTCTCCTTTAACTTAAAGAAGGAAGGGCCTGACAATCTGCTAACCCTTTCCTCCTTTTGGTGAAGGCGGTTCATGACAGTATTCTTCGAACAAAGATGGAAAATGAGTTCCTTGAACTTAAGAAAAACGATGATGAATCTGTTTCTATATACGAAGTGAATTTTACAAGTCGTGCAAGGTATGCATCTGGCTTTATCATCCAACCTGAAAGTAAAGTTGATCAATTCTTCAGTGGTTTAAAACCAAGTCTTATAAGGGCATTATCTATAAGATACTTCAGTAGCTATGAAGAAATTGTGCATCGTGCTATCAAGGTAGAACTGGAAGTTGGTGCTACATATCTATCTCATGGTTTTGACAAAAAACGAAAGATGGAGTTCAAGGAGAAATATCAAAAAAATGGTGAAAAGAATATGAATGTTTATTTATGATCAAAGTGTGGAAAGAAGCATGATGGATAATTCATAAAAGGTACTAGAAAATGTTTTAAGTGTGGAAACGAAGGTCATAAAGCAGTTGAGTGTCGAAGTAATGGAAAAAAGGTAGCTAACGATGTGAATAGAGAAAATACTACAGAGAATGCTCCACCAACACTTCAATGCTTAAAGTGCAAGGAAATGGGGCATTATGCTAATCAATTACCTAATCAAGGGTTAATGATGATCGATGTGAACAACCTCCTAAGGAAAATGATAAAGAGAAGTCACACACGATCACTATTTATGATGTTGAATATGACAATGATGTTTTGTAATGATTAAGTGTTTATGTAATGGGATTTCAAAATAGTATCATGATATCTAATTTATGGTATCGTGGAATTTTGGAATATCTATGTATTGGTTTTCAATAATTATATGGTACCGGTAACCATGAAAAGTGATTGAAATATTTTTGGAAATTAGATGATATGCACATAATAAAGGGATAAGGAGAAAATAATATGTTTGATATTATTAACGAGCTCATGACTAATATAAGGACAAAGTGATATCATGTTTTGAGTATATAGAAATTTTGGGATTTTTTTATGTGGAAAGGGTTAACTTTTGACTACATTTATGTTTTCGATAAGGTTCTATAGTAATTCATGTTTCCAGAGAATACAAGATTAAGGTATTCACATGTTTGGAATGTGATCAACAAGATACATCTTATGATATATGGGGGATAAATGATGGTATTCACATGCTTGGTTGATGACATTTCTAGTAATCATTTTATTTATACTATGAGCTTGGATAGAAGTCTTTTGGATAAGCCTAAAGATTTGAAATGAATTATGTTATACATAAGATAATATTGTTTAAGGATAAAACCTTTTTTTCGATATTATTTCTGGAATGTTATAATAGTGAAGTTTTAGAAAAAAGACAACCTGCAGGATGGGCGACAACCCTTCACGTCAGACAAGGTTGCGGGAATAGAACCCACAACCGAAGTGCGGAGACCTTTATCACCTACCACTGGCCTACAGGAAGTCCCTGGTTAGTAGAAACTAATTTTATTTTATTAAGAGATATGATAGATGAAGTTTAAGTCCATTTTTGGAATCATATACGATTAACCTCACCATAGATGGAATTATGTATATTTTATAACTTTTGCTAACCTTATGTTTGAGACAGATAGAATGACCTATCATCTGCAAACACTTCACGGAAGAAAAATTCAACTTCATTTATTTAAGAGATGAAGTGGAAATTGTTCAAGGCACAAACAACGGTGAGATTGTACCGTAATAAAGTAATTATTTCTTCTAATTAAAATTCTTAAACTTTAGGGAAATGATCTTTAAAACCAAAAATGTTTTCCTTGTGTCTTCATATCTAATGAATCAGATGGTACCTTAGATCATAAAAAATTTATGGCTTTGTGATTGTTGGATTTTTCATAGCCATGTTATCTACCACTCTCCATTAGAACTTGATAGTTATGTTTCTCTTCCATATCCATATTTTCACCTATGTTGTCCTATGTGGAAACCTAGTGATGAGTTAATTTGGGTAACCGATATGTTTCATACTTCTCTTTTTAAAATTAAGTTTTAGTATTACTTTTTACGATGTGGGTTTCTATGAAAGAAACTTTTAAGTAGTAAACCATTTATAACTCCGACGAATTTCGAGGGCGAAATTCATTTTAAGGGTTGTAGAATGTAATAACCTGAGATTTTATAAGATATATTCTTTTTAATTTCTTTCATATATTCTGTTGTATGCTACAAAAAAATTAGCTTGTGCTATGCACAACAACAAAGGAGTCTTTCACTACACACAACCCTGACTTGGCTTGCATTACACGCAATCACGACCTTGCTCGATAGCGTGTGTTGTACGCAATACTGAGTTTCACTAAACAACGATATATGGTTATAATATTATTATGAACTAGCCGTTATGAATAGTATTAACTAAATTTTAAATTTTATAACATTATTATTTATCTTACACATTTTCTAGATCATGTTATGAGAACAAAATAAAATTTTTAGGTAAAATAAGTATTTTTCAAAAAATGCAATTTTGCCACCTTTTGATGGCGCACCCATTTTAAATATAATTTTTGAAAAGTTTATGAGTTAAATTTGACAAAATAAAATTATTCTTTGGAATCAGGATATAAAAATTTACTTTGGATAAATTTTTCATATTATTCTGATAACATTCATATTTTAATGAATAATAAAAACATGCTATATTTTAATTAAAAACAACTTTTTTCATCGTAATAATTTATATGGTTAAATTATAATATTGAATGGTTTTAAATTATAAATAGAATATATTTTTACCGTTTAATATAATTTATGTCATTATCATTTATTTTAAATTGAATTCATAGGTAAAATCACTTCAATCTTTTGCAATGTTTTAACTTTTAAAACTAGTTTTCTTAACAACGTGATTAATTTTAAATTAATTTCTGCAACTTCTGTTATTTGAATTTGGAAAAATTGATTATATATTTGGAATCATTAGGTTCAAATTATGTTAATAAGTTACTTTTTGTTTTTAGTCATTATGAATAGTAACTATGGTAAACTTTATTTACCATAATTAAAGATAAATCGGGTAATTAAGGGTAAATTTAATATTATAAAATTACCCTAACACTTTTCTTAATATAATTTGATGATTATATTTTACCCTAAATCATACTTGGGTAGAAATGTAATCTAATAGAACCCACTTGTATTTGATTAAGACCTTTTATTTAGTTTATTTAAAGGAAAAGTGAAATATCTCACTCAAAATTTAATAATTAGATTATTTTAATATATAGTTATACAGAATATAAATTTGAATATAAATACTCATTTTAAAGTTAAAATTCTTTTCTTTATCATGGTAATTTATTTTTAATTTTTAATAAATATTTTATTACCTTAAAATCTTATACATTAATGATGTAGAAATTATTTATTTAGTGAAAAATCAATAATATAGTTTTTATTAAAATAATAATACCTATCAAAAGGACTAGAAACTTGAACAAACTTTATTAGTCAAGTATATATATACCATAATCATCCAAGGGGAAATTTTTGGACCATTTGGAGTCTAATAAAACCGATTAGGACATTTATATTATTTTATTTTAAATGATGTCAAAGATGTCACCTTCATAATTTAATAAATATAACAATTTAAATATTGTGATTTTAGGATGATAAATTAGAGTAAAAATAAAATTATTATAGGATTTTATTTTTAATTTTTATGCAACTAATAAGTATATTAAATTATTATAAAAAAATGATGTAGTAATTGTTTTATTAAGAGAAATATCGAAAAAATGGTTTTATAAATATTAAAATAAACATTATATGAACTAATTAATGTTATCCACAAATTTTCTAGATGAATATGACATGTTATTAATATATTAAACTTTTTGGTTCGAATATATCCTCTGTGTGGATTTTATTTAAATTCAAATAAATGAATAGTGTCAAAATTAACACTATTGTTATTTTATAAAAATAACATATTATTATATTGTTTAAACATCACATAAATATTTAAAAATTATAAATTGAAAATTATATGGTCTAAAATGTCATAAAGTACCCAATTATGGATAATTCACAACACATAAGTAATTATTTATAACAATTTAAAATTTAGAATATTATTACCACAAATAAGATTAAATAAATTAAATATGGATAAATCAAATTGAGATGGATTAAAATAATTTCCCAATGTATCTAAATTTGATTGGTTGATGAGATTACAACACTATATTACCTCATATATGAATTTGAGTCACTTTATAAGTTTTTAAGTGGGGTTAGAGTTTATTATAAATTAATATTTTTGTGGTTTCCAAAAGTGACCCTCTCTTCCCTTACAAAAGGGAACCTCCTCCCTATCCTCTTCACAACACTTTGAGCCTTCAAGATCGGACAAACCCTGCCAATTTATCTTCTCCACTTCCCTAGAAACATTCTGGAGCTTCTGTTCTTCTCAAAAGACCAACTCTAGTGTCATAAGAGGAAGCTTAAAAGAGGTGCGTCGAAGAAGAGGTAATCTCTTCTACCAATTCATTCAAGTTTTTTTCTTCTTCAATTTCTTCTTCTTTAGTTGTTTTATTATAAAGTAATAACATCAGTATCAATAATATACTGATATGTTATTATAAATATTAAACAAACCCATTTCACCTTCTATCCATCCTATGGAAAACGAAATCACCGCGCGTGCGTACGTACGGAATACCGTCTCCACGCCGTGGTGTAATCTGTTTTTACACCACCACCTTACTTGGATTCATATAATGGTGTAAATAATAACTATATATAGTTATTATAACATCATAATTATTCTGAGATATTATATCATCCACTCTAATTCAATTTAATAATTATGGGAACGATATCATCGCTCGTGCGTAAGTACGGATTATCGTCTCCACGACGCGATGAGATTCAATATCCATGTTAACCATTCAAGAATGATGATAAAGTATATGTAATGAATAATAATGATATATATGAAATAATAATGATACTGTATTTATGTATATATATATATTTCATCTACTTACTTCCATTCAAGTCAATAAGGAATGGAAAACAACGTTCATGCATACGTACGACCTACCGTCTCCATAAACGGTGTGTTTCATTTCATTTATCTACCTATTATATATATATATACTGAATATATATGATACATAAATCATTTTATACATTCTTTAAGTAAGTAATCCATGATATAAGTAATAATAATATCAAGAACAACAAGTCCAAACACGTACAATAAATGAAATGATTTTAACCAAAACGCTGCTTTAACATGGAATTGACAAAAGAATGGGTAATATAAAGTCATAAGTGAAACATATATGATATCATAAATATTATTATGGTTCTGTTACAAGTTAATAATATGTTCAAAACCACTATACAGGAGTCTCGTACACATACATAAGAAATTGGACATAATGTAAGGGATAACTTTTGCAATCTCATTTTTATCCGATATTGTTTATTCGTAAGTATTTACTGGGGTTATATTTATCATCCATGTCCCTATTTTCTAAAAATGGTTTCATGTATGTTTAAAGTCCTTCTTAACCATTTTTTACTTTTACTACATGGTATGTAAGGAATATTTCTCTTTTTTACCATACAATGTACTTTTTGACTTTTCCGGCAAAAGTACGAGAAACATGTTTTTTTAACTTATACGGCATGAACAGATTTTTACGGTTTCATATCGCCTAATTTTAAAGAAGCTTCCTCTACAAGTTTTCATGGTTATTTTCAATAAAATACTTTTCTTTTAAAATTGTGTGGAATTTTGTGAAAAGAAAATGATTTTTAAGGAGAAAGGATATTTTCCTCAAGAATTAATTTCAAGTGTTTTATCAAAACCATTTTCCATATAAGATGGAGTTATTTCATATGTGTATGTTTAAAGTATAATGTCTCTATGATTTACATGGTTTCACTTTTCTTATGATTAAATGATATCCATTTGTTTTATATGGATTATGTTATGATGGAATGATGTTTATGAAACCCATTTTATTCTTTGGGTTATGATGAATGATTTATGTTTATGTTGTGGCACATGTAAGAATGATTTCATTATGAGATGGGTGGTACCTATATCTCCCACTAATTCATTGGGTAAATATTTAAATCTCATGAGATAGACATGGCTGGAATGAAAAGTTAATCCAGTTCAGTGATACAGGACTGGAACGAGGAGTGAACTCAATTCAGTAAGGGACTTTGTCCACTAAGATGGTCTTGGAAGCAATGCCTTGGCTACTATAGAAATCATAACATGTGCTTAATGGTTTCCACAATTACATGTTTTATTCCCATGCCATTTTATCATGATTGATGTTCCATTATGATCTATGCCTTATGTACTGCCATGTTTTATGTCATTGCTCAAGATTTTGATGTTTAAACATTATTGTCATTTTTTAAGTTAAAATGTATATGGTTTGTTTTATTTTCTCCATTCTTACCCTTACTGAGCATTTGATCTCACCCTTTATATGTTTTCTTTTCCCCAGAATATAAAGAAAGGTTTTAGGTAGGAAAACAAAATGGGAAGATCTTTATGGGAGATGTTTAAGATCTTTCACCATGATTAGAAGATTATGTTCCGAGTTTCCAAAGACACTAAACTATTATGATCCTTGAGTTTTGTTTTTTGTTATGTATTAAGTATTTCGAAAAAGTAATGTAATGTATGTGTAATTCAAGCTTGGTTCTCTACAATATATCCTTGTTTGGATACTACATGTGGATGTGGTTCTGGCACATATGTACCTAGGGGTAACAACACTGACAAGGTGCATCAGGCCTTACTCGGTGTAACATTGTACACGACAACAGACCTTACTACACCCCTAGTTTGAGAATCCAGAAGGATATTCTTAATATAATTCAAATTTTCTTAACAAACCATTTTAAGGATTTTAAAGTAAATATATACCTAAAGAGACCATTCTTTTGATTATGAGATTAGCTATGCATAAAAATTTAAATATATGTTAAGTATTACTTGTTCAAAATTATGCATTATGATTAATAATATAATTTAGTGTATTCTATTATTTATAAATGATTCCTAGTTTAAGTAATGGAAACTGTATAACTGAACATATTTCATGTAGGGATTTCCCTCCTATACAAGATAATGATGTTGGAGTAGGAGCTACAACTAAAGCTGAGAAACTTATTACTACACTGGGATAAATGACTCAGGTTATGAAAAATAACCTTACCCATATAGAGAATTCCGATCCACAACATAGAGGAATTATTTCAGACCACTCCATGAGACAATAACCTCCATCATTTAATGATACTACAAACCCATTTTTAGCTAAGAAGTGGATAAATTCCTTTGGGAATATATTTCTCTCCCTGGGAAGTAATAAAAGGGAGAAGGTCATCATGGTAGTTTATCATCTATTGGGAGATATAGATTAATGGTGGTCATTAATTCAAAATAAAAAGGAGAATGAAGAAATTTAAAATATGTAATAGAAGGATTTTAGTGAAATTTTATAAGAAAAATATTTCCCTCACAAACAATGATCCAATATGGAGAGAAAATTCTTGAATCTCTAGAAAAATGAGGACGAGAATTTTTCTAAGTATGAAGCCAGCTTTACAAGTTTATAAAGGAATTCTTTGGATTATATATACTATCCAAAGAGAAATAATGATCAATTATTTGTTGGATTAAAACCATTCCCCCAAAGGGAACTAGTATCCCAAAATTTGTCATCATACGAAGATAAAGTCTCATGTGTTATCAAGACAAAGAAATAGTTATCAAGGTCTTATAACTTTAAAGGAAATCAAGAGAAAGAAAAAGTTTCTGAACATTATGGAAAATTAAAAAAGTAAAATGGAAATAAGAGAAGGGTTGAATTCCCATCCTATAATAAATGTTGAAAGAAATATCATGAAACATACGTATTGGGGATGTGAGTTTGTTATAAGTGTATAGAAAAGGGCCACCAACCCTATGATTACTGGGGAAATAAATAAGCTACCCATGATCAATTCTACAATTTTAAAGAGATCTGACATTATTCAATTGATTTTCCTAAGTTTCAAGGAAAACTTCCTTAAATAATTCCAAGGGAATAGGCTATTATTATGAAATTAAAACAAATGAGGTTGAAGTTTCTAATAATGTGGTGGTAGATACTTTAATCTTCTCTTCAAATTTAACTAAAGATTTATTTGATTCTAGATCACCACATTCCTTTATATCTTCCTAGTTTTCTTTAAAAATTAGATATTTACAATTCACCTTAACAAGAGATTTTTTAGTAACTACTCATAGTGGAAACCTTATTTAAATAAATTTTTGTTTCATAGTTCCTATTATGAAAATTAAACATGCTCTAATCACTGATTTTATCATCATACTTATGGTTTATTTTGATATAATCCTTGGTATGGTTTTTATTTTGAAATATATTGCAAAAATTTATTGAAAAGATATGGAAATTATGATTTGTGATGAAGGTATGGATTTTCTCATCTTTAGGGGGGATATTTCGTTACCTCATTCATATCTGGATTTGTAATAAACAAGTTTTTCACTTTGGTATAGATCCTTAATTTTTAGTCTAAATCATTAATTTGGACCTAATACAGATGCCTAATGAGTTAAAAAAGGTTCTGAGGGTGTCCAGGTCTTATTTGGAGCTCAAAACACATCTTTTTGGGAAAACAGGTCAAGTTGCATCATTTGTGCATGGTTTTCCTAACCATGCAGTTTGTGTTTTTTTGGACAGTGTCACCTCACACGGTTGGAACATGGATATGTAGAAAAAACCATGAAAACTCTTATTTTTCCTAGGTAACCATGCATGGGTGGCACACAGTTTGATCAAACCGTGGGGAGGAATATTTTTCGGGCAGAATCATGTCGCACGGTTTGCGCACGGTTTGAAAAACTGTGCGGACAAACCGTGCACAGGATAAAACATGTGTAAAATGTCTATAACTCCCTTAATGATATATTAATCCCCCATTCCTCATTAATATGAGTTTATGCAGGATTGACCAATTTCCCTCTAAATTTTGGGGTTTTTAAAGATTAAAGTTTGGAATTAAGAGATCTTCTTCATCCAGATTCTGATTGAGCTTCTGTTTGTCACATTGGATGTAAAACAGTATGTAATCAAGTTCTCTTTATCCATTCTTATTCTCTTTCACTCTTGATCTAGATATATCCATGTGATCTTTTTCACCTTTTCTTAGATCTACTCTGATCCGAGGCAAATAAAGGGCCAATATCGGAGGGGGAGAGTCATACAATTCTAAGGTGGGTGGTCTATAACTCATCCCTAAAGTTTGTTGTTTTTGGATTGTTTGTGTGGGGACAACTTGTTTCTTTAGAAACCATTTCATAAATTAAAATTCCATGATTATACACATTTGAAACTTATGGTTATGATCTCTCCAAATATGTGATTAGTTGTTAGTGGTTTCACCCACAACTCAATCTGCCTCATGTCAAAGGTTATGCCATAATTGAGTTTTAGTGTTTCCACATGTTTGAGCCACTATTCAGGTGTTACTTTTCTTGACCTTTCTAAAGGTGATACTCCTTATAATAAATGGATTGTTGTTTTTGAAAATTTCATAATGGCATGTAGCAAGTATGCTCACCACTTGACCCGTCTAAGGTAAGTGCTTACAAATGTTTATTAAATGTGAAATATGAAATATGAATTGGAAAGTATACTAAGTATATTAATTGACCTTATTAAAAGAGATTGAATAAAGGTTACATGTCTGTAGAAACCCTTTCCATGTTTATAGAAGGTAGTGGTGTGAACCTCAATAATTGAATAATCCTTAATGAGTAACTAAGACTTGGTTAAATGGTTGTAATTCTACTTGGAGTATCCACACTAATGGAAGACAAGGCTTGGACCAATGGTTTCAACTCTAATTGACTTATCCACACTAATGGAAGGAAATAATTGAACCAAATGAATTATTACATGATTACAATATCAAATAGAAATGGACTGACTCGTGCTCGCCTTGGATTCTGAGAGGAGAATACCTTGGGTCTCGGGAACCCCATTCCGATTCAAGGATACAGTTTGCTTAGGTTGATACCCACCTAGAATCTAGTACTTGTCTATTCCTTGGATTCACACTATAATAATATTGGGTCCCTTTATTTATTACATGATAGCTTAGATACACACCTTGGATCTAGCATTGACTAGTAGGTGCCATGGTGAAAGCCCATCAGGCCCATATCTTTGATTAACCCCATTTTACCTTGGTTGATCACCTTGGACTCTATAGGTGAATTATTTTGGAATGCCTTGGAATATGCTCCTTGTATTACACTCTTAACCCTTAGCTAGACTCAGATACCACTGAGTTATCTTTCCGCGAGTTTACATTACCTTGGTTTTTACCCTAGAACTCCCTCACTAGATATCATTGTTTGGTTGCCTTGTTACATCTTGGGACCTTCACTACTTATACTATCACGAGGTGATGTCAGTGATGACTATGCCTCATGTGACCTATTAACATTAAATGTTAATTGATTAATTAATGAAATGGTTTCATGTTTAGATATCAGCCAATGGTTGACGTAGGTACATGGTTATTTATATTGTACTGCTTACTTTACTTTATATATGCATGTCTGCACATTGTTATATTCCATTACATGGGCTGGATTTTATAGACACCGTTGGTGGTGGAATACTGAGATTTATCTCACACCCTATCTGGGTTCCATTTGGTATCGATAGTAGATTACATGGTTGCAGGTATTGACAAAGGGAAGCATGCAGCTTCTAATACTTGATTTTGTTCTGATAGGATGAAGCTTGATTGTAGATGACCGAGTAGGATATCAGGATGACGAGTAGACTTTTTTTCTTTTACCTTGTGGAACATGTTATTCTTGTTTTCTTGTATCTATGATTTCAATTTTTCTAGTGACATGACATTACATCATCACTGTTCCAATTGATATAGTTATAGTTATTCTTGTTTATCTATTGCATCAGTTTGCTTCTGCTATTTATCTATACTGCTTCTGCGGTTTACTATTTGTTTATATCTTTTCTGCTGTGCTACACTCTGCTAATGAGGGCATAATCTTCCCACGAACACACCCTAGGCCCTTGCTGCTAGTCAGAAGCCTCTGGTATTCATGAATATGCACCTGAGGCCATGTGGCCCATTGGGATTGGGGCTGTTAAGTGGCATCCAGGTCCGGGTCGTCACATGATCCACCTCCAATAGCTCTTCTAAATGAAATTATTAGGGAAGAAGAGAAAACATCATCTATGGATGAGAAAATAAATCTTCAAAAATAGGACACAACTATTGTATAGGAATATATTGATTTATTTTTAGAGGATTTACCTATACATCCTCCAAAGTGGGAAGTTGGGTTTTCTATTGATTTCATCCATGATGAAAGACTTATATCGATGAATCCTTATATAATGTCCATGGTTGATTTAATAGAGTTAAATAAATAACCGGAGGAATTTAGTAATAAGGAATTTATATTCCCTAGTGTTTCACCTAGGGGTGTTTCTTTTCTTTTTGTTATGAATAAAGATGGATCTATGAGGTTGTGCATTAACTATAGGAAGATCAATGCTATTATGACAAAGAACAAGTGTCTAATGCCTCACATTGATGAATTATTTGATCAACTTCACAAAGCTCAATATTTTTCAGAGATTGATCTTCGATCTGGATATCATCAATTGCATGTGAAGAAGGAAGATATTCGAAAGACAACATTTCAAACAAGGTATGGACATTATGAGTTTATAGTAATTCCCTTTGGACTAGCTAATGCAAGATCTTTTTTATGGATCTAATGAATATAGTGTTCAAGGAATATCCTGATGATTTTGTTTTGGTATTTATTAATGATATATTGATATATTAAGAAAGATATGAAGACCATGATAACAACTTAATAATTTTTCTGGAGACTCTTATAATAAAATATTTATATGATAAGTATAGAAATTTTGAATTATGGCTTCAAATAGTTTCTTTTATTGACCATATTCTTTTAAATGGAAAAATATTAGTTGATCATGTGAAGAAAAATCCAGTTCATGAATGTCTTACACCCACAAACATAACTGAGGTATGTAGTTTCATTAGTTAAGAAGGTTACTATTAGCATTATTTTTAGAATTCTGACTGATTAGATAACCCATTAACCAAGATTTCTTTTAAAGGGGTTAAGTTCGTATGTAAAAAATAATGTGAAAAATGTTTTGAAGAATTTAATATGAGATTAGTGAATTCTACATTCTTGACTCTACTATTAGGAAATAGAGAATTTATGATTTATAGTGATGTATAAACGAAAGGAATTATCTATTTCCTTATAAAAAATGATAGAGTTATTGATTATGCATCAAGGTAGTTAATAAATCATGAACAGAACTATCCAAATCATGATCTTGAGTTAGCAGCCGTAATATTTTTCTTGAAGATATGTTGACACTATATCTATAGTGAAAATGTGATATATATACATATAAAAATATATTGAAATATATATTATCAAAGAAATAAATCAACATGAGGCAAAGGAGGTGGATTGAGCTACTCAAATATTATGGTTTTTCAGTACACTAAAACCTAGTGAAGGTGAATAAAGTAGCAGATGCATTGAGCATGCAGGATGATGGTGTTTTGAATAAAATAAGGATTGACAAGGATCTTGTGTATATAGATATAGAAAAAATGGACATGGTAATTATCAAAGAAGGTGAAATATCAGTACTTTTTCATTCGTTTCCTGACCATATTTATTAGAAAATATTAAATGTTCTCGGTCTGATGACGATAATTTTAAAAGGAAAATTGAAGATGTTAATGATGTGAAATTGGATGACTTCATGTATAAGGATGGAATTTTAAAATTTTGGAAGAGGATTTGTGCTCCCTCTATACCTGAGCTAAAAAAGGATTTCCTGGATGATGTACATATCTCAAATTTCTTTATACACCCTAGCAGCACTAAGATGTATAGATATTTGAAGGAACATTTATAGAGGGAAAATAGAAAGTGGGAAATTGCTGATTATGTATATAGAAGTTTAGTTTTTCAATAGGAGAAGACTGAAAGGGAACGTCCTAGAGGAGTCATGAAACCTCTTAAAATTCCTACTTGGAAATGGGATGACATTACTATGGATTTTTTTTCACTGGATTACCAAAAACTCTAAAGAGAATGATGAAATATGGGTAATTGTTGATCAAATAACCAAATATGCACATTTCATATCTACAGGGGATGATTTTCCACTGGATCTTCTTAAAAGTCTCTATGTTAATAAATTTTTAATAATTCATGGATAACCACTTTCAAATATGTCTAATCATGATCTATTATTTACATCGAAATTATAGAAATCTTTAGAAAGATTTAGACCTTGATCTTCATTTGAGTACAACTTATCACCCTTAAATAGATAGGTAGTCTAAAAGGATAATTCAAACATTAGAATACATACTAAGATCATGCTCACTTGACTTTTATGTTATGTGGGATCATTATTTACCTTTTGATAGAGTTTTCTTACTATAATAGTTTCCATTAATGTATTCAAATGGAACCATATGAAGAATTTTATGGAAAGAGATGTCATACACCAACTTGTTTGGATGAAGTTTGTTAAAGGAAGTTTGCAGGCCTAGAACTTGTAGAGGAAAAAACAATAAAGGTAAATACTATTCAAACCCATATCAAAACAGCTCAAAGTAGGCAAAAGATCTATATCAAATATTGAAGGAAGGATTTGGAATTTCAAACGAGAGATCATGTTTTCATGAAAGTATCCCCATGGAAGGGTGTTATAATATTTAGAAATAAAGGGAAAGTGAGCCCAAGGTAAATTGTACCTTTTTAAATACTAGAGAGAATTGTAGGAGTGGCTTATTATTTGGTGATGCCACCTAGCCTTTCTGATGTACATAATGTGTTCCAAATATCTGTGTTAAAAAATTACATATGAGACCCAACACAAGTCCCCAATTATGAAGGAATAGAATTATAAACTGAGTTATCTTACTATGATGAGCCTATCAAGATTATGGACACTAGAGAATAGGTTTTGAGTAATTGGATGACTCAGCTGGTAAATGAACTTTTGAAAAATCATAAAATTAAAGAGGCGATGTGGGAACAAGAGGAATATTTGTTGAAGAACAAAACAATTTTTTATGAGGTAATATTCTAGAAATTTTGAGGATGAAATTTTTTGAAGGGAGAATTTAACACCCCAATATTTTATGGCATATCTATTTTAAAATTTAATATCTTTGATTGTTTATGATTCACACAACACTAAGTTTAAAACCATAATATACTATTAAATATGATTGATGAAATAGTAATGTGACCATTATGAATAATAATATGAATACTAGAATATTAAATTCACCAATAAAATAATAGATAAAATTTTCGTATCTTATAAATGAAAAATATGGTATAGTTATATCATGGAATAAGTAAATAATTTTTTTAAAAATGATTATTTAAGTGATGGTATTTTTGTGAAAAATAAATGTTTATTTAAAATTTTATAATCAATAAAATGATTAAAAAGAAATTTTATTTTCATAAATTAGGTTTATAAATTAATATTTTGTTGTCTTAAAATTATAAGATAATATTATTAGACATTTATTAATTTTTAAATGTATCATAAAATTAGTTATAATATTAAAATCTGTATTTTATGAGTAAATGATAACTTTATTTAAAAATTAAATTTTGAATATTTCGTAATTTTTTAAGAAAATGGACCTCATTTTTGAATTCTACACATCAAAAAATGGGTTGGTTTAATTTTTGGGAATTTTCTAAAATAGTTGAATTTTTGCTGAATAGTGAAATAAAGTAATTTATGGTATCTAACAAATACATTAATTTTTGAGTCATATATGATTTATGGATGATATAAGCCCATAATACTGAATGATCGTTCATTATGTTAAAATATTTAGTGATAAGGTTAAAAAAATTGATAGTCTTAATCCAAAATTATAAACTAATGAAGAACATAATAAAAAAACACCCCTCCCCTCCACTATAAATATCACCCTCACCACCTCTTCTAGTAACACCTTTCCAACCTTTCATATAGAGAAATTTATTCCAAATACCACTCCCTAACCTCTCACCCACGTTATGGTCCTGATTTTCTCACTAAAATACTATGTCCAAGTTCCTTAAAGAGGTTCTCAAGGAGAGAAATTGAAGATGTAAAAGCCCCTTTTGTTCTTTTAATTTAATTTAATTTAATTTATTTCCTTATCCTTTCATTATATCCTCTATCCAAACATTTATGATAAATCTATTTCATTATATATAATATAATTTAATTATGATAATTTTATACCCATGATCAATTCTTTTTTCTTTCCTTTTTTTTCTTCTAAAAATGAAAACGTCATTCGTGAGGTGTCAATTCACCACCTTCATGGGGGATGATTGTTTCATTTTATAATACCACCTTCAAGGATAGTCACAAAACCATTTTTATAGTCGAAAGATATTATAATATGTATATTAAAACTTATTTAGTGTTATGTAACTAGTATATATACATAATATTAATTAATAAAACAAAACTAGTGTGTGATGATAAAAAAGTCAAAATAATCCAAACAATTATCATTAATGTTTTATCTAATAAATCAACATCATATCTAAAAAATGATATATAAGACAATTAAATTTTATTTTATTTCATTAATAACATATAATTTCAATTCTGGATAACTATTCCCATTTCACATGATCTTTCTTACATGAATACAAGTGAACGAACCATGAAAACCAAAGAAACAAACACTCCCGAGTGATAAAATTGACACTTATAACTCATAAAAAAAGATAAATTAACTTAATAAAATTATAATAAATAAAAAAATGTTGAATATGTTCTAAATTAAATTATTAATGAATCCAATTTCATTATCCAAGATGTTACATACAAGTGAATAATTCTTTCAGACATAAGGTAACAGATTCTCCCCAAACCACCATTTTTCATTCGGATTATGATTTCTCTCTCTTTACCCCAATGTAATTATTATTTATTGTTATATAAATATTCTAAATTCTGTTTATATGTTACAAAATCATGTATCTAGATCATTTCATATTTATTTTATTGGGAAGTACATGTTTTATAAGGTTCCCTTTTCAATTCCTTCTGATATGCAGTCTCATTTAAAGAGTACATTCTAATTTCTTACCAATTTTCAATTACAGTAAATAATATGTTATAAGGAAATAATATTTTTCTAAAATCACTCTTTTTATCATGAAAAAATTTCTTATCTCTTTACTGGTTTTATCTAAACAATTAATCCTTTTTTCTCTTTAAATACTCTTATATTTTCCCTCAAATAGCACTGAAGTGGCCTATTTGTAAAGTTTCTTAAAAACTCTTTTTACATGTTTCACTTTATTTGGACGTCATTTAATCCTAAAAACAAATTTAATTTTACTCCAATTTTTGTTACTAGGATACACATGTTTATAATATGATTTTATAACGAATAAAGAATGATTTTCTAAAAGAACTCATCGTTCCAAAAGTAAAAAAGGTTATTTCTATTAAGAATTACATAATGATTTTATTAGGGTATTTAAATCTATTTCAACACCTTTTGTTGGATATTATTATTTCTTTAAATTAATCACTTATGTTACCATCTACCATATTTTATTTAATCATTTATGATTATTTTGACTAGGGATGTACTATCTTGATTCCCCTCACTATATTACTCTGGATGGTCTATGATTATGTTTATTATTTGTTGAAAGTTAGAAAAATTTCATTTTATAGTTTCAATATGAATGAATTTGTTGATTATATTTTCCCCTTTTATATGAGGAATTAATTGGACTTAGAAATTGATGGACATGGCCTACTATGGATCCTCGATGCATTAGTAGGTCTCATGGGAAAAACTATATCTGGTTTTAACCCATTTATATTTGGTGTCTTGGCCAAAGCCTTTACGGTATTTTATGATTTTTTCCCTTAAGTATCCTATGGAATCCAAGGCCCGAATTCCACTTTTATGGTTCCTTGATTCCAGTTGGCTACATGACCTCGAGCACATCTCCCATAATTCTATAGGCTACCGACTATCAGTGAGGGCCTAGGGTGTGTTTGTGGAGAGACTATGAAATCATCACTAAAGTTAATCACAACAGATAATATATAAGAATAGGTAAAAAAATAAATAGTTGAAGAAATATAAGTAATTTTATTTCAAAGTAGAAAGAGACAAAAATAACCATAACTGAAGTAACTAAAATAACATACTGAAACTAATTATGATATATGTAATGTGACTAGAAATATTATAAAATAGGTAAATAAGTAGCATAAAATCATGATATATAAAATATATGAAGGAATTTAAAATCTATATTCAGCATCCTGAGCTCCAGTTCGGTCATCTGCTATCAACTCTATAAAAAATAACAAGAAATCATGTATCCAAAGCCTTATGATTTCCTTTTTCAACACCTGCATACATAGTCTCTTCCTGGGTTCCAAATGGCATCCCGAATAGGGTGTGAGATAAATCTCAGTCGACCATCACCAATAATGTTTATAACATCCTCTCCATGTAGTACAAACTGAAATGTGTGGAGGCATGCACATATAAAAGTAAAGTAGTACAATAATGTAAATACCCATGTACCTGATTCTGTCCTCATATGGTGTCTAAACATGTAGCCAGTTCGTGATTTAATTTATTTCAAGTTTATATACATAATTCACATGATACATTGTCATCACTAACATCACCTTGTGATAATAATAATAGAGTTTCCATTAAGTAACAAGGAAACCATAATGATTATAATATAAATGGGTTCCAAGGTAATAACCATGACAACCTAGACCACAAGGGTTTCAAAATCAGTAATAACAAAATCTTGGATAAGTTTTAAGTGTGTAATCAAAGAAGCATCATCCAAGTAATTCTAAAATAGTATGATCTAATAGAGTCTAAGGAATTCATCGAAGGTAAAATGGGATATGCTATGGCTAGGCCTAAGTATGTAACCAAGGAACCTCTATAGAAGCCACGATGGATTCAAGGAGTGTATCTAAGGCATCATAAAATGATATTGAAAGGATCCTATGGTTCCATACTAGGCATCCATTTATATATGAGGATTGGGATCCAAGGTGGGTCTCAACCATGGTAACTGACATCCTTGAATTAGAATGGAGTACTTGAGTGCTTATGGTATTCCCATATGAATCAAAGGGATAACTCCAGTAAGGACCTTCCTATATTTATTTCACAATCCACATGGAATTATTCACCTTATGTTTAATTCATTTAATAATTTAGGCCATGTGAAGGTCATGCCATTTAATAAGTTCAAGGGGTTTAAGTCTTGTGTTTCATTAGTGTGACAAGGCCAAGGAGCATGCAACCACCTCATTAGTTCATTTAATTCATTATCATTTAATGTGGTTCATTCATCTACCTTCTACCATGATTGTAAAGGCGTTCTATAGAATGAAACCAACCATTATATTTCATTAATTAGTCCAAGTCATATTTATACCATATACTTTCCAATATACTATTTAACATTCATTAATGAAGTACAAGAACTTACCTTAGGCAGGTCAAGAGGAAACAACATGGTCTAAACCAATATTCAATTAAAATTTCACCAATTAAATATCCATTTAGTAATGGAAGTTATACCATTAGTATGATCAATCTTAAAGCACACCAGAATGGCGGCTCAACATGTCAAAACACAAAAAACCCAAATATGGCATAACACCCCACATGGGGTGGCTGATGTTTTGTATATAACCTCCAATAATGAATCACATATATGTAAAGATTCATAGAATATAGTTCTAATAACTACAAGCATGACATATAATTTTAAAAAATGATGCCCAATGAAATCGTCACGACGACACAACAATTTATATAATGATGGAAATTAAGGAATGATTTATAGACCACCTACCACATACTTATATGTCTCTCATAATCTAGTATCAGAATTTAATTTGGTTTGTATTGGAGTATATATAAAACCATGTCTTATAAGCCTACACCTTGATAACTTTTTTGAGAGTAAGAGAAATTAATAACATCTCAAAAGGACTCGAATACTTAGTAATGCACATCCAACGTAACAAACAAAAGCTTGATCAGACCCCAGATGATGGAGTTCTATCAATCCATATATTGGGATTGAAGAGGGATAAAAAATGGTATAGAAGGAGGTTCTTTCTTCTAGAATCATATAGGATATGTATTGTTTAGTTAATTAGATCATTAAGGGGAAAATGTTAAAATTAATCAAAATTTATCCTGTGCACGATTTTCCAAACCATGTGCCAACCATGAACAGGTACCTGGAAGAAGAGGGAACTCACATGGTTTGGTCACATGATGTGAAAAAACGTGCACCAACCATGCCAAATGGCTCTAACCAAAAATTAAAACCATCCTCATGGTTAGATCTAACCCTGCGCCCAACCCACATAGTTTACACTAACCATGAGATAGGCCAAAGTCTCCCTAAAAGATGGGTTCTGGGCTCCAAACAATCCCTAAACACATCTAATACATTCATAAACTCATTAGGAATCTAAAATAGGTCCAAAATAGAGTTAGAAAAAACTTTGAAGGATCCACACTTGAGTAAAAAATCGGTTTATTATAGTATTTCCCCTTAAAAGAACTTGTCCCCAAGTTCACCTTGCAAGGGCCTCAAAACATTGTTAGAGAATAACTCCAACCACTGAGCACATACTCCAGCCCCTTTCTCCCAAGTTTCATCCTATACACGGCCATGCTGCCATAACACCCATACTAGAGGAACAAACTATACTCAAATAGCCTTGGTGATGCAATCAATGGTGCATATAGGATAATCCCTAAAAAAATCATCAATATCAAGTTCAACTTCCTCCTGATCAAGTGTATGAGATAGGTTAGCATGATAATGGAGTTGTTTTGAATAATTGATGATGTTGTGCATAGAACAATACTTCTGAGGCATTAACATTGAATATGATACCAACCGAACTCACTCAAGAATCTCAAACAACCCTACAAAATAAGGGGAAAACATCGCATGATTATATATCATTTTATGCCCCAAAATAGGTGATACATTCAAGAAAACATGATCCCTAGCCTTGAACTATAGAGTTTGTCGATGGAGATCGAAATAATTTTTTTGAAGATTTATTGGTAGACATATGATTCCTAATCAGCTGAACTTGGTCCTAATTATTCTATACAAGATGAGAACCTAATAGGGATTCCTCACATATCTCTATCCAACATTAGGGTGAAGTGCACGACCTACAATATAAGGCCTCAAAATGAGACAAATAAATCATTTCCAGAAAGAAGTTATAAGAGGATAAATCTATGAGAGGGATATACTTCTCCCAAGATCCATTGAATTCAAGGAAACATTCTTGGAGAATGTTCTCTAGAACCTGTATCATTCATTTTGACTATCCATCAATCTGAGGGTGAAAAGATGTACTCAGAAGCACCTGTTTACCCATAGATTTATACAACCCCTACCAGAACCATGATGTGAAATGAGCATCCCTATCTAAAAAATAGTATGTGGGACCCTGTACAGTCTTATGATCACATAGTTATACAACCTTCCCGTATCATCAACTGAGAAAGTCTCCCTAATAGGAATTAAGTGGGCTTATTTCCTCAATCATTTAACAACTACCCATATAGAGTCACTACCCCTTGATGACCTAGGTATACTGACTATGAAATCCATAAATATCTTCTCATTTCCATTCTAGGGCTGGAAGTGTCTATAACAAGGTTTCATGTCTCTGGTGCTCTGCCTTCACTTGTTGATAGGTGTAACAAATAGTGGTAAAGCCTACTATATGATGTTTCATCCCAAGCCATGAATACTTGTGACACATATCTCAATACATTTTAGAGATGTTTTTATAAACTACCCACTAAGAAGTGTGAGACTTCTGCATCAACTCCTCTATCATTTCTATAGGAACCCATGCATGTCCATGGACATATAGGATGTAATCTCTATCCACAGACTAATCCAGAGGTGGGTCATCTCCTAAAATAATCTCATAGATAACCAATCACACTTGATCTGAAAATTTCATGCTCTTCACCTTCTCAAGGAGGGAAGAAGTAACTGTCAATGCTGAGAGGTAATAATGCTTGTGACTATCGTGAAACTCTTTCCGCAACTCAGAAAATAGGGCCATTAATTTCTATTCATTATTGGATTCCTGTATAGACTGTGCCTGAGTTTTCTATCTCAACGCATCAGTGACTACATTTCCCTTTAGAGAAATATAGTCAAGCTAAAAATTAAAGGACTAAATATATTTGATCCATCTTCACTGATTGATATTCAAGTCACACTATGAAAAGATAAATTTTAGGCTCTTGTGGTCTGTATACACCACAAAATTCTCACCCAATAAATTGTGTTTCCATTAACATAAGGCATGGAAAACTATTTCTACAACAAGGTCTTGCATAAGGTAATTTCTCTCATGAGTCCTCAAATGCTGAGATCTGTATACAATAACTTTATCCTCCAACATCAGTAATGCTCTTAGGACAATTTGTTTATGCATCATAGAAGATGATATAACCTCTTCCAGGCTCTGGAATAATCAATATGGATGCCGATACAAGACTCCCTTTTAGACCCATAAGGATTTCTAGCATGATTCTAAATACATAAACTTGAAACCCCTCTTTGTAATACCAGTAAGAGGTGAAAAAAGGCATGATAAGTCCTATATAAAATGCTTATACTATCCATTAAACCCTAATAAAATCCTTATATCAAACACGTTCTTAGGATTATCCTAGGAAACCATAGCACTAACCTTCTCTGGGTCGATAGAGACTCATAATTATGATATAATATGACCCCAGAAGTGAACATTTTTGATCTAGAAGTAGAATTGAGAAATCTTGGCATAATGTTGATGCTCACTTAGTGTAATCATAATGATCTCAAGGTGCATATAATGGTCTCTACGAGTGTGATAAAACACAAATATGTCATCTACAAAGACTATGAAAAAGTAATCTAGATTCAGGTGGAAAACCCTATTAATCAAATCCATGAAAATGGCAGGCGGGTTCGTAAGACTAAACGACATACCAATGTACTCATACATACCATACCTGATATAAAAAGATGCATGAGGTATGTCTGATGTCCTGACTCACACCTAATGATAGCCCGATCTCAGGTTGATCTTAGAGAAGAACTTAGCTCCTAAAAAATGGTAAAAGATATCATCTATTTGAGGAAGTGGATATTGGTTCTTAACCATAAGATGGTTTAACCATTTGTAATCTATGCATAGAAGAAGGGTCCCATCCACCTTTTTTATGAAAATCATGGTTGAAACTTAAGAGGAAGTTATAGGATGTACAAAATCCTTGGCCTACAACTCCTCTAACCACCGCTTGAGCTCTTGGAGCTCAGTAGGTTCCATCTTGTATGGAGGAATGAGCACTGTATCTTCTCCTAGAAAAAGTTAAATTGTAAAATATACCTCTCTATTAGGTGCTTATCTAGAAATTTTTTTAAGAAAGACATCCTTTAAACGATATAGTATTGGAGGGAACTTATCCTGGTCTAATCCTTGATCCTCTATGATGATATTGGAAATATAGACAGTCTCTCCATGTATCCCATGATGCTCTGGTCCATCTCTACTTGCCTGGACATCCTAATCACCCTTGTGATGATAAATTCTTATTTATGGCGATGTAAAAAACACCCTATGATGATAGAAGTCTAAAAATTCATGATATAGAACCAACAAATCCACCCCAAGAATGACATCGAATCTCACCGTCTCGAGAAAAAAGAGGTCCCATAAGAAAGGGTAACTTCCTACCTCAAGGGGAAAACCTCTACACTGGCATACACTCTCTGACCGTAGTCCCAATGGTGTATATAGGGTCATAACACCATAGTAATACTGTATTTACATGATAAATAAATAAATGGAAAATTGTGAAGCACCTGTATCAGATAAAGAATATACTATAGTGAAGGCTACTAGAATATTACCTCATACTATAGATGGTCCCATAACCCAATACTTAGGTATCAAATATAATGAATGAAGCTAGCCTAATCTATGAACCTTTGTAACAGCTAGATTACCATGATCAAAATTGCCTTTCTAGTGCTGCTAGTGATCAGGGGTCTAGCTACCATGGACATAACCTCCTCCTCAGCCAGTCCTATCGGCGCTACTCTAACCCCTCACCTGACATGAGATAAAAGAACCTTACCTTGAAGGTGAAGATGGTACATAACCTCTTCCACTAGAAGTTGATGGAAAGGTTTGATATAATATCTACAATATCCCCATATGGATGTAATCCCAACACTCCAGAGGGTCTTTATCACACTAAGGCATCAGATGCCCCTATCGTCCACACCAATAACACACCATCGAGATACTAGCATGGTTAATTTGGATACCATTATCCTGATGAGAAAACTCAATAGATCACTTCCAGTTTCCAGAATAACTACTAGACCGACACATAAATGGCCCTCTATACTCGGCAATTTCAATGTCCCTTTGGTTGTGATCATTTATAAGAGTCTGATTTATGATTTCAGATAAATTAGGTCGGGAAAAACATTAACCTGAGTATGGATGAAATACATGAGAACATCCTTGAAGTGTCTCGAATGTGAAATATCATCACCTGATAAAAGTGGTGAAAAGAACTATAAGTTAGTGAAACATGATGAATAATCCATAATTGACCTAGAACTATGATCAAGGTTCTTGAACTTCTCTGGCTCTATCATCTCTCAGTGTTTGGGAAGAGAAATGATCATAGAATATAATCTAAAAATCTGCCCATACCATGTCCTGATGGAGACCAACATAGGAGATCACATCTCACTAATGATTGGAAAATCATGAAGAATTTATGTAACAAGATAGAATCTACATTTTGGGGATGACTCTAGATTCTCAAAGATAGACAAGGTGTCCTCTAGCCAAGACTCAATAGTCTGCAAACCACCATTCCCTAAGAAGGTTGGGGGATGCTGCTATTGGTACTCATAGGTCAGATCAACCATCATAAGTGAATATTGTGGAGTACCATGCGCGGACTACATCAGATGTAGGAAACTATCAAAAACTTGAGCATTAGTTCCCAAATCAGGTATAGTAGGCAGTGCCTAAAGTGGAACTCCTGGAGGTAATACTAGGGAATTAGGAAGCACCATGTATGGTGCATGGTCGTCGCCACCCTCCTAGCGCACAAACTGAGGATGTCATGGCAGTATTGGTCTACAAATTCCAAGAACATGCCTTATAATAGGATTTAAGTATATTGATAGAAATTCTAATAGATGATGAACATAAGAAAATGGCATACTACCCATGGTATACTGTCCCAACTACCTACTTATAAGGCCAAATATTAGTATGTTCTCAATTATTAATGATAGAGGTTCCAGTAGATGAAGGGTAAATAGTACCTTTCCTCATCATTTATTGGAAACCATTTCATTCATTTCATATATAATATCTAGGATCACCCCTTTAGATTTCATAAACATGATAAGGTGGGATAAGAACATGCAATTATGTATATTTTAAAGTTACGTTTCACTTTAAAGATTAATTTGATTATTTTAATATACTAGGATTCATTTAGAATGAGTTGTTCATCCCAGTGAATCAGGTTCCATACTCCTTATCATTGATATTAACACCCATTTGAATCTATAGTTAAAGGCTTGATTATGTAAACAACTCATTCCAACCCATGAGGGCCCATAACACATCATGAATTGAAACATGCAATCACTCGATCAAAAATTCAAAATAAGAACAAGAATATATAAAAATAAAGGTTCACTTAATAATCAAAGGTATATCAAGCAATGAAATGTAGTGAAATGCATCTAAATGGCATGAAAATATGCATGAAATGCAAATTCTGGGTTCCTATATGATGTATTTAACAATGCTCATTTCCCTCATATCATCGAGTGAAGGATAAAATAGAATATAAATGAGAATAATAATCAACAACACCATATAACATGGGAGTCACCCAATGGTGCAATGATATCAATTATAATAAAAAAAGCAGAACAATAATTATAATTCAAGAAACTCAGCCTTTGCCCAAAACATGGGTTTACGATGCCCAAACATAGCTTAAAACCAAGTTCCAAGCATTCCTAATAATTAATATACTATATAAAAATTGTAAAGTAAGGAAGGAAATAACTCTGATACCACTTTGTGATATCCCAGACCCGGATGCCACTTTGGTGGTGCCCCGTGCCCGGCTGGCCACATGGCTTCATGTAGGATTGAAATATTGATTTAGATGCTCAATTAAATGGGGGGGGGGGGTAAATTGTAAGTTTAAAAACTTTCGTTTTTAACCTTATAGAAAACTATGTTTAACAATGTTAAAAAAGGTAAATTCACAAAGCATCTTTTAGTTCAACTAAACAAACTTTCTTGGTTTTGGAAATATGATTCAAGAAATGAAACTTAAGAAAAGTTTATAAGGAAAAGATTCTACCTTAAAGAGTATAGAATCTTACTTATCAGAGTATATAAAAGTGATAAGAAAGTATAAAAAGGTTATACTTTATTATTTTATCAAAATACAACAGAAATAAACTTGAAAAAAACAAGTAACAATTATGGAATTTTTTAACCTAAAGAGTAGGGTATCCCACAACCTTGGAAAAAGGTCCCTTGATTTATACTTTTAATAAATTCTGTCTTACCCACACTAGGGTAATATCTCGATAGGAATATCAGAATCTATCTTGATATCCCTAAAATCCCTTGATCATTAACATTGTCGGAACCTCTATCTTCCTATCCCCAGAAGCCCTTGATTGTACTCAACAACAATTAGAGTCGAACTAAGAAATATGAACAAGATGTTCAGTATGCATAAATCATGAGAGTATCTCTGTATTGCAATTTCTTCTGTAATATAAAATCTCTAGATTGATCAACATATTGTGTGCTCATTCAAATGATATCCTATTTATAGTAACTTATCCAATGGTCAACTCCCTCCTCCAATGGTCATATTTTTCCTTAAATCTCAGAGGGACCTATACATGTGTCACTCAAACAACGATTAGTTAGAAACAGATTGTACAACATCATTTCATATAAAGTGTAAAGAAAAAGTTGTTACTTAACCGATTATAATTTTCAGAGTCTAAAGAAAAATAGAATTCAGAGTCTAACCAAATAAACATTCATAGTCTATAAGTCAAAGATATTCAGATTCTATTTTACAAATAATTAAGAATCCGAATTTTATAATTTTCATAGTTTTAATTCCAATGAATCCATAATCGGAATTCTATGGAATTTAGAGTTTGAATTCTGAGGAATTGGGAGTCAAAATTCTGAGGAATTCAGAGTCTGAATTACAGAGAATTCAGAGTCCAAATTTTAGAGAATTCATAGTTTGATTATCCGAGAAACTGGAGTCTGAATTTCCGAGAATTCAGAGTCTAAATTTCAGAGAATTCAGAGTATGAATTTTAGAGAATCCAGATACTTAAAACAGAATAATCTATATCAAAGGAATTATAATATTCCAATATTTCAGATATGAAATAAAATTTTTATTTAGTTATAAAATGAATTAGATTTATAGAGACTATAAAATTAACAATGAAAACATAGGTAAGGATAAAAATTTCCTTAGAGAAGGGAAATTTTATTTATGAAAATAACCCTTAGATAAAAAATAATTTTCCTTAAGATAAAGTGTTTGTGATTTTCAAAACATTGAGAAATGTAAAATTTATAAGAAAACCTTATTGACTCAACAATCTCCCCCTTTTTGGAAAGCACAAACATACTTATGAAAAATAATATAAAGACTTAGAATTTTTCTTTATGAACATAAAAGAAAAAATTATCTCCCTTTACTTATGAATGGTGATAAATACGAATAGCTCCCCCTTAGGTTTTTAAATCCAAAAGGATTATATTCTTGACTTCCTTAAAGAGATTTTTATTATTATTGAATAAGGAAATCTTCTTTGATAAAACTCCCCCTTTGATAAACTCCCACTTAGGGAATTATATTATTTACATAGTATTATTTTTGTCATTCCTTTATCCCCCTTTTTGATTTTCAAAAAGGAATTGAGATAATGGAAAAAAACATGATAATAAAATATTGTTACTATAAAATAAAACACATGAAGAACAACCAAAATTTTTATTATGATTAGAAAAATTTGTACAAGAAAGGTAATACAACAAAAGATTGAAGTTAAGGAAAAAATAATTATTCTTCATCCTTCAGCATAAGCTTATTAACAATAGTCTTAAACTTTTTAAGATCCTTATGATCCTCTTCAAAACGTTTGAGCAGTTCATCCTGATCTTAATTTTTCTTCTCCAAAGCTTTGATATTTTCTTCCTGAGCCTTAAAAATTTATGCCTGAGTCCTCAGAAGTTCTTCTTTCTTTCTAATCTTTTCTTCAAACTCAATTATGAGATCTATTTCCCACTTCATATTCAAAGCAAAAAAATTATGTTTCCCATTATGATCCTTGTCTTTATGCTTTCGAGCTGTTTGTTCAAGATTGAGCTTCTCATAAAAATTTGTAGTAAGGTCTTTGATCTTGATTTATTCGGTATCAAAAGCATCATTCACATTATCTTAAAAGTAACTAAATATTATCATATATTCAATTGTATTCTAAGAAAACTTATTAATTTCATTTCAAAAAAATCATATGTGCATCATACCCATCATAGAAGGATTTAAAATTGGCCTCAAGACAGAAAAATTTGTCCATTTTCATGGAAACAGAATCTGATTTCTAATGAAAAGAATAATGAAGCTTCTGACATCTTGAGTCACTAGTTGGAAACAAAGGAATCTTATCAACCAATCTATTTAGGGATTAAACAAGAAAATCATGAACCATGGAGGAAGATTCTAAATTAGATTCTCTTGTTGGTGAGGATTCTCTCTCTATCTCAAAAACTTTTCTTTTTGAAGATCCACCAACATCTTTCTTAGCTACCACTGCCTTTTTAGGAGTATCAACTACCGCCTTCTTTCCTTTATCAGCTCTCAGAATGATCTCAATAACCTTTGGTGATTCATGTTCACTATATGATAGTTGGACTATATTATCTTGCTCAACCTTTTCATTTTCAGCATATGCCATCAGGTCCTCTGGTTGAACAAAATCATGGTTGATATTAACTACTTTTGATGGTTTGTTTACTTCTTCCTGACCATCGTCACCTTTTCCTGGGGTAGCAAGTTTAGAAGATTCAGCCTGGGAATTCTGGATTGATAATTTCTCAGAAGGACTCTCATTCTCATGATATTCTTCATCTTTCCTTATTATATCATCTACATCATCACTTCCTTCCTCTTCTTCTCCTACCACTTCCTCTTCCTGCACAATCTATTCCTCTTCATTAGGTTTCAGAATGACAATCTTCTTTCCTGGAGTCTCTACTGGGACTGGTTAATTGAGACACGTTTCCGGTACCTAATGCTACTCCGAAGCTTTGTTAGTATCCTTGAGAAGACATTAAACAATCCCAGCTTCAGACATTTTCTTCTTTTACCTCTTCTATTTTTATTTCTTCTCAAATTCCTCAGCAGCCTTAATCTTTAATGCTTTTTCCTCAACAGGATCCAAGCCAAAACTAGGCTATCCTTCCATCTTTTTATTCTTATCTTCCCTGTACTTAGCAACAACTTCATCCAGATAGGTCTTTTTCTTCTTAGATTTTGGAGGCACTGATTGGGTTTCCTGAACTGTAGGATTTTTTTATTTCACTTTTGGTTATTTCATCTTTCTATTCTTGATACCCTTTCTAGAAGTGTCATATACTTCTGGGTTTTTTGGAAAAGGCTTCGATCTCACTTCCAGATAAGTCATAAAATTCTCCAGATTTTCCATTGAAACCAACCTTCATCCTCCTAAAAGTATCATCACTGAGAAAATGAATTCAAATGATCTTCGCTTTGAACTATAAGGGATTTTGAATGATTCTAGGAATAAGACAATGATCTTGGATAGGATTTCTGGATACATAATGATTTGCGATTTGAGGGTTCCATTTTTGATATTGGAAATCATCAGAAATATATACTCCACTAAGTTTATCTTTCTCATATTGACCATAAAATCTAAAACATAGATTTCAATTTTCTTTAAGGAGTCCTTGTCTCCTTTTTCTAGAATGAGAAATCCCTAAACCCATAAATCCAACATTATGAATTTAGTATATAGATGGTTGATCTTTGGAGTTTTTACTCCCTTGAGTCTGAGGCACTCTATAGATTTTTCTTTATCAAAACTTCCTACCTGACCAGGTAGTTTGTGGGTGGATAAAATGGCTTCACCTTCGTAAGATATTACAATGATACTACCTAATTTTCTGTTGGAAAGAGAATAAGTTTTCCATAAATTTTGAATCAGAAAATATCTCTCACACCTTCATTAAAAAAACTTATAGATTCATAGAATTAAAAAAACAACTCTGGATAAACCGGATCCTGTCATTTCAATTTTTCCACGCACATGCTTTCCTAGCCGTTCAACTTGATATAATTTGAAATGAGAGAGTCATACATTGAAAAGATCTTCTGATCAACTAACCTTTCTTTTTAGATTTTCCATTTATAAATTTAATTAGTTTACGACATTTTCTTCTGCTTGGATGCTTCTAAAGACATTCAGAGTTGAGCAGATTAGAAATACAGAACACTGATTAAGTAGAGAGGTAGAGATTCGGCACAGGAGGGCTTGAAAACTGATGTGGTAAAACCATTAGTGGGGTTATATAGATGTTGAGGTGATGGTTCATATTCCTTGATTGATCCAATGTTTGAAACTGGATCGATATGATCTAACGGTTAAGATGAAATCCGAAGAAGGATTTTGGAAGATTCTGTTATTTTGAGGTTTTAAGATAAAACTTCAGATTTAAGGAAAGTGAATCCAAAAATATTTCTTAAAACAAGAAGAAAATACCAACAAGTAAAATTTTATTACAAAAATTTAAGTAATGAAATATATCTTCTTGATTGCTAGTAAAATTATTAGTAATGAGGAATATTCTTCTTAAAGAACTTTAGATTATGGAAAATTTTATTAAAGAAATGAATTTTTTGAAATTGATAAATTTTAGACTATGAAAATTTTAACTATGATAAATTTTAACTATGAAAAATTTTAACTACGAAAAATTTTAACTACAAAAAATTTTAACTACGAAAAATTTAACTACGAAAAAATTTAACTACAAAAAATTTAACTACGAAAAATTTTAACAATGAAAAATTTTAAATACGAAAAATTTTAACTACGAAAAATTTTGACAATGAAAAATTTAAACTATGAAATTTGTTTAATATGAACAATTTAACTTTTAAAAATTTTAAGTAAAAAAACTTTTATGCACGAAATATTTGAAATACGAAATATTTAACTACCAAGAGAATGTACTCCCCTTTTAAAAATGATTTGCTTAATTTAAGGAGATATATTTCAAAAAAAAGGTAATATGGAAGATTACCTTATGGTTATCATTCCTAACTTTTGTTTAATGTATTAAAATCTTTCAGATGGTAAAGATTTTGTGAAAATATCAGTAAGCTGGTCCTATGTTCTGATAAATTTAAGAATAAAATCTCCTTTTTGTATGTGATCCCTAAGAAAGTGATGCCTAATATCTATGTATTTTGTATGAGAGTGATGTTCAAGGTTTTTGCTTAGGGAAATGGAACTACTATTATCAAACAATATCTGTGTTTTGGTAAAACTCATGCCATAGTCTGCGAGTGTGTATTTCATCCAAAACAATTTAACATAACAACTTCCAGCTACTACATATTCAACTTTATTAGTGGAAATTGCTACTGAGTGTTTATTTTTGAATGAACAAGAAAATAATGAATCTTATAAGAAATGAAAAGTTCCAGGTATACTTTTCCTATGCTTTCTACATCCACCAAAGTCTACATCCAAATTTTTTTTTAAAACAAAATCATTTCCAGAAGTATAAAAGAGTCCTAAATCCATGGTACCCTTTAAATAGATAAAAAATGTTTTTACTGCTTTTAAATAAGATTCCTTAGGATTGGATTGATATATTGAACATAAACATACTGAAAAAATTAAATCTATATTACTATCTATTATGTATACTAAACTTTTAATCATACCTCTAAATAATTTTTGATCTATAGGTTTTCCAACTTCATCAAGATCAAGAGAATTTGAGGTACCAATTGGAGTACTTATACTTTTAGTGTTTTCATATCCATAATTTTTAATAATATCATCAACATACTTATGTTGAGATATATAAGTTCCTTCTGGTTTTTGAAAAATTTGAAAACCTAGGAAAAATGTTAATTCACTCGTCATACTCATTTCAAACTCATATTCCATTAGATTCAAAAATGAATCAGTTAAAGATAGCTAATTTGAACCAAATATAATGACATCAACATAAAATTGAACAATAAAAACATTTTTCTTATCTTTCTTTATAAAAAGGGTTGATCTGTTTTTACCTTAACATAATTGTTTTATAGCCAAAATCTGGCAAGTCTATCATACCAGGCTCTATGGGATTGTTTAAGTCCATATAAAGCATTGGTAAGTTTGAAAACATGTTTAGTATGTTTTGTGTACTAATGACTAGGAGGTTGTTCAATAAAAATTTCCTCTTGAACATATCCATAAAGGAAAGCACATTTTACATCCATTTGAAAAAGTTTGAAATTAAATAATGCTACAAAGGAAAGTAAAATATGAATAGATTCTGGACTAGCTACTAGAGCATAGGTTTCTTCATAGTTTATTCATTCTTGTTGATTATATTCTTTTTCAACTAATCTAGATTTATTTTTTACAATGATTCCATTTTCATCACACTTATTTTTGAAGACCCTTTTTACTCCAATAATAGGAATTTCCATAGGTCTTTCAACCAATGTCCTAACTTTGTTCCTTTCGAATTCATTAGGTCATATTTCATGGCCTTTATCCAATCATCATCACCTAAAGCTTCATAAGTGCTTTTTGGTTATAATTGGGAAAATAATTATAGATTTTATAATTCATTTATTAAGGAACTTCTATTCCTTATAGGTTGAGTTACATCAACAATGATACTATCACTAAGATGATTCTTTAGAAACAACTGATTTGGGTTTTGTAAAACCTGTTAATCAACATATGGTTGGAAATCTTCTGGGGGAAATGCTTCAGAAACTTTTTTTTTTTGAAAATTTTCATTATCAGAAGGGTCTTCTATCAATGGTTGATAATCATTTTTTGAAAACATATCCAAGGATATAGGTTGGGGTTGTTTAAAAATAAAATGATCAGTTTCATCAAATTTAACATGCACTGTTTCTTCAATAGTACATGTATTTTTATTAAAAACTCTATAAACCTTAGAAGTTTTGGAGTAGCCTAGGAAAATTCCTTCATCATATTGGGTGAAAATTTATGTATATTATCTTTAATATTAAGAATGAATAATTTTCAACCAAATAACTTGAATTATGAAAGTTTGGGTTTTCTACCATTCCATTATTCTTAAGGGGTTTTGTTAAGAAAAGTTCTAATCAAAAATCGATTTATAGTATAACAAGCAGTACTTACTGCTTCATCCCAAAGCTATATAATATTCACTCAACACGGTTCTAGTTATTTATTGAAGAATCTAATTTCTTATTTCAACAACACCATTTTATTGAGGAGTTATTAGAGATGAGAAGTTATGAGTAATGCATTTTTACTACAGAAAGTTTCAAAATCTGAATTTTGAAATTCTCCTCCATGATCACTATGAATAGTTATCAATGGAAGGTTTTTCACATTTTTAAATTGGGATCTAAACATTTTGAATTAAGAAAGAGCTTTAGACATCTTTGTTAGAAAATAGACCCTTGTAAATATAGTGTAATCATTAACTAAGGAAAATACATAATATTTTCCTCCAATACTTCTTGTTTGTGTTGGAACAAAAATATCCATGTGCACTAACAGTAATGACTCAGATGTTGAGACTTAAACGATTGATTTAAAACTTGATTTATATTTCTTTCCAAATTGACAAGAATCACAAACTTTTGAAGAATCAAATCTAAGCTCTGGTATATCCTTAACTAGTCTTTTCTTTGAGATTTTACATAGGTTTTTATGGATACAATGTCCTACCCTTCTATTCCATAACCAAGATCGATCTGCTATTACACTATGGCATGGTATATCTTTTCTCCTAAGGTATTCTTAGTTTAGTGTGTATACATTCTCTTTCCTGCGGGAAGAAAGAATAAACTCTTCCTTGGAATTGTGTACTAAGCATTTATCATTCCTAAAATTCACAAGTTAACCTTCATTACATAATTGACTTATGAGAATGAGGTTGTGCTTAAGACCCTTAACATATAAAAAATTTGAAATTAATGTTTTTCCAAGAAGAATAATTTTACCTATACCAATAATTTCTCCTAGAGCATTATCTCTGAAAGTTAATTTTCCTCCTTTTTCCTTGATAATATTTTCAAAGAAATTTTTGTTACCAGTCATATGATGTTAACACACACTATCCATGTATGATGTATTGATGTCAGTACTTTCTTTGTTTTTTTGAAAATAAAATATTTAGACTTTTAGAATCCAAATTTCTTGGATTCAGAAATTTTAGAAATCAAAATTTTATGTATCCACTTTTTCTTAGAAAAATAAGATTTATGAAAACCTAAATATTTAGTTTTGTTTTATGGACAATTTTTCACCAAATATCCACCACATTAACATTTAGTGAAAAATATATTACTTTGGGGAACAAAATAGTTATTACTAAAAACTGGTTTAGAACGAGTATAACTAAATCCAAAACTATTTATTAAAGGTCAAATTTGGGAACACATCTGGTCAAAATTTTAATTACCTCGGGTAAAATTTAATAGAAATTTATTTAAGAAAATTATTTATGACTTTAGTTTAGTAACTATATTTTTATCATAAAAACATTAGTTTTATCAGTAGAGTTATCCTCTAAAATATTTTTCATAGAAATTACATTTTCAAGATCCTTAGAAAGTTTATCCTTATAATAATTTACTTCCTTAGGATTTTTGGAAATACTATTAAAATAAAAAGTTTTATTATCAAGATCTTTCAAATGATCTGATACTTCTTCGGTTAAAATAGATAAACTAGAATTTTCTTTATCAAGATTTTTCTTGAGTTTAGAATTTTCATTCTCAAGAAGTTTAGAAAACCTAGACACTTCTTTATAAGAAGGTAATGTATTATATTTTGGTGAAAATGACTCTTTATCTGAAGATTCATAGTATTTATCATCAGTATAATTTGAATTCAAAGATACATTAGTAATAGATTCATCATTGTGTACCTTGTCCATTAGACAATTATTTTCAATGGATAGTTTAACTAGTAATCCAAAATTATTTTGTTCAGAAGATTCATTCTCCGAGGATTCATCAGATGAGTCACCACCACTGACACTCCTGGTGTTATTAGCTTTCAAAACATTCTTACCTTTAGCCTTATAGTACTCATTTTTATTCCTATCATAATGATTTTACTTTATATATTTTTTATTAGGCATAGGACAATCTGGCCTTATATGACCTACTCGTTTTCATTCATAGAAAGTGACTTATCAGTCTTTCTTATCTTTTCTTTATTTCTTATTATATATATACAGAAAGTATTTCTTTTCCAACTATCTTTTTCATCCTTCGATCAAGATTAGCTAGTTCATTCTCAAAATGTTAACTTTCACTAGATTCATATAAACTAGTGACTTTCATAGACTTGGATCTTTTAACCTATTCCAAAGTCTTGGATTTAGTAGTAGTAAAGGCTATAATTACATTACCATTCTCCTTATTATTCATATCCATGCCCCTTTTCATTCTTGTCACATGTTGAAGAAGAGTTCCAAAAAGGGAATCAAGAGTAATTTGAGACACTTTCCTATTCTCACCAATAACCATTCTTTTGGATTCCCACTCATTGGGTATAATACCAATAATCTTGTCTACAAGAGCTTCATCATCTAAACCTTTTTCTCCCATATATTGTAAACTATTAACAAATTTCATAAGTCTTTGTTGCTATTTTCAAACTGGTTCTCTATAGGGAAATAGAAATCTATGATATTCTGTTCTAAGTATAGCTCTTATATTTTCTATAACTTTGGAAGTTACAAAATGAGAAGCCTCAAGTTTCTTCCAAATACTATTTCTTTCTTCACAAAAAGAAATTTTAATAAATATATTCTAGGTCATGGAACACAAAAAATTATTTCATACCATGTAAATTAGTTGATATCTGACTTTTCTTGGTTGGTGATGGTTTTGTCTTCCTTTTCAGGAATTTTGTAATCTCCAGTAAGCATGAATTTTTTTTTACTCCTATATTAATAAAAAATATCTTCATATGATATCTACAGTACTCATAATCATTACCATCAAATATATGTAGTCTAGTAGGATTTAGATTGTCAATCAAACCGACATTCATTCTTACCATTCTATAAGAAAATATCTTTCCACAAAACATGTTAATAGATAATGTTTGTAAACAAAGATAAAAATACTCTAAGAAAAACTTAAGCAAGAAAAGTTAATCAATAAAATTAAGAATAAGGAAAATTTGAGAAAGAAAACTTGTATGTGAATATAAGTAATTCAGAGACCTACTCTGATACCAATTTTTGGATCGAAATAATGACGTAGATTCTAAATTAAAAGAGGGGGGGGGTAAATTGTATGTTTAAAAACATTCATTTTTAAGATTAAGGAAACTTATGATTGAAAAATTTAAATAAGGTAAATTCACAAAGCCTCTTTTAGTTCAACTAAACAAACTTGCTAGGTTTGAAAATATGATTCTGGAAATGAAACTGAAGAAAAGTTTACAAGGAAAATATTCTACCTTAAAGCATATAGAATCTTACTTATCAGAGTATATAAAAGTGATAATAAATTATAAGAACGGTATAATTTCTTCTTTTATCAAAATACAGTGGAAATAAACATGAAACAAAAAAAGTAAGAAGTATGGAATCTCTTAACTCAAAAAGTAGGGTATCAAACAACCTTGGATAAAGGTCCCTTGATTTAAATTTCAAGAAAGTATATCTTAAACACACTATAGTAAGCTACCGATAGGGAATATTTGAATCTTCCTTGCGATCCCTACAAGCCCTCGATCTTTAAGGTAGTCGGTACCTCTATCTTCCTATCCATGGAAGCCCTCGATTGTACTCAACAACAATCAGAGTCGTGCAAAGAAATCTGAACAAGATGATCAGTACACACAAAGCTTGAGAGTCTCTCTCTAGAAATATCTTCAGTAGGATGAAATCTCTAGATTGGTTAATATACTGTGAGCTCGTTCAAATGTGATTCTATTTATAGGCACTTCTACAATGATCGACTCCCTCCTCCGAAAGTCATAATTTTCCTTAAATCTCAAAGGGACCTATACATGTGTCACTCAAACAATGGTTAGTTAGTAATAGATTGTATGACATCATTTCATAATAAGTGTAAGGAAAATGAAGTTACTTAACCATATCTATTTTTTGATGTCTAAGAAAAAATTGAATTCGGAGTCTAACTAAATAAACATTTAGAGTCTATAAGTCAAAGATATTTGGATTTTATTTTAAAATAAATTATAAATATGAATTATATAGGTTTCAGAGTTTGAATTCCAATGAATTCATAATCTAGATTTTAATTAATTCGGAGTCGGAATTCTAAGGAATTCAGACTCAGAATTCTGAGGAATTGGGAGTCTGAATTCTAAGGAATTCAGAGTCCGAATTCTAAAGAATTGGGAGTCCAAATTCAAAGGAATTGGGAGTAATAATTATGAGGAATTCAGAGTCTGAATTTTAGTGAATTCAGAGTCCGAATTTCAGAGAATTCAGAGTCTGAATTTCAGAGAATTTGGATCCAATGAACTCACTTGCAGACATATCTGGTTGACCACCAGGTCTTTCCCAAAAGCAAGGACAACCAGTATGCTAATCTCTTGTGTCATTATAAACCGACCTCTGAATGGGAATCAGCCACTGTGGAGGAAGAACCTTATGGAAGATGTGGTGATCTGTTTGGATATTATGATATGTAGTTGTCTGTGCTCTCTTGGTTTCTCACTTTATCCTCAAAAGTGTCTTGAAAATAATAAAAATTTAATTGCAGGATTAAAAAAAAGTTTGAATTTCAGAGAATTTGGAGTATGAATTTTAGAGAATTGAGAGTCAGAATTTTAGAGAATTCGGAGTCTGAATTTTATATAATTCTGAGTCTGAAAAAACAATATTCTATATCCAAGGAATTTTAAGATTATGAGATTTTAGATATGAAACCAAAATTTTCTTTATTAATAAAATGAGTTAGATTTAGAGAGATTATAAAATGATCAATGAAAACATAGGTAATGATAAAAATTTCCTTAGAGAATGGAAATTTTCATTATGAAAATAATCCTTAGGAAAAAAATAATTTCCCTTAAGATAAAGAGTTTGTGATTTTCTAAACATAGAGAAATGTAAATGTCATAAGAAAACCTTATGGACTCAACACTTCAAGCGCATCTCCAAGAATTCGAAAGGCATCCGACTAGAAGCGAGGGGCTAGGGTGTGTCCATGGAAAGGCTATTCCCTCATTACCATAGATAATCATAATGTATAACATATAAGAACATGTAAATAAATAAAATAGTGGAAGTAATAGAAGTGATTATAATGCATAGCGAAAAGAGACAAAAATAACCACAACTGAAATAAATGGAATAACATACTACAACTAATGATGATATATGTCATGTCACTAGAAATCTAGGAAAACAGGCACATAAGAATCATAAAATCATGATATATAAAATAAAAGCATGAATGTAAAATATATCTCAAGCATCCCAAGTTCCAGCTCAGTCATCTAGAACCATCTCTATCCTAAAACAATAAGAAATCAAGTATCTAAAGCCTTACACTTATATCAACACCTGCATACATAGTATAAGGCCCCGACCTTAAACCATACTTAATATTGATTTAAATGAATAATTCACATTGGGGATCTTTTCAGGTTTAGAGTTTTAGAGAATTAGAACATAACTATTACATCTCAAAAGATTACAAAGTAGTCACTTCTAATAAGTTTCCATAATAAAAAAAAACTCTTAAAAGAAACATGTCTAGTTCTATGTTTTATATAGCATGACATTCCCTTGATCCCATCCATGACCTTATTCCACATTAAGTCCTGTGAAAAACATTTCAAAAAAACTTGGGGTGAGCATAAAAAGCTCAGTAAGGGATACACAAAGAATGAAAACTGTTAGTTTTTCAAAATCAAGTAAACCATGTATACTCTATCAAAGTAATACCTTCACCTTCATGAAGTAGTAAAAACTCTTCATAGAATAAAGTATCATTACTTACCTTTTTGTAACCAAAGGATTACCATAAAACCCATATAAAGAACACATAACATATATAAAGGTAACTTGGGACATAAACATACTTAAGTGGAATAACCATACGGTCGACTTCCACACATATCACTTAATGGAATAGCCAAACGACCAATTTCCATACATACTTAATGGAATAGCCATACGGCCGACTTCCATACCCAATGCATTGGAGGTTATAACGTAACCACCCGTCCTGGTATTCACGGCACCACCCGTCATATGGTTTATAACGTAACCACCCGTTAAAATGTCCAAGTACCAATATAAAATCATAAAACATAAAACCAATATAAAGGAATGATAAAATTTCCACATTTCAATCACAATATATCATAAATATATTGACATAATAGAATCCTTTATCAAAACCATTTTCAATACCAAAATACATAAAAGAGTATATGGTATTTATTTTATTTTAAAAACATTACGGCTTGTTGAGGAAGCTAAAGACCAAATAATACTCGCGGCGGCGGAAAAGGTCGTTGTCACCGCGTATGTAAAAAAAACATTCCTTTTTATCGTTTAGTAAAACGCTTCATAGAAAAAGATTCCTTTTGTATAATAGTAAAAGTCAAAGGGGTTTATACACCGTATAAAAGAAAGTTGTGTATAAAACGAAATATGCCTCAATGAAAGGAGATTGAGACGAAGTCCCTTACCTCAGGTCCGACTTGACTCGATCGTTCTTTAACATCCTGAATAATAAACTTGAGTTAATTTATACTTGATTAAGAACCTTTTTAAAGTTCATTATTCCTTTTATATCACTTATTTCCATGTTATAAACATTATGTAACCATTTAAGTTAATGATGTTTGTTTTGTCAATATTTGGTTCTTAAGTCGAAAGTGGACTTCTTACAATTACATGTTGTTCGTGTGGTCAAAGGTTCTTTATATACAGAATGAAATTCCTGATTTGGATATCATATATATCATATATATCCAGAATATACATGTATTTATAATATTACATAATCATTTAGAGGTAAGAAATGAAATGCACCGTTCATGGAGACGGTAAGCCGTACATACGCATGAACACTACTTTCATTTCTATTTCCTATTTTATAGAATGTAATCATAATTATATAAGAGTATATTATAATTCCAGTATAATAACATATATAATATCATTAACTTTATCCTTTACACATCCCACATATGGTATTAACGAATCAAATCACTTTCAGGGGGCGGTAGTCCGCACTTCCTAAAATGAAGATATCGTGTTTACCCATAATGGAAACAATAATGGTATGCCATAAATGAAAAATACATAAGCTTAAGGAAAGAATAAACATATTATATATCATATATAAAAATAGTGACATCATAATGGCCACCTTTGAAGGTGTTAAAAGAGTATTGAACAATCATCGTTTCGGGAGGCAGAATTTCGCCATCCACGGAAACCGTATGTTCTTTAACCATTTGATGTAGTTGTGTGAGAGTGTAGCTCGAATAAATATTATAACAACATCATAGTATATTGAAGATACTGGTGTTGTTACAAAAGAAGTAAATAAAAAGAGTTTAGGGGGCTGGAGAAGCAAAATAAAACAAATGAACAAGAGAGAATGAATTACCATTAAAAGTGTAACTCCTTTTGATTTGAGCCTAAAGGATTCCTTTGAAAGGATTATGCCCAAAGGGAATCCTCTAGGATGAGGAGAGGGATGTGTAGAGAGTAAATGGGCAGGGTATGGTGGAGCCAAAGGCTTGAAGAGTGTGTGAAATGAGGTAGAGGTGGGGGCCTTTTATAAGAGGAGAGGAGGGGCACTTATTGAAATCATGAAACTATTATTTTATTTTCAAAAGTTTTTCGAATTTCTAAGGTCCCACATTGATATATTTAGAATATAAGATGATAAAGCTTCGAAATATTCCCATAAAATAGGTTTTGGACATGTGTAGGTTTTAGATATTACATTATCTTTCCATTTTATTTAAATCGTTAAATAATGAAGTCATCGCTGCATCATAATGATGTCATAAATAATTTAATTTATTTAAAGTCTAAAAATAATAAAAAAAATAATATGATGTAGGAAATATTTTTATCTTTCCAATTAATATTTATAATCAAAAATATGATCTTTATAACCCCATGTAAATTTTTTTTTTCGTAAAACATATTATGTTTGTGTCATTTTTACTTTTATTTTAAAAAAAGGCATTAAAGTCATTATCTCACCCAAGTGGCTCCATGGGGTCCCCTAAATCGACCCATGAGTTTTCTTGGTCGGCCATGACACAACCAATAGGGTTAGGACATGTGTCAAGCTCATCTCATTTTATTAAAGCATTATTTTTACCTTAAACTACACTAATTACCTCTAATCGCGATTAAAAACTTAATAAGTTACTATTCACCAAAATATTATTATAATCTCATTGAACCACATTTTACTTCTTAATGACAACCATTTATGTCGGATTTTTTGAAATTCAAAACACAATGATGGCAAAATTTAATTTAAACGGAAAAATCAGTTTTTATAAGTACAACTTAGTGGTTTCACTATTCATCAAAAATTGAAGTTTTTCAGAAAATTACCAAAAATTCACTCTAAGCTATATTTGATATTCCGAATTCAAAAATGAAGTCTATTTTAAAAAATTCAAAACATATAAGTCACATTAATTAATTTAATAATTAATTTCCCGCTGTCAGAGCAAATATCGTGTTTTTGTAAAACAATAAGTATCAAAAGATTGACACTAGTTTAAGTCTGATTTCAAAGTGAAATAAATTCCAACGACCACTATTGGATTTAATGGTAAAAATATTTTCTAATTTCACTTTAAAAAAAATTCAAAAGATAATCTAATCATATAAATAAATTTGATTAAAAAGAGGTTTTGAATTAAAATACAACATTTTACACTATTCATTAAAAAATGAACTTTATCGGAAAGGTACCAAAAATTTACACAAAGTAAATTTTGATGTCCCGATTCTAAAGAAGAGTTATTTTTGGTCCAATAGAATTTATAAGATTGATCAAAACTATATTATTGACGGTTCGCCGTCAAAAGGTGATAAGTGAACCCTTAGTGAAAATTAGGGTATAAATGCCTAAAATTGAACTCTTTCCGTATTTTAAGCCTTTATCTTTTATTGGGTAAATGTAAAAACATTTAAAAACATATATAATCATATTTTAGTTATTTCTATCCATTCCCGCCAGTACAACGGCTACATGTTAAATAACATTTAAAATAATATTATTTTATTACTTGTGTGCAACGTAAGTTTTCAAAGAAACTCATCGTTGCGTATCGAGTACGCTATCGAACGTAGAAAACCCTTTTAATTAAAATTAATATTTAATTCGTAAATATTAATAAATATGAAAATTATTTATTCTTCAATTACCTGGGATGTTACATCCTTCCCCCCTTTTGGGAATTGCGTCCTCGCAATTTTATTCACTTATCAAAATAAGTGGGGGTATTTATCCCTCATAGCATTTTCAGATTCCCACGTTGCCTCTTCAATCACATGGTTTTTCCACAAAACCTTTACCTGATGAATCACCTTATTCCGTAACACCTGCTCCCTGTGGTCAAGAATCTGGACTGGTTGTTCTTCATAAGATTGGTTCTCCTCCAGCTGAACTACCTCTGGACTCAAAACATGAGATGGATCTGGCATCTACTTCCTCAATATTGAAACATGAAAAACATTGTGTACCTGAGATAAACTTGGAGGTAAAGCCACTCGGTAAGCAACTGATCCAACTTTCTCCAGAATTTCATATGGTCCAATAAACCTTGGACTCAACTTTCCTTTCTTACCAAATCTCATCACACTTTTCCAAGGAGAAACCTTGAGAAAAACATGATCACCTACCTCGAAAGATAGATCCCTCCTCCGGCTATCCGCATAACTCTTCTGCCTGCTCTGAGCTGTTCTCATGTGCTTCTGAATCAACTGAACTTTTTCTGCCATCTCTTCTACCAATTCTGGTCCCATCAGCTTCCTTTCACCCACTTCATCCCAAAATGCTGGATTTCGACACCGCTTCCCATATAATGCCTCAAATGGTGCCATCTGTATACTGGAATGAAAACTGTTATTATATGAAAATTCAACCAAAGAAAGATGTTGGTCCCAACTTCCCAGATAATCCATAGAACAAGCTCGTAGCATATCCTCCAAGGTCTGAATTGTTCGTTCTGACTGCCCATCTGATTGAGGATGAAAAGCTGTACTAAAATTTAATTCAGTACCCAATGACTTCTGAAGGCCTTTCCAAAAGTTAGAAGTGAACCTGGGATCACGATCAGATACAATGGAGAGAGGAACTCCATGTAACCTGACTACCTCTTTAAGATACAAATGGGAAAGTTGATCTAGGGAAAAAGTATCTTGTATAGCAAGGAAATGAGCAGACTTGGTCAAGCGATCAATAATAACCCAGATTGCATTATTACCTCGAGATGTCTTCGGTAATCCCACAACAAAGTCCATGGATATATTCTCCCATTTCCACTCTGGCACTGGTAAAGGCTAAAGCATCCCTTTTGGTAACTGGCGCTCTGCTTTAACCTGTTGACATGTCAAACACTTCACAGTAAAATCAGAAATATCTCTTTTCATTCTATCCCACCAGTAATACTCCCGCAGATCTCTATACATCTTAGTACTGCCAGGATGAACTTTCTGAACCAGCTCTACCTTTTTCTGCAACTCACTGTCTTGCTTCTGTGCTTGCTTGATTCTATCTGATAGAGAAGATTTCACTGATACCTGAAACAAAACAGAAGAACTTCCTACACCAACAACTTCTTTGCCAAAGTTCATCAAATCCTTAACCAAATGATCATGTTCCAAATGCAACATTGCTAATGAAGCATTAATTTTTCGACTCAAAGCATCATCCACTTTATTTGATTTTCCCGGATGGTAATGAATTGTACAATCATAATCCTTGATTAATTCCAGCCATCTCCTCTGTCTCATGTTCAATTATTTCTAAGTGAATATATACTTTAAACTTTTGTGATCAGTATATATTTCACACTTTACTCCATACAAATGATACCTCCAAATTTTTAAAGCAAAGACAACATCAGCTAATTCCAAATCATGTGTAGGGTAATTTACCTCATGATTTTTCAACTGTCATGAAGCATAAGAAATTACCTGATCATTCTGCATAAGGACACAACTAAGTCCCTTCAACGAAGCATCACTGTATATAACAAACTGACCATTCCTGGAAGGAATTTCCAAAACTGGAGCATTCACCAATCTTCTCTTCAACTCCTGAAAACAATCATCACATTATTTTGTCCAGATGAACTTAACACCCTTACGAGTTAGCTTAGTCATTGGACTAGATAACCATGAAAAATGTTCAACAAACCTTCGGTAGTAACCTGCCAAACCAAGAAAACTACGGATCTCGGTTACATTTGTGGGTCTTGGCCATTCTTCAACAACTTTTGTTTTAGTAGGATCAACAATTATGCCATCTTTTGAAACAATGTGACCTAGGAAAGAAATTTGTTTTAACCAAAACTCACACTTGCTGAATTTTCCATATAGTTTCTTTTGTTTTATGGTTTGCAAGATAACCCTTAAATGACTTTCATGCTCTTCTTTACTTTTAGAAAACACCAAAATATCATCGATGAAAACAACCAAAAACTTATCCAAGAACTCATGGAAAATTCTATTCATAAGGTCCATGAATACAATAGGTGCATTGGTTAACCCAAAAGGCATAACTACAAATTCATAATGGCCATATCTAGTACGGAATGCAGTCTTCGGAACGGCTCCTTTTACTTTCAACTGATGGTACCCCGACCTCAAGTCAATCTTCGAAAAATACCGAGCTCCCTGGAGCTGATCAAAAAAATCATCGATATGAGGCAAAGGATACTTGTTCTTAACAGTAATATTATTCAAGGCTCTATAATCAATGCAAAGTCTCATTGATCCATCTTTCTTTTTAACAAACAAGACAGGAGCACCCCATGGTGATGTGCTAGGTCGAATGAAACCTTTATCTAATAACTCCTGCAATTGTTTCTTTAACTCTAAAAGTTCAACTTGAGCCATTCGATAAGGGGGTTTTGAAATTGGCTTAGAATCAGGAACTAAGTCAACAGTAAATTCAACTTCCCGATCATGAATAATACCAGGCAACTCATCAGGAAAAACATCAAGATACTCATTTACCACTGGCACATCATTAATCTGAACAGTTCCTTTATTTTCAACAATATGTGCAAGGTAACATTCATTTCCATCTTTTACTAGTTTCTCAACTTCCTGATATGTTATCAAAATCAAGGGTTCATTCTTGTACACAAACTGAAAATCTTTCTGAAAAGAAACCATTTTAGCTCTGCAGTCAATCTTAGCATGATAAACAGAAAGCCAATCCTTTCCCAAAATAACATCAAACTCTACTAGAGGCAAAACAATAAGGTTTACTGGTAGATTATTTCCACACACAAGGATAGAAAGGTTCTTATAATTCCTTTTTGTCTCAATGTTCCCTCCGGGTGTCTTTACCATAAGTTTAGGATTCATATCTTGATATGGAATTTCCAATTTACTAGAAAACTTCTCAGAAATGAAAGAGTGTGTAGAACCTGAATCAAACAACACATTGGCATGATCTGAACAAACAAACAGTGTTCCTGATACCACTTCATTCGATGGCCCAACATCTGCTGAAGTTGTTGCAAAGGATTTCACCACCCCTTTCTGCTTTTAGTCTGGCTTCATTCCCCCAGTTGAGTTCTTTTTTGGACACTCGTTTGCATAATGACCCATTTCATTACACTTAAAACATCTTACCATTGGATTTTCATTGCATGCTTGATCATCTTCCTTACAATTACGAGCAATATGACCAGACTTACCACACCGAAAGCACTTACCAGACTTGGATAAACATTCTCCAGGATGCATTTTACCACACTTCTCACAGGATGGATATTTGGTTTTCTTAACTCCTTGCTTCTTTGATGAGTTATTCCCCTTTGCCTGCCAACTAGACCTCTTATTCTGTTGTTTTTCATAGAACACCTGATCATCGGCAAACTCCATTTCCACCTTCTCCGCACATCGAACAAGTTTTTCATAACTTTTGAACTCACGAGAAGCTAAATCCCTTCGATACTTTGGCTTTAACCCTGAGTGAAAACGGTTAATTTTACAATCAAGATCTCGTATGAAGTTTGGAGCATACCTTGCCAATCGAGTGAACTTTGCTTCATAAGCAGCCACTGAATCATCCTCCTGCCTCAATTCTAGGAACTGTTTTTCTATCCTAAGACGAACCACCTTAGGAAAATCTTTCTCAAGAAACATACCTTTGAATTCCTCCTAGTGAAGATCCTCAATCTCATCACTATCCCTGATATTTTTCACCATCGACCACCACTGATCAGCTTCACCTTCAAAATGGTAAACAACAAGACTAACCTTTTGATGTTCTGAACACCCCATGACATCAAAAATATTCTCCAGTTCTTTAATCCACCCTTCAGCTTGCACAGGGTCAGATGATCCTCTGAATGATGGGGGATGTTGCCTCATGAAATGTTCCACCACTAACATGTTCCTCTACAGTTGATCTGGCTGATCTCGTGCATGGATACCACCACCATTTATAGCCTGAGTCAACTGTTCCATCACTACAACAAACTGTTCAGTTCCGATTCCGACCATCTCAGGTTGCTGATTTGGAAGGTTGTCTTCCTCCTGATGTCGTCCCAACATAGTTGCTTTGTTTCCTCTGCGGAAAACCATTCTGAACACAGAAATATCTTAGGCGAAGCAACATGGTAATCTGTAAATGCTATATCATTTCAATCATATTATAATTTAACACTTTTCTAACTCCTAAAGTTGTCTAAACCGACCTCTGATACCAACTATAAGGCCCCAGCCTTAAACCTTACTTAATATTGAATTAAATGAATAATTCACGTTGAGGATCTTTTCAGGTTTAGAGTTTTAGAGAATTAGAACATAACTATTACATCTCAAAAGATTACAAAGTAGTCACTTCTACTAAGTTTCCATAATAAAAAAAAACTCTTAAAAGAAACATGTCTAGTTCCATGTTTTATATAGCATGACATTCCCTTGATCCAATCCTTGACCTTATTCCACATTAAGTCCTGTGAAAAACATTTCAAAAAAACTTGGGGTGAGCATAAAAAGCTCAGTAAGGGATACAAAAAGAATGAAAGCTGTTAGTTTTTCAAAATCAAGTAAACCATGTATACTCTATCAAAGTAATACCTTCACCTTCATGAAGTAGTAAAAACTCTTCACTGAATAAAGTATCATTACTTACCTTTTTGTAACCAAAGGATTACCATAAAACCCATATAAAGAACACATAACATATATAAATGTAACTTGGGACATAAACATACTTAAGTGGAATAACCATACGGTCGACTTCCACACATATCACTTAATGGAATAGACATACGGCCAATTTCCATACATACTTAATGGAATAGCCATACGGCCGACTTCCATACCCAATGCATTGGAGGTTATAACGTAACCACCCGTCCTGGTATTCACGGCACCACCCGTCATATGGTTTATAATGTAACCACCCGTTAAAATGTCCAAGTACCAATATAAAATCATAAAACATAAAACCAATATAAAGGAATGATAACATTTCCACATTTCAATCACAATATATCATAAATATATTGACATAATAGAATCCTTTATCAAAATCATTTTCAATACCAAAATACATAAAAGAGTATATGGTATTTATTTTATTTTAAAAACATTACGGCTTGTTGAGGAAGCCAAAGACCAAATAATACTCACAGCGGCAGAAAAGGTCTTTGTCACCGCGTACGTAAAAAAAACATTCCTTTTTGTCGTTTAGTAAAACGATTTGTAGAAAAAGATTCCTTTTGTATAAAAGTAAAATTCAAAGGGGTTTATACACCGTATAAAAGAAAGTTGTGTATAAAACGAAATATGCCTCAATGAAAGGATATTGAGACGAAGTCCCTTACCTCAGGTCCAACTTGACTCGATCGTTCTTTAACGTCCTGAATAATAAACTTGAGTTAATTTATACTTGATTAAGAACCTTTTTAAAGTTCATTATTCCTTTTATATCACTTATTTCCATGTTATAAACATTATGTAACCATTTAAGTTAATGATGTTTGTTTTGTCAATATTTGGTTCTTAAGTCGAAAGTGGACTTCTTACAATTACATGTTGTTCGTGTGGTCAAAGGTTCTTTATATCCAGAATGACATTACTGATTTGTATATCATATATATCATATATATACAGTATATACATGTATTTATAATATTACATAATCATTTAGAAGTAAGAAATGAAATGCACCGTTCATGGAGACGGTAAGCCGTACGTACGCATGAACGCTACTTTCATTTCTATTTCGTATTTTATATAATGGAATCATAATGATATAAGAGTATATTATAATTCCAGTATAATAAAATATATAATATCATTAAATTTATCCTTTACACATCCCACATATGGTATTAACGAATCAAATCACTTTCAGGGGGCGGTAGTCCGCACTTCCTAAAATGAAGATATCATGTTTACCGATAATGGAAAAAATAATGGTATGACATAAATGAAAAATACATAAGCTTAAGGAAATAATAAACATATTATATATCATATATAAAAATAGTTACATCATAATGTCCACCTTTGAAGGTGTTAAAAGAGTATTGAACAATCATCGTTTCGGGAGGCAGAATTTCTCCATCCACGAAAACCGTATGTTCTTTAACCATTTTATGTAGTTGTGTGAGAGTGTAGCTCAAATAAATCTTATAATAACATCCTAGTATATTGAAGATACTGGTTTTGTTACAAAAGAAGTAAATAAAAAGAGTTTAGGGGGTTGGAGAAGCAAAATAAAACAAATGAACAAGAGAGAATGAATTACCTTTAAAAGTGTAACTCCTTTTGATTTGAGCCTAAAGGCTTCCTTTGAAAGGATTATGCCCAAAGGGAATCCTCTAGGATGAGGAGAGGGATGTGGAGAGAGTAAATGGTCAGGGTATGGCCGAGAAAAAGGCTTGAGGAGTGTGTGACATGAGGTAGAGGTGGGGGCCTTTTATAAGAGGAGAGGAGGGGCACTTTTGGAAATCATGAAACTATTATTTTATTTTCAAAAGTTTTTAGAATTTCTAAGGTCCCAAATTGATATATTTCGAAGATAAGATGATAAGGCTTCGAAATATTCCCATCCAATAGGTTTTGGACATGTTTAGGTTTTAGATATTACATTATCTTTCCATTTTATTTAAATCGTTAAATAATGAAGTTATCACTGCATCATAATGATGTCATAAATAATTTAATTTATTTAAAGTCTAAAAATTATAAAAAAAATACTATTATGTAGGAAATATTTTTATATTCCCAATGAATATTTATAATCAAAAATCTGTTCTTTATAACTCCATGTAAAAAATTGTTTTCGTAAAACATATTATGTTTGTGTCATTTTTACTTTTATTTAAAAAAAGGCATTAAAGTCATTATCTCACCCAAGTGGCTCCATGGGGTCCCCTAAATCGACCCATGGGTTGTATTGGTCGGCCACAACACAACCAATAGGGTTAGGAAATGTGTCAAGCTCATCTCATTTTATTAAAGCATTATTTTTACCTTAAACTACACTAATTACCTCTAATCACGATTAAAAACTTAATAAGTTACTATTCACCAAAAAATTATTATAATCTCATTGAACCACATTTTACTTCTTAATGACAACCATGTATGTCGGATTTTTTGAAATTCAAAACACAATGATGGCAAAATTTCATTTAAACGGAAAAATCAGTTTTTATAAGTACCACTTAGTGGTTTCACTATTCATCAAAAATTGAAGTTTTTCAGAAAATTACCAAAAATTCACCCTAAGATATATTTGATATTCCGAATTCAAAAATGAAGTCTATTTTACAAAATTAAAAACATATAAGTCACATTAATTAATTTAATAATTACTTTCCCACTGTCAGAGAAAATAGCGTGTTTTTATAAAACAATAAGTATCAAAAGATTGACACTAGTTTAAGTCCGATTTCAAAGTGAAATTAATTCCAACGACCACTATTGGATTTAATGGTAAAAATATTTTCTAATTTCACTTTAAAACCAATTTAAAAGATAATCTAATCATATAAATAAATTAGATTAAAAAGAGGTTTTGAATTAAAATACAACATTTTACACTATTCATTAAAAAATGAACTTTATCGGAAAGGTACCAAAAATTTACACAAAGTAAATTTTGATGTCCCGATTTTAAATAAGAGTTATTTTTGGTCCAATAGAATTTATAACATTGATCAAAACTATATTTAATGACGGTTCACCGTCAAAAGGTGATAAGTGAACCCTTAGTGAAAATTAGGGTATAAATGCCTAAAATTGAACTCCTTCCGTATTTTAAGCCTTTATCTTTTATTGGGTAAATGTAAAAACATTTAAAAAAAATATAATCATATTTTAGTTATTTCTATCCATTCCCGCCAGTACAACGGTTACATGTTAGCTAACATTTAAAATAATATTATTTTATTACTTGTGTGCAACGTAAGTTTTCAAAGAAACTCATCGTTGCGTATCGAGTACGCTATCGAACGTAGAAACACATTTTAATTAAAATTAATATTTAATTCATAAATATTAATAAATATGAAAATTCTTTATTCTTCAATTACCTGAGATGTTACACATAGTGTCTTCCTGGGTACCAAAAAATGGCCCAGATAGGGTGTGAGATAAATCTCAACAGTCCACCACCAATGGTGTCTATAACATCCTATCCGTGTAATATAAACTAAAAGTTGTGAAAAAATGCATATATAAAAGTAAAGAAGTGTAGTAATGTAAATACCCCAGTACCTACTTCATCCCTCGACTGGTGTCTGAACTTGTAACCAGTTCATGAATTAATTAATTTATAGTTTATATACTTAATTCAAGTGATACATAGTCATCATTGAAATCTCCTCATGATAATAATAGTAATGTTTTCAAGATATAACAAGGAAACCATGATGATTACAATATAAACAGGTTCCAGGGTAATAAATTGGGAAACCTAGATCACAATGGTCGCTGACTTAGTAATAACTACATACTAGATAAGGGGTAAGAGTATAATCCAAGGAGAATCATCCAAGGAATTCCATAATAGTATGATCTAACTCAGTCTAAGGAATTCATCCAAGGTAAAACGTGATATGCTATGGCTAGGCCCAAGGATGTAACCGAGGATCCTTTTGTGTTTAGAAGACATACTATATCAAAGGAGTGTATCCAGGCATCTTGAAATGACATAGAAAGGATCCTATAGTGTCATAATAGGCATACACTGCTAGACGTAGATTGGGTTCTAAGGTGGGCCTCAACCAAGGAAACCAGTATCCTTGAATCAGAATGGCATCCTTGAGTGCTAATGGAATTACCTCAAGAATCCAAGGGCTAACTCAAGTCAGGAACTTCATATATTAAAGTCATGGTCTATATATCATTATGAACCTTAAATTTAATTCATTTAATAAGTTAGTCCATGTAAAGTTTATTCCATTTAATAAGTTTAGGAGGTTCAAGTCTTGCCTTTCAATAGTGTAATAAGGCCAAAGAGAATGCAACCATCTCATTAGTTCATTTAAATCATGATCATTTAAATTGGATCATTCTTCTACCTTTCACCATGAGTGGAAAGGGGTTCTATGACATGCAACCAAACAATAGGTTTCATTAATTAGGCCATGTCAATTTTATAACATATACTTTAAAATACACCATTTAACATTTATGAAACATGTACAAGCACTTACCATAGTCAGGTCAAGTGGAAACAACATGGTAGAAACCATTAATTAATTAAAAATTAAACAATTATATGGAAATTTATTAATTTAAGACTTACCATTAGTATGGTCAAGTTTATGGAACACCGAAATGGTGGATCAACCTATCAAAAGACTAAAACCCCCAATATGGAATAACACCCTACATGGGGTTTTTAGAGTTGTGGTCGTGACCACCAACAATGAATTAAATATATGAAAAGTGTCTTAGAATATGGTTTTAACAACTACAATCATGAAATATAATTTTAAAAAATGATACCTGAGGAAATCAGAGCAACAACAAGAAAATTTATAAAATGATAGAAATTGAGGAATGAGCTATAGACCACCTACCTCATACCGGTATGACTCCTATCATCCAATATATACCCCCCTAATTGAGCTAGATTAGAGTATATTTGAAAAAGGGATTATAATCCCACAACATGATAATTTTTTTGAGAGAAATAGAAGCAAATAATGGCTCAAAAGGACTTGAGTACTTACTGATGCACATCCAAATTGACAAACTAAAGCTCGATCGAACCATAGATGAAGGAGATATCTCAATACCAAGATTATTCTTGAAGAGGGATAAAAAAATGGAAGAGAATTAGGTTATTTCTACTATAATATTATAGGACAACAAGTGTTTAGTTAATTAGAACATTAAGGTAAAATAGGTAAAATTACTGAAAATTTAGCTTGTGCACGGTTTGGCCGCACGATTTTTCAAACCATGAGCCAAACATGCATGGGTAAATAGATGAAGAGGGAAATCTCATAGTTAGGATACACAGTCTATGAAACTGTGTGCCAAATGTGAAAAATGGATCTTCTTAAAAATGTAGACCATCCACACAGTAAGATCTAACCATGTGCCCTACCCGCATGGTTTACCCTAATCGGGCGATAGGCCAAATTCTCCTACAAAGATAGGTTACAGGCTCAGAACAAGACCAGAACAACACTGATACATTTGTGAAATCATTAGGCATCCAAAAAGGTCAAAAAATAAAGTGTTAGACTAAAATTTAAAGGATCCATACCCGAGTTAAAAACTTGGTTCTTACAGATTCCCCCAATATGATACAAGTAATTATTTGTCCATGTTATTATTCAAATACTATAGTATCCATGGTTATGTTTTTTTATCATGTTATTTTTTATGGAATTATTTAATTATATTTTATTCCTTCCATATTATTCTCAAGATTATGTTTTATTGGAATGCACTTTTAGTTATTCACCATGCCTTATTGTTTACATCTATTTATGATAGATTTCACTGTATTGATTACCCTTACTATGCATATGAGAAAACCCCTTTCTTATGTTTTATATTTTCTACAGAATGAAAAGATGTATATTATGATTGACTTATAGGGATAACCTAGGAGTTTATGGGTGTTTCCAATGTAGTTTCTATGTTGTATTTCATTTCAAGATATAATTTATTACTTATGTTTGTATCTAGTTTTCAAATGCTACTATACTAGTCTATCCTTTTGGATGTGAACACTTATTCATAGTACCAACATAATAAAGTGAGGCAACATCTCTAGGATACTAGGGATGAGGTATTTATATATAAGTTTGTTCATCATTATATTTATAAATATTCAAAAACCATCCTCATAATGATAATGAATTCACACATTATCCTCTTGAAAAGGGTCAACCATGGGTCACCCTTTAAAATCATATTCACATTCCTCAACAATCACACGAAGTGGATTTTTCATTTGTTCACTCAATTCATAAAGTATATTCTTACCATATAATGGGTAGAAAAACCAAACATTATAAGGGTGGGATTTAATATTTGCACCCAAGAGAATATCATTACCTACTATGTGTGTTTGTCTGTGTGTGTGTATGGGGGGGGGGGGGTGGATCCCAACTCACCTACTCAATCACCAACACCTCATAATACAAGAACTGGGTAACTAATTCATGTTGAGTTGGGTACCACTTCACATCTCCCATTCCTTTAAGGAATCACTCGAGAGACCTCTTTCTATGCTAAGGATAGAGTCAATTCTCCATATGGGTTAAGTGAAAGATGATCTACATTAGTGGAAACTATCTAGATGGAAAGGGCTTAGATAGGGGTTCCAAGGTAATCTCTAACTACTAAACATTTGATGAAGAAAAAATAACATATAATTTTCCACCAAGTAAGAGGATCCTAGAATAAAGGAAATTAATCATAATATTAACTGTACCCTTTAACACCTTACTATAGTCAACCATCATACATATCTTCTCACAACTTTGATTTTTACCATTCCATGCCAAATAGGATTGAGCCAAGGTTGGTGATCGTGGAACTGGATCAATGTGTTTTTAATCAATGAATAACCTCAAACAACCTGATCCACCACATGACATCTCCTCGGTAGTCAATAATACCTAAAATAAGGAGGTGTCTGGTCACATCACCATCTCTAATGGGAAGGTGCATACATAGTACTACTATGAATTCCTTCAAGTGAGATTCAAACCTACCCAATTTCTAGGGTCAATCTCTAAAGTGAATACTCAACTGGAAAATAAATCTCAGGGTCACTAACATAGGTGGTGTTATATGGAAATACTACCATAAATCAATAATTTTACCTTATAGGTCTCCACATGATCTATTAATCTCAAATAACATTACAATGAAAATATATCAATGGAATATATCATGACGTTCAGGGTCCTTGATGCATACTTGAGTATAACCACACTACCATACAGAGGGTTCTACCTCCTCAAATAAAACTCCATCATGAATAATTTCTAAAACTAATACTATTTTAGTGTAGTTTATTAATGAATTTGTGAAAAAAAACTTCCATTAAAGTCTCACCATTTCATATAGGGGGTCTCAATGTCATAATCATCATCTAGTTAGAAAAAGATGGAAATATATGAAAATACGAGTCTCTGACTCTAGAAAAACCTATTTCTCATGAGGATTATACTCTCTTCATAAAACCATGATGCATTTATCATCTAAATTAACATATCATACTTATAAAATAGGTAATATATCCAAATTAGGGAAATATTCCATCTAGTAACCTACACTAAATAAAAATAATAGGGGAATTACCACTGATCATGGGGAAACAATATATCTCAATCAAGTCTCGTAAAAAACACCTCATCATCACTCTTAAATTATAATGGAGAACCTACAAATCATAGGACAACACCTAGTTCACAAGGTTGGAACATAAAAATTCGGTGTTAAACATATCATATGGGATACCACAATATAAGAAATAACATATAAGGTGAGATAACACATCAAATGAGAGAACAAATCAAATATTGGACCCTTGAATGGAATCCTTATCGCTTAGATGGTCTTTATTCATAGGTTCAATCATTGATAAATGTACAATATGAACCTACCTTAGAGTCTTGATTGACTACCCAAGTAACATCCCCTAGTAATTATAATGATGAACCATAGTGAATAAAAACATATATGCAAATTTGACTCAATAAGGACTTAGAAATCAATGAACTATTCCTAAATGACACATGTGCCATTATTATTTCCACAACTAGTTCCTATGTTTAGTCACTTGAGAAGTAGGCTATTAGATTTGTTTTATTTGGTTATGCTAACCTCTATATGATCACAAGGTTATTTATCCCAAAATATTAATACGAGATACCATATGACCAGTTACATAAATTCCAAACATTCCCCACATGATAATTAATACCAAAATCCATCCCTTAGATGGACCCACATTTATACTACTATGAAAATACCCAACCCACTAGGAACCCTCCTAGTTGGATATAAGATAAGTGTTCCACCCCAAGCCAACCTCTAAAAGTCCCAAGGCTATAACGACCTAATATTTTATTAATAATATTCCATTTGATTGTGCTATCATGTATTATGGTTATAGAAAACACTTGCAATTGTTTGGTTTTATTATATCCTATCAGATTAAAAGTCCATCAAGCATAATAACCTTTGATAAAATATCCATTTAACAATGATCATATTATTAGTATAAATATAGGGTCATGATAAATCCAATTGACATAAACAAAAGAATAAATGGACTCAATTAGTAGGATTATACCAAATAAAGCCCATTTATCAAATCTCCTAAGGGAGATAACATCACTCGTATTTTCCCTTGACCAATCCCAAGCTAATATCCAAAAAATAAATCATGAGTGAAACCATTCATGGGAGAATTTCAAGATCCTCAAGATAATGAACCAAACCACGTACACCGAATAACCCCATTAAAATTTTACCATTAAACACCTTACCCTCAAGAAGTTTTCTAGTGTAATAAAGGGATATATATATATATATATCAATACCCCAATAATATGAATACACCTATTATATATAAAAATGAATATATTTACTTCTTATCATTATTAATTTTTAAATGATTTTTATTTTGATATGATAAAACAAAAATTGTATTTTTATGTGATACTCAAATTCAATTAAGATATTCCTTTTTGATTCATAAAATTTAAAAATTACTGATATATTAATAAAATAAAATAAATAAAACAATAATTATTTAATATAATTGATAATATAATATTTATGAAGTCAAATGTAACTATTATAAGGGTTTGAAAGCTGTTATTGTCGAAAAAGAAACATTTATCAATAATTGTTTTTTTATTTTAAAATTGAAAAATCAAATATTTGGAAAATTATTTTGATAAAATAGAAATTAATTTTTTAATCTACACATCAAAATTTTCCAATATTTATTTTTTAACAATTTTCAGAGAAATTAGAGTTTTTGGTAAATATTAAATATTGTATAAATATTCAGTGTGTACTATGACATTATAATGACCCTAAAGTGATGTAATAAATTATATAAAGGAAATCCAAGACAAAATATATGTTTCGCCTTTAAAATATTTTTTTTCTTAGATTATTTGATTAATTTAATAAAGTCTTTTTGAATCCTCAAAATCTAAATTATATTTTAAGGATTTAAAATCAATTCTTTATAAACATGACTCACTTCCACATCAAGAAGGGTAATATTTTATTGAGTCAGGCCCTTTAAATTATAAAATAAATAAAAACACTCCACCCTAGTAGAATCCATGGTAAAAAACCATGGTATGGTTTGTGGTTTTGATTACTTCATTATATAGAGTCCAAAAGCAATGTTTGAGAAATAATAAATAACTCCCATATCTTTTCTTATTTAAAACCACCCAATATCCCATTCCAATTCACTAAAAAATCTTATAACACATATTTAATCCACCACCCACTCTATAGAGTCTTCCCTAGGTGCCTGAATCTCTCATGAATATATTCCCAAGCTTTTGGAATCACCCTCTCAAGGTAAGGGATTTCTCTCTCTTCTTTTCAATTCAAGCACAATTTTTGTTTTAACCTTTAAAATATCTATTTGTTATGTTTTAATGACTTTATAAGGATACCTATAATGTAAATATTTTTTTTAATAATGAGATATCATCTATATCTTCTCATTATAGCATTTACCTAAGCCGTTACTATGTCAAAATTTAGTAAGGGATCCTCTCCTCCTCATTATTCAAGATTTTTCTCTATTTTATATCTTTTGATATATAATTCTTAGTGTTGGGATATATTTTTACACATATTTATTTCCATAAATTTTATTTAAAAATTATGAGAGACCCATTTCACTCATATTAAACCTTTTTATGAATCATTAACTATCAATATTATATTGCGGAAATTTCATTGTAATTTTACATGCCAAACTATTATGTAATGAATATCTACCCCCATTTATACTAAAGGGTATTCTTATAGATGTACCTATCATTCATTAATTGGGAATTTATATATATTTAACCCACACTCATTGATTGTGGGTTTATAATTGATGAAATAAATCCTTATATTGTATGATTTATATGAAAGAATTATGCATGTACATGATATGAAATCAATGTATGTGCTCTGAGTTATATAGAACTTCAAGGAATTGGGTAATGTTTTAGTCTCATGAGAAATCATCTATAGGATTAGGGAGTGATCCTAATCCATTATTAGGCTTTCTACACCATGTTTTTATGTATTTGTGGTTATCCTTAAACCATGTTTATGATTTCATCTTTAAAGTTGTTGACACTTTCCCATATTACATTTGTGTAATCATGGTCTATCATGCATCATTGTTCATATTTATGATTCTCACCCCTTTTACACCCAATTTAAATTCATATTGTATAACATCTAATAATTTATTCATTTTATATTTTTTTATTCGCTTAATGGGCTTTATAGTACACCCCTTTATTATATATGTCCATAGGAAATCCCATGTAGTTTAAAAAATTATAGAAAATTATGATAATGTTAAGGAAGTATTCAATAATGATGATATACCCATATTTTAAGCTATTATTTGATGTACATAATTACCCAAAGACACTATAATTATCTATATTTCGGGTTCTATTATGTGTATTCATATGTAATAAATCAGGAATTAATGTGTAATAAAGACTGGGACTATCATAGTTGGTATCAAAGTAATGTTTAGTTATTTTTGGGATTAAGATTACGAAACTATAGAGAAATACTTAAGGATAAGTTAAAAGGAAATAAAACACCCCTAAATTTTGGTAAAGAATATATATTAATTGTTTTTTAAGAAAATAAATCTCTATCTAGATACAAAAAGTGGATGTGGTTCTGCCATAGAGGTACCTAGGGGTAATAATCCTGAAAAGGGTGCATTAAGATAGACTCGATCATCATCTGGTGCATGAAAACATTCCTTACCACACACATAGTGTGAAACTACTAGGGAAAATTCATTGGTAAATTCATAAGATCATTAAAAACCATTATCAAGTGAAAAATTTCCATATGAGTCTATGTCAAGAAAGAGATAATGGATAACATAGATTGAAACCTAAAAATTCACAAGTTAAGGAATAAATTTCATTTATAAACTACCCCTTTAATATTGTTGTATTTTTTTTGTTTTTTTAATATTATTTAATTAATCATACCTAATTTTCCCTATATTCTAGAAAATGGATGGAAATAAGAGGAATCGAGTTAATAACCAATGTGATGGGAAATGTTATGACTGACAATATGAGATTCCTAACATTTTGGGAGATAAAGTAATAAATATTGTGATTATGAAAAACCAGAAATAAAAAATATTGATTAAAAAATTGAATATAGTTTAATTTATAAATACATCAAGTAATAGGAGGATAACATCTCAAGGGATTTCATGTGATAAAGGTGATAAAGTAAAGAAGATCTAATTTTCATTGTAAAAAAGTGGAAGGATACACCAAGGAAAATGTCACATATAAACTATGAGATGTCTTAGGTATGGAAAGATTGGGTATAAAGTATCCAATTATCATGAAAAAATGAATAACATGATGGATGGAAATAATGATCAATCTAAAGTACTATAAACATTTCTTTTTCATTAATTTGGAGAATTTGGGAATTATCCAAGACAATTCCCTATTCCATGGTCTAACAAGTATGATGAGAACCAACAATATCAAAGAACAAGGGAACAAGTTAAGTCCTATGCTGGGATATATCATGATGAATAAAGTAAATTTATCCACTACTTCATAGTAGTGTATTCCATGTTGTATTGTAATTCACACCCTATTAGAATATCTGGTAATTTTTCTAAGAACATTGAGTCACCACTAGAAATGATTTTATATCATTGGGGAAAACTTATATGTGTTTTGTATCGCATGTGGAAGTTTGTGGGAATGTTCTTATCAGAAATATTATCATTATACCTTTAATTGAATTTTATTTTATCATATTTATGGAAATATTTTCCATTTATAAAGCCAACAAAAATTGCTGGGAGAAGGAATTCTCCCTCCCTACCATGATTCACACTCTGATTCTATAAAAGTGTAAGGAGGAGGATGGATATTCTTTTCTATTATCGTCCCAAGCATCAATATTATTTCCCTAATAGAAATAGTATCTTTGTAAAATTATAGATACTAAGGAAAATGTCATCCTTGAAGAAATTACCATTGTGAGAGAATACACTGATATGTTTCCTAAATAATTGCATGGTCTCCCTCCTAAATGATTCGATGAGTTCATAATAAAACTTATACCTAGAAAAAATAACATTTCTAGGGAATTACATTACTAGTAAAAGATATATATGTATACCCTTCAAAAATAATGGAAATTTTAATATGGAAAAGACCAAACACTATGACATAAATCAATAGATTCCTTGGATTAGGTGGGTATTATCGTTGATTTGTGAGAAATTTATCATGAATGTCAAACCCTTTAACCAAGATAACTCAGAAGGGAGTCAATTTTTTTTGGACGAATGAATGTGAAGAGAGATTCAAGGAGTATTAAAAGAGGCTCATCACTACATCTATACTTATAGTATCCAAAAGCGTGTAAATTTTTATGGTATATAATGGTTCTTCAAAGAAGGTCCTAGGATATGTACTAATAAAGAATGAAAATGTGATAGCCAATCACTTATGGCAATTGAAAATTTATGAAAAAAACTACCCAAAAATTGATATATATAGTCAGATTCAGTAATTTTATCATTGAAAATATGGCATTAATATCTATTTGCGGAGAAGTGTGAAATATATATGGACCATAAGAGCCTTAAGTATATATTCTCATAGAAAGTGCTAAGTATGAAATAACAAATATGGTTAGTGATGATTAAGGAATATAACTGCCCAGTCCAATACTATCTTGGGAAGGAAATTAAGGTGGAAGATTCTTTAAATAAAAATGATCCAAAATGTTTATAATTGATAAGAATTAAGAAGGATCTGTTATTCTTACACTTAAAGAGGATGGACATGTGAATAATAAATGAAGGAACATCATAAATCCTCTCACAAATGATTTCTCAAACATCCCTTCTGAATAAGATAAAGGACACTCATATAGATTATGTGGAAACTCATAAGAAGGTATAAGAAATAAGAAAAGGTAAGTCCTTAAAGATCAAAATTAACAAAGGAGTTATAAGATTTGAGTTATGATCATGTGTACCTTCAAATCCCAAGTTAAAGAAGGATCTATTGGTTGATCCACATAGATCAACCTCCACCATCTATCTGGGGAGCATAATGATGTATCAAGATCTCACAGAGAACTATTGTTGGGTAAATATGAAGATAAAAATCATTGAATATATATCTAGGTATCTTGTATGTCAGAAAGTTAATTATGAAAAACAAAAATCTGAGGGGATGATGTATTCATTACCTATACCTACATGGAAATAGAAAAAAATAACCATGGATGTTTTCACTAGTCATACAAAGGCATCAAGTAGAAATAAAACTATATGGGTTATAGTGAATCGTTTAATAAATATTTCCCACTTCATATTAATTTGAGAGGAATTATCACTCGATCAACATTCAAGGATATACATTAGGGAAGTGGTAAAGCTGCATGGAACAATATTATCGATTATATCTATTTGGGATCCAAGATTTGACTTCATGTTATAGAAGAGTCTCCAACATTTTCTAAATATTGATTTAAACTTCATCACAACTTATCTTCCTAAAGATGATTGCTAATCTAAGTGGACTATCCATACATTGGAGGATATATAGAGATTATACTCGATAGACTTAAAAGGAGGATGAGATCAAAATATTCATTTGTACTATTTCTCATATAATAATAGTTTCAACTAAAGCATCCAAATGGCTCCTTATGAATCCCCTTAATGGGAAGAGGTTCGAAACAACTGTATGCTATGGTGAAGTTTGTGAACAAAAATTGATGGGTCCTTCAATGTTCATGGAAGTGGTGGAAAATTTTAAGACCATTTAGCAGCACATCAAGTTTGATCAGAGTTTACGTAAGATCTATGTTGAAAATAACCTACGAGGCCAGGATTTTGAGTTTGGAGATATGGTGTTCCTCCAAATATCTCCATAAAATAAATTCATGTTATTTGGGAAGAAGGGAAGTCTAAGTCCAAAACACTAACATGTAACGAATCCAGATGTAGTATTATTGTAGAATTATATCTCATATGAAGAGAATCCGTTGAAGATATTAGATCATAGAGATGAATTCTAGGAAATAAAACAATGCACTTAGTCAAAGTGCTATACAAAAACAAAAATTTTGGAGAAGTGATAAGGGAATCAGAGGAGGCGATGAAATAAAATTACCCTAATCTATTTTAGTGCATGAAATGAACATTTTGATGGTGGAATTTTTTAATGGTGGAAGATTGTAATGACCCAAAATTTTATAAATAAAATTCACTTTGATTTACCTATTATATATCATGGCCATAGAAAAAACATGAACTACTTTGGTTTTATTATATCCTATAAGATTTAAAATACCATTAATAATTATAACCACTAATAAAATATAAATTGAATAGGGTTTATATAATTATTATAAATATAGAGTTATGATAAACTCAATTGACATAGACAAAAGAAGCAATAGCCTCAACAAACTTGATTCTACCCTATGAAAACCATTAATCAAAGCTCTAATATAGATAGAATAACAAATATTTTCCCTTGACAATTCTCAATCATAGATCTATCAATTAAAGCATGTGAAAAATCGTTTATGGGGGAAGTTCATGTTCATCAAGATCGTGAACCAAACCATGTATGTTGAACCCCCTCTGAAAATCTCACCATCATGCATCTTACGATGAAGGTGTTTTATGGTTTAATAAAGGGCTATGTATCAATAAAATAATAATATGAATATGTACAATTTCTATAATAATGAATATATTTACTTCTTATGTTCATTACTTTATAAATTATTTTTATTTTGATATATTAAAACACAAATTACATTTTTATGTAATATCCTATTTCAATGAAGATATTCTATTTTGATGAATTCATGAATTTAAAAAATTAATGGTACACTAATAAAATAATAAAATTTATTAATATTTTTAAATATAAATTTTAATATAATTTTTATGAAGTAAAATGAATTTTTATAAGGGTTCAAAAATTATTATTGTCAAAAAATCAATATTTTTTCAAAAAAGTTTCGATTGTTATTTTAAAATTTACACTTAAAATATTTAGAAAATTATTTTGATAAAATAAAAATTATTTTTTAATCAAAATGTTGAAATTATCCAATAGTGAATTTTTGATATTTTTTTATGACAGTTTAATTTTCGGGTAAAAATTAAATACCGTATAAATATTTGGTGTGTATTATGACATTATTAAGAACCAAAAGTGATGTAATAAATTATATAAAGGGAATACATGACCAAATCTATATTTATCCTTTAAAATAATTTATTTTTTATGTTATTGGATAAATTGTATAAAGCCTTTATGAATCCAGTAAATCCAATATTATATTTTAATGTTTTAAAATCAATTATTTATAAACATGAGTCACTTCTACATCACCAAGGGTAATATTGTATTACATTTGGACCTTGTAATTATAAAATAAACAAAATAAATCCTATTTATGAGAAAAATGGGTAACAACATTATAAATTTTGTTATTTTGGTTTCTTTATTATATAGAGTCCATAACTTAAGTTTGGTAAATAGTAAATAACTCTCCTCTCTTTTCCTACATAAACCCACAAAAAATCTCATTACTATTCACTAAAAAACCATTGAGAACTTCCTTACTTTGACCTACCCTATATATAGTCCTAAAAAGGTTCCCTAAAACTCTCAATAATATCCTCCAAAGATTTTGGAATTACCCTCTCAATGTATGGGATTTTTCTCTCTTGTTTTAAATTAAAGAACCTTTTTTGTATTTACCATTTTTAATCTCAATTGGTTATGTTTTAATGAATTTATAAAGTTACCTGTACTATCCAATTTTTATGTTCTAATAATTAAAGAACATTTCTCCCCTCTCATTATATCTTTTACTTAAGCTGTTAAAATGCCAAAATTTAGTAAGGAATCATCTCCTTCTCCTATTTATTTAAGAATCGTCTCTATCATTGTCTTTTGATTTCAAATTACTAATGTTGAGGTATGTTTTTACACATACCTGTTACTTTATTTTTTATTTAAAAATTATTATATACCCCTTTCACTCTCATTACACCATTTTATGAATCTTTAAGCACTTCCATTATGCTACTGAAATTTCACTGATATTTTTCATACCAAACGACTATGTCATGAATATCTATACCCCATTTACACTTAAGGGTATTCACATAGATGTAACAATAATTCATTTATGGGGGAATTCCATGTATTTATCCAATAAAACTTGATCGTGGGGTTAAAATTGAAGAAATTAATCCTTATGTTGTATGATATATATGTCACACTTATATATTTACAAGATATAAAAGTGATGGGTGTACCTAGAATTATACAGAAATCCAATGCATTTGGAAATGATTTAGTCTCATGAGATGCCATGTATAGGATTAGAGAGAGAACTTAATGCATTATGGTATTTTTTCCACCATTTTATTATGTCTTTTAGGTTATCCTTGAACATTGTTTATGAGGCCATGTTTAAAATTGTTTCCACTTTCACATGTTTCATTATGTTATCTTGCTATATCACACCTCATTGTTCATATTTATGATCATCACCCAATTTATATTCCATTGAAATTCCTATTGTATAATATGTAATACTTTCTTCATGTTATTCCTTATTTATTGTCTTATTGGGCTTTATAAATGACCCATTTTTTATATATGTCCCCAGGATATCCCATGTAGTTTTAAGAATGATGGAAAATTATGAGCTTGTTAAGGAATTTTTTCATAATGTCGATGTATCCCTATTGTAAGTTATTATGTGATGTACCTAATCATAGAAATACACTATAATTATTGATCTTTTGGGTTTTATTATGTGTATTCTGATGTAATAAATCAAGAATTAATGTGTAGAAAAGACTCGGGCTGTAATAAAGGCTGGTGACTATTATTGATTAGGCATATAACCCTTGATGAGGGGTATTAAGACTGATTTACCCATACAAAAAGAACACATCCACATCATATATAGTAATGAAGAAATTAAAAATAAAACAAATTTCAATATACATGATTCTTATGAAAAACACTAACATATATAATGATAATCCAGTGTAAACTCGTAATGTAAAAGGGGTAAGATACACACTCTGGATCCAAAATTCATAATATTAACACAAAAAAACTAAAGTAATGTCCCCACAACTGAATGGAACTAAAAAAACAAAACCCAATATCATTTACCCATAACACCACTAATCTCCACCAACACCACATCCACCAAGGTCACCAGTAGGAATCAACTTCGAAAAATCCACTCTAGTTTCATTTCCAATAAAAACAACTATGACATATGTGATGAATTCACACATATAACACGTGTGTGAAAAAATCCCATATATGGGAGAGTAAAATTATACTCTGTCAGACCCCTCAAAATCATTTTTTAAATAAAAATAATGTAGTCATCTCAATGTATGAGTACAAATGAGTAAACAGAAGGAAGAAAATAAAGAATAAATGTCACATATGTGATTTCAAATTGAGGTGTTAATTTTGTTTATTTTTTTTTATTATATTGGTTATTTAGCTTTAATAAGTTTTTTTTTTCAAAAAATGGAGTTTTTGGACTTGAAAGAAGGGGGTTCATGATTGGAGCATGATTAGTTGAATCAGTGTAGTAGCCCAGGAGAGACTGTATTCCTTGGACCATGGCACCATCTAGGCCAAACTACCTAAAAAATGGGCATGATACTAACCATGTTCCTAGACTATCAGTTCTTTCTCTATCGGCTGCATGGGCATTCAACTTCCCCTAAAAACTGTTCTACCTTATTACTCCTTTGACATGGAGGGATGTACTATTTCCATGTGGTTTGGAAAGACATGAAACCAAACCCTATGGCCTATCCAAGTCATTAAAATGACGAATTTACCTCTCCACCATCCACCTATTTTAACCTAAATCCTCCCCTTTTCTTCCCAACTTAGGTTTTCTCTCCCTAGGTCCCTCCCCTTCTCCTCTTTTCTCCCTTGGAACCTGAAATATTGGGTGTTTTTGGTGTGGATCTTAAAGGAATCATCTATTATGTCCTTCTATTTCATATTTTCTCCTTCCTATTAGTTTCTTGTTCCTTAATTCTCGATTTATTCTCTCTCAAATGCATGAGTTGGCCTACTGAGGGTTTAATATTGATTTCTTGCGTTTAATATTGCTTCTTATGTTGTGAATTTACCTCTCCAGGGTCTCCTTGTGGCGTGGTTATGTTTTTCCCCCAATTTTCTAAAGTTTCCAATCATGATGTAGGCGATTACATGATTTAGCACTATTTTATGGTTTTTTTATTCTTGATGTGCTTTCTAAATGTGTTATTTTAAGTGTTTGAATAGTATGAAATATAGGGTTTTGAGATGCATATGGGTTGAAATATAAATTTAAAAATTTAATCATCTAGTATTTATGTGTTCCTTCATTGTTATTCCTTTTTAAATGTGTTCTATGAATTGTGAAAGTGATTCAAGGCATGTTTTCAAATGGATTTGGTTTTATTATGGATTTGAAAGAGGTTTTGATTTTGAAAAATAGTTGTATTCTCTTGTGTATTCAAACTGTTTGGTGTGTTTATATGTAATAGGTGATCTATGTGACATGGAAAATGGAATTAAACACAAAGGTACTCATAGGTGAGTAGGAGGTCAAACTAGAACTAGTAATCTAGTTGGATAAGTAGGGATGTGACCTAGTTCCTTCTAGAAATATTGATGATACCACACTAAAAAAACTATGATGATGAATGGGGACCACTATGACTTTGGATGGATTTATTTCTAGTGGGTCATACATGAGGAAGTTGTGGATCATGGTTTTTATACCATATCACCAGGATACAATGTTCCTAGGCTACCACTATTGAAATTTCATTTAGGGATTACCCATGGTTCTCATGGGATTTTGTTCTTATAGTTATAATATGATGGGACGTGATTTAATTTTAATTTCGAGAAAGCTTCCCTTGAAAAGGATTTCATTAAATATTTTTATTAAAAATGTTTCTAAGATCTTTCTTAAAACTAGAATGGTTATTTGACTTATAATGTTTCGGAATAAAATCCTTCTCCTGGGTGTTATATTATTGGACAGATCAAACCCTACATACACCCTCAGGTGTATGTAGAACTTATTATTTTTGACTCAGGAAAAGGAACAATGTTCTATAGTGGCTATGGTGGATTGAGTTTCTAGTGTTTTCTCTTCTTAAAAGTGTTTGTGGAGGTGTAATGATGGATAATTACCTCTTGTTACATGGATCTTGGGTTGTTTAGTTAGTTCCCCTTCCCATTTTCGTATTTTGTTTTTCTATTTAATGTTGTAAAATGTTTAACTTGTGATAGTTTAATTCCATTTGTGTTAGAGTCCTTGGTTATGTGATGTTATCTTATTCTTATCGAATGTTCATGGCCGATTATATTGGAGAAATCATTCCCAAAGTGTGATGTTTGATTCCTATGAACTTGTTTCCAGCTCGTGGGGATCATTAATTCCCTTAGGGACATTCCATGAGTTGGGTTGGGTGTCAGGTTGGATGGAATCCTGGGATGGTTTGTGGTTTTTTTATTAGAGTATAAGTATTAACCACTATTTGGGTCATGTTATCTAGGAGAGTCTAGATAGACATGAGCTAGGACTATCAAGGCTTGAGGTTCAGGTTCCAAGTGAGGTGTCTATCCAAAAAACCTCATAAAAGTCCTTGAGTAACCATTGGTTTCTGGTAATTTGGTTGAATTATCATTTAGGTGATTCTAATAGGTTGCAGACTATTCATGGACTCTGGGAAAGGGTGAAGTGGTTTTGGCTTTTTATAGAGTTTTTATGGTTTTATTTTGAATTGTGAAAGTGTTTGGAATTTTCTTTTCATCTTGAAAATTTTTAGAATGTTTTATTGATGATTTTATTGATGTTTTCCTTGTGTTTATTGGTTGTTGTAGCAAGATGCCCCCTGGAGACTTTTTTTGAAACTACAAGAAGAGGATAGAGATATTTATCCCTCACTAGTTGATCAGAGACTAGTGGAATTAGTGGTTCGATATGTCCTAGCCTTGGGATAAGGAGTGTGCCCTGATACAGATTTGGTTAGGGAAGCTGAACTAGGTCTTGTAAGTGATAAAGATCCGGAGTTCCTCAAGAACAAGACCACTACCTTCCCAGGTAGCACAGACCCCCCAAAGGAATAAGGGTGGACCATGAATATTGAGAGGATGTTTGGATTTCTAGACACTCCTAATGTAGTTATAGTGAAGTGTGCTTAATGTTTGTTAGAAAGTCATCATCAGAGGTGGTGAAACTTAGTGGTTCCAGATAGGATTCATGAGAAGATGGGTTGGAAGGACTTTAAAGACATGTTCAGTGAGAAGTATTTCCCTAATAAATTGGCCTTCACCAAGACATCAGAGTATATGGATCTAAACAAGTGAATCATACCATGATGGAGTATTCAAACCACTTTACAGTGTTGGTTCGGTTCGCACCAGAGATTGTTTTTAATTAGTAGTTAAAGGATTAATGTCTTGAAATAGGGTTGCCGTTGGATATCTGATCCCAGGTATTCTTGTTCAAGATAAGGACATATGCCGAGGTGGTTGATCATGCCTTGATGGTGGAGATAGAATGTGTTATAATGTTTGAGTTTTCTATGGTAGTTTCAATAGTGGTCTATTGTACTGGATGTTCATCTGAGAAGAAGAGGAATTGAGATGAGAATGAGTAGAGGTAGGTTGTAGTTTAGGCCATCTTTCCTGGTTTTCCTCATATGTAGATTCAAATTAAGGGTTAGTCTTGTTCCATCAGTGTGGAAAATAAGGTAACATGCGGTCAACATGCCTAACTCCACCTAGACCCTTCCATCAGTGTGGAAATATGGGGAAATTTTAATGGTTTTGCAGATCTACATGTCCATATAAGGGTGGTGCAGCTTTAGAAACCTACAAGGGAATGTCATCCTTATCTGAACCATCCAAGACAATGGGATCTTAATCGGGATGTCATATAAGTAGGGATGGATCTTCTTCTGGTCAGAGTTAGCCTATGGTAGAGTTGCAGGCCTATGGTCATTCATAAACTCTGGAAGAGATGAGGCATCTTCATGCTATGGACCAAGCACAAGCATAATATGATATAGGGACTATAATAGTTTGTGATACAATTCTTATTTCATCATCTATAGATTTATTTATATTTTATATAGGTTCATCTGTTTATTATATCTTTTAATATCTTTTGGATGTGTTGAAATTACCTACTGATCTCTTTCCATATGAAATAGAGTTAGTTATTCCACTTGTAAATAAGTAGGAGAAAGGTTTTAGGTGTCCATCTTATGCAATCACCATGTCAGTGATCAAGTTTTAATAGGATTTCCTAGTTTTGGAGATAGAACTCTTTGATGTGATCCTCAATATGGATTGGATGGTGTGTTTTAGGTGCACATATATTTTTATCTCCGGTGAGTGTGTTTTATTTAACCTAATGGGATTGATCATGTTTTTCAAGGTGAATGAGATCCTCGATTAGGATGTGTTGGAAATCCACTTCTGGAGTTGGGTAGTCTTTTTTCCATGTATTTTCACTCATATTGTAGGATGTTGGTTGTGGTTTTATGAGTGGATTACCTCTTGTGGTGGATGAGTTCCAAGAGGTATTTCCCGAATAATTTTCATGGTTTCTACTAGAGTGGTATGTGGTATCACCATTGATTTGGTGCTAGGTAGACAAACAATATATATTCCCTCATACCCTATTCCCCCCATAGAGTTGGTGGAATTAAATGTACAATTTTATGATTTTTAATCCGAAGGACTCATTCACTCGATCATCTCACCTTGGGCCTCCCCACTCTTGTTTTATAAGATAGATGATGGATGTCTCTGGTTGTGTATTGATTACTAGAAGTTGAATAGGGTGAATATAAAAAATCTAATTTCCCACATTGATGACATTTTTTATCATATTAATGGGGGAGAGGTGGTTCTCAAATATTGATTTTCATTATAAGTATCACCAGTTCAGATTCATAGAGGTAGATAATCCTAAAAGAGCATTCCAAAGTAGGTATGACCATTTTGAGTATTTTTTAATCCATTCAGATTGAAAAAATCTTTAGCAGTCTTTGTGGAACTCATGAATAGTGTGTTCCCTTTGTACCTCAATTCCTTTATTGTGGTATTCATTGAAGACATCCCATTTTACTCGGAAACCAAGGAGGATAATTAACCAAATTTGAGGATCATGTTGGGAACTCTTTGATATCATTGAATTTATGCTAAGTTCTCTGGGTTCAATTTTTGGATCAGGGGTGTAATGTTTCTGGGTCATGTTATCATAGAAGGAGTAATTTTGGTGGACCCTAATAAGATCAATGTAGTGAATTTATGGGAGAAACCAGGTATTGGTTTTTAGAATTAGGATATTTTTGTAATCGGTGGGGTATTACATGATGTTTTTTCAGGATTTATCTTGGATTTCTTTTCCAATGACTGTGCTTACCTAAAATGGGGTGAATTTCAAGTGGATCCCAAAATTTCAGGCATTCATTGAGGAGCTTAAGTGGTGGTTTACCATATACCCTGTTTTGATCCTTCTTGAATCTAGGAAGGGATATGTGGTCTAATGTGATGCCTAAAGTATGGGTCTTGGGTTTATGATGATGTTGGATGAACATATTGTAGCTTATATATCCCTCAAACTCTAATAACATGAAAATAATTACCCAACCCATGATATGGAATTAGAGGTAATGATGCATCCTTTAAAGTTAGGGAATCTTTATTATTAGAAGATATATATTTTTTACTTAGATCATAAGAGATTTTCCTATATTTTCTTTCATATGGATATGAATTTGAGGCTATGTCTATGGGTCGAGTACCTTTAAGGTTTCGATTTTGATATCGTTTACACCCTGGGTAAAGGTAATGTTGTAGAATATTATGTGAGTAGAAATATTCCAATGAAAGATTTTAAGGAGTCCAGTGTTGAGTGGAACTTAATAGGGATTATTTCCTTGATGAATCTAGGGACCAAGGATCACAGTGGAGGTTCATTCTTGGCCAGTGGTCAGCATAATCCCTCCCTCCTAGAGTTGATTCAGTATAAGCATCTTGATGATGAGCTGTTCTAGTAGTCTATGTAGTTCTTGAATGGTGTGGAGGTTTCAGTTGAATGGTACTTGTCTTTAGATGGGGTTATTTGCTTCAAGGGTCATGTGGTGGTTCTCTTATCACTATAGAATGTGGTGATGTAGGATAGAACTAGTCTCAATGGGTCATTAATCCCAAGACCCCCAAGAAGTTTTATGATGTGAATTGTCAGTTTTGGTTGCTGGGAATGAGACAATATATAGCGGACTTTGTATCCAGGTGTAATGTTTGTCAATAGGTTAAAGTAAAACACTAAAGGCTCTCCAGTTTGCATCAAACCCTACCCATTCCTACCCATATGTGGGATGTGGTATCCATGGATTTCCTTATTGGATTATCTTGTGCACCCATGAGAAAAATTACATACGGGAAGTGATTGAACATCTGACCAAATCAACCCATTTTATTTTGATCAGAGATTCAGCCAAAGTGGATAAATTGGATCGGTTGTATGGTCTAGAGATAGTGAGGCCTCATGGTGTTTCATCAGTGATTTTTTCATATTGGGACCCCCATTTCACCTATCTTTTATGGGAAGTCCTTCATAAGTATATGGGTTCATAGATCAAGCTGAGCCTGACACACCATCCTTAAACGGATGGTTAGATAGAGCGGGCGAACCATATTATGGAAGACATGATCTGTGCACGTGTGTTGGATTTTTAAGGCTTGTGAGATTTCCATTTAGAGCTGGTCAAGTTTCTATATAATAATAGTTACCAATCCTTAATTTAAATAGATCTTTTGGAGGTGCTTCATAGTCAGTTGTGTCGGTCACCACTGTATTGGATTATGGTGGGTGAGATATCATTATTGAGACAAAGACTTATGCTGAAAATATCTGATAAAGTCATTATGACCAGGTAGTCTTTGTTGAAAGCACAGAGTTTCCACAAGACTTATACTAATCAAAGGTGTTGAGTCTTGGAATTCTCTACTATTGTTCAGGTGTTTTTGAAGGTGGCCCCGGGTTTTGGTCACCGTCATCTTGGTAATCAAAAAAATCTAATTCTAAGGTTTTTTGAACCTTTTGAGGTAATAGAGATATTTGGTAAAGTGGAATAACATTTAGATTTTCCATCTCAGTTAATGTTAATTCACTATGTGTGCTATGTCTCTCTACTGAAAAAGTATAATTAAAACATATCTCAAGTGATGAATTGGAAAGAATTGGAGGTGGAGTCTTCTTTATCTGTGTTTGAGTGACCATTTAAAATTGTGCATTCCCAAGATAATGATATTTAGGGAAATTATATACAATTTTTATAAGTTATTTGGTAGCATGGGAATGATGAGAATGAGAGAGGGTAATGGAAATCATGGACTGAGGTGTAGTACCCATTTTTTTCCAAACATACTTCAAGATGTATTTTTGAGGGGTGAATGTTTTCATAGTGGGGAGAATTGTCATATAAAGAATTTAAAATTCAGTTATTATTTTGTTTATTTTTTATCTTCTCTAGGTTTCTTAGCTTTATTGAGAGTTTTTGGAAAAAATGAAGTTTTTGGACTCGTCAGCAGGTGACACACAGTTGGCAGACAGTTAGTGGAAAGCATACACTAGCTAAGGAGGGACCATGAGGCCTAGACAATGTCACCATCTAGGCTACACATGCATGCACCATCACCCAGAAACCATGCATCCCTGTTCCTCCTTGGATATAGAGGGACACATGACTTCCACATGATTTGGAACTATGCAGCCAAACTATACAGCCTATCTAGGTCATTAAAATGTGAAATTTACCTTTATACCCTCCCCGAATTTTATCCGAAATCCACCCCTTTATTCCCCACTAAGGATTTACATCCCTAAGAGTCTCCTACCATCCTATTGGTTCCCATGTACCCTCAAATATTGGGTGTTTTTGGTGTGGATATTCTAGGAATCATCAAGTAAGTCTTTATATTTCTTAGTTCCTCCTTCCTCTTAGTTTCTTATTCCTTACTTATTATGTTCTTATCTATACAGTGGATGGGTTGACCTAGTGATGGTTGAATCTCAATTTATCAGGTTTAATATTGATGTTTATTTTGTGAATCTATCTCTCTAGGGTCTCCTTATAGCACGATTGTTGTTTTATACTAGTTTTCAGATGTTTTCACACTTGTGGTAGGAGATTCCATGCTTTAGAATTGTTGGATTTTTTTATGCTTTATATGATTTATAAATTTGTTTTTTAAAGTGTTTGACTGGTGAAAAATGTGTTTCCAAAGGGTTTCAAGATCAATATGGGTTGAAAGATGATTTAACAATTGAAATTGGGTGGGTTTCATGTGTTTTTTATTTGTTATTACATTTTAAATGTGTTCCATGAATCATGTATGTGATGTGAATTATGTTTTCAAATGTATTTGGTGTGAGTATGAATTTAAAAGAGTTTTTTCTTATGAAAAATGGTGGTTTTTCACATATATTCATACTGTTTGGTGTGTTTATGGGAAAGAGGTGATATACGAGTCATTGAAAATGGAATTGAGGACAAAGGGAATCCTTTATGACTGGTGGGTGGACTAATACTAGTATAAAAGTCAGATTAGTGGTGCCAAGGCTGAGTTCCTTCCAGAAGGAGAGACACTACTACAATAACAAAACTATGATGATGATTGGAGACCACTAGAACTTTTGATAGATTTCTCTCTAGTGGCTCGTGCATGAGGATGCTATGGGTCATGATTATTATACCATATCCCTGAGATATGAGATTCCAATGGTCATTCTATTTCTAGTGCCTTTTGGTATTACCCATGGTGCTCTTATGGTGTTGTTATTATAATCAACATATGGCAGACCTTGCTTTAATTTTAATTTCAATCATGATTTTCTTGAATTTTTTTTCTTAAAATTGTTTTATTAAAAATGATTATAACAACTTCTTAAAACTAGAATGGTGATTTATCTTATAATGTTTTGTCATGGAATCCTTCTCTTGGGTTTTATCTTACTGGGAATTGGATCACACCCTACATAAACCTTCAAGATTTTTTATACATTTTTATGTTTTACCCTGGTAAAGGAAATATATTCCATAGTGGTGATGGTGGATCTGATTTCAAGTACATCTTATTTTTGTTGGTGTTAGTGGTGGTGGAATGATGGTGAACACCCTCTTGTTGCATAAAGGTTGGGTTGTGTAGTTTTTTCCCCTTGAGATTTTGGTATTTTGGTTTACTACTTAAAGTTGTAAAAATGTTTAACTTATAATAGTTCTATTCCTTTTAGGTTATGGTATATTGTTATGTGACAATATCTTATTATTGTTTAATGTTCGTGGTTGATTATATGTTTGAAATAATTCAAAACAGATGATTTTTGATTCCCAAGAACTAGTTTCCAACCCATGGGGACTGGGAACAACCTTTAGGCCTTTCCATGGGCTGGGTGGGGTGTTGAGTTGTATGGAATCCCAGGACGGTTCATGATAATAAACCCATATAATCTCTATAAAAAAGGCACATAGGCTCATATGGGTCGTGATGATCATAGTTACAACCCATAAATATTTATTCTAATCTTCACATAAGAAATTAAAAATGGTTAATGTACCAAAAAGATCATGAAGGCTAATGTCAAAAGACTAAATTTATAATCCTTGTTGAAGGAAACACAAGGATTCCTGAAGAGTCACATGTTTTGAAGTATATGATTTCCTATACTTCCTTTCATTTATCCACTTAAAAAAAATAATGACCCAATCTTCACTGAAGTATGAGAAAAATTTGAGGGGGTTCTACACCCTACTATGCAAAAATACCAATAAAATCATCATTCTAGAAACCCTTAAAGGATCCATGCTATGGCTAAATTTCACTCTGGGGAGAATTAACCCCTACTACCATTACCAACCAGTATATAATAGAATTAATTTCATGAAACATATGACCATAGTGTGAGACTCATACCTCACCGAGGGAAACATATCATTCGAGAGGTGGGTGTGGGGAGGGGGTAACCAAATCATATGGAAGAACTATTCCCTGAGTAGCACACAAGAATAAAACAATATAAAATGGTATATATAGTTGTTAGGAGTAAGTGAAAATAAATTCATTAGAAAAAATGTGGTCCCATATTTTATATAAAGGTGGATAATAGATGAGGTAGGTATACTCGATCCTTTTAATTCCCTTATTTTTACACTTTATCCCTATCACTATTTATTTGGGAATAATTATATTGTCTTTCAATATCACCCAATAAACTATCTCACTTGGATAAATGTACTAAAACAAAATAATATATATGGAAAAGTAAATGGGATAAGTTATTTATTTTACTGACAAAACAAACAATGAATAAAAATTCTAAAGAACTCCATGAAAGACTAATAGGTCCATAAATCAATCAATTAGTTCACTATATGGCATGTTAGGAGGTGGATGACACACCCAACCAGACACATCTAATGTCTAATGCTACGAACCTTCTAAGGTTATGTTGGGGTGAGATCCAACCAGGTCCAACTACCTTCCCCACCCAGCGTGTGATAGGAAACCCATGCCTAGGCCTACACTAGGCCTGCATTGGGCTGTCCCCAGTGGCATGCTTGTACTGCATGACCCATGTCAGACTAGGGACTTATAATCCCCTACCCACCACATGTTGTGTGGGACTCTGTTCAATAATAATGGATTATATGTATGAGATCGAGGTGTAGTGGTTAGACCACACCCATGTCATGCGTTGTGCATGTGACACTAAGTCTACCACCGCTACAGTGTTTCCCATCCACTTAAGCCATCATCCAGAACTGTAGATAGCCACTATCAAGTGATTCACTAACTATGCATCAAAAAATATCTCATCCCTTCACACCACACATTCCTCTATTATGGTTGACCCTAACTTATGCCACCAATTCTACCAATAATGCCACATTCTTTTTTCATTTCTTCTCTCACTAACCCTCTTCAAATCAGTTTCCACTTGACCTTCATTTTCTTGTCCCATAATTTTCATAACTATGTTTGTGTTTGAAGATAATTCATGATCATGAAATAAGGAGATTTAGGAGATATAAGGGGAGTGAAATATTAGAAATGGGAATAATTATAAATAGATAGATAAAGAAATAGGTAATAATATACTCATGTTATTCATCATTGATCATCAGTGAATTCATCACTAAAACCAAGAACAAGTTTATGGACAATAATTTCAATCCAAATATTTCATTTGTATAGGTAAATTATTCTTATAAATAATGTAAAATAACTAAAATAGGTATTAGAGGAAAAATAATTTAATAATAAGAAAGTATTAGAACAAAAAAATATTCATAAAGAACTAAATAATAAATAAAAAACCCAACCTCGATAGAGAATCATCATTGTATCAATCTGATTCAGTGGTGTGGTTTCTTTTGTTTATGCCATCTTGGATTTGGTCTTGGTACTCCACTCTTGTGCTAGTCCATGATCACTACAAATGGATCACCACCACATTATCTCCTTCCTATAATATAAGGATTGGGTGATTAACCCAAGAATTAGGGATAATTGGGATCAAATAGCCTAACCCAAGGTTTAATGATATTCATAAGATACCAATCACCAGGGTGTAGGTCCCAAAAACTTTCCAATAAAACCTAAATTATATGACTCCTAGGGTAAACCACCCATTATATATTAACTGTGGTTTAGTTTTACCACAAGTGCCTCCATTTTTTAAGGAAAAACATGATTCCATAAAATGAATGTGTGGGTTAAAAATAACAATTTTATACATAAAATATAATATTCAAGTCTCTTAAATGACTGTAACTCCACACAAACACTAGTTTGGGATAAAAAAATCAACGCAAATTCTATAGAACCATTAGATAATTTCTCTGAGGTTGTTTTCTAGGGTAAATTTACCATTTTACTATTAGGGACTTATTGAGACTCTAAAACCTAAAATTTATCTTTCATCCCCTATTAAATATTATCTAAAATACCCTAATAATGAATTTTACAATGGTATGAAATAAATACATCAACACCACATTTTTTTTCATATTTTATCTTGACACAATAATTAATTTATATCAATTAAATAATCTATATATTATATTTTTAGTATAAAATATTGTAAAAGGTGTTCCATAAGTTTTGTAAACATGTATGTCATATTTATATCATTATGATTTCACAAAATACATGGTATTCATATAAACTGTATTTTATATCTATTTAACAAAAAAATCAACCTATTCAAAAAAATACCTAATATTCAACATAAAATAATTTATAAATATTGATACAAAATAAATTATATTTTAAAAAAATTAAAATTATAAAATTTTGAAATTCAACTTATAAATAAAAATATATAGTACGTGGAAAAATAATTTATTTAAAATAAAAACTATTACTTTCTCAAATGAAAATACTTATCTTGAAAAAATTATTTATCATAATTAATACAAATATAATTCCATGTAATTATCATAAATATTTATTTATAAAATACCAGATAATTAAATAATTATTCAAAAATATCATAATAAGAAATCATTTTCTGAAAAAATATTTAATATTTAATTAAAATGTATAATTTATTATAAATAATACATAATAATTTTAAATTATACTTGGTATCTAATTGATTATAGAATATCTTTGGAGACATGATAAAGAAATATAAATTTTTTGAAGAATATATATAAATTCATAATCATGAATTATAATAAACCATATAAGTGATATTTTCTTAAGAATACATGGGTTATAACATTATCCCTCCCTTTGGTAATTTGGTCTTATAAATTTTATTTTCTAAAAAAAATAAGAAAAATGATCACTAATTCCAAATATTCACACATATAACTCATTAAATATTTAATTAGTATTTGTTTTCTTATTCCATTATACTTTCTTTTTATAATGAAGAATATTATTTTATCAATATGGATCTAATAATAGTTTATAAATAAAAATATAATCTTAATTTTATGAAAAATTTTCAGGCCTTTAGCATAATCCTAAATTTTCATTATCTCAGTGGTCATAATGAGAAAGTGTTTATGATGTGCAATAATACATAAAATTTCAAAAATCCATTTTAAGGGGTGAAAGAGGACCTTGAAAGCCATAAATTTAAAAATAATCTATATTAATGGAACACTGAAAGTACATAATGGTAATGAGAATAAATGTTGCATGGAAGATTAAAAATATAAAAAAGTAGAAAAATACATTTTAAGATTTTTAAACTTTTTAAGGAAGCCCACATTAATAAAAGAAATATATCATTTATTTCTAAATATAGATAATGTGACATATGAATTGGTTAAAAGAGAATACAAATTTATCTTCCAACATAAGAAAAGAAAAACTTTCTGGTAAGAAATAACATGGATATAGAGGAGAAAAATATTTAACAAATATGTGGGGAATGATAATTAATGACACTATTTTAAAAAAAATTATAAATTGATCAAAAAATAAAAACATGGAATTAAAATGTAATTTTACTGAATTGAAAGAGAAAATACTATTTGGTAAATAGAATTTTATAATATATCAATTTTAGAAGAAAATAGTAAAAAAATAAGGATCATGAATTGAGAAAAATGGATTGAGTAAAGGAAAACACTTATGAATTTTTTATCTTTAAAAAAAAGTGAACAAAAGAGAGAACCTAAAATATAATTGTAAATATCATGAATCATATATAAATTATGATAAGTGATGTAAATAGAGTAGTAAGTAAACTATATAAAATTGGTGTATAATATATAATATAACTAGAATAATGATAATAAATAAAAATAAACCCTCACAAATATCATAAGTTATAATATAATAATCATTCAAAGAAAGAAATTATGATAAACAGAGGAAAATATATAGAAAATAAATAGGAAATAGGATATTATAAAATTATTGGATATAATAAACCATACATAGAATAACATTTCAAAAAAAGAGAATATATGAACTAATGAAATAATGTGGAGTTGAAAAAAATACATTTGAATAAAGTGGTGTGTAAATCATAAATCCACAATATATGAAAGGAAACCATCAATTCATATGAAATGAGTATAATGTGATATATTCATTTCAAGATTAATTTAATTTATATAGGAGAAAAAATAAAAAAATAAAAAAACTTGAAAATCATGGAGACATGGAATGGAGAGAGAGAAAATATATAAAACCTTGACCAAATTTTCTTAAAAAAATCAATTTATCCATATTAGAAAAAATTAATTAACCTATATAATTTTTTTTAAATTTCTGAGCCAAAAAATCATGATCAAGTTGATAAAAAATTATCCAAAAACACAACACATTTTTTATCCATAAATTAACTAATTTGATATAAAATCAAAAAATATATAATATATACTATAATCTGGATAATAACACAAAAATATCACAAAATCACATTATCATAAAATTAACTTTCAAATAACACCCAAAAAATTATGAAAGAAATTTTTTTTATTCAATATTGTGTATTACATGAAACCCCAAGCATAGAAGGGAATATAACATCCTGATACTTTAAAAAATATTTAATATTTTAAATAAATTCAATATATGATATAGCTTACAATTAAAACAACACTGAGATGTCTTATGTTATAGGTAACAATTATTTCCTTCGATAGCTTGCATTACACGAAAGGCCGAGTTTTACTGAATACTATAAATATTAATATTTAAAATGAAAATTATATACTATCCATTAAATTGGCGGTCATGAAAAGGATTAAATAAATTATGAAAATATATGGTTGAATATATTTGTTACCAATTAATTATAAATGAGTATAAAAACCAATTGAATATAAAGAAAATGTTTTTATCAAATATTGTTTTTATGCACCAAAGGAATTTTATCTTAGTAAATTAAATCAATTACTATTATTGGATGATATTTATGAAATATATATATATATATTATATTCAATAATATATTTTTACATTCATTCAATGTATTTTATTGACATAAGATAAGAAAATATCCTATTTTTTGCATAAAAAATATGTATTTTTTTAAAGGTAGTTTTCTTTCCTTTTAATGTTACAATTGTATTAAATTTTTTTTACACTTTTTTAAATTTTATTTGATAAAATAAACTTAATTTTTGAAATTTTAATGTAATAATTATCTTAGCGTGAATTTTTGGTATTTTTTTGTGAAGTTTCATTTTTTGATAAGTAATGGATAATACTGAATTTTAATTGAAAACTTCATTTTAATTTAAATAATTTATAATGTTGAATTGTATTTTGAATTAGTTTTAAAGTAAAATTAGATCAATTTTATATAAATTAATAAAATTTAGTTCATTGGAATCATTTTTATATTCAATTTAGATCTAAAAACTTATTAAAATTTTGAGCATTTTCACTTTTAAAACCCACTTTCTCGTCCCTTCTATGTGATTAATTTTAAATATATTTTTTCCAATTATGTTAATTGAATTTGGAAAAATGAATTCAATATTTGTAATTATAATAATTTTTAATGTCTAATAAGGTAAAAGTAATTTTTAACCAAAGTGATTAGTGAAAAAATTTAAAATTAATTACAATGATTATGAGAGAAACGAGTTTACCGAGGGACTAAACTTTAAATTTGAGGAAACAAATGGCCTATAAACTTTTAAAAAACAAATTTTATGGAAATAAATTGACTATTTTGACATTAGGATATAATTTTATGTGTTTTTGGAATAATTTTCCCTGAAAGTGACTGATATAATAAGTTATGTAATGAAAAAGAAAAAAATATTCTTTTCTTACTTCAATATTTATAAAGATTTAAGATAGTGAAAAAACCACATTGGTTTGGTTATATATATCATTTTAAAATATAAATTATTATTTTTATCATAATATTTTATATTTAATATTTAGATATGAATTAGTTTCTTAAAATGATTAAGAAATGCCAATGCAATAATTAATTGGTTAATAATTATATAAAATAAATGATACTAAAAATATTAAAAGTGAAGAAAATTTTATAAATTATTGTTTTACCTTATTTTTGTAGATTAATATATCATGTTACATATCAATGAACTTAAAATATTCCAATTTAATAATTTTATTGATATTTTTAAATTCGGATTAAATGAATAATGTTTAAATTGTCATTAAGGTTAATTTATTATAAATGATATTTTATTAAATGATATAAAATTTCTAAAAACACTATATAATTTTAATTGAGCTATAAATGTTAGTAAATACAAAATATAATCCATTAATAGATTTATTTATCTTTTATAAAGAATACATTAAACCCTAAATAGTAAAAACATTGTTAGCATGATTAGTGTTAAAGTAGTGTTTTTGCGCGTTACAGGAGCTTCTGTCAAAATTAATTTCCACCACACAAGATGTTTTTATTTTATAAATTAGATATCATATATAAAATCAATGGTTCTAAATTTTATATTAATTATAAATATAATTTATGCATAAAAGATAAATTACCTAGGTTAGAAAACTAGTTACCTTAATAAAAACCAAAATGGTAAAAAATAAGGAAACATAGAAGTTAAGGAGGAACATGATAAAAATGTGTTTATTTTTATAAAGTGGTGCTTTTTATAGATCATAATTCAAATAATATCTATTAGTTTTAACTTTTTGAGGCACATGATGTAAGATAGTCCTCGTAATAGTGAATACTTTTGAGTATTTATAATAATAACACTCCCCCTAAACTATAAAAGGCACTCTCTCCCCCCACTTCTTCACACCTCTCAAGCCATTTGGATTGAACATGATCTACATAAATAACTTCCCAAATCACCTTACCTCATCCTATAAGATGTATTTTGGGTAAAAATGAAACCTTTCATGGTTTTAGCACAAACCTAAGGAGGAAACCTTAAGAAGTATAGGTTAAAGTGCATTAAACCAAAAGGAAGCTTAGGATAAGAGGATTTCATCTTAATTTACATTCTATTGAGTCTTATTTTTTATTATGCCCCAGTTAACTTTTATATGATTTATATACTATGATTTTTCATGTCAGATCATAATTCATTCAAACTTCATGGTATTTCAAGGTTTACATTGAAATATCTCATCTAAGGGGATTTGTCTTGAAAATTACAAAGTGGTAAAATTTATCATACAATATCAATTCATTTGGTGATTATTAATGTTATTTTTAAATAATTAATTTCTTGTAATAATTTTCATTGGAAATTATGTTTATTTTTAATATGCATATTCTTGAATGATGTATATGATTATCGACTAAACTGTATACAATTTTTGCATATGGTGTTTGCTTTGAAAGGTATAAGATTTATTGGTGAAATATTGATTAATTTGTATCCTTTAACCAATATGGATATTTTATAAGGAAAATTTTTTATGATTTAAATTTATTATTCAATATACGAGTAATGTCTTGGACAATAATTAAACCAGCTGTGGACCAGTTAATGTAACCCCATTGATGCATTTGTAGTCTCATGAGATAAATCAGTTGGCCAAATCAAAAGGGTTTCTACCTACAGACGTAAATTGTCTTAGGAATAGATCTTGAAAGTAACTATCTTGAGGATAGATATTGATAGTTTAAACACCCCATATTATTCATTATATCATTATTTATATTCAATGTGATTATTATATCAATTATAATATCCATGGTCATGTTTCAAGATTATGTTATTATTTATATGGCATTATTTGGTCATTATTAATTCCTTAAATATTTTACTAAATTTATAGATTATGCGGAATGTGTTTCAATTAATTAACTTTATATATTTATTATACCTTATCTATTTATTTAAATGGATCATTTTCAAATTTATTTACATTATCATATTTATTAGTTTTATTGATTCTTGATTGCTTTTACTATACTTATCCATTATTGAGCATTTGAGATTAGAATTATTTGGCTTCCTTTCCCTAGGTTATAAAGAAGATATTGTTTAATGAGTTTTCAAATATGAATTTTATCAATTTTGTATGTATTATATTTTTTTTATTCCAAATATAAAATGGGTAATATGTATGTAATTTGGTTTTCCAAAATTGCTAAACTTTTTGGTCCTTATAGATTTGATTTATTATATCTATGATAATTTAATGATAGAAAGAACAAACTCTGGGATTCTGTGGTTAGTTCACTATAGTTGGTATTAGAGGAAGTTTAGTAGGAACCTTGGAAACTAGATTTATGAAATAATATATTAGAAAAAATCCCTAGGATTTACTATGTGGATAAGTATAGAATAACATATTAATGTTTTGGAATTATACGTTATGATTTAAAATTATTAATCTTATTATCTAATATAATATATGGAATTATTTAGAGAAGGTACACAGAATGGAAAAAGGTATCAATACTCATGGCCAATGTTGATGTTTCCCGGTCGATGAAGTTGATATAACATATATTGGAACTGAGAAAGTTATGAATATATTTGGGAAGATTAATTAGTTTATGACACATAACCATGAAGAGATAGAGAAAAATATTCCACAACAAAATTATCTAATTCTAGATCTCTTTATGTGATATAGTATCCCATTAATTAGTGAGACTATTAATATAATCGAAGCATAGAAATTGATTAAGTCTCTAGAAAAGATATTTATAGAATTTGGATGCGGTGAAAAGGAAAATATTAGAATTGATATGTATGGTATCAATGAAAATGTTGATCAATAGTGGTTATTGATCTAGAATAATAGTGAGGAAGAGGAAATAGAACTCATGGAATAGAAATATTTTAAGTATACATGTTTTGGAAAATATTTCCCTCTTTAGAAAAAAAAATTATTGAAGAGAAACATCCTTAGTTTAAAGAAAAATGAGGAGTAAAGGGTTGTGAAGTATGAAAAAACCTTTAAAAGGATAGAAAAGTATGCTACAAATTTAATATCCAACACATAATAAAAGATTAACCATTTTTCGAAGGGCTTAATCTATATACTTGATGGGATCTGGTCTCTAAATTTTTTTCTTCATATGATGAAATAGTTTCTTGTGCTATCAAGAAAGATAAATAATTATCCAAGTCTAATTGATTAAAAGGGAAGAAAATAAAAATAAGATGATAAAGAAAATAATGGATAAAGGGGAAAAATAAAAGAAGCATTTTCCTACTTATGATAATTGTAGAAGGAATCACCCTATAAATTTCTAGAAGGAATTGAGAGATTGTTATAATTGCAGATAAAAAGGTCACCAAGAAAAATAATTCAAAGGGGATAATAAAAGGACTACAATTAAGTGTTTCAACTATAGGAAAACAATGAAATACAAAAATAAATTCCCCAATCATTTAGGAAATATTTCTCAAAAGAAGCTATGTTATCTAGGTCAAGCTTATGCTATTTATACTATACAAGTGAAATGATTAACGTGATTTAGTATTTGGATCTAATAAATATATCAGAAAATTATTTTATTGATGATGTTCTCATTATTTAATTTTGAAATATATAAGGATTTTAATGCGGTAAATTTTTATCAAGGATTTGAAAGCATATATTGAATGGCACAAATGAATAAGAAAAATGATTCAGTGGAAAGTTAAACTTCTTAGAAAGAACATGATTTAGGGAATGACAACCCTTAATATACTAATGATTTTGAGATAATTATGTTTGGATAAAGATATGATTTTTATGGATAAATTAAATTGGATACTTATAAATACCATTAAACTAATTCTATTGTTTTGTATCATAATTTTTTTAAAGGTTCATAAGGTTAACCATTTATGAAATGGTTTAAGTTTATCTTTAAAATAGATTTTAGATATTAATGTATTACTTTACCATATTTTGCATCCTTTTTTAAGAGATGAAGTGGAAATAGTTCGAGGCAAAACCAATAGATGAGACTATTCTTATGAAATAGAAATTTATAGAATAAGTATATTTCCATATATACCTAGAGAGTCAAGTAACTACTCAACTCTAGGAAAAAGGGCTTAAAACAGAAATATTGTCCTATTATCATCATTTTTGATGATATCAATGACCATTTTTACACACAATTTTTTATGGATTTGTGGTTTTTAAACTTCTCTAGATCATTAAATTCATTTTTATCAATGTTTTGTATCATGATCTATTATTATTTGGGTGCTATTTTTCTCTTCCATTTCCGTGTTTTCATTTCCCACATATGTTGTCCTACCCAGAAACAAAGTGAAGTGATTATACAAGATGACCATTGTACTTCCCTTTCACTCTTATTAAGAGGATATTTTACTAATCATATACGATGTGGATTTTCAATGATTTTATTTCCAAATATCATACCCTAGATTACCTATATCAATTTTAAATTATGAGGAGACAATGTTTTTAAGGTGGGTTAAATGTAGTACCAAAAAATCCTAAACAAATAACATTTCATTCAATAGCATGTATTACACACATCACCAAGCACAGAACAAAGTATAAAATTCTGATAATTTACAATATATTTAATATTTTAAATAAATTAAATATATGATATAACTTTTAATTAATGAATCACAAAGTAATATTATAGTACAAGCGACAACTTTCTTTGAAAACATGCATTATACACAAGACTGAGTTTTGCTGAATACTATTAATATTATTATTTAAAATGTCAATTACCTACTATCGGTTAAATATGAAGTTATAAATAGGATTAACCAACTTATTAAACTATATAATTTAATTAATTGGTTACCAAATATTTATAAATGAATATAAAAACCAATTAAATATAAATGAAATGTTTTTAGAAAAACTTTTTTTGTGAAAAATATGTTTTTATCCAAATAAATTAAATTAATTACTATTGGTGGATGATATAAATGAAATTTATATATTATATATTAAATATTATTTTACATTAATCCAATATATTTTATTGGCATTATATATTAAAACATAGTTTTTAATGCATAAAAAAGTTGTATTTATCCAATGGAAATTTTATATCCTTTCAATGGAACATTTGTTTTAAAACTAAAATTTTAAACTTTTATTATTTGAAAAAATAAAAATAGTTTTTTAAAGTGGAATTCCAAAATTAAATTAGGGTGAATTTTTAATATTTTTAAAAGAAGTTTATTTTTTTTATGAATAATGAAAAATACAAAACATTAATTGAAAAATTCTATTTCATTTAAATAAATATTAAAGTTAAATTATATTTTGAATTGTTTTCAAAGTAAAATTAGATCAATTTTATATAAATTAATCAAATTTAGTTCATTTTAATCTTTTTTATATAGAATTTTGATATGAAAACTTTGTAAATGTTCAAAAATTTTCATATTAAAACAAACTTTATCTTCCCATCTGTGAGATTGATTTTAAATTAATTTTTTTTTCACTTATATGAATTAAATTTGGGGAAATGTATTAAATATCTATGATCAGAATAAATAATAATTTTTAATAAGGTCAACTTATTTTTTTACCACTGTGATTAGTGAAAATAGTTATAATCAATTACAACGACTAAGAGAAAAACGAGTTTACCAAGGAACTAAAATTTAAACTTAATGAAAAAAATGACATAAAAACTTGTAAAAAAAATTTGTGGACATAAATAGAATATAATGAAATTTTTATCAAATTTTATGAGTTTTGGGTATTCTTTTCTATGAAATTTACCCATATAAAAAGTTATGTTAAGGAAAGGAAAAAAAAGATTTGTTTCTAACATTAATATTTATAAAGATTTGGGAAAGGGAAGAAAACCACATTAGATCAGTTATATATATTATTTTAAAACATATATTATTATTTTTAAAATAATAATTAATTTTAATTTTTATAAATTAATTAGTTACTTAAAATTATCAAAAAATGCCAATGTAGATACTTTTTAGTTAATAATAATATAAATTGAATTTCAATAAAAATATTAAAGTGAATAAAATTTATTGAATTATTATGTTGACTTATTTTTTTAGATTAATGTTTCATTTTAAACTGATTTAAACTCAAAATATTCGAATTCTACTATTCTCTTGATATTTTTAAATTCCAATTAAACGAATAATGTAAAAATTGATAATAATTCTATTTTATTATAAATGATATTTTGTTAAATGATTTAAAATTACTAAAAATACTATATTATTACCAGTTACTTTTTATATGTTAATAAATATAAAATATAGTCTATTTATGGACCTATTTGTCTATTATAACTAACATATTTACCTCAAAATATTAAAAACATCATTAGTACGATTAGGGTTAAAGCAGTTTTTTTCAAGTTACAAGTGCTTCTGTAAAAAATTAATTTCTAAAGCACTTGATATCTTTATTTTATAAATTTCATATCACATTTAGAATAATTGGGTCTAAATTTCCTAGCAATTAATGAATTAATTTTTTCTTAATGAATAAATTATATAGGTTAGAAAATTAGTTACCTTAATAAAAACCAAAATGGAAATGAATAGGGAAACATAGAAGTTAAGGAAAAACTTGATAAACATGTTTTTTGTGAAGGAGGTGTGTATCAACCATAATTCCCATAAAATACATTATTTTTTAATTTTTTTTGAACATTAGGTAATTGATACATCCCAATAGTGAATAATTTTGATTATTTAGATGACTGCCCCTCGTACTCAATTATTAAAATGAACTCACTCCCCCCCACTTATTTACACCTCTCAACCCATTTGGCTAAACCAAGATCTTCCTGAATCACTACCCAAATTCCCCAACCACTTCTTAGAAGGTCTAGTTTCGTAATAAAGAATAACAATCAATGTTTTAGTGAAAAAATAATAGGTAATTCCAAATAAGACGAGGTTAAAGAGCATTCAACCAAAATAAAGTATATATTAAAGCAATTTCATCTCAATTTATATTTTGTTGAGACTTATTCATTATTATTCACCAATTAACTTTCATATGGTGAATATAATACCATTTTAAATGTAATTTAATGATTCATTCATACTTAATGGTATTTTTAGTTTTACTTTGAATTATCACATCCAATGGGATTCGACTTAAAAATTACCAATTATTAAAAGTTATCATACAATATCTATTCCTTTTATTATTATTAACTTTATCTTTAAGTAATAAGTTTCTTATAATCATTTTAATTTGTCATTTTGTTTATTTTTAATATCCATATTTTGGTATGATGGATATGATTATTTCCTAAAACATATTACATTTTTACATATGATGATTACTTTGAATGTTATATGGTTTATTGGGAAAAAATTGATAAATCAATATACTTTACACAAAATGAATATTTGATAAGACACATAGTTTATGATTTATATTTTTCATTAAATATATGTGGAAGGTTTTGTAAATTTAGTACATGGGTTAGGGACCAGTTAATATAAGCCCATTGATTCATTAGTAGTCTCATGAGATGAATCGTTTGGTCAAATCTGATGCGTTTCTACCCACAAACATAAACTCTCTTGACGATAGATCTTGATAGTAAATATATTGAGGTAAAGTTTTATTATTTCATACATCCAACATTATTCATTCCATAATTAATGATATTTAATGTGATTATTCGATTAGTTAGAATATCCATGGTCTAGTTTCAAGCTCATGTGATTATTTAAATGAAATTATTTGATCATATTTCATTCCTTACATATTATGATAATGTTATTGATTAAATTTAATTTGTTTGAGTAATTTTTCTTAACATTTTTATGATTCTTTATATAGTTATTTAAATGGTTTGTTTTACTAGTTATTTACCTTACCATATTGATTATTCTTAGTAATTCATGATTTTTTCCGCTGTACTTATCCCTAACTGAGCATATGAGCTCACCATTATTTTGTTTCACTTCCCTAGGTTACGAAGAAGAAATATTTGATTTATTTTTTCAAGGATTTAGTTTTTAAATTTTTTTATGTATTATGTTTTATTTTTTATTCCAAATGTAAAATGGGTAACATGTATGTAATCTGATTTTCCAAATCTGCCAAATTTTTTGGTGCATCTAGTTTTGATTCCTTATATCTATGAAAATGTAATGTTATTAGGCACCAACTCCTAGTTTTTGGGGTCAGGTCTCTACATTCATTTAAAACTTTATCTACATAACTCAACTTATTTATGAAAAATAAATGAAAACTTTATCCCAATAATCACAATTATATCAACATCAAATCATATTCTAACCATAAAGTTTATTCATACCTAAATAATTTATTTTTATAAAACCTTATAAATTACAACCAAAATATCATTAAAAACCTTAAAATTCAATAAAAAAACACTTTAGAAGGGTATCTATGCCTTGAAATAAATGTTCACAATTAAACTTATGAAACTATCATGTTATCTAACTCTTAAATTTTCCTAAATAGATAACATTATATCATCTATAGTTATCTAAACCCAACTATGATACTAAATTTTATGAACTAGGTATAAAGATCTAATATTTACCTGAATTATAGAAAAAAATTACATCACTTACACACACTATAGATTTTTAGTTTTATAATCTTTTAAAATAAAGAAAAACCCTTACATAAAAAACCGATAACTTTCCTACAAAATCAAAACAATTACACTATTCTAGACACTTTAAATTCCATATCTACTTCATTGAAGAATAAAACTCAACTATCAAAAATAGTTAATATTACCAGTCTTAATTATACTTAAGCCTTATAAAAATCATTAGAAAACATGGGATGGGCACATAAATATCAGAAAGAGGAATCTAAGAAAGAGAAAACCTGTTAAAACATGAATTACATGAAAACATTTGAAAGAGTATTTCCTTTAAATATTTAACTTTGAAATCATATAAAACCTATTTTCAAACATATATCCAGCATATTTCTTAAAAAAATATTCATAAATAAAACTCATAATCAAGAAAAACTAAATGAAATTATTTTGAAAGTTCCTAGAGAAAATATGAATAATAATGAAAATGTAAAATCATTAAAAAATAATAACATTTCATTAAAATACAACCCTTTACCTATTAAAGGAAAAAAACTTCCCTATTCTCTTAAAATCAGCTTCTTGTTTCATGAAATCAAAATATTTACATTTAAAACACATAATAAATAATAGAAATAACATTTAGGCATCTTGAGACGTTATATTTATCACACTTTCAAATCAGCATTTCATTCGAATAATATAAATATTTATTCCCAACAACCCTTAACAGAATAAATTAACCATCTAATTAAAAAATTATTTTTATAGAGAATAAGTCATACTAGATTCATTAGAGAGTTATATATTGGGATTACCCATCATAATATATAATTTACAAGAACCATAATTTTAACAAAAAATATATAGTCTTTCACTTTTCATCATAACACTATTAAAATGTATTTTAGTCAAATTATAAAAAAACACTAAAATAAAACTGGAATGAAAGTTTAAATTTAAAATAAAAAAATATTAATTTTTAAAAATAATGGATAATTGAAATTAATGGGACATAATTTAAGGAGTATAAAGGAAAAAAAATCAAAACTAAAATGTATATATTTAGTAGGAAAACACCCCAATTGTGTTTTAATATATTTTGTTTCAAAATAAATAATTTATAAAAAATCAGAACACAAATTAATTTTAAGAACCATGGAAAAAATGGATCAAAATACTTTTTATAAAAAATAAATATGGCATTGGGAAAATTCAATCATACAAAAAACACTAAAAAATGTATTTCATTCAAACTTATATAAATAAATTCAAAGTTAAATGAAATTGAACTTAAGAAATACTTGATGTATACACAATGAATTATAAAAAATAAAAAATAAATACATTAATAATAGAGCATAGATTTGGTTTTATATAGAATTATACAATTTCTAAAAATATGAATTTAGAGCTAGACAATCTTTATTTCAATGTGCGATTGGAACATAATCCATTACAAATATTTCAACATGTGAATTAATAATATATCAAGGAAAATGTTATGTGAAATAAATTTAAATCCAAAATAAACTCATGGAAGTAAAATAAAAAATAATATCTTATAATAAACATAATTTTAGAATAACATAGTTAATAAATAATGGATATAACCCAATGAAATGAAATTAAGTTAAGTATCCCTTTACGTTAAGTCCTAAATCACTACGTACATCTTCTAACCGCCTAAATAGTAAAATTATACTCATTAATTACTTAATTAATAACATATTTCATGTTAAATAACTTATTATCATTCCTTTAATTTCATTTATTCTCATGTTTCGTTCATTTACGAAATTTTTAAAGTTCATATTGTTCATTTTTGAGGGCGTTCAGTTCACCATCTCTTGAACTCCTATGGTAGAATTATGATTATAAAAGACAATTTTACAATGGATAAATAATAAATTTAAGTTTAAAGTTATTTTATACATATCATTATATAATGTAGGATGTCCAATAAGTTGTAAAATAGTTACCAATCAAATAATCTTCCTCGATAAGCCTATTTTTGAGTGGTAAAAAATAACTTTGATTATTTACTTTTAGTTTTATTTCAATGATGGGTATTTTATCATTATAGAATAATAATCATGAAATTAATTGAATATTAATATTGTGTTCAATCATGTGATAAATTATTAAAAATATCCATGAAATATTTATGTTCATGAAAACACCATTGTTTACTTAGGTTTCATAAAACTACTCTGGAATGTGATGTTTTCAAAAGCGTTTAAATGCAGGAAAACCAAATTTAAATTTAAATTTTATGAAAAATTATATTTTAATTAAAAATATATTTTATGAAATATTTTAAACCATAATTATTTTATTAGAAAAGGTATGGATATAGTTGAAATGAAAAGACACTATTTTTGAAAAACTTCTATTTTTATGAAGTTATGGCTTATGAATAGAGTTTTGTGAGAAGTAATGGGTGTTATATCATTATTTATGAATCAAATAGATTCCAATAAAATGATATTATAAACATAATAGAAAAATTATAGAATCTTTAAAAAAGTTTTAATTTAAAAAATCGTAAATATTAAAGGAGAAGTAGGCTTGGAAACCCTTGCCATACTATTTGAATTTCCCCTTTCTAATTGAATCTTAAACCATCAATTAAAGTAATTTTGGTAATAAAAATCATTATTGAAGTGTAAAAAATATTTAAAGAAGTATTTGGGAATAATATGGAGAGAAAACAAAATATTATATGTGTTTTGGAAAGGATAGAACAAATCCCCTTTTATAGTCAAAATTCTATGGCATTTTCACAAATATTTAGTATTTAAGGGTAAAGAATGTAATTTTAAAATGGAAATTGGTTCATAAATTCAAAACATATGACTTTATCGACAATTAAACACCACATATGACTTTAGATAATATTTTATATTCTTTTATGAATTTATAAATTATTATTTAACATTTAATACCATTCAAAGTCATATTCAAGGTTTTTATCGTATTTTGAAATAAAAAATATCTATATAAAAATAGAATTAGGATTTAAAAATTTAAATAATTTATCAAATATCATATTTTTACATAAAACCATGAAAAAAATATTTTATCCCAAACTATCATTTTAAATATTTTTGAAACCATTTACTTATACTTTTCCCCAACTTGAATAAGTGATGCATTGACATTGCATAAGCAATTTGGATAATTGTTCTATTAAATCATATTAAAAATAAATCATTAATATAAATAAAATTTATTATTCATAAATATAATTATCTAAAACCATTCATAATATTATTTATTATCATTTATATTGTGACACCACTTTCAATATAAGAATCTTGATTTTTTACCATGGAAAAGTGCTCGGTTAGCATTTGGATAATTAACTTCTTATATAATTAAAAAATTCATTGATATATTTCAAAATTATTTATTAGTCATAATATTTATCCTTTAAGTTGATAATATAATTATAACCTCTAAAATATTATCTTGATTACCCTAATTTTGTCTTTTCCAAGGTTGTACAAGCATTGTGTCAGTGCCAACAAATGTTTTCATTTATATCATGACATAACAATTAAATTGTTTTAATTGAATAATATTTATATCATATTTTTATTAAAAAATAAGTTAATTAAAATTCCATGGGTTTTATAAATATTTTTTTTATATTTATATCAATATAATGTACTAAAAGATATGATATTCTCAAAAACTAATTTTTTAACTATTCACTAAAAATCAACTTGTTTAGAAAAAACCAAAAAATTCATCATAAAATAATTTAAAAATTATAATGCTAAAAATAAATTAGATTTTAGGTTAATAAAATTCTAAATTTTTTGAATTTAATTTTAAAATAATAACACATAGTACATGAAAGAATAATTTATTTTGAGAAAAATTAATTTTTTCAAATGAAAAACCAGACCCTAATAAAATTATTTATCACAAAAAATATCAATATAAATATGTATTATTATCTCATATATTCATTAATGATATATAAAGAAACTAAATAACACTTAATATATCACTTTAAGAAACAATTTTAAGAAAATGTATTTAAATTTTAAATTTTATATCTTTTTGTCACAATGTAAACATAAGAAATTTAAATGTATACTTGGTATTTAATTGATTATATATTATAATTTTATATTTGATATAAATATATAAACACATTTAAATCACATATATAAATTCATTATCATTAATATTAATAAACCATAATACTGATATATCAAGAAAAATGATTGGGTTGTCTCACCAGGACACTCATAAAAAACCAAGACTATAAAGAACAAACCCCAGTGAATGCTAAAAATTTATCCTTCATAGAACCATTGTACAATCATGGTTGTTTTACCCAAACAAACCCAACTAACAAAAAATGTTTCATGACCCTATTATAAAATTATCTACATATCACTCATACATGAATAAATAATTCTACCATGAACATGATTGATGAAGATAAACCAAAAATTTAATCTCAATAATATAAAGGGATAACCCACATATTTCAACCACTTAATGTGGGTTTTTAGAATAGTTAAACTTTCAAACTAGTTAGGATCAATTTTTTTCCAAGGTAGTTTCTATGAGAACCAATATTCATGTCAACTGCATGAGAAATGTATACATATCCTAGGAACAAGAATAATTATAAATCCCATTGAAACATGAATTCATAAACCCTATAATGAATCATGATTAAAACTTTTTGTGAGTCTGCCAGTTTAATAAGTATATTAATTCTATTTAGATAATCAGTTCATAAACAAGGACAAATTTTTTCCCATATTATACTTTTTATTTATAATTAGATTATTTTATAGTTTTATTTAATAATAATAATTATTATATAATCTTTTTCATACATTTTACTTACTTTCAAAAACATTGACATGATGAGTGTGTGATATTATATTAAATTCCAACATTTAGTTCCTTAATAATCGGATAAAAAATGATAAATTTATTATGTTATACTTGTAACATCACACTCTATATCAAATTTTTTGTGATCACCACAATCGTGAGTTAATAAACCTACTTGATTTAGGGATTTTGGGTAAAACATGGTTCTATTGTTTTTAAACCCTAATTCTATCCCCATGATTTCTAACTAATATGGTGTCAATTTAATGAATCATAGAAACTAAAAAAATATCATGTATTATATCTTATATATGGATGTAAAAGTTATTTTAAGATGAATAGAGAAAAAAACATTTTGGTATATATGTGATTTGACATTAACCATAAATATAAGATTAAAGTTATATGTTTTCATGAAAATTCACATTTGTTTATTATATCATATAAGACCACAATCACTGTGAAAGGTGCTGTCATGGGTGCCCTTAAATGATTATTGAATTTATTTTATTTAGGTGAAACAGAGGGGCTGACCAAGGTTGTCTGTCAAAGGAGAAAGTAATTTAAAACAAAATATTAGAGGTATTTTGAAAATAAAATAAATAAAACAACCAAAATATTTAAAAACATGTTGGAGTGGGGGTATATTTTATAAAATAATAATAATTCTTCTTGAAGAAGATCATGAATTTGTTGTTTTTTTGAAATGAAACTTGATTAATAAGACACAACAAGAAGATACTTTTTTAGTAAATATTTTTGAAATATTTTATTTATCTAACTATACCTATTTATTTTTTATTAATAGTTATAATTTAAGTTAATATCCACTTAATTATGACCCCCTAATTTGTTAACCCTCAACCCTATGAGAGTTAACTTAACCACAAAGATGAAATTACTTAAACCCTAGGCCAGCTTCGGTACATGCAATCACATCACCGAGATTTGATTGATATTATAAGGTTGGATTATGGTTAGTGGTTAGTTAGAGAACATATACACTCTGTAAATGAGGATTAATTTAGTTTAGGGATTTTATTTTAACTCTAAAAATTTATCCCGTGTGGTCTTGTATTACCAGTTAAAATCACACTCTCATAATTCACACAATACTCGACCTCACATGTTTTGTGTTAATTGTTCAATTTGTTTATTAGTTTCATTTAAATTAAAAACTCAATTAATATATCATATTATGTTTATTATATTATCTCATTTATTAAAAATAAATGAATGAATAAGGATATAGGTAGATCTATTACTTAAAATAAGTACTCTTCCGTAGGCGGTGTAGTCATCATAGAAACATTTTCCATTTGAAAAATCATAGAAAGGGTAGAACCCAATCTCGTTTCTACTCTTGATTTCTAGCCCAAATATGAAGATTAAAGAAGTTTAAAATTTAAAAAATAGTAGAAACAAAATAATTATAAGAGTAATTAATAAGTTTATTTAAAGAACAAAAACATTACAACAAAGAAGAGGAAAAGAACAACAATTTGGAGGATATCATAGCTTGGTACATTAACTCATCTAATGGTGAATTTAAATGGAAAATAACCACTTAAAAACTACTCCCAATTCTAAAGTAACATACAAACACTTTTAAATTATAAAAACACCAATTTATAGAGTGGAGAGGAGGCTAGGTTACATGTTGTTTCAAGTGTGAATGATAAAATTCGGAGAAATATTTTAATCTAATTTTTACCGCCTATTTGAACACAAAAAGTGTGAACCAATTATCCTTCTAGAAGGATTATTTTTGAGAAAATGTATTCTATATATCCACTAAAAATATGGGCTTAATCGAATCATGTATGGAGCTTTTATGTCTCAAATACAAAATTGATGTCCAATATGGCATGTCTAGACCACCATTAATTTAATGGCCCATTTACTCCATTCAAATTCATACTTTCACTCCTGTGACATGAATAAAATTTGTATCCCATTAATTTCGGAACAATTTTATAAGATTTTATGTTCAAATAAGTCAAATTAAAATATTTATGTTAGAAATACTACAACAAATTTAAAAAGGGTAAAACTAAAATTTTCATCATATTTGCAAATGAATGATCTAATCCCAAATATTCCATAAATGAACACATTTACCATAATTTGATGTATTTATATAATTTATTATCAATAAAATATTCAATAAAATTAGGTTTTATCAACTCCCCCACACTTAACCTTTTTTCACCCCTTGGAAAAACCTCATATCATGTATTCGAAAAAATTATGACAAGATCTGCATGTTCATATTTTAAAACCCATAGTGGAAATATAGGAAAATTAATAATCCCATTAAGAGTCAGTATCATTAAATTTTAATGTCATTGTATCATAAATTAAGTCAAAAAAATCCAATGAGATTTGTAACACTAATCATAATGAAACAAGTCATGGTTCTACCATGCCACTAATTCCCCACATGTGTGCATGCTGACCAATTCAAGAACATATCTACACCCTTTATTTAGTATATTTAGATCAAGTAAAACAATTCTTCTTACCTGGTTTAATTCACTAAACCTGTTCTACATTCCTTTGAAATTAGATTTCAAGACCCACTCACTTAAGCATTCTGAAAAGTCAAACCTTAAGATCCCAACCTAGATATCCCCATATGTTGTACATTTATTAAATCAATCATTTTTTTAACTTTCACTTGGAATAAATCTCACACTCATCTCTCAACCCCCATTTGATCTCCACACGACACTAATTGTAATAGTTATAATAAGATCAAAGGTCGAGGTAGAGTTGTTTTTGAACTTCCCACGATACAAACCATATTTTTTTTGTTTGTTTTTTAGATGTACAACAGTCAGATAGTAGGTACACATTCATAGGTCAATTCGGTATAGTAATGAAACTAATAGAAGAGAAACGAACATATGGATCAACTAATGATTTTTTTACATAACTTGACTGTACCTTCAATTGAGTACAATAAATTTCACAAGTCATGGTTGAGTGGAAATTTGTGTGGAGAAATCAATTACCCAATTTACCATGAACAAATATCTCAAAAAATAATGTCAAAATCTAAAAGGTTTTGTAATTAAACAACCAATCATATCATTAAAAACATCAATTTTTATAAAAAACAACCCATGATAATAGAATCTTACTCATTCTTATCATGACACTAATGAATTTTGAAATTATGATTTTTACATATATTATATATCTAAATGAGAATATTGTAAGATATATATATATATATATATTATTTTTCGGTCTTTTTGAAAATTAAAAAAAAAACTTAACAAAAAAGACACACAAAACACACAAATGAAAATCCTAAATATCTACCTCAAAATGTTGTCCCCTCCCAGACACTTAAAATATTTAATTGTCCTAAATGTGGACATATGAAGTGATATGTGCCCATGAAATTTAGAATTTTAAATAGGGAAAAGAATATAATAGTGAAAGGGTTAGGAATAGCCAGACATTCTCAAGTGATGGCAGGGTCATGCAGCATGGTGAAATCAACTACATTGGTAGAATGTCCCTCAATGTATTTATTCAAATGATTCCAATTGACTATAAATATACTTTTAGTGTCATCTTGTGTGATCTCAATTGAACCATAAGGAATAATATTCGATACAATATAAGGACCTAACCATATGAAACACAACATACCCGGAATAAACTTTAGTCGTGAACTGTAGATTAGGACTTTCTCTCCAATATGAAACTCCCTTTGTTGGATCATTCAATCATGATCTGATTTTGATCATTCATTTTAGAGCCTTGAGTTATCAAATGATGACAATGGAATCTCCTCAAGCTCTTAAATTTGTAGCTTCCATTGGATTCCATATTGGGCTCAATCGATGTTGCATTTCTTTATTTCCCAATATGCTTGATGCTCAACATCCATAGGGAGATGACAAGATTTCCCAAAAACAATCTAAAATGGAGAAATATTTATGGGTTCCTTATATGCTATCCTATAATCCCAAAGTTCATCAACCAAGTGATTTCGCGAATCCTTTCTATTCGGTAGAACTGTTTTCTCCCAAATTTGTTTTGAATAATGATTTGAAACTTTGTCCTATCCATTTTTTTGGGGGAGGTCTGGTGTTGATGTTTTGTGTGTCACCCTGTACTTTTGAAGGAGGAAAGAAAAATTACGATTTCAAATTTTTTTCCCCTGATGACTGATGATAGTCTTGGGTACTTCAAACCTACAAAAAATTTGTGCCTTGAAAAAGTCCACTTCAATATGAGAATCATCAGTCCTGGTGGCCTTAGCTTCCACTAATTTGATCACATAATCAAAAGCAACAAAAATATGAAAAAAATAAAATAAACTGGGAAAAGGACCCATAAAATCAATTCACCAAACATAAAAAATCTCCCAGAATAATACAGGTTGTTGGGCCATCTCGTGTATCCTTGAAATGTTCCCAATGCGTTGGTATTGTGTTCAAGACTTGAAAAACACATAAGAATCATGGAATAAGGTAGGAAAATATAATCCAGAGTCTAATACTTTCCTAGATATCCGTTGGGGTCCAAAGTGTCCACCACAAGAAAGTGCATGACAAAAATGTAAAACATACTCAAACTCATGATCCAGAACACACCTCCAAATAACTTGGTCAGTACACATGCACCATAGGTAGTGATCATCCAACACATAAAATCTAGATTCACCATTTAATTTTTGGACTTTATGTTTCTTTAAATTTGAAGTAATTTTAGAGGCAACAAGGTAGGTTACTCAATTAGCATACCTAGGATGTGTACATGAGAGTGCATAAAGATGATCATTGGGAAAGGTGTCCCAAAGTGGTACATGGTCCATGGTCTCAGCCTCTAGTGTGTGAGTAATCCTACTCATGTGGTCTGCCAAAAAGTTTTCAGAACCCTTTTTATCCTTTATCTCAATATAAAACTCTTGAAGAAAGAGCATCCATCTGATAAGTCTGGGCTTTTCATCAGGATTCTTTAAGAGGCACCTTAGAATTGCATGGTTAGAAAAAACGACTACTTCAGATCCCAATGAATTTGAACAAAATGTATATAAAGAAAATATTATGGTAAGAAACTACTTTTATGTGGTCGTGTAGTTTGATTGCGATGAATCCAATGTCCTCAAAGCAAAATCAATCACATGTGAACATCCCTCCACCATCTGTGATAAGACTGCTCCAACTGCAAAGTTGGACACATCACAAATAAGCTCAAATGGAATTTTCCACCATGGGGGATATCTGATTGGTGGAGTGGTTAGACACTTCTTTAGATTCTCAAATGATACCCTGTATGAATCATTAAAAATGAATTCAATATCATAGTGAAGTAATCAATATAAGGGTAGATCGATCTTATTGAAATCTTGGATGAAGCATTGATAAAATCCTGCATGACCTAAGAATAATCTAACAACTCCCACACATGAAGGATATGGTAAGGATGAAATAATATCCACCTTTGATCTATCAACCTCTATCCCATGTTTTGACACTACATGTCATAAGACAATTCCATGCTCTACCATAAAATTACACATCTCAAAGTTCAAGACCGGATTCTTCTCAATAGAACAATTCAATGCCTTTTTCTGAACTAAAGATACATTCATCAAATAAAGATCTATACAATATAAAATCATACATAAACACCTCAATACAGGTCTCAATGAAATCTGAAAAAAATACTCACCATGCATCTTTAGAAGGTACATGGGGAATTGCAAAGTCCAAATGGAATCCTTCGGTAGGCAAATGTACCGAATAGACAAGTGAATGTTGACTTCTCCGGATCCTCTAGAGCTATAAGAACCTAAAAATATCCAGAAAATCCATCCAAGAAACAATAGTGTGTTTTACCAGCTTGTCTTTCAAGCATTTTATTAATAAATGGGAGGGGTGAATGGTCCTTGCGATTGAAATTATTTAGTTTCCTATAATCAATACACACAAGTCAACTCTTTTTTACCCTTATTAGAACTAAATCCTATTTATCATTTTCAACAATAGTAACACCACTTTTCTTAGGCACAAACTGAATAGGAATTACCCACCGAGAATCTGAAATGGGTTGAATTATACCTACCTTGAGAAAATTTTAAAATTCTTTTTTTAACAACTTCTAGAAGAGTTCGATTAAATATCCTTTATTTCTACCTCACTGGTTTATCCCCATCCTCTAAATGAATACTATGCATAAAAATGGAAGGGATAATACCAGATATTTCATACAAGGTCCACAATATTTTTATGATGTTCTCCCTCAAAAGATTTAAAAGTTCTTATTCACATTCAAAAGGGAGATTGTTAGAAATTATAACAGGTAATCTATCACCACTCAATAAGTATGAATATTTTAGATTTGGTTGAAATGGATTGAGTTTCAATGAAGGGGGGGGGGTAGTATGGATGGAGACATTAAAGGAATGAAAATATGTGCACAATGAATATCAGTACCAGAATAACCATAATCAAAATCCAAGGATAATGCCTCAAAACCATTAGAAAACTAAACATCCAACTAATAATCAGAGTGAACATGATCAACATCATAATATGAATCCTTTTAAAAATAAAATATAAGAGAGGGTTCTGCATTAATGACATGTTTGTAAGTTCTATTATAAATAATACTAGAACCAATACTCATAATCTCTCTAGGCAAAGGACAATAAAATTTTATGGGGTTTTTATTTGGTGGTTCAAAATTTTAGATAGAAAAAGCAGAATGGTCCTCTGAGGGGTAATTCATAGAGTCCATAACATTAAATATCACAACTTAATCCCCAAAATCCATGGAAATTGTTCCATCAGGGTAATTTATGATAGTTTTTGAAGTTTTGAGGAAGAGCCTACCTAGGATAATGGAAGCACAAGAATTTACCATATTATCCTCCATGTTAAGTGTAACGACCCAAAGTTTTTAATTAGAAATTAACTTCTTATAATTATGTCATAAAATCACATGAAAACACAACATAATGAACTACTAAGTGATAATTTACCTTTAAACATAAGTTTGTCACTTCTGTGTTTGCAATTTCTAAAATCTTACATACACAGTTGTGTTCAAGATGCTTTTTGGAGTCCGATAAGGAAAACATAATTTTTGGTGAATAGTAACCTACCCTTAAGAATAGTAACATACCCTTATGAATAGTGATATACCCTAATTAATTTTAACCTCACCTATGGTAGTATAAAAATAATATTCAAGTTGGAAGTACGATATACCTATATTTTAGAATGAGTTAATGAGTGTTTTAAAACTGGTTTTTGATAATAAATTATGATTTTAATTAAATATTAAAATAATCATATTTAGAAAATTATTTTTGAAAAATGGACTTCATTTTTCGATTCTACACATCAAAAAATAGTCAGGGTGAAATTTTGGGATTTTTCTGAAATACTTGAAATTTTGAGGAATAGTAAAATACAGTAATTTACCGTATACATACATTATAAGCTAAATAGACTATTCCTAGCATCATGGATGATGTCACCACACATGGTTAGAATTCTCATGATCCATTTACAATTATTGGTCATAGAATACTTACTATTCCTTTTAATGGGAAGAAATAAGAAATTAATGATTATAATATTATGAAATCCCTCCTCTCCTCCACTATAAAATCCCCCATCACCCCCTCTTCTCTCCACTCCTCTCAAGCCATGTTCCTTGCTATTATACTGCCCAAATATCTCCCCAAGGTCCTCCCCCACTTAAAAAAGATCTCATCCACCTCAAAATACCAAAACCTCTCCCCTCAAGGGGTTCTCAATGGAGGAAGTCTCAAGAGGTAAATTCCTCTTTCCAATTTCTTCTTTTCTTTTAAGTTATTTTTTTTTATTTATTTCCTCACCTCCCTTCACCACAATAGTATGATAAATCTAGTAACATACATGTACTGTAATTTCCTCATGCTAGTGGTATATTTCATTTTCTTCTCTCCTTTCCCCACCCTTTTATTTGAAAGCAATGAAAGCACCATTTGAGATGTGCTACTCTAGCACATTCAAGGAAAACAATTTATCAATTTCTATTATTATATTTAATTCTTGTCATGAAACCATTTGTGTTATGGTTGAAAAAGATTATTATATATGTAATATATCCTATTTTTGGTTATTTAATCCTTTGGTAAAAATGGAATTAATTTATAAAGCAAAACACATTCTTTGTAATCAAATCCACCGATTAACAAAAAACGGTTATCACTATGGTTATATATATAATAATTAGACTTCACTCTAAGTAACCTAATTAAAATTAAAACCATGTAATCTACTTGATATGAAATAAAGAATATAAATTCAATTCTTTACAACAAATTTCATCTTTCTTATAATCCAAACTTGAATATAAGTGAACCGATCTTTTAAAGCCAAGTAAACAAACGAGCCCGAACAATGAAATTGAACCTTGTAACTAATCAAAAAGGATTTCAATGAACTAAAAAGGGTTATAATAAATAAATTGAATATAGAAGAGGTTATATAATTATTAATTAATAATCGCAATTTGTTTATTCAGGTCGTTAATAACAAGTGGAGAACATCAATGGATTTAAGGTAAGGGATCCTCCCCTTTTTACTGTTAATCAAGATTGTTCTCTATGATATGCCCTTTTTGTGTAATAAAATGTGATGGAGTATGTTTATACATCTTCCCTATACTTCCAAAATGTTTTATAAGTTATGAGAAACCCTTATCTCTTTCATCAATCCCTCTTAGTTACACCTGATACCATGCCAATAAACCATGATGGATTCTACCTGAACTTCCTTTATTCCTTCGGGTTTCTCTATCTTTATTTTTACCAACATTTTGTTGTCTTTTATTTTATTTATAACTTCAAAATTATGTTTATATTCTCCAAAATCATTTTCCAAGATCCATCTCTCATTCACTTTCAGGGATATACATGCTTTTAAGTGAATCTCTCTTCGATACTTCCCAATAAGCACACTCATTTTAAAGGAACTTCCCAAACTTTTACCCAATTTCAAGTGCAATCTCTCTTCTGTTTTAAGGAACCATTATATTTTTATATTATGTAGTTTTATTATGAAAACCTTTTTGGCTCAATTCGGGTTATATATAAAATAATTCATTCTTTATTATTTTAAAATCTCTATAGTATTTTCCTTAAAAACCGCACAAAAATGTCTTAATGCTAATGTTTCTAAAATACATTTCTCATATGTTGTCACTTATGTTTGACACCACTTACCATGTTATATGCCTATTTTACCCTATGAACGTCCATTTATTTTCTAATTCTTTCCTTACATGGACACTTTCATGATACGCCCATTGGTTATGATTGATGTCATGATTGTGGTGCCCAATTCTTTCCATGGGTACCCTTATGTTTGTGTATGGTTGATTTTGTATGATTGAATATGTGGTAAGAATATTTATGTGGCAAGAATATTCATGAAACTGCTGAGATGGGTGCACACAGATAGCACTCCAATGCATTGGGTATGGTTAAGTCTCATGAGATGCGACGTGAAACGGGATTGGGGGTTAGCCTTGACCTGTACTAAAGATATGATTTATGATTCTGCCACATTTATATGATTCCATATTTATATGATCCCATGCTTATATTAAATGATTTTATAAGTTTCATGCTTTGGATATCATTATTTCATGCCTCCTAACTCATGTTCTTGAGATGTATCCTTATGTTCATTCCCTTACTGAGCTTTTTAGCTCTTCCCTTTGTTTATGTGTTCCCCAGGGTACCCTATAAAGATGTAAGGGCTCAAAGGAAGTTAGAATCTCTTTATGGAGATTAAATAAAGAAGTTTTTTACCATGTTTTATGTTATATGTACCTAGTTTTCTAAGACACTAGACTTAATGATCCTTGTCTTGTACTATGATGATTAATTATGCTTAAAATCATGAAATGTTTTATGTAAAAGGCTTGGGTCGCTATATTAAGCACATAGAAGTCTGTTAAAATATCACGTCTCTTACCCAAACAAGTACATCCCCAAGGAATCCCACTGGATATGATGTAGATATATTCACCAATTTCACCACTACTCTTGTCAGCTTCAACACACCAACCTGTAAAAAAGAAAATACAGAGTGAGGCTTTACATTTATGGAATCTTTTAAACAACAAAGAGAATCAGAAATGTGAAACTCCCATATGGTTCACAGTATGGTGAATTTCCCAGGATCCTTGAATTTTTTTTTTGAATTTCTAGAGTTGGTGTAATGAGTGCTGACACATTTATTCCAAGATTTATCCTCTCATTTCACTTATTCCCTCTTCGATTGGAACAAAGTTCTTTTAAGAATTTGGAATACCTTAGGATTTTCTTAATGGCTACAAGTAGAGGGATGCTGATCTCAACACAATTGAATGCATCAAAATATTCTTTTGGAATAACCTTTTAGGGAATATTCTTTGTTTATACAACTTTTTTTGGAAATGGAAGGGGTTTGGAAAAAACATCATAAATCTTTTTCTTACCTTGGTTTTTCTACTTGGGCTGCTCAAAAGTGGTTCTCGAATAGGACCTCTTCAGAGTGGAGGTGAGTACCAGTGGAATGACTTGTATAGATGTATCAATAATTTTCTTTCTAATTCTTAAAGTGATGTCACTAAAATTTCCCTTGGTATTTGAAGTAGGTTGGGAAGGAATATTTTTGGAGTTGTTACTTACCAGCTCATGGAGGGCAGTGGCAATCTACCTTATTTGGGTCTTTAACTCCATCAACTCCAAATCTCGAGTCTTCATCTCATTTTGTTGATTAAGAGAATTTTTTTTGAAAAGATCATTAGTATTTGAATCTATCTTTGGTTGATAGGTCCCTTATTTTTGAATTGTTGATTCTTGAGCTTAAAATCTCCTTTTGGGTTGTTGGAAACCCTGTTGGTAAGATGGAGGTTGTGGAAAATTTTGTTGAAACGACAGCCTTTGTTATTGTGAAGAATGATACCTCATTTCCAATTGATCCTTACACCCTTGTTTGTATGTTTATGCGAAAGAATCTTACTTCTTTTGGTGGTGTGGCTGTTTCTACTGCTGATATGGTCTCTCAGGGAATACCACCAAACAATCTTCTGTCTCTTGTAGTTGGGGGAAAAAATTAGTCTGGCGGTTTGTTTCATTGAAAATTCAAAAAGATCTCACTAGAGTGGATTGGGATGTATTTTGATCCAAATAAATATGTCTCACTATATTGGTCAATTCTTATAACTTGGTATAAATCAAATGATTTTCCAGAGAGGAAGGACTTACCTAATGTACTCCTCTAACATGCGGTGTTCCTAGATCCCCAAATTGTTGGGAGTTTTTACCATCTTTTCGATCAACACATGTGAAGCTACTGGGGTTTTGTCAACCAATTCCCCTCTAGATTCTTCATCTACCATTTTTCTCTCCATAGGTGTGATTTTTTCATAGAAGTACTGGATGAGTAGTTTCTCAGTAATTTGGTGTTGTGGGAAGCTTGCACAAAACATCTTGAATTGATCCCATGACTCATACACTAAATACCCTTGGACTTAATTGATCCCAGCGATATCCTTAAGAATAGAAGTGGTCCTTGATGTTGTAAAAAATATTTACAAGAAAAGACGTTTCAAATAATTCCAACATGTTACATCTTTTGGTTGTAAATAATACATACAATCCTTTGCACCCCCATCAAGTGAAAAGGGGAATGCCCTTAGTTTTATTTGATCTCCAGAGACATTTATTTTTTTAAGTGTTGATAAAACCACATTAAATTATTTAAATGTTTATTAGGATCCTCACCATATAGGCCATGAAATTTTGGAAGCAGGTGAACTAACCCATATTTTAGTTTAAAGTCTGATTTGAGATTTGGGTATGCAATACAATTTGGTTGATAGTTAATGTCAGGTGAAACCAACTATCGAATGGTTCTATTGAGTTAATTTTTATTGTTTTCATCCATTGGTTCTTGTTTTAAGATGGATTAATAATTTTTTCCAATTAAAATGTTCTTAGATTATAGGAATTCCCCAGTTGAGTAAATGTTGAAACTTCTAGTAGACCGAGATTGGCTTATTCGAGCCCAAAGGCTGCATTCAATCTCAGGGTGTAAATAAAAGAGATAATTAGGATGGGATTGTGTCATGAATCATAGAATTTGGGAAATTTAGAACATAATATCATGAGAATAAGTTTCAATATATGGTCTTATAGAGAATAAAATAGAGGGGAATAAGAAATAGAGAGAGAAAAAAAAACAAAAACTGAGAAAGGGGAAAGAAGAAAGAATAATGAAGATAAAATAAAAGGATAAAATAGAATTAAAAAAATACCACTAATAATTTGAATAAAATAATTACCTCCCTGGAAACAATTCCAATTTTAAAGGCACTATCGTGGGTGTTATCAAATAATGCTTGAATTTAGGTTATTTAGGTGCAGTAGAGTGGCTAACCAAGGTCCTCTCTCAAAGGTTGAAGTAATTTAAAACAACATATAAAAAGTATTTTGGTAATAAAATAAAAAAAATAAACACACTATTTTAAATTATGTGGAGTTTATAGTTTATAAAATAATAATAAGTATGATGGAATAAGATTTTATTTCTTTTGTTTTTGTTTCTGAAATCAAACTTGATTAATAAGATAAGACAAAAAGATAATTTTTTTAGAAAATATTTTTAAAAGACATAATCTATCCAAATATACCTATTTATTTATTTATTAATAAATATAATTTAAATTAATATCCAATTAATTATGATCCCCTAATTAGTTAACCCTCAAAACCTACGCAAGTTAACTTAACCACAATGATGAAATTACTTAAAACCTAGGCAATCTTTAAAACATGCAATCACAACACCCTGATATGATTGATGTTCTAAAGATAGATTATGGTAAGTGGTTAATTAGATCACATATCCACTATGGAAATGAGGATTAATTGAGTTTATGTATTATATTTGAAATATACAAATTTATCCAGTGTGGTCTTTTATTAAAGATTAAAATCACACTCTCACAATTCACGCAATACTCAACCTCGTGTGTTTTGTGTTAATTGTTAAATTAATTGATTATTTTTTTTAAATTAAAAAATAAATTAATATATAAAATTATTTTGATTAAAATACCCCATTAATTCAAAATAAATGAATGAGGAAGGTTAGAGGTAGATAGATTAATTAAAATAACTACTCTTCCATGGGTGATGTATCCATCGTAGAAACATTTTTCATGTGCAAAGGTTTAGAATGGGTAAAACCAAATTTCATTTATAATATTGATTTAAAAATCAAATAATGAGATTTTATAGGAATAAAATTGAACAAAACATAAGAAACATAAGAAATATAAGAGGAATTAATAAGTTTATTGAACAAACAAAAACATCAAAATAAAGAAGAGGAAAAGAAGAGCAATTTGGATGAGATCCTTGCTTGGTATCTTCCATCCTCTAATAGTTAATTGAAATGTAAAGAACAACTTTACCTATACTCCTAATCCTATAAAGAATGTCCAAACCCTTAAAAATGATAAAAACACAATTTTATAGAGTGGAGGGGAGGTTAGGTTGCAAGTGGTTTCACGTGTGAATGGGGAGATTCAGTCAAACACTTTAAGCCAGTTTTCACCACATATTTGACCAAAAAAAGCGGGAACCAACTATCATTCCAGAAGGATTATTTGTGTAAAAATGTATTATCTATATTATCTAAAAATTTGGTCTTAATATAATCAATTATGAAGATGTTGTGGACAAAATATAGAAGTGATGTCCAATCTGGCATGTCCAGACCACCTTTGATTCAATGATCCATCTACTCTATCCGAATGCACACATTAGCTATAGTGTCTGGAATAAAAGATATACCCCAATAGGTGAGAAATAATTTTCAAAATTTTAAGTTCAAATATGTAAAATTAAAATATTTATGTTCGAAATACTTAGTGAATTTTAAAAGGGTAAAACTGGAATTTTCATCAAATTTGAAAATGAATGATCTAATCCCAAATATTCCATAAATGAACAGATTTACAAAAATTTGAGGAAATTATATCATTTATTATCAATAAAATATTCAAAAAAATTGGGTTTTTATCACATTTTTATTTCCCCATTTTATAAATTTCTCTTTTTCCCAAAATATAATGACAACTGTCATTACTCCTATGGATTTCATTTAACATGTATTTTTCTGACTTGTGGGATATTTTTTTTAAAGAAATTAAAATAAATGGGGAACCAAACAAAAAACAACTATCATTATAATAGTCCAAAAATTTAGTTATGTTTATTTTATTTATCTAATTATTTCATATGATCAAAACCACTAAAATAAGTATTTTACCAGATGTTTATCTAAAACCAAATAACTAAGGTCCCAACTAACACCATAATTCCTATATATTAACCTAAGACTTATATTAATTATTATATTATTATGGTCTATGCCTTATCATTCTGTTACTTTTATCGTTTGGGAGTTGGAGGTTTCAGTGGAGGATTAAGGAGGTTTTGGGGAGTAGGGGATGAAATAATTCTATAAAAGGTAGTTCATGACATAAATATGTATTCATGTTGCAAGAGGATGATTCATTGACTAGAGACTGGTAATTAAAGACTTGAGTTTTAGATGAGTATTCTCTGCCTAATTAACTCACGATGTGAAAGAAATATTCTTTATGTGAATTCAATTAAGGCTGAGGCATGATGAAAATAATTATAATTTCATTAGGCATTGAATTCAAATTATTTTTTTCCTAAATTTGTTTCACGGCTTGAAATGGAGTGCTTGATAGAAAATCATGATGTGAATATGTAATTCACAATGTTAATGTTGTCAGTTATAGATGGTTTATAAATATTAGGGCTCAAATGAATCCTTCCTCTACTCTCTTATTCACTTAAAACATTGGTTGAACCCTAGGAAATTATGGGATATTTTATAGCAACTTTCCTCCTGCATTGATCCTAGTATTCCTGAGGTTGATAATTGGAAATATAATGCGATTTCTCCTCATTTTCCATTGATAAATTTCTTTATTTTTTGGAATATACATAAAGGTGATGTTATTTTGGTTCAATGAGTGTCAAGGATAATTTTTTTATGATTACTCAATGTCAACTAGGTTGATTCGAGGTTTCTTAGTGTAAATGTGATTTCTGGGTTATTCCTCCATCACCCTATTGTGAAAGGAAAATCATAAAGATCATTTTAGACATGAGAGCCTTGTTCTATCCATATTCATGTTCATGTGTGGGGATTTCATGAATTTTACTTCATTTGGGTGGATAATAAGGGTTAGATTAATAAAAATAATGAATTGAATAAATCTAATATTGAAAGGAATGAGAAGAAATTTCTTATTTTATTAATTGATGTTATTACTGTTGAAATTATTCATGTTTGTTCCCATTTATATTAATCATGACTATTGGAGCCTTACTTATACTACAATTTATATGTATTTGAGATCCAAACCGTGTTTATTTTTTGATCGCACCCTAATTAAAGGATAAGAACATATATATGGATAATTAATTGGTTATCCCAGAAAATATAGAATTTCATTATAATAGATATGAAAAATAATGATGTAATGTAAATTAAGAAATTTAATCTAAAATGTGGTAGTTAGGATTTGTTGTTATGTATGTTTGTTCTTTTTGGGTTTCACTGTGTGATATGGGCGGTTTTTTAGTGGTGGTGTTGACCAACAAGATTATGGAATGTGTGGGAAATTGATACAATTGTTGGTTAGTATGAGACGTGATATGGGAAGTTGTGCGGTGGTTGTGTTGTGTAGTGGTTTAGATAAGTGTTTGTGGTGTTGAGATGGCTTGGACGATATGGTGCTATGGTGACAGTTTACGATAGATGGGTGAGTTTTTCTGTGGTGTGGTTGTGCATGTTTCTCAGTTAGCCATGGAATAAATTTTATTACTGATTTCAAATGATATGGGTTGGTAAATGAATAATAATGGGTTGTATTTGATGAGTGGTAGTTGGATTAATTAATTTAATGATAAATGAATGGGTGGTGTAAATGTGTGCTAAATTGATTAGTAAAATGGTGTTAGTGGATACTTATTAAATATGGAAGAAGGTGGAACCTATAATGGAAGGTGGAATTGTGTGACTATGTGTGCTTGTTGTGTGGTGTGATAAAATTAGTGGTGGAGGATATTTTGATGGGAATCATATGGTTTAATGGCCATGTTCTAGTTCAATCTAGTGTAGTTTATGTGAACCAATATGTTGGTTGTTGTGTGTTGTCTATCTATCATGTATTTTATGTTATTTATTTATACACCCCACCATATTTAGACAACCATACCAAACCCCAATGGTTTTGGGTTCTGAGTGTTTTCCCCAACATTCAAGAGGTGCTAATTTGGATGGTTTTCTACACACCCCTTTGACCCTCTTCTTTCAGTAGTGATGGTGTTGGAGATTATGCAGTGGTAATGAGGATTTGACATGTGGTGGGGGTCATTCATGGTTGGAGGAGGTCATGAGGTTTATGTTTCTAATATTCATGATACCCCACAATCATGGTTATGTGATGATATTATGATGTTATGAGGCTGTGATGTGATAATAACTGATGCTAGAACCTGATCCTAGAACTTGAGATGGTTTGGTAAGAGGGGATGAATCCCAACCCACATCAGATTTGTTTGGATATGTGATGTGATATTCATTTAAGGTATTTTATCACATGAAGTATGATGTTGGGGCATGAGGGTAGAAAATCTATTGGTAAGTGGCTATGGGGTACCTTTGTTTATGTTCATGATTCTATGTTAGTATATTGGATGCATGATTTGTTGAATGAGCCATGGTGAGGCTAGGATTGGTTTGTTGCCCTATGCATTTTTTATTGGTTATACTATTTATGGATTGGAATATTAGTATGATATTTTCATATGTTCACTAGATACATTTGGTTTGATCCTACTAAGTAAACACGTTTTCCTCACCCTATATACACATATATAATGTTTTTTAGGTTTGGAGGGATTTGAATGTAACAACCCATCATTTTTAATATGTAAATTTCATTTAAATAAATATTACATGTCTTGGAAACTCAAATCAGGGTAGAGTACATTTCATTTAAAATTATAATTAGACTCAGTATTTGATACAATTACACCCTACTCTACAGTAGAATGAAAATATTTTAGGTAAAAATTAAACCTTCAACTACCAATAGTAATAAAAGAGAACATAATATGTGAAACATGATAACACCAAATCATAACCCACATTTTTAGGAACATCCATGAGTATAAATTCCCCAATGAGGACAAAAATAATAATATATATTATCAAGTAAATAATAATCATCCTGGCATTTGAGGAAATTTCAGACATGTGGAGTTCAGTTTATTAAAATGTATTTTAAGTTAAGTATTTATAGGATAAATAATACGGACATTGGTAAATTTCTGTTGTGTTATTTTTGAATAAAGTATGATAATAATGATGTAAATAAAAATATCCATTATTTTCTTTTGAAAATAAGTATATAAATATAAATAAGTAATGATTCAATTTATAATGAAAATCTAAATTTTAAAAGTAATAGATGAAGTATCATATTTATGAATCTTCTATAAATAATTCATAAATTTATGTACATAATTTTTGAGGGATTTACATAAGAATGTTAATATTTTAATAATGAACTTATATTAAAATATCAAATTGTTTATATCATTTAAGTGTGAATTTTTTTAAATAATAAACAAGTATAGTAAATAAAATTACATTACTAAAAATATTAAAATAAACAATATGTAAAAGATATAGTTTTTATGTTTAAAAATAATAAATAAAATAACTAAATATATGTTTGGGTAATATTAATTTCTGATTTAATAAAAAAATAGTGTATATAAGTAAATTTTCTCACGTTTACAAGCCAACCTTGCCAACCCAATGATGAATTTGTGGGATCTTTGATTTACCACACATGAGAGTCATCCTAGAAGGCCCATGTATGGGACGGGGTGGTTCAAGAATCTATATAGGAAGGCATGGTTTGGTTATAGTTTTCTCAGAGGCACATTGGTAGGGTTCCAAGTTGGTAATTGTTCACCCACCCTTAAAATACCCAAATATATCATGGTTATCCAATTCATTTAATGTCAGCCGTCTTATCCTTTCTTATCATCATCTTCCTCAACACGCTAAACTGATTCCATCATCATCTCCATATTCATTGTTTGTAGCCTCCATCACTATTATATCCATATTATCTTTCTCCTTTAGAAGTAATAAACCACTCATAGGTATGACCTATGCACAATAAACCTTGAATTAACTTCATCCATTATAGATTTTCTAGGAAGAAAATTCCCTAGCCTTCAGCCTACCCACTGTAGTTTATCTACCTTCATCTAACACTAATGGAGAGTTTGTGTCAAGAATAATCCTAGATAACCTGGTATCCAAATACTTGAGTTGGATCTGACATGTACAAAATATTATTCCTGATCCCCATGAGTTGGTGACTAACACCTGGTATCATATAAGTTCAAAGAGTGAATAATTGTTTCCACAAAATAGAGGAAGTTAAAAGATGAAAAATATGTATTCTCTATGCTATAAATCAAGAAAGTACAAAAAATAAACATTTAAATAGTACCTGAACAAATATATAAACATCACAAAGGAAACAACTATGTCAACTAGAAAAAAGTCTCAAAATAAGACTTCTTAGTAGTGGAAAACATCTCCACTGATCACCAACAACAGTCCATAGTCCCAAGGATCAAGAACATCCACCACCACCAAGTAGAACATTACCTTTTCTTGGACTATAAAAAAGAAAATTTAAATATTCACAAAGGATAAGGCTAGGTATGATCTATAAATCCCAATAGGGCCTCACCATGTGTTCTATAATTAATTTCATAACAATTAAACCAACTTTGATTTCATTTGAAAATTAAACATAGCATAATATAACATTGATATATTAAAAAAATGATTTCAAATCAAAATATATGGAAGATATGTCACAAAAATATTAAAAGAAAATTTTATATAAAAAACATATATAAAGTAGTTAGAAAGAATAATATAGCTCAATAATAAATGGAAGGTATATTCAAGTCAACAAATCGAATCACTATGTACAAAACCCTTACGGTATATTAGTTCTGGTAGAAGGATACTCACATATATCAATAACGATCTGGACTCAAGATAGGTGTTCACATGAAAATATATATACACACTAAATGTGGAACAATCATGGGCAGTCTACCCTCTTAAAGGGAAACCCTGTTGGGCATTCATACTGAAGTTGTTTGTTTAAAATTGCAATAAAAAAAATCCATTTATAGAATGTCAAGGTCCTAGTATGATTTTATAAATTACCATTAACCACCCAAGATAACATGTTCTTCAAAAAATAATTCAATCAAAAATGGGAAAATGAAACATTCCAAATTAATTGAAATTGAAATTTCCCAATTTTTAGTTTTCAGCATGCCATTCTCATTTCAAAAACAAGACAGAGGTTTTCGTCAATTCATTATATTTCAAATCATCATTAACTTTATTCCATTTTTTCTCAAGGGTCAATAAAAAAATAATTGATTAAACTAATTTCAAAATCAATCCATTATTTTTCCAAAAACCTTCCTACATTAGAAGTTCATTAAAATTATATTTTTTTCACAATTTCCATGACATTTCAAATCACACATCAAATACATTCAAATCAGGGTTTTTAAATTAATTAAAAAATCATTTCAATTCAATTAATAAATTTAAAGATTCAATCCAAGGAAAAATAATAATGTAACCACCTACTTTTAAATTAATGGTTCATAATGTGGAACAACCATAATGGGGAATGCCAATGGAGAATGAAGGAAAGATAGATAAATTAATGATACATAAAATCAAGATACATAAAAAAGTGGTTAGATCTATAAAAAAATGATGATTCATCACTATTTATAAAGGATAGTGAGAGATTGTTTCTTCCAAAAATGGGGATGACCTTGTTTGTTTAAGGTTCAAACTTTCCAATCGGTTTCTAATGGGTTTATTTGTAGAACCAGAAACATCCAATGATTCTATATCCATTTGGACCTACCTTCCAAAGGTAGGTGCTCATTAGTTGTGGACCGATGAGGCTTAAGAATTTTCATTGATTGAGAGGATGGGAGGTCCGACTCATCACATCTTTTGGAGGGGAATTATTACCTACTCTGGGAATCTCTTATAGATTTAAGTTATGTTCATGAATCCTTATTAATTCACTACGTATGAAAATGTGTTTTCCTTTAGATATGTAAATCAATGATTGATATGTATGAGATTTAGAGAATCTTTTATATGTATTTGAGGTTCTTCATAGATAGAGAATCATTCGTATTTATTAGAGATTCTTAGTCAATGGTATCCTTCAACACATTATATAGAAATATCTTGGTCCTTATGATAATCATACAAGTTTTAAAACCACTCAGTGGGGCACTTGAAGTTTATTGTCGTTCAGAAAGACAATTATTATTTCAGAGTTGGGATCATACCCAAAGATGGGCTACCTATGTATCCTTGTTAAAAATAAAGGAATCAGAACCCACATAGTTTGATTGGAAGGATATAGTTTAATGTTATATGATACAGAAAAATAATTAATGAAAGATGGGCTTGGACCTTATAAATTATTCCTACATACTCTAATTTAAAGTCATAGATCAAAGTCCACATAGTTAAGGTGTTGAAGTATGAGGTTTATGCATGATTAATGGCCCAAATAGAGATGTCATAATTACTTTTACACTCGAACCCCATGTGAGTCATACTCGGTGTGAGAAACAAGAGGTATTAGTAAATCTAACGATTGTTCCATGAAAGATACAGTCATAAGAAATGATGTGGGGATTATGTATGTATGACGAACCATGTAAATGAATATTAGGACTTAGTTCAGGAAAGAAGCCCATGAGCAGGGTCCATAAAGGTATTTGTTCTTTATGGAGATTTGGAATTTTAACTTGGGGCTTGCTCATAAGGAGGAAGCCCAAATCAAATGGGACTTATAACTTGGGGCTTACTCCTAAGGAGGATGCCCATATTAGGTAAATTAGGGCTTACTCCAAAGAGGATGCCCAAATTAGGGAAATTGGGGCTTAATCCCAAGGAGGATGCCCAAATTAAAGAACTTGGGGCTTACTCCTAAGGATGATGACCAAATTAGGGAACTTGGGGCTTACTCCTAAGGAGGATGCCCAAATTTGGGAACATGGGGCTTACTCCTAAGGAGGATGCCCTGATTTGGGAACATGGGGTTTACTCCTAAGAAGGATGCCCATGAACTGGAACTTGGGGATTACTCCTCAAGAGGATGCCCAGATTAGGGAAATTATCATCTTAAAGGATGAGTTTGAATGAAGGAAATCTCTAACCTTAGTGACATAAAGTTATGTAAATCACAGGATTTTGAGAGATGTTTCATAGAATTCCATTCAAATAAGGAAGCCAACAAAGTAACCATGACATTAATGGATTTTAAGAGGGTTTTGAAGGCTAAATCTTGAAGAGGAGGGGTGAATTTGAGTAAAGTAAGTGACTAGGAAGGATTTGCGTAAGTTTTATTCTGGTATGAAAGTCCTGGTCGCCCAAGTATACTTGCACGACATGAGTCAACTTGGGCAACGAAGAATCCATGAAGTGATACTTGGGAAAATTTTAATTAGAGCCCTTAGTATTATCCCTAAAGGCTTTCAAATGATTGGCGCACAAGTTTCCTTGAGAGGGAAAGGCAGTTCACAAGTGTCTTCACTTCCCTTAAGGGATGGACACTTAGGCGTGCAAGTATTGTTGAGTTTAACACTTAGGCCTTACTCTTTCTCTTTAGATGTTCTATTCTAGGTATGAAATTACCTTAGAAGTGTTTGGGAGACTTCAAGCAGAGACTAGGGTGCCCAGAGCTTAATTATGAGTTTTGGAAAATTCATTGTTGAAATGGGGCGCCCACAGGGGCTATTTATAGGCCACCTAAGTTTGGAAGAAAAACCACATTGGGCACGCAAGTGACTTGCGTGCCCATGACTGGCACACAAATGACTTGCGCACCCAAGGATGGGGTGCAGGTAGATGTGCGCACCTTAATGCCTTTGTAAAATTCTTGATGTTCTTCCCTTTTCTTTTTCTTGAGGTATTTCCCTTAGTCAATCTTTGGACTCTGTGACGAAATAGAACTTCAACAAAATTCCCCCCTCAGAGTTGGATCTGAAAAAGTAACGAGGATTTGACTCTGAGGAAAAGGATAAATCAAGATCCAGCGGTGCCCAGGTATGAGGAACGTAGGTTGCGGCGCACAAATTCTTGGATCACCTATAAATATAGGCATCACTTCTCACAAAGCATCCGGATTTTGAATGCTTCTCGCTCTCATCGCACATGTGTCTTGTCTTTTCGCTCGTCTGCGATTCTGTTCATTTCATCACACTTCCTGAGTCTATTTCTGAATTGCAATCCAGTACTAGCACGATACAACTTGCACGACTATCTTAGACTTGTGCACTATTATTAGACTTGGGCGCCTTAACGACTTTGACATTTTTTTTCGATTTCATCACAAATTTTATGAAAAACCAACTTAATTAAAAGTTAATTATTCGATCTTTGTGAAGATTCAATGGCTTCCAGAAGAATTGGATTGGCTGATGAATTGGATAGCAAGAGAATTGATGATATGATGAACATCTTTGGCCATGACTATTATGATATCTGCGACAACACTCTCCCAGATTTGGCCAAGTACTTGAAGAAGTATCATGTAAATTTCCCATAGAGCATTTACTTGCCTTTATATGGCCATGGTCATATACAAGAAGTCAATGTTCCAGATGCAAAGAATTATATTTCTCATTCCGAGTTTCAGACTTACACCAATTTTTCTTCAGAAAATGTCTCAGTTGCATGATCATTTGTTAATGCTGGAATAGTGGAAAAGGCATACATAATGCATCATAGCCCTTGTGCCCCTGATCTAAAACCTCACAAGCATGAGCTGCAGCCGCATTGTTATCCCAATATTTTGGTTATGATGTGCATTAAGAGCAGCAACAATTGTGTGAACTTTCAAATTTTTCCTCCATGCCATTTCCTTGCAGATATGAAAATGGAAATCCCATGGGCTGATATGTTTTCCACTACCGGTTGGTGAAGAGAAGACTATCATGAAATTAGAACAATATCTGAAAAGAGTACTCTTCCCAAATGGCTCTTTAGTTCTAATTCTACATTCTCAAATCCATGTATCCATCTTCCAAGTCTCGTGGAGCGAAATAGATTCACTGTTTGATCTGTAGAAAATTTTCTCAAACCGAGCTCAAGAACATTATTTTACAATTGTTCCAAGAAGAGCTGGTATCACTGCGTCTATTATTGTATCTAGTTGAATGATTGAACTCTAGGTGGCTGATGATGAAGCTAGGGATGTCGTAAATCAAATGAAGAGTTATTTTGAAAGCCTCTTGTAATTCTTGAAAAAAGAGAAGAGACTCCAATATGTGGATTCCCTTTTAACTCTTGTGCATCAAAGAAAAACAATTTCATCTTCAATCATTTGTTCCTGCATTCTTTTTCTACTTTCTTTAATTAATTTTACATAAGCTAATGGTCCTAGTAATCATTGTTTGATTTTTTTCTAGGTTGATACAAACAACCCCAAAAACTTTGCATCTTTTGTTGCTCAATATAGACTAAATCATATAATATGTACGTTTAGCAAGCTGGGACTCGACTTTTATTCAGAGTTCCTTTTACAAGTTCCCAATTTAATGAGTACCCTGTCTTTTTTTGGCATTTTAAAGTCATGTATATCAGACATAAAAAAGGATAATGTTTAAAGGTCGAATAAATTTGACCGATTGGATTAAAATTGACTCAATTACTTGATAATTTGTTTGAGAAAATAATACTAGATTCAAGTATAGGGGAAAACATGTAAATTATGACCTAAGAAATTTTGAATCTGAAGGATGATATGAAAAAAGGGCTAAAAAGGCATTAGTGGAAGTATTTACTAAGAGTGAAGTTATTACTATTTGAAAAACCTGTTAGGGGGTTGAATTATGCAGGGCCACTTAAGGGCATTGACTACATAGTCAAATAATAGCATCTTTTGGCTGACAGGTCCATTATGTAGAATACTTATGCAAGGCCACCTAGGGGCATGTGCTGCATAGTCAAGCAAAAGAACTCTCAGAAATTTTACTTTTCTATTACTAAAAAGTTCGTGTAAGTTTGTGGAGATTCAAATTTTCCAAAGCATAGAGTTTACTATATGGAGAGGGGTACTTGAATATATAGAGGATATTCCCAATCAATATTGCCAAAGAATTGGATGAATTTCACTTCTGTGAAGGTTTGACCCAAATGTAGGGAAGGGAAATATAAACCATAGACTTGAATACTTTCAGATCATGAAAAAGAGTATGGGACAAATATGTTAAGGATGACTATTTTTTGCAGATCCCTACATATTGTCGTTAAGACCAATAAGGACCAAAGATGTTTTCCTCCCAAGAATGAAATTACCACTATTTAACAAACCTGTTAGGGGGTTGAATTATGTAGGGCCACTTAAGGGCATTGGATGCATTGTCAAATAATAGCATCCTTTGGCTAACAGGTCCGTTATTTAGACTACTTATGCAAGGCCGCCTAAGGGAACGTGCGTCATAGTCAAGAAAAACAATTCCCGGGTATGAGACATTTTGTGACCAGAAGTCAAGAAAAGGGTTATGGAGATGTATAAATATTTAAGGTTAGGAGTATGACACATGAAAATGGGTATTGTCCAAGGCATGAAGGAGATACATAGACCAATGATGACCATAATCATGTTGTGGCTGGGTCTTGAATTGAGATGCTGGACTTCACTGCATATCTCATTAGAATGAGAATCAAGCCAAATGTAGTTCTTGAAATACAATTTAACTTCATGTAGGATGAGAATGTAGGAGATCTTAGTTTTGGGTCATAGAGTTCAAAACATAACGTGGGAGACACCTTGTGTGTTTGTTATAAACCTGATGTGAATAAAGACCAGGGTTTTCATACCACAGTCTTGTTTTCATAGGGGTACATTTCAACCAAGGGACTAGAAGTGGAATTTGGGGTTAGGTCCAAAGGCTTGGGGATGGATTCGAGGGATTCTCAAACGTTCCTACGTATCCCATAAGGATGGTAATTAAGCCATACATAGTTCTTGAAATACCCTCTATACAAATTTAGTTCGTACATGTGAAGGGTGAAAGGGGACTTTAGTGCAATGATGGTTTGACCCAAGATTAATGGTTCAGGCATTTCCATGTATGCACTTAGTCCTTGGAATATGACATGGTTGGACATCAATGTCAATAATGTTTCCCTCTCAAGTGAGGGTGTCAAATAATATGGTAGTTTATTGTCATACAGGACAAAAGTAATAATAGTTTAGGGTCATATGCATGGACTGGTGCTTCATAGTTTAGCCTCATGTAGCTAAGACATATTGCTATGCATTTTAATGTCTTACAGTAAAGACAATGGGGGACTGTATAGTTTAACGTCATATATAAAGGATGATGATTAACCAATGTGAATATATTGGGTGGGGGGGGGGGGGACTTCACGGATCAACATCGTATGAGATGGAGGTGAACTGATGTGAAGATGTTGGTTTTGGGATTGAACCTCAGGAGGTTGCCTACGTACCCAGCCTAGAAGGAAAGGATCAAAGTCTGCGTAGTTCAATTAAGAATGAATTAGTGATCAAGTTTTACTTGAGGAAAACCCGAAAATGATGTTGGGACATATGCCTGGTTAGCATCCCAGAGAGGGTGTTATGGTTTAAGCTTACTCTAAGCTCACGTGAGCCATGCTCGGTGTGAGAAACAAGAGGTAACAACAACCCTAACGATGCACAGTTTAACGTCATGTTGGACAAAAGGGACACAGTTTAACATCTTGTTGGACGATAGAGAGACCATGCTATTTAAAGTCTTGTAGTGAGGACTATGGTGTATTTTTATTACAGAAAATACTTCTTCAAGAATCTTGCATTGTTTGGAGTTGTAATGAGTTATCCTTCCATTGGGATTAAAGAATAAGCTCCATTGAAGTAGACCTTATGTATTGAGTAAGGTCCTTCCCACTTTGGCTGAAGCTTGGGAGGTTTCTTTCCTAGTATCATTGGACTTATGAGGACCAATACCAATTCTCCTTGAATGAATGAACGAAGATGAACTTTTTTATTGAAAGATCATGATATTCGATTATGGTAGACTTCCAAGTGGTGCAGGGTGCACAATATTTTTTCATCCAATCATTCAAATTCATCAAATCACTTCTGAGATTTCTCATCTGTGGATGAATGATCACAAATGTCTACTCTGAGTGAATGTAATTGAACCTCAATTTGAAAGAGTGCTTCTATTTTATATACCAATGAGTATAGAGTTGACCACGTAGTAGTGCAGGTGGTGGTCCGATAAGCCCATAAAGCTTGAAAATGTTTATCAGGATATGATTTCTTATCTCTATACAACATCTTTTTGCAGTATGTTTGAAAGAGTCTTATTGAAGGATTCTATTTGGAAACTTTCCACTGCATGATACTGAGATGAATGGTTGGATTTGATGTTGTATTATTGATACAAATTCCTTACCTTGGATGAACAGAAGTTGGCGCCATTGTCTGTCAATGTGGTATGAGGGACACCAAATCTGGTAATGATGTTAGACTTGATGAAGCTAACAATGATTCTAGAACTAACTTATTTCAGAGGTATTTCCTCTTCCCATTAGGAAAAGAAATTAGTAGCAGTAGGAATATACTTAAACTATTTGGATATAGCCAAAGGGTAAGGTCCTACTACATCCATTCCCCATGTGGAAAATGTCCATGTGTATTTAGATGTATGAAGAAACTATGGGGGTTGATGAATGAAGTTGGAACATATTTGGCAAGAATGACACTTCTTATTGAAATCAACACAATATTGTATCATTAAAGGCCAGGAGTATCCAAGTCTTTGAATTTGATTAGATAGTCTATGTCTAGACTGGTGGGCACCACAGACTCCTGCATGTACTTATTTCATGAAAGCCATTGTCTCTTCAACATCAACACATCTGAAGATAATTCCACAAAACCTCACCTGTAGAGAATTTTCTCTAGGTGATCTGGGCTATCATAAAGAGTAAAATTGACCACACATTTCCGGACTGGTTCTTTCCGGGCTCTATCAGGTGGGAGTGTTCCATTTTGATGGTATTCCCTGATAGCTGTCATCCATCCTTTAGTATGACCATATGGTTTATAAATGGGACTAATTTTATTTATTTTCTCTGTTCTGATTTGAACATAAGGTGAAACTGTACAAAGGTGGGAAATACTGATGATTGTTTCGTCCTGATTTGGATTTGCCCGAGCTGTGGCTACATTATCCAGTGCATTATCTTGAGCATTTTGTGATCATGGGACATAAGAAAATGTCAGTTCTGAAGGAAATTACGCCATTAACTCTATGACGTAATCATACAAAGGGACTAACTCTTGATTTCTGATGGAATAGTCCCCATTGACTTTTTTATTACCAGGTCTGAATCACCTTTAACCTTTAAGTGATTCACCTATGCCTGAAGAGTCAACTCCAATCCTGCGATGAGATCTTGATATTATGCTTCATTGTTTGTACCGCCTTCCAACAATAAGAAGTAATAGGGTAGCACTACCTTTTCTGGGGAAATAAGTAAAATTCCTAACCCAACTTTGTTGAATTTAAGATCATCCATTTTCTTCCCTGTTGGACTTCTGGAAGCACCATCAAAGTACATTTCCCATGTTTGAAGATTATCGTGAATAGAGAAGACTTCCTCATCAGTAATTTCAATATCTAAAGATGTATCTTCTACTAAAGGGTGTTCGGAAAGGAAATCAGCCAGAGCTTGGCCCTTTATTTCCTTTTGAGACACATACTGAATATCAAACTGCTGCAAAATAACTGCCCACCTTGCCAGACGTCCTGTAAGCATTGGGCGACTAAGGATAAATTTGAGCAGGTTATTGTGAGATACTAATTAGACCTCATGATGTTGCAGGTAGTGTATCAATTTCTGAACTATAAAGATTAACACTAGGCAACAGTTCTGCCTCAGGCATAGTCCGACTGAGATAATAAAGGATGTTTTCATTCTCGGTATCATTCTTTTGGGAAAGGAAGGAACCCAATGATTGCTCTAAAGCTGTTACATAAAGAATAAGTGTCATCCTTCAATAGGTGGCATTAATACCAGTGGACTCAAGAGATATTTCTTGAGAATATTGAATGCTTCTTGACATTATTCAGTATACTGGTAAGTAACTCCCTTCTTCATTAATATGGTAAAGGGTAAACATTTTCCAGAAAAATTGGATATGAAATTCTGAATATAGGCCAAGTGTCCTTGAAGTTCTCTCAGTTCCTTCAAATTTTGATGAGGTGACATAGTAAAGATTTATTTTGTCTTATCAGGATCAACTTCGATACCACAATGGCATACAACAAAGACGATAAATTTTCCCGAGGTTACCCCAAAAGTACATTTCAAGGGGTTCATCTTCAAATTTTGTTGTGAAAGTTTATTGAATATGATTTTCAGATCAACCAGGTGATTAGAACGTTGTCTGGATTTAACCACCAAATCGTCCACATAACATTCAAGAAATTTCCCTAAAAAGGGTTTTAAGATATGGTGCATGGCATGTTGATATGTTGCACCTGCATACTTCAGGCCAAAGGGAATTACCCGACAACAAAACACACCTTGAGGTGCTATGAAGGATATAGATTCTTCATCTTCTGGATCCATTCGGATTTGATTATACCCAGAATATCCATCCATGAAGGAAAGTGCTTCATAGCCAGCTGTTGCATCAATTAAGAGTTCTATGATCATAACTGGAAAATCAACCTTGGTAAAATGCCGATTAAGATCTCTGAAATCAATGAAAACTCTAATTTTTCCATTCTTATTTTTCATAGGTACAATATTAGACAGCCATTTGGGATATTGAACTTCTCTGATGAAGTTATCCTTGATAAGATTATCCACTTCAACTTCAATATTGGAGGCATAAGTTGGGTGTGTTCTTCTTGCGGCTTGCTTGAATCCTCGATGTTCTTCTGGAAAACCCAAATGATGAGTAACAATATCAGGATCAAGCCCGAGAATTTATGTATAATTCCAAGAAAGTATATCTCGATTTTTCTTTAAAAATTAAATATACATTTCTTAATCTTCAAGAGTCATGGCCGCACTAATTAAAGTGGGGCATGGATCTTCTTTTGTACCCAGATTTATTTCTCTAAGTTCATCCACAGTGGTAAAGATACCTTCTTCAAATGATGGAGGAGCATCAATGAGATCTTCCTCTTCTTCTTCAATATGTGTTACTTCTTTTGTTTCTACTTGCATAGTAGATGATGAAGAAGAATTTCCATGAGTAGGAGAGAAGTTAAAATTTGAACATTTTGAAGAAAAGGCTACCATTTCTGACCCTATTATTGATGAAGGGACATCCTTGGTTAATAAAGAGGAGATGATGGGTTCAAAATCGACATCATCATTCATCTCTGACATTGCTATAACTTCTTCTGGCCTAGTTGATGAAGTTTAGAATTTCTGGATTTCAGCGGATGAAATGAAGACATCTCCATTTGAACTTTCATCATTTCCTGGTGAATCAACAATTTCTACCATGCTGTCTGGCTTGGTTGCTGTAATTGACATTATGGAAGTTTCCATTAGAGTATTTGGATTTGGGTCTATCCAGTCAATTTGAATGATAGGCAACACATAATCTATACTCACATGTATGAATGGGTTTACTGGAATCTTTTTCCAAACCATATGGAGCATTAACTTTGGTGACCTTCTTTTCTATAGATTTTTCCTTTCCCTCCCTGTGATATAATTCTTCCTCAAAGTATTGAGATTAACATGTTTTGAATGGGGATTTGTCACCATACAATGTCCCAATTTGACCATTGAAACAATATTTGAGACATTGATGGTATGACGAAGGTATATCCACATGTTGATGTATCCAAGGTCTTCCAAGAAAAATATTGAAAGCTTTGTCCTGATAAAAAACCATGAAATATGAATTAGATACAAGGTCTCCAAACTGAATTCGTAGTGTAATTTCGCCCAGAGGTTCTTGTTCATTTTTATCATATCCTTGCAACATCAAAGTAGAAAGAGATAAATCAGATTCGGTGAGGCCCAATCGACGTAGTGTACAAATTGGGATGAGGTTGATGCCTGAACCATTATTAATGAAAGCTTGTCATACGTCTACATCATTAAACTTTCTAGGTAAATACAAAGGTCTAATATGTCCATGCACAACATCATCTTCATCTTCATCTATAAAAAATATCACTGCATGGCATTCTGCAGGATCATTCTCTATATGGTAGACTTCAGCCGCAACAATTTCAGTTTCTCATTCCTGAGGACTTGAAAAAGCCTCAATGAGTGCCTCCTAAATACCCTTTGATAGATTCAAGACATCCATAATTGATAACTTTGCCGGTACTTGGGATAAATGTTTCAAGACATCATACTTTTCGTCCATAGGTCTGTGTTTCCCAACATGAACATGCGGTTTCGCAGGTGCCTTAAAAGTTGATGCTTTGGAAGTAGATGCATCTTGCATTGGGGTAGGAGTTGGAAATACTCCTGGATTTGGAAGATTAGACCAACTAGGTCTCTTTATTTGTAGAGAAGAAGAAGGTGTAACATCTAACTGATCTTCCAAAATAACAGTTCCAGGACTGAATCTGCCATGTGTTGAAGAACTTTCTTGTTCCTGTTGAGCCCACTGAAGGGCTTTTCCAAGAGTTTCTGCTTCATATATAGTTCTAGAAGGGGTAGGATTGGAATAGTGGTTTCTGAAATATCCACATCTTCCCCTGTATCATAGACCTTTGGAACTCCCTTTAATTCCTCTGTTTGATACAGGGAACTCAGGCTCATCAAGATCGAAACTGTGACTGGAATATGGATCCATTAAGTGAATCATGTTAACAGAACCAAAGATCAACTCTTCATCTGATGAAGACTCTGCCTGATGAACCATTTTGGGCTGTACTGTTTTGTGGGGCGGTGCCCGTGCTTTTGAAGTAGATGGCATAAAATCTTTCAGAGTCAAAGACAACATAGGCTTTGATACGAGTTCATCTTCTTCTAACCTCTCTCCTTTTTCCGAATTATGCCACCTCTTTGAGGATTTTCCTTCTGAAGAAGGGAGTTTTGATGTGGAAGAAATAATAGAAGGCACCATTGGTTTCTTCAATTGCATTCGTAAAATGGAATGATTTCAGTTGATCATTTTCTTGACCATCCAATCATTATATTTCTGTGAATTTTTTCTTTTGACTTTCTGCCACTCGCCTTCTTCCTCTAGATCTGTAGCTGTAAAACATGCTACCTAGGCTAGAGAACCATTCAGTTTAACTTGTCCCAAGTCCACCATTTTTTGTAGGAGTTATTTGAAAACAAAACACTCCTAAATGGGATGCCCCAACATCTGATGAAATGGGAAATAGTTGGGAAGGTCTTCATCTTCTTCCTTTTTCAGACTTTTAGGCCTTGGCAACTGAACCAAATTATTTTCCAGAGTCGAAATGACGTAAACAGGAACTTGTTCATTTAGAAAAGAATAAACTTTATTCTTTAACTCCTCAAATTGTTTCCATCTTTTATCTCTTTTATCATCTTGACGAGACGACCTCTGTTGTTGATGCTCAAGAGGTGGATCCCTTCGATAAGATGAAGGTTTTGAAGTGTAAGTAGGAACAAATGCTTGTTTAAGTGTAACTGTAGCAGTCTATAATCTCCCCATTCTCCTTCCTGGAGGTGATGGAGTTACATGAGTTTTAGCATTAGTCTCTATAAGAGAATCTTCGACCTTTTGAGTGATTGAAGTAAGGTCTTGAAACCCTCTAGAGTGATTCATAGGAATAAACCGTGTGCCTCATTCATTACACAAATTTTCCACACAGATTGGCAACAACTCTTCTTGAGGGAGTTCTAAGCTTAAGGAATATGTTAATCCCTTCCAGTGAGCAATGAAATCCGAAACTCTTTCATTTTCCCTTTGATTACAATTTGTAAGATCAGAAACTGTCGTCTTTGGTAATGTGGAGATAAGTTGAAGAAGGAATCGTTGACGAAGATCTTCCCACCCAGTAATTGACTGAGATTGAAAGCTTGTATACTATACAAAAGTAGGCCCTTGTAATGACTATAAAAAAACCTGAGCTTAACTGGTTCTTGTTGTTGAGGAGTTCCCATCATAGGATCACAACGAGAAACAAAATGTGTTAAGTGTTATTCTGGATCTCCCAAACCATTAAAAATTGGGAATGTGTTACTTGCAAAATTTGATGGGGGAGGAATTGCATCCACCCATTCAGGGTAAGATCTCTTTTCTCGTTGAATTTTTGCACACTTACCTTCCATAGCGTCCAACCAAGTTGTTAATGACTCAATGGTAGTCATTAATTTTTGAGAAACATCTATTTGATCTTGGACCTAAGCAGGTGCAATAACTGGAGTTTGGACGGGTGTAGCGACCGGGATTGCCACTGATGGTAGTATTGCCAGTTGTTGTTGAGTATGACCCATAGGATTGGACCTAGAAGGGTGTACATGTAAAGGGGATATTCTTGATCCATCCCAGTAGCTGCAACAAATTCCCTTGACTGAATGACTCCATCGCACTTAGGGGGAATACTACCTTGAAGTAGTTCTGCATTCAAGTTCCTTAACCCCTTCATTTCCTCTTCCTACTATGAGAACCTTTCTTATAATGAGAGTTATTGGCCTTCTCTAGAGGAAGGGTGGAATGTAACCTAACTTTTACCCTTCTCCTTGGTATGTTCCTTTCTGGAGTGTGGAAGGGAATTACCCAAGTAAATGTCTTGCCCCGGGGCAGCCCTCTGGCTTCTGGTACTCACACCTCCTTCATTCATTTCTGTGTGCACAACCTCTTGAATAGGAACTTCTTCATCTGATCCTTCTGAGTGAGCCTCATGTTCTTGGGGATCAGTGACAATGGAATTGATGAAATTTATCGATACAAATGCATTGCAGTCCTTTTGTCGGAATTTCTGCGATACTGTCTTCTTCCATGTCCTTTATGAGACATTGCCCTTGGTTTAGTTGATCCCTTAGGAACTTTTTAATGAACCATAATTTGGAGGGAATCTCCTGATACATCGGATTTGCGTTCCTCTTGTGGATTCTTCCATAATCAAGAGAAGACTAACTTTTTCTGAGGAAGAGATTGGGAATATGAAAAAGTCCCCAGTCTGGTGGACTGGGGTTATTCCTATTTTTCCTGCTCAACTCCTCAAATACTATCTGTTGATCCCAAGGGTTGGATTAAAAGAGTCCCTAGTCTGGCAAGCTGAGGTGGCTCTTGAGCTGCTACATCTGAAAATTTCTCAAAATCTCTCTTGATTTTGCAGACTTTAGTTCATAAATTATCTGGATGCATCAACCTACATCCACTCAAATCACCTAGCTCAGATGACCGTTGGATTATTTCTGACACTTCTATCACCTGATGATATGCATGCTCTAAATGATAATCCTATTTGATATTATCATTTTCTTGATGCAAGAGTAATTTGACAACCTGTTCTTTGTATTCCTGACTTTGGGAAGAACTAGTTGATGCATGTTCCTGAGAAAGTATTTGATTACATACAAAACCAATTGACTGTGGCCGGCCATGGGCAATAACATTTCACGAGACCACTTTTGGCGGGCTTTTTTGACTAGAGAGTACAGTGAAATGCAGTTCTCCATGAACACCCCATCCCCTGATATGAATACTAGATGGGGAATTGGTAATTAACTGGTGAAACCTTTTCAACGCTCCAAGGCATGATCGCTGAAGGGATCTCTGCTGCTTTTCAACATTTGGATGTCGATAAACTGAGAGAGATGCTAGGTGTATTTGGCATTGAAACCCTTCTATTATCTTGACATGATTTTGATATTCATCATAATATAATATTTTCTCTTTTAATTGTCAAAGAGTTTTCTATATGTTGAGACAAATATCATGAATACAATCTTCTATCAACGTTTCTAGAATATCATACTGAGAGTCAACCAAAGGCCAAAACATGACTGGTATTTCACCTTTTTCCAGTTTTTTTCTCATATTCAGTAATTCCTCTTTGTCATTCGATGAAGATTATTCTACATAATTAGACCAAAGATGGCGCCTCTTTGTTTCTTCATAATATTCAACAATATTGGTAGAGAATTAATTTGTCAAATTAGAAGATGAATTCCCTAGGGGTGGTTCGGATAATGACCTACACCTCGGGCTATCTTCTGATTGAGATATTATTTCACCTGCTAGTGGTAAGCCATTAGACATGACTGGCTTTGCATTTGCAAGTGCCTCAAGATAAGAGGGATTTCTCATTATTTCATTGTCCAGTGAAGAATTTTCTAGTCAATGTGAATTAATACTATAGAGAGGACTTTCGAATCTAAATTCATCATCATCATGGGGAGGACCACCATGGTGGGTTACAATAAAATATGAAACCTCTTGCTCTTTGGTCTTCTGGCCACACAGAGGGTTATTATTTCTCTCATCTAAAGATGATACTTTGAGATTTATCGAATTATAATGAAGAAAGCCTTCATGAGAAAGTGTTTGATAAATACCTTCAGAATTATTGTTGTCACTTCCAGAATCTGGAAATGAGAGAGTAGAATCTTGAGTTGCAACAGATAATTTTCTAAGTGCTTCAAGAACTCCAATATCAAGCAAGGCCTTATTATAGATTGGCTCTTGATTTCTCAACTGTGCTGGACGAGTCTTTTTCTTAGATGCCTTCTTAATAACTTTGGAAACCACTTGTTGACGAAAGTGGTTATTATGTGTTGGTGTATGTGCTTACTCAGGGGAAATGGCTAGGTTAGGTTGATTATATCCATTCAAATCGGGTGTATGTGCCCAACTTGATTGTCTGTATGACATGGGGGAGTATGCACCATGACCCTCCTGGACTAGAACAGAGGTGCGTATCTGCTCCGGGGTGACATGTTGATGAGTCACTCCAGTGATAGGGAATTTTTTTTATTTCTTTCCCTGTGATGTTGCTGAAGTTTTTATAATATTCTGACAGGTATCCAGAATATGGCTGGGATTTGTTTCTTCTCTTTCACCATTGTTAGAATGTGCTTGGTGACTTCAGCTGTCGGAACAGGAATATACATCCATTCCATGTCTATAGTAGGTGTATGTGCCTACTCCTATCCTCCTTTTCCTGTCAACGAATTCTGATAGTACATATGCATAGGGGCAGAGAGTTGAGTCTGCTCCAAATTTATCATCGAAGCATTCCGACTGACTTCTCTGGGTGCTACCAAACGATACTGTTGGTAGGCTTGATGAAAATTGGCATGTGTATGTGCTCGGTATGTATTCTTCTTCATTTATGGTTGAAAAATTTCCTTCAATACTGGCAAACGAGACTGCTGATATAATTAGTGATTGTAAAGAGGTGTATGTTCCTGCTTATCAGTTGACACCATATTAGATTGACGAGCTTCTTTGGATTCATTCAGAAAATCCTGTTGACTAGATGATGAATTATAAACAGATGTATGTGGATACCTATAGTACTCCTCTGGAATTGCCTGCCGTGATTGATGTGTTACTGCCAGACGAGTCTGCTGGGCAGTAAAATTAGGACGGATGGATGTATATGCCCACTCATTTCTTTCCATCAAGTTAGGTTGATGAACTTATTCGGAGGGTGTAGAGGTAAGAACCTGCTCCCTGTTGGCCTAATTTCACCTTTGAAGATTCTTCTTGCATGCTCGGGTCTGAGGGACCTGAGCCGAACAACTAGAGATGATACCCTCATCATGTTGAGAGTGCACTACCGCACGAGTCTGGCTGCGATTTTTGGTGGAAGTCCTCAGGAAGAACTCCTGGCTTCTTGAACTGAGTCCTTAAGTGAACTCTTCACTCACCTCCCTATAATATGGGAGGGACTGGTTGTTGTGTTCTGGGGATAATGACCCGAAACGGTTGGAAATGATGGTTGGAACCACCTGCTTCTTGACCACTGGTCATCGCTATCCGGACAACCAGGGTGAATTGTTGACTTGGAGGGCTTGTCGGCCGGCCTCTAGAGTCAGGATGGTACCGTGTTGATGGTATTACCTCACCAATTCATTTGAGACCCAACATTGCAAATGATGAGTAGGTGATGTTGGCCTCAGAGTGGACGAGGATCCAGTAGGAGTAGCGGCCGAGGCATTCAAAGATGTGAATTTTAAAGAATCCATTTCATATTGCAAAGAGATCTTGAAAAAGAGTGCCTATTAGATATAGAAGACATAATCAAGATGATTTTATCCAAACTAAATATTTTGGATGAGAATATATGTTATTGATTTCTTTTTTGGACCTCATATTTAGTTTAATAGGGGCCTAACAAATAAGTAAAACATAATTTTGTCTTGGTTAAGGATTCACATTAGGTTCACCATTTTTTTGTTTCTTCCAGAAATGGGGATGAACTTGTTTGTTTAACGTTCAAACATTCCAATTAGTTTCTAACAGGTTTATTCGTAGAACAGGAAACATCCAATGATTCTATATCCATTTGGACCTACTTTGCAAAGGTAGGTTCTCATTAGTTGTGGACCGATGAGTCTTAAGAATTTGCATTGGTCGAGAGGATGGGAGGTCAGGATCATCACACCTTTTTGATGGGAATTATTACATACATTGGGACTCTCTTATAGATTTAAGTTATGTTCATGAATCCTTATTAATTCACCAAGTATGAAAATGAGTTTTCTTTTAGATTTGGCAGTCAATGATTGATATGTATGAGATTTAGAGAATCATTTATATGTATTTGAGGTTCTACATCGATAGAGAATCATCCATATTTATTAGAGATTATTAGTAAATGGTATCCTTTAACACATTATATAGAAATCTATTGGTCATTATGTTAACCATACTTGTTTTAAAGCCACTCATTGGGGCACTTGATGTTTATTGTAGTTCATAAAGACATGGATTATTTTAGAGTTGGGATCGTACCTGCAGATGGGCTACCCACGTATCCTTTTTAAAAAGAAAGGAATGATAACCCACGTAGTTCTATAGGAAGGATGTAGTTTCATGTCATATGGGACATAAAAAGAATTAATGAAGGATGGGCTTATAACTTATAAAGGATTTCTACATACTTTACTTTAAAGGCATAGATCAAAGTCCACATTGTTTGGGTATTGAAGTATGAGGTTTATGCATGATTAATGGCTCAAAGAGAGATGTCATAATTACTTTTACTCTCTAAGCCCACATGAGTCATACTAGGTGTGAGAAACAAAAGGTATCAGTATATCCAATGATTGTTCCATGAAAGATGCAGTCATAAGAAATTATGAGGGGCTTACGTATGTATGACAACCCAAGTAAATGAAAATTAGGACTTATTTTAGGAAAGAATCCCAGGAGTAGGGTCCATAAAGGTATTTGTTCTTTATAGAGATTTGTAATTTTAACTCAGGGCTTACTCCTAAGGAGGAAGACCAAATCAAAGGGGACTTATAACTTGGGGCTTACTCCTAAAGAAGATGCCCTGATTAGGGAACTTGGGGATTACTCCTAAAGAGGATGTCCAAATTAGGGAACTTGGGGATTACTCCTAAGGAGGACGCCCAAATTAGGGAACTTGGGGCTTAATCCTAAGGAGGATGCCCAAATTAGGGAATTTGGGGCTTACTCTTAAATAGGAGGCCCAAATTAGGGAACTTTAGGCTTACTCCTAAGGAGGATTCCCAAATTAACGGGTATTTATGATTGGGGCTTACTCCTAAAGAGGATTCCCATATTAAGGAACTTGGGGTTTACTCCTAAGGATGATGCCAATGAACAAGGAACTTAGGGCTTAATCCTCAAGAGGATGCCCAGATCAGGAAGCTTCTCATCTTAATGGATGAGGTTTAATAAAGGAAACCTCTAACCTTAGTGACATAAAGTTATGTAAATCACGATATTTTGAGAGATGTTCCACAGAATTCCATTAAAATAAGGAATCCAACAAAGGAACAATGCCATATATGGATTTAAAGAGGGTTTTGAAGGCTAAATATTGAAGAGGAGAGGTGAAATTTTGGAAAGTAAGTGACTAGGAAGGAGGCACAGAAGTTTTGTTCTGGCACGCAAGTCCTGGTCGCACAAGTATACTTGCGTGACATGAGTCAACTTGGGTGATGAAGAAACCATGAAGTGATACTTGGGCGACTTTTAATTGGATCCCTTAGTTCACTAGAGGCTTTCAGATGTGTGGCGTGCAAGTGTCTTCACTTCCCTTAAAGGCTAGACACATAGGCATGCAAGTATTGATGATTTCTAACACTTATGCCTTATTATTCCTCTTTAGATCTTCCATTCTAGGTAAGAAATTAACTTATAAGTATTTGGAAGAATTCAAGTAGAAACTAGGGTTCCTAGAGCTTAATTCTTAGTTTTGGAAAATTCATTGTTGAAATGGGGGGCCCACGGGGGCTATTTATCAGCCACTTGAGTTTGGGTGAAAAACCACTTTGGGCGTGAAAGTGACCGGTGCGCCCATAACTGGCACGCAAGTGACTTGGGTGCCCAAGGATGGAATGCAGGTATACTTGCACACCTTAATGAATTTGTGAAATTCTTGATGTTCTTCCATCTTTTTTTCTTGAGGTATTTCCCTTAGTCAATCTTTGGACTCTATGACGGAATAGAGCTTTGACAGAGATATAAAAAAAAAATCACGTGATAGGAGATCCACTTACCTGTAGGATATCAAACACAATCATCAGTGCTTTGATCTACAAAGAATGTGTTTGGAGGATTCATAATTTTATTTTGGGAGACTTCAAAGATGAAGGATTAATGTTAGGTTCAAAAATGGTGATTAGGGGTTAAAACAAAGGGTTTTAGGATTTTAATAAGCTTCTGGGGGCAATTAAAACCCACGTGAAAATTTTTTTTGGGTAGGTTTTAACAATCTGACAGACCATATTCCTAAACACAGTGTCCCTACTAAATTGGGTGCATGGTTTCTCCTAGTTTGGTGCATGGTTTTTCGGCCCATGCACTAAATTTGAAGACCCTCATTGTTTGAGGGTGCATGGTTTAGAGGGGATGTACACATGGTTTTGAAAAACCACAAGGCCCTTTTAGAGGCTCAACCTAGGGAACACAATTTCTTGGGTCAAACTGCCCAATTTTCCCTAACCACGTTCCAACCATGTATAAGCCCTTGGGCTTCCAAAAATTTCCAAATTCTATAGGAATGAACCCAAACCAGTACTTTATTTAAATAAGATCCAAAAAAGGGTCCAAGAATACATGAAATAAGGTAGAAAGATGTTACAACCTTCTCACTATAAAAAATTTCTATCCCTAAAAATCGTATCAATATGTTTAAATGTTAAAGAGTTGAGGCCACTACTCTCTAATCAATTCCTGATTCTCCCAAGTCTCATGTGAATCAGAACCATTATACAATAGCACACAGAATGATGGTATTAACCTCACATAAAGAACCTTTGTCTCAAAATCAATAATCCTAACTAGATGATATGTCATAGATAAATATAAAATAACATTAAATCATCCAAAATGAAGACATGATATGTGTTAGAAAAGTACTTCTGAAGCTAAAATACATGGAACACACTATTTATCGATGTCAACTATGGTGGAAGTGCTAAATCGAAATACACTTTCTCCATTTTCTCAATAAAATCAAAATGTTCCACAAATAATGGTTTAATTATCCTTTATTTCCAAAGCTTTCAATTACCCAAATGAGGTGAAACTCTAATATAAACTTGTTCATCAACTAAAAACTCCAAATCCCATTTATGATAGCCAAAATATGATTTGTACTAGCTCTGTGTTTTCAACATTATTTGATGAATTAATTGAATCTTATCCATTTTCTCTTGGACCAACCGTGGTCCAACCAAATAAATTTCACCAATCTCTTACTAGCACAAGTGATTTACAAGGCCAACTATACAAGTCCTCAAAATGATCCATTTTGATAGTGGGATGGAAATTGTCTTTTAGGAAACAAAAACTAGTCCAAAATGGAAATCCTAATCTCAACCAAAGTCAAGAACACATGTGTGATGAATTTCCTCAAGAACTTTTATAACTCTATTTGTTTGTCCATCCTTATATGGATGATGTGTTGTACTCATTATCACATGATATCCCATTACCTCATGGGTCCTCCCTAGAAGAGATAAGTGAACGAAGGATCTCTATTATAAAATATGAAAGATTGAGTTCCACATAATTTAATAATATCTCACACATAGTGACATCCTATGATCTCAAAATTGGTTGTATAATGAATGTATAACAAGTGATCCAATTTGGTAAACTAATTGATCATAACCCACTTCAAATTATTTACCCAAGGGGTTCATGGAAATCCAACCACAAAGTCCATAAATATCTCATATCACTTAGAAGTTGGAATTATAAGTGGTTAAATAAAATATGATGGTCTTTGGTACTCATGTTTGACCCATTGATAGTTATAACAATAAGAAACAAAGTCAGTGATGTAAAGTCTTATACCTGGCCACTAGAATCATCACAACATATCATAAAAAATCTTCATGGATCCAGGGTGCATCTCCCACCGAGAATTATGGAAATCCCCCTACAGAATTTCTTATAGGAAAAGAAACAAAAAATAAATTTCAAAAACATAGGATGTCATCAAAAGAGAATGACCACTCACTGATGGTCTCCCCACCATAAAGATAACTCCTTATGAAACAAAATTCATTGTCAAGATGATGCTTCTGAAGAATCATATCAAAATGAGAAGAGGCCATCTCTAAAATTTTCAAGAGAACCTTGACCTCTTCCTCTAAGACTTATAAATGTTACTGATAAGAAAGAGACATCAAGTCCGACTATTCTATTGATTATTTTGTATCCTTGGTTAGAAGTGTCTTCTTCAAATCATCTAATTTGAAATTTCACATTCCCATCATGTATTCAGTATCTAAATCAAATGTTTTAAGGTACTCTACCTAATTCCTATATTGAATATTTAAATCTTTTTTAGAAAATATATAACTCAATATTTGGTGGTTAGAACAGATGGTAAGCCATTATACTAAAAGGTATTTATCACAACTCTTAAGAGCATAAACCATTTAAGGGAGTTTTGGATCATGGGTCAAATAATTCTTCTCATGTGGCATAGGATATCTAGAGCCATAGTCTACCACGTGATGACCCTACAAAAGAAAAGATCCCAAAACCAAACTTGATGCATCAAAAAAGACCACATTGACTACCCAAACTCTAGAAGATTAAACACTGGAATGGATGTCAAAATATGATTTAGAACAACCAAATAACTCTAAAATTTATCATTCTAAATGAACGTCGCTCCCTTCTGGGTGACAGTTTCTATAAGAGAATCAAAATTTGACAACTCTTTAAGAAAACTATGGTAATACACTGCCAATACCAAGATGATGTATATCTCAAAAACATTATGTGGTAGATCTTATTTCATAAAAACGTTCACCTTCTCATGATCAACTCAGATACATGTTCTGACACCACGTGTCCCAATAATTTCACTTCGCATATCAAGAAATTTCATTTTGAAAGCTTCCCAAAATTTTTATGACTTATCAAGATTTGTAAACCAAAATATTATCCAAAAACACCACCATAAACAATTTTATGTACTTATGGGATATTATTTTCATCAAATACATAAATAATATAGGAGTATCAATCCATAAAAATGGAATAACAATATACTCAAAGTGACCATACCTTCTTCTGAATGTAATCCTTGGAATGTTGGATTTATTAATTCTTAACTGGTGATACCCATGACAAAGGTAAATCGTTGATAATCACTTAACACCATTAAAATGATCAAAAAAATCATCAATCCATGCCAATGGATGTGTTTTATTTTCTATAACATTTTTTTTCTTTTAGAAATCAACATTGAAGTGAAGTGTTCCATTAGTTTTATTTGGAATGAGAACATGTTTCCCTCAAGGTGAAATAGTTGGGCATCTAAATTCTTTCTCTAATTGACCATATAACTTAGTATTTTACTCTTTAAACTATGTTGGTTCCATATAGTAAGAACGAATATATGTTGGTTGACTTCAAGGCTCTAAATCAATAGAGAACTATACCCCTCTTACTAATGGAAAACCTGAGAAATAAGAAGGGAACTTGATTTGAAACTCGAAAATGACTAGAGAGAGAGCCTCACTCAATGATTATCACTCCAAGTCAAAAATAAAAATGAATATTACCTATTACAACTCTGGAAAGGACGTTCCAACACTAATCAACATTGGGTCCCATTATCCCTAAAAGACATGACACACCCCATTGGACTTAGTAGAGGAGATCCACTGAAGGTAATAGTCAATCTGATCCTTATGAGTGATCAACTGATCCATCCTAAAAATGATTTCAATTTGTTTAATGTCAAGAACTATAATATTACATGTAATATGAATATCTGAAAAATAGAAAGAAAATAAAGAAAACATAGAACATTATCTCTCTTCTTTTTGATAGGCATAATAATATCCGTCAAATAAGATAAAATCTTCATAGGATGATTTAGAATTGTCAAAACACGAGTCAATATATATGAGTGTGATGAACCCATATCAAATAAAGTAGTTAATAAAATTAAAATATAGTGACGGTACCTCTCACACTCACTTGGACTGTATCAGCTTCTTCCAGGGACTCTTACTCCGATTGAATATGCTTCATTCCAGATGCCAGTGGTTCGAACCCCTTTGTTCTTGAAGCATCTGATTGTACCTTGGTATTTTTTGTAATTGATGATCCTATTCGACTATGTGGAGTATAAAATAAGTGAATGAAAATATGTCAATTTCCTAAGTGACCACATGAATTTTAGGTCCTTTGAACCTCAACAAAAACACATTTCAAATGCCTAACCTTTATGCACTCAAGGTAGGTTAGTGGGACACTTCCGGGAAATACAAGAGGTATGAAAGACACATAATGTCCATAAACACTATAAGAATCATCAAACATTATCTTTCATTAAAAGGAACTAACAAAGCATCCACTAGGAGAAAAAAGAACTCTTTTCAACCCTAACTTACTAGCCAGGTCATGCTTAACCATCAATGTCCTATCTAACATATCAATATAAGAATAAATCTTCAGTAAAAAAACCTAAGATTAGATTTCATATTAAAGTCCCATCTAGAATATTCATGGATTTATCCTCAAATATATCACCACTATAGGGTAAATATGAACAATAACAGTAAAGAAATTTTTATATTGAGTCACAGTATTATCCATAAGAAAGAGTTCTAAAAACTCTATGGATATTAGAAATACCATAGATTCTAAATAGAACTGATTGGTTAAAAGAACTCAAAATTATTTCCATTAAAAACCCTCATGATTCTTATCAATCACCATTGAATACAACCATCTTCTACAAGGCCCTTATAGATTAATGTTAGCCCATTTCACCTTAATTTCTTTGGACGTCTCCAAGCACAAAAAAAGAAGCTCTATCTTTATCAACTAATTCGCATCCTATTTAGGATCATTAGAGACTTGGAAATAAAATTGATGATGGAGATGAAACAGTTGATCATGATCATGAGATTTATACCTTTGAGGTTCCAGTACCCGATCCTAAATGAGAATGAGTGCATATACATGTCCTAGAGCATGGAAACCCCACACCACTATCTCGACAAGATTTTGGTCCAATGGAGAATTTTCTCATTATGGTTTACTAGAAGCTCCATATTGGGGCCAATTAATATGTATTTTTGGAGGCATGATGCTAAAAAAATCAACCGAAAACACTAAAGACATAAAAAATGTCACACATATCAAATATAACAGAATATCAATTCCATTGAGAAGAAATTATATATATATATATATTTCACCCAATAAGATTAATGTTAGGGAAAATACTAGAACTAGATTAATTTTTTTCAAACAAAAAATTCCCAAAAAACTATGGTGACTGAAGGATTTCTAAGTTGACATCTGTCTAGAAACATGCTGAAAAATACCTCCTAAGTCCTATTAAGGCATCCCATACTACATACTAACATCAAGGAAATATTCTAAACATGTACCTTTGATACCATGTTTTCATGAACCATCCTGAATACCCAGGTACCCCAATATCTAACACATCTCTTACATGGCCATAATGGTGTTTCTGATTTCCAAATGTTGGTGAATAAAACATGGATAATACAAGATCAAAGAGTGAATTTTTTTTTACACAAAATAGAAGATGATAAAATATAAAAATTAGTATACTAAACACTATAAAGGTATAAATTAGAAAAATAAGTTAAAATATTATCCATATTAATAGATAAACATCTCATGTGAAAGTACTATATCAACAAGACAAAGATCTCAAAATAAAATTTGTTACATTTGGAAAATAGCTCCACGAGTCACTATCAACACTCCATGGTCTCAAGGATCAAGAACATCCACCACACCCAAGTGAATCTTTCCATTTTCTCGGACCTTAGATAATAAAATATATAAATTCTTGAATGTAAAGGTAGTTTGTGAGATATAAATCATAGTAGGATATAATGGAAAAGACCTATCTTGTCTATTACCTTCCCAAAATATGGTGTTTGAGGTGTTCTAGGAGGTCAGGTGACTCATCCCAAACACTTTTCCAAACTTTTAGTTTTGTGAAATATGTTTTTAGGATCGTTGAGTCAGAAACAGTGAGTCAAAAATGGTGGGTTAGAAATGGTGGGTTAGAAATGTTGAGTCAGAAATGGTGTGTCAGAAATGGTGTGTTATAAATGGTGAGTGAAAATCGGTGATAAATCTAACGGTTTCATGAATAGTGTTTCTTAAACGGTGAGTCATTTTCCTTCCCCAAATTTCCAATTTTTCTCAGATTCTTATAGGTTATTCTATTTGATGTTTCCTTTAACATAAAATGCATTAAAATCCTTTTAAGGGATTTAAGGCTGATTCAAATCCCATAAATCCTATATTACATTTCCCCTATGTCCAGGAAGCCATCACTCAGTCAAAACACGTGATCTTTGATAGATCCGAACTAAATGGAAAATCTAGTGAATCTTAAACCTCTTCTCTGTTAAATATTCTAAAAGGATGAAATATCTTTCTCCCTTGTTAATCCTTCTTTTTCCCGGGTGTGAGATTATCTAACATTTCCTTCCTTCCCATAGGAGTCATGAGTAGTGTTGTAGCCTTGAATCATGTCTTCCCTGGAGTTTCTTCCACCTTCATGTGCACCCCTTGTTTCGGTACAATTAGGAATTTACGATGTATCTTTAATATTAAGGTATGTTTTACCACTATTATTCTACGTTCCTAGATGGGTTTCTTCCCTTTTCTCATTTTCCTTATTATGGAATGTGTTCTCTATGTTCCTAATGGAGATTCCCAGGTTGTTGATTGATGTGGTGGTGTCTTTATTTCCTCGGGAGGATGCCATATTCAAGGAGAGGTGATCGTGATTCACAGTGTTGGTCTGTTCTCATGCAAAGAACGTTGGAAACCTTTTGAGATAAGGGATTCATGGATTATCTATTCTATTTACATGCAGTAGTAGAGTTAGCATGTTTTATCCCACTGGATCAAAATTTAATTGACATAATAAATATATATCACCGGATTAAATAATTGATATCGATTGTATGTTATTGACTCGTGCTTTTTTAGATATCATGTTATCTATTCCATACTGTTTAGCATGTCATTCTTAATGAAAATTAGTAAAGAATGTAAATTGGGATTTATTGTAAATTAATTCTATAAGGATGAAGAGACTTGTAAATGAATCTAGTTATTTTTGTAAATTTTATTTTAATCAAATTAATGCATATGTGCTTGTTTAATTGAATTGATTGATAAAAATAAAGCATGTTGATTCTTGTTGATTAAAAGAAGTTAAAACTAATTGCTTGATTAATTTATGCTAAAATTCTGTTCAGGTTTTCCATATCTGAGACCTAAAAGTAATAAATATGTTAATTCAAGATGGATTAAAGAACCGATTATGTGATAAAAGATAATACCTGGTAGGGTTTTGAGTTATCCATATTCATTTAAAGGCCATGTGCCGTATTCATTGGAGTAGTGAGTGCTCATTGTGTGTGAATGTTGAATGCCTTGTTTAGGGACAAGATCCCAATTGCTATTGTATGTTTCCTGATGTTTGTGTTGTGGTGTGATCTAGGGATTGTTGACCATGGAGGGCTATTGTGGTATGTGGGGTAAGGGAGGCCCAATGGTTGTGGTGGAAAAAGTTGACTCCTAGAGTGGTAAGATGCATTGATTTATACATGTGGGAGTAGGGGAGGATATCAGAGATGATGAAACGAGTTGGATATTAATGTTGGATTCTTGTTGAATCTTGTTATTTGTTTACCTTCTTTACCTTCCCTACTACTTGAGGCAGGAGTTCTTTCTTTCCTTTCTTCCAAAAGAGGCAAAGACGAGTAGGGTATGCCACATCATATCTGTGTTTAGATTCTCAAGGATGAATGGGTCTATGATCCAACTATAGGTGGAGAATACTCGATGAGTAGTTCATCTAATCACCGTGTTGAGACCCTCGTGTTTGGTAGCTTTTAATGCTTTCTTAAAATACCTAGAATTATGGAAAAGTGATAAGGCTATTAAATAAATGATTGAATTAATGATTTCAACCCATGGGGTTAGAGTTTGGTGGAATGCAATGATGACATTACAATTTAAAGGAACTTTGGATCTTTGTTGGAATGATAATAAAATGTAATGTGGAATGATAAAGGTTAATTAATGGTCAAATAATTAATTAACGTAATGTGAAACAAATAAAAATGGATAAAGTCATATAATGTGACTCTTTAAATGGTTGTGTGATTATAGGATACCTTGTATTAGCATTGACAACTGGGAGTCTGAGTGACGTTAGCTGCAGTTGAGTCTAAGACAAGGTTATTCCCATACAGTTGTGTGATAAAATATAATACCTGGTAGGTTTATAAGTTAACCTTATGATTTTAATGGACAAGTGTGTTATTATTTAGAGTTGTGAGTGATCATTGTGTGTTAAGGGTAAATTCCTTGTTTAGGGCCAATAGCCTAGTTGCTATTTTTTATTTCCTACTGCTAGTGTTGTGGTGTGAGCTAGGGATGGATAATCCTAGAGGGAAATTGTGGTATGGGGGTAGGGAGTCCTAGTGGCTATGGTGGAAGTAGTTGAAACCTAGAGCAGTGAGATGTATCGATTTATGCATGTGGGTGTCAGGGGGGGGGGGGTGGCATTAGAGATTATGAAACAGGTTGGATGTGAATGTCAGATGCTTATTGAATCTTGTTATTTGTTTATCTGCTTTACCTTCCCCACTACTTGAGAAATATTTTATTTTTTATCCTCCACTCAAAAGATTCTAATATGTACAGGGTATGCCACATGATTTTCATGTTTAGATTATCGAAGATGGATGGGTCTACGCTCCTACTATAGGTGGAAAAGACTCTACATGCAGATCATCTACTCACCATGTTGAGCTTCTCATGTTTGGTAGCTTAGAATGTTTTCTTAGAATACCTAGAATTATGGAAAAGTTATAATTCTGTTAAATAAATGATTGAAAAAATACTGTTAACCCATGAGATTGGAGTTTGGTGAAATGCAATGCTAAGGTTATAATTTAAAGGAAATGTGGATCTTGGATGGAATGATAATGAAATGTAATGTGGAATGATAATGGTTAATTATTGGTTAAATAATTAATTAACATAATGTGAAATTAATATAATGTAACTCTTTAAATGGTTTTGTGCTTATAGGATACCTAGTCTTAGTAGTGACAACCAGGAGTTCGAGAGATGTTAGCTGTAGTTGATTCTAAGAATAGGTTATTACCATAGTGTGGTTGTGAGCTATCTTATATTATTTACCTTTTGTATTTCTATACACTACTTCACCCTTTCTGTTAGGGAAATTGACACTCCATGTATTATGAGCACTTGGGGGGGGGGGGGTTGTTTTCCCTAACATTATGGTGGGAGGATGAGTGGATAACTACCCCATTTGGCCCCTCTATATTATCTTGGTATTTATTGTGTTGGTAGGAATGTCAATTAGTTACTCCATATATGTGTGTAGAGGTTTTTAATGGCTTGTGGTTATTCACAAACATATATTCTGGATATATATTCCTATGGACTACTATAGGTGTAACATATATAGGATGTGATGGTTTGAGGATCCATACTTGGCATACGAGCTATAACGGATTAAGGTATAATACCTAATGTATGATATACGTTATGAGAGATGTGGTGGATCCTGAAAACTATCTTGTTACTTTGATTACATGGGTGTTGTGGTTTTATTGCATGAGGTTCACGTTGTGGTGCTACACCTAGGTGTCTACGAACAAGCCTTTTGGAGAGAGATACTTAGGATGTACGACATTGGGGAAAAGTGGAAAACCAGTGGGGATGTGGTAGCTGAGTACCCTTGATATTCTTATTATATTATATACTCTTCTATGCGATCAGTGGTGAGAGTAACCATAGTGAGGCTCAGAACATAGTATACCCGTTTACGTGATGAGTTAGTTTAACTTGTTGTTCATTATGCTTTAGCATGATTTCATTACATTTTTATGAGAGGCTGTGGGGAGGATCCTAATGAGTATACTATTACACTCACCCTATGTATATATAAACTATTTTTAGGTCACATGAAGAAGGTTGGAGATTAGGTTGGTTACTACTATCTTGGAGTTAAAGGAGATGTTTGGGCTTCATGGTTGCTTCCATTTTACATTCTTTTGTTACATACAGTATTCCCTTTCAGTTGTAGTAGTTCTTATGACAAATTACATATGTGTACATGAGTTTTCTTTTATATTTAAGTCTGAGTCGGATTTGGTTGGTATCTATCTTATCTCTCTCATTCGCAAGTATTCTCATAGAGATCAATGCCTTATATTTGTGTGTTTAATATACCCTCAGTGCTAGTCTCCAACCCGAGGCCTACTGGAGGTGGGACATGGGTGTCACTGTCTCCCTTCTCACATTGCCGGCCCAGAAGGGGAACATTTTGCGGAGAGGGGGTCATGATAGAGTTACTTGTGTATTATTTTATATTGGAGTCTGAGTTGGATTTGGTTGGTGTTTGTCTTATCTTTCTCTTTTTCTTGTGTTCTCTTAGAGGGTAATGCCTCCCATTTGTGTGTTTATAATTCCCTCGGTGCTAGTTTCCAAACCATGGCAAACTGGAGTTGGGACTTGGGGGGTCACTATCTCCCTTCTTACATTTCCATCCTAGTTGGGGTACACTTTTTGGGGAGGGGGTCATGATAGAGTGGTATAAGAGCTCTGGTTGAGGGACAGGATGGAGTTTGGAGTTATGCATAGGTTAGATTGCATGGGATGGTAGGGAAACCATGTCAGCCAAGTTTATAAAGTTTTGTAACCACTAGAGACCAGATGAGACACAATTATATAGGCCCCTAGTGATCGAATTAACATACCTTTAAGTTAACAGTGGATACTAAACGAGGTGATACTTGTTTAAGTGTAGAGACCTAGGAAAGGATCATGCATCATCTTCATTTTTCCTATATTTGAATGGGTATACCTTGGAATAGGTTAACATAAAATGAATAAAAGAAAAAAATTAATTAATTATTGTTGAGTATTCCATATTCCTAGTTTAGAATCTCTAACTATTTTTTATTTTACAGGTATGGCTCTAGGTTGACATCCTCGTCAGGGTTGTGCAAAAGATGTCCAACAGGATATGCAAGAAGATCACCACATGGTAGAGATTGACGATAACAACACATGGAGTTGGAAACTCTTAGAGTTTTAGTGCCAGAGTCTGTAGAAGTAAAAGGGATCCAGTTTATATGCATTCAAAAAAGACTTGTTTGATGAGGTTGAGATAGACTTCTATTAGATCCATGCTTGGAAGGAGAACTAGGTGCCATTGGTTATGATTATGCTACATGGAGTTGCGAGGTAGTGGTGGTTCTTGTTCCTTGTGGATCATGAGAAGTTAGTGATCTTGTTGGAGATGGTCTGAAAGTAGTTAAAAGTTGAGTTTGTTTCTTTGACAGTGAAGGTGTCCAGTCGCCAGGAGATGCTGACCCTTCGATAGGGGAGCTCTAGTGTGCGAGAGTTTGGAATCTATTTTGAGAAACATTTACGATATGATTTGGACTTGTTGCTAGATGAGGAAGCCATGGGGATACATTTTTTGGAGGCTTTTCATCTAGATATCCAACACCAGGTCACCTCATTTATGTTGAAGACATATCTTTATGCGCTAGTGAGGTTAGAGGTCATCTAGAGGATGTTAGAAAGAAAAGAATTGTCATGAGATGAAGTTGTCATGATTCCTCATGAATTAAAGCTGTGGTTGAGGGATCTCAGTTTTTAGGGCATAAGAGTTTCCATTTGGCTGGGGGTAGCTCCCAACCCTTAGCATCTCATTTCTCTGTGGGTGGAAGCTCTAAAGCCTATATCAAGGGATCATGTGATTTTTTTTCTTATGGAGGCCATGGTCATATGTAGTGAGGGTACCCAAACTTTCAGAGTGGTCAGTGTGCACCAGGTGTGCCGCTCTAGGTTCCTCCCTTGAGGCAGTTACAGCCAAGGAAAAAACAACTGGTTATACCATATTTGGATTAATAGAGAGAGCATATGGGGCATACAGAGGATAGCCCCGGGATTCTCCCCATCCTTAGAGAGTAGATCGTAGCCATGTCAGTGGTCATAATCAGGGTAATAGAGGCTTTGGAGCAGGTCGTGGTCAGCTTCATACTTTATCGTTGCCAACACCAGGCGAGTCAGATATCGTTCAAGGTAACCTTTGCTTGTTGTATACATGGGAGTATGCCTTGTTCGACTAAGGAGTGACACACTCCTTCATATCACCTACCATTGTCCATGCCTTGGGACTTGAGGTATAGAGGCTTCTAGTTCCCTTAGCATTGATTTTTCTTATTAAAGGTTGAGATGACTTGTTTTAAGTATGTAGATACTTTGAGATAGTGCTAGGGAAACACCGTTCTTTAGGAGATTTCCAATTCTTTTAGATACAACCATATGTTTTCATCCTCAGTATGGATTGGTTGTATTCGGTGCAGGATATCATGGATTACATCTGAAACCAGGTGGTGTACTTCAATGTTGATGGGGAGACCATAATGTTTGTTGGCGAGCGAGGCCCTCAGATGGGTTAGAGGTGTGTTCCTTATTTGACATCCTTGATGGATGAGCTAATTTTGAGTTTGTCGGAGGTCCAGCAGTCGGTATTTCCTAGGGTCTTGGAATAATACTTTGATGTCTTCCGAAAAGAGGTTTTATCCTTACCTCCTTGATGAGAGATTGAGTTTGGGATCAAGATACAGCCAGACGTGTCTCTTATCTCATGTATCTATATAGGATGACACCTTCTGAGTTTTGGGAGTGCATATATAGCTTGATGGTCTATTGCAGTTTAGGTTTTCTTGTCTGAGTGTTTCTCCATGGGGTGCACCCATTTTTTCCTGAAGAAGGCTGATGACAGTTTATAGTTGTGTGTTGATTGTCGTCACTTGAAAAAATTGGTAGTGAAGAACCTCTATCCCCTTCTATTGATAGATGATTTTTTTGATCAACTAAGGGGTCAAATTTGGTTCCTAAAGACTGATTTATGGTCCTAGTATCATTAAATGCGAGTGAAGGATGATTATATTCTAAAGACAACTTTCTATTGTTGTCATGGGAATTAGGTGTTCTTGGTGATGTCATTTGGTGTTACAAATTCCCTAGTTGTGTTCACGGGGTCAATGAATATTGTGTTATATGAGTTCCTAGAAAAGTTTGTGGTGGTTTTCATTGATGAAATCCTTGTGTACTCCATGTCTGAGGAGGAGAATACAAAGCATCTGCATGTAGTTTTAGATGTCCTTCATCGACAATAGCTATTTGAGAAGTTGTCAATATGTGAGTTCTGGGATCGAGATGTACGTTTCTTGGGGCATTTTGTATCCCAGTAGGGAGTAGCTATGAATCCATTGAAGATAGAATTAGTTGTGTCTTGGGAAGCCCCCAAGATAGTAGGAAAGGTGTGATATTTCCTTGGTCTCACAGGCTATTACTGGAGGTTCTTAGCTGATTTCTCTTGGGTTGTGACTCCTTTGATAGTGTTGAACAAGAAGGACCATGAATTCTTGTGGAATAATAAGTTTTAGGAAGATTTCAGTAATCTAAAAAAGAAGTTGGTCAGTGATTTGGTTCTTTGTCTTCTAGAATAAGGTGTTTAATTTGATGTTTTCTATGATGCTTCACGTCTGGGGTTTGGATGTATTCTGATTTAGTAGAGATGAATCGTTTATTTTGGGTCTCGGCAGTTGATCCCCCATGAACATAACTATGCCACATACAATCTCGGGTTGGTTGAAGCAGTGTTTGCTCTGAAGTTGTGGAGAAATTATCTCATCAGCAAGCACTTTGTGGTTTTCACTGATCATAACAGCCCGAGGTATGTTTTCTCCCAACGTGACTTAAACTTGAAGAAAGTTTTGTGGATGGGGTTGTTATAGGATCACGACTTTAAAATGTCATATACCCTTGAAAAGGGTAAAGTTTTAGCCGATGCACTGTGAAGGAAGTTGTGTAGTGATGCAGTGCATGAATTAGGTGATTCCTAGAGGGTGATGGAAGAACTTTCAACATTACATATGGATATGGGAGAAGTTGGGGGAAGAGGTTTTCTTTTCTAGATGATGGTGAATTCATCTCTGGTTCTTCTAGTAGAAGAGTTTAAGTTCAGGGATCTTGATGTGGAGGTATGGAGAGACCGAGTTATTTGTGGAAAGACCCCTGATGGTTGGACGAACGATGTACAACACTGAGTGTTATATCAGGGTAGGATTTTTGTTCCTTTGGTTATGAGAGAGTCAATTATTAGGGAGTTACATAGTTCACCTTTAGAGGTATATTCTGGTGTGATGAAGATGTACTGAGCATTGAGGATTCCGTTTTGGTGGCCTAGGTTGATGTGTGTAGTTGCAAAGTTTGTGTCTCGATGTTTGATCTTCCAGAAGGTGAAAGATGAGCACTATGTTCCCTGTGGTTTTCTCCAGCCATTAGATGTTCTTCTGTGCAAGTGGGAGGAAATTTTGATAGACTTTTTTACTAGTTTACCTCATTCTTAGGGAGGCTAAGATGCTATATGGGTGGTAGTGGATCAAATGATGAAGTATTCCCACTTTATAGCGATCATGGAGTTAATCTCAATGGAGATTTTTTCAAGATAGTGTCTACATGAGGTGTTGAGACTCAAGAGAGTGTCGATGATGATCCTTTTTGATCGAGATACTCATCTTACCTCTAGGGTGTGGAGAGGTTTCCATCATGATTTTGGTTCTCAGTTATGACTTAGCACTACTTTGCATCTGCATTTGGACAGTCAGATAGAGCGAACCATCTAGACTCTTGAAGAAATTCTGTGTTCTTGTGTCTTGGATTTTGGAGGTTCATGGATGAGGCACCTTACCTTGGTAGAGTTATCTTACAACAATAGTTTTCACTCCACCATTGGTATGGAACCATTTGACTCTTTGGAGGTACGACCTTTCCCTTCTCCTTTGTGCTTGACTAGGGTTGGAGGGTCATCAATTCTCAGGATGGAAGTGGTATGGAATATGACAGAGATAGTTTAGGTGATTCATGAGATGATGAGGGAAATGTAGGATCATCATACGTCCAATGATGGCCATTATAGGATACATCTAGTGTCTAATTTTGGGGATCATGTGTTTCTATAGGTGACTCCTCATTATGTTCAATTAAGGTTTGGTCATGGGAATAAGCTTTATCCCCAGTTTGTTGGGGCTTTTGATGTGTTTAATCTTGTTGGAGCTGTGGCATATTAGGTAGGCGTAGTAGCATCATAATTCCTATGATCATCGCAGGTGGAGGACCCTATAATTTCAGTTTGAGACTAAATATTTCATAAGGGTTTTACATGATTGGAGGAAGTAGAGTTTTGGTAGTTGGTGTAATATGCCTCCCCGATTTATTAGGCCTTTTAAGGTGTTGGGGTGAGTTGTTGAGATGGAATAACTGTTGAAATTCCCACTATTCCTGGATAGGATCCATGATGTCTTCTATGTGTCTAGATGTTTTCATTATCTTTATTGTGGATCCCATATTATTGATTGGGGAAAGTTGGATATTGCGGATGATTTGAAAATCTGGAAGTAGCTAGTAGAGATCTTGGATTATTAAGAGAAGGTTATGTGTAGATAAACCATCCCCTTTATTAATGTTATGTGGAGGCATTGGATCCTATATAAGAGAACTTCAGAGTTTGAGACGCCGATGCACACCCAATACCTGGAGTTGTTTTAAGTTTTTCCTTGTCCATTTTTTATTTCATGATGCGATGTTTAAACCATGTGGATTTTATGAGAGATTCTATCTTCACTTTTTTATGATGTGTGTCATGGATTCTAGTATGTTAATAGGGGATACCCCTTATTAATAATGATGCATTATATTTTTTTAAAATTTTTGCATGTGAGTCAGTGACTCACAAATTGGAAAATAACTTGACATGGAGGGAAAGTTTCCCTATTTTTTATGCTTAGGGTAGTATCTAAATATGGTTGAGGTGGTTATTAACATGGGGTTTAATGAGGTTTTAATGGTTGTGCAAATGGTTATGGGGAAAAGAGTCTTCTTGTGATTGGTGTGATATGGTAAGATGTTTTCCTTATTTATTTATTTATATGGTTGTGTTGAGAGTTTTGTAGATGTTTTGGATTGCAGTGTTTTATTGGTGGTATTATTTGGGGTGTAATGAGATCCTTGAGAGGCATATCATGGGTTTAGTTTTTAGACCAACACCTATATTTGTTGTGTTTTCATTTGATTCTCCATGATCAGCATCATTTGAGAGATATCATATACAATGATACATGAATTCTTAACCCATTACTTTTCTAATCTGGGAGTTGGAGGAATTTCGTGGAGGATTGATGAGGGTTTGCGAAGTTGGGGATGGAAATTTTCTACAATAATAAATTCAGGATATGAATATATATTCATTTCATGATATGTTGATTCACGTCTCGGAGGATGGAGATTCAAGTCTTGAGTTTTAAATAGGGGTTCTGTGCATAATTAACTCATTTCATGAAATTGAAATTCAGCATAATAATTAAATTGAGGATGAGGAACTTTGAAAATTAGTGGAAGTTAACCATGTTCAGAATTTTTATTATTCATGGGATAAATCTATTTCACTACATGAAATAGAGGACCTCACAAAAACTCATAATTGGAATATGTAATTCATGATGTGAATGTGGTGTTTTTGAATTGGTTTATAAAAATCAGGGTTCACCAAAATTGTTTCTCTACTATTTCATTTTCATCAAACATTGGGTAAAATCTAGGAAATTTAGAGAGATCTACTAGAACCTTTTCTCCATTGATCCTTGGATTTCAGAGGTTTATTTTTAGAAATCCAAGATGAGTTATCCTCCAATTTACTTTATTTCCATTCATTATTTTTTTCATGGATTCATAGTGGTGATGTTTTTTTAGTTTGGGAAAAATTTGGGATATATTTCTAATGATCAATTAATGTTATCGAGGTTTTTCCATGTTTTCCTAGCATGGTTGTGGTTTCGAGGATATTCCTCCACCATTTTTCATGCGGTGAATTAGAAATATTCTTAGAGGTTGGAGGTCTTCATTCTCTTCCTATTTATGTTAATGTATTGGGATTTCATTTCATCTATCCATTTGGAGGATAGTAATTGTTATATTGATATATATAACTAATTATCTAAATATGAAATTGATCATAATGGGTTGAAATAACATGTTTTACTTCTTGATGTTATTGCTGCTAAAATTGTACATGTTTGTTTCCATTTTCATAAATCACAACTGTTGAGAGCCTTTATTATGATATAATTGATTTATATGTGATATTTTTACTATGATGATTGTTATATTGAACCCTAAGTAAAAGGATACGAGCACATATATTGATAATTAATTGTTTACCCTAGGAAATATGTAATTTTATGAGAATTACAGTGATAAATAATGAAGTAAAGTAATGTAAGCCTCTGAACCAAAATTGTGGAAGTTGGGTTGTAATTTATGTGCGATTTTTTTATTGTGTTTCCTTTTTCTGATGTTGGTTATTGTGGGGTGGTGATGGTGACCATCTAGGTTTTGGAATATGTACATGATGTGATGTGGTAGTTGGTTGACATGTGGTTCGATGTGGGATGTTTTTGTCGTGGTTATGTTGTGTTATGAGGTGCTTGAGATGGGTGGTTACAATAATGATATGGCTTGGATAGTATGGTTTTTTGGAGAAGGATGATGTGATATAGGCAATATGTTACGTGGTTTGGTTATTATAGATTCCATGTTAGCCATTTAATAAATTGTAAAATTGAAATTAATTGATATGGGTTGGTGAATTAAAAAGAAAGTGACAAAATTTATGTGTGGTAATTAGATTAAATTAATTAAAAAATATGTGAATGTGATGTTTAAATATGAATGCAATATAACAGTAAATGGGTGTTAGTGAAAACATGTTAAATCTAGAAAATGGTTGAAACTGTAATTGAAAGTGAAATTGTGTGGCTCTATGTCATGCTTGTGTAGTGTGATGCATTTTTTTGTAGTGGTAGTTGTGTCAGACATCAAATGGTGAAATAGTAGTGTAGTGACGTACACTAGTTAAATTTATGAGAACTTAGTGGTTGGATATTATGTTATATAAGTTTGTTATGAATTTTATGTTATATATTTACATGAATCACCCATGTAAGAAAACCTTACTAATTCCCAATGGTTTTGGGTTCTAGGTGTTTCCTAAATATCTAGCACAGTGGTGATACAGATGGATGGCTACCCCCTCTTCCCCTATTTCCATTACCATTGACGATACATGTTGGTGTTAGAGTTTTTCTAGTGGAAATGAGGATGTGATATATGGTGGGGTCATGAGTGGGGGAATAGTGTATAAGTTTGATGTCCTTTTTGTTCATGATACGATACTATCCTAGTTAAAAGATGAGGATATGATGTGATGTGGCCATGATCTGATTGAGATGGGATGTGATAATGAATGATGCTAGCACTAGATTCCAGAACTTGTGATGGTGAGGTATGAAAGGATGTATCCCAACCCACATAAAAGATTAATGTATATGTTATGTTATATTTAAGGAAGGGATGAGTGAACATATTATTTGATGTTGGGGCATGAGAGTGGAAAATAAACGGGGAAGTATCTGTATGGTGACATAATTTATGTTCTTGATATTGTGTTAATATATTATAGGTGTTATTTAGTAAGTGATACATGGTGATTTGGGGTTAGGTTACTAGACCTATTTAGGTTCATATTGGTTTTTCTATTTATTCAATGGAACATTGGTATACTCTTTTCATATATACACTAGAGAAATTTGGTATGATCATATCGAGTATACATACTATTATCACCCGATTTTTATATAATATTTTTCTAGGTTTCTTGGAGACTATTGGGGAACAATCTGTACATTACTTTCTTGGGTTTTAAAGATAATATTGAACCACTAATATAGGAATTTTCATATGGTATTTAATTTTTTACTTTTAATCATATTTTTTGACACTCTACATCCATTGTAGGATGGATTTGGGATTAATTTTATATTATGTTCTAGAGGTTTTGGTGATTTTTTTATCCTATTTCACTATTCTATATTATAATAGAGAGTAATGACTTATATATTTGATATTTTTTTACACTCACTGCTTTTCACCAAACTGTGGTCTGTTGAAGGAGGGGATTGGATGCCATTATATATATACCTTCAGTTATTACTCAGGAGGGGTACCTCTAGAGGGATAGAGTGATAATGCTCTAGTTTAGTATCAGTTAGAAATTTAATAAGCTTAATATATATATATATATATATATATATATATTTGAGAACTTATAGTTGGCGATAGTTAAAATTACCTACAAATGTGTGTAAAAATTTAAGAATCATTTCTAGGAAGTAAAATCATTAAAAATTAAATGTCCTATACTCTAAAAAAATTTATTATAAATTAAATTTATTTTATATGTCGTCATTTCATTCATTTTATTTATGTGGTGGGTAAATTTAGTGAGTTTACAACTTTCAAACGTAGATTTTCACTTCACTAACTAAATCAAAAAATATTGAATCTAGATATCCTGAAGTATTTAAAATATAAAATTATTGGTCCCCTTAGAGGAGGAAGAATGTATTCTTGAGAGAACAAATTAGTTATCTTGAGAAAAAAATCAATGATAGATTCACCTCAAAAAGATAATCAAGTGATTTAATAACTCATTGATTAAATTTATCATTTAATAATGGCTATTTTATGAGTTATATTTAACCACCAATATAAAAAATAAATTAGATTTCAATACTGGATTGTCATAGATAATGTAAAAAAAATTAAATTCACTAACATAGACTTTTAATATCTAGTTGAAACTTCTAAAACATTATAGATATATTTGATACCTACCACATAAATGGTGTATCAGATGTCATGATCTAGTTGTTGATTCTTCCTTTATTTATTTTGATAAAGTGTGGGACTAAATTAAATGACTTCCACCTTTCTTTATTGAATGTTATGGAACATTCTCCAGTAATATATTAATTCAAAAATTATATGAAATACAATTGACCGTTAAACATATCCCCCTAAGAATTTATTAAGATGTATTTAAATAATCAACCATTTTAAAAAATAAAATTTAAATGATAAATTTATAGTAAAGACCATGATGTTCCTTTTATATGAAAATTTAGGCAATGAATTAAAAAACCTTTAATGGAGTGTATAGTTTACTTTGATAATTGAGAAAAATATAAGAAATTTATTATCCTTATCCATTCATGTCTCATACATATCTCATCCCACATCATGTATTTAATTGATTACTAATGATTCAAAGATATCATAAACTCCCTCCACCAAGCCCTATATCATATATGATAATTTATTTGGTGATAAAACCCTACCCATATGGGTGGGAATTAAGTTTTTGGTGGAGATGATTTGTTTTGTGTATAATGTGATACATAATAATATAACATGATTATATTCCAATGATTAAATTAATTACATACTAAAATTTAACATAAATTTATTATCCCGTATTAAATATTGAAAGAAAAAAATGGATTAACCATTATTTTTTTAAATAATTAAACATTGAATATTTAATTAATTATTACAATCCAAATCATATAAAATACCATCAAACAAAAATATGAATCTTGTGAAACTATTTGAATAAAACTTTTATTCTATTATTATTTTTCATTAATTATAATTTTAAATAAGAAATAGAAATATAATATTGATGGGATAGTGTGATCCAACCATGAAATTGTATTCACAATAATGTTACTTTTGTCTGAAAAATAAGTATGATCTTATAAAATGAGTCTTTTGAATTTTACATCACTAATGTTACAAGTATATATTGAATAATTTAGTAAAATAGAAATATAAACACATATAATATATAAGTAATGATCATAATATATATTATTAGAACCTAATTCATGATAATCTTGTCTAACTAATACCATGGGATGAAATATACTTATATTTGTTTCAATAATATTAAAAAAATTATTGTTTATATATGTATTGATTAATTTTTTATCAAATTATCCAATGAAATAAGATGAAATTATAATAACTCTGAAATTTATCATGGTATATATTTAATTCACTATAAAATTTGAGGTATTTTAAGATTAAATTCAATCAATTATTGTATAATATGATGTATTTTTAATGAATATGATGTTTGGTGCGCCTCAAAAATTTAAATTATAATAGAAAGTGAACCATTGGAAACTAATATGTCGTAAAAGACTCCTACCATCTATCTAGTGGAATCACATATAAATCTAAATGGGAGAGGATGGGGTCTCATGCCTATAAACCCATATTACTCAGTGAAAGGGGCTATCAGTATCCTTGTGGCCTACCAAAACCATGGTGGTAACCAGACACCACACTTAGGTGATGTTCTTTCTATAATTTTAGTTCTATCACAAAATTTTTAATCAACCTGTTTATCCTACTTAGGAAATTATTATGTTTTTCTCTTCCCCAGGATTCTTTCCCACTCCCTTGGTACTCCCCCATTTTTTATTGAATCAAGTTAATCAATATCATTATTAATATCTAAAAAAATGGATAACATCATGATATATCCAATACCTATTCTTCTACTTATGTTAATTATTTCTCCATATCAAATCCCTAAAGATGATAGTTTTTGTTAAGATTTTTGGAGTCATATGGATTGAACTCATATTGAGTGGTTTACTTTAACATACATTCTCTTAGGGGTAAATTTAGATGATCATTATCATTATCTATATTTTTTGTGTTTTTTATGTTAATTTATATACATATGGGTTGTATAGAAGTGTGTTTTTTATTGGCAAGGTGGTCATAACCCCTTTTAATTATCATTATTGTGTTCCTTTTGGTTTTAACCTACTTATAGGGGTCTTGTGGGTTACGTAGGATGGTCCATATAAAATTTTTATTCTATGTAAATATTATTTTTACATTTAATTGGTTCTTATATTCATTTATAATTATTTTTTAACTAATGAATTCATCTAATAATTGGGAAAGATGTATATTTTAATAATTAGTTTATACTATTCATAAATTCTAGTTTATATCTTATTATGAAAAATAATAACAATATAATAATATATTATTATTCTGTAAAACTTTGTCTTGTGTGTAGTAAAAGCTATTGAAGAAACTCATTATTGAGTATGTTGTACAAAAACTCAATATCACCTAAATTTTAATCTATAAATTATGTTTTATTTATTCAAAATAGTAAACATATTATAAATTCTTCAGATATTATATTCTCTTACACTGTTCGGGTTGCGTGTCATACACACTATCAAATACAATGACCCTACTTTATATTTTTAGGGAGTCACAATATCCCCACATTAATTAAATTGCATCCTCACAATTAAAACTCAATCTTGGTAATATATTGTTTGGTATTTCCTATGTTTGAAATCCCTAATCGTGAGAATGGTTTGTAAAACATCCTTTCAAAAATAGATAATGGATAATAAAAAGGTCACGTGGAATAACATAGGAACATGTATCTAAATATGAGAACATCGATTGAAATAAGAGTTACATACTTTGAGGAAATGTGTAAATATTTTTAGGTAGTGATTGAGGTCATAAATCACAATCAAGTGAATGATCAGTAGAAAGTTTAGGGCCTCAAATCCATAAATATGTAATGATTTATAAGGCCATCAGTTCAACAAAATTGTGGTACAAGGAATTATTTTCATAGTCATTTTCTTAATGTTGGGTAATTCTTTTACTACCTAAGAATATAAAGAAATTTACTAACATGATATGTTTTGATTTCATATAAACAACTCGTTGTTTTTGTTGTGCTTTGATAAAATTATAATTCATCCCTTACTTCAAGAAATGGATATAAAAAATTAACATTGATTCTTGAAGCACTAAAATAAACATTTAGTAGATCATAAAGCCCATAAAAGAGTGAAAATTCCAACAATTTTTCTATAGTTGTTCTCCAAAACTAATATGGCAATGAAATTAATCTATAAAACAAGAAATAAACGCTATTGGTTTATCATTAATACCTTTTCATCAAATTGTTTAACTAAAAATAGTGACATATTAACCAGGACATTGAGTAGGTTAGTAGCTCTCATCAAACCATTATCATCCTTCAACCATGGGTTCAAGTCCTCCGGCCTTTCCAAATTCGATGTTTTGTCCCCCAACATAAAGGTTTTATTTCTCTAGAACCATGTTAATATAATTTATAAAAAAATATGATGGACATCCTTGAAATTAGGTTAATCATTAAATATCCTTTTATCAAATTTTTTCAATACATCGCTAATACATAAATACTCCATCCACTTATTTTCACATATATCCTTCCACGCTCTAGATTTTATCAATAATATCATTTATAGGATTTATAAATCATGAATCCTTATATTCAATATAAAACACCTTAGGCTTGTCCTAGGATATTCATTTTAAAAAATATTTCCTAATGGTTTGTGAAGAAATTGTGGATTATCTTAATCATATCACCTAGGAGTGTCAAGCTAGGTGTTAAGTAAGGCTCATTGTTGTGTTTCAGGTTACTCCAAGTTAGGTATGACACAACGTTTCAGATTTGTTACTCCTATGTACAACTGTTCTAGAACCATACCCAATTATATTATGTTGATATGGATGTATTTATATGAATACCCACATTATCTCTACCGTACAAAACTTCTAGGGTTTTATTCTATATATATCCTCAAATTATACCTTAAAGTTACATTCCCTAATCTGTTTTATCATAAATATAGTTTCCATGCTTTCTACTAAATTTCCTTTGATACCAACTATAGAAACCCGACCAAAGAAGGCATAAACTTTGTGACTAATATCAATTACATTGGAATGATTACAAGGAATCAATTCTTGAAAGACTGAGAGTTTAGTAGTCTTTGTATACCAGATATATACATGTGACTTGTATTACAAATTAATACACTAATTAGAAAATAATGTTTTTTAAATAACTTCTATTATAACTTTATTCCATCTGTTATATCCCCACATATCTTTCATAGTATAGTTCTTGAAATCCAAGGGAAAGAAAACATAATAAGGGTGAGCTGAAATTTATAGAAAGGGTAAAGTAAAGCAGAACCAATAATGAATTAATAAGAATAAATATATATATGGAAAGGTAAATGAAAAAACATTCTATCCTAATAACTAGATAAGGAAAAATAAATATGGAAAGGATAGAAACTAAGGCACATAACATGAAATCAATGAACTAAAAATGAAATGTATCCATAGATATGTCGATGAAAAATATCATGGATGAATAATAACACAATATAAATAAAAAAATTATTAATTATTGGATATAATGTCCAAGGTACACGAAATCCTATACCGTCAAGACCTTTCATAAGACGTTTTAAAACTACGGATAGATACCCATTTAATTTTTATAACATATTTTTCTCATGAGAACCTGTCGATGCATCTGAGATCTATATAAATTCTGGGATCGATTTTTCTTTTCCAATCCAAAGGATTCCCCATATCCAATAATCAAAATAAATTATATGGCTTATCAAATATCAGTATTGAATAAAGAATACGAGATCATCAATATTTATCCATATAATCAAATAACTTTCAAAGTAGACACCATATATAAAATGGTATGTGTTTTGGATAATTTTGGGTAAATTCAATGTTTAATGATCATATGATATTGAATATTTAAAGGGGAGTAACAAATAAATCCAAAAAGTCAATGGGTATACTATTCTAGGATAAATAAATCAAAATACATTCAGAGGGATAGTAAGGATGGTACTGATAAAAATATATACCTTGTGGAGTAAAATGAAGGTTTTTTGATGAATAGAAATAAAAATACTTTTTAAAAACTTTAATGAGGAAAATATATTTTATTTTGATTTTTTTTAGAAAAAATATCTATGAAATTCATTTTTTTAATTTTTTTTAAAAAATTACCCCTCTGAACATGAAAGTAATCCTCAAAGAAATAATGGAGAGTAAATCTATACTTACCATATGAAGTAAAAAGAAAATTCCTTTTGTATGGTAAAAATGTTATAAAAATTCCTTCATCAGAAAGTGATAAGAATATTTCGTAGAAAAAATATAACATATAAAATTGTAAAAATGCCTTTCCAAAATCATCTTAATTTTTTTGAAATCATTTTTATAAAATGAGGGTTTTAGTAGAAAATAGGTTCTTTGACTAAAGAGAGAAATAAAGTTGGGTTTTCTTAAAAACATATTCTAAAACATTTTGAGTACCAAGGAGTAGAAAAATTGTACCATAACCGGTTGGTCACATGGCCTCAAGCGCATCTCCCCAAAGGACACTGGTTTCTGACTAGTAGTGAGGGACTTAGGTGTGTTAGTGGGGAAACTATTCCCCCTTGGAAGAGTAACTCAGCAGAAATAACAGATTACAATAGCTGAAGAAGAAACAACATGAAATATGTAAACAATTTTAGACTGATGAAATAACAACTGGAGCACATATATTAATGATGCTTGATATGTATGTATAGGAAAGAATCCAAACAAGTCACAATGCTGGAATACAGTACTAAACCAAATTAAAAAGAAAATAAAGTAAACAGCTCCACAACATCGCAAGCCTCAGCTTGGTCTCATGCTCCCTAGCTCCCCAAAAATCATGTACATGAAGGAGAAGGGCGCTTTCCCTTATCTATACCTACCACAATATAATCTGTTTGGGCCTGAAAGCATGACCCAAAAAGGGTGTGTGACGAATCCCATTAGGCAACCACCCAAAGATCCGTGTCTAACAGTCAGTGAATATATTTGGCATGCATTAAGCAAAATGAAGCAGTAAACAAGGAAGTACTTAAAAGTAAACAATCCTATAGTTTCAATTAAATCCATTTTCATTTACTATTTAAGAAACCAACATCCATAAGTAACCCTTTGGGAAGTACTCATAGCCTAACCCCTATGGTTCAACAAATAAAACACAAGAAACCCTCTGGTAATTACTCACAGTCTAACCCCTATGGTTCAACAAATCAAACAGAAGAGACCCTCTGATAATTACTCATAGTCCAAACCTATGGGAATTACTCACAATGATGGAATACATTACTGAACCAAAGTACAAAGAAAAGCAATTAAACATCTCCATAGCATCAAAATCCTCAGCATATTGCCTTTCTCCTTATCTCCACGACAATCAAGTACCTGAATTAGAAGGACTCTTGAACTTATCTATAGTTGTTGTAATATAATATTTTTGGGCCCAAAATCATAACCCAAATAGGGTGTGAGAAAAATCCTAGTATAAAACCACCAAAATATCTGTGCCAAATAGTTAGTGAAAATATATGGATTTCATTAAGCAAAATGAAGCAATAAACAGGGAAGTACTTAAAAGTAAACAGTCCTACAGTTTCAATTACATACATTTTCATTTATTATATAAGCAACCAACAATCATAAGTAATCCTATAGAAAGTAATCATAGCCTAAACCCTCTGGTTTAACCAATCTAACACACGAAACCCTCTGAGAATTACTCACAGTTTAACCTCTAGGGTTCAACAAATCAAACACAAGAAACCCTCTTGGAATTACTCATAGTCTACCCCTATGGGAATTACTCACAATGCTGTAATACATTTCTAAACCAAATTACAAAGAAAACAAAGTAAACAACTCCATAGAATTTCAAGCCTCAGCTTGGTCCCTTGCTTCATAACTCCACAACAATCAAGTACCTGAAGTAGAAGGGATCTTTCCCTTATCTATAGCTACAGTAATATAATCTGTTTGGACCCCATAGCATAACCCAAATAGGATGTGAGAAAAATCCTAGTTGGAAACCACCAAAAGATCCGTGTCTATCAATCAGTGAATATATATAGCAGGCATTAAACCAAATGAAGCAGTAAACAAGGAAGTACTTAAAAGTAAACAATCCTACTATTTCAATTACTTCCATTTTCATTTATTGTTTACGAAACAAAAAATCATAAGCAACCCTATGGGAGGTTCTCACAGCCTAACCCCTTTGGTCCAACTAATGAAACACAAGAAACCCTATGGTAATTACTCACAGTCTAACCCCTCTGGTCCATCTTTAGCAAATACACTCTGAGGAAGCAATCACCATCAATTACCCCTGTGGTCTCGCATCGGTAACTGTAGACACTCTGGGGAATCACTCAACATCGAATTCCCCCTGTGGTCTCATAATGAGGAACTAAAGACACTCTGAGGGAGAAAAAATTCTACCCCCCTATGGTTTCATAATGTAAAAGTAAACATAAACTCTGGAGTAGCCCCCGATGTCCATTCTCCTTATGGTCTACCACACTAGGTTCCCACAACCCCCTATAAGTTAATCGTGCACAAACGATATGCAGAAGCCATAGTAAACCTCAATAACTAGTTGGCTAGATAGTCTGAAGTAACTCACATAATTTTAGATAAAATCACTCCATCCTAATAATACTAGGCATGGAAAACAAAGCATCCTAATAGGCAAGACTGAACCAAACAGTCAATATCAAACAAACTTGAAAAAAAAATCCATAGCATGAAAAATACAACCCTACTCACAATCATAAATCCTCTACTCAAGAAAAAAAGGCATAGTTGGAAATAACAGGGTTTAAAAACATAAACACGCAATACCCTGTACAAGAGTATTGGGTACTTTGTCACATATAACTCTAAGACTAACTATGGAAAGACACAAACCACCTATCTTGGCATTGTACAGATGATATACATGAACCTCAGGCCTTGAATCACCCTAGAATGCTATAGATCTAAAAAAACAATAAAAATTTTCAACCGAGTATTTTTCACAAGAGGAGAAATCAGAGAACGATGCTCTATAAAAAGGAAGAGATTACCATGGTGATTCCAACGAAATCGATGATGGTCAATACAGAGAATAGATGGTGAGTCGGGGGCTTAGAGAATATTATGTGGCCATGGACGCTCCTGGAGGAGATAGGTCGATAAGAAGTGCGTTCTTCCGATTAGATGCGACCCCGGTCCTTTTAATGAAATAAAAATAAAGTACACGATGTGTATTTTAAAAGTACACAATGTGTACTTGCCTTTACCGATCCACGCCTTTGGTGGTCTCCAGGTCACCCTACACGGCCATGTGTTCGGCTGTTACATGGCCAGAACATGGCTACCCATGGCGACCGAGTACACGGCGTGTAATTATAAGTACACAGCGTGTAATCTTAAAATTTCCTGAAACTCCTATTTTTCTTAAAAACACAATAACAAAAGAATCATACCTGAAAAGAAGATCCCGGTTCTTGTAAACTTTCCCCCTTAAAGAAATTCTTCCTCAAATTTCCCTAGAAAGTTTGCGTAGAAGAAGAATCCTTGAACACCTCTGGCCACTGCGATCATACGTTGACCTCCCACTCCCAAGTCTCATCCTATACTCACCCGTGTTTCCATAGCACTCATACCAGAGAAAAAAAAAACAGTCTTGGAGAACTTTCTAATTGCTATCAAAAATCTGGATAGGATGATCCTCGAACGATGCATGCACCTCTAGCTCAACCTCCTCAGGTTAAAAACATGAGATGAGTCTGATAAGTAATGCCGTAGATGAGAAACGTGGAAGATGTCGTTCATAGACCGGTAACTCTAAGGTAACTACAACCAATAGGCAACCAGACCGAACCTTTCCAAAACCTCAAATGGACTGACACATCTCAGTGAAAACTTGCCATGTCTCCTAATCCTCTTGTGTCCCAACTTCGGTGTGACATATAGAAAAACCTAATCTCCAACCTTGAACTCTATATTCTGTCTCCATCGACTGACATAACACTTTTTCGGTGACTATGTAGTAACTATCCTCTTCCAAATTAACTCTATCTTCCCTGTGGTCTTTTGGACAAGATGAGGTCCCAACATCACTACCTATCCTACCTCCAGCCAACATAAGGGTGATCGACATGGCCTACTATACAAAGCCTTATAAGGTTCCATCTGAATAGTTTCTTGAAAACTATTATTGTAGGAAAAATCTACAAGAGGTATGTGCTTCTCCCAAGAACCTCAAAAGTCTAGGATGCATGCTCGAAGCATGTATTCAAGCATCTGAATCCTACACTCAGACTGGCCATCTGTCTGGGGGTGGTAAGCTTTACTCAGAAGTACCTATGTACCCAAAACCTTCTGTAAACCCTGCCAGACCTGAGAACTAAAATGAGCATCCCTGTTTGAAACAATGGAGTGTGGAACTACATGTAAACGTACAATCTACTAGATGTACAACCTTCCCAACTCATCAATACTGAAGGTCTCCTTGATCGGAAAGAAGTGAGAAACCTTTGTGAGTCTGTCAATGAAAACCCAAACCACATCATTCCCTCAAGGTGACCTCGATAACTATGCCACAAAGTCTATTGTGACATCATTCCACTTCGACTCGGGAATGGGTAACTGCTTCAAAATCCCTACTAGTCGTCGATGCTATGCCTATACCTGCTGACATGTGGAACACCTCATGACAAAACCAGCAACATATCTCTTCATACCTGGCCACCAATACTGATGGTGCAGATCTCTATATATCTTGGTGACCAAGGAGAACTGCTTAAATTGAGGAATGAATGTCCCACATCAGTTGCCCGTGCATGTATTCTGACACCCATACACGCCCTGGGAGATGCAAGATCTCATCCTCACCAACGGTCCATCCTGGAATAAGGTCTTCTCCTGTCATACTCTCTCGTAGGACTAGGCCTTCAGAATATGATAACCGCCTCATTCATACTCGATCAAGTAGAGTAGAGGTTACTGCTACTGAAGAAAGGAAAGTCTTCCCCTATTTGTTTTGCACCTTGAAATGCATCTCAAATAAAATATCCATAAGCTTCCACTCACTGCTGGCCTCCTGAACAACATGTATCTGAGTCCTCCTTCTCAATGCATCAGCCACAACGTTGTCTTTCCCAGGCGTATAGCCAAGCTCAAAATCAAAGTACTGAAGGTACTCGATCCACCTTCACTGTCTCAGATTTAGATCCCACTGCGTAAAGATATACTTGAGACTTTTGTGGTCGGTGAAAACCAAAAAATTATCTCCCAATAAATAATGTCTCCAACAACATAAGGCATGAACAAATACAACCAACTCGAGATCATGTGTCGGGTAATTCCTCTCATGTGGCCTCAACTACTGAGACTCGTATGCAAAAACCCCTTCTCTCTGATTAAGCACTACTCCCATCCCAATACCAGATGCATCCCAATAAACAGTATAGCCTTGGCCCAGCTCTGGCAATACTAGTATCGATACTAAAGTTAACCTCCCTTTCAGCTCCCGAAAGGATGACCTTCAGGAATATGACCACAAGTACTTCATAACCTTCTTAGTTATGCCCATTAGTGGAATTTCTAAGCATGAGAATTCCTGTATGAAACGTATATAGTAACCAGACATCCCTAGAAAACTCCGCACATCAAAGACGTTTTTTGGATGCTCCTAGGAAACTTATTCTCTCACATTTTCTGGGTCTACTGATACTCCTGTCTCTAAGATAACATGACCTAAGAAGTGAATCTAGTCCATCCAAAAGTTGTATTTTGAGAGATTATCATATAATTGATGCTCTCTCAGTGTACTCAGAATGATCTCAATATGTATGTAATGGTCGTGTTGAGTGTGAGAGTACACTGAGATATCATACACGAATGCCACCATGAAAGAATCAAAGCATGGATGGAACACTCAGTTCATCTGTTCCATGAAAACTACAGGCGCTTTTGTGAGACTGAACGACATAACCACATACTCATATTGACCTTACATGCTCCAAAAGGATGTAAGAGGTATATCAGATAGTATAATGCACAGATAATGATAACCAGATCTCAAGTGAATCTTCAAGAACACGCAGGCTCCTCGAAGTTGATCAAAGAGATCATAAATCCTCGAAAAGGTATATCGGTTTTTGACCATCAACTAGTTCAACTTCCGATAATCCACAAAAAGTTGGAGGGTACCATCCCCCTTTTTCGCAAACAGGACAGGCGAACCCCATTGAGAAGTACTAGGTTGGATGAAACCCTTTTCCTGCAACTCCTCCAACCACTTCTTGATTTCCCATAATTCTAGTGTAGCCATCCTATAAAAAGGAATGGACACCGGTGCCGCTCCAAGAAAAAGATCAATAGAAAAGTCCACCTCTTTCTCTAGAGGCAAACTTGAAAAGTCCTCTAGAAAGATATCCCTGAAATGATCGACTACTAGAGTAAAGTCTAACTACGAAGTCCCATGGTCATCCAGATATAGACTAGAAATATGGGCTATAACTCCTCCCAACCCATGACGCTTGGGTCTCACCCTGCTCGCCTGGACATCTCATTTGTCCTTATGAAGAAACTATCCACCCTCTAGTGAAGTGAAACCGACCCAATGATGACAGAAGTTAACCACAACCTAGAAGAGAACTAACCAGTCCATTTTGAGAATGACATCATAACCTGTCATCTTTAGGAAATAAAGATCCCATAAGAAGTGACACCCACTAACCAAAAGAGGGAACTCCTTACACTGGCATACACTAGTCGTTCAAGTCCCCAATGGAGTGTCTAGAGTCAAGATATCAGCAGAAGAAAAGATAAAGAAACCAAGGCTCTCCACAACAACAACATATATAAAGCTATTGGAAGACCTTGTATCGAAAAGCGTAGAAGCTAAAAATGAGGAAACTAGGATCATACCTAGAACTATAGAGGTTTCGGGATCCTGACCGTGCTGGGTTTTCACCAACGCAAAAGATAGTCCGGTATCGTGACCCTGAGACCCTGCCTGACCACCCCAAGCTGATCCACCCTATAGTCACTAAAATCCTACTGACTGGATACCATGACCATGACCTCCACCTCGGCCTGAATGACTGAAAGAACTCCAGGTCCTAGATTGATGAGAAGTTGATGGTGTTTTTCCCGAATGCGGGGTCATAGAAGAACCCCTGTCACCAACTCCTGGTGAGAAAAACTGACAGAAATGTTGAATATGACACATATTTCCGCAAGACTAGCACTCCAGTGGGTCTCTTAGGATATGTGGCCTCATATTCCCTCTCTTCCCGCACTGGTAGCACACCACCTGGATACTAAAAGAAGTATCCCATCTAGTATGATCTCCATAGGTAGACTCCCTGTGGTGATTCTTGCTATCAGAATGAGGAGTAATAACTCTGAATGCCGAACCACTATAGCTCACTACTCTAGAATCCCTCATATTGCACTCCATGATCAGCGCCTATTGACTATAGAGGTGATGTAAGTAAACATGAAGATATTCACCTGAGATTAGATGTCATGAATGCAACCATCGTCAAACATCCTTTCTAGAAATAACTCATCACCTCCCAGAATAGGCGTAAAGCGCTACAACTCTGTGAAACGGGAAGAGTACTCTATGACTGAGTGAGTACCCTGATCCAAAATCATGAACTCTCGGGCTCGATCGACCCCCAAAGTCTCTAGTTAGAAGTAATCATAGAAGGAATGCTGGAACTCATCCCAAGACATAACCTTTAGGAGTCCTTCCTGTGAGATAACATCCCACCATCTCTTGGTGGAGTCCCGAACCATATACATAGTGTGCTTCACTCTCCTCTCTGAAGGAATCTCTAGATGGTCAAAAATAGAAAGCATGGATTCTAACCATGAATCTGCAGCCTAATTTCCTCCATCCCATATGAAGGGGGGAAACTGCTGCTACTGGAAAACCCGTGTCAATACTCCCATTTAAGGGGTAGGAGGAAGTGCTCCTTGAAAGGTCTATATAAACCTCATAAAACCCTCTTAGAACTGTGCTTCAGTTCCTGTGTCTGGAATGATGGATTGTTCCATTATTGGAACTACAGGAGGATCTACTGGTAGTCCCTGATCATCCATGTCTGATGTCTGATCATTGCCCTATAACTGACATTCAACCGAAGTACATCTCGGTGGCATGAATCTGAAAGGTCAAGCACATACCATAGATTTAGATTATCAAGGAATGAAACTTAGAAGTGCATGAAGGGAAAATGAGAAAGAAAACATTCATGTTTTTCAAAACATGTATACACAACGTGTATCTCCCTTACACAATGTGTTCCTTTAATACTTCACATGGGCATGTACTTCTGCCAAAACTAGTCGTGTAAAAACCCACACCCATGGTGTGTTCTCCCAAGACATAGCATGTACTTGAATCTTCATCCCCTTACACAGTTCCCTTACTTAGCTAAGCCACAAGGTTCTTCTAGAACAAGGCTACATGGCGTGTTAGTGCTACTAGACGAACTTCACCGGCCTGTGTTGTTAGTCACACGGCTGGTTACACGGCTCACTCTACAAGGTGTGTTTCAGATAGACATAGTGTGTACATGAAGGATTTCTCTGACCCCTGTTGTTCTTTACACATCCAGATTCAAGGGTTACACTACACAATGTGTTCAAGCATGACACGACCTATATAACCTAAGTTTTATCTATCTATTTTTTTAGTCACATGGGTGGAAACATGGTCTACACAACATGACATATACAACCGGTACACGACGTATTCCCCCAAATATTTCCCAACCTCGTGCCTCCTCCAACACAGCTAGTGACACTGTTAGAGACTACACGACGTGTATATATAGTACATGATATGTACTCAAGAAAAATAGTTCCTTCCCGAATAGGACACATGGCATGTATTCATAATTATATGCCACATATTCAAGGTTTTTCCAAACAGTAAGCCTTAGAATCATATATTCCTCAAACATAAATCACTGTTAAAGTCTCATAACAAAAATATATTTTCCTGAATCATATAATCACCAATATATTATAATAGTTTCTATAAATAAATTGAATTTCTATAAACCCACATTAAAATCATATATTCCTTAAACATAGAATTCAACCTTTAATCCTTAATTAAAATCCCATAAAGGTCTTTTACCTTAATCATATCAAGTTAAAAAAAGAGTGGATGTCTTCCAAAATATCATTAATCTCATAATAACCAATAAAAGTTTCAATATCATCATTACATCTATTGTAAGAAATACGTTCCAAAAATCAACATAATAAAAAAATGTCATACTAACCAGGAAATCACATAGGCTAATGGTAGGGACTTCACCCTTATCTCTTCTCGACAGTGGGTTCAATCCCCCCACCCTTTTTAGATAAGACAGGTCATCACCCAACTTATGAGTTTTCATTTTTCTAATTATATATTAATATAATTCCTTTATCATTCCTAGAAATATGATTCACATCATCAAATATCACCTTAATCATCAAAGATCATATAAAATCTAATGTTAATCAATAATTGTAAACTTATGTTTGAAAAATGAAAGGATCATTTTTCCTCAAATAACCTCTCACACATTAAACTTATGGGTTAAAAATAACTTAAACATCATTAAGTACTCAATAAATTTCTCCCAAAGTACCTGCATCACATTAAACATCAAAATAGAATTAATTATTTTAAACTTAAGATGATCTAAAATATATTGCCATAGAAAAACTCTTGAATACCTATATGTAGTAACCTTAATAATTCAATATAATTTTTAATCCATTAACCTTTAATTTACCAGTTATTCCATAATAATTCATTCCTAAAAAATATTCATGTCTTAAGATTCAAACATAGCTAATAATTAGAAAAGTTTAAACACATTACTTTCATATTTCATTTTCATTTTCCTCATTTTCAAAAATAATAGAATTGGGAATTTTAATAAATTTATCCGTATAGTCATATTAATACATTTATTGAGATTTATTCCTTGGAAATTTATTTTAATAATGTTTAAAATCCCCAAATTTAACTCATTCAATTGATTCCTTGGGAAGAACATTATTCCTCTTCATGGAGTTAACTGAACATGCCCTTTTTTACTTTGAAGATTATTCATTTATGCCCTACCTTACCACATAAAAAGCATCTTACTACTACTTTAAGACTTTACCCTTGGCGATTCTTCAATATTTCTTGAAACACAGAACATTGAATCTTTTTAGGTTTAGGATTATTTTATCCTAAACATCCATTTAACTATATGTTTCTCTTATTTAGTGTGGTAGAAAACTAACCTATGATCAGGTTTTCAATCATAAATCTTGATATATGGTTAAGAATAACCAGAAGATAATTCACAATAGCTCTAATTCATTTTGGTTTCTCATTATGAAAACCACTACATTAAGATTCATATCTATTTTCAAATTTGATCATGCAAGTTCTAGACTTATACTAAAATAAGGAACAATTAGTGTGAGTATATCAGTTATAATAAACCATCATATGAGGAGGATAAATAATAATTTATAACTAAATATACCATTTTCTATCCAAATCCTTCAATTTACCCAAAATAACCATTATTATCCATAACATACTTTTAGTTGTGGTTATAGAGGAATTTTAACTTATGCTTAAATAACATCCTAGCCTCTAATGTTATCTAAACCCTTACTTCGATATCAATTATAAGTAAATGACCTTATAATTTACATATTCTAGTGACTTAGTCTAGATTTCATTTTCTTTCATTCCTAATTACCTTTTAAGTTTAAAGTTTTAGTGAATTTGGTCATAAAATTTGAATTACAAATCCATATATCACAAACTGTACACTTCTACTCCATATCTATTTTCAAACAAAAAAACTTTTAAAAATATTGATGTATTATTTTCATGAAAAATATTCACGACTATCAACATAATTTTTTATTTTCCCTTACCCATCGTTAAATTATATGATTTTTTTAAAATTTTGGATGAGAGAAAAATGATTAATAAGGGACAAAATAGACAAAATGTGTTTTTCTTGGGAAAAAAATAAAGACCCATAAATTTCAATAATTTACCAAATAATTCATAGAGAATATGAAATAAATCATTTCCACATCAAAAAACACACTTTTTTCTCAAAACAAACTTTTAAATATCATAATTATAATATATAAAACAATAGTAAACTTGGGGAATTATTTTGATATCACTATTATATTTGGAGTAACCCTTATAGTTAAACATGGAACAACCATGACAGTTTTACATGGAATAACCATCACAGTATATTCCCATAATATCTTGAGATAAACCTAATCAGTTAAATACATCCCACATTTGGAATAACCATCACAATATATTCCCATATTCTCTTAGGAGAAACCAAACTAGTTAACTTTTTCTCTTTACCTAGTGCATTAGAGAGGTATAATGGGATCACCCTACTTTAGTTTATAATTGAATCTTCCATCATCATAAACAATTCCCAATAACCAAAAAAGAATCTTATCACACAAAAGGTCGTAGTTTTCAAAATAATCTTTTCACCCATAAGAAAATATTTTTGGATATTGAAATATCATTATGTTTTAATACCCATTTAAAAACTAAAATTTATAGAAAAAAGTAAAGTGGATTTTTAGTTGAACAAAACATAAAATATTATAATGGAATTCAAAAATCAAATAATGTTTATGGTGTTGGTAAAATTCATTGTCATTGTATACGTTAAAATAGAAAATCATTTTAATCTAGTATAAAGAAAGTCAAAACATTCCCTAAAAGACTATATTTTAGGGAATTTGAAAAAATTTAGTAGAGACATAAAATTTCATGTATAATTATTTTATATCCATATAAATATATCCATATAATTATTTTGAAAAGATGGACATCGGAGAGAAATATTGTTTTAAGGGGATCTTTAAAAAAGGATTTTTAAAAAGAAAGTCCCTTAACTTGAGTCCTTCATATCACATATGTTATTTGTCTTCCGGAATAATAAACTTTTGTTAATTATTTAATTTTATGATAAAATTTTTCATGTATATTATCTATTTTATCTCACTTTTTACCTTGTTATAAAAATTACTTCATTATTAAAATTCACACTTTATGTTTTGATGATATTCAGTTCATAAGTCCAAAATGAATTTGGTAAGTTGAATATAGTCAAATAGGAAATTATTTAATCATCTATATGATTATAATAATAAAATAATTATCATTTTTATACATTTTTTATATTTTTATAACCAATCGTGAAATAATTTTATGAAAAATGAAAAACGTTACAATCATAGTGATGGTATGATGTACATATGCATGAGTAATGCTTCCATTTTTCAATGATCATTTTGGAGAAAATGTAAGTATAATTTTTTGTTTTAAATAAGTATAATAATATAGTAAATATAATATTATTTAATTAATTATACATATATATATCATCAATGTTAGGTGGTGATGAAAAAAATCACATCGCCTTATGAAGGTTTTAGTTCACACGTTCGCATGAACGACAATATCATATTTTAGTGAATTGAATGGAAATAAAGTAAAGGATATATTATCCTATTATAATTAAAAATAATTTTTGAATATAATATATAAAAATTAATTCCATTATTATACGTATTTGTGAGAGGTGGGTATGGTAAATGTAGACACCCGAAGCTTGACGTACATGAAAATTACTTTACTTTTGCGGAATACTTAATATATAACAGAAATAGACACACAAGGACCGTAATAGTTTAGTGTCTTTGGAAACATGGAACGTAATCTTCTAATCATGGTGAAAGATCTTCAATATCTCCCATAAAGATCTTCACCATTTTTTTCTTACCTAAAACATTTCTTTATATCATGGGGAAAAGAAAACATAAAAAGGGTGAGCTCAAATGCTCAGTAAGGGTAAGCATGGATAAAAGAAAACATACCATATACATTTGAACTTAAAAACATGAACATAATGTTTAAACATCAAAATCTTGAGCAATGACATAAAACATGGAAGTACGTAAGGCATAGATCATAAAGAAACATTAATAATGATAAAATAGCATGGGAATAAAACATGTAATTGTAGAAACCATTAAGCACATGATATGATTTCCATATTAGCCAAGGCATTGCTGCCAAGACCATCTTAGTGGACAAAGTCCCTTTCTGAATCGAGTTCACTCCTTGTTCCAGTCCTGTATTATTGAACCGGTTTAACTTGGCGTTCCAGCCATGTCTATCTCATGAGATATAAATCTTTACCCAATGCATTGGAGGGAGATATAGGTCCCACCCATCTCATAATGAAATCATTCTTACTTGTGCCAAAGAATAAACATAAAACATTCATCATAACCCAAAGAATAAAATGGGTTTCATAAACATCATTCCATCATCTCATAATCCATATAATACAAATAGACATTTCATCATAAGAAAAGTGAAACAATGTAAATCATAGAGACATTAAACTTGAAACATACACATATGTAGTAATTTCATCTTTGATGGAAAATGGTTTTGATAAAGCATTTGAAATGAATTCTTGAGGAAAATATCCTTTCTTCTTCAAAATCATTTTCTTTTCACAAAATGCCATGAACTTTTAAAATAAAAGTATTTTGTTTAAAATAATCATAAAATATTGTAGAGTAAGCCTCATGAAAACGATGCATTATGAAACCGTAAAAATCCGTTCACGCCGTATAAGTTAAAAAATAACATTCTTCTTGTACTTTTGTTGGAAAAGTCAAAAAGTACCTCATATGGTAAAAAAAATTCCTTACATACCATGTAGTAAAAGTCAAAAATGGGTAAAAAGGACTTTAAAAATACATGAAAGAACTTTTATAAAACATGGACATGGATGATAGAAATAACCCCAGTAAATACTTACGAATAAGCAATCTCGGATAAAAATGAGATTTGCAAAATTATCCCTTACCTTATGTCTGATATGCTTTGTATGTATCCAAAACTCCTGTATAATGATTTAAATAATGTCATTGACTTATTACAGAATCATATTCATTTTTATGATATCATATATGGTTCACTTATGACTTTATATTACCCGTTCTTTTGTAAATTCCATGTTAAAGAGCGTTTTGGGTAAAATCATTTCATTTGTCGTCTGTGTTTTGACTTGTAATTATTAATATGATTAATTAGATCATGATTACTTAATTACAGAATATAAAACATGATTTATATATAATATATAATCATAATATACATATATATAATATATTGATAAATGGAAAGAAATACACCGTTCATGGAGACGGTAGGCCGTACGTACGCATGAACGCTGTTTTCGTTTCCTTATTGAGTTGAATGGAATTAAGTAGATGACATACATATATATCTATATACACAAATCCATTATCTTTATAATTTCATATATTTCATTATTATTTCTTATTTATACTTTATAATCATTCTTAAATGGTTAACATGGAGAATGAATCTCATCGCGTCGTGGAGACGGTAGTCTGTACGTACGCACGAGCGATGATATCGTTTCCATGATCGTGGAATTGTATTGGAGTGTATGTATAAAATTTCATAATCAATAACACTTTACAATAAGCATATATAGTTATTTATTTTCACCATTATACCCATCCAAGTATGGTGGTGGTGGGGAAATATATTACACCACGACGTGGAGACGGTATTCCGTACGTACGCACGCGCGGTGATTTTGTTTTCTGTAGGATGGATAAATGGTGAAATAGGGTTGTTTCATACTTATAATAACATATCCGTATATGAGTGATACTGATGTTATTACTTCAAAATGAAACAACTAATTAAGAAGAAGTGGAAGAAGAAATAAAGTTGAAAGAATCGGTAACGAACATTACCTCTTCTTTGAAGCGCATCTTTGAGACCTCCTCTTAGGGCACTAAAATTGGTCTTTGAAGAAGAACAGGACTTATAGGATGTTTCTAGGGAAGTTTATAAGAGAATTTTACAGGGTTTGGCCGAGCTTGAAGGCTGAAATTGGTGTGAGGAAGAGAGGGAGGAGGTTCCCTTTTATATGGGAGGGCAAGGGCAGCTTTGGAAATCTAAAAAATATTAATTTATAATAAATCCAGAACCACTTAAAAACCTCAAAAAATGACTCATATTCAAATATTAGATGATATATGGTTGTAATCCCATCAACCAATAAAATTTATACATGTTAGGAAATTATTTTAAACATTATCAACTTGATTAATCCTTACTTAATCAATTTAATTTTATTTGTGGTAATAATATTCTAAATTTTAAATTATAACAAATAATTACTTTTTTGTAGTTAATTTTACATAATTGGATAATTTATAACATTTTAGACAATATAAATATAAATTTATAATTTTTATATATTTTTGAGATTTTTAAACAATTTTATTATATATTATTTTTATAAAAAAACAATAGTGTCAATTTTGACATTATTCATTTATTTGAATTTAAATAAAATATATACAGAAGATATGATCGAACTAAAAGATTTAATAGATTCATAAAAGGTCATACGTATCTAGAAAATTAGTGGAGAACATTAAATAATTCATATAATATTTATTTTATTATTTTTAAAACCATTTATTTGGTTTATCTCTTAATAAAATAATTACTACTTCATTTTTGTATAATTATTTGATATACATATTTGTTGCATAAAAATTAAAAATAAACTCATATGATGAAGATAAATCTATTAAATTTCACAATAATACTTTTACTCGAATTTATCATCTTAAACTAACAATATTTAAATTGTTATATTTATTAAATTATGAAGGTGACAACTTTGGCATCATTTAAAATAAAATAATATAAGTGTCATACTCACTTTTATAAGGCTCCAAATGGTCAAATATTCTATAATTGGATGATTATGGTTTAAATTTACATGAAAAATTAGTTTTGGTCAGGGTTTTGTGCCTTTTATGGTCACTATTAGTTTAATAAAAACTATATTCTTGATTTTTCACTAGATAAACAATTTTATGCATCTCTATTGTGTCACAATTAATGATAATTATTTAATCACTAAAAATTATAAATAAATTCATATGATGTATATAATTTCATTATATTTCTGGGGACTATTAATGTTTGAAGTTTCATGAAGTTTATCAATAAATTAAAATTAATATACTTATAAGATTTAAGAGAGTGACATGTTGTCACTTTCTTTGGTTTTAATAATAATTAAGTTATTTTCATGGACAAAAGTCCATTAAATGATTCTAATCCGACCCTTAGGTGATATGGGTCTACTTTTAGTCATCCAATAGGATTTTGACAGGTGTTAGAATAATTTTATAATCTTATATTTACCCTTAATTACCTGATTTACCTTTAACTATGGTAAATAAAATTTACCGTAGTTACTATTCCTAGTGCCCAAAAATAAAAAGTAGCCTATTAACATAATTTGGACCCACTGATTCCAAATATGGAATCCATTTTTCAAAATTCAAAACACATAAGTTACAGTAATAAATTTAAAATTAATCCCGTTGTAGAAAGAAAACAGGTTTTTGTTTAAAACATTGCAAAAGATTGAAATGATTTAACCTAAAAATTCAAGGTAAAATCAATGCTAATGACATAAATTGTATTAAATGGTAAAAATATATTCTATTTATACTTTAAAACCATTCAATATTATAACTTAACCACACAAATTATTATGATGAAAAAAGTTGTTTTTAATTAAAATATAGCATGTTTTTACTATTCATTAAAATATGAAAGTTATCTGAAAAATATCAAAAATTTATCCAATGTAAATTTTTATATCCTGATTCAAAATAAGAAGTTTATTTTGTAAAATTGAACTTATAAAAATTTCAAAAACTAGATTTAATGTGGGTGCGCCATTAAAAGGCGGCAAAACTGCATTTTTTGAAAAATACTTATTTTACCTGAAAAATTTATTTTGTTCTTATACCATGTTCTAGAGAATGTGTAAGATGAATAATAATGTTATAAAATTAAAAATTTAGTTAATACTATTCATAAAAGCTAGTTCATAATAATATTATTATAATATACCATTGTTTAGTAAAACCCGATATTGCGTACAAGACACGCTATCGAGGAAGGTCGTGATTGCATGTAATGAAAGCCAAGTTAGGGTTGCGTGTTGTGCAAGACTTTTTTTTTGTTTCATATAATATAATCCAACCATATTTCATTTATAAATTGAATATATATATATATATACATTCAATGTTGCGTAGAATGACTATTATCAAACGAATTTGAAATTGTGTGTAACAAAATCTAAGAATAGTGATGCGTATAATGAAAGCTAATACGGTGTTGCATATAGCACAATATAATATTTTTGTAGCATAAAACATATGAAATCAAATAAATTAAAAATAATACTTATCATAAAATATCGGGTTGTTACATTCTACCCCCCTTAAAAGGAATTTCGCCCTCAAAATTCGTCGGTGTTATGCATGGTTTTCTACTTGAAAGTTTATTTAATAGAAACCAACATCGTAAAAAGGAATAACAAAACCAATCTTTAAAAACTAAAGTATGAAACGTAACGGTTACCTAAATAAACTAATCAATGGGTTTCCACATAGGTAAAAATATGGATATGGAAGAGAAATCTAACCATCATGTTCTGATGGAGAGTGGTAAAGAACATGGCTATGGAAAAGCTATCAATCAAAAAGCCATAAATTTGTGATGATCTAGGGTACCATCTTATTCATCGGATATAAGGGCACTTGGACAACATTTTTGGTTTTCAAGATCATTTCCCTAAAGTTGATGAATTTGAATTAGAATAAATACTTTCTTTATTTTTGTACAATCTCATTGTTGTGTTTACTTTAAACAATTTCCACTTCATCTCTTAAAGAAATGAAGTTGAATTTGTTATTCATGAAGTGTTAACAGACCATGTGATAGAATGATGGGTCATTCCATCTTTTTCAAACAAAAGGTTATCAAAAGTTATCAAATATACATAAGTCCATCTATGGTGAGGTTAATCGTATACGATTCCAAATATGAACTTATACTTCATATATCATACTACTTAATAAAATAAAACTATTTCCTACTAACCAGGGACTTCCTGTAGGCCAGTGGTAGGTGATAAAGGCCATTCACACTTCAGTTGTGGGTTCTATTCCCATAGCCTTGTCCGACGCGATGGGCCGTCTCCCGTCCTGCAGGTTGTCCTTTTTCTAAAACTAAATTACTATAACATCCCATCAATAATATCGAAAAAAGTTATAGCCTTAAACAATACTAAATTATATCCATCATAATCCATTTCAAATATTTTGGGTTATCCAAAATACTTATTTCCATGCTCATAGTATAAAGAAAAAAATTACTAGAAAGGTTATCTACCAAGAATGTGAATACAAGCATTTATCCCACTTATATCATAAGATATAACTTGTTGGTTACATTCCAAACACATGAATACCTTAGTCATGTATTCTCTTGAAAAATAAATTACCATAGAACCTTAGTGAAAACATGAATGTTGTCAAAAGGTAACTCTTTCCACATACCAAAATCCCAAAAATTCAATATACTCAAACCATGATATCACTTTGTCCTTATATCATTCATGAGATCATGAATACAATCAAACATCTCATTATCTTCTTATCCCTTCATTATGCGCATATCATCTACTTTTCAAAAATATCTGAATAACCTTCCATGGTTACCGTTACCATTCAACATATACTTCCAAATACTTTAGGAAAAATAATAGTGTAACAATCCTTAGATGATTATTTATTCCATAGTACCATTAACTCTATAACATAAATCTTGATAAACATACAATCATTCAACTACCTTCTTAAACAACTGACTGAGCTTCAACACTTTTTTCATATCATATATCATTTGTAGTCTCCTCACCATCATCCACATAAATACTACCCATATGACCTTGCTGATTCTCTTCATGAGATTTTCCCTTAGGGCATTGGTTTGCATAATTCCCGTACATTCCACATTTAAAACATCTAATCATTGTTGATGTCGTAGCAATACCATTATTCTTGTCCATGGTGTTAACTAAACCTTTTCCTTTTCACTTATTGTATTTGTGTCCTTCTTTTCCACACCCAAAGCATCTTCCAGTTCATTTGAAACAATCTCCCCGATGCCTCTTCCCACATGATTTACATGAGGGAAATTGAACTTTCTTTCCTCTATGATCATCATGAAACTCCATCTTTCTCTTATTATCTGATTTGGGAAACTTACCAAAGTTGACATTATTGATCATATTATGAGATTTCTGATTAGGAATAATAACAATGTTTGTACTTCCAAATCCCGTTTCATTTGGTTTCTCATGAATAATATCATTCCATTTTCCGTTATATCCACCATTATCGTGAATCTTCCTGTTTCCGGCCATTTTCTAAAACCCGAAAAGAATAGTGTGAGAGGAAAAAATCATGCTAGGGAAAACAACATAGTAAAGTGAGAGTACCCTCAATATCTAACATCTTAGGTTTAATTCTAAGATCTTTAGAACAATTATAGGACTATAACCTATACTTATACTTATCCTTAGGGACATCCCTAGACATACCTTAGAAATATCTCTAGGGATCTCACTAATGTTTTCGCATCCCAGTTTCCAAAGGTTGACTAAACCTTTCCTCTGATACCAAATTTAGATACCCGAAGCTTGACGTACATGAACATTACATTACTTTTGTGGAATACTTAATACATAACAAAAACAGACACATAAGGACCGTAATAGTTAAGTGTCTTTGGAAACTTGGAACGTAATCTTCTAATCGTGGTGAAAGATCTTCAACATCTCCCATAAAGATCAGCCCTTTTTTTTCTTATCTAAAACTTTTCTCTATATCCTGGGGAAAAGAAAACATAAAAAGGGTGAGCTCAAATGCTCAGTAAGGGTAAGCATGGATAAAATAAAACATACCATATACATTTGAACTTAAAAACATGAACATAATGTTTAAACATCAAAAGCTTGAGCAATAACATAAAACATGGAAGTACGTAAGGCATAGATCATAAAGAAACATTAAGAATGATAAAATAGCATGGGAATAAAACATGTAATTGTGGAAACCATTAAGCACATGATATGATTTCCATATTAGCCAAGGCATTGCTGCCAAGACCATCTTAGTGGACAAAGTCCCTTTCTGAATCGAGTTCACTCCTCGTTCTAGTCCTGTATTACTGAACCAGTTTAACTTTCCATTACAGCCATGTATATCTCATGAGATATAAATATTTACCCAATGCATTGGAGGGAGATATAGGTCCCACCAATATCATAATGAAATCCTTCTTACTTGTGCCACAGAATAAACTTAAAACATTCATCATAACCCAAAGAATAAAATGGGTTTCATAAACATAATTCCATCATCTCATAATCCATATTAAACAAATGGAAATTTCATCATTAGAAAAGTGAAACCATGTAAATCATAGAGATATTAAACTTGAAACATACACATATGAAATAATGTCATCTTAGATGGAAAATGGTTTTGATAAAACATTTGAAATGAATTCTTGAGGAAAATATCCTTTCTTCTTCAAAATAATTTTCTTTTAACAAAATGCCATGCACTTTTAAAATAAAAGTATTTTGTTTAAAATAATCATAAAATCTTGTAGAGTAAGCCTCATGAAAATGAGGTGTTATGAAACCGTAAAAATCCGTTCACGCAAGATAAGTTAAAAAATAACATTCTTCTCGTACTTTTGTCGAAAAAGTCAAAAAGTACCTCGTTTGGTAAAAAAATTCCGTACATACCATGTAGTAAAAGTAAAAAATGGGTAAAAAGGATTTTAAACATACATGAAAACACTTTTATAAAACATGGACATGGATGATTGAAATAACCCCAGTAAATACTTACGAATAAGCAATCTCGGATAAAAATGAGATTTGCAAAATTATCCCTTACCTTATGTCTGATATGCTTCGTATGTATCCAAAACTCCTGTATAATGATTTAAATAATGTCATTGAATTATTACAGAATCATATTCATTGTTATGATATCATATATGTTTCACTTATGACTTTATATTACCCGTTCTTTTGTAAATTCCATGTTAAAGAGCGTTTTGGGTAAAATCGTTTCATCTGTCGTCCGTGTTTTGACTTGTAATTATTAATATGATTACTTAGATCACGATTACTTAATTCCAGAATATAAAACATGATTTATATATAATATATATTCCAAATATACATATATATAATAGATTCATAAATAGAAAGAAATACACCGTTCATGGAGACGGTAGGCCGTACGTACGCATGAACGCTGTTTTCGTTTCCTTATTGAGTTGAATGGAATTAAGTAGATGAAATAAATATATATATACATAAATCCAGTAGCTTTATAATTTCATATATTTCATTATTATTTCTTATATATACTTTATAATCATTCTTAAATTGTTAACATGGAGAATGAATCTCATCGCGTTGTGGAGACGGTAGTCCGTACGTACGCACGAGCGATGATATCGTTTCCATGATCGTGGAATTGTATTGGATTGTATGTATACAATTTCAGAATCAATACAACTTTAAAATAATCATATATAGTTATTTATTTTCACCATTATACCCATCCAAGTAAGGTGGTGGTGGGAAAATAGATTACACCACGGCGTGGAGACGGTATTCCATAAGTACGCACACGCGGTGATTTCGTTTTCCGTAGAATGGATAAATGGTGAAATAGGGTTGTTTCATACTTATAATAACATATCCGTATATGAGTGATACTTATGTCATTACTTCATAATGAAACAACTAAAGAAGAAGAAGTGGAAGAAGAAATAAAGTTGAAAGAATCGGTAACGAACATTACGTCTTCTTTGAAGCGCCTCTTTGATACCTCCTCTTAGGGCACTAAAATTGGTCTTTGAATAATAAAAGGACCTCTAGGATGTTTCTAGGGAATTGGAGAAGAGAATTTGGCAGGGGTTTCCAAGCTTGAAGGCTCAAATTGGTGTGAGGAAGAGAGGGAGGAGGTTCCCTTTTATAAGGGAGGGGAGGGGCACCTTTGGAAATCTAAAAAATATTAATTTATAATAAATCTAACCACACTTAAAAACCTCAAAAAATGACTCATATTCGAATATTAGATGATATATGTTTGTAATCCCGTCGAAAAATAAAATTTAGACATGTTAGGAAATTATTTTAAACATTATCAACTTTATTTATCTTTACTTAATCAATTTAATTTTATTTGTGGTAATAAAATTGTAAATTTTAAATTATAACAAATAATATCTTATTTGTTGTGAATTGTCCATAATTGGATACTTTACAACATTTTAGACCATATAAATATAAATTTATAATTTTTATATATTTTTTGTGATTTTTAAACAATTTTATAATATGTTATTTTTATAAAATAACAATAGTGTCAATTTTGACATTATTCATTTATTTGAATTTAAATAAAATATATACAGAAGATATGTTCGAACTAAAAGCTTTAATAGATTAATAAAAGGTCATATGTATCTAGAAAATTAGTTTAGAACACTAAATAGATCATATAATATTTATTTTATTAGTTTTAAAACCATTTATTTGGTTTATCTCTTAATAAAATAATTACTACATCATTTTTGTATAATTATTTAATATACATATTTGTTGCCTAAAAATTAAAAATAAAATCATATGATGAAGATAAATCTGTTACCTTTAACAATAATACTTTTACTCGAATTTATCATCTTAAAATCACAATATTTAAATTGTTATAATTATTAAATTATGAAGGTGACAACTTTGGGATCATTTAAAATAAAATAATATAAGTGTCATAATCTCTTTTATAAGGCTCCAAATGGTCATATAGTAGACCATTGGATCATTATGGTATAAATTTACATGACCAATAAGTTTTGGTCAGGGGTTTGTGCCTTTTATGGTCACTATTAGTTTAATAAAAACTATATTCTTGATTTTTCACCAGATAAACAATTTTCTGCATCTCTATTGTGTCACAATTAATGATAATTATTTAATCCCTAAAAATTATAAATAAATTCATATGATGTAGATAATTTCATTAGATTTATAGGGACTATTCATTTTCAAAGTTTCATGAAGCTTATCAATAAATTAAAATTAATATACTTATAAGATTTAAGAGAGTGACATGTTGTCACTTTCTTTGGTTTTAATAATAATTAAGTTATTTTCATAGACAAAAGTCCATTAAATGATTCTACTCCGACCCTTAGGTGATATGGGTCTACTTTTAGTCATCCAATAGAATTTTTACAGGTTTTAGGGTAATTTTATAATCTTATATTTACCCTTAATTATGCGATTTACCTTTAACTATGGTAAATAAAATTTACCATAGTTACTATTCATAATGCCCAAAAAATAAAAATTAGCCTATTAACATAATTTGGACCCACTGATTCCAATTATGGAATCCATTTTTCAAATTTAAAACACATAAGTTGCAGTAATTAATTTAAAATTAATCCCGTTGTTGAAAGAAAACAGGTTCTTGTTTAAAACATTGCAAAAGATTAAATTGATTTAACCTACGAATTCAAGGTAAAATCAATGCTAATGACAGAAATTGTATTAAATGGTAAAAATATATTCTATTTATACTTTAAAACCATTAAATATTATAATTTAACCACATAAATTATTATGACTAAAAAAGATGTTTTTAATTAAAATATAGCATGTTTTTACTATTCATTAAAATATGAAAGTTATCTGAAAAATATCAAAACTTTATCCAATGTAATTTTTTATATCCTGATTCAAAAGAAGAAGTTTATTTTGTAAAATTGGACTTATAAACATTTCAAAAACTATATTTAATATTGGTGCGCCATTAAAAGGCGGCAAAACTGCATTTTTTGAAAAATACTTATTTTGTCCGAAAACTTTATTTTGTTCTTATACCATGTTATAGAAAATGTGTAATATGAATAATAATGTTATAAAATTAAAAATTTAGTTAATACTATTCATAACGGCTAGTTCATAATAATATTATAAAAATATACCGTTGTTTAGTAAAACCCGGTATTGCGTACAACACACGCTATTGAGGAAGGTCGCGATTGCGTGTAATGAAACCCAAGTTAGTCTTGAGTGTTGTGCAAGACTCCTTTGTTGTTTCATATAACAAAATCCAACCATATTTCATTTATACATTGAATATATATATATATACATTCAATGTTGCGTAGAATGACTATTATCAAACGAATTTGAAATTGTGTGTAACACAATCTAAGAATAGTGATGCGTATACTGCAAGCTAATACGGTGTTGCGTATAGGACAAGATAATCTTGTTGTAGAATAAAACACATGACATAGAATAAATTAAAAATAAGACTTGTCATAAAATATCGGGTTGTTACAGTAAACGAATGACATCGGTCTGCGAGGAGGTAGTTCGTTGTACACACGAATGATTAATTCCTTTCCAAATTGAAGGATGTTGGAGAAGTATATAATTTTTTAAATTATCATTATAATATATTAGTATATATAAGATTTTTTGTGTTTTTATTTGATCATGGTTTAAATTTTTTTTAAGGTAGTAAAAGAATAAATAAAACTAAAACATGTGGTTAAAAACTATACGTCTTATTTGGAATGTCTCTTTTTCTTAATAACTTAAGACCTCAAAGATTGGTATTATATCAAAAATAAGGAATCTAGAATGTGAGTGTGGATTTTATAATGCTATTTTGTTAAGTATTTTCAAATTAAAAACTCTTTTATATATGAATTAATGAGAATAAGTGGTTCCCAATTATAAGAGAGGGGATGAGTACTTTTGGAATTTATTAAAATATTAATTTATTATAAATTAATTTTTTATCAAAAAAGTAAAACATTTATAATATTAGTATATAACATGATTATGAATTTAAATAATTTCATCAAATAATTATTCTACATATTTAGATCACAATTTTTACCATTATATATATATATATTTAACCCTTTTTAACCCCCTAACAATTACCGTAATATTAACATTTTCCACTCTTTAAGGGTTAATAATGTTACGATAAAATGGAAAAAGACATATAAATTGACTATGATTTATGGAATTAACCTTATTAAATTAAAATTTCTGAATATAAGTTTTTTTATTAGTTTTTAATCATTTAATAAAATTTTATTTATTGTAAAATATCACCAATGTCAATTTTAGAGCTATTCATTTTCTTTGAAATTAATAACATCAACACAACAAAATAATTCACATAAAATTCAGAAATACCACTATAATATGCCATTTTGGTCTTTAAAATTTATATGTCACATTAATTAAATCCTATTATAATAATTTTATTATTTTTAATATATTTTATTTTATTTTTCCATTAATTAAATAATTACAGAATTAATGTTGTGTAAGGATATAAGGTAATTATTTATTCAATAAAAATTAAAAATAAATTACCATAATTAATATAAATAATTTATATTTAAAATTAATATTTATGACCCAAAATATCTGATGGTTATCCTTATTTCAAATATATTATATTTATTAAAAATAATAGTTTGATTTTTTTGAATTTTTATTAAATAAAAAATTATAAATTTGACATTCACAAAAAAGTGGAAATAAAAAGAAAAATATTATAAATTTTCATGATTATTCATTTGATATAATAGTCTAATTAAATTAAGTCAAGTGTTAGGATAATTATTTACTCCTTATCATTTAATTTTTAACCTTAAATACTTGATTTATCCCTTGTTGTGGTAAAAACAAATACTAAGGATACTATTAATATTGATAAAAAATAAAAGGCACCAATTAAAAAAAATCGAAACCAATGATTATGATTATAAAATACAATTTTCAAAATTCAAAACTGAAATGTTTCATAATTTAATTTAAAATTAAACTAAAAAAATATAACTAAAAAACAGTTTTTCAGAAAAAATATCTTTTAAGTATAAAATGTTTTTATACATTATTTTGGTAAAAATTTCATTTAAAAAATCACAATTGGATTATTTTACATCCAAACGTAACTAATGAAATTTTAAAAAGAATCTAAATATAATTTAAATTTATAAATACTTTAAAATATAATACAGTTTCAATAAAAATTAGCATTTGTCACTATTCACTAAAAAATAAATATTTTCATAATATTTTAAAAAACTCATTTAAGATAATTTTAGAAATATGATTTCAAAAATTATATCCTTTTTATAATATATTATATCTAAAATTTAAAAATCTTAATTATAATAGTCATTCATATGATTAATAAAAATAAAAAAAAACATATTTTTGAAGAATAAAAAAACATTAATAGAGATTGAGTGCTTATTTTCAAAACATTAATTAATGAATTAGTAATGAGAAGGACCATTATATAGTTTATAATTTAGTTAATCACATTCATACCTTCCAATTAAATGGATAAGTTATTATGGTTATATTTAAATATTAATATTTCCCTATCCATTTAATCTCGGTGCAGTATATTTTTCATGTTATTGAACATAGTCTTTATTTTATAATATTTGGATATTATAGTGAAATAAGGTAAAAATACTGGCTAGGACATAATATTTTTATCCACCTAAGATCTTATTCAAGGAAAAATATCTTATTTAATTACCAAGTGAGGTGGGACTATTTTCAGGGTAGAGACCAAGGAGAGGTACAAGCATCCCGATTGACTATATTTGTGTTTGAATTGAGTGACTTTGGGAAATTAAAATGATATAGTTAAACAAAATCTGATAAAATTACATGGTACTAGTATTATTATTATTAATTTCATTTATGGAATTTATACTTATTATTTTCTATGAGTATCTCAAGCATTATAGTTTAAATAGGGTGATCTAGTTGATCTTTGGTGGATTGACTTGACATAGGAGGATAAGACATGGTAGAGGGGTTTTCATACCATTTATTGGTAGATTTTGAGAAAGTATGAGGGGGTCATCTTGGATTTGGAGATAGTGTAATGGATATAGGTGATCGTGGGATATTTCTATCTGATTCAATCTCAAAATGGGTTTTGGGTTCCATAGTAAGATAGTAAGATAAATACATCAATAGTGTAAGTTGTATCTTGATGACGATGAGGAGGCAACTGTGTTGTGGCCATACATTCAGAAGGTATCCCATTTGGAATTACGATCATTTAAATTTATGAAAGAAAGTTGTATTAGTTTCTCTATAATTAATATGAGAGTTTGAGTGTGTGGGATCTTGGGATTAGGTTTAAGGACCTCCTTCACTATTCCCCCCATTTCTATCTAGATAAGGAGTATAGAGTGTAACGATTAGAGGAGGTGTTGCACCCAAATACCTGGTATACAGTCACCGTGTTTATGATTTCTATATACTTAGGGATTCATAAGAAGGCATATTTTTTCTATTGGAAAATTTATTAGGGAGTTGATCCTATATGAATTGAAAAATAATGCATGTCAATAAGTAGATCTTTATATAGTGGGTTGCTGAATTTTAGGTAGTCGGGGTTTCGACCAGCAGGGAACTGACCACAATAGATCCTTTCCCATCCTTCTAGGGAAGGTTGCTTCCAATAACCTGACAGGGGCATCTTGTTTCATGATATGTATTATGGTAACATTTCAATTTCTAAGATCTATGTATGAACACTCAGGGAAGCCATTTTTAGGTGGGAGGTCATGGCCATTTTTGGTGGAAACAATTATTTCCTTCATGGAATGTTGGGAATAAGGGACGTACGGTGCTATCCATGTAATATGGTTTTGGAAGGGGAATCCAAATGATGGTATCCATCCCTAGGTAACTAAGATTGGGAAGTTTTATAGAGGTTGAAAATAGAGAGCTGGATGAGTGGGGCATGTTCAGATGCATACATTAGAGGAAAAAACACCAACAAGGCCAAATATTTTCTTGGTATGATCATGTTATCATCTATCATTTTTTGTGCTTTGTTTGATTTAGGATACTCATACTCCTCCATGGATACTATGTTATTTTATACCTTGGAGCTATATAGGGAGATAATCCTATTGACCTTGGTGTTATCTGAACCAGTTGGAGGTGATGATAATTTTTTTGATATGTTCTAGTGATATAAACTGGTGATGGGGAATCTCCAATCAATGAGTGATTTCTTTTTCTACTAATATATCTATACAGTGTTATCCTTGGAATATATTGACTATATTATATCAGTTAATTCATCAAATTATTCTAGATGAGAGTTTTGTTTTCTAATATAGAGGTACAATGTGGGGAATTCATTGTTGAGAAGGGTCATTGTATGGGTTGAGGGTAAGTATATCCTCTTTTATCTCTGTTAGAAGATCCTTTAGTGGAAGATCGATCATAGGATATTCTTATGAATATGGTGGATTTATAGGATTTTTCCTGGATGGGGTTATAAAACTACCACCTCAACATAATATTGAGTTTGAGATAGACTTGAAATCAAGCATTTCACAAATATATTGATGCATCCTTATTAAATAGAACCTATGGTGTTGTGTGAGTTCTGGATATAGATTCATGACTAAATGAAGAGGGGTTTCATCCAAACAGTGTGTTTCCTTGGGGTAATGTAGTGCTGTTCATGAAGAGGGTGGAAGGTAGTTTGAGGTTGTGTGTGTAATTCAAAAGGTTTAATCAAGTAACAATCATCAACCGTTACCCTCTTCCAAGGATCGATGACTTGTTTCTCCTACCAATGAGAAATAGATGGTTTTCAAATATTTAATTGTGCATGGGATTCCCCTTTACAAGGTTGAAATATGAAGATATCTTATAGAATTACTTAATATAAAAATATGGAAACATCAAGTTCATGTTAATTCCATTTGATGTCATGAATACACAAAATATTTTTATGCGGCTCTTGAACTCTATATTTTGTGAGTTCCTAGTCTATTTCATATTCGAGTTCATTGTTTTCATCTTCATCAACTCGAAATTAGTGGAGGAGCATGATAAATATCTCAGAGGTATCTTATAAGTCTTTTAACACAGCTAGATCATTGGAAATATAACCATGTGAAAGTTCTAGGTGTTAGAGGTAAATATCCTTGGAAATGTAGTGTCTCAATAGGGTGTGTCCATGGACCTGTTGAAGATTGATGAAGCTGTTTCTTGGTTTTCACCAAAGAAATTGGTATAGGATCAATGTTTACTTGGTATTTTATGATATTATCAGGGGTTTGTGTCCAATTTCTTTCATGTTGTAGCCTCATTTACATATTTGAAATGGAAGGGACAAGATTTTGATTGGACCAATAAGTTTTAGTAAGTGTTTAATTACAAGAAGGATAATTTGATTAGTGGTTTAGTACTTTTGTTTCCAGAGGAAGGGGTGATGATTGAGGTTTTATGTGACTCATCTTATATGGGTGTGAGGTGTATCTTGATTGACTAGATAATGACGATCTATTTTTATTTTATGCAGTTACATCAACACAAGTGTAACTATGTTATCCATGATATTGAGTTGGAAATAATTGTGTTTCCACTAAAACTATATTAGTATTACCTCATCAATGATTGATTTGTGGATTTTATAGATAAGAGTCTTGAATATGTATTCTCTCTACGGGATTTGAATCTACATCAGTTTAGGTGGATGGAGTTTCTCTAGGATTATGATTTTGGGATCTCTTACCCCACAAGAAATGGGGATTATTCTGTTATTGTGCAGAGTCATATGTCACAAGGATATGTGATTAGGTAACATACAAATGTTTGTAAAGTGGTGGTGGAGCTTGTAGTGATACATCTTGATGTGGGGGAGATTAGTGGATGATTCTGTCTCCATGAAATGACTATAAAATCATCCTTGGTATATGTGATGTGTGACTATGCTGGACATAGTGATGCTTTATAGGGATGATTAGAACTATATATTTTTCTAGTGAAGGATATTTATTCTATTTGAAATTCATAAGGTATTTATGTATGAATTTTATTGCTTGTATTTAGTGGTATATCCTAATGTGACCAAGATATATCATGAATTTAGGAGAATTCTTTTCTGACTGGGGATAAAATGGTCAACATCTGAGTTTGTGGAAATGTGTTTTGTTTTTTTAAGAGTACTTTGGAGTCTGAGACGCCGATTCACACCCAATACCTGAAGTTTTTTTAAGTTTTTCCTTGTCCATTTTTTATTTCATGATGCGATGTTTAAACCATGTTGATTTTATGAGAGATTCTATCTTTGCTTTTTTATGATGTGTGTCATGGATTCTAGTATTTTAATAGGGGATACCCCTTATTAATAATGATTCATTATTTTTTTTTTAAATTTATGCATGTAAGTTAGTGACTCACAGATTGGAAAATAACTTGGCATGGAGGGAAAGTTTCCCTATTTTTTATGCTTGGGGTAGTATCTAAAGATGATTGAGGTGGTTATTAGCATGGGCTTTAATGAGGTTTTAATGGTTGTGAAAATGGTTATGGGGAAAAGAGTCTTCTTGTGATGGGTGTGATATGGTAAGATGTTGTGCTTATTTATTTATTTATATGGTTGTGTTGAGTGTTTTGTAGATTTTTTGGATTGCAGTGTTTTATTGGTGGTAGTATTTGGGGTGTAATGAGATCCTTGAGAGGCATATCATGGGTTGAGTTTTTGGACCAACACCTATATTTTTTGGGTTTTCATTTGATTCTCCATGATGGACATCATTTGAGAGATATCATATACAATTATTCATGAATTCTTAGCCCATTACTTTTCTAATTTGGGAGTTGGAGGAATTTCGAGGAGGCTTGATGAGGGTTTGAGAAGTTGGGGATGGAAATTATCTACAATAAGAAATTCAGGATATGAATATATTTTCATTTCATGATCTGTTGATTCACGCCTCAGAGGATGGAGATTCAAGTATTGAGTTTTAAATAGGGGTTCTGTGCATAATTAACTCGTGTCACGAAATTGAAATTCAGCATAATAATTAAATTGAGGATGAGGAACATTGAAAATTAGTGGAAGTTAACCATTTTAAGAATTTGTATTATTCATGGGATAAATCTATTTCACGACATGAAATAGAGGACCTCACAAAAACTCATAATGGGAATATGTAATTCAATATGTGAATGTGGTGTGTTTGAATTGGTTTATAAAAGTCAGGGTTCACCAAAATAGTTTCTCTACTATTTCATTTTCATCAAACATTGGGTAAAATCTTGGAAATTTAGAGAGATCTACTAGAACCTTTTCTCCATTGATCCTTGAATTTCGGAGGTTGATTGTTGGAAATCCAAGATGAGTTATCCTCCATTTTACTTTATTTCCATTCATTATTGTTTTCATGGATTCATAGTGGTGATGTTTTATTGGTTTGGGAAGAATTTGGGATATATTTATAATGATCAATTAATTTTATCTTGGTTTGTCCATGTTTTCCTAGCGTGGTTGTGGTTTCTTGGATATTCCTCCACCATTTTTCATGCGTTGAATTAGAAATATTCTTAGAGGTTGGAGGTCTTCATTCTCTTCCTATTTATGTTCATGTATTGGGATTGCATTTCATCTATCCATTTGGAGGATAGTAAGTGTTATATTTAAATATATAATTAATTATCTAAATATAAAATTGATCATAATGGGTTGAAATCGCATGTTTTACTTCTTGATGTTATTGCTGTTGAAATTATACATGTTTGTTTCCATTTTCATAAATCACAACTATTGAGAGACTTTATTATGATATAATTGATATATATGTGATATTTTTACTATGTTGATTGTTATATTGAACCCTAAATAAAAGGATAAAAACACATATATTGATAATTAATTGTTTACCGTAGGAAATATGGAATTGCATGAGAATTACTGTGATAAATAATGAAGTGAAGTAATGTAAGCCTCTGAACCAAAATTGTGGAAGTTGTGTTGTAATTTATGTGTGATTTTTTATTGTGTTTCCTTTTTTTGATGTTGGTTATTGTGTGGTGGTGATGGTGACCAGCTAGGTTTTAGAATATGTACATGATGTGATGTGATAGTTGGTTGACATGTGGTTCGATGAGGGACATTTTTGTCGTGGTTATGTTGTGTTATTAGGTGGTTGAGATGGGTGGTTACAATGATGATATGGCTTGGATAGTCTAGTTTTTTTGGAGAAGGTTGATGTGATACATCCAAGATGTTACGTGGTGTGGTTATGATAGATTCCATGTTAGCCATTGAATAAATTGTAAAATTGAAATGAATTGATATGGGTTGGTAAATTAAAAAGAAAGTGATTAAATTTATGTGTGGTAATTAGATTAAATTAATTAAAAAATATGTAAATGTGATGTTTAAATATGAATGAAATATATTGGTAAATGGGTGTTAGTGAAAACATGTTAAATCTAGAAAATGGTTGAAACTGTAATTGATAGTGAAATTGTGTGGCTCTATGTCATGGTTGTGTAGTGTGATTCATTTTGTGGTAGTAGTAGTTGTGTCAGACATCAAATGGTGAAATAGTAGTGTAGTGACGTACACTAGTTAAGTTTATGAGAACATAGTGGTTGGATATTATGTTATATCAGTTTGTTATGAATTTTATGTTATATATTTACATGAATCACCCATGTAAGATAACCATACTAATTCCCAATGGTTTTGGGTTCTAGGTGTTTCCTAAATATCTAGCACGGTGGTGATACAGATGGATGGCTACCCCCTCTTCCCCTATTTCTATTACCATTGACGATACATGTTGGTGTTAGAGTTTTCCTAGTGGAAATGTGGATGTGATATACGGTGGGGGTCACGAGTGGGGGAATAGAGTATAAGTTTGATGTCCTTTTTGTTCATGATACCATACTATCCTAGTTATGTGATGAGGATATGATGTGATGTGGCCACGATGTGATTGAGATTGGATGTGATAATGAATGATGTTAGCACTAGATGCCAGACCTTGTGATGGTGAGGTATGAAAGTATGTATCCCAACCCACATAAAAGATGAATGTATATGTTATGTTATATTTAAGGAAGGGCTTAGTGAACATATTATTTGATGTTGGGGCATGAGAGCGGAAAATAAATGGGGAAGTATCTGCATGGTGACATAATTTATGTTCTTGATATTGTGTTACTATATTATAGGTGTTATTTAGTAAGTGATACATGGTGATTTGGGGATAGGTTAGTAGACCTATTTAGGTTCATATTGGTTTTTCTATTTATTCAATGGAACATTGGTATACTCTTTTCATATATACACTAGAGAAATTTGGTATGATCATATCGAGTATACATATTATTATCACCCTATATTTATTTAATATTTTTTCTAGGTTTCTTGGAGACCATTGGGGACCAATCTGTACATTACTCTATTGGGTTTTAAAGAAAATATTTAGCCACTACTATAGGAATTTTAATATGGTATTTACTTGTTGACTTTTAATCATATTTTTTTGACACTCTTCATCCATTGTAGGATGGTTTTCGGTTTAAATTTATATTATGTGCTAGAGGTTTTGGTTCTTTTTTTATCCGATTTCCCTATTCTATATTATAATAGAGAGTAATGACTTATATATGTGATATTTTTTTACACTCACTACTTTTCACCAAACTGTGGCCTGTTGAAGGTGGGGATTGGATGCCACTATCAATATACCTCCAGTTATTACTCAGGAGGGGTACCTCTAGAGGGATAGAGTGATGATTCTCTAGTTTAGTATCTGTTAGAAATTTAATAAGCTCAATATATATATATATATTTGAGAACTTATAGTTGGTGATAGTTTAAACTACCTACAAATGTGTGTAAAAATTTATGAATCATTTCTAGGAAGTAAAATCATTAAAAATGAAATGTCTTATACTCTAAAAAACATTTATTATAAATTAAATTTATTTTATATGTCATCATTTCATTCATCTTATTTATGTGGTGGGTAAATTTTGTGAGTTTACAACTTTCAAATGTAGATTATCACTTCATTAACTAAATTAAAAAATATAGAATCTAGATATCATGAAGTATTTAAAATATAATATGATTAGTCCCCTCAGAGGAGGAAGACTGTATTCATGAGAGAACAAATTAGTTATATTGAGAAAAAAATCAATGATAGATTCACCTCAACAAGATATTCAAGTGATTTAATAACTCATTGATTAAATTTATCATTGAATAATGGATATTTTATGAGTTTTATTTAACCACCAATATAAAAAATAAATTAGATTTCAATACTGGATTGTCATAGATAATGTAAAAGAAATTAAATTCAATAACTTAGACTTTTAAAATTTAGTTGAAACTTGTAAAACATTATAGATATATTTGATACCTACCACATAAATGGTGTATCAGATGTCATGATCTAGTTTTTGATGCTTCCTTTATTGATTTTGGTAAAGTGTTGGACTAAATTAAATGAATCCCACCTTTCTTTATTGAATATTATGGAACATTCTCCAGTAATATATTAATTCAAAAATTATCCGAAATACAATTGACCATTAAACATATCCCCCTAAGAATTTATTATGATGTATTTAAATAATTAACCATTTTAAAAAATAAAATTTAAATGATAAATTTATAGTAACGACCATGATGTTCCTTTTACATGAAAATTTAGGCAATGAATTAAAAAAAATTTAATGGAGTGTATAATTTACTTTGATAATTGAGATAAATACAAGAAATTTATTATCCTTATCCAATCATGTATCATATATATCTCATCCCACATCAAGTATTTATTTGATTAATAATGATTCATAGATATCATAAACTCCCTCAACCAAGCCCTATATCATATATGATAATATATTTGGTGATAAAACCCTACCCATATGGGTGGGAATTAATTTTTGGTGGAGAGGAGTTGTTTTTTATATAATGTGATACATCATAATATAACATGATTATATTCCAATGATTAAATTAATTACATACTAAAATTTAACATAAATTAATTATCCCATATTAAATATTGGAAGAAAAAAAATGGATTAACCATTATTTTATTAAACAATTAAACATTGAATATTTAATTAATTATTACAATCCAAATCATAGAAAAAACCATCAAAAAAAATCTGAATCTTGTGAAACTATTTGAATAGAACTTTTATTCAATTATTATTTTTCATTAATTATAATTTTAAATAAGAAATAGAAATATAATATTGATGGGATAGTGTGATCCAACCATGCATTTGTATTCACAATAATTTTACTTTTGTTTGAAAAATAAGTATGATCTTATAAAATGAGTCTTTTGAATTTTACATCACTAATGTTACAAGTATATATTGAATCATTTAGTAAAATAGAAATATAAACACATATAATATATAAGTAGTGATCATAATATATCTTATTAGAACCTAATTCAAGATAATCTTGTCTGACTAATACCATGAAATGAAATATCCTTATATTTGTTTCAATAATATTAAAATAATTATTGTTTATATATGTATTGGTTATTTTTTTATCAAATTATCCAATGAAATAAGATGAAATTATAATAACTCTGAAATTTATCATGGTATATATTTAATTCGCTCTAACATTTTCAATATTTTAAGATTAAATTCAAACAATTATTGTATAATATGATGTATTTTGAATGAATATGATGTTTGGTGTGCGTAAAAAATTTAAATTATGATAGAAAGAGAACCATTGGAAACTAATATTCCGTTAAAGATTCCTAAAATATATCTAGTGGACTCACATATAAATATAAATGGGAGAGGATGGGGTCTCATGCCTATAAAAACATATTACTCAGTGAAAGGGGCCATCAGTATCCTTGTGGCCCACCAAAACCCTGGTGGTAACCAGACACCACACTTAGGTGACGTTCTTTCTATTATTTTAGTTCTATCACAAAATTTTGAATCAACCTCTTTATCCTACTTAGGAAATTATTTTGTTTTTCTCTTCCCCAGGATACTTTCCCACTCCCTTTGTACTCCCCTTATTTTTTATTGAATCAAGTTAATCAATATCATTATTCATATCTAAAAAAATGGATAACATCATGACATATCTAATACCTGTTTGTCTACTTATGTTAATTATTTCTCCATATCAAATCCCTAAAGATGATGGTTTTTGTTAATATTTTTTGGAGTCATATGGATTGAACTCGTATTGAGTGGTTTACTTTAACATACATTCTCTTAGGGGTAAATTTAGATGATCGTTATCATTATCTATAGTTTTTGTGTTTGTATGTTAATTTATATACATATGGGTTGTATGGAAGTGTGTTTTTTATTGGTGAGGTGTTCATAACCCCTTTTAATTATCATTATTGTGTTCCTTTTGGTTTTAACCTACTTATAGGGGCCTTGTGGGTTATGTAGGATGGTCCATATAAAAATTTTATTCTATATAAATATTATTTTTACATTTAATTGGTTCTTATATTCATTTATAATTATTTTTTTACTAATGGATTCATCTAATAATTGGGTAAGATGTATATTTTAATAATTAGCTCATAATATTCATAAATTCTAGTTTATATCTTATTATGACAAATAATAACAATATAACAATATATTATTATTCCGTAAAACTTTGTCTTGTGTGTAGTAAAAGCTATTGAAGAAACTCATTATTGAGTATGTTGCACAAAAACTCAATATATCATAAATTTTAAGCTATAAATTATATTTTATTTATTCAAAATAGTAAACATATTATAAATTCTTCATATAGTATATTCTCTTACACTGTTCGGGTTGCGTGTCATACACACTATCAAATACAATGACCCTACTTTATATCTTTAGGGAGTCATAATATCCCCACATTAATAAAATTGAATCCTCACAATTAAAACTCAATCTTGGTAATATATTGTTTGGTATTTCCTATGTTTGAAATCCTTAATTGTGAGAATGGTTTTTAAAACATCCTTTCAAAAATAGATAATGGGTAATAAAAAGGTCATGTGGAGTAACATAGGAACATGTATCTGAATAGGAGAACATCGATTGAAAGAAGAGTTACATACATTGAGGAAAGGCTTAAATATTTTTAGGTAGTGATTGAGGTCATCAATCACAATAAAGTGAATGATCAATAGAAAGTTTAGGGCCTCAAATCCATAAATATGTGATGATTTATAAGGCCATCAGTTCAACAAAATTGTGGTACAAGGAATTTTTTTCATAGTCATTTTCTTAATGTTGGGTAATTCTTTTACTGCCCAAGAATATAAAGAAATTTAATAACATGATATGTTTTGATTTCATATAAACAACTCAATGTTTTTGTTGTGCTTTGATAAAATTATAATTCATCCCTTACTTCAAGAAATGGATATAAAAAATTAACATTGATTCTTGAAGCACTAAAATAAACATTTAATAGGTCATAAAGCCCATAAAAGAGTGAAAATTCCAACAATTTGTCTATAGTTGTTCTCCAAAACTAATATGGCAATGAAATTAATCTATAAACCAAAAAATAAACTCTATTTGTTTATCCTTATTACCTTTTCATCAAATTTTTTAACTAAAAATAGTGACATATTAACCAGGACATTGAGTAGGTTAGTAGCTCTCAGCAAACCATTATCATCCTTCAACCATGGGTTCAAGTCCTCCGGCCCTTCCAGATTCGATGGTTTGTCCCCCAACATAAAGGTTGTATTTCTCTAGAACCATGCTAATATAATTTATAAAAAAATATGATGGACATCCTTGAAATTAGGTTAATCATTAAATATCCTTTTATCAAATGTTTTCAATACATCGCTAATACATAAACACTCCATCCAATTATTTTCACGTATATCCTTCCATGGTCGTGATTTTATCAATAATATCATTTATAGGATTTATAAATCATGAATCCTTATATTCAATATAAAAAACCTTAGGCATGTCCTAGGATATTCGTTTTAAAAAGTAATTCCTAATGGTTTGTGAAGGAATTGTGAATTATATTAATCATATCACCTAGGAGTGTCAAGCTAGGTGTTAAGTAAGGCTCATTGTTGTGTTTCAGGTTACTCCAAGTTAGGTATGACAAAACTTGTTAGATTTGTTACTCCTATGTACAACTGTTCTAAAACCATTCCCAATTATATTATCATGATATGGATGCATTTCTATGAATACCCACATTATCTCTACCTTAAAAAACTTCTAGGGTTTTATTCTATATATATCTTCAAATTATACCTTAGGGTTACACTCCATAATCTATTTTATCATAAATATAGTTTCCATGTTTTCTACTAAATTTCCTTTGATACCAACTATAGCAACCTGACCAAAGAAGGCATAAACTTGGTGTCTAATATCAATTACATTAGAATGATTATAAGGAATAAAATCTTGAAAGACTGAGAGTTTAATAGTCTTTGTGTACCAGATATATACATGTGACTTGTATTACAAATTAATACACTAATTAGAAAATAATGTTTCTTTAAATAACTTCTATTATAACTTTATTCCATCTATTATATCCCCACATATCTTTCATAGTATAGTTCTTGAAATCCAAGGGAAAGGAAACATAATAAGGGTGAGCTGAAATTTATAGAAAGGGTAAAGTAAAGCGGAACCAATAATGAATTAATAAGAATAAATATATATATGGAAAGGTAAATGAAAAAACATTCTATCCTAATAACTAGAAGAGGAAAAATTAATATGGAAATGATAGAAACTAGGGCACATACCATTAAATCAATGAACTAAAAATGAAATGTATCCATAGATATGTAGATGAAAAATATCATGGATGAATAATAAAATAATATAAATAAAAAAATGATTAATTATTGGATATTATGTCCAAGGTACATGAAAAACTATACCGTCAAGACCTTTCATTAGACGTTTTAAAACTACGTATAGAAACCCATTTAATTTTTATAACTTATTTGTCTCATGAGAACCTGTCGATGCATCTGAGATCTATATAAATTCTGGGATCGATTTTTCTTTTCCAATCCAAAGGATTCCCCATATCGAATAATAAAAATAAATAATATGGCTTATCAAATATTAGTATTGAATAAAGAATACGAGATCATCAATATTTATCCAAATAATCAAATAACTATAAAAGTAGACACCATATATAAAATGGTATGTGTTTTGTATAATTTTGGGTAAATTCAATGTTCAATGATCATATGATATTGAATATTTAAAGGGGGTAACAAATAAATCCAAAAAAGTTAATGGGTATATTATTCTTGGCCAAATAAATCAAAATAAAGTAAGAGGGATAGTAAGGATGGTATTGATAAAAATATATGGCTTGTGGAGTTAAATGAAAGTTTTTTTGATGAATAGAAATCAAAATACTTTTTAAAAACATTATTGAGTAAAATATCTTTTATTTTGATTTTTTTTGAGAAAACATATCTATGAAATTTATTTTTAAAACTTTTTTTAAAAAATTAACCTTTCAAACATGAAAGTAATCCTCAATGAAATAATGGAGAGTAAATCTATACTTACCATATGAAGTAAAAAGAAAATTCCTTTTTTATGGTATAAAGGTTATAAAAATTCCTTCATCAGAAAGTTTTAAGAATATTTCGTTGAAAAAATATAACATAAAAAATTGTAAAAATGCCTTTCCAAAATCGTCTTAATTTTTTTGAAATCATTTTTAGAAAATGAGGGTTTTTGTAGAAAATAGGTTCTTTGAATAAAGAGAGAAATATATTGGGTTTTCTTAAAAACATATTCTAAAACATTTTGAGTACCAAGGAGTAGAAAAATTGTACTATTACTTAATAAAGTTCATGAAAAACAATGGGATAATAAAATTAAAGGGTTTATTAGACAATGATCAAATAATTTACTCTTATAGAAATTTAAGTTTTAAAAATAATGAATAAATTGAGAGAGTAAATTAATCCCCTGAAAAGATTATAATGTCGGATTGAGAATTAATCAATGATCAGATTTTGTGTAGCAACTATAAATCGACATATAGAAGAAGAAATACATCAATAGATAGTAAAATTCATTATACACAATGTAACGTCCCGGTTCCAGAAGGTACCTAGAGGTACCCCATAACCGGTTGGTCACATGGCCTCAAGCGCATCTCCCCAAAGGACAATGGTTTCTGACTAGTAGTGAGGGACTTAGGTGTGTTAGTGGGGAAACTATTCCCCCTTGGAAGAGTAACTCAGCAGAAATAACAGATTACAATAGCTGAAGAAGCAACAACATGAAATATGTAAACAATTTTAGACTGATGAAATAACAACTGGAGAACATATATTAATGATGCTTGATATGTATGTATAGGAAAGAATCCAAACAAGTCACAATGCTGGAATACAGTTCTAAACCAAAGTAAAATGAAAATAAAGTAAACAGCTCCACAACATCGCAAGCCTCAGCTTGGTCTCATGCTCCCTAGCTCCCCAAAAATCATGTACATGAAGGAGAAGGGCGCTTGCCCTTATCTATACCTACCACAATATAATCTGTTTGGGCCTGAAAGCATGACCTAAAACCAAACTCCACCCCCACTGTATCCAACAAATAGAATTTTCATCAATCACAAATCCTGGATCCCCCACTGTATATGCATTCCCCATTGCCCACTCACTGCATATGCATCCCACACACATAAGAGAATATATGAATCCCCCACTACCCACTCACTAAATATGCACCCAACACTCATAACAGAACATATGCATCCCCCACTGCCCACTCACTGCAAATGCATCCAATATATTCATCCCACACACCATAATTTTTTTGTTGAGTTGCTGAAGTTATGGAATTTGGAGTGAGGATAAAAAACATACATACACACAAAAGAAGAACACCACATGAAAACTTGAATAGAACACACAATAATGCAATAACACTCTACAATTCCCAACTACACTATAGACAAACACTTACATGAACATGCGATCCCACTGCAACTTACAATTCCCAAAAAACATAGAACATTTACACAGAACACTTGCACCAGTAACTTTCAATTCCCAGACAATAAAAAACACTATTCAATCCTATGAAGTTAAATAAATAATGGTTTGATCCATATCCTCTATCTTAATATCTAATTTATCTAGGTCAAGTATGATCTTGTTAAAAATTTCATTATGAGACTAAACTGTAGTTATTGGGGCCTTGGAAGTGTGGGAAAACAGAAAAGACATGACCGGGACACGGTGGGATGGGTTGGATGTCCTACAGCCCAGGGACATAATGAATATTAATGTATTTGGTTACTAAAATTAAAGGGAATGTGTTTGGTTCCCAATATTAAAAGATGAATAAACGCCTCCTACTCATGTTTAATTCTTATTACTATGAAAAAAGTGGTTTTTGATGAATAAACAAAAGCCCTATTCCTCCCTCTATTGAATTTAAGTCCCAGATCATTGAACTAGAGACTCCACAAAAGTAATGTAACCTGATTTATAATTCAGTTGGTCATGTACTATGATGTGCATAAGTGATATACACAGGTCAAGTAGTGTGTACAATGATTCATGTACATAAATAAAGAAGGGTGTACTAGAAGTGTAGAATGTGACATATATAGGATCAGTAAGTGCTACTAGGAAGAGCTGTTGATATTTGTTAAATGAGTCAAATGAATCTCATGTTAAGGAAATTTCTAATTTTTAAAAAGTAGGAATAGATCTTTGATGAAAGGAATACAGGATCATTTTTTTTAAAATGAAGTAAAAGAGTTTTATTCAAATTCCCAGTTTCATTTTTGACAAGATGGAGATGCTAGGAACTCAAAATCATAGTTTCATTTTTTTCAAGCATAGTGCATATTATTAATACTAAAAGTGACCTACTTAGGAATCATCATCCATTTCAAATATATGATTCTATATAAGTGATGGAGGTGTTAATATATTTTGTAGATTAGTTGAAAGAGTTGAAATAAAATTATATTTCTAAATCTGATACTCATTAGCTGAAGAGAATGATTGACTCATATTTTGAATTCATCAAACATTTTTCTCCATCCCAATGAAATATTTTCTCAAATTCTAGTTCTTATGAGATAAAAGGATTGGTGGAAGGTCAATAATCACTATTTATATCCATGTAACCTATTCAATTAGGTATTTCAAATGAAATATTTTTAGAAAATACTTTTATAGGAGATGAATTAAAAATGGTTTCATCTTATGTTAGTATGGCAAGTAAGAGTGTAAAATAATTACAATTTTAGCGTTTTTATTAACAGAAATAAAAAATTTACATGTGTTATCTTTTAGCAGCCTTCCTTACATCACACACAACACCCACAGTAGGCTTCCTTCCAGCCAGTAGCAAGTAGGAAAACATAAGGAAAAACAGGTAATCACATAGCAGGCTTCCATCATGGAAGCATATGAATCATCACAGAGGGAATTCAGTAGAAAGTAGCATATGGGTACCATGATGAAAGAAAAAAATGAGAAATTTTATTTGTTTATGAAACCATTTAAACACAATTATAGATTTTGGTAAAACATTTCTAACATTCAAATAGATCACAAGCATCTATTTTAAAATTACATTTGGCCTAAATAACTTAAAATACTCTAATTATGCTTTATTAATATCACTTTAAAACCATGAAAATAATTAAAACTATGCCATTTCCAAATGGAATTGACAAAATTTCCAAAAAAGGTTATCATTTTAAATACAAAACATTTTAGACACTTTTACAAATAAAAATATCATTGTAAAAGTATTCCCAAATTTTTTATTAAAATCAATGTATTTTTAAACATTCACATTTAAAAATTTCCATTTCAAATTAACCCTAGACAATGAAAAAACAAAAATTATACCTTGATCCATCATAACCAAAACATAATGAAAACAAAAATAACTCCAAATAAAAAAAAATGAAAAATTCCAAGTTCACAAAAGCGCACAACAATGCATGGATTAACCACACATTCTAGACAATCGAATGTTAACACTGTAGTATGGAGATATTTCTTGAGTAGTGTAGTAAGGACTTTTATAGCTCTCGAACCACGCTCCATGGCTTGAAAACATACATAATTGTTCTATAAAAATGATTTCAAAAAAGGACTAAAAACCTTTAACTTCTCCACATCAGTTTTGAATACCTTAGTTAGGAGATGAACTATGAGATCACTTTCCAATGATCTAAACGTGGTCTTCATATTGAACTTAGTGGATACCCTACTTAGATAAAAATCAATATCCCTTCAAATTATATATCTATCTTTGCCATATTTCTTTACATCCCATCTATCTAGTTCAATAGTCTTTGACACCTGTGTCTAAAATACCTTATACTCTATTATTCCAGTAATTTAAAACTCATCCAAATTTACATTCAACTAATCTCCCACAATCCATTTGATTTGTCTTAATTAACAACAACTCTCATAGGAATAACAGGGGAAACTGAGGAAGATGTAGGAGGGGAAGCTATACAGGAGTCTCTTCTCTTGAAATTAGTCTTTGAATCCTTATATTCATAGGTATTAAAGAAGAATAATTTTTAGAACATATCCCACTCATTTCATACTCCCCTAAGTTTATATCCTCCCATGCTATTTCTTAAAAAGAAATCACTTAATGATACCTCATTATACTTATGGTCTTCATTATTAATTTGTATTTTTTAATATGGTAGATGTGTGGGAGAATTTGGAGATCTAAAATAAACCAGAAAAGAAGGATATCTAAATTGATCAAGGGTTCTCCTAGATTCTACACTAAACTCATCCATGTCTATGTCTTGTTTTGGAACATCTAATGAAACTTTATTTTCATCTAAAGAATACTAAACTATATCATCATTTTCTAGATTAGGGCGTACTTTTTCCATTGTTATAACATTATTATTATTAGGATTAAACATCTCATAAAATATTCATTTTTAGTTACCCAATCCATTTTACATGGGTTCTAATTATCTTTCATATGCCTATAAATCTTATAATTCAATAAAAAACCAAAAAAGAAAATCTATTTTATTCCAACCCTTACACCGCTGTTTTAAACTAGTTTTGTAATAAATATTTCAAATATAATAATGAATTTAACATTATGTTTGAATCAATAAATTAATGTTAATCAATATTAGAATGGGCAATGTTACTTTTTTTTAATATTTCAATGTAGGTGGAGGAGTTTTGGAGGGCCCTTGATGAAGTGGAAGAAAAATGAGCCAAAATTGCATGGATCCAAGGACATCTGTACACTGTTTTCCATCGTACACATAATACGTGCATCCAAACGGGCTGAAATTTTGTGAGAATGTCCAAAATATAATAAGATACATTTCCTATTAAGGAACCCAATCCTGATTCAGCTTCTATAGGGCCCATCCAAACTGATCTGTCCAAGCCACCGAATTTGGACCAACTCAAATGAGGTGTTCTGTATTGTATCAATATCTTCAGCTGTAGTTGTCCAAATGGTGCCAAAATTTCGGTGGAGACATTCCAGATGTAGGGATACAACTTTTATATTTTATACAAAGCGTGATAAGGCTGTATGAAGATGGAAACGCGTGGTACAAGTGGATTGATGAAATCTGTGTGCCTAAAACAACCTTCCAATTTTCTTATAAAAGGGAACCAAGGGAACCTCATTTGGATGTTCAGACAAGGAGTGAAGTGCTGTAAATTTGGAGTCCTAGAGGAGTCTCATAATCACCTTGTAGGTTTTGGAGGCCCCTATCAACATAGGGGAATCAAGGATGAAGAAGGAGTTCCACCCGAGCTTCCTCCTCCTCCCGATGTCGAGCTAAAAGTTTGGTGTTCGTTGTGAGGGAGGTACACACATGTCAAGGGAGTTCCGATGCATAAAATAGCTACTGGTTTGGAGTAATTTGGGTTTTTAAACATTTCATTCCATGTATCTTATTTTATTTCGGATTTTAATGCTTGATTTGATGCATGTGAGTGTTATGCTCTTAATTTCTAACCGATCGGTGTGAGGTTTTGAGTGCGTGAATTGTGTTGTTCCGATTGGACATCACAAGAATCCTTTTCATACACACCTTATTGAGATTTAAATATGATTTGGAAGATCTTATTCCATGCATAAGTACTATACCTTGACACTTTGATTGTTACGTCAAGGTTTGGTCCTTAAAGCATTGAAATAAAAGCTTAGGAATTAATCGGGATTCCAATTAACTCCAACCAAAGAATTATTCTAAACCTAAGATGAATCTCTATGAACAATGAACTTGATATGTGTGTAGTGAAATCACATAAACCATTTTATCTCCTATTTTTTCAAATCCACTAGGTCACTCAACTTTTAAGCTATTTCAACTAAGTCATTGTTTTAAACTCTTTTTAAAACCACCCCCTCTCTTAGTCATTTTTATTAAAAATACACACTCTAAACCTACTAACGCTCCTTGAGGGATGACCTAGGGTCTACCCTAGACTATAAATCAACCTTAAAAACATAATAAATATGACAGGTCATGAAAATGCGGTCAAATTTTGGCACCGTTGCTTGGGAGCACTTTAGTTTTTTGTGCATATTTTTGATATTTTTTTTGTATTTTTTGTGAATATTTGTTTGTTTTATCTTCTACCTTTGCATTTATTTTTGTGTTCTAATTTATTTATTGTATAGGTTCTGTGTATGACGCGTTCTACTCCGGGAGACCTAAAAACTTTCGAACCTGAACCGGAGAGGATCCTATATCAACGAAACCGAGACATACAAGACCACACTCTAAAGGAGGAGACATCACATCTTAAAATTCTTTTTGATCCTTCTCCTTCTTCTGAAACCAATGTTAAAACTAAACATAACTTGTATAACATGGCTGAAAATAATAGAACACTAAAATAACAAAACTCACCTGATGTTGATATCCGACCCACTTACATTCAATTACAAGGAGATGAACCCAATTTTGAACTAAAATCTAGTTTAATTCATTTATTACCAAGATTTCATGGACTACCTAGAGAAGATCCACATAAGAATTTAAAAGAATTTCATACTGTGTGTTCAACATTAAAACCTGCTAATATGGATGGAGAACAAGTAAAACTTAGGGCATTTCCATTTTCATTAGAAGACACGGCTAAAGATTTGTTGTATTATGTTAATTCACCTATTAGAGGTTGGGCTGACATGAAACGACTTTTTCTTGAAAAATACTTCACAGCCTCTCGAACTACAAAAATAAGGAATGAAATATGTGGGATAAGAAAATATCAAGGAGAAAACATTCATGAATATCAGGAACACTTTAAAAGATTATGTTCAAGTTGTCTACACCACCAAATAAGCGATCAACTTTTAATACAATATTTTTATGAAGGTTTAATTCCAATAGATCGTAACATGATTGATGCTGCTGCAGGTGGTGCACTAGTGGATAAAACCCCAATCGCTGCAAGGACCCTAATTGAGACCATGACACAGAACATTCAACAATTCATTTCAAGGTTCAGTGTACCCATTCGAGGTGTCCATGAGGTGGAAAGTACTGAATTCAAGAAGAAGGTGGACACAAAGTTTGAAGAGGTGAGTACCCTTCTATGACAACTTGCTCTTTCCCAAGGTAAATTCCTATATCCTCCTCCCATACATTGTGGTATATGCTCTTCTGATACCCACTATTCTGACCAATGCCCCCAATTGAGAGAAACTTCTGAGAGTTGTGAGGCAATATTCCCAGGACGCCCATATAACCAACCCATTAGGCAAGAACCTTACTATCTATCCAACCCTGGGTGGAAAGAAAACCAAGCCTATAGGCAAGGGGGGTATTCAAACCAGACTCATCAACCATGGAACCAACCAGGGAAAAGTAGTCATCAACCACCACCACCCAGAAATTTTCAACCACCCCAAAGGCCTTTCCAACAACCCCCTCCAAAACCTGAGCCTAACCTAGAAGATATGATGAAACAAATGACTGCCAATAATCTCCAGTTCCAACAAACCACCCAAGCATCCATACAAGACCTTAAAACCCAATAAGGACAACTAGCTAACTCAATGGGTGAAATCCAAAGCCATGGGTCTGGTAAACTACCATCTCAACCACTTGTCAACCCTAGGGATAAGGGAAATATTAGTGCCATCACCCTTAGAAGTGGAACTCAACTTAAAAGACAAATGAACCCTCCATTAGAGTCATCCTCTCCTAAAGGAACCACCATCCCAACCACTGAAAAAGGATCAAATGAGATGAAACCTTGTCTTGAGAGAAGTCCTACCAAAGGAAAGAGTGTGTCTATTGATGAGTTACCAAGCCCAAGAATTCCTTTTCCAGTTCCCCAAAGAACCACCCAACCAAGGAAACAAAAGGAAACTGATCTTGAAAAATAAATCTTGGAGACTTTCAAAAAAGTGCAGGTTAACATTCCATTGATTGATGCCGTCAGGAAAATTCTGAGATATTCCATGTTTCTAAAGGAGATGTGTACCCACTGAAGGCGACTTAGAGGTGATGAGAAGGTGATCCTGGGCAGGAATGTCTCAGCATTCATACAACCATTACTTCCCACCAAGTGCAGCGATCCTAGAAAATTCTCGATTCCGTGCACCACAGGGGAGCATTCTTTCTCCAATGCTATACTTGATTTGGGTGCTTCTATTAATGTGATGCCTCACTCCATATACTCTTCTTTTCATGTCGGTGAACCAAATCCCACAGGAATAGCTGTTCAACTAGCAAATCGGAGTACGACACACCCTTGTGGTGTGTTATAGGATGTTCTTGTGAGGGTTCAAAATTTAATATTTCCTGCTGATTTTTATGTGCTAAAAATGGAAGATGATTGGATGAATGGACATGCCCCAATTATATTGGGGAGACCTTTCTTGACAACTGCCAAAGCCATAATTAATGTCCATAATGGTACAATATCTATGGAATTTTGTGGTGACATAGTCCATTTCAACATCCATGATGCCATGAAGCACCCCTCAGAAGAACATTCCTCTCTCTTGGTAAATTCAATTGATATACTCCCTTACCCTAAAATCACTTCATTTGTTTCCCCTGATCCCCTTTCTGTATTTTACTCTTTGATTGAAATTCTCGGAAATGAATCATGTGTTTATTGTTGTAGTGGTCTAGAAAAGTGTCATTCATGTTTATTAATTGATAATTTATTGAACACAGAGGATTACATGACCATGAATGACACTTCTACGCTTGTAAAAGCTAATTCCTCATCTGAGGATGATACCATTGAGCAGTTAGATGAGATTAGTGACCTCTCACTTTCACACACACTCCCATAAATCCAAAATCCACCTGAATTGGAACTAAAGCAACTGCCTCAAGATTTGAAATATTCATATCCTGAGAATGGAAACAAGTTTCCCGTCATCATTGCTAGTTCACTCCCTCCTGAGCATGAATTGTGACTAGTTGAACTTTTGAGGGAGTATAAACAAGTATTGGGATGGACACTTGAATACATTCCTGGTATTAGCCCATCAATTTGTACACATCATATTTTATTAACTGATGAGGCTAAACCAGTGAGGCAGGAACAACATAGACTGAACCCAAACCTCTTATAAGTAGTTAAAAAGTAAGTAACAAAGTTATTGGCTGCTTGAATCATTTACCCCATCTCTGATAGCTAATGGGTCAGTTCTGTTCAAATAGTTCCTAAAAAAACTGGCCTAACTGTAATTAAAAATGAAAACAATGAATTGGTTCCAAATCATGTGCAGAATAGTTGGCGTGTCTGTATAGATTATCGCCGACTAAACCAACACACTAGGAAGGACCATTTCCCATTTCCATTCCTTGACCAGATGCTAGAGAAGCTAGCGGGGAAGTCCCATTACTATTTTCTTGATGAGTATTCTGGATACTTTCAGATCCATATTGCGCCCGAGGATCAAGAAAAGACAACCTTCACTTTCCCCTTTCTCACATTTTCCTATAGAAGGATTCCATTTGGTCTGTGAAATGCTCCGGGTACTTTCCAGCGATGTATGGTTATTATTTTTTCGGATTACCTGGAGAATTGCATGGAAGTTTTTATAGATGATTTTACTGTTTATGGGTCTTCTTTTGATGAATGTTTATGTAATCTTGGTTCCGTCCTACATCACTATATTGAAAATAATCTTGTATTAAATTATGATAAATTCCATTTCATGGTGTGACAAGGTATATTTTTGGGACATGTCATTTTCGGGGATGGTATCCAAGTCGATAAATCGAAAGTGGATGTCATTTCTTACCTACCATTCCATAAAAATGTACGTGATGTGCGGTCTTTCCAAGGTCATGCTGGATTTTACCGTCATTTAATTCGTGATTTTAGTAAGATTTCACTTCCCCTTTCCCGCTTACTCCAAAAAGAAAAAGATTTTTTTTGATAAATAATGTTAATAAGCTTTTAATAAATTAAAATGGAGTCTCACATCACCCCCGGTAATCCAACCTCCTCGGTGGGATTTACCATTTGAGCTCATGTGTGATGCCTCTAACTATGCAGTTGGGGCAGTCTTGTCACAAAGGGTTGATCGAGCTCCACATGTCATTGCCTATGCCTCACATACTTTGGACCCTTCCCAAGGAAACTACACCACCACTGAAAAAGAATTTCTTTCTATTGTGTTTTCCTTGGATAAATTTAGGTCATACCTTTTAGGGTCCAAATTCATTGTGTTCTCAGACCATGCAGCCCTCCGGTATCTCCTAAAGTAACCAGAAGCCAAACCACGTCTCATTCGTTGGATGCTCCTCCTTCAGGAATTCAATTTAGAAATTAGAGATAAAAAAGGAGCAGAGAATGTGGTGGAAGACCATATCAGTAGGATCACCCCATCCTCAGACATTGTCTCATCCCCCTGTATTCCCATTAATTACTTGTTTCCTGATGATCAATTATACAAAATGCAAGATGTTATTCCCTGGTATTCTGAAATTGTAAATTATTTGGTAGCATCTTGCATTCCTACTGATTTCAACAAAAACCAAGCCAGTCGTCTAAAACATGAGTCTTGTTGGTACATTTGGGATGACCCCTAAATTTGGCGCACATGTAGCGATCAGGTCCTTAGGCGTTGTGTTCCTGATAGCGAGTTTAAATCTGTCCTTAGATTCTGCCACAATCTTGCTTGTGGGGGACACTTTGGTCCCCAGTGGACTACTCACAAAGTTCTTGATTCTGGTCTCTTTTGGCCAATACTTTTTTGGGATGCCCATGAATTTTGTAAATCTTGTCCTCGTTGTCAAAGAATGGGGAATGTCTCTAAAAGGAATGAAATACCAAAACAACCCTTGCTCATTCATGACATTTTTGATGTTTGGGGCATTGACTTTTTGTGGCCATTTCCCAATTATTTTGGCAACTTGTACATTATTTTGGCCATTTATTATGTATCAAAATGGGTAGAGGCACGGGCCACAAGGACAGATAATTCCAAAACAGTTGTAGAATTTTTGAGAACTCAGATATTTTGTAGGTTTTGATTACCTAGGTTCATCATCAGTGACTAGGGTTCTCATTTCTACAACCGAACAGTGAAATCACTTTTGCGTCGGTATGGGGTCGGTCATCGAGTTTCTACTGCATATCATCCACATACCAATGGTCAAGCTGAAGTGTCAAATAGAGAGGTAAAACAAATTCTTGAAAAAATAGTCCAACCCAACAGGAAAGATTGGAGTCTTAGACTCGATGATTCATTATGGGCTTACCATACTACTTTTAAAAATCCAATTGGAATGTCACCTTATAGGCTTGTTTTTGGAAAGAGTTTTCACCTCCCTATTGAGATTGAGCACCGGGCCTACTGGGCCATCAAACAATGCAATTCTAATCATTCTGGTGCAGGTACTCAAAGGAAGATGCAGATCCAGGAGCTAGAAGAAATGATTAGAGATTCATATGAAAACTACAGGATTTATAAAGAGAGAACCAAGGCTATCCATGACTGTATTATCCTTCATCGTCAGTTCCATATTGGGAAGAAGGTCCTCCTTTATAATGCATGGCCGAAGTTGCATCCAGGTAAGCTTCGTTCCCGCTGGTTTGGACCATACACTATTACTAACGTCTCTCTATTTGGTGTTTTCCAGGTTCAAAATGAAGAAACCAAGAAAACATTTACTATTAATGGGCAGCGGATGAAGCACTTCCATCAATACATTCGAGAGTCTCCGATGGAGGAACTCTAAGTTCAAGAAGAAAACTATGAATGAAATCCACCAGGTTTTATCCTTCCTTCCCACATTCTCTTTTACTACAGTGAGGACACTTCATACTCTAAGTGTGGGGGGGGGGGGGGTGGATACATTCCTGGGTTAGTTAGGAATTTTTATTGTTTTCTCCTTTTGTTTTCTCTTTTTGGTCTTCTTTATGGTATTTTCATTTTTCCCCATCAACAATTTCGAAGTTCCATGATTTGGCGACCATAAAGTGGGGAATGTAAAAATACCATAATGAAGGCTAAAAAGAATTTGTGTATGAGTTTAGCATCATGAAGTGATTTTTTGTGAATTGGTTTTCTGTCAATGATATAAATGGTCGTATCTATGTGAAACTTTTGAGATGATTGATGCCCTTTGTGTGAGTAGTTTTTTGGAAAACTGTGTCACTAATATCTCCACAAATTTTTGCACCAAACCACAAAGTGTGATCATTTCTTACTTAATATAAGGTAAATATATGTTGGGTTAATATTTTTCAGCTTGAAATGATATTTCCATACATTCGTTCCTTATCCGATCTGTTTCATTACTGTACCAGATTAACCTATGAGTGTGTACCTAATGTACGGATGTTGTACGCCCTCAAAAAAAATTGTTGTGTCTTGGGCAGGTCAAAAACCACTCCTCTTCAACCTTTTATCTTGTTATAACTATTTAAATTACTTTCGTGAAGAGATCAAGAAAGGGTTGAGAGATGAGTGTGAGATTTGTTCCAAATGAATCTTCAAAAAATATATATATAATAAATGTGGGGAGTGATGAAATGTGCAACATATTGGGATATCTAGGTCAGGAGATTAATGTTTGACTTCTGGGAATGATTAAATGAGTGGGTCTTGAAATATGATTGCAAAGGATGTAGGACAGGTTCGGTGAAAAAATCATTTAAGCTGAAAAATGTTAAAATAACCTATATTTATTAGATAGAAAGTGGAAAGAATAACATGGAATGGTTTTCAAACACACACATAGAGAGTTAGTGTCATGGTTTACTTCTGAATTCCATTCTCAATTGTGTATAATGAATCTTTTTGAATTTTTCTATGATATGATTTATGAGACATCTTTTTCTATTTTCACTAGGAAGAACTCCTTGGTGTGGTACGTGCATTGATCATTTTACTTTAAATAAAATTTACTCAAATGCTAAATCTTTAGGATGTTGGAAATATGTATATATATATATATATGCATCATTGTATTTGGATATGTGACTTTGCCCAGGAGTGCAAAGGTTTAGGTGTGGGGGTGTGATCGTACCACGATTCACTGTTTTATTCCACCCTTACACCACTGTTTTAAACTAGTTTTGTAATGAATATTTCAAATATAATAATGAATTGAACTTTATATTTGAATCAATCAATTAATTTTAATCAATATTATAATGGGAAATGTTACTTGTTTTTATTATTTCAATGTAGGTGGAGGTGTTTTGGAGGGCCCTTGGAGAACTAGAAGAAAAATGTGCCAAAATTGCATGGATCCATGGACATCTGTCCACTGTTTTGCATAGTACACATAATACGTGCATCCAAATCGGCTGAAACGTTGTGGTACTGTCCAATATTTAATAGGATACATTTCATATTAAGAAACACAATCCCGATTCGTCTTTTATGGAGCCCATCCTAACTGATATGTCCAAGCCATCTAATTTGGACCAAGTCAAATGCGGTGTTCTGTATTTTATCAATATCATGAGATGTAGTTGTCAAAGCAGTGCCAAACTTTCGGCAGAGACATTCAAGATGTAGTGCTACAACGTTTCTATTTTCTCCAAAGAGAGATAAGGCTGTCTGAAGACTGAAACACATGGTACTAGTGGATTAATGAAATCTGTGTTCCTAAAACCACCTTCCAATTTTCCTATAAAAGGGAACCAAGGGAACCTAATTTTGAAGTTCGGACAAGGAGTGAAGTGCTGCCAATTTGGAGTCCTAGAAGAGTATCCTAATCACTTTGGAGGTTCTGGAGGCCCCTATCTTCATAGGGGAATCAAGGATGAAGAAGGAGTTCCACCCGAGCTTCCTCCTCCTCCCGATGTCAAGCTAAAAGTTGGGTGTTCGTTGTGAGGGAGATACACACATGAAAAGGGAGTTCCGATGAATACACTAGCTACTGGTTTGGAGTAATTTGGGTGTTTAAACATTTAATTCAATGTATATTATTTTATTTCAGATTTGAATGCTTGATTTGATGCATGTGAGTGTTATGCTCTTAATTTCAAACCGATCGGTGTGAGGTTTTGAGTGCGTGAATTGTGTTGTTCCGATTGGACATCACAAGAATCCTTTTCATACCCACCTTATTGAGATTTAAATCTGCTTTGGAAGATCTTATTCCATGCATAAGTACTGGACCTTAAAAATACAATTGTTACGTCAAGGTTTGTTCCTTAAAGCATTGAAATAAAAGCTTAGGAATTAATCGGGATTCCAATTAACTCCAAACAAAGAATTAATCTAAACCTAAGATGAATATCTATGAACAATGAACTTGATATGTGTGTAGTGAAATCACATCAACCGTTTTATCTCATATTTTTCAAAATCCACTAGGTCACTCAACTTTTAAGCTATTTCAACTAAGTCATTGTTTTCAACTCTTTTCAAAACCACCCCCTCTCTTAGTCATTTTTATTAAAAATACACACTCTAAACCTACCAACGCTCCTTGAGAGACGACCTAGGGTCTACCCTAGACTATAAATCAACCTTAAAAACATAATAAATTTGATGTGTCATGACAATGAAGTAATCCCCCCTCAAGTACAGAACCTTTAATATCAAATGTGTATTAGATATATTTAGGGTAAGGTATATAATTAAACATTGGTGAGGGTTATCATAGTTTTGTGATATTCCTCAAGATATAACCTAATAAGATTATTTAAACTTCAATTTTAATCATATATATAATGAAAAATCTAGATTTATCGAATTTATGAAGTACCATTTCATGGGGATAATTAAATAATAGATAAACATCCCTAAAAATTCAAAATATACATATAACTCTTGGGTAATTGGTTTTATTGGAGCCATATTCCCAGTCAACTTCTCAAAGGCATTAAAAAATCAGACTCTGAGTGATTAGAAAGATATAGATATTGGTAATATTTATGTTTTCTTACATGTGATACATTATATCTTTTAGGCTAGATTATTTAAGATAATACCTAATTCTACCCACTTTCTACTATTTCATTGGTTTCCCTTATATCAAAAGATACAAACTCTATATTAGAATAAAAATATTTTACCAATTGAGGATAAAATATCTTACACTTTTCCTTAAACCACAAAATCATCAATTGATTTTGAATGTACTTCTATACCGTTTACTTATTAATGGTGAAGAAAGGTTGATTGTTGTCTTTTATCTCAAAGAGATGTCTGTACAGTGAGGCACGACCCTTGAAGATAAAAAATTAAAAAATATTTTACCAAAAATAAAAAAGTAATGCTGACAATAAAATTAAATTAAAAAAATTAAAAACCTCTCATGAATTCAAAAAGATAATAAATCGGAGAAGTGGAGAAGCTGAAGTGAATGTAGAATATGATGTGGTGAAGCCGAGAATTGTGAGGCAATGATTTGGCGAAGCGGGTTCAGCATAAAAGCGAGGAGATGAGAAGACAATTGACGATGTAGGGAAATTGGGAGGTGAACAATGTGGAGAAGTGGGTTAACCATAGAAGAAGTGGGGTGAGAAGAGAATAGAAAATGTGGGGAAGACAGGAGGTGCGATGGTGAGTGATGCAATGATGTGTGTTCATAAGAGAAGTGAGGAAGAAGCGAGATGTGGAGGTGGCCAGCAGTTCGTCATACACTTGAACTGTATGTTCATTACCCATTATATGGAAGTGTATGTAAGTGTAGGTATTAAAATATAAATAAAAAATAATTTTATTTTTAATATATTGGTTTTTTTAAATATTAAACAAGGAGAGTGGATGGAGTGGATAATGGAAATGAAACTAAACAACTTGAGAAAAGACGTTACCTCTTAACAGGGTAAATCCATTTGGTTTTTACCAAATAGATTTCTCGGATTGAATTATAAAAATGGGAGTATTATAGGTTGAGGGGAAGGATTTTTTTGATCAATTTGGATTTATATTTTTCGATAAAAAGTGTCTTGATAGGTGTGATGAAGTGGGAGGTTAGGATACCTTTTTATGGTGGAGGAGGAGTGACACTCTTGTAATATTTTGAAAATGGAATTCCATACAATTTTTTTACATTTCATGTGGCTCCTGTAAAGGTAAAATTTAATTAAAATTGGTCATATGGTAGAAATATTTCCTTACAATGGATCTTTGACAAGTGTATAGATCATTTGGTCCCTTAAGATTAACGTTTAGTTCTTTATTAAGCTAAATTTTATGTTAATAGTTGTAATTAAATTTGATTACATTTATTAATTTTATTTAAAATAAATAGTTGTCCTTATTAGAAGATATAAATTATAATGACTAAAAATATATAATCCATTTTTCCAAATTAAAATCATATATGTGGTAGAAATTAATTTAATGTTAATATTGTAGACAAGACAACAATGCAAGTTTTTAAAGTAAAAATTTCTGAAAGTTTGCTATTATTTTATAGTAAATTTCCAAGTAAAGTTTATTCTAATGACCTATATTAGATTAAATGATAAAAATATGCCATATTTAATATTTAAAACCTATTTAAAATACTATTCAACATTATAAGTAAATTAGATGAAACAAGAGTTTTGAATTAAAATTTTGTATTTTCATTATTCCTTAAAAAAATAAAACAGCATAGAAATATATGAAAAATTATCCCTAACCATTTTTTTTGGTTCCTATCTAAAATATAATGTTTAATTTTAAATATAATACTTATTAAAGTTCTAAAAAGTAGATTTAAAATAGTTTCACCATTTAAAGTCAGTAAAAGTACCCTTATAAAAATATAGGGTTTTGTGTGTAAAATTTGGTTTGTTCTTATCTTATGATGATCAAATATATTTTATGAATATATAAAATATTATAATAAATATATAATAAATATGTTACATTAATATCACTCAGTAATTGGAATTAATTTAATTTATTATGATAAATTGCATTGTGAGCATAAAAATAGTTTTTTATATAAATATATTTTTTATAATAAATTGATTCTTATATTCATTTCAAATTAATTTGTAACTAATGAATTCATATTATATTTTTTGTAACCTAGATATTTTATTAAGTTATTTAATACAATTCATGATGATATGTTTGTGTCTTATTATATAAATAAATAATATTTTAATAATATATTATTGTTCGGTAAAACTTGGCCTTTCATGTAATGCAAAACTTTGAAGAAACTCATTTTGAGTACGCATCATACTAACTCAATATAGAGTGCATTGTATGATGTGTTATATTTTGAATTTATTTAAAATAGTAAATACATTAAAAAAATATTGGGGTGTTATGTTCCCTAACATGCTTTGTGTTGTGTGTCATAAACACTAACAAATACAAAGTTCTTGCATTATATTTTTGGGGCGTCACATTCTCCGCACCTTAATTAAATTGCATCTCCACAATTAAAAATCTATATTTGAAATTTATTGGTATATATTTCATATATTTAAAAACCCAAATTTTGAATAGGGTGCCTAATACATCCTCTAAAAATGATCATAATGGGAAGTTAAAAGGTCACGTGGACTAAGACTAGGACCCTATGTAGGAGAAAATCAGTGGAAATTAGAGATAAATACTTTGAGGAAAAATGTAAATAATTATGGGGAGTGATTGAGGTCATCAATAAAAAACTATCAAAAGATTAATGGAAATTTGAGGACCTCAAATCCATAAATCTATGATGATTTAAAAGGACATCAGTTCAATAAAAATTAAGGTATTTGGACAATATTTTATTTCTATGTCATTTTCCTAAGGTTGGGAAATTCTTTTACTTCCTAAGAATATAATTAAATTTACGTACATGATACTTTTTAATGTTATCTAAATAATTCAATTTTTTGGTTGTCCTTCAATTAATTTATTTTTCAAATGTTAATTCAAGAAATGGATATCGATAAATTAACGTTGATGATTGAAGCACTATGATAAAAATTTAATGGATTATAAGTCCCATAAAAGAGGGAAAAGTCCAAATATTTTCCTCTAATTATACTCCAAAACTATATAGTAATGAAATTAATCTCTAAACCAAAAAAAACAACACAATTGCTTAATTATTAATATTTATTCATCAAAAATTTCAACTAAAAAATGACATAATAACCAGGACATTGTGTAGGTCAGTGGTTGGTGTAAAAACGTTATCGTACTTCAGTCATGGGTTTAAATATCATGGCCTTTACAGATTTTATGGGTTGTCACCTAGAATATAGGTTATCATTTTCTAAAAACATGTTAATATAAGTTCAGAAATAAACATGTTGGCCATCCTTGAAATTAGGTGAATCACTAAATAGGATTTTATTAATGGTTTTCATTAAAACCCTAATACAAAAATTCTTCATCCTATTATTTTTACATAGATCCTTAATTTTTTTATAGTATATCCCTAAAATAATTTATAGGATATATAAATCAGAAAATATTATCTTCAATCATAATCATCTTAGGTTTATCCGAGGTAATTCATTGTCAAAATAAATAATAATGTATTTTAAAGAAAATGTTTATTATTACAAGGATGTCCCTCAAGAGTCTCTTACGAGGTGTACAGTAAGACCTCTTGTCATGTACCAGGTTACACTAAGTTAGGACTCACAATCATTGTCAGAGTTATTACTCCTGGGTACATTTGTGTCAGAACTACACCCACTTGTAGTATCTGGACATTGATGTATTACTAGGAAGACCCGAATAATTTTTACTTTACTAAAATTATAGAGGCTTATTCTATACTTATCCACCAATTTTACCTTATGTATTTGTTATATAATCCATGTTTTCTTAAATATAGTCCCTAAGGTTACTAATAAACTTCCACTAATACCACCTGTAGAGACCCAACCCAAGAACGCTCAGAATCAGTGTCTGCTATCAACTACATTTGCATGATTATGAGGAATCAAATCCTGAAGGATCAAGAGTTTAGTAGTCTTGGTAAACTAGATACATACATTATTCTTGTATTATAAATTACTACCCTAATCAAAAAATATATTTTTTTCTAAATAACTTCGATTAAAAACTTATTCTAACTTTTATATACCTAAACATATTTCATAGTATTATTCCTAGATTCCGGAGGAAAGGAAAAAAATAAGGGTGAGATAAAATAATCAGTAAGGGTAATGTATAGGGGAAAAAATAATGAATCAATGAGAATAATAATTATGGATTGAAAATTAACTAAAGACACATGCCAAGTAACCAATCAGCTAAAAAATTAAGTGAATAAACTATAAGTAAAGGTAAACATATACCACCAATGCCTTTCACATGGATGAATAATAATTTAAACTAAATAATGAAAATGATTGTTTATTGGAATTCTTGTCCAATGCACTAGAAAACATATGACACCAATTCCTTTCAAAAGACGAATTAAAACTATGGATAAAAACCCATTTAATTTGCGCAACTTATTTGTCTCATGAGAACCTATCGATGCATTGAGAAGCTATATAAAGTATGAGGTCCACCCATCATTACCAGTCCAAATCATTATTCAAATAAAATAATAAAAGTAAATAAAATTCATTATCAAATATATATATTTAATAAAGTATATGGATTATAAATATTTCCCCAAATAATAAAATAACTCCCAATTTTGTCACCATATGTAAATTGCTATACGGTTTAGGCAGTAGTAATATCCATGATAACTAAAATGGATAATTTAGGGGAAATTAAATGTTCAATAATAATAGGATATTGAATATTTCAAGGGGACTAAATAATAACTCAAATAAGAGAATGTGAATAATACATTTATCCAAACAAATCATAAACCATCTAGAGGAAGAATAAGGTTGGTATTAAAAAAATATATCTCAAGTGGAGTAAAATGAACAGTTTTTATTGATGGTGAATTGAAATAAAAAAATCTTTTAAATACATTGTTTAGGAAAAAATCCATTGTTTTGAAAAAAATATGAAAAGATATTGATTAAAAATCACCTTTTGAAACATTTTCATTAAAAAGTAACCTTTTAATCATGTAAAGGGAACTTCAAAGAAATGATGACAAGTCAATCTATACTTACTGTATAAGGTAAAAAGAATATTCCTTTTGTATGGTAAAAAGGTTTGGAAAATTCCTTGTCTGTAAAGGAACAAGATGATTCACTAGAAAACATTGGTAAAAGAAAAAAGGGTAAACATGACTCTAATAAATCATTCATATTTTTTTTGATTTTTTAGAAAACAAGGTATTTTATAGAAAACAAGATCACTAACTAAATAGAAAAATAATTTCAGGCTATCTGAAAAAAATTTTGAGTACCGAAGAGTTGAAAAATGGTACAATTAATTATTAAATGTCATGAATGACCATATGATAAGAAAATTAAAGGGTTTATTAGAAAATTCTAAAATAATTTTCTCTGATGGGAATTTATGGGTAAAAAATACCAAACAAAATGTGATTGTAAAGTAAACCATTTAAAATATTATAAATTTTCAGTTAGAATCAAACAATGATTAGATTATGTGTATCAAATGTAATCCAAATATATAATAGTAAATACCTAAATAGATTGTTAATATCAGTATACAAATGATCATAGAATATTAATGGAAATAAGGAACTATTATAACCTAATGAAAAAATTGGCTTATGAAATTCTTTTCCACTTCATAACTTTTAACTCAAATCCCCTTAGATAAAATAATTCAAATTGAAACTAAGAATATCATAAAGAAAGATTGAATCATGATATTATAGATAAAAGTGGTAGTATGTGCACTATATATAATAAATTATGTGCACAAAAATAATGTGATTGTTTCAATAGAATGTTAATAATCATAAAAGGAAGTGAGATTGTGAGGATAATCATTAAAAATGTTACTGAATAGAATAATCTTAAAACATTCCAAATTGTCACATAACAATTTGAAACATTTGAATCATAATATATTTGAAAGAATAAAATTAAATGAAACATATATTATCATGAGAATAAAGGGTTTCATTATTTCACATTTCAAATGGAATTATATTCACCATATAAAATACATTTGGTGCATAACATGGAAAAAAGTCTCAATGGACTGTAAATTGAGATAAAATCCCTTACACTATGTTTCTTTTGGGGGGTAAATTCATTAACAAACTTTATAATAAACTTAAGCTAATTATTTAATTTCTTGAGAAAATTTTTCATGTTTTTTTACTTTTATTTCACTTATTACTATATTTTATACAACTACTTAAACAATTATGTTTATGTTGATTATTTTAACCAAATTCATTTTATGTGTCAAAAAAACATGGGTAGGTCAACTATGGTCCAATGGGTCATTATATAACATATCTAGAATAGTATTCATGAAATAATTATAATATTTACACATCAATTATACTTTTATAACAAATAATTAAATTTGGTTATGAAAAATGAACCAACATTCCAATCATGGTGATGGTAGGCTGTACAAATGCATGATTAATGATCTTATTTTTCAATGATCGTTATGGAAAAACTTTAAGTAACACCATATCATTATATATTGATCATTATATCATAAATACTATGTTATTGAAAGCTATATACTTATATATTGAATTCTTGTGATGTAAAATGAATCACATCCTGTCGAGGAGGTGGTAGTCCATACGTCCATGACCTACATTATCAATTTTTAGTGTGTGAAAAAGTAATAAATAAAATTATATATAAATATTTATATTATATTTCCATAAAGGTAATTAATTCATGAATATAATACAAATGTTATGTTTGTATCATATTTTTAATTATAATCATCCTCTATAGATTGCATATATCTTGTGAATAAATCCCACTCCTTTGAGGGGGAAGTAGTCTACACTTCCATAAATGATACTATAATTTTTACAAAAAATGGATCATATAAAGATACGTGTCATAAAATATTTAAATAATCTTTAATAAATAATAATTTTTATATATATAATATATAAATAGAGTGTGGATCATAATGCCTACCCTGAGAGGCGGTAAAACAAAAATGAACAATTATCATTTCGTGAGGCACTAGTTCATTGTACACATAAAGAATATGTTCATTACCAATTATTTTTATTTTTATATAATCATGGAATAAGTATATTTGGTGGATTAGAGAATGGAAATTTATTCAAAGAGTTTGAGGAAATTTATGACATCTTAATAGGGTAATTCCTTTTGGTTTGCACCAAAGAGCTTACTAGGATTTATTTTTTCTCAAGGTAAGGATTATAGGGTTTGTGGAGGGATTTTAAGATATATTTTGGTAGATATTTTTCAATATAATGTGGCTTTAGAGGTGTGAAGAAGTGATAGGTGATGAGGTCATTTTATTGTGGAGGAGGAGTGACGCTCTTGTAATATTATGACAAAGGAATTCCATATAAGTTTCTTGAATTAAAAGTGGATCCAATAATAGTAAAATTTAGATCCATATGGGTATAGGATCAAAATATGTCTATCCAATATCTCTTTGAAAAGTTTATAGGTCATTTGTGTTCTTAATATTATGGTTTAGTCCCTTATTAAGCTTAATTTTACATTAATCATTTTAATTAATTTTTATTACATCCACTAATATTTTCATTAAAAAATATTTTGACATTATTAGAAAATATAAATTACGATATTTACAAATATGAAATCCATTTTTACACATTAAAATCACAAAATTGGAAGAAATTAATTTAAATTTAATCCCGCAGACGAGATGACAATACTGGGTTTTAATGTCAAAACCCCTGAAAGTTTGGTATTTATTTTGTTGTCAATTTCAAAGTTAAATTTATTTAAATGACCAAAATTGTATTAATTGATAAAAATATGACCTATTTTGGCATTAAAACCAATTTAAAATATGATTCATCCATTTAAATAAATTAGATGAAAAAGTCGTTTTGAACCTAAATTCCTTATTTTCACTATTCATTAACAAAAATGAAATTATGGAGAAAAGTACTATAAATTTACCATAAAATAATTTTTAGGTTTATCCATGAAATAATAGGATTATTTTAAAATATAATTTTTATAAAATTTCCAAAAATTGGATTTAAAATAGGTTCTCTATTAAAAGGTGGTAAAAGTGCTTTAATAAAAATATCGGTTTTTATGTGTAAAATTGGGTTTTTTTATATTATTGTTATCAAATATATGGTATGAATATAAAAATATTATATTGAATATATAATATATATATATATATATATATATTACATTAATATCAATCAATAATTGTAATTAATTTAATTTACAAGGACAAAACATCTTTTTGAGTATAAAAAATGTTTCTATGTAAATATTCTTTTTATATTAAATTGGTTACTATATTTATTTCTTATAAATTTGTAACAGATGAATTCATATTGTATTTATATAATCAATTTATTTTAAAAATTTAGTGAATAATATTCATAATTAACAGTTTATGTGTTATTATATTAAATAATAGTATTTTAGTAATATATTATTGTTTGGTAAAACTCGATCTTGCGTGTAACACAAGCCATTAAAGAAACTCAATGATGGATATGTCAAATGATCACTAAGAATCACATTCATTTTAAGCTATAGAATATATTAAATAGAATTAAAATAGTAAGTATAATTTAAATTATTAGGATATTATATTACCTTTCATGCTTGGTGTTGTGTGTCAAACACACTAATGAATAAAATATTCCTAATTTAGAATTTTAGGGTGTTACACTTTAATCTTTAAACACTATAAAAAAACTTTTAAAAACATGGGTTTAGGACAAAAATCTTAGTAAGGGACATCTAAAATGATGAAAAGGAACACGTGAGTCTGTTTCAAAACCATGAGATCATACCAGAGAGGAAAATTAAAAAAACACAGGGGTTTCTTAGATAACATGGGAACCCTTGAAACTCATTTTATTGAGAAGACACCCTTTTCCCTTAGATGGAGTAATTATTTCTTTTAACAAAAGACCATTTGATTACCATATGAAAAATAAATACTTCCATAAAAATCCATTTTCATGAATAGAAATGTCATTTTGGTTCCATGGGTCATAATTTTCATATAACCCTTCCAAGAACCCATACAAGGAAACATAAAAATAGGATAACCTACTATGTTAATTCCATCATAAATTTTTGGAGAACAAAATCATTAACCAATGCATTGGGGATAAATATCGATATCACCCTTCATCATAAACATTATACAAAGAATATAAATTACATGGAAAACATTAAATATTTAATTTTCATCATCAAACTCAAAATAATATAAGTTTTAATTTATGAAAAAATTATTCTTAGTCTTCTAATAAAGTAAAAAAATATCATTTTCTTTTGATAAAATTTAGTAAAAATTTCAAAAATATTGTGTAAAACCTTTTATTTGAAAATAAACATGTGAAATATCATATGAATATTATTAAGTAATAAATGAAATCATGTTATGAAAATCTATTCCTACTGTATATATTAAAAAAAACACATGTTTTCACCTTCGATAAAAAGTACCTCATTCAAAAAACAACATGATGATTCATTTTGTTTAAAAATTTTAAGGAAAGTCAAAGGTAATATAAAAATAATTTTACTAAAATTTTATTAGTAATGAATATCTTCCATAAATAATTTTTTTTAAATTTCTATATGGAAGAAAAAAAGTCGATGGGAATAATTAAAAATGTTTAAAACAGTTTTTAATTAAAATATATTAACTCAAGTAAGAATTGTCATGAAAATTATTTAAATCCTATATAATGGTCTCATATTAATTATTTTTCCTTATTAATAAACTTTTCTTAGTTTAATATCTTGTCATTAAATCATTTATTTCATTTATCTTAATGACACATTTAATTACTTAATCAGTTAATTCCTCATCTTTTGTTTTGAAGATGTTCAATTTATAATTTAGATACGACTTCGATGTGTTCACTATGGACAAAGAGTTCATTGTTATATCATCATAAAAATCCTAATCATGAATTTATAATAGTTTATATATATTATTTTTTATAACCATCCATGAAATAATTTCATGAAAATCAATTCACATCTTATTGTGCAGGTGGTAGTCCACATATACACACAAATGACATTATCATTTTTTAATAAATGGAAGGGTAATAAAAAAGATGATATACTATATTTAAAAACTTTTAATTATAAACTTAATATCCTTTATATTAATTAAATATATCATAATAAAAACCTTGTGAGTTTGTTTTGAAAAACGATAAATATCGCTTCGTCGTGGTGGTTATCCACATGTATGCCTGAATGATGATTTTCCCCAGAGGGTGGAAAAGGAGATGAATAAGGATTTTAATTTCTTTTAAAACAAATCAATATATGTTATATACTTAATTTTTTTTTCTAGGGAAAAAATTATTGAGTTAGAAGAATACATAAACTGAAAAGATCAGTTAAAAAGATTACCCCCAGTTTGATGGTCCACCTTTGAATTTATTTTTATGATACTAGGGTTTATCTTTTAAGGAGAACCATAGTAAAAGACATGGATAATGATGCTAGGGGATCATTGAGATAAGTGACTTATGGTGGTGGAGTAGTAGAGGAGAGTTGGTGTCTTTTGACAATGTTGGAAAAGACCCTTGTAATTACATTAAAGATTTAAATATAATATTTTTTTCATGTACACGTGGATTAATGTTTCTAAAATTTCATGTATAATATAGTTTACAATTTAAATAATTCTTTAGATTTTTTTTGATAGTTTTATAGGTAATTTTAAACCTTATCTTTTGGTTTGATCCCTTCGTTAACCAATTTTAACCATAAATGTGACAACAACAATTTCAATACTGAAGGGTTTTAAATTTACTTATAAGGTAAAAACTGGATGAAAAATGTGTAAATGATGAAACTTTCAACCATATCCTACATGAATATCCAATTTTATTATTTTTAGTAATTTTAAATAACTCAATAATATATTGTTTTATATATAAATACCGTTAAAATCATTTTAATAAATATTAATCTATTTTTACTTTAAAGGAATCGAGACATGTATTTAATTTTAATTAAAAATATTTAAACATAAATCATATTTTATTTTTAACCATAAAATTCATGTTACCCCATAATTAGTCAAAAAATACTACTTTTTGTGCTTTTAAAATCATTTACTTTGTTTTTTATACTTTTTGAACAAGCATTGCGTCAACATTGAGTTAGAATTTAAGGAAATTATAAAATAATAAAAAATTAAAAATAAATTACCATAATAAAAATAAATAAATTATGTTCAAAATAAAGAAATAAATTAGTCCAAAATATCTTTTTATCACTTTATGAACTAATAATATCAATTAAAAGCAAGAGAGTGACATTTTGAAAATTTTCATTTACTTTTAAAAATATAAATGTGTTTATCAAAGAAACATGTAACTAAAAGTATATATTATATGAATATATGAAAGTTCATGGTCGAAAATAATCCTTATATATAAATTTTTTATGTCTTATATAGATTTGAAGGCCTAATAATATTATTTGCGACTTCAATTAACTGATTTACTCTTAACTAGATGATAAATATTTTCCACAGTTACTATTAATTATATAAAAAAATAATGTTAATATATTTAAATAATTTGGACATGATGATTCCAAATATTTAGTTCATTTTATCAAATTAAAAATTTATAGGTTGATAAAATTAAATTTTATATAATTATGGAAAGAAAAGAAATATAGTTTTTAGGAAAATACCCGATTTAAGAATAACAATCATTTCACATTGAAATCAAGTTCGTATTTTATTTCCATTATTTTTTTCATTAAATAATACAAAATTGTTTTTTTATAATTTTAGGTTTATAAAAAACTGAATTAATTCATTCCTACCATAACATTTATTTCAAATACTCAAAAATAGTTTATTATTAGAATAAAATATAATTTATGTTCATAAAAGTCAAGCACAAGTTCAAAAATTTAAAATAATAAATTAAAATTAATTATTTAAGTCAGTTAACATATATTTTGTCAATAAAAAGTGTTAAAAATTTAAAAATTCATGCTTACATCAATTTAATGTCATAAAGTTATAGTATTTGAAAAATATGTATTTTCACTATTCAATAAAAAATAAATCATTTCATTGGAATCCAAAAAATATCATCATAGGATAATTTTGAAATGAAAATTTCAAAAATTAAATTTTTTTGTTAAAAAAAATTTATAGAAGTGGAATAAATTTATCATACTATTCTCTCTTAAAAAATACCATTTTTAAAGAAAACTTATTTTCGAAGCATAAAATAACATTACTAAAAAATAATTTATTACTTCCTAAGAATTTATCAATTCTTATTTTTTAGGTCGATACATGCACACACATAGGTATATATATTTCATTTTAATTTCACACTTATTTAAACCCTCCAACAAAATGGCTTCGTTAAATCAGTCATATTTAAATAATAATATTTCATGGTAGTTAAAACTCATTGTTTCATATATTATTCACTATTAAAAAAGTTTTACTTTAAAATACCATATTTTAATATTATATGGCATCTAATAAATTGCGTACTCAAAATTTTATCTAATAATAGAAAAAAATGGTTCCATTTTTTTTAAATCAATCCTCACATGCGTAAGATAAAACATATGATCATGAAAGAAAAAACATTTTAAATATTTAAAAATACCTTTGTTTAAAACCAACAACAATAAAATGGATAATAAAACATCATTTTGAAAACAGGAAAAGGAAAATATGAAGGTATCATGTAATAATAAATAATTGGATTCCCAACTATGGATAACATTTTCAGGAAGTGAAAATCTAGATATGGAGGAGAAAAATATTGTCCAAGCATTAATAAAGAGTAATAGAGAACATGGTAATGAGAAGGTTAATGACCACATAACCATAAATTAGTAGGGGATAAAGAAGACCATACAATAATTAGATATTAAGGTAAAATTATGAAATTTTTGTTTGAAGAGATTTTTTTAGGATTTTTGGGATTCTTTTATAATCAAGATATAGAAGATTAGAAAATATACTTACGTTATTTATTTCCATTTTTCATTAAAAATTTAATCCTTTTTTCCTTTGATAAATTTTTTACTTCTATCTCATATCCCCATTGTAGAGACCCGAAGCTTGACGTACATGGACATTACATTACTTTTGCGGAATACTTAGTACATAACAAAAACACACACACAAGGATCGTAATAGTTTAGTGTCTTTGGAAACTCGGAATATAATCTTCTAATCCTGGTGAAAGATCTTCAAAATCTCCCATAAAGATCATCCTTTTTTTATACCTAAAACCTTTCTTTATATCCTGGGGAAAAGAAAACCTAAAAGGGTGAGTTCAAATGCTCAGTAAGGGTAAACACAAGAAATATCAATCACATCATTTTCATAAGAACATAACATTTTGGAAAACTTAACCTGCAAAAGAGAGCATAATTTCATAACATTGGATAAATCATAGTAGTGAAATGAAATCAGAATAATCATAACTTAAAACATTAAACTTTGTGGCATACACACATAATCATAGAGAATCATTTCTTGTTAGTCAAGACTCATTGCCAAGACTATCTTAGTGGACAAAGTCCCTTTCTGAACCGAGTCACCCTCATTTCAGTCCTCTTTCACTGAACCGGTATAACCTACCATTCCGGCCATGTCTATCTCATGAGATATAATATCTTTACCCAATGCATTGGAGGGATATATAGGTCCCACCCATCTCATAATGATACCATTCTTATGTGTTCCACAAAATCATAAATCATACATCATTGCATAACCCATGTAATAAAAATGGGATTCTTAAACAACATGACATCATAAATCAATTCATATAAGATAAAGGAATTCATAAAAATAATTCCATCACAACATAGTCAAATCAATGTAAAAATATGTATAGAAACATAACCCTTTATTATCTTAGATGGAAAATAATTTTGATAAAACACTTGAAATGATTTCTTGAGAAAAATAACCTTTCTTCTTCAAAATCAATTTCTTTTCACAAAACATCATGCAATTTTAAAAGAAAGAGATTTTATTGAAAATAGTCATGAAATATTTTGGAGTAAGCCTCATGAAAATAAGGCTTTGTAAAACCGTAAAAATCCGTTCATGCCGTTTAAGTTAAAAAAACATTCTTCTCCTACTTTTGTCGGAAAAGTCAAAAAGTACCTCGTACGAAAAACGACAAGAGATTCCTTTCATATCTTTTACTATAAACTCACCAATGGGAAAAAATGGATTTAAAAAATTTTAGGTGAATGGAAATAATATTACATATTGAGGAAACATGGACGTGGATAATAAAATACATCCCAGTAAATTTCAAAGTATAAACAATCTCGGATAAAAATGAGATTGTGATATTTCCCTTACCTTAGGTCCGATTTGCTTCGTAAGTGTCCGAACCTCCTTTATAATGATTTAAATAATGTCATTGACTTATTCCAGAATCATATTAATTGTTATTATATCATATATGGTTCACTTATGACTTTATTTTACCCGTTATTTTGTAAATTCCATGTTAAAGAGTGTTTTGGGTAAAATCGATTCATTTGTCGTAGGTGTTTGGTCTTGTTGTTATTGACATTATTATTAATTATATCATGATTTACTTACTTCCAGAATATAAAACATGATTTATATATCATATATATTCAGTATATATATATATATATAATAGATAGATAAATGAAATGAAACACACCGTTCATGGAGACGATAGTCCGTACGTACGCATGAACGCTGTTTTCGTTTCCTTATTGAGTTGAACGGAATTAAGTAGATGACATTCATATATATACACATAAATCCAGTATCATTGTTATGTCATATATTTCATGATTACTTATTATATATACTTTATAATCATTCATGAATGGATTAAAGTGGAGAATGAATCTCATCGCGTCGTGGAGACGGTATTCCGTACATACGCACGAGCGATGATATCGTTATCATGATCGTGAACTTGTGTTGAAGAGTATGTATACTATTCCAGTATCAATATCACTTTATAATAATCATATATAGTTACTCATTACACCATTATACCCATCCAATTAAGGTGGTGGCGGAAAATAGATTACACCACGGCGTGGAGACGGTATTCCCTACGTACGCACACGCGGTGATTTCGTTTTCCGTAGGATGGATAGATGGTGAAATAGGATTGTTTCATACTTATAATAACATATCTGTATATTAGTTATACTGATGTTATTACTTCATAATGAAACAACCTAGGAAGAAGAAGTGGAAGAAGAAATAAAGGTGAAAGAATTGGTAACAGAAATTACCTCTTCTTTGAAGCGCCTCTTTGAGACCTCCTCTTAGGGAACTAAAATTGGTCTTTGAGTAAGAAAAGAACCTCTAGGATGTTTCTAGGGAAGTGGAGAAGAGATTTTTTCAGGGGTTGGCCGAGCTTGAAGGCTCAATGTTGTGTGAGGAAGAGAGGGAGGATGTGTCCTTTTATAAGAGAGGAGAGGGGCACCTTTGGAATAACTAAAAATATTATTTTATTATAAAGTCAAGTTCGGTTTTAAATAGCTCAAAATTGATTTATTTCGAGGATAAGGTGGGGATGGGTCGAAATCCTCTCATCCAATAGAATTTAGACAAGCTTAGGTTCCTATTTTAACCTTATAATTTAGATTTAACATTAAGTTAAATAATTTTACTTTTACCGTGTCTTCTTGTGTTCTTATACTATAAGGTTAATAAACTTACTATATCAAGCCAAAAGAACCCCAAGTTGTTTATTATTAATATATATAACCTTATCTAAGTCATTTGGCCGAAACATTGTTTTTTAGGAATAAAATAACAATTAATTATATAATATTTGTTTTTAAAAACTATTTTATGTCAATTTTTACACTATTTAGTAATTGATTTTTGTGAAAATCCTAACAGAATGTTAAGTTAGAAAAAAGTTAATTAAATCAATACTAACATGTCATATTAACCTAGAAAATTAGTGGAATTCATAAAAAGTCTCAAATTATATTTATTTGAGTATTTATAACATCAATTATGTCAATATTTCATTAATAAGATAATTACTGCATTATCGTTGTGTCATAAATAAATTAAAATATTTAATGTATAAAAATTACAAATAAAATACCATTATGTAGGAAACCTTTTTAGCTTTCTAATGAATATTTACAATCGAATTTATCTTATGTATAACTCTATATTAAAAATGTTTTAGTAAATAAACTTTGATTTTAACTCTTTTAACTCTTCTTTGAATTAAATAATAATAAATGTCCTAATCTAATACAAGTGGGCCTAAATGGTCACATTTTATTCCTAAGCTTGTTTTTGGTCGAATTACACTTATCCAATAGAATTTGGACATGTGTTAGGGTAATAATAATATCATTTTTACCCTTAATTACCCTATTTACTTTTAACAGTGGTAAATAAAAGTAAAAAGTTACTATTCACCAAAAATTATTTTCATCTCATTGAACCACATTTTACTTACTGACATCAACCGTGTCTCTCGGATTTTAGAAATTCCACTCACAGAAGCGGTAAAATTAAGTTTTATGAAGAATTCAGTTTTTTTAACTACCACTTAGTGGTTTCACTATTCATCAAAAATTGAAAGTTTTCAGAAAAATACCAAAAATTAGGCCTAATCTATATTTGATATTATGAACTCAAAAATGATTTCTATTTTACCAAATTCAAAAAATATCAGTTGAATTAATTAATTTAAAAATTAATTCCTGTCGTCAAAACAAATAGCGTGTTTTTAAGAGATAATAACTATCAAAAGATTGACACTTGTTTATAACTGGTTTAAATGTGAAATTACATCCAATGACCAACATTGTATTAAATTGTAAAAATATATTCTAAATATACTTTAAAACCACTCAAATTAATAATTTATCACTATTAATTATTTCGATTGAAAAAGTTGTTTTTAACTAAAATTTAGTAATTTTCACTATTCATCAAAATATGAAAGTAATCCGAAAATCACCAAAATTTCACCCTAAGCTAATTTTGATATTCTGAATCCAAAAATGAAGTCCATTTTCAAAAATATAAATTTCAAAATTTCAAAAATTGGTTATTACTATTCATAACGTCTAGTTTTAATAATATTTTAATAGCATATCGTTGTTTAGCGAAACTTGGTGTTGCGTACAACACACGCTATCGTGGAAGGTCGCGATTGCGTGCAATTCAAGCCAGGTCGGTGATGTGTGTTGTGAAATCTCCTTTTGGTGTATCGTATAACACATGACATTAATGAAATTAAAAAGAATATTTTTCATAAAATATCGGGGTGTTACATTCTACCCCCCTTAAAATGAATTTCGCCCTTGAAATTCGTCGGGGTTATAAATGGTTTACTATTAGAAAGTTTCTTTAATCGAAACCCACATCGTAAAAAGGAATACCAAAACCAATCTTTAAAAACAATAGTATGAAACGTAACGATTACCCAAATAAAATAATCAATGGGTTTCCACATAGGTGAAAATATGGATATGGAAGAGAAATCTAACCATCATGTTCTGATGGAGAGTGGTAGAGAACATGGCTATGGAAAAGCTAACAATCACAAAGCCATAAATTTGTGACGTTCTAAGGTACCATCTGATTCATCAGATATAAGATCACTAAGACATCATTTTTGGTTTTCAAGATCATTTCTCTAAAGTTGATGAAATTGGAATTAGAAGAAATACTTTCGTGATTTTGGTATAGTCTCACCGTTTGTCCTTCTTTGGAAAATTTACACTTCATATCTTAAAGAAATGAAGTTGAATTTGTCATTCTTGATGTGTTAGCAGATCATGTGATAGAATGATGGGTCATTCCATCTCTTTCAAACAAAAGGTTATCAAAAGTTATAAGTCCATCTTATGGTTAATCGTATATGGTTCCAAAAATGAACTTATACTTCATATATCATACCGTTTAATAAAATAAAACTAGTTTCTACTAACTAGGGACTTCCTGTAGGCCAGTGGTAGGCGATAAAGGCCAGTCGCACTTCGGTTGTGGGTTCGATTCCCATAGCCTTGTCTGACACGATGGGCTGTCGCCCGTCCTGCAGGATGTCCTTTTTCTAAAACTATATTACTATAACATCCCATCAATAATATCGAAAAAACTTCTATCATTAAACAATACTAACTTATGTCCAACATAATCCATTCCAATCTTTAGGCTTATCCATGATACTGCAGTCCACTCTCATAAAATAGTGAAAACGATTACCAGAGATTTAATACCATCATTGATCCCCATATATCATAAGATATGTTTTGTTGGTCACATTCCAAACATTCAAAGTCCTTAATCATGTATTCTCTTGAATACCCATTGAACCTTAGTGAAAACATGAATGCAGTTAAAAGTTAACACTTTCCACATACCAAAATCCTCAAAATTCTATATACTCAAACTATGATATCACTTAGTCCATATATCAATCATGAGCTCATGAATACTGTTAAACATTTCATTTTCTCGTTTTCCCTTCATTATGCGCATATCATCTTATTTCCAAAAATATCTCAATCACTTTGAATACCACATTATACCAATACATAAATATTCCAATACTCCATGATACAACATTATTTTGGAATCCCATTACATATACACTTAATCATTCCACCACATCGTTGTCATATTCAACATCGCCAATAGTGATAGCATGTGACTTACCTTTGTCCTTTTCCTTAAGCGGTTGCTCATGTCGATCATCACTAACCCTTGGATTAGGGCATTTATTAGCATAATGCCCCATTTCCTTGCACTTGAAGCATTGAAGTGTTGGTGGTGCGTTCTCTGCAGTGTTTGCTTTATTCACATCATTAGAAACCCTTTTTCCATTACTTCGACACTCAGCTACGCGATGAACTTCTTTTCCACACTTAAAAAACATTTTCTAGTCCCTTTAAGACAATCTCCACCATGCTTCTTTCCACACTTTGTGCATAAGGAAACATTCATCTTCTTTTCACCATTATTCTGAGATTTATCCTTGAACTCCATCTTTTGTTTCTTGTCAAAACCATGAGATGGATATGTAACACCAACTTCCATTTCTACCTTGATAGCACAACACACAATTTCTTCATAGCTACTGAAGTATCTTATAGCTAATGCCCTTCGAAGACTTGGTTTTAAGCCACTGAAAAATCGATCAACTTTAGTTTCAGGTTGGATGATAATGCCAGATGCATACCTTGAAAGTCTTGTAAAGTTCGGTTCGTATATACCAACAGATTCATCATCCTTCCGCTTCAGCCCAAGAAACTCCTTTTCCATCTTTGTTAGAAGAATACGAGGGAAGTACTTATTGAAAAACAAGTTCTTGAACTCGTCCCATTCCATGGACTCAATTTCATCTCTTGGCCTCTTATTCTTGATAAGATTCCACCATTGATCAGCTTCACCTTCCAAACGATATACTTCTAAGATGACTTTATCATGTTCAGAACATTGAAGAACTGAAAATATCTTTTCAGTGGTACTGATCCATTGTTCAGCAACAAGTGGATCGGAAGACCCACTGAAAGAAGGTGGACGTTGCCTCATGAAGGACTCAATATAATATTGTTCCCTTCTCTGCTCAATTGGAAGTCCATAATGATTTATATCTTGTGTAAGTATAGCAATAATATTTTTCACTCCATCTCCAATAACATTTTTTTGTTCAGGAGGACAATCATTGCATTGTCCATTGCATTTATCAACACGGTTCCTTCGGGTTCCAGCCATCGTCTAAAACCCAAAAAGAATAGTGTGAGAGGCAAAAATCATGCTAGGGAAAACAACATTATAAAGGGGGAGTATCCTCAATATCTAACTTCTTAGGTTAAATTATATGATCGTTACCATAGTTCTAGTACTGTATCTTATACGTATACTTATCCTTAGGGACATCCCTAGACATACCTTAGAAATATCTCTAGGGATCTCACTAACGCTTTCGCATCCTAGTTTCAAAAGGTTGACTAAACCTTTCCTCTGATACCAACTGTAGATACCCAAAGCTTGACGTACATGGACATTACATTACTTTTGCAGAATACTTAGTACATAATAAAAACACACACACAAGGATCGTAATAGTTTAGTGTCTTTGGAAACTCGGAATATAATCTTCTAATCCTGGTGAAATATATTCAACATCTCCCATAAAGATCTTCCTTTTTTTTATACCTAAAACCTTTCTTTATATCCTGGGGAAAAGAAAACATAAAAGGGTGAGCTCAAATGCTTAGTAAGGGTAAACAAAAGAAATATCAATCACATCATTTTCATAAGAACATAATATTTTGGAACACTTAACCTGCAAAAGAGAGCATAATTTCATAAAATGGGATAAATCATAGTAGTGAAATGAAATCACAATAACCATAAATTAAAACATTAAAATTTGTGGCATAAACACATAATCATAGAGAATCATTTCTTGTTAGTAAAGACTCATTGCCAAGACTATCTTAGTGGACAAAGTCCCTTTCTGAACCGAGTCACCCTCGTTTCAGTCCGGTTTCACTGAACCGGTATAACCTACCATTCCAGTCATGTCTGTCTCATGAGATATAAGATCTTTAACCAATTCATTGGAGGGATATATAGGTCCCACTCATCTCATAATGATACCATTCTTATGTGTGCCACAAAATCATAAATCATACATCATTGCATAACCCATGTAATAAAAATGGTATTCTTAAAAAACATGACATCATAAAACCATTCATATAAGATAAAGTAATTCATAAACATAATTCCATCACAACATAGTCAAATAAATTTAAAAATATGTATAGAAACAGAACCCTTTATTATCTTAGATGGAAAATAATTTTGATAAAACACTTGATTTGAATTCTTGAGTAAAATATCCTTTCTTCTTCAAAATCAATTTATTTTGACAAAACATCATGCAATTTTAAAAGAAAGAGATTTTATTGAAAATAGTCATGAAATATTTTGGAGGAAGCTTCATGAAAATAAGGCTTTATAAAACTGTAAAAATCCGTTCGTGCTGTTTACGTTAAAAAAAACATTCTTCTCGTACTTTTGTCGGAAAAGTCAAAAAGTACCTCGTACGAAAAATGACAAAAGATTCCTTTCATATCTTTTACTATAAACTCACAAAAGGGTAAAAATGGATTTAAACAATTGTAGGTGAATGGAAATAATATTACATATTGAGGAAACATGGATGTGTATAATAAAATACACCCCAGTAAATTTCAAAGTATAAACAATCTCGGATAAAAATGAGATTGTGATATTTCCCTTACCTTAGGTCCGATGTGCTTCGTAAGTGTCCGAACCTCCTGTATAATGATTTAAATAATGTCATTGACTTATTCCAGAATCATATTCATTGTTATTATATCATATATGGTTCACTTATGACTTTATTTTACCCGTTCTTTTGTAAATTCCATGTTAAAGAGTGTTTTGGGAAAAATCGATTCATTTGTCGTAGGTGTTTGGACTTGTAGTTCTTGACATTATTATTACTTATATCATGATTTACTTACATCCATAATATAAAACATGATTTATATATCATATATATTCAGTATATATATATATATATAATAGATAGATAAATGAAGTGAAACACACCGTTCATGGAGACGGTAGTCCGTACGTACGCATGAACGCTGTTTTCGTTTCCTTATTGAGTTGAACGGAATTAAGTAGATGACATTCATATATATACACATAAATCCAGTATCATTATAATGTCATATATTTAATGATTACTTATTATATATACTTTATAATCATTCATGAATGGTTTAAAGTGGAGAATGAATCTCATCACGTCGTGGAGACGGTATTCCGTACGTACGCACGAGCGATGATATCGTTCTCATGATCGTGAACTTGTGTTGAAGAGTATATATACTATTCCAGTATCAATATCACTTTATAATAATCATATATAGTTACTCATTACACCATTATACCCATCCAATTAAGGTGGTGGCGGAAAATAGATTACACCACGGCGTGGAGACGGTATTCCGTACGTACGCACGCGCGGTGATTTCGTTTTCCGTAGGATGGATAGATGGTGAAATAGGATTGTTTCATACATAAAATAACATATAAGTATATGAGTGATACTTATGTTATTACTTCATAATTAAACAACCTAAGAAGAAGAAGTGGAAGAAGAAATAAAGGTGAAAGAATTGGTAATGGAAATTACCTCTTCTTTGAAGTGCCTCTTTGAGACGTCCTCTTAGGGCACTAAAATTGGTCTTTGAGGAAGAACAAAACCTCTAGGATGTTTCTAGGGAAGTGAAGAAGATATTTTGGCAGGGGTTGGCCGAGCTTGAAGGCTCAATGTTGTGTGAGGAAGAGAGGGAGGAGGTGTCCTTTTATAAGAGAGGAGAGGGGCACCTTTGGAATAACAAAAAATATTATTTTATTATAAAGTCAAGTTCGGTTTTAAATATCTACAAATTGATTTATTTCGAGGATAATGTGGGAATGGGTCGAAATACTCTCATCAAATAGAATTTAGACAAGTTTAGGTTCCTATTTTAACCTTATAATTTAGATTTAACATTAAGTTAAATAATTTTACTTTTACCGTGTCTTCTTGTGTTCTTATACTATAAGGTTAATAAACTTACTATATCAAGACAAACGAACCCCAAGTTGTTTATTATTAATATATATAACCTTATATAAGTCATTTTGCCGAACCATAGTTTTTTAGGAATAAAATAACAATTAATAATATAATATTTGTTTCTAAAAACTATTTTATGTCAATTTTGACACTATTTAGTAATTGATTTTTGTGAAAATCCTAACAGAATGGTAAGTTCGAAAAAAGTTAATTAAATCAATAATAACATGTCATATTAACCTAGAAAATTAGTGGAATTCATAAAAAGTCTCAAATTATATTTATTTGAGTATTTATAACATCAATTATGTCAATATTTCATTAATACGATAATTACTGCATCATCGTTGTGTCATAAATAAATTAAATTATTTAATGTATAAAAATTACAAATAAAATACCATTATGTAGGAAACCTTTTTAGATTTCTAATGAATATTTACAATCGAATTTATCTTATGTATAACTCTATATTAAAAATGTTTTAGTAAATAAACTTTGATTTTAACTCTTTTAACTCTTCTTTGAATTAAATAATAATAAATGTCCTAATCTAATCCAAGTGGGCCTAAATGGTCATATTTTATTCCTAAGCTTGTTTTTGGTCGAATTACACTTATCCAATAGAATTTGGACATGTGTTAGGGTAATAATAATATCATTTTTACCCTTAATTACCCTATTTACTTTTAACCGTGGTAAATAAAAGTAAAAAGTTACTATTCACCAAAAATTATTTTCATCTCATTGAACCACATTTTACTTACTGACATCAACCGTGTCTCCAGGATTTTAGAAATTCCACTCACAGAAGCGGTAAAAATAAGTTTAATGAAAAATTCAGTTTTTTAACTACCACTTAGTGGTTTCACTATTCATCAAAAATTGAAAGTTTTCAGAAAAATACCAAAAATTAGGCCTAAGCTATATTTGATATTATGAACTCAAAAATGATTTATATTTTACCAAATTAAAAAAATATCAGTTGCATTAATTAATTTAAAAATTAATTCCCATCGTCAAAACAAATAGCGTGTTTCTAAGAGATAATAACTATCAAAAGATTGACACTTGTTTATAACTGGTTTAAATGTGAAATTACATCCAATGACCAACATTGTATTAAATTGTAAAAATATATTCTAAATATACTTTAAAACCACTCAAATTAATAATTTATCACTATTAATTATTTCTATTGAAAAAGTTGTTTTTAACTAAAATTTAGTAATTTTCACTATTCATCAAAATATGAATGTTATCCGAAAATCACCAAAATTTCACCCTAAGCTAATTTTGATATTCTGAATCCAAAAATGAAGTCCATTTTAAAAAATAGAAATTTCAAAATTTCAAAAAGTGGTTATTACTATTCTTAACGTCTAGTTTTAATAATATTTTAATAGCATATAGTTGTTTAGCGAAACTTGGTGTTGCGTACAACACACACTATCGTGGAAGGTCGCGATTGCGTGTAATTCAAGCCAGGTCAGTAATGTGTGTTGTGAAAGCTCCTTTTGGTGTAGCGTATAACACAAGACATTAATGAAATTAAAAAGAATATTTTTCATAAAATCTCGAGGTGTTACACCCATCCATGAAATGAATATTCAAAATCAAATTTTCATTTCCAAATCACAAAAAAAACTTCTAACAAATTACAAGATCCACAAAAGGATAAAAAGTTATTATTCTTATCTTTCGAGTTTAATCAATACCAAAATTATTTTCACAAGTAAAGATAATATATATTGAAAATAATAATTCATATGAAGAAATAAAATATTAATCTCTAAATACTCAATAATAACACCCAAATTTTTACTTAAATCATTTAATAAACATCTAGCCTTAAAAATATTCAAAAATAATTGCAACCAAGTTTGAAACCCATAAATTAAAAATAATTGATAATATATTCTTCTAAGATAAACTTAACAATTAACCCTAAAATATACTAATCATTTCCAAATAATAACTGAATTTCCATAGATCCAAAATAAAATCAAATGTTATTCCAAAATATAATTCAATATTTATTACTCAAATAAAAACCCAACTTAGTAGATAATATGAAATAGTCTGGGGTCAAGAAATTTTTATTAAGAATGGAACCCTTTTTTTACTGGGTTTATAGGGAACCATTCCATGATTTGAAGTCGAAGAGGAAAAATGTAATTTATAGAAATTAATTCAATAAAAAGACCCTACACCCTACAATGGCCACCTATCATTGTAACATAGCACTCCACTAGCCATACCATCAAATATGTGGCCCGTCTTCTTACACTATAGTGACTTGCATGTCGCATCACCTGTTCGACGGCCAACTATTTTTCATCATAAAATCATATATGTCACATCCCATACGTCATTTACCTCCATTCTAGGCTTTATCTCCCACCCCTGCACCGTGGATGCCACCATTGTTCCCTAATAACATTTCAAAATACCCAAAAATATGGTCTTCCAATGTTTGAACGTTTATTAATGCAGTATTATGGGGAAAAGTTTTAGCACATGGCCAATATGACAATAATATAATCCTAGAAAAAAAATATTTCCTTTTACCTTAATCCAATAATGTTCCTAAAATATTTAAATTATTCAAAAATAAAATTAATCACATATTCATCACATAATTTTCAATCCCATAGTTATATGTATGATAAATAATACGTTCCCACCTTGTAATGACCCTATTATCCCAATTAACCATAATTATGTCAACATCACATTCCATCTTGACTGAAAAGGTGATAAATTCATTTAATCTTATGGAGATATCATATAAAATAATTATTACTAAGAATAATTTTTGACTAAAATAGATATTAAACCTAGGGGGTTTATAACCATAATTATCTCCCCCAATTCTCATAATCAAATTATAATCCCATTGATTTAAAACTCAAATGGGGTGTCTATTCATTTTAACTGACATGATGGTATCCATAACCTTTACATTATCCTCACTTGAAAACATGAAAATCTCTAACATAGTCTAGTCCTAACTCTAATATTAACCATAACACCACCAAACCCATACTCCCAAATCTAGTGCTATAAATACTATATCTATATTTCAGGTTTTGATATCGATAAACATGACCCAATTTTTTCCATAAAAAATAGACAACCTCAATTCTAAATTTTGGATCACTTAAAAACACAAGGGAATATTATATTTATTATTACTGAGAGGCATGAAAAACTCTTACATACTAATACCCAAGTCTTTAGGTGATAATTTCCCCCAATACAACTGGATTTTATTTTTTCCATATTAAGTCTTCATCATTACTACTATTAATCATTAATACCTATTAAGAATATTTTAGAATGTGGGAAGAGTAAAAAATAGTAGTGATGTACATATACAATGAAGTAAAAAAATCATTAGTCCATTTCAAACCCAAGATATTTTATAATATAGTTTTCAATTAATGTAATAAAATTCAATCAATAATAATAAATTACTTACACGTGAAATTATTTTTACTACACAATGTTTTTAATAAAAAAATTTATTATAAAAAAAATTAACAATCGTAACCAGGAAGGTTTCTTAGAATGCATGAGATCAAATGAAAATTATTTTTTAAAAAACATACCTCTTAACCTTATTGGGATCGATCATTACTTCATACAAAATATAATTTGTTTAACTTACAAAATAGAATTATTTCCATGAAAATTAATTCGAAAGAATATAAAATTAATTTTGATTCCTTGTGACATCATTTTCTATAGAACCCTTAAAAATGGAATAACCTACTCAGTTAATTCCAATGTAATTTTTTGGAGAACATAATCATTAATAAATGCATTAAAGAGATATATTGAGATAATCCATAATCATAAAAATGTAAGAAAACCATACCTTTCCTTAAAAACATAAAAAAATTAAATTGCTATCATAAAAATCCTAAAAATATAATTTTGAACCCATATAAAAAATCATTTTCAATCATCACAAAATTTTATGATAATATCCTTATATTTCGATAGAATTTAAAAAAAATTACCAAAATATTGGGAAAAATATTTTTTTATGAAAAAAAGGAATATTTTGGAGGAATATTCTTAAATTATAGTAGTCATAGGGGTGGTAAAATACCTTCATTCTGAATATATTAAAAATATTATTTTCACACATTCAATTAAAAGTTCCTATTTTAAAAAATGACAAGTTGATTCCATTCTTTTCCTTTATAAATAAAATAAAAGGTAATATAAAAATAATTTTATAAACCATTTAGTACAAAATAATATCTTTTACAAAATAGTTTATTAAAAATTTGAACATGGAATAAAAATAATTGGAATGAATACTAAAATATGTTCAAAACAGTTTAAGGAAAATCACTTTCCTTAAGTTTGACTTATTAAGAACATTCTTTAAATCTGGTATAATGAATTTATATAAATTATTTAAATTATTCAGAACCCTTTTGGGTTTAATAATATATCATTAAACTATTTATTCATTTATCTCAATGACATAACTAATTACATATTCGATTAATTCCACAACATATGTTTTAAGGATGTTTATGTAGAGACCCAAAGCATGACGTATATGGACATTAAGTTAATTTTGCGGAATACTTAATACATGACAAAAAAAGATGCCCAAAGACCATATTAGTTTAGTGTCTTTGCAGACTCAGAACATAATCTTCTAATCATTGTGACAGATCTTCAACATCTCCCACAAAGATCTTCCCCATTGGATTTCTTACCAAAAACCTTTATTTATATCCTGGGGAAAAGAAAACATAAAAAGGGTGAGCTCAAATGCTTATTAAGGGTAATCATGGAGAACTTAAAAACCATCCATAAACATTTGAATGTAAAAACATGATCATAAAACATCAAAATCTTGAGCAATAACGTAAATCTTGGTAGTACGTAAGGCATAGATCATAAAGGAACATTAATCATGATAAAATAAAACATGTAACTATGGAAAACCATTAATCACATGATATGATTTCCGTAGTATCCAAGGCATTGATGCCATGACTATCATAGTGGACAAAGTCCATTACAGAACTGGGTTTACTTACCGTTCCAGCCCTGTATTACTAAACCAGATTTTACTTGCCGTTTCATCCATGTCTATATCATGAGATATAAATATTTACCCAATGCATTATAGGGATATATAGGTCCCACCCATCTCATAATGAAATCATTCTTACATGTGCCACAATATAAACATAAATCGTTCATTATAACCAAAATAATAAAATGGGTTTCATAAACACCATCCCATCATAACATAATCCATATAAAACAAATGGATATCATTTAATCATAATAAAAGTGAAACCATTTAAATCATGGAGACATTATAATTGAAACATACACATATGAAATAATGTTATCTTAGATGGAAAATGGTTTTGATAAAACACTTGAAATGAATTTTTGAAGAAAATATCCTCTCTTCTTCAAAATCATTTAATTTCACAAAATGAAATGAAATTTTAAATGAAATGGATTTTTTTGAAAATATTCATTAAATATTGTAGAATAAGCTTCATGAAAATTAGCCGTTATGAAACCGTAAAAATCCATTCATGCTGTATAAGTTAAAAAAACATTCTCCTCATACATTTAAAGAAAAATTCAAAAAGGACCACATATGGTAAACAAAAGAAAGATTCTTTCCATAAAAAGTCAAATAGGGGTAAACATGACTTTAATCATACATGGAATAGTATTAAACACTTTATTAAAAACATTTTTATGGACATGGATGAAAAACATAACCCCAGTAAATACTCACGTATAAGCAATCTCAAATAAAAATAAGATTGAAAAATCATCCATTAACTTATGACCAATTTCTTCCTTATGTGTCTGAGATTCCTGTATAGTGGGTTTAAAAATATTATTAACTTGTAACATAACCATAAAAAAATTTATGATATCATATACGATTCACTTATGACTTTATATTACCCGTTCATTTGCTAATTCCATGTTAAAGCAGCATTTTGGGTAAAATCGTTTCATTTATCGTCTGTGTTCTGACTTGTAATTATTCATATGATTACTTAGGTCATGATTACATACTTCAAGAATGTAAAACATTATTTATATATAATAAATATTTAGAATATACATACATATAATAGATCTATAAATGGAATGAAATACACCATTCATGGAAACGATAGGCCGTACGTACGCATGAACACTGTTTTCGTTTCCTTATTAAATTGAATGGAAGTAAGTAAATAATATATAAATAAATCCCATATAATTAATATTTCATATATTTCATGATTACTTATTATATTTACTTTATAATCAATTTTTAATGGTTAACTTGGAGAATTAATCTTATCGCGTCATGGAGAAGGTAATCCGTACGTACGCACAAGTGATGATATCGTTCCCATAAATATTGAATGAAAATAAATTGGATGATATAATATCTATGAATTATTATAATGTTGTTATAAACATATATAGTTATTATTTACACCATTATACCCTTCCATGTAAGGTGGTTGTGGAAAAACAGATTACACCACGGTGTGGAGACAGTATTACGTACGTACACACGCGTGATGATTTCATTTTCCATAGGATGGATAGAAGGTGAAATAGAGTTGGATAAATTTACAAAAGAATATCTGTATATGAGAAATACTGATGTTATTACTTTATTTTGAAACAAAAAAATATGAGGAAGTAGAAGTAGAAATTAATTTGAAAGAATCTGTAAAGGATATTACCTCTTCTTCGACGTGCCTCTTCTAAACCTCCTCTTAGGGCACTAAAGTTGGTCATTGAAGAATACCAGGACCTCTAGTATTATTATAGGGAAGTGGAGAAGAGAAGTGGGTAGGGGTTGGACGATATTGAAGGCTCAAAGTGTCGTGAAGAGTAGAGGGAGGAGGTTCCCTTTTATAAGGGAAAAGAGGGGCAGTTTTGGGAACCTTTAAAATATTAATTTATAATAAACTCAAACCCCACTTAAAAACCTCAAAAAATGACTCAAATACGAATATGAGATGATATAGGGTTGTAATCTCATAAAAAAAAAATTAAATTTATACATGTTGGGAAATTATTTTAAACCATATCAATTTGATTTATCCTTATTAAATTTATTTAATCTTATTTGTGGTATTAATATTCTAAATTTTAAATTGTTATAAATACATACTTATATGTGGTAAATTTAAAATAATTGGATACTTTAAAACCTTATAGAAAATACAATGTTCAATTTTCAATTTCTTAAATAATTTTGTGATTTTGAAATAATTTAATAATATGTTATTTTTATAAAATACCAATAGTGTAAATTTTGACACTATTCATTTATTTGAATTTAAATAAACTACAAATAGAGAATATATTAGAAAACAAATATTTAATGGGTTCCTAACATGTCATATTAGTCTATAAAATTCGTGGATAATGTTAATTAGTTCATATAATATTTATTTTAATATTTTTAAAACCATTTATTTGATATTTGTCTTAATAAACTAATTACTAATTTTTTTTGTATAATTATTTAATATACTTATTTTTTGCATAAAAATTAAAAATAAAATAATAAGACGAATATAAATCTAATAGATTCCATAAAATTAATTTTAGTAGAATTTATCTTCTAAAACAAGCAACTTTTAAATTCATATATTTATTAAATTATGAAGGTGACAACTTTGACTTCATTTAAAATAAAAAACTATAAATGTCATAATTGATTTAATAAAGCTCCAAATGGTGAAAAATTATACTTTTGGATGATTATGGTTTATATGTACACGAAAAATAATTTTTTGTCAGGTTTTTGGGCCTTTTATGCATATTATTAGTCTAATAAAAACTATATTATTGGTTTTTAACTAAATAAATAATTTCTGCATCATTAATGTATAATCTATTCAGGAAATTATATATTTATTAAAAATTACAAATAAATATCCATGATAAAGAAACAAATTTTATATTTCAATTGATTATTTATAACCTAATTTATATTCTTTATAACCTTATATTAAAAATAATTTAATTATTAATGTTTGAGTGAGACATATTTCACTTTCATTTAAATAAAATAAATTAAGGGTCTTAATCACATACAAGTGGTTTATAGTAGATATCATTTCGACCCAAGTATATTTTAGGACAGAATATAATCATCCAATTAAATTAAGACAAGTTTTAGGGTAATTTTATAATATTATTTTTACCCTTAATTACATAATTTACCTTTAACTGTGGTAAATAAAATTTACCATAGTTACTATTCATAATGCTCAAAAATAGAAAGTAGCCTATTAACATATTTATGACCTACTTATTCCAAATATGGAATCCATTTTTCCAAATTCAAAACATAGAATTTGCAGTAATTAAATTAAAATTAATCCCGTTGTCGAAAAAAATTGTTTTTTGTTTAAAACATTGCAAAATATTGAATTGATTTAACCTCCGAATTCAATGTAAAATCAATGATAATAACATAAATTATATTAAATGGTAAAAATATAATCTATTTATACTTTAAAACAATTTACTATTATAATTTAACCATATAAATTATCTCGATGAAACAATTTGTTTTTAAGTAAAATTTAGCTTGTTTTTACTATTCATCAAAATAAGAACATTGTCAGAAAAATATCAAAACATTATCCAATGTAAATTTTTATATCCTGATTCAAAATAAGTAGTTTATTTTGTAATATTTAACTTATAAACTTGTCAAAAATTATATTAAAAATGAGTTCTCCATCAAAAGTCGGCAAAACTGCATTTTTTGAAAAATACTTCTTTTATCGGAAAAATTGATTTTGTTATCATACATCATTCTAGAAAATTTTAAAGATGAATTATAATGTTATAAAATTCAAAATGTGGTCAATAATATTCATTACATCTAGTTCATAAAAATATTATAACAATATATTTTTGTTTAGTGAAACTCGGTATTGCGTACAACACATGTTATTGAGGAAGGTTGCTCTTGCGTGCAACACAAGCCAAGAATAGTGTTTGCATATACTACAAGATAACATGGTGTTGCGTATAGCGCAATCTAATCATGGTGTAGAATACAACACAATACATCAAAGAAATTGAAAATAATATTTCTCCTTAAATCTTGGGGTGTTACATTCTACCCCCCTTAAAATGAATTTCTCCCTCGAAATTCGTCGGGGTTATAAATCGTTTACTACTTGAAAGTTTTTTTCATAGAAACCCACATCATAAAAAGGAATACTAAAACTTAATTTAAAAAATTATAGTAATAAACGTAACAGTTACCCAAATTAACTCATCACTGGGTTTCCACATAGGAGAACATAGGTGAATACATGGATATAGAAGAGAAATATAACCATCAAGATCTGATGGAGAGTGGTAGAGGACATGGCTATGAAAAAGCCAAAAATCACAAAGCCATAATTTTTTGATGATCTAAGGTACCATCTAATTCATCAGATATGAGGGCACTAGGACAACATTTTTGGTTTTCAAGACCATTTCCCTAATGTTGAAGAATTTTTGAATTAAAAGAAATACTTACTTGATTTTGGTACAATATCACTATTGTTTGTGCCTTGAACAATTTATACTTCATCTCTTAATGAAATGAAGTTGAATATGTCTTCCGTGAAGTGTTAGCAGATCATGCGATAGAATGATAGGTCATTCCATCTCTCTCAAACATAAGGATAGAAAAAGTTATATACATAAGTCCATCTTATGTTGAGATTAATCGTATATGGTTCCAAAAAATGGACTTATACTTCATCTATCATACCGTTTAATAAAATAAAACTAGTTTCTACTAACCAGGGACTTCCTGTAGGCTAGTGGTAGGCGATAAAGGCCTGTCGCACTTCGGTTGTGGGTTCGATTCCCGCAACCCTGTCCGACACGACGGGTTGTCTCCCGTCCTACAAGTTGTCTTTTTTATAAAACTATAATATTTCAACATTCCAGATATAATATCAAATATTTAAAGAATTAAACAGTACTATCTAATGAATAACATAATCCATTCCAATCTTTAGGATTATCCAAAATACTTCTGTCCAATATCATAATATAAAGAAAAATATTACTAGAGAGTTCATCTAACAAGCATGTAAATACCATCATTTATCCCCCATATATCATAAGATATATATTGTTGGTCACATTACAAACATGTGAATACCTAAATCATGTATTCTATTGAAACATGAATTACCATAGAACATTAGTGAAAACATGAATGCTGACAAAAGTTAGCTCTTTCCACATACAAAAATCCTAAAAATTCTATATACTCAAACCATGATATCACTTTGTCCTTATATCAATCAGGATCCCATTAATACTATCAAACATATTATTTTCTCCTTATCCCTTCATTATGCACCTATCATCTACGTTCCAAAAATATTTCAATCTCTTTTCATGGTTACCAGTACCATTCAACATATACTTTCAAATACTGAAGGAAAAACAATAGTGTAACAATACATAGATGTTTCTTCATTGCATAGTACCATTAAATTACCTATACAACATAAATCTTGATAAACATACATTCATTACACTACCTTCTTAAACCACTGACCGAGATTCATAATTTTATTCCTCAACACTTATTTCATCTCATATATCATTTGTATTCTATTCATCATCATCAATATAAATACTACCCATATGACCATGCTGATTCTCTTCATGAGATTTCCCTTAGAGAATTGGTTGGAATAATTCCTGTACATTCTACATTTAAAACATTTAACCATTGTCGATGTATTAGAAATACCATTATCCTTGTCCTTGGTGTTAACTGATCCTTTTCCATTGCAATTACTGGATTTGTGTCCTTCTTTTCCACACCCAAAGCATCTTCCAGTTCCTTTGAAACTTTCTCCCTGATACCTCTTCCCACATGATTTACATGAGGGAAATTGAACTTTCTCTATGATCATCATGAAACTCCATCTTCATCTTATTAGATTAGTTAGGAAACTTACAAAAGTTGAGATTATTGATCATATTATAAGATTGATAATTAGGCATAATAACGATATGTGGACTTCCAGATCCAATTTCATTTTGTTTCTCACGAAGAATATCATTCCACTATCCATCATATTCTCCATTATCATGAATCTTCATGTTTCCAGCCATTTATCTAAAACCCAAAAATAATAGGGTGAGAGGAAAAAATCATGCTAGGAAAACAACATAATAAAGGGGGAGTACCTTCAATATATAACATCTCAGGTTTAATTATAATATCTTTACCCTAATTCTAGGACTATAACTTATACTTATACTTAACCTTAGAGACATCCCTAGACATACCATAGAAATATCTCTAGGGATTTCGCTAAAGTTTTTGCATCCTAGTTTCCAAAGTTTAACTAAACCTTCACTCAGATACCATTTATAGAGACCCAAAGCTTGTCGTATAAGGAAATTACATTAATTTTTCGGAAAACTTAATACATGAAAAAAACAGACGCCCAAATACCGTATTAGTTTAGTGTCTTTGGAAACTCGGAACATAATATTCTAATCATGGTGAAAGATCTTCAAAATCTCCCATAAAGATCTTCCCCTTTGGTTTTATTACCTAAAACCATTCTTTATATTCTCGGGAAAAGAAAACATAAAAAGGGTGAGCTTAAATGCTCAGTAAGGGTAAACATGGAGAACTTAAAAACAATCCATAAACATTTGAACGTAAAAACATGATAATAAAACATCAAAATCTTGAGCAATAACATAAATATTGGTAGTACGTAAGGAATAGATCATAAAGGAACATTATTCATGATAAAATAAAACATGTAATTGTGGAAAACCATTAAGCACATGATATGATTTCCATAGTAGCCAAGGCACTGATGCCAAGACCATCATAGTGGACAAAGTCCATTACTGAACTGGGTTTACCTGCCATTCCAGCCCTGTATTACTGAACAAGATATTACTTGCCGTTCCATCCATGTCTATATCATGAGATATAAATCTTTATCCAATGAATTGGAGAGAGATATAGGTCCCAAACATCTCATAATGAAATCATTCTTACGTGTTCCACAACATAAACATAAATCATTCATAATAACCCAAAGAATTAAATGGGTTTCATAAAGACCATCTCATCATAAAATAATCCATATAAAATAAATGGATATCATTCATCATAAGAAAAGTGAAACCATGTAAATCATAGAGACATTATGCTTGAAACATACACATGTGAAATAATTTCATCTTATATGGAAAATGGTTTTGATAAAACACTTCAAATGAATTCTTAAGGAAAATACCCTTTCTTCTTCAAAAATCATTTTATTTTCACAAAATGCCATGAAATTTTAAAAGAAAAGGATTTTGTTGAAAATTTTCATGAAATCTTGTAGATTACAATTCATGAAAATACGGAGCTATGAAGCCGTAAAAATCTATTCATGTCGTATAAGTTAAAAAAACATTCTCCTCCTACTTTTAACGGAAAAGTCAAAAAGTACCACGTATGGTAAACAAAAGAAAGATTCCTTCCATAAAAAGTCAAATCGGGGTAAAAATGACTTTAAACATACATGTAATAATATTAAACACTTTCTGAAAAACATTGTTATGGACATGGATGAAAAATATAACCCCAGTAAGTACTTACATATAAGAAAACATGGATAAAAATGAGATTGCCAAATTATCCTTTACCTTATGTCCAATTTCTTCCGTATGTGTCTGAGACTTCTGTATAGTGGGTTTAAACATATTATTAACTTGAAACAGAACCATAAGAATATTTATGATATCATATATGATTCCCTGACGACTTTATATTACCCATTCATTTGTCAATTCCATGATAAAGCATCGTTTTGGGTAAAAGCGTTTCATTTATCGTCTATGTTTTGACTTGTAATTATTCATATGATTACATATGTCATGATTAATAACTTCCAGAATGTAAAACGTGATTTATCTATAATATATACTCATAATATACATATATATAAGAGATATATAAATGGAAAGAAATGCACCATTCATGGAGACGGTAGGCCGTACGTACGCATGAACGTTATTTTCGTTTCCTTATTAAATTGAATGGAAGTAAGTAAATAACATATACATAAATACAGTATAATTAATATGTCATATATTTCATGATTATTTATTATATATACTTTATAATCAATATTGAATGGTTAACTTGGAGAATGAATCTTATCGCGTTTTGGAGACAGTAATCCGTACATACGCATGAGTCATGATGTCATTTCCAAAATTATTGAATGGAAATAGAGTGGATTATATAATATAACATAATTAGTTTCATGTTTTAATAAACATATGTAGTTATTATTTACACCATTATACCCATCCAATTAAGGTGGTGGTGGAAAAACATATTACACCACGACATGGAGACGATATTTCATACGTACGTACGCGCAGTGATTTCATTTTCCATAGAATGGATTAAAGTTAAAATAGGGTTGGTTCATATTTATAATAACATATCAGTATATTAGTGATACCTATGTTATTAATTTATTATTAAACCACAAAATAAGAGGAAGTAGAAGAAGAAATTAATTTGAAAGAATCGGTAAAGGATATTACCTCTTTTTTGACGCGCCTCTTCTAAACCTCCTCTTAGGGCACTAAAGTTGGTCTTTGAAGAATACTAGTACATCTATTATACTTCTCAGGAAGTGGATAAGGTAGATGGTCAGGGTTTGGATGAGCTTAAAGGCTCAAATTGTTGTGAATAGGAGAGGGAGGAGGTGCCCTTTTATAAGGGAAGAGAAGGGCACTTTTAGAATACTCTAAAATATTAATTTATAATTAACTCAAAACCCGCTTAAAACCCACAAAAAATGACTCAAATACTAATATTTGATGATATATGATTGTAATCTCATAAAACAATCAAATTTAGACACGTTGGGAAATTATTTTAAACCTTATCAATTTGATCTATCCTTATTTAATTTATTTAATCTTTTTTGTGGAAATAATATTCTAAATTTTAAATTGTTATAAATACATACTTATATGTAATAAATTTCCCATAATTGTATACGTTACAACCTTTTAGACCATATAAATTTCAATTTGTAATTTTTTAATTTTTTTTGTGATTTTTAAATAATTTAATAATATGTTATTGTTATAAAATACCAATAGTGTAAATTTTGAAACTATTCATTTATTTGAATTTAAATGAAATATAGACAAAGACTATATTAGAAACAAAATATTTAATAGGTTTCTAACATGTCATATTAATATATAAAATTCACGTAGCATGTTAATTTGTTCATATAATATTTGTTTTTATATTTTTAAAACCATTTATTTGATATTTCTCTTAGTAAAATAATTACTAAAACACTTTTGTATAATTATTTAATAAACTTATTTGTTGCATAAAAATTAGAAATAAAATACTATGATTAATATAGATACAATATATTTCATAATATTTCTTTTAGTCGAGTTTATCTTCTAAAACAACCAACTTTTAAAATGATATATTTATTAAATTATGAAGGTGGAAACTTTGACATCATTTGCAATAAAAATCTATAAATGTCATAATCGCTTTTATAAAGCTCCAAATGTTCAACCATTTTACCTTTGTATGATTATGGTTCATATCTAAAGGAAAAATTAGATTTGGGCCGGTTTTTGTGACTTTTATTGGTATTATTAGTCTAATAAAAACTATATTATTGATTTTTCACTAAATAAATAATTTCTGCATCATTAATGTATAAGCTATTATAGTAATTATATATTTCTTAAAAATTAAAAATAAATTACCATGATAAGTAAAAACATTTTAGCTTTAAAATGAGTATTTATAACTGAATTTATATTCTGTATAACCTTATATTATAAATAATTTAATTATTAAAGTTTGATTGAGAAAAGTTTCACTTTCATTTAAATAAGATAAATTAATGGTCTTAGTCACATACTAGTGGTTTTTAATAGATACCATTTATATCCAAGTATATTTAAAGATCAAATATAATCATCCAATTATATTAAGACAAGTGTTAGGGTAATTTTATAATATTATTTTTAACCTTAATTACCTAATTTACCTTTAACTGTGGTAAATAAAATTTACCGTAGTTACTATTCATAATACTCAAAAATAAAAAGTAGCCAATTAACATAATTTGGACCTACTGATTCAAAATATGGAATCCATTTTTTTAAATTCAAAACACCAAAGTTTTAGTAATTAATTTAAAATTAATCTCGTTGTCCAAAAAATGGGTTTTTTCTTTAAAACATTGCAAAATATTGAATTGATTTAACCTACGAATTCAATGAAAAATCAATGATAATGAAATAAATTGTATTAAATGGTAAAGATATATTATATTTATACTTTATAACAATTTAATATTATAATTTAACCATATAATTTATCTCGATGAAAATTTTTTTTAAGTAAAATTTAGCGTGTTTTTACTATTCATCAAAATAAGAACATTGTCAGAAAAATATCAAAACATTATCCAATATAAATTTTTATATCCTGATTAAATATAATTAGTTTAATTTTTAAAATCTAACTTATAAACTTGTCAAAAATTATATTTAAAATGGGTCCACCATCAAAAGGGGAAAAACCGCATTTTTTGAAAAATACTTCTTTTATCCGAAAAATTGATTTTGTTCTCATACCTCATTCTAGAAAATTTGAAAAATGAATTATAATGTTATAAAATTAAAAATGAGGTTAAAAGTATTCATAACTACTAGTTCATAATAATATTATAACAATATATCATTGTTTAGCGAAACTCGGTATTGCGTACAACACATGCTATTGAGGAAGGTCTCTCTTGTGTGCAACACTAGCCAAGAATAGTGTTTTCATATACTACAAGATAATACGGTGTTGCATATAGAGCAATATAATCTTGTTGTACCTTACAACATAAGACATCAACGAAATTAAAAAGAATATTTCCCATAAAATCTTGGGGTGCAACATTCTACCCCCATTAAAATGAATTTCTCCCATGAAATTCGTCAGGGTTATAAATCGTTTACTAGTTGAAAGTTTCTTTCATAGAAAACCACATCGGAAAAAGGAATACTAAAAATTAATTTTAAAAAGTAAAGTAAGAAACTTAATAGTTACCCAAAATAACTCATCACTGGGTTTCCACGTAGGAGAACATTTGTGAAAACATGGATATGGAAGAGAAATCTGACCATCAAGATCTGATGGAGAGTGGTAGAGGACATGACTATGAAAAATCCAACAATCACGAAGCCATAAATTTGTGATGATCTAAGGTACCATCTGATTTATCAGATATGAGGGCACTAGGACAACATTTTTGGTTTTCAAGATCATTTTCCTAATGTTGAAGAATTTTTGGATTAAAAGAAATACTTACTTGATTTCGGTACTGTAGGTTCCAGGCGCAACGGAAGCACATTGGTGGGTTAGCCCAACATTAATTTTAACGTTAAACAACTTTCAATCCAAGATCCATCACGATATAAAACGCTAAATCTTCAGAATAGAATGAAGAACGAAAAGAAAAGAAGAGTCTCGGAACCCTTGAGGAGGATCATCATATGTTGATTATAATTAATTTAATTAATGCATAAGAATTAACTCGTTGAAATTATTTCTTCGTTGATGTGTCCGGTCACGATTCGGTGATCCGTCGTTACGTCATAGAATCCAAGTGTAGGATTACTCTAGCAGTGATCCACATGTGTGTCACATATCTCCGGACATCGTCAAAGGGATCTCTGGGTGCTAGCACGGAAGAACCTTCGCTTGCGATGTCCGCCTTCGATCACCTTGATCCGGTGGAGGATCTTGCTCTCGTAACTTGAGGGTGTTCTTGGTAGAAAGGGAATTCTCTCATGACTTGAGAGTATTTCCAAATCCATTTTTCACAACAATGGCTCATTTAAAATTTTTGGGTTTCGAGGATATTTATAATTGGGTTTGAGGTTAATAGAGTTATGATAATAAATAAACGTGTTACGCGTTTTATTTATTTCATTAACTCTTATTGAAAACCCCCATGTTGAATTATTAATTTCTTGACATGCTCCCACGCTGATTATAATAAATATCATTTAATAAAACAATATTAAATCCTCAAAATCCGAACTGGAAAAACTACACAGCGTGTAATAATTAATACACGGCGTGTACTTGTTTTCCATAAAACTACACGGCGTGTATATTTAATATACACGACGTGTACTTGTGTTTTCCATTTTTTCCACCACATTTATTAGACCTTGAGTAATGACTATTTATTTCTTAAATAAATATAACTTCATTAATCGCTAATAAATATATTATTTCATCCACAATATATTCTCTCGAATAACTAGTGTCAAAATAAATGTGATCAGACATCCTTAAATAATTATTAAACCACAGTGGGGAATAATATTTATTTAACTTGTTCAATTAATATTTAACTGAGATACATGGACACACTTAGTGTGTGACCCTCTAGGCCTCTTGCTCAATGGCATTAGGCTGAGCCTGCCTAAAGTCCAAGGTTTTCATCTAGCAACACGCCAAGGAACCCATAGAGAAAGAAGTTAACGCCACAATGATGTGTGACCTCCTACGAACACTTACCGTGTAATATAATCCCTTTGTCTTGATATCTCCAATCAAGCGGGTTGCATGCTAGTGCCATCAACCCATGTGCTTGATTATTCTTTCTTTGACTTCCTAGAATTGAATTTGCCCATACCTTACCATGGCCATGGATTTATTTAGGCTATATCAATTCTATCAAAGGGACTGAGATATCTACTTCCGTTATGGAACGGAAGGGACAAAACCTTTCTCGCAATGTCTATTAATGCGGTATTACTCGTGACGCACCCAACGTATCCTACCTCAATGCGAACAGTGTGTTGTCACAGTTTTCGTCAATACATCTAAGTGCGTGAGTTTTAATACCCATTAATAATAATCTTAAAGTCTAAGGATCAATACACACGTCCGCAGATAGGAACATCCAATGACACTATGAAATGTGGATTTCCTACTGGCGGGTCTCGTTCTCATAATATCCTCCTGGATATTACCAAGGGCACACACCATGAGAAGGTGACTCAAAGTTTTATGAGTCCTCACCCCTAATGACCTGTATTATTTGTGTCCCTCAAATAATATCATCCGTCCATAGAACATACATTCAAGAACAGTGTTATGGAACTTCCGGGATGTCATCATAGCAGGGATCCGCTACGATCCTTCAATGCAACATATGTCCTTAGGACATTACCACATGACATGTCATGCATAAGAACAATCAAGATGTGATAAGGTTTTTTATTTAATGAATAAAGTACAAAGTAGTTGGTTCTAGACCACCAACTCCAACAGACTCCCACTTGGACTAGAGCCAACTGCTAACAACCTTTAACCCGCTAGCTCTCACATGATATTCATACTTCTGCTGAGATAGGCCTTTAGTCATGGGGTTCACCACGTTCTCTTCCATGGACACTCTTCTCACTGCAACTTCACCCCTTTGATAGAAATCCCTCAAGAGGTGATACTTCCGGATTATGTGCTTTGTCCGTTGATGTGACCTTGGTTCTTTTGCAAGAGCCTCCACTATAGTATTATCACAATACAATGTAATGGGATCTTTACTGATAGTCCCCACATCAAGCTACTGGACAAAATTCCGAATCCAGATAGCTTATTTGGATGTATCAGAAGCCGCTATATACTCGGACTCTGCTGTAGAATCAGTGACAAATGGATGCTTTGAACTCTTCCGGCTCACAGCTCCTCCATTGAGATAGAAAACATATACAGATTGCGACTTCAGATCATTCTGATATGTTTGAAAACCAGCTTCAGCATACCCTCTGATGACAAGCTCCTCATCTCCTCCATACACCAGGAACATATCCTTAGTTCTTCTCAGATACTTAAGGATAGTCTTAACAGCAGTCTAATGCTGTTCTCCTAGATCTGCTTGATATCTGCCTACCATGCTTAGTGCATAGGCAACATCAAGCCTGGTACATAACATGGCATACATTATGGATCGTATAGCCGAAGCGTATGGGATCTTACTCATCCTATCATTCTCCTGTTGTGTCTGGGGACACATTTTCTTAGAAAGATGTAAGACATGTGACACTGGAACCAATCCCCTATTGGATTTTTCCATACTAAATATCTTTAGTATCTAGTCAATGTATGTACCCTGACTTAGTCCAAGCAGCCTCTTGGATCTGTCACGAATGATCTTGATCCCTAGAATGTAGGATGCTTCTCCAAAGTCCTTCATGGAGAAACACTTGTTCAACCAGTCCTTAACTGACTGTAAGGATGGTACGTCATTTCTAATAAGCAATATGTCATTAACATATACCACTAGGATGATGACCGCATTCCCATTAAACCTCTTATAAACACATGGCTCACATTCGTTCTTAATGAAACCAAATTCCTTTATGGCTTGATCAAATCGGATGTTCCCTGACCTGGATGCTTGCTTCAATCCATAAATGGATTTCTGCAACTTGCAAACCCGTTTGGCTTCACCTGGTGTCACAAACTCTTCTGGTTGTGTCATATAGACATCTTCCTGAAGGTTCCCGTTAAGGAATGCTGTTTTGACATCCATTTTCCAAATCTCGTAGTCATGATAAGCTGCTATGGAAAGTATGATTCTTATGGATTTAAACATGGAAACTGGTGAGAAGGTTTCATCATAGTCAATTCGTTGACGTTTTCTGAATCCTTTAGCCACTAGCCTTTCTTTATTGGTGCTAACTTGACCTTCCATGTCGAGATTTCTTTTGAATACGCATTTGCATCCAATAGTCTTTACATCAACTGGCTCATCGAAAAGAACCCAAACTTGGTTCTGATACATGGAATCCATCTCAGAATTCATATCTTCTATCCATCTTGCAGCTTCTGAGCTTTCTATTGCTTCCTTGTAGGAGAGAGGTTCATCATTGTCCAAAAATAATGATTCACCATCCTCGGTGACTAGGAAACCAAATCTCTCTGGTTCCCTTACCTCTCTTGATATCCTACGCAGTACTTGTGTTTCTCGAACCTCTTCCATGGGGACCTGCAGAACTTGTTCCTGTACCAACTCTTGTGTATCTTGAGCATCAACTTCGTCGAAGTCAATCTTTCTCCCACTATCCTTCTTGAGGATGTGCTCCCTCTCAAGAAAGACGACTTTTCTAGCGACAATCACTTTCTTGTATTGAGGGTTATATAGGTAATATCCTTTCGTTTCCTTGGGATATCCTATAAAGATACACTTCGTGCCCCAAGGTGCTAGTTTGTTGCCTGAGAAGGCCTTAACAAACACCTCACATCCCCATACACATGTGTGCGACAAAGTGGGTTTCCTTCTATTCCATAACTCGGATGGAATTCCATTTTCCGCCTTAGTTGGTACTCAGTTTAATGTGTATGTTATAGTTTTTAATGCATATCCCCAAAAGGATAATGGAAGATCCGCATGAATCATCATCGACCTCACCATGTCCAACATGGTGCGGTTCCTCCTTTAACCATTCCACTATGGTGTATAAGGAGGAGTGAGCTGAGATAGAATCCCAGACTCCCGTAGAAGATCGATGAACTCTTGGTTCAAATATTCTCCACCTCGATCCGATCGAAGCTTTTTTATCTTTTTACCAAGATGATTCTCTACTTCATTCTTGAATTCCTTAAATTTCTCTAAGGAATCTGACTTATACCTCATTAAGTAGACAAAGCCATATCTACTCAAATCATCAGTAAAAGTAATGAAGTAAGAATATCCACCTCTAGATTCTACTAGAAATGGTGCACACACATCCGTGTGTACTAATCCTAGAAGCTCTGTGGCCCTTTCACCTTGTCCACCAAAAGGTGGCTTGGTCATTTTTCCTTGTAAACAAGCGTGACATCTATCAAGTGGTTTTAGCTCAATAGAGTCTAAATATCCATCTTGGCAGAGCTTTGTCAAACACTTCCTATTCACATAACCAAGGCGGTGATACCATAACTAGGTGATGTATGAGTCATGTGAGTTTGTTTCATTATCGGTTTCCAACACTTGGTTTTCGTAATTCAATACATACAAACCATTATTTAAATGTTCCATACCATAACATACGTTGTTTTTATAATTGAGACAACCCTTATTTTGAAATTTGAAAACAAATCCATCCATATCAAAACAAGATACATAAATTATGTTTCTGGTAACACTAGGCACATAATAATAGTTATGTGAAACCAAAATCATCCCAGTCAGCAATGAGAGCTGGTAGTCTCCAATAGCCAACAGAGCCAGCCTTACGCCTTTGGCAGCTCGAAGATCCACCTCTCCTCTGGAGATCTTTTTAAATCTACTTGGTTCCTACATTTGAATACATATGTGAGACCCACAAGCTGTATCTAATACCCAATGTGTAGAAATAGAAAGATTCCACTTGATAACAAATGCACCTTTAGCGTCTCCACACTTCTGGGTGCAGTTCCTCTTCCAGTGGCCATGCCTGCCACATGAAAAACACACTGCTTCCCATTCCTTGCCCTGCCTCTGGATCTTCCCCTTCTTGGAGGGACGGTGCTTTGGGGCTTCAGACCGTTTATAAGTCTTTGGCCCCTTTGCCTTGTCCTTCCTTTTCTTGTTCACCATAAGGACCGCGGGTTTGTCACGCCCCATTTCCTTATCTACCTAGCGAATCAAGGTCAGAAGCTCCGATAGACTGTTCTCATTGCTTCTCATGTTATAGTTGACAATAAAGATAGAGAAGGTCTTGGGCAGTGATGATATGATGAGATCTGTATGCAACTCATCCGAGAATTTAATCCCTAAGATGTCCAAGCATTCAATGTAGCCAATAAGCTTGACTACATGAGGCCCAACTGGTGCAGACTCTCCAAGCTTCGTGGTAAACAAATAATTGGAGATCTCATACCTCTCTTGTCTCACCTTCTCTTGGTAGAGATCTTTAAGTTGAGACATCATGCTATACGCGTCCATGTTTTCATGTTGCTTCAAGAGCTCATTAGACATGGCCGATATCATGAAACACTGGACATCTGTTACATCATCCATGTGTTTCATGTAGAGAGATAATTCTTCATCACTAGCCTCTTTCCCAGGTGCAACTGGAATATGCCCTTCCAGCACATATAATTTCCTTTCGTGGCGAAGGACGACCCGTAAACGCCTCTGCCACTCTTGGAAATTGGTGCCGGTGAGAAGGTTTTATTTTTCGAGTATGGTGCGCAACGATATGTTTGAAGTCATTTTATTTCCGTTTCTACAAATTATGATGAGAAAAGGTTTTAGTACTTTATTACAAAAATTGAAACAAATAAATAAATTAATACTTATTTGTCTCCCACTATTTTATCGAAATCCAATATCCCTCACCATTGACTTCAGAATATTCTTCTGCGTGAATATTCTATTGGCAAGGATCCATATTTCCCTTCGCATTACCCCAACTAGGGTTGGTCAAGAAACTTGAAGGGTTTTAGGTAGGCATTCCAAATGCCAACTGCATTAACTCGCAGCTCCTTGATCCGTTGAGTGGACTCCCCAATCCTGAAATCCTTTTGGATTTCCTCAACCTTTGCCTCTTGGTCACACCAAGTCCTTCTGTGGCTGTCAACCCTTGATTCGAATCAAGTCAAGTCAACCCAAAACCTTGAATTATAATTCCCCGATAATTGAAAGCACCCCAACTAGGTTTGGTCAAGCACTTTGAACTATGGTTCGATTCTAACCAAGATTATGGAAGGCTATGCAGACTTAATATATATTTTGAGGGATTTTATCCTTATACGTAAATTTCCATTTTATTATCTTTTAATACATGCTTGATAATATTAAGTGGGATATACTTAAGTGATTAACCATGTCTAAGATAATATTTACGTATAAGAAAGTTTTATTTTAGTTCCATCTTGTATGCTCGTTTAATTCATTAATTGTGTGACCGTGACAACACACCACAATAAATAAACCATGAAAATGACAGAAATAAAATAAATGGTATGATCACGAGCTTTTCTATTGGTTATTTTATCTAGCGGTTGATAAACTAACCCAAGACCTAGGGGAGAAACACCTTGAACCTTTCGGGTTCATGTTTACAACTTTCCTCCTATCCACCTTTGTATCTAATTGGATTGGTTTCACCTTGGCCCCTGACTTGAGCCGCCTCCACTAGCATGGGAGCTCCATCCATTACATATGCATTTATCTCACACGCAGGTTAGGGGTAAAAGGGATTTTTACATAAAAGAATCCTTGGGCGTGCATGCCCTACATATTAATGGGAGATGTCTCGTAGGACAACAAATATAATTTAAATAAATAAATTAAAAGAAACCATTCACATACAAAGGTCTCAGTCTAACTCATGATCATCCATACATGCAACGATATTTACGCATGAATAAAACTAGCATTCAATTCTTTAATCGTTCTTGTTTAAGATAAATCATGCTCGAATCAATTAATTTTCTTTAATTAATCAATCCTTTTATCTTAAATCCATTTTATGAATTTCCTTGAGATTTTCATTCATCATAATTTTAAACAAACAAATTCATTTAAAATTATCCTTGTACGTAACTTGTACCTTGGAGGCGACCCGGTGAATTCCCATTTATTACGAAGATGTTAAATTAAACACATATATATAAAACACCTATCACGTGTTGTGCCTCAGCTTTACGCCAACACCATGGTACACGTCTCAAGGGTTTGTATAATATAATAATAAATTTTAATAAATCTGTGTAATTTGGGTGAGTACACGACGTGTAGTTCCGACTACACGGTGTGTAATTTTATTCACCGTCCATCCGAAGTACACGCCTGGGGATAGGGCGTGTTAATGTACTTCAGAAATTTTCGGAGTACACGGCATGTACAGTGGGACACACGCCCTGTAGTTTCCGCGTTACACGGTTTCCAACCGGGCAGGCCATGTACGGAGTACATGACCCAACCCTGACCCGAAGGGACTACACGCCGTGTTCATTGGACCACACAGCGTGTATTACAGAAACCGTGTGCCACCAGTTTCTGGTCAACACACGATGTCTTAAATTCTTAGAAAGAATCCAATACACGGCCTGATTTGGCAGATCAGTCAATGAATTGAACCTAGACTACCCGGCGTGTACTTCCGAATACACGCCGTGTATTCTTGTGTTATATGGCCAGAAACGTTTGGCTCCTCTGGATGAGTTCCTCTATTTTATTTTAATCAAAATTAAAAGAAAAAATAATTTCTGTGAGGTGAATGAGAAACGAGGGAGGAGGAATAGATCTCGATATTCAGATTTCCAGAAAGATTAAACATGAATTGAAATAACTAAATTATTAAATCCATAAATTACCAACGAAAAACTAAATAATTATAATCAACGATATGACCGCTCTGATACCACTTGTAGGTTCTGGGCGTAGTGGAAGCGCGTTGGTGGGTTAGCCCAAATTTAATTTTAACGTTAAAAAATGTTCAATACGAGATCCGTCACGATATAAAATGCCGAATCTTCGGAATAGAATGAAGAACTAAAATAAAAGAAGATTCCCAGAACCCTTGAGTAGGATGATCATAAGTTGATTATAATTAATTTAATTAATGCATAAGAATTACCTTGTTGGAATTATTTCTTCGTTGATGTGTTCGGTCACGATTCGGTGATTTGTCGTTGCGTCGTAGAATCCAAGTGTAGGATTCCTCTAGCGGTGATCCACACGTGTGTCATGTATCTCCGGACATCGCCGAAGGGATCTCCGGGTGCTAGCGCGGAAGAACCTTCGTTTGCGATGTCCTCCTTCGACAGCCTTGATCCAGTGGAGGATCTTGCTCTCGTAACTTGAGGGTATTCTTGGTGGAAAGGGAATTCCCTCTTGGCTTGAGAGTATTTCCAAATCCGTTGTGCACAACAATGGCTCATTTAAAATGTTAGGGTTACGAGGATATTTATAATCCGGTTTGAGGTTAATAGAGTTATGACAATAAATAAACGCATTACACGTTTTATTTATTTCATTAACTCTTATTGAGAACCCCCATGTCGAATTATTAATTTCTTGACATGCGCCCACGTTGGTTATAATAAATATCATTTAATAAAACAATATTAAATCCTAAAAATCCCAACTGGAAAAACTACACGGCGTGTAATAATTAATACACTGTGTGTACTTGTTTTCCATAAAACTACACGGTGTGTATATTTAACATACATGGCGTGTACTTTTATTTTCCATTTTTTCCACCACATTTATTAGACCTTGAGTAATGACTATTTATTTCTTAAATAAATGTAACTGCATTACTCACTAATAAATATATTATTTCGTCCACAATATATTCTCTCAAATAACTAGTGTCAAAATAAATGCGATCAGACATCCTTAAATAATTATTAAACCACAGTCGGGAATAATATTTATTTAACTTGTTAAATTAATATTTAACTGAGATACATGGACACACTTAGTGTGTGACCCTCTAGGCCTCTTTCTCAGTGGAATTAGGCTGAGCCTGCCTAAAGTCCAAGTTTAGTGTCTAGCAACACACCAAGGCACCCATAGAGAAATAAGTTAACACCTCAATGACGTTTCACCTCCTATGAACACTTACCGTGTAATATAATCCATTTGTCGCGATATCTCCAATAAAGTGGGTTGCATGCTAGTGCCATCAACCCATGTGCTTGATTATTCTTTCTTTGACTTCCCGGAATTGACCTTTCCCATACCTTACCATGGCCATGGATTTATTTAGGCTATATCAATTCCATCAAAGGGACTAAGATATCTACTTTTGTTATAGAACAGAAGGGACAAATCCTTTCTCGCATTATCTATTAATGCAGTATTACTCGTGATGCACCCAACATATCCTACCTCGCTGCGAACAGTGTGTCGTCACAGTTTTCGTCAATACATCTAAGTGCGTGAGTTGTAATACCCATTAATTATAATCTTAATGTCTAAGGATCAATACAAACGTCCAGAGATAGGAACATCCAATGACACTATGAAATGTGGATTTCCTACTCGCGGGTCTCGTTCTCATAATATCCTCCTGGATATTACCAAGGGTGACACCATGAGAAGGTGCCTCAAAGTTTTATGAGTCCTCACCCCTAATGACCTGTATTATTTGTGTCCCTCAAATAATATCATCTGACCATAGAACATACATTGAAGAACAATGTTATGGAAGTTATGGGTTCTCATCATAGCAGGGATCCGCTACGACCCTTTAATGCAACAGCTGTCCTTAGGACATTATCACATGACATGTCATACATAAGAAGAATAAAAATGTGATAAGGTTTTTTATTTAATGAATAAAGTACAAAGTAGTTGGTTCTAGACCACCAACTCCAACAGACTCCCAAATTAACTCATCACTGGGTTTCCTCATAGGAGAACATTGGTGAAAACATGGATATGGAAGAGAAATATAACCATCAAGATCTGATGGAGAGTGGTAGAGGACATGACTATGAAATATCCAACAATCAAAAAGCCATAAATTTGTGATGATCTAAGGTACCATCTGATTGATCAGATATGAGGGCACTAGGATAACATTTTTGGTTTTCAAGATCATTTCCCTAATGTTGAAGAATTTTTGAATTAAAAAAATACTTACTTGATTTCAGTACAATATCACTATTGTTTGTGCCTTGAAAAATTTATACATCATCTCTTAAAGAAATGAAGTTGAATTTGTCTTCCGTGAAGTGTTAGCAGATCATGCGGTAGAATGATAGGTCATTCCATCTCTCTCAAAAATAAGGATAGCAAAATTTATATACATAAGTACATCTAATAGTGAGATTAATCATATATGGTTCCAAAAATGGACTTATACTTCATCTATCATATCGTTTAATAAAATAAAACTATTTTCTTCTAATCAGGGACTTCCTGTAGGCCTGTGGTAGGCAATAAATTCCTGTCGCACTTCAGTTATGGGTTCAATTCCCGCAACCCTATCCGACGCGATGGGTTGTCACCCGTCCTACAGGTTGTATTTTTTCTAAAACTATACTATTACAACATTCCATAAATAATATCAAATATTTATATCCTTAAACAATACTATCTGATGTCAAACATAATCAATTCGAATCTTTAGGCTTATCCCAAATACTTCTGTCCAATCTCATAATATAAAGAAAAATATTAATAAAGAGGTCATCTACCGAGCATGTAAATACCATCATTTAGCCCCCATATATCATAAGATATATCTTGTTGGTCACATTCCGAACATGGGAATACATTAATAATGTATTCTCTTAAAACACAAATTACCATAGAACATTAATGAAAACATGAATGTTGAAAAATGTTAACTCTTTCCACATACCAAAATCTTAAAAATTCTATATACTCAAATCGTGATATCACTTTGTCCTTATATCAATCACGATCTCATTAATACTATCAAAAATATTATTTTCTCCTTATCCCTTCATTATGCACATATCATCTGATTTCTAAAAATATTTCAATCTCTTTTCATGGTTACCGGTACCATTCAACATATACCTTCAATTATTGAAGGAAAAACAACAGTGTAACAGTCATTAGATACTTCTACATTCCATATTTCCATTAAATTACCTATACAACATAACTCTGGATAAACATACATTCATTCCACTACATTCTTAAACCATTGACCGAGCTTCATCATTTTAATCCTCAACACAACTTTCATCTTATATATCATTTCCAGTCTCTTCATCATCATTAATATAAATACTACCCATATGACCATGCTGATTATCTTTATGAGATTTTCCCTTAGGGAATTGGTTTGAATAATTCCCATACATTCCACATTTAAAACATTTAACCATTGTTGATGTCTTATTAATACCATTATCTTTATCTATGGTGTTAACTGAACCATTTACTTTGAAATTACTGGCTTTGTGTCCTTCTTTTCCACACCCAAAGCATCTTCCAGTTCCTTTGAAACGTTCTCCGTAATGACTCTTCCCACATGATTTATAAGAGGGAAATTGAACTTTCTCTATGATCATCATGAAACTCCATCTTTATCTTATTAGCTGATTCAGAAAACTTACCAAAGTTGAGATTATTGATCATATTATGAGTTTTCTGATTAGGCATAATAACGATATGTGGACTTCCAGATCCAATTTAATTTGGGTTCTGACGAAGAATATCATTCAACTATCCAAAATATTCTCCATTATCATGAATCTTCATGTTTCCAACCATTTTTCTAAAACCCAAAAAGAATAGTGTGAGAGGAAAAAATCATGTTAGGAAAACAACATAATAAAGTGGGAGTACCTTCAATATATAACATCTTAGGTTTAATTCTAAGATCATTACCATAATTCTTGGACTATAACATATACTTCTACTAAACCTTAGAGACATCCCTAGACATACCATAGAAATATCTCTTGGGATTTCGCTCAAGTTTTCGCATCCTAGTTTCCAAAGGTTAACTAAACCTTCACTCTAATACCAATTGTAGAGACCCAAATCTTTACTTAAATGGACATTAAATTACTTTTTCAGAATACTTAATACATGACAAAAACAGACACCCAAAGACCACATTAGTTTAGTGTCTTTGGAATCTCGGAACATAATATTCTAATTATGGGGAAAGATCTTCAACATCTCCCACAAAGATCTTACCCTTGGGTTTTCTTACCTAAAAACTTTATTTATATCCTGGGGAAAAGAAAACATAAAAAGGGTGAGGTCAAATGCTCAGTAAGGGTAAACATGGAGAACTTAAAAACAATCTATAAACATTTGAACGTAAAAACATGATCATAAAACATCAAAATCTTGAGCAATAACATAAATCTTGGCAGTACATAAGGAATAGATCATAAAAGAACATTAATCATGATAAAATAAAACATGTAACTGTGGAAAACCATTAAGCACATGATATGATTTCTATTGTATCCAAGGCATTGATGCCAAGACCATTATAGTGGACAAAGTCCATTCTTGAACCGGGTTTACTTTCCGTTCCAGCCCTGTATTACTGAACCCGATTTTACTTTCCATTCCAGCCATGTCTATAGCATGAGATATAAATCTTCACCCAATGAATTGGAGGGAGAAATATGTCCCACCAATCTCATAATGAAATCACTCTTACGTGTGCCACAACATAAACATAAATCATTCATCATAACCCAAAGAATAAAATGGGTTTCATAAAGACCATCTCATCATAACATAATCCATATAAAATAAATGGATATCATTTCATCATAAGAAAAGTGAAACCATGAAAATCATAAATACATTATACTTGAAACATACACATGTGAAATAATTTCATCTTATATGGAAAATGGTTTTGATAAAAACACTTCAAATGAATTCTTAAGGAAAATACCCTTTCTTCGTCAAAATCATTTTCTTATCACAAAATTCCAGGAAATTTTAAAAGAAAAGGATTTTGTTGAAAATTGTCATGAAATATTGTAGATTAAGATTCAATAAAATAAGGCGCTATGAAACCATAAAAATCTATTCATGCCGTATAAGTTAAAAAAGAATTCTTCTCCTACTTTTAAAGGAAAAGTCAAAAAGTACTACGTTTGGTAAACAAAAGAAAGATTCCTTCCATAAAAAGTCAAATAGGGGTAAAAATTAATTTAAACATATATTTAATAATATTAAATACTTTTTGAAAAACATTGTTATGGACATGGATGAAAAATATAACCCCAGTAAGTACTTACGTATAAGCAAACTTGGATAAAAGTGAGATTGTCAAATTATCCCTTACCTTATGTCCAATTTCTTCCGTATGTGTCTGAGACTCCTGTATAGTGAGTTTAAACTTATTATTAACTTGAAACAGAACCATAAGAATATTTATGATATCATATATGATTCCCTGATGACTTTATATTACCCATTCATTTGTCAATTCCATGATAAAGCATCATTTTGGGTAAAATCGTTTCATTTATCATCCATGTTTTGACTTGTAATTTTTCATATGATTACATATGTCATGGTTAATTACTTCCAGAATGTAAAACGTGATTTATCTATAATATATACTCATAATATACATATATATAATAGATCTATAAATGGAAAGAAATGCACCGTTCATGGAGACGGTAGGCTGTACGTACGCATGAACGTTATTTTCGTTTCCTTATTAAATTGAATGGAAGTAAGTAAATAACATATACATAAATCCAGTATAATTAATATGTCTTATATTTTATTATTATTTATTATATATAATTTATAATCAATCCTGAATGGTTAACTTGGAGAATGAATCTCATCGTGTTGTGGAGACGGTAATCCTTACGTACGCACGAGTGATTATATCATTCCCATAATTATTGAATGAAATTAGACTGGATGATATAATATCTCAGAATTATTATCATGTTTTAATAACCATATATAGTTATTATTTACACAATTATACCCATCCAAGTAAGGTGGTGGTGGAAAAACAAATTATACCACGACATGGAGACGGTATTTTGTATGTACGCACGCATAGTGATATCATTTTCCATAGGATGGATAGAAGTTGAAATAGATTTGGTTCATATTTATAATAAAATATCAGTTTATTAGTGATATTGATGTTATTACATTATTATGAAACTACAAAATAAGAGGAAGTAGAAGACAAAATTAATTCGAAAGGATCGGTAAAGGATATTACCTCTTCTTCGACGCGCCTCTTCTAAACCTCTACTTAGGGTACTAAAGTTGGTCTTTGAAGAATACCAGGACCTCTAGTATGATTATAGGGAAGTGGATAAGAGAAATAGTCAGGTTTTGGCTGAGATTTAAGGCTCAAAGTGTTGTGAAGAAGAGAGGGAGGAGGTGCCCTTTTATAAGGGAAGAGAGGGGCACTTTTGGAAACCTATAAAATATTAATTTAAAATAAATGAATAACCCATTTAAAAACATCAAAAAATGACTCACATATGAATATTAGATTATATATGGTTTTAATCTCATCAACCAATCAAATTTAGACATTTTAGGAAATTACTTTAAACCTTATCAATTTGATTTATCCTTATTTAATTTATTTAATCTTATTTGTGGTAATTATATTCTAAGTTTTAAACTGTTATAAATACATACTTATATGTGGTAAATTTCACGTAATTAGAATCTTTACAACCTTGTAGAACATATAATTTTCAATTAGTAATTTTTTAAATATTTTGGTGATTTTTAAATAATTTAATAATATGTTATTTTTATAAAATACCAATAGTGTAAATTTTGATACTATTCATTTATTTGAATTTAAATAAAATACACACAAAAAATATATTTGAACTAAAATATTTAATATGTTCCTATCATGTCATATTAATCTATAAAATTCGTGGATCATGTAAATTAGTTCATATAATATTTATTTTAATATTTTTAAAACCCCATTTTTTGAAATTTTTCTTAATAAAATAATTACTACATCATTTTTGTATAATTATTTAATATAATAATTTTTTTCATAAAAATTATAAAAAAATACTATGATGAATATAAATCTAATATATTTCATAATATTACTTTTAGTAGAATTTATATTCTAAATGATCCAACATTTAAAATGATATATTTTTTAAATTATGAAGATGACAACTTTGACATCATTTAAAATAAAAAACTATAAATGTACTAATCGACTATATAAAGCTTAAAATGGTAAATAATTATACCTTTGGATGATTATGGTTAATATTTACACGACCAATAATTTTTGGTCAGGTTTTTAGGCCTTTTATGGGTATTATTATTCTAATAAAAACTATATTATTGATTTTTCACTAATTAAATAATTTATGCATCATTAATGTATAAGAAACTACGATAATTATATATTTCTTAAAAATTAAAAATAAATTAAAATGATAAAGAAAAACATTTTATCTTTAAAATGAGTATTTATAACCGAATTTATATTCTGTATAACCTTATATTAAAATTAATTTAATTATTAAAGTTTGAGTGAGACATATTTCAATTTCATTTAAATAAGATAAATTAAAGGTCTTAATCACATACAAGTGGTTTATAATATATACCATTTAGACCCAAGTATATTTTAGGACGAAATATAATCATACAATTATATTAAGACAAGTGTTAGGGTAATTTTATAATATTATTTTTACCCTTAATTACCTAATTTACATTTAACTCTGGTAAATAAAATTTACCATAGTTACTATTCATAATGCTAAAAAATAAAAAGTAGCCAATTAACATAATTTGGACCAACTAATTCTAAATATTTAATCCATTTTTTAAATTCTAAAAATAATAGTTACAGTAATTAATTTAAAATTAATCATGTGGTCAAAAAATGGGTTTTTGATTAAAACATTGCAAAAGATTGTAGTGATTTAATCTACGAATTCAATGTAAAATCAATTATAATGAAATACATTATATTAAATGGTAAAAATATATCCTATTTATACTTTAAAATAATTAACTATTATAATTTAACCATATAAATTATCTCGATGAAAAACGTTGTTTTTAAGTAAAATTTAGTATGTTTTTACTATTCATCAAAATAAGAACGTTGTCAGAAAAATATCAAAACTTTATCCAATGTAAATTTTTATAGCCTGATTCAAAATAATAAGTTTATTTTATAAAATTGAATGTATAAACTTGTCAAAAATTATATTTAAAATGGGTGCTTTATCAAAAGGCGGAAAACTCTATTTTTTGAAAAATGCTTCTTTTATCTGAAAAATTGATTTAGTTCTCATACCTTATTATAAAAATGTGTAAGATGAATTATAATGTTATAAAATTCAAAATACAGTTAATATTATTCATAACAGCTAGTTCATAATAATATTATAACAACATATTGTTGTTTAATGAAACTTGGTATTGCGTACAACACACGCTATGGAGGAAGGCCGCTCTTACGGGCAACACAATCCAAGAATAGTGTTTGCGTATACTAAAAGATAATATGGTGTTGTGTATAGAGAAATCTATTCTTGGTGTAGGGTACAACACAAGACATCAACGAAATTAGAAAGAATATTTCTCATAAAATCTTGGGGCGTTATAGTTTAGTTCATAATGTTGAGATGACTTCGGTGTGTTGATCGCGAGCAAAGTGTTAAATATTTCAAAATATATAGAATCTAAATCAATAATTATTATAATTATTATATAATAATACAATTTTAGAACAATCCATTAAATAGATATAATTATAAATGAATCCCATCCCTTAGTGGAGGTGGTATTTCACATGTAAGTATGGATGATGTTATAGTTTTTTAATTAATAGAAAAGTATGAAAAAAGATTATATAATATCTTAAAATAATGGTAATTATGTAATTAATTTATTATATATTAATGATATCCATCATAATGGCTAGCCTTTTGAGGTGGAGATGAAAAACAAAACACATCACTTCATGGAGGTGATATTCCTCAATATGCATGAATGATGATTTCATTCCCCATAGTTTGAAAAAGAATATAAATATAGTTCTTACATTAATAAAATAACTTATATGTAGGTTTTATTAAATGATTATATAATATAGGAATTTTTAGGATAAAATTTAACATGGTAAAAGAGGAAGTAAAATGAAATATATTGGTTAAAATTATTATTTCATATTTGGGAGACATTCTTTGGATTTCTTCACAAAGCTCTTAGGGGTAGTATTTTAAGGAAATGAGAACTCCCAGAACATGGATAAGTATATTTATAGGATTTTAGGTTGTTTTTTAGGTTAGTGGATCAAGGTTCTCTGAATAATAGAGGACACGCGGTTTCCCTTAATAGCAAGGCAACTAAAAAACTTGGTAATAATTAAATATTTAAATATAGTTAAATATTTCTCATGTTAAATTTACACTAATGGGAATATATTTAAAATATAATATAGTTTAAGGATGAAATATTTTCAACAAATTTTTTTATAGGTTTATGTGTAATTTTAAACCTTTTCTTTTTGAATATCCACTTCATTATGCAATTTTAACCTTAACTGTAGTAACCAATATTTCAACACCAAAGAGTTTTATATTTACTTACAAATAAAAATTGGATAAAAAATGGAAAATGGATGAAATTTTAGAGAATATAAAATCAAACATTTTCTATTTAATTTTTTAAAATCATTTAATAATATATTTTTTAACATAAAATATGAATAACAGTATTTTTAAGAATAATTAACATATTTTGAATTTAAATGAATAATGAATGGTATGTAATTTCAATATAAATTTTTAACAGTAAATTATAAATTATTTTTAGACATAAAATTCATATAAAACTATACGTTAAGAAAAAAATATTTTTCTGATTATTTTAAAATCAATCACGGATGATTCAGTTTCTTAGAGAAACAATATGGCAACATTGTGTAAGTATTTTATAGAATTATACCATCACTAAAAAGAAAAAATAAATTTAAAAAAAAATATTTATGTTCAAAAGAATCTTATATATTCACAAATAACATCTTATTATCATCATGTGAATATATAATAGAAATTATAAGCAAGAGAGTGACATTTTTGAATTTTCCTTTAGTTAAAATAATATAATGGTATTTATAAAAGAAAAATGGCCAAAAAATTCCATAAATTAAAATATATGAACGTTTTTGGTAGAAACAAAACCATCCAAAAGAAATATAGTAAGTGTTATAGTTATTTCTAAAGTTTTTCTACATCATTTTTAACCTTAGATACCCCATTTAATATTTCCATAGTGAAAAATATTTACCACGATAACTATTCATCATGAACAGAAAACGAATTGAACAATTTAACAAATTTTAAAACTATGATTAAAAATATGGAATATAATTTATCATATTAAAAATATCTATTTTGAAAATTTTAATTTAATATATGTACTTAAAACCCATGAGAAATACTTTTTAGGAAAATACCCAATATAAGTATAAAAATCATTTCACCTTGAAATTAAGTAAGAAGTTGTTTTACATGATTTTTTAGGGTTAAATAATTAAAAATATTATTCTATATTTTTTGATCAGAAAAAACAGAATATCACATTCTATAAATACCATTTAAAATAAATATCCAAAAATAGTTTTTAAATTTGAATAAAATATAATTTATGTACACAAAAGTTATGTTTTGGTTACCAAATTCCAAATAATGTTTCAGAATAAATTATTTAAATCATTTAATATATATTTTGATGATACAAAGGATTCCCAATCTTTTAAGTTATTCTTAGATCTTAATAATATCATTAAAGTGGTAGTATTTTAAAAAAATCAGTATTTTCAATATTCAACGAAAAATAAATTTTTTTCCAAAAAATGATAAAAATATCAACATATAATAATTTTTATTTTATGATTTTGATAAAGATTTTTTTAGTAAATAAAATTTAAAAATTTGGTTGAAATTAATTATAATATTCTCTCATAAAAATCAATGAAAACCTTTTTTAAAGAAACGTAATTTTAAAATGATAATACTAAAAATTTAGAGCTTAATTCCAAAGTATTTTTAAGTAAATTGTTTTACATAGGATATATATATATATATTTCATAATGCTATTACTCATATTCATACCCACCAATTCAATGGACGGTTTATATTAATAATATTAATATAATAATATTTCTTGGAAATTAAGGCTTCATAATGCATATTTTGTATGCTATCAAAAATAGACAGATTTTGAAATCTCATGGTGTTAGATTAATCTCCATATATATAGTTTTTATTTCTTCACCTTGTAATTTCTTGTATTTTTTTTATTATATTCTTTATATCATTAGATGTTGTAATTACTTTAAGTTTCACAAAAAAATTCCTTTATAATGAAGCCAACATTGAATTTCAGGCATTGACATCATTCACTTGGTTCATTCTGTCTACTAATATGATAACCTCATTATTATCACAAAGTAGAAATCAATCATTTTTAAGATCTGAAAGATCTAATCTAATAGATAAAAGGTAAGGTAGCATCCTATCAAAATATTTTAATTCGTCCCACCAAACATGGTAATCCCATTGCTGTTCACTGAATTTAAATTCTCTTGGATCTATGAAAATAATGTGGTGACTAAATTTACAACTAGTGAAAAACCTATTTTCTTCAAAATATAAGTAAAGAAATGTATTCAAAGGGAATTAGTCTCTGAAACCACTTAAAAATAAAAAACCTGATTAGTGTAAGTAAATGATGGGAGGGATGGTGAATTTGTGATTTGAAATTAATTTTTGTTCTTTATTAAATAACATTCATCACTAGTTAATGTGATTGAATAATATTCTCTTTAACACACTAATAAGAACACACAATCAAGGAACATAAGATATACAAGATTCATATCTAAAAATGAAAAGATAATCCTTCCCCTAATCCAAATTACCTTGTGGTCATATGGTATATTAGTATCAACATGTGGATTACAATAATAAGTGAATATCCTTGAGCTCATGTTACACCATATTTCCCTACTATGTAATTGTTTCCCTAAATAATATAATGATATAATATTTAATTGCAATGAAATGTGAGTCTTACACAGAATAAAAATTTTATCATATTGTTTAATGCTTCTCCTTCTTCCTCTTTTCCCCTCACACAATTTCAAGAAACTTATTCTTCCTATATATATTTCTCTTCATTTTTTCTATAGATAATGTCTATATGTATATTTTTATGGCATATCAATCTTTTAAAATTTTATCATTCGCAATAAAAACATTTTTTGGACTCAATTTTTAATTTTAAAATTAAAAATTACCAACTCCGCTCAACTATCACTTAACTTATCACATACATTTATTAGATATATTGAATAATCCAAGGCATATTAGTTACCTTTTCTATGTTTTATATAATTTATAGTTTCATTATAGTACCCCCTTTAATTTATAAAATATCAAATCATTAGATACACTCAAATTTGGAATACTACTTTAATCAAAACCTTCATAATAAAATACTATATACTATTTGATAACCTTTTATAGACTATCAACACCACTACAAATTTTTTTACCCAGTTGCATTCTCATTAATCCAAATTTCATTAAAACTGTTATAAAAAATCTCAGAACCATGAAATGTTGTCCACATTCCATTTTGAATATAGATTTTTTGTTTTCACCATGACTCCATACATGGAATGGATTCCCCAATTTCAATCAATAGAAAACATTAAAACCATTTCTCTATCTTTATACAAGTCACCCCAATACATTAGAGACTTATTGAAATTATCACAAATGATACACTATAGAATGGTGACCCCCATTTTGATTCCTAGACATTAACACTCATATGAGTCACTACAAACAGCTCCACAATATGTGTTAGAATATTGTTTCTAATAAGAATAATTTTCAACTAGCACACACAATGGAAACACCAATTCCAGAATATATCTCCCCATTTTATTGCTATCCATGGTTTTATAAAATTTTCTCCATTTCCCCACTACATAGTCAAAAATATCTTCCTTAGAACATAACCAACCAAAATGTCCATGTCCTGAGTTTCTTCACCATTTTTAAATTCCAATACTATCAACAAGGCCATTTCATTCATGGCCACAACGTGGTGATTTCACATTTATGCTAAATAGATTCAAAGTCCATTCTTGAAACATAAAACATTTTTTTAGTTCATTAAAAAACCAAAGAATGAACATATGATCAAATGAATCATCATAAATCATCTGATTTTGAACATTATTTATGTTTTGAAAATATACAATAAAATTATCATATTCATTTATTTGTTTATTAAATTCTCAGTTTATACTTCATGGGATCAATAATCATCCAAAATAACTTTTTATATCAGAAATATATTGTCTATACTCCATAACATGGTGGATCATTGAGTTTTGATTTTTTGTTTCTTAGTTAGGAAAATTAGTGAAATTTTTTCATGAGCGTATGAATGGTCTATAAGAGATATAATATTATTGATAAGTTATTTTTTATTATTTTCTTACGAGTCTAATTTTTCAAGTTTTCATTATAGAATGATTCCTCCTTATATACAATTGTTATTTATTTTGATTAGGTTTTAGGTTATCAATGTTTTATGGAATGTTGGGTTTTTAGCATAAAATGATACAACCAAGGGACAAAAAATTCCTAAAGCGTGGTTTTTTAAAGATCAATATCATACAGTTAAATTAGGACCAACACCCTATAAAATTTAGAATTTAGAAGATAAAATTGGCTAATATGAGGCATTCCTATATCAAGGGAGAACGCCACATCGACTTTCCAAAGGGGAATCTATCCTAATATCATAGAGGGAGATAGAGTTTAAAATTAGTTGGGGGAAGAATAGGTCATGTAACATGGAATAAAAGATCAATAAACAACACACAGGGGCCAGGTATGTGTTGATGCAAGAGGATGGCTTCACCATTATGGGAAAACACATGGTTATGGTAGGGGTCCTCTGACCCCAATCTGACACCGATGATGTTTTTTGCATAAAAATGTTTTATTAAGGGTTTAAAACCCATTTGGATGTTTGATTTGGGATGGTAACAGTGACCTAATGCCACCAAATCTAATACTTCACCACAAAATGATGAGAATTCTCTATAATGATGATTCAAACCTTTTAATGTTGTTTTGTAATTCATAAAACCCGAAAGTTCAATTTTTGGTAGTGATGGAAATATAAAAGGTTTGAGAGGGCCACATTATAGAGGTATTACCACAACATAACGAACCTAAGGATTTTTTAACCCCATTCCAATAATAAACATGATTTTAAGGATTTATAGTTCATAATATTCATAGATTTTAAATTCAAATTTCTACATGATTCACTATATATTAGATAAGGTAATTTTTCCATGGATGAAGGAGATTTCTTTTCCCTTCCAACAAAATCAGGAGGTTATGTCATGAGTTTTTAGAGGCTTTTAAATAATGAATAATCCCAATCTTAAAAATAAGGACATTTTGGATCATAAGGGATGTATTTGAAGGAAAAAAAGAGTTTAGAAGATGTAATTCTACAAATGGTGATTATTATTTATTATCAATGAAAATGGAATTTGATGTATTGATGACAGAAGTTAAAAATTGATATTTTAGTGAACTTATTTTTAATATTTTTGATAATTTGTTACGAATTTTCCTTAATTAATCCTTCATCCATGAAAATCTCTATAAAACCCCAAGCTTCCATGGCTCATTTCTCTTTAAATAATATAATAGCTTGTGGTATACGTAACTTCGAGTTATAGCACACAACGACCAATCAAACTATCCATTATGAATAGTAATACCACTTTTTGAAATTTTATAAATTATATTTTAAAAAATGGACTTCATTTTTGGATTTGGAATATAAAAAATTAGCATATGGTGAATTTTTGGTTTTTTTAAAAACATTCATGTTTGGATAAATAGTGAAAAACACCCTGTTATTGTTTGAAACAGAATTTATATTTAAATAACTATTTTTGGTATTTAAATTTATTTTAAGCCAAAAATAGATACATAATATCTATATTAGTTCAATTTAAATCATTGGAGTCATTTTATAATAAGATTAGATGTATAAATTTTATTGAAATTTTTAATGTCTTTTACCCACCTTCTAGTCACATTTTCAAATTTTCATAAAATGTAATTTTACTGATTCTATGAATTGAATTTATAAAATACAAGAGACATGGTTGACATTATTAAGTAAAATTTGGTTCAATAAGATGAAAATAATTTTTTGGAATAATTAATTTTGAATTTTATTTACCATAGTTAAAAGTAAATAGGGTAATTAAAGGTAAAATGATATTATAATTACCCTAAAACATGTCCTAATTCAATTGAATTAGTGTTTTTTGACCAAAATAATCCTTATTAATAAAATATGTTCCCTTTTGTTCCACTTGGACTAGATTTGGCCATTTATTATTATTTTATTTAAAGACGATTTGAAAGTGTTACATTTAAATTTTAATAACTAAACCTTTTTAATATAGGGTTATACATAAGATAAATTTGACTATAAATATGAATTATAAAGATTAAAATATTTCCCACATAATGGTATTTTATTTAAATTTTTTTGACATTAAATAACTAAATTTATTTATGACACAATGATTATACAATAATTACCTTATTAATGAAAGATTAAAATAATTGATATTATAAATATTCAAATAAATGTAAATTGAGACTTTTTATGATTTCCAATAATTTAATATGTTAATATGACATGTTACGATAGATTTAATTTATTTTTTGGAAGTAATAATGTTTTTATTTCCTTCAGGATAACCCAATACTAAATAGTGTCAAAATTCACATAAATGAGTTTTGAAAACAAAAACTATATTATTAATTGATATAATATTCCTAAAAAAATAAGGTTCAGAAAAAGGACTTAGATAAGGTTATATAAGTGAATAATTAACCACTTGGGGTTCTCTATGATTTTTATGGTATGTTTATTAACCATTTCTTATTATAATACAAGAATACATGGTAAAAGTTAAACTATTTAACTAAGAGTTAAATCTAAATGATAAGGTCAATATAATGACCTAAAACTATCTAAAGCATATGTGTTTGGAGGTTTTAGACCCATACCCTCCTTATCCTAGAAATAAATCATTTTGGAGCCATTATAATATGAATATGATTTTATAATAAAATAATATTTCAAGTTGTTCCTAAAGTGACCCTCACCTCTCTTATAAAACGGTACTTCACCTTCTCTCAAAATCACACCTTTGAAGCCATTTGGATTGGCCAATACCTGCTCAAATATACTCCAAACTACCCTAAATTCTATATAAAGGTTTTAATTTGATCATAAATCAAATCTATTTATCCCTTTTGATCAACTCAAAAGGAAACACTTGAAGAAGGGGTAATAATTTCACAACCTCTTTCAATGTTCTTTTATTCTTCCACTTCCACTTTTTTTTTGTTTCCCTACCAAAATAATAAATACAGTACCTTAGAAATACTGTGATGTTATTTTAAATATGTTACAACCATATTCATTCTTCTACCAATCCTATGAATGACAAGTCACCATACGTGCGTACGTATGACTTACCATCTCCACGTCGTGGTGTAGTTTGTTATTCAGACACTTAATTATTTGGATGGGTATAATGATGAGTATAACTGATGTAAATAATAAATATAACATGTAAATGATTATTTATATATGATATACTATTCAATTACATACGATTTCACCATCAATAGAATTATATTGTCGCTCGTGCGTACGTACGGATTACCGTCTCCACGAACGCGATGAAATTAATTCCCCATCAAAACCATTCAAGAATAATTTTCATTTTATGATTATAATGAATTTTAAGAACATAACATAATTCTTTATATGAATGAAATACATCCTATCCATAAAAAACATGTCTCACATAACTAAGCATATAATGGAAATCAAATCGGTTAAAACCGAAAACAATGATACTACTGAAATATTATTAACAAATCAAAATTAGAAGATCATACATGATATCATATTTATGTATTTGGTTCTTGTATAATTTATCAAAAATGTTTTTATTATTATATAATAGGTTAACATACCCTCAACTATGAAAAATTACAAGGTAAGGGTTATTTTTAGAATCTCTTTATTATCCGAGGATGTTTATATGTGAGTATCTACTAGGACCTCTTTATCATCCACATCCGTGTTTCTTAAAAATTTATTTCAAATTTTTTTACTTTTACTAGACTATGGGTTAAAGTAATTTAGACCCTTATTAGAATTTTTATAAAATGTTTTGAAAGGAATCTTTTCGTCTCTTTCTAAGGTACTTTATGAAATTTTCAAAAAATTATGGAAAGAATGTTTTTTAACATATACGGAAGGTGGAGCTACTTTCTGCGATTATAACACCTTTGAATCCTCCCTTAAAATATTATCATAATATTTTCAAAATAAATTATTTATTTAATTCTTAATGATTTCAATGTAGAAACAAATATTCCACTCAAATAATTTTTGGATTGATTTCATCTATATTAACATCCTTCATTGGATTTTACGTTTGTTTGAATTTTACTTATTATGATACAATCTTCCATATTGTATTAAAGGTTTCGGGTTTTGTTTGATTGTGGATGTGCAATTTTTATACCATTCATGTTTTATGGTTAATGTATTAACATTTCATATGGTAGTTTTAATACGAATTTTTAGGTTATGTTTGAACCTTCTCATATGTGGAATGCATTAGACTTAGTAAGTGATGGGTGGAGCTTGAAATAGCTCCTTGATACATCGGTATGTCTCATGAATCAAACTTGTTTCTTGGAACAAGTCCTTGAAAAAATCTTATTGTAGTCTTGGCATGAGGCCCTGACTATGTGGTTATGATGTTCGACATTATGTATTCCATCATTATGAAATTAGGTATTGATATTACATGTGATTATTAGACTAGTAGAATATCCATGTGAATACATAAATGACATTATTTGATTTATCTTTTCCATATTATGCTGAAGATTATTTTTAAAAGGCTTGTGTTTTAGTGTTATAAATTTCCATAAATTTTTATGCTTATTGATGATAGTTTCCACTATATTGTTATCCTTTCTGAGGATCTGAGATCTCCCCTTTCAATGTTTTTTCCATGATGCAAAGATGTATATTATGATTAACCTGTAGGAATAGGGTAAAGGATATGAGTGTTTTTAAAGGGGACACAATGTTGTGGTTTTCTATTTCATGATGTAATGTAAAACTTATGTATATATCTAGTACATCTAAGGCTACTATACTAATCAGTTTTTTGAGGCTTGATCTCTCCTGATCATGCCAATGTTATGTAATAATGCACCGATTCAGGGTAACTAGGGTCGGGGAATTACATTTGGTATCATAGGAAGTTTATTACAAACCTTGGAAGCTAGATTTAGAAAAACTCTAATTAGAGAACATTACCCGAAGATAAAATTTGAGGATTAGTATAGAAGAAATTCCTGGAATTTTGGTAATATAGTGATTTTGTGAGTTTCACAAGCAATAAATCAATGTCTGGACATGAGAAGGTAGAGGAGAATCTGGCACAAATGTACCTAGGAGTGAAAACCTCAACAAGGAGTTTCAGGATTGACTCGGGGTATCCTGGTACACAACAACGGGCCTTGCTGAACTCTTGGTTAGAACACTCCTAGGGGATATACTAAGGATAATTCACATTTTCATTACAAACCATTATAAAGGATTTACAAGAAAATAACTCTTCAAGGAAATTTTTTTTATGATTATGAATTATATGTATAAATGGTTCAATTTATTTTAGGAATTTTACAATTTTGGAATTATGTATTGATATTCATAAACTATTTTAGTGTATTCCATTATATAGAAATGGTGCCTAGTGGAAGGAATAGAAACCATATCAATGCACTTAATCCATGTAGGTATTTACCTTCTATTGAAGATAATTATAGTGGAGCTGGTGATGCAACCATTTCTAAACAACTTATAATCATACTGGAACAAATCACTCAAGTAATGAATAATAACCTTACCTGTATAGAGCACCCTGATCCACAATGAGGAGGATCAATGTTAGACCGCTTCATGAGGCAACAACCACTAACATTAAATGGGACTATAAATCTATTTGTATCTGAGTAATGGATAAGTTCCTTGGAGAAAATATTTCTTTCTTTGGGGAGTAGTGAAAGGGAAAAAGTTGTCTTGGAATTTTATCGTCTCACGAGAGATGTAGATCAATGGTGGTCATTAATTCAAAAAAAAGGGGGAAAAAGAATTATAAAATATATAATGGGGGATTTTAATGATATTTTCTTAGAAAAATACATTCCTCGTGACCATCAAGCAGATATTGAAAGACAATTTCTGAGTCAGAGGAAAAAGCAGGATGAGAATTTCGTGAAGTATGAGGATACATTACAAGGTTAGAAAGGCATGCATCATATTATATATGTAACCCACGGAGTGAGATTGATCAATTATTTTATGGGTTAAAACCATTTATCTGTAGAGAATTAGTCTCACAATTCTTCTCATCATATGGCGATATTGTCTCATGATCCATCAAGACTGAAAAGGAATTATCAAAGTGTTTTAACTTTAAAGCAAAGAAAGAGAAGAAGAGATCTGTAAAACACTCTGAAATTGGAAATAAGGGGAGGAATGAAAATATTTAATTTACATCATGAAGTAAATTTGGGAAGAAACAGTCTGGTACTTGCTTGAAGGGAATGTGAGTCTATTAAAAGTGTGGTGAATAAGACACCAAGATCATGATTGAAAGGGAAAGAAAGTGGATGTCATTGTTGAATGCTACAATTGTATAGAAATGGGGAATTATGAAAATGAATGTCCTAAGTTCCAAGGAAACTTACCTCAGAAAAGGAAAAGGGATAATGACCCATCTTACGTGATCACTACTGCTGAGGTTGAAGCTCTGAATGATGTGGTGGCAGGTAATTTAATGGTGTCCTCAAATTTAGACAATGCTTTATTTGATTCTAGATTATTTCATTGTTTCATATCTTGCTAGTTTTCTAAGAAAATTAAATATTTCCAATTTGATTTAACGAGGGAGTTGTCATTCAAAACTCATAAGGGAAGTATCATTACAATAATGTTTTATAAATAAGTTCCTATTAGAGAATATAAAAATGCTTTATCTACTGATATTGTTGTCATACCCAGGATTCAATTTGTTATAATCCTTTAAATAGATTAGATTTTGGACCAAGATGCGAAAATTTATTGTAAGAAGAAGGAGGTTACATTTTTTGACGATGATAAGGAATACCTTATATTTAGAGAAGAAACATCACCATTTCATTCTTATCAATATCCACCCCCAGTAGCTCTACTAAATTAAATTATTGGGGAGGAAGAGAGTAAAATAAATATCGGTGATGAAAGGAATGTTCAAATAAAGGATGTACCTATTGTGTAAGAATTAGTTGATGTGTTTCCTGAGGATTTTCCTGGACATCTTCCAGAATGAGAAATTGAGTTTTCCATTGATTTAATTCCTAGTTCAAGGCCCATATCGAAGACCCATTATAGAATGGACAATGTGGAATTAGTGGAAATAAATAAAAAAACAGGGGAATTGAGTAATAAAGAATTTATTCACCCTAGTGTGTCTCCATGAGGAGCCCATATTCTTTTTCTTAAGAAGAATGATGGATCTATGAGGTTGTGCATTGACTACTGGAAGATCAATGCTATGACAATAAAGAACAAGTATCCCCTACCACGCATTGATAATTTATTCGATCAACTTCATGGTGATCAATATTTTTCAAAGAATGACCTTTTATCTGGATATCATAAAGAATACATTCTGAAAATAGCATTTCTAACTAGGTACGTGCATTAAGAGTTTACAATAATGCCTTTTGGACTGACTAATGCACCCTATGTTTTCATGGATCAAATGAATAGAGTTTTCAAGGAATATATTGATGACTTTATAGTGGTATTTATTGATTATATCATGGAATAATAAAAAATATATGAATATTATGAAAATCACTTGTACACTATTCTGAAAATGCTCAGATGAAATGAATTATATGAGATGTTTAGCAAGTGTGAATTTTGGGTTTAGGGAATTTTTTCTTTCTTGTCCAAATTGTCTCTAAGTATGGAATCTCTGTTGATCCTTCTAAGACAAGAGAAATATAGGAATGGATAGCACCTCCATGTGTAACTAAGGTATGTAATTTTATTGGTTTAGTAGGTTATTATCGGTGTTTCATCCAGAATGTTTCCCGATTGGCTAACCCATTAACCAAGCTCACACGAAAAGGGGTTAATTTTTTTTGGGAAGAAGAGTGTGCAAAATGTTTTGAGTAATTGAAGAAAATAATTATAACAACCCAGGTAAATAAAGAATATGACATTTTCATATTTATCCATATTTGTGAATAAAATATTAATATTACTTTAAAGGTGACACTATGCTTGATGGCGTACCCAACACGCAATAACGAGTTTCTTGGGAATCTTACGTTGCACTCTAATAATAAAATAATATTATTTTAAATGGTAGTTAACATGTAGCCGTTGTAGTGGTGGGAATGGATAGAAATAACTAAAATATTATTATATATGTTTTTAAATGTTTTTACATTTATCCAATAAAAGATAAAGTGTTAAAATACAGAAAGAATTCAATTTTAGGCGTATATGCCCTAGTTTTCACTAAAGGTTCACTTATCACCTTTTGATGGCGAACCATCATTAAATATAGTTTTTTTTAACTCTTATACATTCTACTGGACCAAATAAAACTCTTCTTAAGAATTTTGACATCAAAATTTACTTTGTGTAAATTTTTGATATCTTTCCGATAAAGTTTATTTTTTTAATGAATAGTGTACAATGTTGTATTTTAATTCAAAACCTCTTTTTAATATAATTTATTTATATGATTAGATTATCTTTTGAATTGGTTTTAAAGTGAAATTAGAATATATGTTTACCATTAAATCCAATAGTGGTCGTTGGAATTAATTTCACTTTGAAATCAGACTTAAACTAGTGTTAATCTTTTGATACTTATTGTTTCATAAAAACACGCTATCTGCTCTGACAGTGGGAATTAATTATTAAATTAATTAATGTGACTTATATGTTTTGAATTTTGTAAAATAGACTTCATTTTTTAATTTAGAATATCAAATAACGCTTAGGGTGAATGTTTTGGGATTTTTCTGAAAAACTTCAATTTTTGATGAATAGTGAAACCACTAAGTGGTACTTATAAAAACTGATTTTTCCATTTAAATGAAAATTTTCCATTTTTGTGTTTTGAATTTCAAAAATCCGACATACATGGTTGTCATTAAGAAGTAAAATGTGGTTCAATGGGATAAAAATAATTTTTTGGTGAATAGTAACTTATTAAGTTTTTAATCGCGATTAGAGGTAATTAGTGTAGTTTATGGTAAGAATAATGTTTTAATAAAATGAAATGACCTAGACACATGTCCTATCCTCATTGGATGTGTCATGGCCGACCAAGAAAATCCATGGGTCAACTTGGGGACCCAATGGAGCCACTTTGGTTGGAAAATGACATAAATATCTTTTTATTTAATGTAAAAGTAAAAATGACACAAACATGAAATGTTTTGCTAAACTTTTTTTTACATGGGGTTATACAAGTCATATTTTTGAGTATAAATAGTAATTGGAAATCTAAAACGATTTCCTACATCATCGTATTTTTTTTATAATTTTTAGACATTAAATAAATTAAAATATTTATGACATCATGATGGTGCAACGATGACCTCATTATTTAATGATTTAAATAAAATGGAAAGATAATGTAATATCTAAGACCTACACATGTCCAAAAACTATTGGATGAGTGGATTTAGAACTCTTATCACCTTATCCTCGAAATAAATCAATGTGGGACCTTTAAAATCGAAAACTCTTTTGAAAATAAAGTAACATTTTGTAACTTTACAAGAGTGCCCCTCCTCTCCTCTTATAAAAGGCCCCCACATCTACCTCTTTAACCACACTCCCAAAGCCTTTGGCTCAGCCAAACCCTAACCATTGTGTCTCTATACTTCCCTCTCTTACTCCTTGAAGCCTCACTTTGGGCAGAAGTCTTCCCAAGGAAGCCTTTGAGCTCAAACCAAAGGGAGTTACCCGATTTTAAGGTAATGTCTTCACTAGTGTCCTTTTGTTTTATTTTGCTTCTCCAACCCCTAAACTCTTTTTATTCATTTATTTTGTAAAACATATAGTATCTTAAATATACTAGGATGTTGTTATAAGAAAGATTCGAGCTAGACTTACACACACCTACATCTAATGGTTAAAGAACATACTGTTTCCGTGGATGACGAATTTCTGCCTCCCGAAACGATGATTGTTCAACATTCTTCTAACACCTTCAAAGGTGGACATTAATATGACAATATATTTATATATGATATCTAATATGATTATGTTTTACTTAAGCTTCTGTATTTTTAATTTATGGCGTACCTTTATGGTTTCCATTATGGGTAAACGCGATATTTTCATTTAAGGAAGTGCGGACAACCGCCCCCTCAAAGGGATTTGATTCGTTAATACCATATGTGGTACGTATAAAGGATATATTTAATGATATTATATATGATACCATACTGGAATTAAAATACTATTATGTATCATTATGTTTTAATTACATTAAATATGAAATAGAAATGGAAGTAGCGTTCATGCGTACGTACAGCTTACCGTCTCCATGAACGGTACATTTCATTTCTTATCTCAAAATGTTATGTAATATTATAAGTACATATATATAATGGATATATATGTAATATATTACATATAAATTATGGATATAATTCTGGAATTATAACATATATATATCTCTCTCATTTTGTTTTAATTCCATTAATATGACCAAAAAATGAAAGTAGCGTTCATGCGTACGTACGACCTACCGTCTCCATGAACGATGCTTTTAGTTTTTTATCTCCAAATGATATGGAATAGTATAAAATTAATATTTACTGGATATATATGATATTTTAATCATTAATACTATTATGGAAATTATTTACATATAACTACATGGGAAATCTTTTTTCAAACAAGTTCATTTTTGACTCATGTACCAAACATCGGCAAAAACGTCTGATAGGAACTGACATTATTAACCAATTATTATAACATTATAATATGTGATATTAACTGAATAATAATCTATAAAGTAGGTACTTATGCAATTATTAATTGACCAAAGTTTATTATTCAGGAATATAAAGAAACGAACAAGACAAGTTGGACTTGAGGTAAGGGATCATACTCCTCTCTTTCTTTTTAAGTACACTCTTTTATGTCATCAATTTTAAAGATCATATTTATTGTTATTAGGATGTTATTTTATATTACTCTTACTGTAATTTTTATTTTCATATGATGAGAGACCCTATTATCGCTCATCAATCCATTTTGGAAGGTTTGAGTGGTGCCGTTAGGCTGCCGAATTTTCGTACGAGATCTATCCTCTCTCATTCTTTTTAAGTACTCTCCTTTATGTCACTTCTTTTATGCTCCACTTTGTTATGTCGGGGGATGTTATTTTATATTCCAATTTCTTTAAACTTTATGTTAATATGATGAGATACCCTATTTGATCTCATCAATCCATTTTTGTATATTTTATGTGGCGTCGTTGGGCTAATGAGTTTTCATAAGGGATTTTTCATATCACTTTTATTCCTGTGAGATTTATGCTACATTTACCACAATTTCCTTTGATTGGTGTATGTACTGACCATTATTTTACTCATTGTGTAATATACTTTCTTTTATTATTATTTACATCAATGTTGTTTTGTCCTTCTTTCACGAGGTGTATGTTTCAAAAGATACCCATATCCGTAAGGGAACCTTTCACCCTCCTCTTTTTAAAAGACTTATTTTGTTGGGTCTTTTAATTTACATATTGTTATGTTGGGATATGTTCTCATATATCCTTATTGATGTAATTTTTATGTCCAAGTGATGAGATACCCTTTTTTTATCTCTCATCAACTCATTTTGATGTGACGCCGTTAGGCTGTCAAGGGAACTTCTTAACCCAATTTCGATTTCTTTGGGTTCAACATGTAGTTATTGAATATGTCATCCTTTGAATATGTGTGAATGACCTTTGATTATTTTACACTTAATATCCACTTATATTTGGTGTATTCGTTTGTCACACATAATTATGTAATTGATTTGTCTTTAAACCAAGGATACCGTCTTTGTAAGGGACTTCGTCTCAATCTCCATTCATTGAGGCATATTTTGTTTTATACACAACATTCTTTTATATGGTGTATAAAACCCTTTTACTTTTACGTTTATCCAAAAGGAATCTTTTTATACGAAGCGTTTTACAAAACGACAAAAGGGAATGTTTTTGTCATACATATGCAGCGACAACGACTTCTCTGCCGTCGTGACCATTATTTGAGTTTAGGATTCCTCAACAAGCCATACCTTATTTTTAAAAGAAAAATAAATTGCATGTTTTAATTTTCTTTTATTTTGGTATTGAAAATGGTTTTCATAATGTTTTTTAATATCAAGGTGTTTTATTTATATCTTGTGATTGAAATGTGGAAATGTTATGTTTCCTTTATGCATGTATTATGTGGTACGATTATGTTATGGTTCTTGGGCATTATTATGAAGATGGGTGGTTCCGTGATAAACTAAGGGCGGGTGAGCCTTATATAGATCTCCAATGCATTGGGTAACGCGAAGGAGTGAAACGTTAAGGTTTCTCCGAAGAGATTTAAGGAATATACTGTGGTGGGTATTCCAAACGTAACCAAGAGGGTTACTCCCTACGTAAGAATGTTATGAATGCCTCAAGTTACCTTTTATGTCTTATGATTTCTATGATTTATTCATGATTTCATGAGGTATGTTAAAGTTCCTATGTTTTATGGGTAAAGTATGATTTCATTCTTATGTATATATGAACTCATGTTTCCTTTCCATATTTTTATTACACTTACTGATCTTTTTATGCTCATCCCATGTTTTTGAAATGTTTCTCACAGGTCAAGGGAAAGGTACATGATGTGATGATAGTGTCAAGGATGTGTCAAGAAAGAATCCATGTTTTATTTTAAATATGTTTCCGTTGATGGGAAGAATGAATACTGTCTTTTATGTAACCACTTTGTTTAAATGTGGAATGTAATGCAAGTTTCATGATCTAATTCTCTAAAAATCTATACCTGAAAAGATCCTCAATGTGTAATCTTGTAATAACTCAATATTAAGTAAGGTTTAAGGCTGGGGCCTTATAGTTGGTATCAAAGGTCAGTTTAGATAACTTTAGAGGTTAGGGTTTTATTTAAGCATAAGTGGCATTACCATAATGGTTAGGATTTCAGAAAGAGTCCTAGTTTTAGATAAAGTGAATGAGTAAGTGTATCTTAGTGTTTACCTTCCTCATTAGTACATGATGGTTTTGTTGATATACTCACACTGACATTTTTGTTTTTAGTGAATGGATGGATCTAGAAGGCACCAAAGAGACATCAGGTTTGAAGGAAACTGTGGTGGTTCTATGATTAAGATACTAGATAAAATGGGGGATTCAATGAGGAAACTCATGGTTGTTCTAAACCAACTATCAAGGAGTCACGATCAACCACTTGAACCTTGGTATGATCTTTAATGAATCATGTACGAGATGACCAATCGATGTGGAAGTTCAGGTAATAATTATAAAGGTAACCATTAGAGTTTATATGATCCTTACTTTTGAGGTAATTATGGGTTACTATATGTTATGATGGAAGTGAAAGGCATGAGATAAAATTGAGTTTAAATTATGTTATGGTTATTTTTGATGATTTTATCTCTTTTTGGGGAATTATTTGAGAATTATATAGTTTTGGAAAAAGGACAACACACAGACCGTGTGACTACCCGTCGCGTCGGACAAAGCTGTGGGAATCGAACCCACAACCAATGTGCGACTGGTATTTATCACCTACCACTGGACTACGTGAAGTCCCTAGTTAGTTTGACTAATTATTTTTAGTTAGATGATTTTATGAATTAAGAGTATGTTGATTTTGGGTTTTCTATGGAAATTTATTAACCTATCATGGAGGATATGTGATTAGGTTAATTACTTTTCAATACGAGACATTAAGAGAAACTGATGTTGTTTGGAGATAAATGTTACGATTTAACTTGGAAGACTATGTTACTAAATCCTTAAAATATTTGGGATTCAATCTTAGTTTGGTTTACTTTGAAGAATTTTATGGACAAATTGTTTATCGGATGGTCCTAATTGAACTTTGGGTTTTGTTGGAAAATTTTTGGAGATTAAGAATAGATTTTCTTTTTATAAAGGGTTATCCTTTTTTGGATTATCTGATCTTGTACTAACCTTTTAGGTTTTGGTTTTGGTTAAAGTCTAAATACATGGGAAGTATATAGTTCTCTTTTTTTGGATTAGGTGATTCTCTAGAAGTTGATTATAGTACTCTTAATGTGACCAAGTATTCCTAAATACTCGTCTTTTGGAGAAAATATGAGTTTGTGTAAGGAATATAATAAAAGTTGAAAGTCAACATGATAAGTGATTATGTTTCCTTATGAATAAATTCCTCAATAAAAAGTAACTTAAAACAAAAATTTTGTCTACTAACTTTTCCTTCTGGGGAATCAAATACCGTTTAACCCATCACAAGTTTGTGATTTTCTTGTGGTTAACTTTCTCCTAAACATATTTTCTATCACTCTCCATCAGAACATGACCCTATGTTTTCTCTTCGATGTCCATGTTTTTCTACATGGAATCCTAGTATGGGTTAACTCGGGTGACCTCTATAATTATCTTCCTTTATTTTAAAGTGATTGTTTTACCGACTCTTGTTCTGATGTGGGACTTTCAAGGATGTTTCCAAGCTCAATTTTAAAAATTGTGAGGACGCAATTCCCAAAAGGGGGGAAAGATGTAACACCCTAGGTAAATAAAGAATATGAAATTTTTATATTTATCCATATTTGTGAATAAAATATTAATATTACTTTAAAGGGGACGCTATGATCGATGGCGTACCCAACACGCAACAACTAGTTTCTTGGGAATCTTACGTTGCACTCTAATAATAAAATAATATTAATTTAAATAGTAGTTAACATGTAGCCGTTTTATTGGAGGGAATGGATAGAAATAACTAAAATATTATTATAAATGTTTTTAAATGTTTTTACAATTATCCAATAAAAGATAAAGGCTTAAAATACAGAAAGAATTCAATTTTAGGCGTATATGCCCTAGTTTTCACTAAAGGTTCACTTATCGCCTTTTGATGGAGAACCGTCATTAAATATAGTTTTGTTCACTCTTATACATTCTATTGGACCAAATAAAACTCTTCTTAAGAATTGGGACATCAAAATTACTTTGTGTAAATTTTTGGAATCTTTTTGATAAAGTTCATTTTTTTAATGAATAGTGTAAAATGTTGTATTTTAATTCAAAACCTCTTTTTAATCTTATTTATTTATATGATTAGAATATCTTTTGAATTGGTTTTAAAGTGAAATTATAATATATTTTTACCATTAAATCCAATAGTGGTCGTTGGAATTAATTTCACTTTGAAATCAGACTTAAACTAGTGTCAATCTTTTGATACTTATTGTTTCATAAAAACACGCTATTTGCTCTGACAGCGGGAATTAATTATTAAATTAATTAATGTGACTTATATGTTTTTATTTTTTTAAAATAGACCTCATTTTTGAATTTGGAATATCAAATATAGCTTAGGGTGAATTTTTGGGATTTTTCTGAAAAACTTCAATTTTTGATGAATAGTGAAACCACTAAGTGGTACTTATAAAAACTGATTTTTCCGTTTAAATGAAATTTTGCCATCTTTATGTTTTTAATTTAAAAAATCTGACATAAATGGTTGTAATTAATAAGTAAAATGTGGTTCAATGTGATAAAAATAATTTTTTGGTGAATAGTAACTTATTAAGTTTTTAATCGTGATTAGAGGTAATTAGTGTAGTTTATGGTAAGAATAATGTTTTAATAAAATTAAATGACCTAGAAACATGTCCTACACTCAATGGATGTGTCATGTCCGACCAATACAATCCATGGGTCAACTCGGGGACCCCATGGAGCCACTCTGGTTGGAAAATGACATAAATATCTTTTTTATTTAATGTAAAAGTAAAAATTACACAAACATGAATTGTTTTACTGAAACAATTTTTAAATGGGGTTATACAAGTCATATATTTGACTATAAATAGTAATTGGAAAGATAAAAAGATTTACTACATTATAGTATTTTTTTTATAATTTTTAGACATTAAATAAATTAAATTATTTATGACATCATGATGATGCAACGATGACCTCATTATTTAACGATTTAAATAAAATGGAAAGATAATGTAATATCTAAGACCTACACATGTCCAAAACCTATTGGATGAGTGAATTTCAAACCCTTATCACCTTATCCTCAAAATACATCAATGTGGGACCTTTAAAATCCGAAACTATTTTGAAAATAAAGTAACATTTTGTAAATTTACAAGAGTGCCCCTCCTCTCCTCTTATAAAAAGCCCCCACCTCTACCTCCTTACCCACACTACCAAAGCCTTTTCCTCGGCCAAATCCTGCCCATTTTGTCTCTCCAATTCACTCTATTTCTCCTTGAAGCCTCACTTTGGGTAGAAGTCTTCCTGAGGAAGCCTTTGAGCTCAAACCAAAGAGAGTTACCCGATTTTAAGGTAATGTCTTCACTTGTGTCCTTTTGTTTTATTTCGCATCTCCAACCCCCTAAAATCTTTTTATTAATTTACCTTGTAAAAAATACAGTATCTCAAATATACTAGGATGTTTTTATAAGAATTATTTGAGCTACACTTACACACACCTGCATATAAGGGTTAAAGAATATACTGTTTCCGTGGATGGCGAATTTCTGCCTCCCGAAACGATGATTGTTCAACTTTCTTATAAAACCTTAAAAGGTGGCCATTAATATGTCACTATATTTAAATATGATATCTAATATATTTTTGTTTTACTTAAGCTTATGTATTTTTCATTTATGGCATACCTTTATTGTTTCCATTATGGGTAAACGCGATATTTTCATTTAAGGAAGTGCTGACTACCTCCCCTTCAAAGTGATTTGATTCGTTAATACCATATGTGGTACGTATAAAGGATATATTTAATGATATTATATATGATACCATACTGGAATTAAAATACTATTATGTATCATTATGTTTTAAATCCATTAAATATGAAATAGAAATGGAAGTAGCGTTCACGCGTACGTACGGCTTACCGTCTCCATGAACGATATATTTCATTTCTTATCTCAAAATGTTATGTAATATTATAAGTACATATATATAGTGGATATATATGTAATATATTACATATAAATTATGGATATCATTCTGGAATTATAACATATACATTTCTCTCTCATTTTGTTTTAATTCCATTAATATGACCAAATAATGAAAGTAGCGTTCATGCGTACGTACGACCTACCGTCTCCATGAACGATGCTTTTCGTTTTTTATCTCCAAATGATATGGAATTGTATAAAATGAATATTTACTGGATATATATGATATTTTAATCATTAATACTATTCTGGAAATTATTTACATATAACTACATGGGCAATCTTTTTTCAAACAAGTTCATTTTTGACTCATGTACCAAACATCGACAAAAACGTCTCATATGAACTAACATTATTAAACAATTATTATAACATTATAATATGTTATATGAAATGAATAATAATCTCTAAAGGAGGTACTTAGACAATTATTAATTGACCAAAGTTTATTATTCAGGAATATAAAGAAACGAACAAGACAAGTTGGACTTTAGGTAAGGGATCCTACTCCTCTCTTTCTTTTTAAGTACCCTCTTTTATGTCATTCCTTTTAGAGATCATATTTCTTGTTATTGGGATGTTATTTTATATTACTCTTACTGTATTTTTTATGTTCATATGATGAGAGACCCTATTCTCTCTCATAAATCCATTTTGGAACTTTTGAGTGGCGCCGTTAGGCTGCCGAATTTTCGTAAGAGATCTATCCTCTCTCTTTCTTTTTAAGTACTCACCTTTATGTCACTTCTTTTAAACTCCACTTTGTTATGTTGGGGGATGTTCTTTTATATTCCTCTTTCTATAAACTTTATGTTAATATGTTGAGATACCCTATTTGATATCATCAATCCATTTTTGTATATTTTATGTGGCGCCATTAGGCTGCCGAGTTTTCGTAAGGGATTTTTCATCTCACTTTTATTCCCGTGAGATTTATGCTACATTTGCCACAATTTCCTTTGAGTGGTGTATTTACTGACCATTATTTTACTCATTGGGTAATATACTTTCTTTTATGAGTATTTAAATCAATGTTTTATTGTCCTTCTTTCACGAGGTGTATGTTTCGAAAGATACCCATATCGGTAAGGGAACCTTTCACCCTCCTCTTTTTAAAAGACATATTTTGTTGGGTCTTTTAATTTACATATTGTTATGTTGGGATATGTTATCATATATCCTTATTGATGTAAATTTTATTTCCAAGTGATGATATACCCTTTTATTTATCTCTCATCAACTCATTTTGATGTGACGCTGTTAGGCTGTCAAGGGAACTTCTTAACCCAATTTCGATTTCTTTGGGTTCAACATGTAGTTATTGAATATGTCATCCTTTGAATGTGTGTTAATGACCTTTTATTATTTTACACTTAATATCCACTTATATTTGGTGTATTCATTTTTCACACATAATTATGTTATTGATTTATCCTTAAACCAAGGATACCGTCTTTGTAAGGGACTTCGTCTCAATCTCCATTCATTGAGGCATATTTTGTTTTATAAAAAACCTTCTTTTATACGGTGTATAAACCCCTTTGACTTTTACGTTTATCCAAAAAGAATCTTTTTATATGAAGCGTTTTACAAAACGACAAAAGGGAATGTTTTTGTCATACGTATGCGGCGACAACGACTTCTCCACCGCCGTGACCATTATTTGAGTTTCGGCTTCCTCTACAAGCCATACCTTATTTTTAAAAGAAAAATAAATACCATGTTTTAATTTTCTTTTATTTTGGTATTGAAAATGGTTTTCATAATGTTTTTTAATATCAAGGTGTTTTATTGATATCTTGTGATTGAAATGTGGAAATTTTATGTTTCCTTTATGCATGTATTATGTGGTACGATTATGTTATGGTTCTTGGGAATTGTTATGAAGATGGGTGGTTCCGTGATAAACTAAGGGAGGGTGAGCCCGATATAGCTCTCCAATTCATTGGGTAACGCGAAGGAGTGGAACTTTTTGGTTTCTCCGAAGAGATTTAGGGAATATACTGTGGTGGGTATTCCAAACGTAACCAAGAGGGTTACTCCCTACGTAAGAATGTTATGAATGCCTCAAGTTACCTTTTATGTCTTATGATTTCTATGATTTATTCATGATTTGATGATGTATGTTAAAGTGCCTATGTTTTATGGGTAAAGTATGATTTCATTCTTATGTATATATGAACTCATGTTTCCTTTCCATATTTTTATAACCCTTACTGAGCTTTTTATGCTCATCCCAAGTTTTTGAAATGTTTTTCACAGGTCAAGGGAAAGGTACATGATGTGATGATTGTGTCAAGGATGTGTCAAGAAAGAATCCATGTTTTATTTTAAATATGTTTCCATTGATGGGAAGAATGAATACTGTATTTTATGTAACCACTTTGTTTAAATGTGGAATGTAATGCAAGTTTCATGATCTAATTCTCTAAAACTCTAAACCTGAAAAGATCCTCAATTTGTAATCTTGTAATAACTCACGATTAAGTAAGGTTTAAGGCTGGGGCCTTATAATAATAGTCAATGATCCTATCTTGACTCTACCATTAGGGAATGACGGGTTTGTTATTTATAGTGTTGATTCAAATAAAGTGGAAGATTCTTTGAGAAGAACGAATCAAGGAGTTTTGAACAATATGAGAGTTGAAAGGGATCCTATGTTCATGGATCTAGTAAGATGGATATGGGAATAATCATGAAAGGTGAAACATATATAATTTTTTAAATGGTTGCCAAACCATCTTTACTATAAAGGATAAAATGTTCTGAGACTGATGATGAGAAGTTTTAAGAGAAAATTAAAGCATTAAATGATGGGAGATTGATTTAAATTGTTTATAAAGATGGGACTTTGAATTTTGGGAAGAGACTTCGTGTTCCTGACATACCTGATCTAAAATGGGATTTTTGGATGATGATCATAGCTCCAATTTCTCTATACCCCCTGGTAGAACTAAGATGTATAGATAATTGAAGGAATATTTTTGGCGGGACAACATAAAGAGGGGGATTTCTGATTATTTGTCGAGATATATGGTTTTTCAACAGGTCAATGCTTGAAGACTACATCCTAGAGGAGTTATGAAACCTCTTCCCATACCTAAGTGGAAATGAGATGACATTAAGATGAAATTTGTTATGGGGATTCCAAAGACTCCTAGAAGGAATGATGCAATATGGGTCATTACTCATCGTCTTACCAAGTCAACACATTTTCATGATATAATAGAAGATTTACCACTTGAATGTTTAGAAAGACTATATATCAGTGAAGTTGTAAGACTTCATGGTGTACCCGTATCAATTTTTTCTGATTGTGATCCCTATTTTACATCAAGATTATGGAAATTTCTTCAGAAATCCCTAGATACTTAACTTCGTTTAAGAACTACCTACCACACTCAAACTGATGAACAATCAAAATAGACAATTCGAACCTTATAAGACATGTTGAGGTCTTTCTCACTTTACTTTCAATTTATGTGGGATCAGTATTTAGCTCTGGTGTAATATTTCTAATAATAATAACTTCCATTGATGTATTCAGATGTCACCATATGAAGTGTTATATGGAAAGAGATATTTCACACCAACTTGTTTGGATGATGTTGGTGAAAGTAAACTCATAGGCCCAAAACTTTTTGAGGAAACAACGGGAAAGGTTAATATTATCTTTACCAACATCAAAGCAGCTCAAAGTAGGCCAAAGAGCTATGCCGATAACTGAAGGAAAAATTTGAAATTTCATACAAGAGATTATGATTTATTGAAGGTATCTCTAGGGATGGGTGTTGTCCGATTCAATAAGAATGGTAAATAAAGTCCCAAGTATATCAAATATTTCAAAATACTATAACTAATTGGAGTTTTAGCCTACCATTTGTCAATGCCTCCAAGTATCTCCAAAGTTCATGATGTATTCCACATATCACTGTTGAGAAAATACATGCCTACCACAATGCATGTACTTACCTATGAATAAATAGAACTAGAAATCGATCTGTCTTATTGTGAAGAGCCTGTAGAGATTCTTGATACCAGAGAACATGTTTTGAGAAACCGGATGACTCTTTTGGTAAACTTTCTATGGAGAAACCATTAAATAGAGAAGGAAACATGAGAACCCAAGGAACTTACGATGAAGAACCACCTGAATCTTTTTATTCAGTAGTATTCTAGAAATTTTGAGGACAAAATTATTTTATATAGGGAAGAATGTAACACCCCAAGCTTCCATGGTACATTTCTATTTGAATAATGCTATATATTGTGCTATATGCAACTTCATGTTCTAGCACACCATGACCAATCAAACTAGACATTATGAATGCAAACTGACTTTTTATTTAAAAAATTATTGATTTTATTAAAATTTATTTAAAGGTAAAATAGATACATAATACCTATATTAGTTCAATGTAATTCATTGGAGTCATTTTATAATAAGATTAAATGTCTATAATTTTATTGAACTTTTTAACACCTTTTACCCACCTTCTAGGCACATTTGCAAATTTGCATAAAACATAATTTTACCATTTATATGAATTGAATTTCAAAATTTTGAGAGAAAAGGTTGACAAAATTAAGTAAAATTTATTTCAATAAGATGAAAATAAATTTTGGTGAATAATAACTTATGAATTTTTTTTACCGTGGTTAAAAGTAAATAGGGTAATTAAAGGTAAAAATGATGTTATAATTACCCTAAAACATGACCAAATTCTATTGTATAAGTTTTTTTCTACCAAAATAATCCTTAGGAATAAAATATGATCCTCTTTGATCCACTTGTATTAGATCAGGAAATTTATTATTTTTTTAAAGAAGAGTTAAAAGTGTTAAATTCAAAATTTAATAACAAAACCATTTTTAATATAGGGTCATACTTAAGATAAATTCTACTATAAATATTAATTATAAATATAAAAATATTTCCTACATAATGGTATTTTATTTATAATTTTTAGTCATTTAATATTTAAATTTATTTATGACACTATGAAGATATATTAATAACCTTATTAAGGAAATATTAAAATAATTGATATTAGAAATATATAAATAAATGTAAATTGAGACTTCTGATACATTCAAGTAATTTTATATGTTAATATGACATGTTAGGATTGATTTAATTTATTTTTTTCTAAGTAATCATGTTTTTCATACTTTCAGAAAAAATCAAATAATAAATAGTGTCAAAATTGACATAAATGAGTTTTTAAAATAAATATTATATTATTAATTGATATAATATTCCTAAAAACGTAATTTTTGGCCAAAGGACATAGATAATGTTATATATGACAATTATGAACCACTTTAGGTTTTCATGGATTTTTATAGTATGTTTATTAACAATTTATTATAATAATACAAGAATACATGGTAAAAGTAAAACTATTTAACTAAGAGTTAAATAAAAAAGATATGGTTAATATGGTGACCTAAACCTATTATAACCATTTTTTGAGATATTTTGACCTAGCTCCACATTATCCTCAAAATAAATCCTTTTGGAGCCATTATAAAACCAATATTATTGTATAATAAATTAATATTTCAAGCTTTTCCTAAAGTGACTCTCACCTCACTTATAAAAGGGTACTTCCTCGTCTCTCAAAATTACACCTCCGAAGACTTTTAGCTCAGCCAAAAATAGATGAAATATCATCCAACCATCCTCAATTAAACCTAGAGGACATACTTTGATCATATAGCTAGCCTAAGGATCCCTTTTGAACAAATTAAAAGGAAGCACCTGAAGAAGAGGTAATAATTTCACCACCTCTTTGAAAGTTCTTTTCTTATTCTACTTCTTCTTTATTTGTTGTTTCCATACCAATGTAATAACTCCAGTACCTTATACAACTATGATGTTATTATAAATATGGTAAAACCATATTCATTATTCTATGCATCCTATGAATGAAAAATTCACCATAAATGTGTATGTACGACTAACTGTCTCCACGTCGTGGTGTAATTTTTAACTCAAAACATAATTATTTGGATGGGTTTAATAATGAGTATAACTAATTTAAATAATAAATATAACATGTTAAAGATTCTTTATATTATCGTCCATACAATTACATATGATTTCACCATCAATAAAATGTTATTGTCGCTAGTGCGTATGCACGGATTACCATATCCATGAACGCGATAAGATTCATTCCCTATCGTAACCATTCAGGAGTAATTTTAATTTTATCATTAAAAATAATGTATAAGAACTTAATATCATTCTGTATATGAATAAAATACAACCTATCCATTACAAACATGACTTATGTAACCAATCATATAAAGGAAAATGAATCAGTTAACACTCAAAACAATGATACGACTGAAATATTATTAACCAAGCATTATAAGAAGATCATATATAAAATCATATTTATGTATATGGTTGTTGTATAATTTAGTAAAAATTATTTAAATATTATATAGTAGGTTAACATACCATTGAATAAGGAAAAGTACTGGGTAAGGGTTAATTTTATAATCTCTTTATTATCCGATGTTGTTTATACGTGAGTGTCTACTCGGACAACTTTATCATCCACATATGTGTTTCTTAAAAATTTATTTCAAATTTTTTTTACTATTTAATAATCTATGGGTTAATTTAATTTATACCCTTATTTGAATTTTTTTAAAATGGTTTGAAAGGAATCTTTTCGTCGCTTTCTAAACAAGGTTCTTGATGAACTTTTATAAAAATTAAGGGAAGAATGTTTTTTTAACTTATATGGCGGGTGAAGCTATTTTATGCTGTTAAAAAAACTTTGAAGCTTCCCTAAAAATCTTATAATAACATTTTAAAAATAAAATTTTTTATTTAATTCTTAATGATTTGAATATAGAAAGAAATATTTCACTAAAATAGTTTTTGGATTGATTTCATCTATGTCAACATCCTTCATTGGATTTTAAGTTTGTTTGAAGTTGATTTATTATGATACAATATTCCATATTCTATTGATGGTTTTATGATATGTTTGACTGTGGGTGAACTATTTTTATACCATTAATGGTTTAAGGTTAAAGTATCCACATTTAATATGATTGTTTTAATACGAATGTTTATGTTGTGTTTCAACCTTTTCATATGAGGAATGTATTGTACTTAATAATTGACAGTTGGAGCCTGCAATAACTCCTCGATCCATCATTCGGTGTCATGAGACAAACTAGTGTCTTGGAAAAATACCTTTAAAAAATCTTATTGTAGTCTTGGCATGAGGTCTTGACTATGTGGTTATGTTATATGACATTATGCATTCCATCATTATGAAATTATCTATTGATATTACATGTGATTATTAGACTAGTATAATTTCCACGTGGAAAATAAAATGGAATTATTTGATTTATATTGGCCATATTATGCCGAATTTTATCTTTAAAGGGATTATGTTTTAGTCGTATACATTGCGTTAAATGTTTATGCTTATTTATGATAGTTTCTGCTATATTTTAATCATTACTGAGCATCTAAGCTCACCCCTTTCTATGTTTTTTCCCAGGATGAGAAGAAGTATATTATGATTATCCTACAGGAATAGGATATGGGATATGAGTGTGTTCATAGGGGATAAATTCTATTATTTTTCCTTTTCATGATGTAATGTAAAACTTATGTACATATATAGTACTTTAAAGGATACTAAACCTATCAGTCTTTCAAGACTTTATCTCTTATGATCATGGAAATGTTTTGTAATAATGCACCAACTCTGGGTAACTAGGGCCAGGTAATTAAATCCTCTATTATTATAATTAAGGAAAATCCATCAAACATGACAGAATAATTATTTATTGTATGATAGAACATGATTAAGGGAGACATAATTTTAATTAATAAATGTAAAAATGAGGGTTGATTCAATTTTAAAATATTAGTAATTAGATTATTTGAATTCCCCAATACCATTAGTTGATAATATAATGAATGTGTAGATGATCAAGAGATGATTCATATCCTAGTAGATAGAAATTGGGGAGTTAAGGATGAATTCATTCCACCTAATTATTTCTAAATTCCCTTTAATGTATCTATGTATATTATTAGAATTTAAAAAATATATTTATTTATCTAGGTAATATTGGTTTGGATGAGACTAAAAACTTTTTATTCTAAATAATACATGCCATTAGTCCCCACATTTTAATTATTAAAATATTTAATCATTATTATTATGATTCATCCCATGAAATAGATCCACCGTCTCTATTTTATATAAAATTTTATTCTCTCATTTATCTATATTCATATTAGTTTCTTCATTTAGTATTGTAAAAACATTAATTTTTATTCTTACATTAATATTTTATGATGATAATCAAGATGAAAATTTGAAAATTTTAGTTAGGGTAGGAAATTCACTATTATATTAGGTTTTACCTTGAGACTCATTTCATATATATAAATTTTTAGTAGTATTTGTGATTACTATATTTATGTTTTAAATTCTGAACTTTGACCCACATTCTTGGAAATTGAAGAGACCAAGAAAAATGTCATGTTTTTGGCATTGTTATCAAGTAACACTATAGAAGAAATACATTTGAAGATTAGTATTAGTTATTCATTTTATTGTTGTATTTTTTATTTTTTGTTTCTATTTATCTTCCCTTTTTACCTGAATGAGTGTTTATTTTTTTATCATTGCGAGTTATAGTTTCTTGAGACACACTCATCATATGTGGTCATGGAGTACGAATTTTGTGATCCCAGTTCAATTACATTTAGAAATTGAAAAGAATATTTCTCAGCATCAAAGAAAAAAATGGAAAAATTAAGGGAGTTCATTAAACCTATGAAGATACCAAAAAAATAATTTAGGCAAGGGAACCAAAACAATGAGATATAAAAATTATATATTATAGACATACATCTGTTAATAGATACACCCCATGTATTATGCAACCATCCACCAACACCAACAATTAAAAGTTAAAACATGGAATTCATTATATTACAAATAATGTTGAATATTTTGGAGGCTTTAAACATGATGATCCTCATGTCCATATATAGAAAATTCTAGAGACATGTGAAACATTAAAAAATAATAAAGTTTTAGATAACACAATTAGGCTCAAAGGCTTCCCCTTTACATTAATGGGGCTTGCTAAGGACTAGTCGAAATTACATCCCTCGGATTATACACATCATGGGAGGCGATTTCTTGTAAATCCAATGTGGAATATTATAGTAAAATAACTATTAATGATATGACCATTATATAATTTTTTATATAAATGACATAATAATAATTCATACCTGAATCGAATGTTTAAATGTATTTTGAAAACTAGTTCCATACAACACTTGTAAATAATAAACTTAAACATTATTTAAATTATTATTTTATACCATCTTAAAATATCTAAACTTATCCTTAGTATCTATATTCACCTTAAAATATACATAAAATAAAATAGTGATTTAATATCCCAATAATAAAATGAATAACATATAAGGGATAAAATACATTAATAAAATGTAAAAGGGTTAGAATAATCACCATTATATAATAAAAATAGGATAATCATCATAAATATGTGGTAATAATTTGATAAAGTAATGTAATTTGGAATATGAATAATAATAAAACATCATATAATAGTAGTATAAAACCACATGTAGTTGCGAACAAATCCTGTATAAGGTTCACACAAGAATGTGTGCATAAATCATAACATCATAATTGGAAAAAAAAGATAGAATAAAATTAAAAAACAATACATATAATACTATAATATATCCAAAAATAACCAATTCATGGTAGGGATATATAATTCTAAGAATGACAATCATATCATAAAAAGATCATAATCATACACACCACATGAAAAGAAGAACATATAATAGTTATAGTCATGAAATAAACACATGTAATGGAATGGTTTTTATAAAGGGATTGAAAATAATACTTTAACTAAATAACCTTTTGGGTTCCCATATTAATAAGGGAAATCATATTTTCTCAGAAAACATCATCATTTTTGAGTGGATTTGAAATAATAGAAGTGGAGTCGATGTTGTGTTTTATGAAATAATTTCTTATTTGAAAAATAATTATATTTTGATTAGAAATCATTTGAAGAAAATAAAAAAATATCCTCATAGGTAAAAGGAAAATAATTGTGAAATGAAAATTTATTTTCATTAAAATAACATCCATATAGAAAATAATGTGAAATATTTGATAACCCATAAAAGAGATTATTGGGTTTGAGAATACCAATAAATTAAATCCAGATTCAGTTCATTTCTTTTCTACATCCTATATAATAAACATAGGGTTATTAAAACATGAGAATAAAATTGAATTATGTTAATTTATTTCAATATTTTTCAATTATAATCATTGTATTTTATTCCTAAATTCCCTTTGATAAATATGATGCATTTTGATAACATATCTTCCTTAAAATATTTCATATTTATTCAATTTAATGATCATTATTTATTTATAATATTATATTTTTTAGAATAACTCCAAAATATTATAAACAAATACATATATATATTATATAATTTATTTCCCTTATCCATAATGATTTTGATAAATAGATAGTTGGCATTGTCTTTGTGGGTGGTTAACCAGTCGTTGATAAGATATATTAAAACGAAGGGGTGTGAGAAGTATGAAATAAAAATATTTCATAAATATAATAATTCTAGTAGGTTAACATTATTAATACAAGGTTAAAATAATAGTAAATTAATATCCAACATTTTGGTTTTAAAGGGATAGAGAAAAAGAGAAGATAAGAGGAAAATGAGGGAAAGAGTTGATGTAAACATACACTTTTCTCCGCATTGCTTCTTTCTATGATACACAAATTATTTAATTATTGGATTTTAGTGACACCAAAATGTTCCTAATGATTATAATAGGATTGAGATAAGTTATTTGGTATGATATTGAGATTTTTAAGTGGAAGGAAAGTGTTTTGACAAGGGTGGGGGGAGGGGTCATTTATACTTTAGGAGAGTGTTATTTTTACGATAAAATATTGAATAAAATATAATTTCTAGGGAAAACTTTTAATAGTTATATTCAAGATATTTAATTCATATTTTAATAAAATTAAATAATAATTATTTTATTGACTTTTTATGCTATCAAAAATAGAATTCATTATTTTGTTAAAAAATAAGGTGAAAAAAGAAAATTGTTATTTTAATAGAATAATTTAGACTTTAGAGTTTGGAAAATATATTTTTTAGGTTTGGAAAAATATTTTTTTTATTTAAATTACCAAATTATCTTATTGAATGTGGTTTTTGTCAATCCATAATTACTAGAATTTATTAGGTAATTATTACATGTTGAATGTTGTAGGTTAAAATAAACAGGTTAGAAGAAAACAATTTTTTCTACTCACTTTAAAATTTATTTATTTTAGAAAACTAATAAATACTAATTATTATAAAATTTTTATGCGGTGATTCTAAATGTGGAATTTATTTTATCAAAATAATTATTTATCATGGGTAATTTTAAAAAATATTATTTTTTACAGAATACATTAAAATAATGTTTTAAAAAAATGAGCTTATTGTTTCATTGAGTTTGTAATCTTGATATTTATTTTAGAGAATTATTATATTTATATTTTATTAAGTTACTCAGGAGGCCTATTACTCATTTTACATTTGTTTATTTTGGTTTCAAACTAATATTTTAACTTTCATGTTTCTATTTCAGTGATCATATTTCCATTCCAATATTGATATTACCTTCTATAAATACCACCTCATTCTTTTCTTAAAATTTTTATAAAATTTCACCCAAGGTTCTATATTTTTCTCTTATAAGATATTGAATGGTTTTTTAATATTTTGTTTACTTTTCAATACTATTTTTTCATGAGGGTGATGATTCTTATAGATAGAAATGATGAAAATTTACCTATTATATTTTGAAATTTTTAATTTTGTTATCCCATTATAATATTTCGAATTTTCATGGGTTAAGTTATTGACAAATATAAATATTTTCAACTGTTAAATAGAGTCTTATTTATTTTCTATAGAAATTTTTATGTATTATACTATACAATAATATAGCACACATTTATTTTGGAAACAAATATAACTTATAAACATCGGGATATGAGATTCTTCCCCACTTTAGAAAATTAGTTCCCAAAATTCTAACTCATATTCTAAATGTTATATATATGGGGGTAATTATTTTTCATGGTTTAATTTAGTTCCCTTATCACCTCATCATAATTATAGGTCTTCCATAACACATTTCTCATGAAAGTTTTTTTTGGTGCATTCGAATTTTTCTCTATATTCCATGATCATCATTGGACAATCCTCATAGGAGAGTTTATGATTTAGTTGTATTACCTTTGAATTATGAACATGTGGGGGATCATGTATGTAAATATTCAAGACGTATAAGTGGAAAAAATCATGATCTAGGGACATTTTTGGTGAAATTGATTGGCTATAGGCCAATGATCCTATGCAATCATAGATCTCAAATGGGATAATGTACTGATGACCAAGTTTCCCTTTCATTCCAAACAACATGAATATCTTCCGTGGTTATATTTAAAGGATTTTTTCCCCCAAATTCAAACTCTAATTACCTTAAATGGTTGTTAATATATCTCTTTGGCTGACTCTAATCTCGTTTTTATGTAATTAAATGGATTGAACCTTCTCTATTATTTATTAAATAAGATTAGGCCCAATTAGCTTCCATTCAATAACATCATCCCATCATATAAAAGTTCTAAATCTCTTCCATTATAGAATTTGATGACTCTAAAATTTCTATTTGATGCATTAGAATATTTCAAAGAATATTTTTAGAGTAAGTTGTTGGGTTAGTATGGTATTAAGGGTCTAAGAGGGCCTCAGTATAGATATATTATAAATATTGAATATAATATATCACACAAACATATTTATTTATTGAATAGAGCAATAACTCCCAAACGGATTATCAGGGAAATATGAGACTACCATTTAATCTAGAATATGGGTTTTACCTTTGGAAAAAAGTACCCTCTATGGTTGTTTGGTGATTATATTAAGTTCAATTATTAGCGGATTAATAAATAAAAAAACTAAAAAAATAATTTACTATTTATAAAAAGAACCAAAAACCTATTCTCCTCATTATAATATCTATTAAAAATAATCCCAAGGGTAAGTTGTATACCACTATGGATTTTCTTGGAGAAATGCATGAGATCCCTGATGAAAATTTTTATCGGGACATGTTAACCAGTTTTCTACAAATTTTTCTTCAAAAAAGGAGTTCATGAATCACACCAACATCAACCAAATAAAATAATTCATCATCCGAAATCAATCTAAAATTCAGGTAGGCTGTTTTTTATGTTGGTTTATTCCTATTTTTATCCTACTTTAAACATGAATGAATAAATATGTAAATTTAATTGTGAGTCCATTATTGATTTTCGAGTGTCGATTTTATCAGCTTAGAATTAGTAAGTTATGACATTTATTATTCTGGATTATCCTTTTCATTAATTTCACCCATTATAAAGGATTGAGGAAGACCTGAACAATGGATGAGGTTTTTCCCTATTGTTTTATTTTTTGTATTTCAATCATTGTTCTTCAGATGTTAATCATTAGTGTTTCCTTTGGTTGATGCTTCAAAAAGTACCAGGTGAATCATCATCACATTATAATTATTTGAAAAAATGGATCATTAAAATAGGTTAGGTTTCATGATCAATGACATGATTAAGGTTCCTAAATAAAAAGGAGTATTTAGAATCATAACAGGGGTTCTAATTTCATGGGATCAGGATTTAAATTGACACACTATTCTTTAGATGATTTTCGAACAGATTGGTGGCCAAAATCAGGCCACTAGTTACAATCAAAGTTCAATAAACTCAGTTTTTTATTTAGTGGGAGTGTTTTGTGTTAAGAATGTGGGATATGGTGGCATGATAAAAACCATATGGATACCAGTGGGTCCTGGAAAATGTTGATTTTATGACATAAATTTCAGATGAGCACACACCAGGTTGTTTCCCCCTATGTAAAAGCTAGGGTTTATGCATTTAGTTAAATATGGGACACCATATGATCATTAAAAATTCCATTAAACCCTTATCCTTCCATCTCATTGTGTAATGGGGATACATTCCTCGGAGGCCATGTAATCCCACATGCCATGTGGGGGATTCACACAATGTGAAACCCTCGGTGAATGACTCGATGTGTACATGTAGTGAATTCCTAGGAGGCCATGTGACCCCACTCACTATGATTGTTGGGGTATATACTATGTACTTTGAAGAGTTCATAGGAACAGGTGTAGGCATGACCAGTGTAAATGGTCATGACTATAGTTCTTTAGACATGCAATAATACACATGTAGGAGTTGATGAAACACACCCAATGCCAGATCAACCTATACATACAATATATCATAGATGATATGTCATCTATTTATGGAAATATTTTCTATTTGATAAATAAATACATTGGATGATCCATTATTTGAGAGACACACCATATACACCATGTAACATACTGTATAGGGAAGCAAGAAGCCATTGTATTTCATAGAACACATTTTCTTTGATCTTGGGTGTATTTTATTGAATTGTATCTATATGGGTGTTTTCTATTATTCTATTATTTTAGTGTGACTCACACAATGTGAAACCCTTAGTGAATGAATCGATGTGTACAAGTAGTGAATTACGAGGAGGCCATGTGACCCCACTCACTATGATTGTTGGGGTACCTACTATGTACTTTGAAAATAAAAACATGTGTGGGCATGACTAGTGTAAATGGTCATGACCATAATACTTTAGATGAGCAATATACACATGCCGGAATAAATGACACACAACCAATGTCAGCTCAACCTCTACATACAATATAAAATAGATGATATGTCATATATTTAAGGGAATATTTTCCATATGAGAAATAAAGACATTGAAAGTTCCATTATTAGAGAGACACACCATGTACCCCATGTGACATACTGCATAGGGAAACAGGAAGATATTGTTATTATCAGACCAGTTATATACTGATCTTGGGTGTATTCTATTGAATTGTATCTATATGGTTGTTTTCTCTTATTCTATTATTTTAGTTTGTGTTTTCTCAATTTTCCTCAGTGAGAGTACAATTTGGCATCATATTATGATCATTAGACAAGATCCTCTTGGTGGAATAGAGTAATAATACCCCAAGAGGATCAAGGGTTGTATCCTTATTCCCATTATCATGTTACTTATTTAGGGCTAAGAATAATGTGACCAAAATGCGAATTCATTTTATCCTCTTTCTTATAGGTGATTATAGTTATGGTTAGGCATCCCCCATTAGACCTAAGTAATCTTACCTATCTATATATCGACATTTTTTGTGTTCTGGTGAAGTGTAGTATAATCATGTGAGTATATCAAATGATAAATCTATGTTCCTTTAGTTCTTCTTTACGTAAATACCTAAAAATTATTTTATCTCAGATTAGTTTGATCTTTATGGTGTAAAAATATGAATGTGTTCTCTTGGAAGGGTGTTAATTCTGAGCCTTTAGTAGAATACTTGGATAACCATGAGTACCTGATCTTACTTTGAGACATGGTGTATGACTTTGAGCATATCTATGTTATTATTATTATTATTAACTATTATATTCTTGTTGACATATTATGTTTATGATGATTTGGAACTCTCTTGTTGGTTTTTGTTGGGTAGTTTTGTGGTGTCCTACTAGGTATTCTTATACTCACCCCTACATGGTCTCTTCCCACACATGACATGTCTTTTGCAGATGACAATATTTTCAATATAGTCCAAGGTTAACTAGTAGAAGGTAGGTATTAGTTTTCCTATATTAATCTAAGATAGATCCTAGACTTTCTTTTAGGTAGTTTCTCCTTTGTTGTCACAAGGTTGGGTTCTTTCTTAGTTATAGTGGGATTACAGTTGGCCCTTTTTACTTTTATACTACTAATTATTGTTATATAATTTATGATAAATTTTTTTCATGCATTCATAGTAGAAGTTTTTTATCTTTCCCCATTATACTAGTTTATAGAGATATGTGCGTGTATAGATGTACTTTTGGCTAAGGCCTCCGATGTTTTAGATATGCCTAATCATTGATAGTTTCTATCCCCTAACTAATTGGATGGAGGATTGGGGTGTAATTATTGATTTATCACCATACAAACATACCCAAATGGGTTAGGATGTAATGGAGTGGTATTGACGGCAGTTATCTTAGGACCCATGTTTGGAGATTATCTTAATATGAGGTTCGAAATGGGAACTAGTAAAACAATGTTAATGAGAATTTAATTTCTCTCTTAGGATTGGGAACCTAGTTTTGTTGTGACAAACAATGTATCCATTAAAAATGAGTATAATAAACATATTTTTGACTTGAAACATGTAGGTACTGGTTCCTATGAAAATATTGGTACATGGATCATATATGAATGAGTTGCGGTTTCCATGTACTTCTTGAGCAAGATACCTAGATATTCCCATTTAATATGGTTTATCTTGGATATCACTAGATTACTCCATATTGATTTCCATGTAAGATTCCATTATAAGATCATGATTATGATTTTCTTAGTGACGAGGCTTTAGTTTATGGGTTTGGGTATGAGGGAGTTCCTCCATGTGGATAACGAGTGGTGTCTCCACCCATTCTATTGCTTGTTGACCTAACTATGGTATTTTTGGTTAATGATCCATATCAGGTTGAACAATAGTTTTTTCTAGTTTCACTAAAATGTGAAACAAATCAACTGAGTGCACTTCATGTGTTTTAGAGATATAGATCACTAAGGGTTCGTGGGTAGCTAAAACCCCTATTTAAATAAATAGATGAATTTCTAGGTCATATGGTGTGAGTTTCCTACGTTTTTGGACCCATATTGATGGTGGTTATAGAGAAGGGAATTATCCAAGTCAATAGAGTCCATTGGTAGAGCCCATTGTTAGTGATTTTTGATGTGGTTTTAGGCGTGAAATGAAGTGGGACACTCCCCCAAGATGTGTTATTATGACATTATTTAAAACTATGTGATTGAGTCAATGATTCCCAAATAAGTCACTATTAAGGTGTGGTGGATGAGATCCTTTGAATTAGATGTTTGAGTTTGTTTTGGTGTGATAAGGTGTCAGAGTGATCCATAGTTGTGGAAAACACGTAGACAAGGGGAATGATAACTTCAAGAAGTTTGGGCTTCTGACCTAAAGGCTTCAAGTGTGGGTTGAGCTATGGTCATTGTATTCTCTCCTTTAGCTGTAGTTTTATGATGAATTCATAATTTACATTAACCTAAAGGTATATACTATTTAAGATGTATAAATTCTTATAGATCCTTTTAGCTCATCCCTTGTGTTTGGAGGGTCCTTTAGAGAAGGCTCGGTGGTCACACACATCTGTCTATAATGTGATCTACATCTTATAGGATAGGGAGAGGATCATGTGTAATATTTTCATAAAGGTAGTGAGACCTTATAATGTTTTCTTCTATATGGACTGTTTTCCTACCAACCATGATTATTTGATAATTACCAATTTGGGTTGTTGGGTAGTTGATTTAATGGGATATAGATTTACCTCTCTGCTGAGAAAGAATCCCTAGTGGAGAAAAATGAGCTTGTCCATAAGGGGATGTGATTGATTTGTTATCAATTGTATGGTTTGACACTTATAGTACTTTATTATATAAGATTTTAGTTTCCTTCAGTCTTCGAAGAGTATGTATACTAAATATATGAGCATGTTCCATATTTACTTCACTATACATAGTGGTATTCTTTATAAACATTCACCCAGGGATGATCTGAGGTCTGCACTAATATATCAGATAACCCCATGTAGTAGTGAGATATAAAGGTGTAATTAGAGAATCTAAAAATAATGGGATTTGTTAAATCCATTTTTTTCTATGAGAACCCTTGTTTTTATCTCCAATAAGGATGATAGTGACGTAGGGTTTGGTGTGCAATAAAATTTCCTAAACCAGGTGAATTTCATGATGGATTATCCAGCTCTTATAATTGTTGAATTCATCGTCTAGTGGTTAGGAAAAAAGTGGTTCTCAAATTTTTACCTTAATCCAGTTTATCTCCAGCTCCAGTTTTAAGAGGAGGATGTACCGATGGTGGATTTCTAAAGCTACTATGGTTTATTTGAGTTCATAGTAATACCTTTCAGTGTGTTTAACTCCAAAATAGTGTTTGTGAGACTTATGATTAGATTTTTTAAACTTTTTTGATTTATTTATTGTAGTAATCTCTGATGAAATTATTTTGTACTTGATGTTAAATGTGGATAAAATTAGACACTTGAGGATGGTTTGAGAAATTATCCTAGAGTACCAGATTTTTGGGAAGATATTAATGCATCAGTTCTGTATTTTGGAGTTCCACTTCCAAGGATATGTCTTCTAAAAAACTAGTGATATTTGATTGAGTTAAGGTTGGTAAAAAACTATCTTGGGAGCCTCCCAATTTCATTTTTATAGTGGTTGATTCTTATAGTAAGGTTTTTTATTTCCTGTTGTGGTGTGAGGATATTGAAAAATTGGTATCTTTGCTATTGAACATTAAAGATGAAGATATTAAAATGAAACTCTTAATTATGGTTTTTCCCCTATTATTTTTTATATTTTATGGATACAGAACTTTGGGATATAGATTTTGAGATCTTGTGTGACCAGATATCCACTAGACATATTCTTGGTAGATTTTCTAATGTTTGGGATCATGTAATACTTTTACAAGGATGGATGATAAGACTATTCATGTAGTGAGGGGATATGTTGAGGTAGTATAATGAATTCCCCTAGTTTTAAATCCATGAGAGTTAATTATGTAATAATATCCATTGGTTTTGGGCTGGGTATCCAGGGATGTTGAAGTGTGTTACTAAGTTTATCTCTCAATTCCTCATTTTTCTGTAGAATAAGATCAAGGTTCCCAAATATATGTATAAATGGGATGTTTTATCTATGGTTTTTATTATGGGGCCTCTATAATAACTTAGAGGCCATGAATCTATTTGAGTTATCAAAGACCAACTCACCATTTCAGAGCATTTCCTCGCCACACATGAGAAGATTTTGGTAAAATTTTAGGATTCTTGTGAATTTTAAGAGTTATTATATATTCAGGTACTTTTCTTTATAATAATTTAATATCATGATGATAACTTAACATCATAATTATTTAAATAGTTATGGGAGGCTATGGGACTCAATTTGGATTGAGCATGGTGTTTATACCCTAGATTTAGGGTTAAGAAAAGAAATCCATTCAAGTTTTAGAGATCATTCATGGTGGTTTCATGTTAGTTTTTTTTTCAGAATTAGGTGGATCATCTACCATTGATGTATCAAAATTGTAGGTAATGTATGGGAGGCCCTTTATATCACCATTTTACTAGTTTATGCCTGTGGGATATGGTGCTTATGGGATCAGATTTGGTATGACTAATGAAAATGATGGTGTAGTTGATGATGCAATATATATAGACCTCCCAAAGTTCTCAAAAGTCCATTATGGAGAAACAATGGTGGCCTTAGATGGTTGAATAGTTGATCATGTGTTCTGATAGATCTCACCTCATTGAGGATTATATATATTTTTCTAGGGAAACAAGTTAGATCGAATATTATTTGTCCCCTTTTAGATATTGTGTAGTGTTAGTGGGGTGATGTATTTCATAACCCCATGAACAAAGCCAAAACAAAAGCATGTTGTATTCCAAGCATCAAAATTTTGAAAAGTTGATATATTTCATAAACCCATTGAATTATGTAGATTGGGGTTAGGTATTAAATATATCATATCAAGAACATGTAGCTTTTATAAAATAGTGGAATAACCTCCAAATGGAGTCTAATATGGGAACTATGAGACTTCCATTAAATTTGGAATGTGGGTATTACCCTAAGTAATCCATAACCTTTGGAGTCTAACTTAACTGAAATCATGGGTAGATAAATAAATAAATAAATAAATAAATTTATTTATTGTTTATTAAATATACCAAAACATAGTCTCTAATGTATAATATCTATTGTGGATAATACCTTGGCTTACCACATAGACCTAGGGAATTGGGATGAGTTATTGGAGGGGAGACTTAATGAATAATCAGATTTTGGTTTGGAAATTAGTTTCCAATTAATTTAGCTTCATCAATGGAGTTTGTGGATCTTCACAAAGACAATCACAATTTTTTTTATTTATCAGCGATTGATCCAAACTCTAGGTAGTGATTTTTTATGTTGGGTTTTTACCATTTTTAAGCCACTTAACATGAATGAATCCATTTAAAAACTTCAGTTATGGTTTAATATTTTATTTATGGGTGGTGATTTTATCTTACTTAAAAAAGGAATTGATGAAATTTGTTTATTATTGATTATAATTTTCATTCATGACCCCATGATAATGGATTGAGGATAACTTGAAAAATGGATGACATTACATCCTTTGGATCATGTTTTGGTTATTTCTCTCATCATTCAACACATGTCCATCATTAGTGATTATGTTGGATGATATTTTAATAAATACCTGGTGAAAAAAACATCATGAAAACATTTTTTGGTACAATAAATCATTATCACGGGTTTGGGTTCCAGATTAACAACATGATTTTGGAATGTGACAGTGAAAAATGATTTGGAGTAGGATCAAGAGTTCTAATTTAATGAGATCAATTTTTTATACAACATAATGCTATGGTGAAAAATCATGAGAAAATTGGTGTAAAAAATATTAATATTTAAGACAATTATAGATATGTCAACTGAGATCAATGTTTTGTGGGTGAGACTTGTGTCAAGAATGAAGGAGGAAGTGGTACAAGAGGAACCAAGTAGATATGAGTGAGTTATGGAAAATCATAATTTATATAGCATGTAGTCCAAATGAAAAAAGTCATGTAGTTTCCTCTATGTGGTGGCAAGGGTTTAGATGTTTAGTTAAATAGCACACACCCTAGAATAATTCCAAAATTTGTGTAACCCTTATCGGGTTATCTTAGTGTGTATAGGGGATACACACCAAGGAGGCCATGCGACAACACATGCCATGTGGTGGAATCACATACCATGCAACTCTTAGGGAATGACTCATCATGTAATGGTAGTAAATTCATATAAGGGAATGTGAATGCATACACCATGGGTGTTAAAGAACACGCTGTGTACTTTGTAAAGTTCATAAGAACATGCTCAAGTACAAACAATGTGGACAGGAATGACCATATTACCGGGGCACAATCTAGAGTATATGGGACGGAGTAGATCCTACACATTGAGTGCTATCATGACCTCTATATTTTTTTTACCTTAGGGTATATTCCATGCATTTGAAGAAAGGATTTCTATGTGATATAGTGAGACATGGTAAGTTCTAGAACCAGATACACACTCCATGTACCCTATGGTTCACACCATTTACTCCGTAAGTGTAATTTTGGTGACCTTATTCCTCTAAGAATAGCTATGGTATAATCCTGAGTGTCCTATTTGAAATCATATCTGTGTGTCTGTGTTCCCACTTTGAGTTTTTTTGGGGTGAGTTTATTCAGTTCATACAAATGATGTCTCAATATGAAATCTTGTTATGAGAATTAGAAGAGGCCAACCTGGTGGACAAGAGTGTGAATCCATCCTTGAGGCCCAGGGGATATATCTGCATTACCATATTCTTATTCCTTTTATAGTGTTATTAATCACATAAAAAATTCACCAGGGTGTTTAATACCATACATAGAAGGTTATTGAATTTTGGGGAAGGAGTCTCACTTTGTTCCTGGGTGTGATCCTATATATATGTATCGACATATGTTAACTTTTTTACGATGTGTATTTCGATTGATTGTGTTTCTCAGATGAACCATCTTAGTTACTTTGGCACTTTTTCATGGAAAGAGCATATGATAATTTTTTTCCAGATGAGTGAAATTATTATAGAGTCCCACTATGAGTGTGTTCTCTTGAAAGGGTGTTTTATTTGAGCCACTTATAGAATCCTAGGATTTCCATGAGGATTTTTCCTCACTTTAAGACTTGGTGTGTACCTTTGTGCATATATAGGATATATTTATTATTATATCTCCTGTTGTAATTGATATATTTTGCTAATGATGATCTTACAACTCTATTGATTATTTATGTTTGGTGATTTTGAGGTATCCTACTTAGTATGTTTATACTCACCCTTGAATAGGGTCTTCCCACACATGTCATGTATGTTGTAGAGGATATAAATTTTTACAAAGTCTTAGGAAGATTGGGATCAGGTGGGGCTTAGTTTTTCTAGACAGAATTCATTTGGATCCAAAAGATTCTTTTGGGTAGTTACCCCATATTTTTAGTAGGTTGGGTTCTTTAATAGTTTCATTGGAATTTTATTTTGACCTTTTATCTTATTCAGTACTATTTTTTATCTAAGATATATGTTATTAATGCATTTATAATATAATTTCTTTCTCTTTTCACATTATAATAGTGTATGGAGATGTGTTCCTATGTGTATGTACTTTAGGATAAAACCTCCCATCTTTGTGACATGATTACATAGTGGTAGTCTCCATCCCTAAGCCTATTGAATGTGGGATTGAGGTGTCACTATAGGATTACTGTTGGCTAGGCACACATCAGTGGGTTTGGTCATGACACAAAGCTTCATAGGGATCTATTTTAATACTTGAGTGTAAACTCTTATTGTATGACTATAGAACTAATGGAAGATGTTGATCATAACCCCCTTTAAATTCCATTGATAAGGATCTAAACATTTCCCCATATGTTCGAATTTTACTCTTATATTGGCCATACTTTTGGTTATAATAGTCCACATGTCTATTCAATTTAGTATTTAGAGAATGCTAAATATTGATCTAGAATTTAGTGGTGAACCATGGATCATGATCAAATATGATTAAAAGTGGTTCCCCATGTATTCTACCCACTTTCTTTATGTAGATTTTATCATGTTGGTAAAGAGAGAAATATTTCTGAAAAATGATGAGTGGATAATCATCATAATTTTTTTACACTTTATTTCATTATTTATTACATAAATCCGTACATAATAAAATTCCAAAATATCCATAGGCCGAGTGGTTTTTGGTTATTAGATACATATCATAGTAACTTGATGTAGGAACACAAAAAATTATTTTGAAAATCCATAATGTTCCCATAAATCTACATTGATCTTCTAAAACTACTTGGGATTACCTAAGGATGTACATAATAAAGTAGTGAGAGATAAGTCTCAATAAGGGAAAATGAAAGCATAAAATGATATATGTAATACATATGAATCAAGGGGAATTTGATAGTGACATTAAAGTGTGATAATCAATAATATGATCATCAAATCATGATATAAGATGATAGCATTAGGGAAATGTAAGAATGTGGAAAAAACATAAAACATGAAATCATAAGCATAAGTCAAGGACAGACTTAGAGACATCCTAACATATCATGATTAGGATTACCTCATGTTCACGAAACTTGGTAAATTATTAGATAAAAGAACTACCAAATGCGCTATAGGGAAATATAATTCTGGTCCGACCCATAAAATTCATAATTGTAGACACATTTGTGTCCCACATAGACCATATAACATAAGAAAGAATTTTTCACTTATAATCTCATGAATAGGGAGTTTGGGTTGTATACAAAAAATTCCTAAATTAGTTAAGGATAATTACATATAGGTGTGTACCTGTGAGTGTAAATGGCAATGGGTATTCACAACACCAAATTTTGTCTTGAAAAATCAAAAGATAATTTGAATAGCATCCTTGGTGTACATAAATGTTCATAGAAAGTATTAATGGGAGTGAAAGGAGGTATTTAATTACCTTGTAGTCCTAAAGATAGTAAATGGGTGTTTAAAGAACATATTCCAACATTTAAAATAGGATATAAAATGGCTTAATACAAATAATGTACATGAATGAAGAGGAGGGGGAATAGAATCCCTTACCATTAGATAAGACATCTAAAAGAATAATAGGATCTTCTTAAGATATTATGAACACATTTAGAGGGAAATATAGATGGATAGTGATAGTAACATAGTGCTAAATGGTCTTTTAGTGTAGACTAATTGGAGGTTTGGTGGTTATTTATAGAAAACGTGAGGGGAATTCTTTATTAATTTCTAAACATAGGTCTTGGACTCGAAGTGATAACATAAAAAATAACACAAAAAACCCATTGTTTTTTCCATAGTTTCTTTAAATGAGGATTGATATTCAATATTTTATGTGGATAATAACTAAAATCCTTAAAAAATAACCTTGACCTTGTAGGAGTGATTCATGTTCATGAAAATTGATTTTAAAACCATAAAATATATTATAGATTTTAGGGATTCATTATTGGTTTTTAAATGAATAAAATAACATAAAAAAATTATTTTAAAGGGGAAATATATTTTTGGTTGTGGGTTCACTTTATGAAATTTATTAGAAAACTTTTAGGCTATTAGTATTTCATAATTCATCCCGTATATTTATACCATATTAAATTTTTATCCAAAATTTCTGCCATGTTAGAAAATTTTGAAAAAATTATCGCTAGATAATTTGAATGTGGTTATTTCAAAAATAATATTTATTTCACTAAAATATTTTTATAAATATGATCATTTATACTTTTAAAAAAGAATTCTTAAATACTATAAAATACATGTTTTTATGACACTAACAAAATTTTGAACCCAGTAAAAATTATATTGGAATTCATTAAATTATATTATCATTTATATTTGAGTTAATATTATTTAATAAGAATATTTACTTAAATAATAATTAATTTGAAAAATTAAATTATTTATTAAAAATAGATATTTAATTGAAACTATATATTCACCAAAAATGCAGTTTACATTTCTTTATATCAAAATAAAATATTTATCAAACCCATCATGTAATCATATATATATATGCAGTAATAATAAAAATGGATAAATATAATCATAATTTTATTTAAAAATAAAATATAAAAATTTATACTACTAGTGTATATATAAAAAACCTCTTACTATGCACATTTATTCCCTATGGATAAGGTGCCTGATGGGGGTTATTTCTTGGGTGGTTTGACAAATTTAATTTGTGTTTTGATCATGGAAAGTGTTTAATTCTCTCATAAGTTATTTAACTAATTTTTTTTTATCTCAAAATGGTATTGGTCAATAAAAAATCATAATGATTCTGTCTACCTCAAAATCATTGATAAATGGTCTTTATAGTGAAGAATCACACTGGTCAAGGGCATCGATACTTCTCTGTATGTTAATTAGACTTTTATGATTACCCATAATATATACTAATCTTAATTTTCACTATTGAATGAATATATTATCAATGGTTATGATTCTTAATTTTATTTTAATCCTGAAAAATAAATTAGGGACATATTTTCACTATGTTCAAAAATAAAAAAAATTAATATAGTTCATGTGTTTTTATAATTAAATTTATTAATAAGGGAATTATTCTTTGAAAAGGTATTTTCATTTATAATATTTTGGGTTGTTATATTCTTCCTAACATTATAAATTTCACCCTTGAAATTTCATTTCTTATACAAAAATAGATGAGGGTAATTATATTTTGTCACATCTTCTAGTTTCCATGTAGTCTCCTCAATATTGGTGTTCTGCTATAGTTCATTAACCAGGTGAGTTGTCTTGTTTCAAATAACTTTTTCTCTAAGATTAATGATCTACAACAACTACTCCTGTTATGAAATATAATTCTCTTAATGTACCAAATTTTTATTTATTACATTTGAGAGGTCTAGTATGTACTTTCTTAAGAGGGATATATAGAACACATCACATACATGTTATTGGTTTGGTTAGAGTTCTAGTAAATAGGCCCGAGCTATGATGTGATGTTGGATCTAAAAGTGGCTGATTTATCATGGGATAAGGTTTTCCTTCTTCCCAAACCACATGAAATTATTCTGAAATGATATATGAAGGAACACCTTATCTCTATCCTAATACTGAAGGTCTCATCGATGATTTTCAGTATATATTTTCTTATCAAATTTACAAAGATACTAAAGGATGTTGAATGGTTTAAACCTTATCTATAATTTATTAGATATGATCAGTTAAAATAATCATCCGCTATCAAACTTCATCCTAGAAAGTTTGAGTATGACACCACTTTATATAAAATACCTCATAGGGTTCCATTTTAATGGAATAATGGAAATTGATTTTATATGAGAAATCCACAAGGGGACGATTTTTGCCTCAAAATCACGGCTTATCCTAAGTAAGGAGGTAAACATCTGATCCTAATTTGATACAATTGACGGTGTAAATCCATGCAGTCTATCCTTTTATACTATATATATCTTAGAGTGTTGGTCAAGAGAGAAATAGTTTACAAAGACCGTAACCCCAGTATCCCCTATTTAGTGGTTATTTTATTACATTAGCACAAGATACTATAAATCACACCCCAAAGACAAAATAGTATAGTAGTCTTAGTAAAATAAATACATACATAAATATCAGATTACATTTTTAAAAATAAAATAAACAGCATAGTGAGATTAATTATTTGTCATCCTTGAACTCATTAAAAATTCCTTATTCATATCATGGGGAAACAAAAAAAATAAGTTTCATATTAGATGCTCAACAGGGGTTACAAAAAATGAAATATATCTTGAGTAATTAATATATATTTAATATGGAAAGGTAATTAATTAAAAAAACATTCTATTTATTCAATAACATATGTATGAATAATGATATGGATAGATTAAATAATGACCAAATAAATCCATATAAATAATCACATGATCTTAAAACCTATCCATGGATATCCTACATAATCAAATAATCACATGGACTTCCACAACTTATTTCATAATGATGTAATTCATAACGTAGTACATCATAAACCAGCCATTAAGGCCTCATCGAAAGACATATTACGTAAATCGGTTGGCACCATCCAATTTCCTAAATTAGTTTTTCTTATAAGACCCACTGATGCATCAAAGAGCTATATCAATCCTTGTTTGACACTTTTTATATTAAATTCCTATATCATATAAAAAGAGAGAATAAAAATTCTATAAAAAATCAATATAAAATTTCATATTGAATATTATCATACGAAATGTTATTAATTCCCTTGTTAAACTAATCATAAAACATCATGATATGGAATAAGGAAGGATTCACCAAAAAATTTCCCTAGTTGAGTATAAAAAACTTAAGGGTTATTAACTTTTATGAATATAAATACTATACAAATATACTTAAAAAAATTCATGAGGAAAATTGAATTTTTGATTTTAAAATCAATTTTTAAAACTAAAACATTGAAAAAATGTTAATGAAAAATATTTCTATAAAAATATTAATTGAAACATCTAAAGGATACTTCAAATCATTGAGATGTCATGATGGTTATATATTCTGTTATTAATGTGTATTAAAAATAAAAATTCCTTTCATATTTTTAGTTAAAAGTTAATATGTGCCTTATTAAAAAAAGGTGATTTCTTTCAAAACATTTTTTATTGAGTCAAACATGGTTAAAAATGTTTTTAATTAATAATTTTTCTGAATTAAAATTATTCTTGAATTTTTTAAGGAAAATATGGTTCTATAAGAAAAATATTCCCCACCAAGTGTTAAATAAAAGATTGTTTTCATTAAAAACATGATTTTGGATTATTGAGTTAATAAAGAAAGGAAAATGAAATGAAAAATTATAATTTACTTAAGTTAACATAGGAGATGAATTTGTTTTGGTTTAATATAGAAATATAATATAATTCCCTTAGTGTAGACATAAATGTAAAAAATTAGGAATAATTATGAGACTGTGAAATAAACACTAACCACTTTGGTAACTTATGAATTTTGATCCCCGTGAAATAATAACTTAAAATAAATGAATAGATTCCCATAACACAAATATATTCCGGATATAACTTTTCAAAGGGATGTATATATACCAAAAAAAAGTGGTGAGTATGGCATATATCTCACTGATGTAAAAATGAGATATGAAACCTTTACCTCAGCTATTACATCATTCATACACTTTAAAACAAAATTTATAATAAATATTTATTTATTATAAATATATTATGGAATGATACTCATATTTATATTTACATATATGATTTTCTTATAACGTTTTATCACTTGTTTGTTAATAATTATTTATTAAAATTGTTGTTTTGGGTGATAACTATTTGGTCTTCCATGTATGTTTCGGTTCGATAGTTTTGGTATTTCTACTTTGATCATGCTTTAACTATATCCAAAGTGTGATTAATGATATAAATACAATATATATTCATTATTTACCTATTTATATGTATCTATGTAATTTATAGAATGAAAAAATAATTATATAGTTCATAGAGATGATTGACCGTATGTACGCAAGAACATTGTTTTCACTTTTCGATGGATAGAATGAAAGAAAAGTAAATAATAATTCACCTTCATAAAATAATTATTACATAATATTAATCGTATATATAAATTAAATTAGTCCTTATTACAATCCATATAAATCAAAATGTAAAACAGATCACATCACTTCATAGAGGTGGTAGTTTATACGTACCCATGAGTGACATTATCATTTTCCTATGTACATGATGGTATGAAGTTAGATATTATTTTATAAATTTAGAAGTATAATTATTTCATAAATATAATATATAAACATAAAACCCATCAAAATAATCATCCCTAAAATATGTTGATAAAAAATGAATTGTATCACAACGTCGGAATTGTATTCCATACGTACACACAAGTGATACATATACTCCCCATTTGATTCAAAAGAGGGTGGATAATGGGGTTTTAATATTTATAAAAAGACTTCAGTATATCAAGTATACATAATTTATTATTTTCTGAAAAATAAAGTAGTTTTATAGTAGGTACAAGAAGAAATAAATTGAATGAGGTCAGGTAAAACGATTACATCTTCTTTGGGATACCTCATTTAGATCCTTTCTTAATTAACCAAGGGTTCATCTTTTACAAAAAAAATAAACTATATAGTGTGTATAAGGAATCTGAGAAGTAATATTTTATGGTTTGGTAAATCTATATGGCTCAATGTTTTGTAGGGAACATAGGGAAGGCATGCCCTTTTATAAGTGAGGGGAGGAGAATCTTAGTATTTCATAATGTTTTAAAATAATATAAATTTATTTTCTTGTTTAAATGGATTAGAATTAATACAATTATAATTTAATATTTGGATGATTAAAAATAGTATCATACAATAAAAAATTAAAATTTTATGGTTATGGTTTAACCCTTATCGATTAGTTTTAAACCTTCATTGTCCCTTTTCACAATTACAGAAATTTTAAAATCACTACCCTTTAACGGCCAATAATGTTAACATAAAAGAAAAAACAGACCATAAACAAACCATGTTTTATACAGCAAACCATAACAATTAAATTGGTGGAATGAATTTTTTTATGAAATTTAAATCACATATTAAAATAGTATTTATAATAAAATATAATTAATGTCATTTTTGAAAGTATTTTTTTAATTTGACATATAATACATCAAGAAAAATGAGAATAATAATATAATATTTTAAAACAGACATATAATTTCATGAAGATCATTAAAATTATTGGGAGACATTAATATATACAAAATATATCATTTTTAATATTTCTGAAACAATTTATTTTACTTTTCTATTATTTGAATAAATACTCTGTCGGTGTTGTATAAAAATCTACGGTAATTATTCAATCACTAAAAATTATAAATAAATTTAAATGAATAAAAAATTATTTATAATTAAAATATATATTTAAAACCAAACATATCCTGTTTTATCCTTACATCAAATATATAAATATAATAAAATAAAAAAATGAAATTTTTTAGTTTTCTTTAATCAAAGTAATATGAAGGCTAAATTCACATCCATATTAAAAAACTCATAATTTTGAATATTTGATGATTATTGATTAAATAGGATGATACAATGAAATTTATACATGTGTTAGGGTAATTTTATAGTCTACGTCATATTATTTGAAACCTTAGTTACACAATTTAACCATACCATGGCAACACTTATTTATTATGGTTACAAATCATAATTATTAAAAATTAAAGGTGTCTATTTATCAAAATTGGAAATAATGATTCAAAAGTGGAATTTTTATTTCAATATTAAATTTATAAAAGTTTTAGTAATTAATTTAAAATTCAAATGGAAAACGTAACAGAATCCAATTTTTCATATATTTTTTTGTATAAAAATATTTTTACACCCAATTAAATCATGAAATTGATTCTAATGAATATAATTGTATTTTTAATAATATAATATAAATTTTTTTAATTTTAAATAATTTTCAAATAAATTTTATCTCTATTAATTCATGAAAAGAAAAGAAAATTTACAATGATAATTTGTAGTTTTCTCTATTCAATGGAAAATCAATCTTTTCATAAAAATATAAAAATTACACAATAAGATAATATTGATATGATGATTTATAAAAAGTTTTTATTTTATGATAAACCATTTGTAGAACTTAAATTAATTATTTATAATATTTATAACAAAAAGTAATAAAAACCATTTTTAAGGAAAATTTATTTTTGATGAATATTTTTTTAAACAATTGAGTACTTATTTCCTAAGAATTAATCAATAAATTTTTATTTATTAATCCCTTTATATATATATATATTAATTTAGATAGAACTATATATTCCCTCAAATTTAATGGCTAGATGATAACTCTTATAAAAAATAAAAATATTTTAATAGTGCATAATAGTTTTCATAAACTCAACATTGCGTCTCCTGTTTACAATTGAACAATGTATTCTTTTTAAATCTCAGAATAATAAATTATACCCCATTAATAAGCTTACCCTTATAATTTCATCCACTAATAAAATTTTTAACCTTTTTTTTGAAAAACATCATCCTACAGAGGGATAATAAAATATCATTGAAAAAAGAAAAATCATAAATATAAAGGTTTCTCAAAATATCAAATATTAATGTTCCCATGCAGGGATAACATTAGAGAGAAGGAAAAATATTGACTTGTAATAGAATAATATAATCCAAAGACTAATAAATAATGATAGTGAACATTTCCAAAAGAATGTTAATGACCACAAAGCCCAAAATCAGTGAGGGATGAAGTGAGCATCAATTCCTCAGAAATAAATTTAAACATATAAAATTTGTATCTCAAGATTATCTTCCTAAAGTAAATGGATTATTATATTATCAAGATAATGTACTTGATAAAATATACTTAATTTACTTATTTCCATTTATCATGTGAAATTATATCATTTTTTATGCTTCGATTAATTTCCACTTCATCTTAATCTCCCAAAAATGAATATTAAAGATGATTTTTTTCTTTATGAAGTAATAAAATTAACTTTTAACGTATCATAAGACCAATAAAATAATGAAAAATAATTCCACATATTTCAAGATATTTTCAAAAACAAAAATTAGAGGAACAATTAATCCAATAATTCATTAATATCTAAAACCTCACTAATAACTCACAAATTTCAACATAATCCATTCTAAAAATAGTTCACCTTAATGCCTTTGCAAGTTATATCTCACCAAATTGAAAATACAAAAAAATTATATAGATTTTCCTAAATAAAATTATCATTAATCTTATAAATAACACAATTTTTCTTTTAATTTCCACATAACAAACATTTGAATACCTTAAACACATATTCTACAAAAATCATCATAATAATAAGAATTACTATAAAACCTCAATGAAAAATACACACTTTAATGAAATAAATTCCATCCCTTTTTCATAAATAAAATCATTGATTATTAAATATTTTCCATTAAACTAAAAATATTATTACTCCATCAAAGATAACATAAACCACTTTTTCATCAAATCCCAAACCATTTTCATGGTAACTAGTATTATTCTATTTAATAATCCAATTTTAGTGTTATATTTATCCTAAATAACCATTATTAAATGAACATATAGAAAATATTAATGGTTATATTTCCCTTATTCACATGTTCCAAAAAAAATCACATCACCACTGAATCAATTTTGTTGGATATTAGTAGAACTCGAAATATTATTTCAAATCATTAAAGAAAATATAATGTAATACAGTAATTAAATATTTCAGGATTATTATAACCAAAATAATATTGATAAAATAATTCTACTAGGTAATTATTGAATCCACATACAGACTTAATTTAACAATTCCACTTCTTCTATATTAAAAAAATAATCTTGACCTTGGTGTCTTATCTTTTATAAGGGTATATTCCCATGAAACTTAGGGAATTTGTTTACATATTTCCCCATATACTTATAGTATAAACCCTGAACATTAAAGGATTTTTCATACCCTATCCTTCAACCACCTAACAGACTTTATCTTTAAACATTAAGAAATATCTTATTCTATTTAAGAATTAATGAGGGTGTCTCTTTATATAATTATCACATGTTTAGAAATTCTTCTTTTTCTTATTCCCCTTATCAACATTTCGATTCCAGCAACTTCTCATATTTATTTCCTTAAAATCCATAATAATTTTAGAATTATTTATTTTTCTTGATTTCAAATGATACTATATATATTTATATGGTGAAATGTTTTGTGAGACTCATTTCCTTCAAAGAATTATCTTAATCCTATCAAATAAATGATCAATATTACTGTTTGGATTATGTATATTGTCTAAAACATTATTTTCCCACATTATAAATATAGATTCATACATAGAAACATTTTCCTATTCTATTTGTCTTAGGCTCAATAATTGTATATCCATGTCCACTCGTTGTGCATGAGGAAAATATTTTTCAAAAACAATATCCTTAAAATCTTTCCATTATATGATCTTTATTTTATCCTCATCCTTATTTTTTTGTTTCAAAAAACACCATTTATTTTCATCCCTATAGAGTTGATAAAATTCCATGAAAAACATCACACTTTAATTATTTTATAAAGAGTGAAATATCATTTCTATGGAACTTATCTATTTCTCAAATATAAATGGGTTATTATTCCAATTGAATGAAAGAGGTTTCTATCCCATAAAAAACATTAACATTTTTATATTGCATTTTGGATCAGTAGGATTATCTAAATAAGAGAGGGTTTTTGTCCAAACGTGAGTCATTTTCCCAAATATAGTTAAATTTTCTCATCACTAGCTGTATCTCTAGCTCTAAAATTATAATCTTTCCTTTGAGGTAATTACAGAAAAATATTACATGCATTGATACTATTTCAATTACTTCCTCTTGGAACCATTTCTAAATAATTTCACATGCTATAATAGATTCTAACATTATTGATAATTATATAAAATTTCAATAGTAGTCAACAACAAAACAATAACTAATTTTTTTTTGTGAATATAATCTTAAAATCATATTCTCAAAGTTAGTAATAGGGATATATTCCCCAATATTTGTTTTTCGAAAAATTATTCCCAAGTTTTCTAGTAAACATAAACTAATACCAACTATAAAGAATCCAACCCTAGTATCTGAGAGCCCATGGTTACTTTATCTCATTGATACTAGATATAATCAATCATATCCCAATGGATCTAATTGTATAGTTGTATTGATAAACTACATACACACTTAAATATCGCATTACATTTGTAAATATAAAATAAATAACATAGGGAGAGTAAATATTCTTCTTCCTTGAACACATGAAATGATTTTTTATTTGTATTATTGGGAAGGGAAACAAAATAAGTTTTACATGAGACTCTCAATAAGGGTTAAATAAAGAATATTCTATCATGATTAAATAATTAATATCAAATATGAAAAGGTAAATTAATAATAACACATTATATTTAATCAATAAATTGATTTTGAAGAAAAATATGGATGGAAAAAATGATGATCAAATGAATACATAAAAATAATCAGATGATATGTAAACATATATATGGATTTCATAAGTAACCAAATAATGACAGAGAAATCATTAAACGATTTCATAATACTAGAATAAATAACACTGAGAATCATAAACCTACCATCAAGGACTCATGCCAAGAAATCTTAAAAAAATAGGTAATGCCTTGACAAAAATACCTAAACTAGTTCATATAATGAGACATAATGATGAAAATAAAGTCTTAATAAGGACAAAAATGTTATATAACAAGTACAATTCATTTATCCTATGGAATGTGCGAACAACAGTTTTATAGATAATCAACATAAACATTAATATTGTAAAACTAGCATAGAAAATATTAATATTTCCACAGTATAATGGATCACAAATCATCCAAAGAAAAAATAAGGATTATATCATTAAAAATATACCACATGGATTATATTTAATTTAAAGGGTAGTTTTCAATGATTAATCTGTTTAATATAAAAATATTATTAAGAACATTTTGAGAAAAATATCATTTTACTTTGAAAAAACCATTTGAAAATAGAAAACTTATAAAATACCATGGAAGCATTTTAATTGAAATGAACCATGTAATATTTTATTATAATCTTTAAAACATTGAGTGATCATGATGGTTGTAAAATCTATTCACATGAATAATGTTAAAAAAAAATATTCCTTTCACATTTTTTGTAAAAATCATTCAAGTAACTTGTTTGAAAAATTAAAAGAATATTCATTTTTGACCATTTTATAAGAATTAAAACTGGGTTAAAAATTTATTTTATAAATGATTGGATAATTTTAAAAATAATACATAAATAATTGTAAGGAAAATATGGATATGGAAGAAAAAACTCTGAGAAGAGTAAAAAAACAAAGTCGCCTTTCCATAAAAAAATCGTTTTGGTATATTGAGTATGTAAAGAGATGAAAGTGAAAGGTAAAACTATAATTTAAAAAAAAAAAACAAATTAAAAGAAAATATCTTTGGTTTTATATAGAAATATCAAATAATTCTAGTAGAAGATACTTAGATACCACATGAATAATAATGAGATTGTGAAATAAACCCTTACCAGTTTCGCAAATTCTGAATAGTAACCTCCTTGAAAGAATAAATTCAGATGAAACATTAAATACCATGATTACAATGATATTCATGATATAACTTATGAAATTAAATTATTTACACCACACAAAATAAATTTGTGGTCTGTATGATATATATATCACAGAAATAAAAGTGAGATGGGAAACCCTTACCTTAGGTACAACTTCCTTAATACATGTTCGAAATTATTTTATAATAAATTTTTATTTATTATAAATATATTATAGAAGAATAATAATATATATCATACCATAAGTGATTTAATTATAATCTTTTATCACCAATTTATTTATAATTCTTTAATAAAATCACAATTCTGTGTGATAACTACTTCATCTTCCATGTATGTTTCAGATCAATGATTTTGGTCCATATACTTTTACCATGGTTATATTATATATAGAAATTTATTCATGATATAAATATCATATATATTGGTTATATATGTATATATTTATATTTATCTATAAATGATATATAAATAAAATGAATTACATTATTTAGGTAGACGGTAGGTCGAACGTACCCATGAACGCTGTTTTATCTTTTCAATGTATGGAACAATGGAAAAGTAAATAATATATAACCATAAAAAATTATTATATAATATAAATTATGTATATTCATTAAATATATCCTTATCAAAATACATATATAATGAAAAGGAAAAAAGGATCATATCACTTGATGAAGGGGGTAGTCCACAAGAACACAAGAGTGACACTATCATTTTCAAATGGATTGGATGTTAAGAAGGTAAAAATGATATTACAAATATATAAGCATAATTATGTCACAAATATAATATATAAATATTGAAAAAATCATATTACCCATCCTTAAATGATGGTGATGGGAAATTAATTGTATCACTATGTGGAGATGGAAAATCATATGAACATATGAGCTATAATTTCACTTCCCATATGAATGAAAAGAGGGTATATAATGGTGGTTTCAAAATGATAATTTTTTTTCAGTATATTAATAATTATTCAGAGATTATTTTATTATAAATACCATATATTTAGAGTATATTTAAGAATAAATAAAATGAGAGGTCGGGTAAGATGATTACCACTTATTTCGTAGACCTCATCAAGATACTTTCTTATGGAAGATTATATTAGTATTTTGTGAAAACAAACCTATAGAATGTGTATAAATAAATTTATAGGAGATTCTGGATGGGGATGTTCATGTTATATGTATTAAATCATTGTATCGAATAGAGGGAATGCATGTCCTTTCATAAGTGAGGAGAGGGGTATTCATTGAATTTATTAAATTATTAAAATAATATAAAGGAATTTTCATGTAAAAACATATAAAAATTAATTTAATTTTAAGATAATATTTGGATGAGTCATTATAATCGCATAAAATAAAAGTTTAATGATTTTTAGTTAGGTTTTTTCCTTATCATTTAGTTTTAACACTTCGTTATCCACATTGACAATTAAAACAATTTTAAATTTCTATACCCTTTAAGGGTCAAGAGTGATAACATAAAATAAAAAAAGATCCATAAATGGAAAATAGTTTATATTTTAAATCAGATGGAAATTATTTTTCCTCATGTTGGTTTTTTATGAATTTTAAATCAATTAATAATTTTTTAAAGTATTATTAATATTTTTTTTTCACTATCCATTTAATATGACTTTAAATTATACATGTAATTTTGTCCCAACAAACCAAAAGACCATCTAGCATAGCCTGGATGCTCGAGAGGCGTTGCCAGAAATAGCCTCACTTTGGCTGGGCTAGTCTGGATTGGCTTGGCCTACTGGTTGCCTGCTCGTTGTCTCGTATGAAGCCTGTCTTGAAAAAGACCGCCCAATCAAAAACCAAAACTTGGAAACTTCTTGTTGGGATGATTGAACCTCATAGCACAAGTTTATAAGGATGCTCCTTGACCAAATGGTCCATCAGATTCTTCCGGTCTAAAGCTAAAGAAATCCATAATAAATAAATAAATAAATAAATAAATATATATATTATAAACATATACATATATATAAGTATCTACATATATATATAAGTATATACATATATATATAAGTATATACATATACATATGAATATTTATATTTATATAATACAATTATATTATATATATATGTGTATGTAATTGTATATATATATATCCATACATCTATGTACTATTAAAAACTAAAACAACCCCACCCTACCCAAAAATAGTGCACTCCCCATACACAAACCCATACCATTCCATATTAATTGGTTTGGGGAAAAATAGTCAAATGCCATATTAAAATTTTCAGTTAATTTTCATTAAATTATTTATTTAAAATAACATGAAATTAGGTATTTTCTTTCTATTTTATGATTTATAGTTATTATGAATGTTATTTATTAGGTTGATTGATATTTATTCCGAGAAGAAAACAACTTTAGATTCGTTTTTCAATGAAATAATTTCAAATAAATTATTCAAACTTTAATTTTTTTTGAATTATTGTGTATTTGGGTTTTTTATTAAATTATGAAAAATATTATATTTATAATAGATATGTGAAGTTGAGGTTGAGAGTTTTTATGAAACACATTAATTTAAATTTTAAAACCTGAAGACTGATTGAGAATGAAATGATAAATATTTCAATTGTAATTGTTTTTATAAAAATGGGAAAATGGACATTTTAACATTGCAAAACGTCTTTACAAAAAAATAAGTTTAAAAATTCCTTCAATTTGTTTAAAAAGATGTTCATTTTTTTAAAAAAATCTTAAACATAACATTTATAAAAACATTTAGAAAACCATTTAAGAAAACATTTTATAAAAACATTTAAATTTTTTTGAAAAAATAATTAATATTTTTTAATTTTTTAAAGAATGATTTAAAAAAACGTTTTTGTTAAAAAATGATTAAATTTTTCTTAAAAAATGTTTACAAAAAATGTTTACAATTTTTTTTAAAAAGATTAAATAATTATTTTATGAAAACATTAAAGAAAACATTTAAAAAGAATTTTAAAAAAAGTTTATCAAAAAGTTTAAAAAAATTTATTAAAATAATGATTATTTTTTTTCTTCAAATTAATCTTTTAAGAAATTATTTTATTAAACATTTTAAAAATGAATAAAAAATGTTTAAATTAAATATTATTTTTGAAAATAATAAAAGCCCACTAGGGCCTTACCTTGACCAAACTAGAAAGGGTACCCACAACCTGATGGTTTAGGATGACATGATCCAGGGATCTTCCCACCTTACGAGGTTGTTCGGTGATGCCCGACTCGGCACAAATAGTGGTTTATTGCCCAACTCGATCCGGGCTGGGCCAAACCGAAGTTAAACCCTTACTTTAAATACATCATAAAAAATGTGGAATTGAAATATATTCATTTAAATATTACCTAAAATGTCATATAGATCTATAAAATTAATGGGCCACATTAACTCATCCAAAATAAAATATTTTTAGTATTTTTAAATATCATTTATTTTATTTGTCTCTTAATTGAATAAATATTGTGTCAGTGTTGTGTAAGAATTTATGGTCATTATTTAATCACTAAAAATTAGAAATAAAGTACCATGATAAAAAAATTATTTATATTGAGAATTAAAATTTATAACCAAACATTACCTATATTTATCCTTATGTTAAAAGTTTAAAGGTAATAAGATAAAGAGAATGACATTTGGACTTTTGTTTAAATAAAATAATATAAAGGAAAAAAATCACAAAAATATGGTTAGAAAGTATATATAATTAAATATTTTATGCACATGGATGAAATAAGTTCATAAAAAGGTATTTATACAAGTTTTACGGTCATATTATATTCCTTATCACAATTATTTTAACATTAATTACTTAATTTACCCATACCGTGAAGAGAATTACTTATTATGGTTACAATTCATAGTGAACCAAATTAAAAGTGAACTATTTAAAAAATTTGGACCTCATGATTCAAAATATAGAATCCATATTTAAACATTAAATCTATATAATTTTACATCACTAATTTAATATTCAAAATAAAAGCACAACGAAATACTTTTTTTTCTAGAAAAAATGCCTTTTTGTCTAAAAATATTTTTATCCCACATTTAATCATGAAATTGATTCAAATGAACTTAATTATATTAGTAATAATATAATATAACTGATTTTATTATGAGATCATTTAAAAAAATCATATTTTCAATTTTTTGAAACAAAAATACAGTTTTTAATAAAAATTGGTGTTTCCCACCATTCACTGGAAAATCCATATTTTCAGAAAAAACTAAAAATTTCATCCTAGGATATTTTTTATTTGAAGATTTAAAAAAAAATATTTTTTTATAAAAAACCATCAGTAGAATATCTTGAAATTAATTATAATTTTTTTTTGGAAAAATAAATAAAAACCATTTTTGAAGAAAATATATTTCCAGTGCACAATATAACATTATAGAAAATTGAGTACTTATTTCATAAAAATTAATCAATGAATCTTCATTGAATATTTACTTTATATATATTTCATAATTTGGTAAATACTATTTATACCCATTAATTCAATGTTTTGAAGATAAGTGCTACATTATTTAATAATATTTTAATTTCATATCGATGTTCACTTAAACTTGGTGTTATGTTTCCTATTCACTATCGAACAGTGTCTTCATTTAAAATCAGGAGATATTACATCTTACATGATATAAATGAAATGAAAAAACTTTTTAAGGTGATCAATTACCTCCCAAATGGTGTTATAGCATTTAGATTACAGGGGGAGTCCTACAACGAAATCCATTGTTATGTTTCCCTATTTCAACATTATTATGGGTAATGGTTGTGTCATGAAATTAAAATTTTGTTATTTATCGTTGAATTTCCTGTATACTAATAATTGAGATAAAAATTATTTAATATCAATCTTCATTTTTTCCCACTAGATTTTTCCCTTAGATATATATATATATATATATATATTATTTCATCCTGGATGAATAGAGAAGGATGAGATTTAAAATCATTTAGATGTTTTATTTTACATATTTACTATTGATAGGACACATATCTTGGTTTCAAAACATATAACTCCATCTTCAGAAAATTTGAACTCTGGAATATTCACTTCCATTCTATATGGATCCTCATCATATTTTTGGACCTCCTAGATCCTATAAAGAATGAATAGTTGGGAAGTTACTTGAGAAATATAAGATGAAGTTATTTTTATGATTTATAGGTCCATCCTTTGAATGTTCAAGGATATTGGATCCATTTCAATCCTCATTATGGATTAATTTTATGGATATATTCTAGTTGGAGAATCTTAAAATATTTTTTAGGTTGTTAATGGATTGAGCAATAATAATACTTGATCACCACTAACCACCTATATTAGTTCATGTTGAGTTCATTTTGTGTGAATATATACTTGAGGATTTTGTAATATATATATATATGTGAAACCACTCCCTAAGGAGAAAATTTCATCAAATATTCAATGAAAAGATCACTCTTTCAAATTCCGGATCAGGCATTGGGTAGTTTTTTCATAGATATTTAATTGGAATAAGACACGAGTAATAACTTTTTCATATCTCATGTCTATGAAAATAATACTATTTTTGTATGAATTACTATAGATCACAAATCCTTACCCATTGATGGTTAATGTGATCATAGGTGCATCAATCCTCCTCTTATTAAACTCTAAAGATCTCCTAACATTCATTAATCCAAATAAAAATTACTCTCTTCTGAGTAATCTTGGTTAGTGTGCTAGAAAAACATGAGGAGTTTCTCAAAAAAAAAATTATAGTATCCATCTTGTCTAGGAAAAATACAGATCTCCATAAAAAGTATTCATATGGTGTATCCATTAATTTCCTCTATATTTTCACAATCCAATGATACCCCTTTACAGTTTGTAACAATACCTACGAATGTTACTTTCTCCATCCAAAATTGATATTTTCTATAATTTTTATATAAAATTTCCTTTTCAAGGTCTTCAATACACCATTAAAATACTCCCTATATTCCTCCTCAATTTTTGTTTATATAATAATATCATAAATAATGACTACCATATATTTATCAAGGTAACCCACGAAGACTTCATTCCTTATGTCCACGAAGATTACTGGAGAATTAATGAGTCCAAATTGAATCACTATGATCTTGTAGTGCACACACAATAAATGAAAATAAGTCTTGGGGATATAGTACATTTTTAAACTTATTTGACAATATCCTGATCGAAGATCCACCTTAGATAAGTGTATGGACCCCTGTAGTTGATCAAACTTGTAATTGATCCATAGAAGTGTATAATTTTTTATCATGATCTTTATGAGATCATGATAGTCAATGTGGAGGCTCATTTAAACATAAATTTTCTTGATGAATAAAACTGGTGAACCCCACAGAGAAGAAATTGAGCATATAAACCCTTAATCAAGATTATATTTTATTTTCGCCTTTATCTCTTCAAGTTTGTCAATGGAAATTTATTATAGAGTCTTGGATATTGAGAAATATTTTGGTATAATTTATATTGATAACTCAACCACTCTATTTAGAGGAAGAATTTTTTTCAGGGAACATATCATAATATCTTCTTATAATAGGAATGTCATCAAGGATGATCTTTTCCTAATTCTCAATCATTTGATCAAGACACACTTTCTCATAAGGAAATAATATCCATTCTGGAGTTGATAATTCCTAAAGAGATTCATTATCCTCCATAAACATATATATAATCAAAGGGAAATTCATAAGACAGAGGGTGATTCAATTCTCCCAAAAATTCATGTTAGATATATACAAGGAAATCTAATCCATACCTTGGATATGACCAAATTATTATAAAGGGAATATCATAAATATTTTTATTAAATTAATCTAAAAAATATGGATAGGTGATAAGTTATATACATAGAATGAAATAATTGACACACTATCCAATTTCCCTAAAATTCAACTTCCATGTTTTGAGGCGGTGTTTGAATAGTTATATTAAACATTTGTGATATGAAAGAATTCATAGTACTAGAATTAAATAATATTTTGACTATCCTTCAATGAAGGACTTTTATACCATTCACCACTTTATTGTCAGGATCAACCTCAATTGATGTGATGGACTAACCTCACCATTTCCCTCTAGGCCATGGAGATTTTTGTCATTAGTTATCATAAAAAAACCCTTTTCTTAGTCAATTGGTTTTCATAGTATCATTTTTCATTATAGTAAAAACATTGGATAGAAGGACAAGGTTTGAATGAAGCATTACTCTCATCCATCACATCAGTGGATTTATCATGTTTTCTTTTCTTGTTAGGTTCTCCACATTCCTAAAATTATTTAATTTCCTCATCCCCATTAGGAAATTTCTTTGATGTTTCTTCTGAAAATTTTGACATGATGGATGTTGTATGTTTTTGTCACCATGATATTTCCTAATTATTGCACTAGAAATAATCTCTATTTTATTATTCCTATCTACACACCAATGAGACCCTTTAGATTCAATGATCTCCATTTCAATTTTAAGGACACATCATGAAATTTCATCATATATTTAATTTATAAAATATTAAAATCCTTTAATATATTTTTATTAATACCACTAAATAAGTGTCCAAATTTACTTTCATTGTCAATGAAAATTTATTAGACATATTACAAATGTTTTAGAAGTTGTCCTTATATTCCCTTATGTATTAATAATAAATATACATTGGGACAAAGAAATCCGTATACATTTTATCTTAGAGAGTGTGAGGAAAATAATAATCAAAAAACATTTTATAGAATTCATTTAACGTATCACTTCAATTTCATCCTCAGACTTTGTTTTCTTGATTAATGTCCCCCATTTATTAGCTTCTACCTCCATGTGATAAATATCCATCTTGAAATACTCTTTCCTAGAGTATTTATTGGTAGATAATATCTCCAAAAATTAGTTAATCCACTGTTTCGTGATTAATGGATCATAAAATCCACTAAAATTATGGGGCCTTTTCTGTATAAATGATTCAATTGCAACTTTTTCTTTCTTTGGGGGATACAGGTTTCCACCCTGAACTTAGTTTATAATAAAACAAAATAATTAATTTAGTAATTATTTTAATAATGTAATTCTATTGGGGAATCCCATTTGGGAAGTCATCACATTTCTTATCAAAAATGTTATTGATAATAACCCTTTTATTTCAATAAATTGAATAAATATAGGGAAAATTAAGGATGGGAATTTTCAAACTATTAAACACCTAAAATAGAAACTATGAAAATTGATGGGATAAATCATAAATGACTTATATTTATTATCATACGGAATTATAGGTTTCAATCTCTTTTATGTGTGGTCTATTTCCTAACATTAAAATTCATAGGTAATTTTTCTCATCCTAACTATTCTTAATTATGTTGTCAATTTAAAATAGCATGTCGCTAGAGAGTGTCAAAACATGTGTGAAGAGGCCTATTTTTTCATGATTTTAGTGTCTATAATGTTAATTTACAATATCTATTTTTAGTTTTGTTACCAAAAGGTATAATTATTCTGTAGAAACATCCACTAGTAGTATCCAGATACAAATTTTGTTTCTTGGAAACCACTTGCTCAACATTTTTCAAAAATTATGTGATTTTTTACTATGATTAGTCTTGTCTATAATTATTTTACTAAGGATTAAAAATCATAATCCCCAGAAATTACACGACCTTTCTATGATAGAAAATATGATAACCCATATATTTTTACCCTTTATATCACGATTTACAACAAAAATACACACATAATACAGTCCCAAATGATTGGGAGACCTACTGTATTTGGGTAATTAAATACATATCATAGTAAAATAAAGCCTGGATATTAAAAAATATTTAAAAACTCAATAATATGCCCATTAAATTCCACATATCTTATAAAACTACATGAGATAAACTATGGATATACATAAGAAAGGTGTTAGCTATAAAACCTAGTAATAGAATAATAAAAGCAAGACATATGGAGTGTAATTAATGTGGGTCAAGGGGAATATAATTGGAAACATAATGGGTGATGATCATAATCATGATCATAAAATCCTGATATAATATGATATAATCAAGGAAATATAAGAATGTGGAATCATCATAGAACAAGATATTATAATAATAAGTCAAGAAAAAACGCTGAGACATCCTAAAATATTATGATAAAGCTAACATCCAATGAAAATGATTGGTACCTCATTTGATAATAAAAACTCACAATGTTATAAAGAGATATATAATTAAGTGCCCACCCATCAAATTCATATTATGTACATTCATTTGTGTACCACCTAGATCCTATAACAAAAAAATATAATTCAAAACTTTTAATCCCATGATTAAGAATAGAGGGTTATGTAAGTGGTAGCACAAAATATATTAAAAATATGTGTATATAGGTGAATGAGATTCATTGGAAATGGATATTGTGATTTAAAATTCAAAATTTTGGCATTGAAAATCAAATGATAATTTTGGCAGTACAACAAGTCAAAATAAAGGTTCATATAAGGGATTAATGAGAGTGAAAGGTGGTTTATCATTAATGGTTTGTTAAATTGATGTTAAAAAATGTTATATTAATTGTGAAATATATTTTATTTATTTATTTTATTTATAATATTTATTATATCACTTTTGGGTTGTTATGAAGTCATCATACAGATAGTATATTAATATTGTATTTCAATTTTAACAAAAAATTCAATTATGTCTGAAAATTATGAAATATTTATGTTTGGATAATTTTGGCATGATGAATTTAAAGATAGAATTATTTTTATAAAATAATATACTAAATATTATAATCTATTTTTTAAAATAATAATACTTTTGTTCTGGAAAACATTAGTTTTTACGACACTAACCACTTTCCGAACCTTCCAAAAATTTCATTAGAATTCGTTAAATTATATAATAATTTATATTTAATTAAATATTATTAAATAATTATATTTCACTTAAATAAAAATAATTTAACATTTATAATTTTTTTAACTGAAAAAATATATTTTCAAAAAAAATCCAATTTTAGTTTCATTGTATCCAAATTTATTTTTTATCAAACTCATTATTTAATTATATAAAAATGAAGTAGTAATGAAAGAGTGATAAATATAATCATATTTTATAAAAAATAAAATATATAATTTCAAACCCTTATGGTACGGTTATATAACACCTTAGTACACTAGTATATGCCCTCATTGTATGGTTTGTGATGTTGGTACATTATTTGGGTTGTCCAAAAAAACATGATTTTTTCGTTGATCTTAATTAAATTGAACTTATCTAGTAAAATTTTTTATCATGTTTTAGTTTTTGATTCTTGTATTTTTTTGGCCATGGGAAATTCCAAATGAATTAATCTCCTTCTAATGCTCAAATAAATTGGCTTCAGTGAGTGTGATCATACTGGTTGAGGCTATTGCTTCTTACATGTAATGACCCATGTATTTATAAAATAATAATTTTTCATTTGTATTAATTTGTTTTAAAATATATTTGGATTATTTTTTTACCATTTTATTCTATTTTGGTCATTGTAAGTAATTTCACTTTGAAATTTGATATAAACACGTGCCTGTCTTTTGATAGTTATTACTTCTTAAAAACCAACCTTTTTATTTTGACAAAATGAATTTATTTTAAATCAACTTCTACCAGTTTCGTGTTTTGGATTTGGAAAAATGGATTTAATATTTGTAATCAGAAGGTCCCAATTGTGTAAATATGTACCTTTATTTTTAGATATTATGAATTGTAACTTCAGTAATTACTTTATTTACCATGGTTAAAGGTTAAATCTAGTAAATATGGGTAAAAACAATATTATAATAATATTAAATTTCCCTATCACAAGTCCTAATATTATTGGATGAGATATGTCCGACCATAGTCATCCTTGGGTCTATTTTGGGACCCCATGTAGCCAGTTTGATGTGAAAATTACATTTTTAAATAATTAATTTAATGTAAATAATAATGTAACATAAAAATATATCTTTTAGTAAAACAATTTTCATATGGGGTAATATAAGTGATTTTTTCGACTATAAATATTCATTATAAAGATATAAATTTTAACAACATCATGGTATTTTATTTATAATTTTCATAAATAAAATAAATAAATTTATTTATGACACAATTATGATGTAGTGATTATCATATTAATGAATGATTTAAATATATGAGATTATAAATAGTAAAATAAATTTATTCAATTTTTTTATGCTATCCTAGAATATTATGGATTATTTAGACTTTTTATCTTTTAATTCATGATGTTTTTTCGAAATAATAATGGTTTTTATGGATTTATAAAAAGGCATGACATGAATAGTATAAAAATAGACATAGATGACTTTAAAAAAAATACTATTTTATTAAATGATATATTTTTTAAAAATATAAGATTATTCCAGATTAATTATATAATTTTTAAAATGTAATTAATAAACCACATTAGTTTTTATTGGCATTTTATAGTAACTATATTAACCATATAGTATGAATATACAAGAAGACGTGGTAAGAGTTAAATTAGTTAACTAAGGGTTAAAGCTAAAAGATAAGGTTGAATTTGAAACCAAAACTTGTCTAAAACCTATTAGTTGAGAAGATTGTGAACAAAACTATTCTTATATTTAAATAAATTTTTTTTACCTTTTGAAATATAATGTCTGTAAATAATAAAATAATCTCTCAAGACATTCCTAAAGTACCCCTCCCACCACTTATAAAAGGCCGCCACCTCTAACCCTTAATCACATATCTAAACCCTATTGTATTGTATAACCTCTACTCCAATAAGATTCCAACATCCCTTCCATAATCCTATAAGACTTACCTTATCCAGAATGCAATTCAAGAAATCCTTTTGGCTCAAATCAAAGGGTGTTACACATTTTAAGAGGTAGTATCTGCTCTAAAGTTTCTTTCCATTATTTTTATTATCCACTCCCTATAATATTATTGTTTATTTATTACATAAAAACAACATTATACTCATTATACTTGTATGTTGTTATCATAGTTATTATAGCTACACTTACACACACCTCCATCTAATGGATTCGAACATACTTTTTCTGTGTACGGTTAACTGCTGGCTCACGGAAAGATGATTGTTCAATTTTCCCCCACCACTTATCACGGTGTCCATTATCATGGAATGGTATTTATATATTATATATATTATATTTATATTGTCTCTATGATACTTTATTTTTTATTTACAAACATACCTTTATGCTTTTAATGATGTCTAAATAGGATAAATTCATTGGAGGAAGTGCGGACTACCACCCCCTCCGTATGATATGATACGTACATGCCATATATTAAATGTATACATGATGAAATTAATGAACTTATGTAACATATATATCATATTCTATTATAATATAATTATAATATACCTATGTATCATTTAGTTTTCATTTCTTTAATATGACAAATAAATGAATGTAGCATTCATGCGTACGTACGACTTACCATCTCTAAAAATGGTGAATTTCATTTATTATATCCAAATGTTATAAACTATTCTAAATACCTATATTTTATATATATATGATATATAAATCATGAATACTATTATGGAGATATTATACTTTTGACCACATAGGCAATTTGTAATTATAACTAGTTAATTTTTTGACTCAAGTGATGAACATCGATGAAACAACCGCTGTTAACTTTAATAGTAATATGATTGTTATAGAATGGTAATAAATGATATCAAAGGAATAATAAACCTGAAAGTGGTTACTAATCAATTATAAATTAACATAAGTTTATCATTCAGGAAGAACATGGAACCTACAAGATGAATGAGACTCAAGGTAGGGGACTTCATCTCAATATACATTCAATGAGGAATATTTTGATAATATACACCTCTTTATTTTATACAGTGTATAATAAAACCCATTGAATTTTTCTTTCATTCAAAGGGAACATTTTTTTAAGAAGCGTTTTACTAAATGAAAAATGGAATATTTTTAATGTATGTAGTGACAACGACCTCTCCACTATTGTAATCGTTATTTTTTATTTGGCTTCCTTTATACACCTTAATGTTTTTAAAAGGAAAGGAAATACCTTATTCCATTTTTCGGTTTTTTGGTATTGAAAATTGATTTTTAAATGGATTGAGTATTTTAATATCTTTAAATGATTTCATGTGATTTCAAATTAAATGTTATTAGTGAAATGTTGATATTTGAAATATTTTATGTGTTATGATTATATAGTGGTATTTGGACATTTGACGGCTAGTTATGTGATAAACCAATGAGGGGTGGTTATGTAATAAACCAAATAATGGGTGGTTTCATGATAAACCTTTGATAGGTGGTAATGTTATAACCTCCAATGAATTTGGTATGTATGTCATCCGTATGGCTATTCCATTTAGTAATATAGGTGGAAGTCAACCTTATGGTTATCCCATTTTTGTATTTTTATGTCCCATGTTACCTTTATATGTTACATGTTTTTTATAGTGTATTTATAGAAATTTTTTGGTTACAAAAAGGGTAATTAATGAGCTTATATTTAGTGAAGTATATTTACTAATTTTTAAAGTTGAAAATTATTACTTTTTGATATAGTTATCATCGTTTTCATGTTATCCCAAGATTAACCATTTTCTTTATTTATGTATCAATTTCAAATCTTTTTAAACTTATCCCAAGTTTTGAAATGTTTTTCATAGTATATAAGGAAGAATAGAGTCTATGTTGGGATCAAGGAAAATTTATAGTGGTAAAACATGAAACGATGTCATATTTCATTTTAAATAGTTTTTTTTATGAAAAAATGGATAGTGAGTAGATGTGTGTACTACCCTTGGGGTGTTAGCCGAGTGGTGCCTGCTGGTTGTACCCCTCACTATCTATAGTAACTGGTGTAGGATCGAGTCCCACCAGGCTCGAACACTGGTCATATTATGAACAGGGCGACTCAAAGCCATTTCTTAGTTGGGGAACATGTGGCACACACTTGGGCTGGTGGGCCCCCCTCTCGGAGTCGATGTTTGCAACACACGTTTTTCCTATGGGATGTTAGCTAAGTTGTACCTGCTAGTTGTACCCTCACTCTCCAAGGGAACTGGTGCAGGATCGAGTCCCACTAGGCTCGAACACTGTTCATATTATGAACAGGGAGATTCAAAGCCATTTCTTTGCAGGGGAACGTGGTAGGCACTTGGGCAGGTGCCCCCCCTTTGGGAGTCGGTATTATCAACACATGTTTTGGATTTTCAAAATGAGAGGGTATGGCTATGCCATTAGTACCAGATTGTGCTTCCACAGGAATCCTAGCCAGACAGTCATGCAAAGGTCGGGAGCTACTATCAGGATGCAGATGCTGGGGAGCGGCAGTTCCTTGTAGATAGTCTGGTTGAATTCCCTAAGACATTCGGGTCGTGTAATCTCATAAGCCTACATGCCATGTAATATCTGAGACTACGAGCCTTGTAATGGTTCCCCCTCATCCCATGAATGGGGGGTTATAAAAAATCAGTAAAAATGAAGGCCTTCAGGCCATTCAGACAGTAGAAGTGTGTACTTGTAATATTCAAGTGTTTATGTATAATTTATGACCTAATTCTATAATTCTATAAATATGAAAATATTCTTAATGTGAGTGAAAGTAAAATTATTGTCTTATCTCCATATTAGGTAATGTTTATGGTTGTGGCCTTATAGTTGGTATCAAAAGTCTGTTGAGATAACTTTAGAGGTTAGGGTGTTATTTAAGAAAAAGTAACATAACCATAATGGTTAGAATATTAGAAAGAGTCATATTTATTTTAGATAAATTTAATGAGTTTAAGATAACCTAAATAAGTATATCTTAGTTTTTATCCTCCTCATAAGATATTATATGATGATTTTACTAATATAATCACACTAGAAGTTTTAGATTTAGTAAATGGATGGATCTAACCGGCACCAAAGTAACATGTTGTGAAGGAAACTATGGTGGTTTTATGAATAAGAAACCAACATAAATGGGAGATGCAATGAGAACACATGTGGTTATTCTTAACCGACTATCTGGATTCATGATTGACCACTTGAACATTGATGAATTTTCTAAGGCATCATATATGCGATAAAATAATCCCTATGGATGTTCAAGTAATAATCATAAAGGTAAGCATATTAAAAAAACATTTTTTCAAGGATTTGGAAAGAAACACCTAGGAAAATGCTTCAAAGTGATAGGAAGTTGTTATAGATTTGGTAATGATAGTCATAAAGAAATAACCATCCATGGAAAAAGAAATAATTCTGTTGACTCTGAGAAAGGGAAATAAGTTATTTTCAGGGGATCCATTAAATGTTTTAAATGTGGTGTGCATGGTCATTACAAAAATTGATGTCCTACGAAGAAGGTTCGTGAATCAGATCAGCAGACCATACAAATATATATTTACCAATAACTAAGGTCATTCTAATTGAAGACGAAGAAACTAGAAATGAACAATGGAAGGTATGAATGATTAGTTTTTAGAAAATAATTATAAACGAATAAGAAGGAAAACATGGATAGAGGATCATGAAGAATGATCAATTGTTAAGATATCTACATTTTAGGAATTGAAGAGTTATGTTGGATCCATGGTGATGAAATATTTAAATATATTATGGATGTGGTTATATTGGAAGACATAATGTATTTTTAACCCTTAATTTGTTATATAAAAATTTTAATTGAGGAATAATTATCATTTATTTTGTAAATATAGTTATAAAGAACAATTAGGGTTTATATGATCCCTAAATTTGAGGCAATTATGGGTTATTAGTTTTTTGGATAAAAAATGTGAGGTATGAAATAACCTTGGAGGTTAAAACATGTTATGGATATTTTAAAGAATTTTATTAATGTTATTATTATTATACAGTTTTTGAAAAAGGAAGACACATAGACAATGTGACAACCCGTCACATCAGATAAATATGTGGGAATCTAACCCACAACCAAAGTGCGACTGGTATTTATCACTTACCACTGGAATACGTGAGATCCCTGGTTAGTATAACAATTATTTTTAGTAAAATGATTTTGTGGATCAAGAATAAGATGATTTTTGTAACTTATGTTTTTTCAAATAGATATCCTTAGTATAGGAAAATCATTTGGTGATTAAGTGATAAATTTTATTTTGGAAGACGTTCGCACTTTTGGGAACACTATATGCCTAAGGAAATTAGGATACAATATGATTTCATTTTAGGAGTAATGGTGTAATTTATTTTGGAAGAATCTATGTTTTATTGTGGAACTATAGCGATTTGGGTTATTTATAGAAATAATTAACCTATCATAGAGAATATGTGATTAGGTTAATTAATTTTCAGTATAATACTTTAAGAGTAGTCAATGTTATTTGGAGATTAAGTTAATATTTTTTTGTGAATGTCTATGTGATCAAATCCTTTTGAAATTTGGTTTTCAAATGTAGTTTTGATTATTTTGATGAATTTTAAGGATAAATGTTTATCGAATGGTCTTTGTTGCACTTTGGGCATTGTTTTCAAATTTTGGAGATTATTAGTAGTATAAAGGATTATCCCTTTTGGGGTTTATCTCATCCTGTACTAATCATTTTTTTTGTTAATGTCTAAAGAAAGGGGAAATATATATATTTAACCTTTTTTGGATTATGTGATTCTCTAGAAGTTGATTATAACCCTACAGATGTGACAAAGCCATCTTGAATACACCTTATCTTGAGAAAAGATGTGTTTGTGGTAAAAATTTATTAAAGGATGAAACTCTACATGAAAGGTAAATTTATTTCCTTATATTCTTATTCTATGTAGCAAAGGAATTACTGAAATTTATGAAGAGTAACTTAAAACAAAAACATTATCTATTTACTGTTCCTATTAGGGAATCAAGTACTATTTAACCAATCACAAGTTTATGGTTTTCTGGTAGTTAAGTTTCTTCTGATCATGTTTTCTATCACTATCCATCAGAACCTGATAGTTAGTATCTCTTCCATATCAATGTTTTTCTACATGGAATCCTAGTATGTGTTATCTCATGTGACCTTTTACTTCTCTTTATTTCTTTTAAAGTGATATTTTTATTTTCTATTATTCCATTGTTGGACTTTCAATGAAGTTTTTGAGTCTGATTTTAAAATTGTGAGGACACTATTTTCAAAAGGTTGGAAGGATATAATGACCCAGTTATTTATAGAATAATAATTTTTGATTTATATTAATACTTATGAATAATATAAAAATTTTATGTTAAAGGGGATGGGTTTTTCCAATATAATACTCGACGCACAACAAGGGTTTTTCTTCTAAATATTACGTTGCAAATAACATTGAGACATACTGGAAAATAATACAGTAATAATATTATTATTTTAAATGGTAGTTAATGAATAAATATTGGAAGGGAGATAATGGATAATATTAACTGAATTTTGAAATATGGTTTACATGTGTTTAAATAATGATTCAATGGTTACCAAATTTATTATAAATGAAAATAAAAACCAATTGAATATAAAGGATGTGTTTTTAAGAAAACATATTTTAAAAAAGAATAATTATGTTTTAATATCACCCTTTATGGATTTTTCTTTAATGAAAAATATATGATATATAATTCAATGTAATGTTTTAAATTAATATTATATGTTTTCTAGACATGATATAATAACAAATTCAATTTTTCACATAAAAGAAGTATTTTTCAAAAAAGGGAGTTTTACCGCCTTTTTGATGGAGAACCTTTTTTTAATATAGTTTTTGTCACTTTTATATGTTCTACTTGTAAAAATAAACTTATTTTATTGAATTAGGAGATCAAAATTTACATTAGATGAAATTTTGGTATTTTTCTGACAAAGTTCATTTTTTTGAAGAATAGTAAAAAGATACTACATTTTAATTCAAAACCCTATTTTCATATATTTTATTTATATAGTTATATTGTACCTTTAATTGGTTTTAATGCATAATTATATTATTTCTTTATAATGTCATTCAATTGTGGTCATTGGATGTAATTTCACTTTGAAGTTGGATATAAACACATGCCAATATTTGGATAGTTTTTATTTCATAAAAATCCACCTTTTGGTTTTGACAAAGGGAATTAATTTTAAATTAATTTCTCCTAATTATGTGTTTTGAATTAGGAAAAATGTTTTCCCTATTTTGAATCATGAGGTCCAAATTGTTTAAATAGGTACCTTTTATTTTGAGATATTATGAATAGTAACATTAGTAATTATTTTAGTTACCATGGTTAAAGGGTAAATCTAGTAAATAAGAGAAAACAATAATATTATAATAATATTAAATTACCCTAAAACAGGTCCTATTATTATTGGATGAGATATTTACCACCATTGGATTCCTAGGGTAGATTTTGGGACCCCATGGAGCCACGTGGATGTGAAAATGACATTTTATAAGAATTAATTTAACGTAAATAAAAATGTTACAAAAACTTGTATCATTTAGTAATTTTTTATATGGGGTAATATAAGTGATATTTTAGACTATAAATAGTAATTTAAAATATAAAAATATTTTCTACATCATGGTATTTTATATATAATTGTTATACATCAATCAAATAAATTTATTTAGGACCCAATGGTGATGTAGTGATTACATTATTAATGAAGGATTTAAATAAATGAGATTATAAATACTAAAATAAATTTCATTTGAAACATTTTTTTGACATAATAAAATTTTATTGATTATTATGACTTTATATATTTGAATTAATGAAGATTTTACGAAATAAAAATGTTTTTATGGATTTTTAAAAATTCATGACATAAATAGTATAAAAATTGACAAAAACATGTTCTTAAAAAAATAATATTTTATTAAATGATATAATATTACTAAAAATAAATTATTTAGATACATGACTTAGATAATGTTTGATATGTAATTAAAGAAGCACTTGAGGTTCTATTGGAATTTTATAGTAACTATATTAACCATATAGTATGAATATACAAGAGGACTTGGTAAGAGTTAAATTAGTTAACTAAGGGTTAAATAAAAAAGATAAGGTTAAATTTGAAACCAAAACATGTCTAAAAACTATTGTATTAGAGTATTTTGAACAATAATCATCTTTTATTCAAATTAAATTAGTTTTTGTCCTTTTTAAATAAAAATTTAGTTTATAATAAAATAACCGTTCAAGATATTCCTAATGTACCCATCCTCCCTCTTATTAAAGTCCCCAAACTATGACCCTTACACACAAAAAGAAATCCACTTGGGTCATACTAACTTGAATTAAATAATCTTCAAACATGCCTTAATTTTTTTAGAATCATTAACTTTGGAATACGATAATTAAATAAATCATTTTGGCTCAAATCAAATGGTGTTACATGTTTTAAGTGGTAGCATCTTCTCTCAAGTTCCTTTCCATTATTTTACTTCCCCACTCCCTATTATATTTTTATTTTTTTATTACATAACAACAAAATTATCCTAAAAATAATTGGTTTTTTATGATAAGTATTCTAACTACACTTACACACACCTCCATCTAATGGATACAAACATACAGTTTCCGTGTTCGGCAAACTGCTGCCTCACAAAATGATGATTATTCGATTTTTTCCCTACCATCTCTCATGGGGGCCTTTATTATAGAAATATATTTATATATGATATATATTATAATGATATTATCTGTATGATACTATAATTTTTATTTAGAAACATACCTTTATTCTTTTCATGATTTGTAAATATGATAATTTCATTTGAGAAAGTGCGGACTACCGCTCCCACAAAGTTATACGATTCATTGATTCCATACATGGAATGTATAAAGGACGGATTTAATGAAATTATGTAACATATATATCATATGATATTATATTTCAATTAAAATATACCTATGTATCATTTAGTTTTTATTTCATTAATATGAAAAATAAATAAATGTAGCTTTCATGCGTACATTCAGCTTACCATCTCCATGAGTGGTGAATTTCATTTCTTATATCCAAATGTTATGGAATATTATAAATAAAAATATAATAGATATATATGATATTTAAATGATTAATACTATTCGAGAGATAATTTACTTTTGACCCCATGGAAAATTTGTAATTATAATAAGTTCATTTTGACTCAAGTACCGAACATCAACGAAACGACAGATATGATGTTGAATAATTATATGATTGTTATAGAAATGTAATAAGTGATATAAAATGAATAATAAACTTGAAAAAGGTTCTTAATGAAGTAATGATTAATTTAAGTTTATTATTCAGGAATAACAAGTAGCCTATGTGATGAATCAGACTCAAGGTAAGAGACTTCCTCTCAATTTCCTTTCATTGAGACATATTTTGATAATATACACCTCTTTATTTTATACAAGGTATAATAAACGCCTCTTAATTTTATTTTCATTCAAATGGAATCTTTTTTCTATGAATTGTTTTACTAAATGACAAAAGGAATATTTTTAATGTATGCGGTGATAACAACCTCTCCACCACCATATTACTTATTTGATATTTGGATTCCTTTATACGCCTTAATGTTCTAAAAAGGAAGAGAAATACCTGATTACATTTTTGTGAGTTTTGGTTTTAAAAATGGTTTTTGAAATGGATTGAGTATTTGAATATCTTGAAATGGTTTCTTGTGATTTCAAATGAAATATTATTAGTGAAATGTTTATATTTTCAATATTTTATGTGTTATTATTATACAATGGCACTTGGAAATTTGGTGAGTGGTTACGTGATAAACCAATGCCAGGTGGTTACATGATAAACCAAATGACGAGTGGTTTCTCGATAAACCATGGATGGGTGGTTACATTATAACCTCAAATTGATTCTTTATGGAGGTCGTATTTATAGCTATTCCATTTAGTGATATGTTTGGAAGTCGACCGTATGGTTATTCGATTAAGTAATGAGATTATATTTAGTGAAGTATATTTACTACTTCTTAATGGTAAAAAGTATTACTTTTTGATAAAATATTAATGGTTTTCATGTTATCCAAATACTAACAGTATTATTTATTTGTGTATCCCTTACTGATCTTTTTATGGTCATCCAAAGTATTGAATTTTTTTTTCACAGGACATAAGGAATAATAGATCCAGGGATGGGATCAAGGAAAAGTTATGATGTTAAAACATGAAATTATGTCATGTTTTGTTTTAAAGATTTTTTGTTTTATTAAAAAAATAAATATTGAGTAGAAGTGTCTACTTTTAATAATATCCCAATATAAAAATTAGGCCTATTTATTCATAATGGTCCAAAAAACTATATAAAATTTCATTCACGTGTTTACTATAACAAAATTTCTTAATAAGAAAGTTATTAATTCATAAGGGGATTTCATTTAAAAATGTTTGGACATTCTTGTATTGGTGAGATAATCCACCATAAGCCATATCACATTGCTTCCTTTAGATGTATTTAGGATATTGGGGTCAAATTCCATGCTGATGTTTTCCGATTTTAATGTGGGAATGGGAAATGGTTTCATCATTCCCTTGGAATTCCATTTATCCAATTTCACATGATGACATACCTAGTACTTTGAGAAATAATCACCAATATCATTCTTCATTTTGTCCCACCAGAAGCGATCTCAAATATCATAAAACATATTTGTAATTCCATAATTGATGGATAAATTTTATCATTTAACATTATTTAATAGAACTATCTTTACCTCAGGTGATGAAGGCCCGAAAAATTTACTACCAAATAAAATGAATATATCTCCAATGATGTGAAATTAATAAATATTTCACACCTTTATAGCTTCTTCATTCTCTTGAATCTTTGGATCATCCCTCTATTATTCCTTTATCCTTTATTGGATAGATGGTTGGGAAATCAATTTGGAAAGGTAAGATTTATTTCCTACAGTTTTTATTTCTATATTTATAATTTGTATATATATGATAGTTGGGTCTTTTAAACGACATAATGGATTGATTAGTTGGTTATTTTTTTCAATGTAAAGGAGATATTCACTGAATACTTGAATATGTATATATATATATATGATATATAAATATATGATGTGTACCATATTACATGTTAATTTACATTTTCATGAATTATGGGTATATAATTTATACTAACCATGATAATAGTTATTGTTTTAGAAGTTTGGTCATCCACATGACTATTATTTAATGTATCACATGATATTTATAAAAAATATATAGGGAGTAAATGCTTATAATATATTCCTGGACTGATTATGGTATTTATTTTCTCATTTTAGTTCATTAATAAATGAGAAGATAATCAAGGGGTTCCCTTGATTACCAATATAATCTACTACCATATAAATAAATTGAGTGTGTATTCATATCCTCATTCATAAATGGTACCACCTGGAATGTTTCTCTCTTTAATATTCTATATTTTCATATCAAGGTACTAGTATTCCATGGGGAAAAGGTAAATCCCATCCCTACATTGGGTGATTTTGTTTAGCCCGTGGATACCTCCGGAGGTTGGATGTCATGATACATGCACTAAGTGATCTCTCTCAGACCTGTGTTATTAGGTTTGATGATGTTTCAGTTTTTATTTATTGTATGATATGATTATTTATATTAGTTCTTTATTTTTTGTTTTATATGAAGTTTCATATTTATTTCATAGTAGATCCTCAGATTTTCTATTAAATCAATTTCATAACTTTTAATAATCTTTATTAAACTTATTTGAAACCCTTTAGTTGAATGAGTGGGAACTCATGATTTAGATTAATGAAATATTTAATTAAATTTAATAAGGAAAAAATAATATATAATCATTTTTTAGGTTTTATTAAAATATGAAAAAAATATTTCAAGTTACATAATTGGGTTTAGTAAAGGTAACCAAGGCATTACCATTATGTAGAGGGGTCTGCATAAGGGCCATATCCCCTTAAACATATGTAGATTGGTCTATTTTAGGGTCACCAGGTATTACCCTTATATAATAAAGGATACCCCAGGCGGACCTCTACGTGATGAGTTTACATAAAGGTAGAATGTTTTGTATCCCTTACATAAATGGTTTACATAAAGGTGTTACTTAAGGGTTCAATATTTATTACCCATACACATAATGGTAGTACAGAATTTCACAATCTCACATAAGGGTAGATGTTTTCTTCATAAAGGTTATTATATTTTTAAAAAGAGTACGTAAAGGAAACCAGATGCTTATCGTTATAAGAGAGGCTATACAAAATTAACTGAGGTTTTCTTAAGACATTGTAAACATAACTTTGGGCATACCTTTACATGAAGGAGTTCATGTAAAGGTGATTCAATGTTTTAAAGCCCTATGTAAATTTCTTCCCTAGGATAAATTTATAATAGGGCTCCAAAAATGGTTTACTCTGATACATAATGTGCATGAAATGGTAGATGAAGTATACCTTAACACATAATAGGGATTTGGAGCAAGCGTAAACTGATTTTTTTATAACTTTTTCCAAATTCATAAATATATTTAATGGTTTCTAAAATGATTATAAATAATCGTAAAAGGTATTTTGGGAATATTTAATTAACGTGGAATTAATTAATTATAAATTGTTTATAATTAAATTAAATAAATGTCTATGTAACATTTGAATACGAAAATATTTAATTTTAATATTTCTAATAATTTTAAGTAAAATTAAATTCCATAAATTATGATATATAAATAAAATTGTTTTTTATAAATTATAAGTGATAATTTATAAAGTGTTATAAATTATGAAATAAATCCAAAATATAAAATGTTTACATTTAAATTATGAATTGTTCACAGTTAATTATTTTGAATTGTTCAAAATAAAATGTGGCATTATTTTGATATTATTTAAGTTATACTAAAATATGTTTTTAGGATTAATATGATCATGGTTTAAATAATAATTAAATATATGATACTTATATAACATAAAATGTTTACATAACATGAATTGTGCTATTAATTGATTGTTATTCATATATTATCATATATTTAAAATGTAAAAATCATGATAATGATTAATATGAAAGAGATCATATTTTAATGTATATAAAATTTTTATATTCAACATTATAGAAGGACCAAAATATTAAGGCCAAAATTATAAAAGTTTTTATAATTATCTCTTACTTATAAATTGATCATAAATGGTCATACCATGTTTAAAAATTGTAATTGTTCATTTATTTTATGGTTATTCCCTACTAAATTCATTATTTGTAAATAGTTTAATAAATATTAATATTTATATATTCCTTTGTTTAAAATTTTAAATTTCCTCTTGGATAGAGACTTGGATTACATTCTTAGAATGTCACTATAATGATTTTTTTTTATCTACGATGACCACAGTTTATAACTACTGTTATGAAATTGAAATTGGTTTTTAAATATAGTTTGATCACATTAGGTGTAATAGTTATGATGAATTTTATTCTCTCTTGTTTAATGTATCCATGGGTAGAGGGACATAGGATTGGAATACCTACCATACTGGAGGATTGCGCCTTATCAAGGAAGGTGAATGGGGTTGGATGTATTTTTCAATAAGATACTCCTGTTGTTTTTTTAATTCTCTTATAAAATTTTGACATAACATGAAGTGGTCATATACTATAAGAATATGGTGTATTTGGATATTTATAAATTTGATTGAATTCTATTTTTGGGTGAGTAACATAAACTTGTGGGTTGTGTAAAGAGTTCCACATCAATATGGTTTGAAAATATTTATTTTTTGGATGGAATATGATTCCAAACTAAATTGATATAAGTATGATTACATAATAGGGAATAAAATTAGATTAGATAGTGAGAAAAAATATATTTCAAATACTAAGTGTCAGATTCCTTCCAATGAAACACTTTTTATATCCTCAATCATCCAATATGGTAGGTCATTCCAAAGTTGGGTGCTCCTAGATTATATTTGGTAAGGTAAGAAAATATAGGTGACACTATACCACCAATGGGTAGATCATGCCAAATACGGGTGCCCCAAGATTATCCTTTTTATCGTTTTTTGGAATTTTATTCGGGTTACACTTAGCTGGGAAACCCTTAGTAACGATTCTAGTGGAATATAGTTTAGTTTATACAAATAATGTATTGAACAAAGGGTTTTACACCCTATAATAAATAAATACTATGTGATATGATTATGATGATTCCATACATAAATAATTATGTTACAAGAGGGATTCCCTAGATAAATCAATACTTAGTGAAATATGGATCTTCTGTCACTAATGGTTATGAATAATTTTAAAAGGATTCATAATTTTTATGGGATCCCATTTAGTAAATGTTCTTATTAAATGGTTAATAAAACATGATAATCGTCTCATAAAATATTATATTTTCTATAAATATCATTATGATCATTTTTGACACCCTCCAAATAAGCATCGAAAAATTTGAAAAGGAAGAAATTCCTGATTATTGGTATTTCCTTCCCCACAAAAGAAAATGAACAAGACTTGAGAATTGAATGATCCTCCAAGTGACTCATGATTTCATGACCATTTAAATGTAACATAAAGATTCTATGCGCATAACCTACGGTGAATCCCATAGGAGTCCCCTTCAACGATCCTTCCCACTCTTACGAAGGTTCTCTAAACAACCAATGGCCGAATGGCAACGGTCAAATGAGTGCCCCTAGGAATCTTTTTTTTTTCATTGGAATGTTCTGAAAAAACTATATGAAATTACTCCATAATTAAGGGGAATAATATCCAAATTTAGAGACCCCCAATGTTTGTAAAGCACATGCACCATTGCATCATTATAAATGATGAATTTCCTCAATGATACTAATGAAATCTAACAAGAATAAAAAAGCATTGTAAAATAAATCAAAAGATACAAAGGGGATGATGAGATAGGTGCTCACAGTTACTGTAGGACATATGGTGTGCCCCTAGAAAACAACAAGACACCCTAAGACCTCAACGACACATCGGCCTCTTCCTTTTGGCTAAACATCCTTGCCACACAGAAGTCCTTTGGTATTCGTAGGTGACTCTGCACTTCTAATTTGGGGCCTTAAGGATAAATGGATGTATTTTTCCATGACCGAATCTCACACCACAAAATGACTTATATTGGTCACATGAGGCATCATTAGAAAATCGAGTAAATTCCCTTGACATTACTCACGAAAATCCACATAACTCCCAATCCTTTGTAAGATAAAACAAATGGGATGTTAGATAGGTGGTGATATGTGGTCACGATCATTGAATGACATGTGGCACACTCCTGGAAAACCACAAGACACCAGAAGACCTTGAAGACTCATTTTCCTCATCTTGTGAAAAACCATTGACTTGTTAGCCATTCCACACATAAGTCCTTAGGTATGTCCAGGAAACTCCATGCATTAAATTTGTTTCCCTAAAGAAACATAGATGGATTTACCATGAATAGTCTCTCACCCCCATATGAAACATAATGGTCATGATTCACGTCACAAAAAATTAGAGTAATTATCCCTAACATTACTTATGAAATCTCGCATTACTCTCATCCTTTATCATGTAAACCGAAGGAGATAAAAGAGGGATGAGGCATAAGGTACTCATAGTCACTGAAATACATGAGACACACTAAGTAATTCCACAATGTGGTCCTATTATACCCCCGGAAAAGCCATCATTGTCTCTTGGAAAGTACTAGACATGTGACCAAGCATATTACAAACGCCTTTACACATGAACCTTTGATCTCGCAATGTCTGTTGAGCATGTCCATAAGGCAAGATGAAAGTAATTCTACATTTTTTCATTATAAAATATTTCTTAATTAACCAGAAATAGTTAGATTAAGGAAGAGTTGACAGAGGAGACATGTGAAAATGAAAACTCAGACGACACACTCCTAATGGTATATGATAGAGACTCCCGAAACTACATGGCACTAGAGCCCTTTGCTGACTCAGTCCTAGATTTTCACCAAATATTACACACAAAGCACTGAACAACCGAGGTGATGATGCCTATAAATTCCCAACCCCATCATGAAAAATGTACGGATAACTACACTAAGGAAACCCTCAAGTGAAAAAGTCCAAGGCATCAATGAGGACTTCTCATTGCAACTGATCATGTGACCGACTAGCTTTCCATCAGTTAATATACTGATGACCTGTTAGAGTGATGATGAACCATTCATATGTTACTTAACATGGACATTCATAGATCATGCTAAGGGATATAGGCAAGGCATGCAAAGAACATACCACATTCCTTCTAGTTCGTGTGAGACTCAAAGTAAACTGATACTAAAAAAACATAAAGAATTCACAATATAGGGACTAAAACCAAGATCAGAAGTAGATTAATTAAATGAATGACATACTCGCTACCCCTCATGCACTTCACATGAGTCCTACTAGGACACATGATAGCACTAGGGTACACCTCCTATATCTCACGACATTCCATCAACATGCTTTTTTAGGTCATGAGAAATTACTCCTAACATGTCAAAGTAAGTCACACAACCCCTCTGGGATCACAACCTTGGTCTCACCAGACCATATGGGTCTATCACCCAAGCCTTGAGACTTACATATGATACGTTTCATAACTCATTAAACTATATTGAATCATATCCCTAAATTATCATCATTTCATCTGGGCATGACAACCAAGCACTCACAATACCCTATGTGAAAGCCAACTGAAACCCATGATTCCTTTTATGCATGGATGTGAAGTCTCATGATGATCCCTAAGGATGTTATCCAAGACATGTGACATACTTCATACCATGTCGCAATAAATATTGCGAAAAACCCAGGATGTGTTAAGATATGTCATGAAATGGCTTCTAGGACAAGCCAACAAGGTCATGTGATGTCCCCAGGACAAGTCAACAGGGTCATGAGACACCCTATAATAATTATTCTAGGTCACAATGGAATCCTAGGATTTGATAGCCCTATCCATCCTCATTGTTTATGCCCAAAATAAAAGGGCAACATTAGTGTGTAAGTTCCAATATCACAAGAACTACGACGAATCTGATTCCCACCATATTCTGCATATGTAGAACACCTCTCCTTGAGGTTTGAGATCCATATTGATCATCTAGGGTGATCCTATTATCCATGGACATACCAAATGTAAAGGAAAATTTCACTTGCTAACCCTTGTTTCTTACAACGAGTATGACTCATGTGGGAATAGGGAGATTCACAAATCATGAATTTTGTGCTATATTCCCTAGGGTTAAAAGGTTAACCTCATTGGGTAATCCCCAACTATAGGAATCATGTATTATATCCCAAATAAAAATAGAATACATCTTGATATGAGCCACTAGAATTTGTGAAACCTTAAATATGGTCATAATTCCCCTAAGTGTGATCATCCACTTTAGAATTTTAGTAAGTTAAGGGATAAGAGAACTATGATAACTCTGATTCCCACCATAAAAAGGATATGTATGACACCTTTCCAAGGTACGAGATCTATAAAAAACATCCCATAGATTGCCCTTGCATAAAAGTACCATATATATCTCTATATATATATATATATATTCCATGAGACTGATCGTCTACCCCCTTGTTTCTCACATTGATTATAATTCACGTGGGCCTAGGGAGATGCAATAAACATCTCATTGAACCCCATGAATCAACACTCACTAGGGAAATACTAGCATGTAATCCCCAATGAGTGGTATGGAATGAACACCCCTCATATAAGGGAATATGCCTTGGTCTCATTCCCAAGGGCGTGATTGATCTACAATTACTCGGATTCCTACCATAACTGGGATATGTAGGATGTATCCTTGAGACATGTGCTTAAATATTTTGTGTCTCTATACCTGTACATATTTCCTCTCCAAATGACACTAAACTTCACAATATTAATGCACTATGAGGTTTTTGATTCTATCAATAACCAGGATGTATAGGACAACTCATAATGGATCAATACACTACTCAAGAATATAAACTGCCTCCTTGCTTGGAAACACATTCCAAAGCATTTGGTCATTCAACTTCATCACATAAATAATCTATTCCCTGTAAGGGTAATGGAGGGAGAACCTCAGATACATACATATAGATTCACTAATGAGGCTACACTCCCCTTAGTTCATCAACGAGACTCTATTTCTTTATCTAATGAGAGAAGAAACCAATAAATTTTTATCTTAGGGTAACTTTCCCCGTATCGGGATTAGGAAGAGATACAAAAACATATCATAAATATAAAATAATGTCCTAGAGTAGGAAATAGTCCCCCAAAGAAGGGTATAATGAGCCCGACCTCCCATTCTCTCGACCAATGAAAGTACCCGAGATTCACTCGGTCTAGAAACCTACATGACCACAATCCATTGAAAAGAAGTTCTATACCCATCTATAAATGGGGGAACCATTGGGAGTTTTTTTTTGCAAAAGTTAAAATGGTATCCTGATGAGTGAAACCCATTTCATTCAACGAAAACCCAATGAAATGAAAATACTGAACCCTATGTGAATCTCTACAATGAAAAAAATATTGTTTATTTTCCATTGGACCATTTTGTTTTCCCTTATATGAAAAAATGGTGAAACCAATGAGAATATGTATAATTACAAAATGATCAGGTTATAATGAATCAAGCCACTTTGTTTTGAATACCCTATTCAAACAAATAAGTAAAGCTGACATGGTCTTATAAATGGTCCTCTATAACTAAGGTTCCCATGATATATGTCTTTCCACGTTTTCACAATTCCCAATGAGCAGAATGGTCGAATAAGGTAATATCTAGACAATTGTGTTAACCATGCATATCTTTTTGAGCACATTATTCCTATGATATTTCACTAATTGGTATCCTTGTTCCTTTTTTTCTTCATGACTAAAGATATTGTCAATATCCTGATTTGAGAAAATTTCTTCATTATCCATCATTCCCTATGGAAAATCATCAGTGACTATAACCTATGTGGGTCGCATGATAATATCACATTAATGGAAACTCCAATGATAGGTAGGAAACATGATGGTCTATAAGTACCACTAACATGGTACAATCCTGACCATGGAAGCTACTCATGATGTTCTCTAACAATCATGGTTAGCCAATCCGCATCACCTGGGAAAGGCAGCTGCTAAGCCAAAATCTCTCGTCATGACAACCAATAGCTTTAAAAGCTTATACTAAGAGCATGAAAATGTCCATAATCTATATATGATGACGATGGACCAGGAGGCCAAATACAAATCCCTATCAGTTTAAGTGAAAATGATGAGGTCACCTGTTAACCTACGTCACCAACACCATCCCACTGTCACCCATTAGTTTCTTGATGAGGCTTCCATCTGACACACAATAGCCCATAATTCCCATACATGAAATGAAGTCTAATCATAGGTGGAAGGCATTGGCTGTCCAGGAGTGGGATCATACTCCCAATTCTACCAGTGTTTATATTTGGCATATTCATGTGGGATCTAGCAAGAAAGCTCACATCCTTTCTCCTTCATAACATGTATCTTAGTATGTCCCGATAGAAGGAATAACAGAGGCTAATTCTTCTAATGATACGCATAAAGCCCATAAACATATTCCAGTTGAAATAAGAGGATATAAGTGGGCACATATACCCACTTCAATTAATGATATTTTCCATTTTATCATGGTGATAGAAAATGGGCAGGCTCATATCCCTGCACCCACTTTCCTAAAATAACAATATTTTTTAGAAACAACTGAAGAAATCTATCAGCATATTTTAACACTATTGTAGATGAAGGTATAGGTGCATACTTATATCCCTACAAGTTTAATATTTCAACAATATCATCATCTAGAAAAAGTAGTTGTACCAGAGAAATAACACATTCTTACTCCCTCCTTGGTGGATTATCAATAAATTATGGTAAAGAGTGACGCATCAAACTAGTATAATATTCCTAATCCAATCAGGGATCACTAGTTGAGAGTGGAACATGCATCAAGATAGGGGAAAATACCAGTCAAAGAGGTCAGAAATCATATTCATATGCCCCATGATCAGCTACATATACCCGTTAAGGCTCTTGATCACCACATGAGAGGGGAAGATGCCCTGAGATAGGTTAATATTCATGTCAAAGAAGTCCAGAAGCATACTCAAAATGATCAGGATCAGGATAATATCGAAATTCTATCTAGGGATAACCAAGTGATAATGGAACAAGCCTCATCACATACTTATATTCGTATCATTGAATTTTTACAACATATTCCAGTAGTTCACAAAATCTTGGTGCATATTCCTACTTCTACTAGAGAATGATTGTGCTAGCATCATTCCAAGGAAACATAGGGGGGATCATACTCCTTCCCCCATTCAAAAGGACCGTTGAGATATTAAAATAACTAATGCACATTCAAACCTGGACCATATTACTTATCCAACTGGGGCCCACCATGTCAGAGTGGCACACACATTGGTGTATGATCATATATCTGGCAAGAAATACCATGAGTATATTCTAAATTATTAGAACCGGGCTCATATTCCCATCCTGAATGGGGATCACCAAGTGAGAATGTCACATGCCTCAGAACATTCCCACATTCCAATCAATAATTAGATAAATCATTATCATATTTCAGCATCTTTTCTACAGTATAATCATACTTCTATAACACTAAATGGTTATATAAAAGTTACAGTAACTATCACACTGTGGGATAATATACATACACAATTATAAAATGGAGAATTCCATTTTTGGACCTAGATGTAGAACATGGTCCTTATTTCTAATATGAACAATTCCAATGTCATTGAGGTCATAGATACAAATTCTCAACACCATAAGGATCCGTTGAATTTTTTATCAAATAATAAGTAGAAGAAGTTCATTAGAAAGATAATACTCCTCTTTGTGGTGTGGAGATTTATCATTGGGACCATACTATTGACATCCACCATGTCAACCTCCCCTTGAAAGATATCTCCCATGGGAATGTAAATCCTCCAATTCTCCAGAAACCACTACATAAAGAGGTGAACCAAACTATGAAACCATCTTATAGAGAGGTGCTCAAATCACCACGATCTATTACACATATTTTCCCATAAACATACAACAACACCCCACTCCCATCAAGAGGTGACCATATGATCTATCTTCTGTGGTCTGACTGGATGGAGGCATGTTTTTATGATGATAAAGAGTCCTACATCTACATATAGAGAGAGTTAACTGGAAAAAATAACCCCATTATATTTTGACCCCTCACCATTTATAGCTATTAAATCCTAGATGAGATAGAAGAGGAGTACATTCATTACCTACACTAAAGTATGTGGGGTACTTATCAATGAATGAAGGATTGATATCTCTTTTATCCAGGATATGAGTGTTAAAATCATACAATCAATATACTCTGTTGTAATCTTGACCAGACTTCCATATCAATGGCTTGGGATCCAAAATTAGAAAAGCATAGAGAAAATATACTACAAGATTACCGCCATTGTATTACAACTCTTTGGTAACTGATATCCAAAGACACATCTTGCATCTGTATTTGAGGATGTAAAAATTATGGAGTGTTACACTTTTCCACTCCTTGGAAAAAATATATCCCCTTAGAAAATACATTATACAATGTTATATCCTCCGATGAAATATGGGGACCAGGTAATGCTGGGTCCGGTTGGTCACTACAGTTGAATTCCCCCACTTCTAAGGTGCCTCGGCACTATAGATGAGGAAAGATGATATCCAATTTTTTTTTGAATTGGTCCCATCTATAAAATAGGAGAAAATTCCAAAAACAGAAACCAATGTTTTGATCACCCATAAAACATATTCTAAGGAATGGTTCTCACCATGGGCTACCTTCTCACCCTGCTTCCCATGCGGGCACAACTGCACCACATCACAAAGAATGAAGTATCATTGGACATATAAACCATCTTAGAGCAAAATAAGCCACATGGTCTAGGGAAATATCTACCACTATCTCCACCCCTGAGATAATCAATTACCAAGAGTATTTAAGATATTCCCATGACAGCTATAGGAGAACCCCACCAAATTGGGTTGGGGGTATTAATATCTCAATCATCACCACCAGGTTCATTATCCCCACAGGGGAACCTAGAGACATTAGTGGTGATTCTAGATCACCACAATCCCACTGGGTTGAGGGAGTTCACATCTTCATGTCCATCCTAGGAATCACCAATTCCCTGAATAAAGTCATTGGATCCTAAAAAATAGGACCAAGCAATGCTAATGATGACCCCATATGACCCCCACCCCATAGAGCTGGAGGAATTATCATCATCATCATCACCAAATAAGAAATTAGACTTCTCCTTTTTAGGAGGAATTAATCAATGGTCGAAATTCCACCAAATCCTCCCATAATAAGAAAAGCCCTACTGGTTGGGTACCATTCAACAATCATGACCAGAAACTCCCTCAAAGTCACTATTCCTTGACCAAAATGAGAAGAACATATGGTGCAGAAAATCAGACCCTACTGAGGGCACAAGGAAAAACAACCCAACGTGGCCAAGGGTTCAAATTATGACCCTAGAGAAGATAGTACCGAATTATCCAATTGCGTCAAATATAATGGCACAAACTCCATTCCTTGATATTACTATTTGAATGAATTCACTATCAAAATGGAATATATTTATCAAGACACAAGTACATAAGGATAGAACATTGAAAACATACCTTTGGAGGAGGGTGATTTGGATGCACTAAATAATGCCACCCACACCTAGTACCAAAGATGACTCCAAAACATGGAACCCCTAAATATTGAGTTTCCACATCAACAATGTAATATGTTCAATGGGAAGGGTATATCCATGTCTCGATTACCTCCTAGAATAAATAGTGTTCCTTCCCTAATGGAACCACTGACACAATATGATGGATAAATTTAAACCCTCTGATAACTCAATGAGGAGTTACTCAGAGGAAATATTCCCACTGGGTATTGTCTTCCAGAAGTGAAAGATGTTTTCCCTCACATGGAATATCTTCCAAAAATAGCGATATCTAAGAATCAAGTTAGATCTAGATCTATGAAACCAATCCACATAAACATATATGTAAAAAATCATCATGAATTCCCTCCGTTGTAGCACCAACCACTCCCTTGCCTGGACAACCATTCAAACTTGAGATGAATGAAAAATACGTAGGAGATAAAGGTGGTTACACCTATTCAACCCCCACCAACTTCCTATATAGAGGATATGACACAGAAAAGGGTTCCCCAAGATCACCGTAACATCATTGAGTCCTTGAATACTCGAATGGAATCCATGGAAGGGTGAATCACACCGATGCATCCTGAGAGGAATTCATATCCTGATTGGGTGGATGATAATTTACCTCCATCCAATTTTGGAAATCCAAACTTCTCAAAATTTGAAGGTTTAAGCGACCCCAAACAATATTTCAAACTATTTGTATCATGATGTTGGCCAATGATAGGCCCTTGAGAACAATACAAGGCAACAAAGATGAGGTGTTTTGTATATACTCTAATAGGGCCAACCTTTATTTGGTATAACAGTCTTCCAATAGGATCTATGTCAGGATATGATGACATTTTTCTTCAATTCCTTTATCAATTTAGTTCTACAATGATGAATATGATGATCCAAAACCTGATAAAAATCCAAAAACCTGATAATGATATGTTTTTAGACTTCATATCAAGGTGGAAGGGTTTGACTTACTCACTCCCCATCCCTCTCTCACAATAGTAACTATTGGAAATATACGATGAAAATACTATTAATGAGTTGTAGATACATCTGATTCAAATGAAATATACTGGTGGATTCTGTGAGTTTTCTGATATAGCACAACATTTATAAGAATTCATCTAGTAGGCTCGATCCAAAACTCGACACATTCCCCCAATAATGGGAAAATGGCTAGCCAGAGCAGAAGCTGCAACTATCACTCTTACGAAAGTATAAGTTCATATCCAAATTCCTTGGGTGTCCCTTAACATGACATCACATCCTATTGAGTGGAAACAACCATAGAATATCACTCATCCAGAATTACATAGAAATCAGGGTCTCCTAGGATTTGAGGAACAATTGAAAAAAGTATACTCCTTACAAAAACAATAAATCCCGGGTAATTTCTTAGAATCCATGGTTAATAACCTACTCAAACTTCTACAAACTGGGAAGCCCGATTAGGTCAACCTCACTAACAATACCGATTAATAGCCTCTCTAGAGAGGGCTGGGTCATAATATCTATAACTAATTTTTCATTGAAGTCATCCTTTAAGGAATGGTTGACTATAGATAGGTGATTCTAGATACCACCCCAGGGCAGGTGTATTTCACTACCATGATCTGACCAAAATAAGAGGGTGATAGGATGAAAGCACCAACCAAATGTGAAATTGTTTTGACAACTGGATGACTCCAAAGGTAGTTGATCGATCTCACTCTACTCTGAAAGAACATTTTTGTATAACCACGAAACCTCAACCAATCAAGGGGGAAAATCTAATGGGTCTCCAAAATATGTGTGTGAAAACCATAATTATGAAGAAAATGAATGGGAGGAGTCATATTCCTCTCCAATGAAAGCCTTTAATCCTTCCATTTTCTTCTCCACAGGATCCGAAATATAGGAATCACCCCAAAAAATGGAACTCTCAACTGAATAAGAACTTATGTTTGAACCTGTAAAAAAATAAGCTTGTAAAACCCCTTATCCAATGATGAGTTTTCCCCAGAGCATGAGTTCCTACATATATACATGGAACGAGAATCCATATGCGACTGATCCAAAGATACAGGGAATAACACAGATGTGGCCAGGCTTAATATTCCAGTCATATCTCCATGGAGGACATATATGCAACTGGGACTCATGGTAAAGCACTCTGAAAGGCTTCAAAGAGGCGAGGAGGTGTCTCAGGGCCCACTAAAATTTTCTCACACATATATTTATTGCATGAATGCTTAGTAGGGGTCTGATCAAATCAACACAAGAAATGGGGATGGCCAGCATTACTAACTCCATTGGTAGTAGATACTACCTCAACCTTAGAACAAGAATGTGGTTTTTCCATCCCACTTTCCTCGGATCCTCATCCACAATTCTTAGTGAAACCCCATATTGGGAATCAAAAACCTCCTGCATATAAAGAAGACATTGTAAAATTTATGTCAATAAACCTATCCAAGAACTTTTTCCTTTTTAAGATCAATGATTCAAAAGAACCCAGGAAGGCACTTGTTGAATCCATCTAGAGCCTACAAGAGTTTGATTTAGAAGTTTAATTTTTGAATGTCTATTGAGTGGAGACCATGGAATCATAATTTAATGTCGCCATCTCATTCAATAACCCTGATCAAGTAGAGGCACTTCAAATACACATCAGATCCCTATATATCTTAGGAAGACTCAATAATGTCAACATCTAAAGGGCTTTGATTGATAATGGTTCTGGGTTCAATCTTATCCCAGTCCAAACCCTACGATGTATGGGATATGGTGAAGAGGATTTGTCTCCCACTAAGATTACCATCCAAGGGTATGATATGTATGTGTAAATACCTATCAGGAAGATCAATATTGAAGCCTAGTTTGGGGATTTTACATCAGATGCTGATTTTACAGTAATCTAACAAGACACAACATATAACGTTCTACTTGGAAGGCCCTAGGTCCATAACCACTTGGTTACACCTTCAACATTCCACCAGTGTTTGAAGTATCCTGTTAATGGAAAATTCGGAATAATACAAGGTGACAGTACTTCTATTGAGACATGAAGGGCCACAAATGATGATGTAGGATTCTATAAAAAGGGAGGAAAAAACCCAGTGGTGGATGATGATATAGAGGTTTCCATTCCCAATGGATTGAGGACCACCCTTTTGAATCCCTTGAGTATTCTTGATGATAACTATGTGCTCCCCATAGACTTGGTCTAGGTCACAGATACAATCATCTAGGTCCATGTTCCTCTTGCCCCCAATGAAAACATAAATGTCTATCAGTTCTGACCTCTCTCTGCAACAACTCAATCAACATGGGATGATAATGTTGGAACCACTTTGTTTATAAGGTTTTATTTGTTGTCAATAGTTGTCAATGGAATATCAAAATGAAAGAGATCAAGAAGTACTCCAATAAAATGGAGGAATGGAAGCTCACAATGAAGGAGATCATGAAGTACTCTGATGAAGTAGAGGAGTAGCGACTCAGACGATTGCTGTTCTGATCGTAAGTTCAAAGAACATGTTTCAAAGGTGATACATTGTTTAAAACAATGAAGAATGTGGGGGTGCGATCCATCTGAGGTCAATTAAAGAAGAATGAGGTGAGAACCATGCAAGAGACTTCTTGAAGAATAAGATCACATGTTTTGCATGAAGTTGATCATGACGGTTGAAGAAGAAGATAATGTGCAATGATTGGAATTCTGCGATAGCCATGCACATCACATTGTCATAGAAGATGATGATGCTAAATATGTTCCTTAAAAGACTACATATCACAATAGTGGAGGTTGTGATAAAAGCAGAAGAGTTGCTGAAGTATACAGATCACCATGAAGAAGCATTGTTGAGGTGATCGTCCTTGTCGAAAAAGCAAACAGACGACATACAAATTTGTTGGCAAAAGAGATTCTATGGAGGCAGGTCGAGTTTTTGGACTGTGGATAATGATCCATGTTTCATTCAAGGAACGTCGAAAAAGGTATGGATGAACTGGAGGTGGACAAAAAGAACAGCATTGCAGGTGGCACCGTTTTCCAGTGTTTGCCAAATTTTTGGGGTCCAAAATTTGGAGGTTGGTGAGCATCGCGAAAAGTGGATTTCCAGGAAGATCATAATTTAATATGGAAAAGTCATGAGTTTCGCGAAGATGGGATGCATGGACTGGATTTCGCGAAGACCAGAAGAATGGAGTTGGTGAGTCTTCGCGATTACGTTAAGCTTCGCGAACGACAGCGGCTGGAGAGCTTCGCGGAGATGAAGGGATTTGCGAGGGAGCTTCGCGGAAAAGGCGCGAAGGAATGTTGGGATTCGTGAAGGGAGATTCGCGGCGCTGTCGCGAAGGTATGTTGACGGTGATTCTTCGCGACTACGTCAAGCTCCGCGAATGGAAGATTGCCGTGGAGCTTCGCGATTTGGACAGAATTTCGGCAGAAACTTTGGAGCTTCGCGATTTGAGATGACGTGGCGTTGACTTAGCATGGAAGGGACGAGGGTCGGTGGAATCTCCTATAAATAGAGGCCGACCCCCTCAAGAGAAGCAGAGAGAGCTCTCAACGAAAAACCATTGCTCTCGGTTCGCAAAGGTCACTCGCGAAGGTAGTTTTGCTTCGAGAAAGTTGTGCTTCGCGGCGGCTATCCAAGCTCCGCGAAAAGGTTGCGCCCCGCGTTGGCTCATTGTGCTTCGCGAAGAGGCAGGAGCTTCGCGGCGACTTTCCCAGCTCCGCGAAAAGAGTTCACCCCGTGTTGGCTCAGTGAGCTTCACGAAGTGGCAGGAGCTTCACGATAGCCAATCATTGCGAAGGCTTGAGCATCGCGAGAGTGCTTCACGATTGAGCTTCGCGAAAAGGCAGGGGCTCTGCTCAGAATTGCTTGAGCTTTCCAAAATTGGGAGCCGTGCGAAGTAGGGTACTTTGTGAAGACCCTTTCCTAAGGTTGTTCGCCCAGTGGACAGGGGAAAGAGGACTACTCATCAGTGGATGAAATCTGGACTTTGACAGAGCATCAATTATTGAGCAATCACACAAGTGATTGTGATTCAGGCAAACAAGAACAGGGGATCTAGTGCATTCAGTCATTGCACTAAAGGAGGATTGAACAGAAAAGTGCATCAACTCTGTTCTCTGATGCAAGCAAAGTCTCATGCTGAACAGGAGACACAGAACTTCATGTATATCCATTGAAGAGACTTTCATGTATATAAACTATTTGAGACTTCACCCAACGGTAGTGAGCCAGGGGGAGTCAACGAGAGTGACCCAAGGGAAGCAGTGAGCTATCCCTGAACCTTTGTAAAGGCAGTGAGCCTGGGCCAGAGTGAATGTGCCCGAACAGTTGTATCCGCAGCTAGTGAAGCATAGTGGATTTAGGTAAGACCAGAAACCTGTCGGCGTATGCTCCTTGGACGTAGCCCTTAGTGGTGAACCAAGTAAAAATAGCTATGTCATCTGTCTCTGCATGTGAATGTTTAATTGCTGATCATATCCATCATACAGGTTTAAGTAGTTCCTACCAACGTGGGAACGAGATCCACAACTTAAAGAAGAAAAAGTTTCCACCCTGATTCACCCCTCCCCTCTCAGGGTGTCCCGGGGTCCTACAAGTGGTATCAGAGGGAGGTTAACGTATGTTGGATATTCTCTAGTAATTCTATTGAGAATAGGATTTGAGTTTCTTTCCTAAAGTAAACAATGAAGTGTAGTCTTGATGAAGTTTCTGAGCAGACGACTACATCTAGCAAGACCATGAAAAACAGGAAAAAGAAAGAGAAAAAGCAGCTAAAGAAGTCCCTCATATCCAAAGAAGATGCAATGTCTTGTTCTCCATGCCATTCCAAAAATGAAGAAACATCAGGCATGGAAAGTATCGAGCATGTGACTCAGAATTCTTCCAGTGGAAAGGATGACACCCCCAATTCACGCTTTCAAGAAAAACTCAAAACATATCTGCATGATATTCTAGAAGAAAGGGCTGTTATTATCTGTAGCCTATTTCAATCTATGCAGGTTGAGATCACTAGACTTGAAAGGGAAGCGGACAATATGGAAAAGGGGCTGGAAGGAAAAATTATGGAAAGTATGAAGCTCATCAAACGGGTGAAAGCCCTTGAAGAAAAAGGTGAAGTCAGCAATACTCTGGAAGAACGGATCCATGCACTTGAAGCTGAGCTGAAGAAGAACAATGAAGTCAAGAATTTTTGTCTGGAAGAAACTTCCATTAAATTCAGAGAACATGACTCTTTGTTACAAAAAAAATTTAAGATGCATGAAGATTAGGTTGAAAGGTTGAAGAAGAATTGTGAAGAGAAGATGATCACAATTGAAGATTAGAAGATCATCCTCAATATTGTGGGTCAAAAATTGGAAGCTCAATTGACCAAGATTGAGAACACACATATTGAGACTTCACAAAAGAATGAAATGAGTGATGCTTGCACTCAATGTTCGTTAGAGGAGTCTATGGCCGAAATGCCTCCAACATGTGATAAGAAGATTATGACAAATCTTGATTATCCACATCAAGAATCAGTTGCTGCTGGTACTCAATGCTCACTGGAGGATTATACTGCCAAAAGACCTCCAACATGTGATAAGAATATCATGACTTCACTCTTTGATCTATCACATGCAACTGAGAAAGTGAAGGTACCATCCAAACCATCTTGAACTCATATTTCTAAATACACTCCTACAATCAGTGCAGGTGGGAAGAAAAATTCTAAACAAGTATGGATGAGGAAAGGTGAGAAGAAGAAACCTACCACCATGGCTAGGGTGGATGGGAAGAAAAAGGAGGAAGTGGGTTCATTAAATAGATCACAAAAGATTAAGCAGATAGCCCAACAACTTAATACAGAAGACACAAAGAAGAAAAGATTTGTGGGTCAATGTTGGTGCTGCAACAGATTTGGGAACTGTGCACTGGATTGTCTTTATAATCCCTTACATGGAAAAGCACAGAGAATGCCTATATCAAAGAGAAGGAAGCCAGAGAAAAAGAAGCAACATCAGCAGCTCCAGAAGCATCTGTTTTCTGCAAATAGATTTGGAATTCTTGATAACATCTGTGATGTATGCAACGACAGCGGTCACAATGAAGGCACATGTCCATATCAACATGCTTTCACTATTGAAAAGAAAAGAAGACCTCTGATACCATCAAAGAATGATGCAGCTACCTTGGGGAGAAATCAGAAGAATGTTGTGAACACACATTTCCCCAAGAAGATCTCAAGTAGGGAAGCTGAGAAGACCCAGGATTTTAGATCCATGAAATTGAAGGGACATTCATCCAAAAGAAACACTAAGTGGGATGAATCTCAGATGAACCCATGTGTAAGACCTAAACCAGCTGCAAAAGTTCCAAATGACATATTGGTCATCTGGCCAGAAGATTTGAAACGAATGAGGAAACTTGAAGATGAAAAGGCCATGGCTGGTGATAAAGGAAAAGGAAAACTTTCAAATGATGAAGACACGGTTCTTGAGAGATTGCAAACAAAGAGAAGCACTCGTGTCAAAGAAGTTCTGTGTGAGAGATTCAAGAAGTATGGTCACATTGAAAAAGTTTGTCTAACCTTAATACCAGAGCAAGAGGCAGTCCTTAAGAGGAGTAAGAATGTATCATTCATGATGGCTGCTAAGCAGAACAATTCTCCACACAAAGCAGAAGAGAATGTGAACAGAGCCATGCCACACCGACAGATGTCAGAACATATACTCAAATGTGTAGGCATGAAGACTGGAGTGAACATAGGAACTTGGTTGAGAAAAGAACCTCAACCAAGAAAGTATTCGTGATGAAGCAAGAAGTAATCACCTTATTCCCATAATCATTTTTTTTATTTTATTTGTGCTAATAATGCAGGGAATTGAAGGTGAAGCATACTCTCAGGGGGAGAACCTGAGAAGTAGTGAATGCTGTCAACTCTTGATAGCCAAGCTGAAGAAGTTTCCATCATTAGTAGATTCTTCAATTGATATTCATAGATTATGATGATGAAGGATCACTCTTGATGAAGATGATGAGGAGTGTTTCCCTTTAGGGGGAGAAGAATGAAGAAGCTTCCATAATCACTGTTTCAATCAATATCAACTCCAGTTGGACTCAAAAGCAGTAACTCTGTGAATTTCTTGAAGAACACGTCAATGGAAAAGGTATGTCATTTCTCAATCTCTATCCCTTGGTTACTCAGATCAAAGATTATTCTACAAAGGGGGAGTAACTGAATTCATCAGTGACATAAAAAGAATGGAAGTTCCCCAAGGTCACTTATCCTGCCGATTTCACTTGAATGTTGTTGATCTATTCGCTGATGTGAGTGCATGAGTTTCAGGTTGATTATTCCCTATCATATTTGATCTTCGTCTACCTGGAATTAAAGTGGTAAACCCTTGAAGATAAGATACATGAGTTATCATCTCATGTTGGTATCATGATCTGTGGATAATGGACAACCTTGTTGACTTAATCAAATCCTCTTGTTTTCTATGTCGAGCATTGCTCAAGTAGACTTAGAGTGAAATGGTTAATGAAACATTTCCTAAGTGTGTATTGATACCCTCCCTACCATGTGCTTTGTATTTCTTGTCAATAAGGGGGATAGAAAGTGAAATGAAAAGAAACGCTGTTGTGCTGAGAAGATTCTCATTTTGACATTGACATATTCATTTCAGAAGATGTATATGGTATTGACAACAAAATACAAAGGGGGAGATTGTTGGAACCACTTTGTGTATAAGGTTGTATTTTTTGTCAATAGTTTTCAATGGAATATCAAAATGGAAGAGATCAAGAAGTACTCCAATAAAATGGAGGAATGGAAGCTCATAATGAAGGAGATCATGAAGTACTCCGATGAAGTAGAGGAGTAGTGACTCAGACGATTGTTGTACTGATCGTAAGTTCAAAGAACATGTGTCAAAGGTGATACATTGTTTACAAAAATGAAGAATGTGGGGTGCGATCCATCTGAGGTCTATTAAAGAAGAATGAGGTGAGAACCAAGCAAGAGACTTCTTGAAGAATAAGATCACATGTTTTGCATGAAGTTGATCATGACGGTTGAAGAAGAAGACAATGTGTAATGAATGGAATTCTGCGATAGCCATGCACATCACTTTGTCATAGAAGATGATGATTCTAAAGATGTTCCTTCAAAGACTACATATCACAATAGTGGAGGTTGTGATAAAAGTAGAAGAGTTGCTGAAGTATACAGATCACCAAGAAGAAGCATTGTTGAGGTGATCGTCCTTGTCGACAAAGCAAACAGACGACATACAAATTTGTTGGCAAAAGAGATTATATGGAGGCAGGTCGAGTTTGCGGACTATGGATAATGATCCATGTTTCATTTAAGGAATGTCGAAAAAGGAATGGATGAACTGGAGGCGGACAAAAAGAATAGCATTGCAGGTGGCGCCGTTTTTCAGTGTTTGACAAATTTTGGGGGTCCAAAATTTGGAGGTTGGTGAGCATCGCGAAAAGTGGATTTCCAGAAAGATCATAATTTAATATGGAAAAGGAATGAGTTTCACGAAGATGGGATGTATGCACAGGATTTCGCGAAGACCAGAAGAATGGAGTCGGTGAGTCTTCGCGATTACGTCAAGCTTTGCGAACGGCAGCGGCTGGAGAGCTTCGCGGCGATGAAGGGCTTTGCGAGGGAGCTTCGTGGAAAAGGCGCAAAGGAATGTTGGGCTTCGCGAAGGGAGCTTCGCGGTGCTGTCGCGAAGGTATGTTGACGGTGATTCTTCACGACTATGTCAAGCTCCGTGAACGGAAGATTGCCGTGGAGCTTCGCGATTTGGACAGAATTCCGGCAGAAACTTTGGAGCTTCGCGATTTGAGATGACGTGGCGTTGACTTCACGTGGAATGGACGAGGGTCGGTGGAATCACCTATAAATAGAGGCCGACCCCCTCAAGAGAAGCAGAGAGAGCTCTCAACGAAAAACCATTGCTCTCGGTTCGCAAAGGTCACTCGCGAAGGTAGTTTTGCTTCGCGAAAGTTGAGCTTCGCGGCAGCTATCCGAGCTCCGCGAAAAGGTTGTGCCCCGCGTTGGCTCATTGAGCTTCGCGAAGAGGCAGGAGCTTCGCGGCGACTTTCCCAGCTCCGCGAAAAGAGTTCGCCCCGCGTTGGCTCAGTGAGCTTCGTGAAGTGGAAGGAGCTTCGTGGTAGCCAAGCATTGCGAAGGCTTGAGCATCGCGAGAGTGCTTCGCGATTGAGCTTCGCGAAAAGGTAGGGGCTCTGCTCAGAATTGCTTGAGCTTTCCAAAATTGGGAGCCGTGCGAAGTAGGGTACTTTGTGAAGACCCTTTCCTAAGGTTGTTCGCCCAGTGGACAGGGGCAAGAGGAGTACTCATCAGTGGATGAAATCTGGACTTTGACAGAACATCAATTATTGAGCAATCACACAAGTTATTGTGATTCAGGCAAACAAGAACAGGGGATCTAGTGCATTCAGTCATCGCACCAAAGGAGGATTGAACAGAAAAGTGCATCAACTATGATCTCTGATGCAAGAAAAGTCTCATGCTGAACAGGAGACACAAAACTTCATGTCTATCCATTGAAGATACTTTCACGTCTATAAACTATGTGAGACTTCACCCAACGGCAGTGATCCAGGGGGAGTCAACGGGAGTGACCTGAGGGAATCAGTGAGCTATCCCTGAACCTTTGTAAAGGCAGTGAGCCTGGGCCATAGTGACTGTGCCCAAACAGTTGTATCCACAGCTAGTGAAGCATAATGGATTTAGGTACGACCGGAAACCTGTCGGCGTATGCTCCTTGGACGTATCCCTTAGTGGTGAACCAAGTAAAAATAGTGGTGTCATCTGTCTCTGCATGTGAATGTTTAATTGCTGATCATATCCATCATACAGGTTTAAGTAGTTCCTACCAACGTGGGAACAAGATCCACAACTTAAAGAAGAAAAAGTTGCCACCCTGATTCACCCCTCCCCTCTCAGGGTGTCCCGGGGTCCTACAGATAATGTGTCTTCTCATGCCCTCTTTCACTGTGATAATGATAGTTAAGAACCTATATTTATATCTTCATCTGAAAATGCCTTTAAAAACTTAGAGATGGAATAATATGAGGTTAAACTTGGGAAAACCCCTCCAACATTCGAGGAAGGAGTCTACACCAACATCGACAAACTCAAAAAGGTAAATATGTGAATAGAGGAAGTCCCAAATCTTACAGTTATTAGTGCCTCCATGCACCAAAAATAGAAAGATATGTAATTCACATTTCTGAAGCAGCACTGATATGGGTTGATGTGAAAATACAAAAAAAAAATGCTGGACTAAACCCAGACGTGGCTACACACCATATCGAGATACCAGATTAGCATCGAGACTTTAATCATGTATGCTGGAGGACGCACTCCTCTTATGACACCAATATAGAGGTGGAAGTCAACAAATTGATCAAATATAACATTTTTCAAAATGTGAATTACATAATATGCCTTTCCAATACCATCCATTTCATGAATAAGAATGGGAATATTAGGTTCTACATTGATTTCATAGAACTTAATTAACATTTCCCAAAGGGTGATTAGAAATTTTTGGTCACGTAACTCTTGATTGACACAATTAATGGTTTCAAAGACCTTTCTTTCATGGATGGGTACTCGGGGTACAATCAGATAATGATGGACCCTGAGGATGAAGAATCCATTTTATTTAGAGTTCCTCAAGTGATATTTTTTTATCAGGTCATGCCCTATGGCTTAAAGAATGCTGGCACCACATATCAAGACACCGCAAACCATATGTTTAGGAAATGTTTGGGAAATATGGCCGAATGTTATGATGAATACCAGGTAGTTAAATCTAACAATGGTGTGATAACATCAAATGCCTTCAAACAATTTTTGATAAGCTGAAGCAACACAATATGAAGATGAATCCATTGAAATGTGATTTCGAGGTAACATCAGGGAAATTACTTGGCATCGTGGTACACCACTATGGAATTGAGGAAAACCTTTAAAAGAGTAGTGCTATCATAGAAATGTCACCCCAAGAAATCTCAAAGAATCGAGGGTGATCAAAGGGAACCATTCTAACATTCAATAGTTTATTGAAAACATGGATGAAAAATCTCTCCCCTTCACCAAGAAAATGAAGAACGGAATTTCCTACCAATTAAACAATGATTGCTAAAAGGATTTAGAAATTATCATGTTGTACCTTCTGCACAAACCAATCCTGGTTGTTCCAGTGTAAGGGAAGCCACTAATATTATATATTGTATCCATGGAATGATCATTGGGAACCATCTTCACACAAAATAATGATGCAAAAGCAAGAATAGTCTCTATTACCTGAGCCATAATATTTTAGGTACAGAGAACCGATACACTGATTTCATGGAGAACATCCTTGTACTTATCTTCATAATGAAAAATATGAGGAATTCCTTTTAGCAAAATGAAGTAAAATTTGTCTCTCATATCAATATGATCCATTACATCCTTGGTTGTCTTATGCTAGCTAGGTGCTTGTACAGATTGTCGATCATTTGTCAGCAAAATGAAATTCTGTTTGTGTCACAGAAGTCAGTGAAAGGAAAATCCCTAGCTAATTTCCTTACAACTCATCCCACCCTGGAGAATATAAAGGAAGAAACCAAGTTTCAAGATCAACAAGTATTCTATAACCATTACACTCCTCAGAAATGGGACATGTATTTTTGTAGTACCTCACAACGTCCTATCAGAACAAGGATGGAATACCCAAATATCAATCAGGTTGGAATGGGGATTTTATATGTCTTTCCTAACAAATTTGTTTTCCCCTACAATTTATTACGATCCAAAGGGTACAAAAATAATGAGGAATAATAAAAATCCCTCATCATTTGCTTAGAATTGGCCCTACAACTGAAAATAACCTATATAAACATCAAAGGGGATTCAGAATTAGTGATAAAGCAGGTCAATATAGAATCTTCCATTAATAAGTAAGAAATGTCTCCTCTCCACAACTATTTAAGGGGACTAACGATAGAGGTCCCATTTGAACTGGAATTTCATCATGTTCCTTGAACACATAATTCACACACCGATGCATCGGCCAATGCATCCACCATTTGGCCGATCATGATCAGGAAGAAACAATCTTCCACATTACACATCAGATAATGGTCTCAACAATAGTCATCTATGTTATAAAAGAGTTCAATCAGGTCATCAATTCCCCAAGTCATGGTTCACTAATAGTCACCCATGGATGGATGGATCCTACATTCAACGATATGCAAGATGGGATTGTACAAATGTATTGAGTCAGAAGGGAACAGATTCAGCAGGGCACAATGAAATTTACCTTGTAGGATAGACCACAAAAGATGAATATCTTCTAAAAGAATGGATTTAATGGGATACTCCCTAGATGCATAGGAGAAGTAGATATTTTTACCTTTATGGAAAAATTCAATGCAATCTCTTGCATCACCAATAAATCTGGGACCAAGATCTCCCATCAAATCAGGGGGTTAGGATATTACTAGAAAGGCATCATACAAGAATGTGTGGAATTCACCAAGAAATTTTATACACGCCAAATCCATGTGAAATTCATCCACCATCATCTAGAATTTATACATACAACTAAATAGTCTTTGTCATTTTTTATTTGGGTGATGGATTTCATGGGACCATATCCCCTAGCTACAACTAAGTTGTTCATGTACATCATTACTCATATCAAATTCTTTTCCAAAAGGGATAATGAGATACCCCTCAAGGATTTCATGATAAAGAACATTATGAAGTTCATATAGTCCCATACCATTAATAGGTTCAGTTTCCCCCTTATAATCATAATGGAAAATTTCACCGAATTTAGTTCCATATAGTTTATGTAGATGTACTAGGAGTACAACATTAAGCCCAATCGTTTATCTCGCTATCGTGTAGCTGAAAGTAGACAAATAAACACCTTTAATAATACTTAATTGAATATACTCTAAAATATTTTGAAACATTATAAGAATTATTGGATGGAAAATCTCCTCCATGATTTATGGGCTTAACATACCACCATGCGTACTGCTACACAAGCGACCCCATACCCACTGGTGTATGAGACCAAGGTAGTGTTTCCCATAGAAGTTCAACTACCCTCACTCAGAATATCAAGCTGTGAACAACTATCATATGATGAAAAATCACAAAATTAACAGGATGAGTTGTAACATCTAGTTTTGAAGAGGTTTCACACACCACAAAATCTATAAATTCAACAAAACTAGATAGCTCAGGCTTTAAAAAAAGGTTCCCATCCATTCATTCATTCACAGAGAACTGGTGTTCGCCATGAGAAATCAAATGATAATGATAATTAATCCCCAAAAATTGGAGCACAAGTGGGAAGTAAATATGGAAATACATATGTTTTATCATAATATAGCCTATTCACTTGTCACCATGGATGAGGAGCATGTAACACCTCCCACTTATGTAAGGTTTCTCAAGAAATAATTTGAAAATGCTGTCAACCTGGGAATCCCTATCAAAGTAAGTCCCTTCACTCATCCTGAACGCATAAAATTAAACTGTATGGGGTTTTATCTTTCCACATTACATTAAACTAGCTGGTTTCCTATGAAATATGCATGACTTCATTCCTATCATCACATGATACATAGTGATTCCTGAACTTTTATTCTTGGGGCCAACTATAGGATTATTTTACTTTCACAATGGATGATCCATTTTTTTAATGCATGACGTAAAAATGCATAGACCTAGAACTTCCCCCATTATAATGGGTGACCCAATTTCTTTACCATATGACATAGAACTTCACAAATCCATGGTATCCATCTATATTCACGTCGAGTCACCTACATCCTTGCCGCATGACATTAAACAACACGGTTCTTCTGGAACTACATATGGATTGATTCCCATTTCCGATGAGATATGTAGAGACACCTTGGTCTAATATCTTGGTCCAACCACTACATAATAGGAAATTCACTTGTCATATACCCTTATGTATCTAAATTGTAGGAAAAACCATGTTGTTTGTTATTTCTCACGCCGAGCATAACATACATGAGCTTAGGAATTGCAGCATAGACATACCCTCACAAGTGAGGAAAAAAGGTACACAACATGTCTATTAAGAGTGTTTTTCATATTACCTTAAAATACATAGTGAATTTCCTTTACACATGACATTAAACTACATAGTTTTCCAAGAACGATTTGTGGTTTGATTTTTATTCTCTTGAGATACATAATGAGGACCACACTTCCGCTCTTGAGACCAAATACAATGTTCAAATCAATTATTGTTGGTTCAACTTTGTCCTCACCGTAGGACATTAAATTCAATTGAATTTAAATAATTAAATATGTATTGATTCTCACCTTTTATGATATACGTAGTGATGCCTGAACGACTATTCCTAAGAACAACCACAATTTATCCACTTACTCACATCAGTCCACCTTCATCCTCACCGCATAATGTTAAACTGTATGGAACATCAAGAACAATGCGTAGCATGATTTTTGTCAACAAGGGATACATAGAAACTCCTAAATATCTAATCCTAGGCCCAACTAAAACGGTAAATGGAAATAATTCCTACCTCAACATATGGGTCAAACCTCCCTAGAGTATTTCCCATTCAAGAACTATGTGTGGATTTATTCTCAGCCTCATGATATACGTAGTGATGCTAAATTATCCATCTTTTTTAACATCCACAACACTTACACACCTTTATGATGGTTCCAAAATCCCTACCACATGACATTAAACTGCATGGAAATACATCATTACCACATGATGATAAACTTCCCGGAAATACATCTTTACCACATGATATTAGACTGAAAGGAAATAAATCCCAACTGAATGAAATTAATCTTAAATGAAGTACAAAATTACGGGATGCCATTAAACAGTAAGGAAGTACATCCTTATTGCGTGATGTTAAACTATAAGGAAGTATATCTTTAACACATGAAATTAATCTTCCTTGAAGTATGTCCTTACAACAAGAAATTAAATGACATGAAGGTACATCCTTACCAGATGATGCTAAAATGCACGGAATTACATCTTTACCACATGAAATAAATTAAATAGAAGTATGTCCTTTCCACATGACATTAAACTGCATTGAGGATAGTACTTCCCCACTAGATGAGGTTAAACTGGGAAAACCATTACCCCTTTATCGTTCATTATCAATGAACCAAAAGAGACTCACCCCAATCAACCAGAGTATGAGGTGATTCCACCATATTTTGAAGGACCTCAATCAATAACCCACACTTCATGCCTTAGGTGTCTTAGATCACCATAACCTTCCGTGGTCCTTTGAATGGATATATGACTTGAATAATCCTTTTCTAGACTGTGAATACTTGCCCATGGATCCTCCATATGCGCCAATGTATGTCAAGTGAATGCATTACTATGAATATGGATATTCATATCCTGACGAACCTTTACATCACTAGGGAAGAACTCAACACCGCAGTGTGTCTCTACTACTCCCAGTATGAAAGTATCATATCATTACTTGTGATTCAATAACCTAGATCGATGGTTTACAACATTTCCATCTACCACTCAGAAGGATTGTTAGGTTATCTTCATCTTGGGTGTCCTAATTATACTCTTGTTTAAAATCTCCCATATTAGGTCCATGCGAGTCATGACTCTAAACTTCCTGTATTTTGGTCAGAGCGATACGGACTTGAAACTCTATCCTATAATGGTCCATATCTCAAGACCTTAAAATAATAATGAAAGAGGCACAAAACTAGTTACTGTGAAAACTAGCTACGGTAGACCCGAGAAAAAGATGATTCACCATGCACTAAATTGAAAAATTCTCAATGTTTAGGAAAAAATAGGGCGTAAGTAGATAATTCATCAATGATCATAGTGTCTACCCAATATAAAAAGTAAAGGACTAGTTGTACTTGCTGGACCCCCTTGTCTAGGTAAAGGTTAGATTAATTGTTTTTCACATGTCCTAAACATGAGAATATATTTTTTAGGCTGAGGAAAAACTTTTATGTACATGCACCGTCCATGGATTTTACACTTTCCATAGATCACACTTCATGATTTGGGGTGTCTTAGATCCTCACAACCTTCCAAGGACCATATAATGGATATAAAACATCAAAGAAACTTTACTTGAATATGAATATATTCCAATGGATCCTACATATGTGCCTATGGCCATCAACTGAATGCATCACCCTAAAAAGGACATTTCAATCATTTTGAGACCTGACATCATTGTAGAAGCACTCAACCCTCAGTGTGTCTGAACCAATCCCTATATGAGATTCCAATATCATCATCTTGAATCGATCACTCTTGATCATGATTTAAAATTCGTGTACCAAACTATCCATGTGGATTCTATATCCTCGAAATTATGTAACTACGTTTCATACCCTTTCTAAAGTACATACTACAACACTTTACTGCTTAGCCTCTTAGAGACGACACCTCTTGATTTGAAACCATAGTTTGTAGGGCTGGAGCTTTATGATTTAATTTCTAATTGTCTTAGGGTGCCATAAGTATTCATGGGTAGAGTTATTTCCAACCAAACTTCATCATTTGAATGTTTGTGTCTCCAGTAACCTTTCATGGCCCTTAGAGAGAGGTGGATATCATATTTCACTTTTCATGCTACCGATGCTGAAGGGTCCTGACCCGCCAACAAAAGGAATCTTCTGCATTCAAGAAAAGAGCCTCAGTTAATGTGAGCTATAGAAACACCACAATGGAACTTGGAATATCTGAATGTCCGTGGACTTACCCAACAGGTCTGCATCATCTCAAATTTATGGGATCAAAATTTTATATTATGATTAACAACGCCAGAATTCTATATATCGAGGTGGATATACACTTAAAAAAGTGGAATATTAGTGGGGGGTTATTGTTGACATTTGATGGGGTTAAAAAATTTAATAAAGTCATTAACATTGGTTGTGGGAACTACTGCTAAAGTGGCTGCCTACTTCTTTTAGTGGTAGTTTGGAGTAAGAAATGATAAAGTCATGATGACTTTAAAAGTGGTTACATTAGAGGGGGTTTAAACCCCCTCTAATGTTGACATTAGCTCCCCAACACCACTACAACCTCCACTAGTTAGAATGATTTAGTGGTGGTTCAAACCACCCCTTATAAAGGGGTTACTTTTATGGCAGTTTTCATAACCACCAATAAATATTTTTACATTTGTTTAATGACCCTCCCACCCCCGATTGACTCTCTACCATCCCCGGTTCTCTCCCCCCACCACATCCCTAGTTACTTCTCCCAACGGTTCCATGAACATACCCTTTGGTTCGTGCCTCCCACACCATGACCCCAGCCTGCCTCCATTTCCCATCTTTGCACCATACCCCCAGCCTGCCTCTAGTTCTAACCTCCACACCACACCCCCAACATTTCCCCAAGCCTACCTATTCTATAATTACCAAACCCACAGAAAACGTTAGGCACTGGGAATCGAACTAGAACCTCCCCCAATAACCTCCACTGGAATTCCTTTTTCTAACCATTATGACAAATTTTTTTTTGATATATATATTACACATTATAGTATTAATATATATTTGGCTGTTTATTATAACAAATATTATTCGCAGAATATATTTACATACATTTAAATAATAATATATCTATTATTTACAGTATTTATTTGTATATGAAATTATATATATTATATATTATTTATTTATATATCACCTAAATATATTACATAAGTATATATTTATATTATATATATATTTGTGTGTGTGTGTGCGTGATAACAATAATATTATTAATTATTATTCTAGAAACAACCAAGATATTTATAGAATAATAATTTTTGATTTATACTAATATTTATAAATAAGATATTAATTTTATGTTAATGGGGAAACTTTTTCAAATAGTTTACTCGACACTAAACTAGGGGTTTCCCTGAAATATTACGTTGTACACAACAATGAGATATACCAAAAAGTAATACATTAATAATATTAATATTTTAAATGGTAGTTAACGCCTACCTATTGGAATGGAATGATTGTATAATATAAACTAAATTTAGAAATATGGTTTACACATGTTTAAATAATGATTCCTTGGTAACCAAATTTATTATAAATGGAAATAAAAACCAATTAAATATAAAGGATGTGTTTCTATGAAAATCTATTTTAAAATAGAATAATTGGGTTTTCATATCACTCATTACGGATTTTTAAATAATGGAAAATATATGATATATAAATCAATGTAATGTTTTAAATTCATCTTATTTGTTTTATAGATATTATATAAGAACAAATTCAATTTTTCAAACAAAGTATTTTTCTAAAAATGCAATTTTATCGCCTTTTGATGGAGAACCCTTTTTAAATATAGTTTTTCACATTTATAGGTTTGATTTGAAAAACTAAACATATTTTATATATTCAGGAAATCAAAATTTTCTTTTAATGAAATTTTAGTATTTTTCTAATAAAGTTTATTTTTTAATGAATAGTGAAAAAATATTCAATTTTAATTCAAAACTGTCTTTTCATCTATTTTATTCACATAGTTAGATTTTAATTTTGATTGGGTTTAAAGTATAATTGGATTATGTTTTTATCATTTAATTCAATTCTGATCATTCCGTGTAATCTATCTTTGAAATTGGACATAAACACATTGCAATCTTTTGATAGTTATTATTTCTTAAAAACCCATTTTTGTTTTTGACAAGAGGGAATTAATTTTAAATTAATTTCTAGCAGTTATGTGTTTTCAATTTGAAAAAATGGATTCCTTATATATAATCAGGAGGTCCAAATTGTGAAAATAGGTACTTTTTATTTTTATACATTAAGAATAGTAACTTCAGTAATTATTTTATTTATCGTGGTTAAAGGGTAATTCTGGTAAATAATGGTAAAAAATAATATTATAATAATAGTAAACTGCCCTAAAATGTGTCCAAATATTGATTTATTATATATTTCAGACCATGGTAATACTGGGGTCGATTTGGGGACCCCCTGGATCCACTTTTATTTGAAAATAACATTTTATAAGAATTTATTTAAAGTAAAGAAAAATGTTACATAAAAATGTATCTTTTCGTAGTTTTTTTATATGGGGTTATAAAATTGATATTTTGAATATAAATAATTATTATAAAGATAAAAATATATACTTCATCATTTTATTTTATTTATAATTTTTTGACTTCAAATAAATAAATTTATTTTTGACATAATGATGATGTAGTGATTACCTTAGTAATGAATGATTTAAATAAACCAGAATATAAACATTAAAATAAATTTCTTTTGAATGTTTTTATGCCATAAAAGAATATTATGGATGATTATGACTTGTTATATTTGAATTAATGTAGTTTTTTATATAATCAAGTTTTTATGGATTATAAAAAAGGCATGACATGAATAGTATAAAAATGGACATAAATGAGTTTTTAAAATAAATACTAATTTATTAAATGAAATAATAGTACTAAAAATATAATATTTGGACCTATGAGTTGAATAATTTATAAAATTTCATTAATGAATCACTTTATGTTATATTGGAAATTTATAGTTACTATATGAACCATATAGTATGAATATACAATAAGAAATGGTAGGAGTTAAATTAGTTAACTAAGGGTTAAAGCTAAAAGATAATGTTAAATTTGAATCCAAAACTTCTCTAAAACCCATTTTTTGAGAATATTTCGAAGAATAATCATATTATATTATAATTTAATTAGTTTTGGACCATTTTAATGTGATACTATGTTTATAATAAAATAATCATTCAAGACATTCCTAAAGTACCCCTCCTCCCTCTTATAAAAGGCCACCAACTCTAACCCTTAATAACACCTCTCAAGCCCCTTAGATCCTCAAAAATCTCCTAAAATAAGCTTCAATTATCCCTTAATTCCTCCTAGAGGAATTATATTAGGAATAAGGAAATCTATGAAAGCCTGTTGGCTCAAATCAAAGGGTGTTACATGTTTTAAGAGGTAGCATCTTATCTAAAGTTCCATTCCATTATTTTATATCTCTACAACATATTCTATTAATTTTATTTGATTAAATAACAACACAAATATCCAATATAAACTAATTTTTTGTTATGATATGTATTATGACTACACTTACACACACCTCCATCTAATGGATACAAAAATACAGTTTCTGTGTACAACAAACTACTGCCTCACGAAATGATGAATGCTTGAATTTCCCCGACAACCTTTCAGGGTGTCCATTATGATGGAAAAATATTTATATATGATATATATTATATTTAAATTTTATCTATTATACTATATTTTTTATTTAAAAACATACCGTTATGCTTTTCATGATGTGTAAATATGATAATTTCATTTGAGGAAGTGCCGACTACCGACCCCTCAAAGTGATATGATTCATTCAAGGCATACATTAAACATATAAAGGGTGAAATTAATGAAATTATTGAACTTATGTAACATATATATCATATTATATTATACCAGAATGAAAATATACCTATTTATCATGTAGTTTTCATTTCATTAATATGACAAATAAATGAATGTAGCGTTTACGCGTACATACGACTTACCCTCTCCATGAATGGTGCATTTCATTTATTATATCCAATTACTGTGGTATATTATAAATAATTATATAATAGGTATATATAATATTTAAATCATGAGTACTATTCTAGAGGTAATTTAATTTTGACCACGTGGACAATTTGTAATTATAACAGGTTCATTTTTGACTCAAGTACCGAACATCGAAGAAATGGTCGATATGAACATGAGTAATTATGTGATTGTTAAATCAAGGTAATAAGTTATATAAAAAGAATAATAAACATTAAAAAGGTTATTAATTAAGTATAAATTATCTCAAGTTTATTATTCAAGAAGAATAAGAAACCTACAGGATGAATCAGACTCAAGGTAAGGGACTACGTCTCAATCTCCTTTCATTGAGGCATATTATGATAATATACACATCTTCCTTTTATAAGGTTTATAATAAAACCCATTTACTTTTAATTTTATTAAAATGGAATATTGTTTCTATGAAGCATTTTACTAAATGAGAAAATGATTTTTTTAATGTATGCGATCACAACGACCTGTCAACCGTCATAATCATTATTTGATATTTGGATTCCTTTATACGCCTTAATGTTTTAAAATGAAAAATAAATCCCTTATTCCATTTTGGGTGTTTTTGTAGTGAAAATGGTTTTTTAAATGGAATTATTATTTCAATATCCTCAAATGATTTCTTGTGATTGAAAATGAAATGTTATTAGTGAAATGTTGATATTTGAAATATTTTATGTGTTATGATTATATAATGGTACTTGGTCATTTAAAGGGTGGATACTTGAGAAAACAATGATGGGTGGTTACATGATAAACAAAATTACTGGTGGTTCCATGATAAACCATGGATGGGTGGTTAGGTTATAACCTCCAATGCATTGGGTATGAAAGTCGGCCATGTGGCTATTCCATTAAGTGTTATGTGTGGAAGTCGACCGTATGGTTATTACATTTAAGCATGTTTATGTCCCAAGTAAACTTTATATGTTATATGTTTCTTTATATGGGAATAATGGATACCTTTTGGTTACAAAAATTGTAAGTAATAAGATTATATTTTGTGAAGTATATTTACAACTTCTAAAAGGTGAAAAGTTTTACTTTTTGATAAAGTATTCATGGTTTTTATGTTATCCCAAGACTAATAGTTTTCTTTATTTATGTATCCCTTACTGGCCTTTTATACTCATCCCATGTTTTGAATTTTTTTTCATAATACATAATGAAGAATAGAGTCAAGTACGGGATCAATGAGACATTATGTTGTCAAAACATAAAACAATGTCATGTTTTGATTTAATGAGTTTTTGTTTTATGAATAAAATGTATAGTGACTATAAGTGTATTCTTGTAATATTCATGTTGTTATGTATATGTTATGACCTAATTCTCTAAATATATAAACCTAAAAAGGTCGTCGGTGTGAATTAATGTAAAATTATTGGCTATCTCAAGATTATGTAATGTTTATGGCTAGGGCCTTATAGTTTGTATTAATGGTTGGTTTAGATAACTTTAGATGTTAGGGCCTTATTTAAGAATTAGTGACATAACCATAATGGTTAGAATTTTAGAAATATTGATATTTATTTTAGAAAAATGAAATGAGTTTAAGATAACATGAATAAGTATATCTTAGTGTATACCCTCCTCATAAGATAATATATGATGATTTTACGGATATATTCACACTGAACATTTTTGTTTTAGTAAATGGTTAGCTCTAATAGGCACTAAAGTAAAAATGGATGTGAAGGAAACTATAATGGTTTTTTGAATACAAAACTGAATGAAATGGGAGAGGTAATGAGAAATCTTGTGGTTATTATTAACCAACTATTTGGAGTCATGATTGACCACTCGAACCTTGGTGATTTTTCTAAGGAATCATATATGAGAGAAGCAAATCAATATGGAAATTCAGGTAATAATCCCAATGGTATGTATATTCAAAAACCTATGTGTAAAGGATGTGGAAATAAATGTCTAGGAAATTTCTTCAAAGGGATGGGAAGATGTTATAGATGTGGTAATGAAGGTCAAAAAACAATAACCTTCCATGAAAAAAGTAAGCATTTAGTTGACTACAGGAAAGGGAATGAAGTTATTTTTAAGGGATAAATTGAATGTTTTAAATGTGGTTTTCATGTTCATTACACAAATACATGTCCTATGAAGAAGGTTTGGAAATGGGATCAACAGATCATATGAATATGTGTTTACAAATACCTAATATTATTCTAATTGAAGATGGGGAAATTAAAATTGACCTATGAAAGGTATGGATTATTTCTTAATTCATGTTCTGATATTTTGAAATATTAAGACATTAAGCTTGATTTTGTTTATAGGAAATAAGTACAGAATAATAAGATGGACAATCATGGATAAAGGATCATGAAGAATCTTTGATTATTAAGGTGTCTATATCTTTGTAATTGAAGAGTTAAGTCAGATATATGGTGGTGATATGTTTAAATGTATTATTGATGGGGTTACTTTGGAAGAATTAAAGTATTTGTAACCATTATGTTTTTTATATATAAATATTAATTGAGGAAGAATTGTATTTTATTTTGTAGAAATAGTTATAAAGAAACATTAGGGTTTATATGATCCCTAAATTTGAGGCAATTATGGGTTATTAGTTTTTAGGATACAAAACTTGAGGTATGAAATAACCTTTGAAGTTAAAAAATGTTATGGATATTTTTATGGTTTTTAATAATGTTATTATAATTATATGGTTTTTTAAAAAGGACAAAACACAGACCGTGTGACAACCTATCACATCAGACAAAGCGGTGGGAATCGAACTCACAACTAAAGTGCGACTGTGATTTATCTCCAACCACTAGACTACATGAAGGTTCTGGTTAGTATACATATTTCTTTTTAGTTAAATGATTTTATGGATCAAGAATATGTAGATTTTTGGAACTTATGTTTTATCAAATGGATATCATTAGTATAGAAAAATGATTTGGTTGTTAAGTGATATATGTTATTTTGGAAGACGTTCGCTCTTTTGAGAAAACTATATAACAAAGTAAATTAGTATACTATGGGATTTCATTAGAGTAGTAATAGTGGAATTTTATTTTGGAAAAATCTATTTTTTTATTGTAAACTTATTGATATTTGGGTTATTTATGGAAATGATTAATCTATCATAGAAAAAATGTGATTAGGTTAATTACTTTTTAGTATGAGAATTAAAGAATACTAGATTTTATTTGAAGATAAATTTTAAAATTTTTTGGAAGACTATGTAATAAAATCCATATAAATTTTTGGGTTTCAAAGAGAGGTTTTATTATTTTAATAATTTTACGGACAATTTTTTATTGAATGTTCTTTGTTGAACTTTGGCAATTGTTTGTTGAATTTTGGAGTTTAAGATTAGTATGAAGAATTATCCTTTTTGGGTATTACTTGATCTTAGAATAACTAATTTGGTTTTGGTTAATCTTTATAGATAGGGTAAATATGTATAGTTCATCATTTGTAGATTATTTTATTCTCTAGAAGTAGATTCTAGAACTTCATATTTGACCAAGTCATCTTCAATACTCATCATTTGGAGAAAAGATGAGTTTGTTGTAGAAATTTTTTAAAGGATGAAGCTCTACTTGAAAAATAAGTATATTTCTTTATGTTCTTATTATAAGTAGTAAAATAATTGCTCAAATTTATGAAAATTAAATTAAATGTTTTCTGTTTACTTTTCCTGCTGGGGAATCAATGGCCATTTAACCCATCACATGTTAATGGTTTTCTGGTAGTTAACATTCTCCTGAGCATGTTTTCTATCACTCTACATCAGAATTGGACAATTAGTATCTCTTCCAAATCCATGTTTCCCTACATGGAATCCTAGAACGTTTTATCTTGGGGGACCTTGGTACTTATTTTTCTTACATTTAATGTGATATTTTTGTTGATACTTTGTTCGATGTGGGACTTTCAATGAAGTTTTTGTGCCCAATTTTAAAAGTTTGAGGATGCAATTTCCAAAAGGGGGAAGGGTGTAACAACCCATGTATTTATAAAATAATAATTATTTATTTCTATTATTACATATGGCTAAGATATTAATTTTAAATTAAATCAGATTCTTTTTCTGACAGTGTACTTGACATGCAATAAAGGGTTTCTCTGAAATCTTACATTACACACAACAATGAGATATACCAGAAAATATTACGATAATAATATTATTAATTTAAATGGTAGTTATTGCTTAGATGTTGGAAGGGAAAAATGAATAATATCAGCTGGATTTTATAATATGGTTTACACATGTTTAAATAATGATTCATTGGTTACCAAATTTATTATAAATGAAAATAAAAACCAGTTGAATATAAAGGATGTGTTTTTATAAAAACCTGTTTTTAAAGAGAATAATTGTTTTATCATATCAGTATTTATGGATTTTTATTTAATAAATAATATATGATATATAATTAAATGTTATATTTTAAATTAATCTTATATGTTCTCGTGATATGATATAAGAACAAATTTAATTTTTCAGATAAAGGAAGTATTTTTCTAAAAACATAGTTTTACCGCATTTTGATGAAGAACCATTTTAAAAAATATTTTGGTCATTTTTAAATGATATATTTGGAAACATAAACTTCATTTATATAATTCGGACATCAAAATTTACTTTGGATAAAATTTCGGTATTTTTCTGATAAAGTTCATTTTTTAATAAATAGTGAAAAAATACTGCATTTTAATTCAAAACTGTCTTTTCATATAATTAATTTATATAGTTATATTCTAATTTTAATGGTTTTTAATTATTATTGTATTATATTTTTATCATTTAATTAAATTTTTCCCATTGGATGTAATTTCACTTTGAATTTGGACATAAACACATGCTAATCTTTTGATAATTGTTACTTCTTATTAACCCAACTTTTGGGTTTGACAACATGAATTAATTTTAAATTATTTTCTTCCAATTATTTGTTCAAAATTTAAAAAAATGGATTCCATATTTGTAATAATTAGGTCCAAATTGTGTAAATAGGTACCATTTATATTTAGACATTATGAATAGTAACTTCAGTAATTATTTTATTTTCCATGGTTAAAGGGTAAATCCAGTAAATAAGGGAAACAAAATAATATTATAATAATATTAAATTACCCTAACACATGTCCTAAAATTATTTAATGAGATATTTCTTACCATTTGCATCCTTGGGTCCATTTGGGGACCCCATGAAGCCACATTTATGTGAAAATGACATTTTATAAGAATTAATTTTAAGTAAAGAAAAATGCACCATAAACATATATCTTTTAGTAAATTTTTTTTATATATGGTTATATAAGTGATAATTTCAACTATAAATAGTAATTATAAATATAAAAATATTTCTCATATCATTGTATTTTTTTTATAATTTTTATACATCAAATAAATAAATTTATTTGTGACACAATGATAATGTAGCGATTACCATATTAATGAATGATTTAAATAAATGAGATTATAAATATGAAAATAAATTTATTTTAAAACTTTTTATTCTATAATATAATTTTATGGATTATTATGTCTATTAATCTTTTAATTAATGATGTTTTTTCAAAATAAAAAAGTTGTGATGGATTTTTAAAATGTCATGACGTGAATTGTATAAAAAATGATATAAACATGTTTTTAAAATAAATACTATTTTAATAAATGATATAATAGTCTTTAAAATATACTATTTTACCAGATGAATTAGATAATGTTTCAAATGTCATTAATTAACCACTTTAGGTTTTATTGGCATTTTATTTTAACTATATTAACTATATAGTATGAATATACACGAAGACATGGTAAGAGTTAAATTAGTTAACTATGGGTTAAAGATAAAAGATAGGGTTAAATTTGAAACAAAAACTTTTCTAAAACCTATCTTTCATAGGATTTAGAAAAATCCTCATCTTATCTTCGAATTAAATGAGTTTTTGACCTCTTTAAAACGAAATTCAGTTTATAATAAAATAATCTATCAAGACATTCCTAAAGTACCCCTCCTCCCTCTTATAAGAGTCCTCCAACTCTAACCCCTAATAACAACTCTCAATACACTTGTCTAATCTAAAAAATGATCCAATAAGATTCATAAATCCCTTAATTCCTCTTCTAATCCTTAAATTAGGCATAAGGCTATTCAAGAAATCTTTTTGGCTCAAATCAGAGGGTGTTACATGTTTTAAGAGGTAGCATTTTCTCTAAAGTTCCTTTCCATTATTTTAATTCTCCACTCCCTATTTTATTATTATTATTTTATTACATAAAAAATCCAGTATCCAAAATATAATAGTATTTTTTTTATTATAGGAATTCAAACTACACTTACACACACCTCAATCTAATAGATACGAACATACTGTTTCTGTGTACGAAAAACTGCTGCCTCACGAAAAGATGATTGTTCGATTTTACCCTACCACCTCTCATGGTGGATATTATAATGACAATGTATTTATATATGTAATATATTATATTTATATTGTCTCTATGACACTATAAATTTTATTTACAAATATACCTTTATGCTTTTCATGATGTGTAAATACGATAATTTCATTGGAGGAACTGTGGACTACCGCCCCCTCAAACTGATATGATTCTTTCATGCCAAAAATGGAATGTATAAAGGATGGAGTTAATTTAATTTTTTAATATATATATCATATGATATTATAATTTAATTATAATATACCTATGTATCATTTAGTTATCATTTCTTTAACATGAAAAATAAATGAATGTATCTTTCACGTGTATGTACAACTTACCGCCTCTATGGAAGGTGCATTTCATTTCTTATCTCCATATGTTACTAACTATTATAAATACTTATATACTGGATATATATATTATATTTACATCATGAATACTATTTTTAAGATAATATACTTTTGACCACTTGGATAATTTGTAATTATAACAAGTTCATTTTTGACACAAGTACCGAACATCAATGAAACGACCGATATGAACATCAATAATTATATGATTGTTATAGAAATGAAATCAATGATATAAGAGGAATAATAAACATGAGAAACGTTCTTAAGAAAGTATAAATTATCTTTAGTTTATTATTCAGGAATAAAAAAGAACCTATGGGATGAATTAGAATAATGTAAGAGACTTCATCTCAATCTCCTTTCATTGAGGCATATTTTGATAATATACAAATATTTCTTTCATACTGTGTATAATAAACCCCTTTGAAATTTACTTACATTCAAAGGGTTTATTTTCTCTATGAATAATTTTACTAAATGACAAAAGTAATATTTTTAATGTATGCGGTGACAACGACCTCTCCACCATTGTAATTGTTATTTGATATTAGACTTCCTTTATATGACTTAATGTTTTGAAAAGGAAAAGAAACCCTGTATTAAATTTTGGGTGTTTTGGTGTTAAAAATATCTTTTCAAATGGATTGAGTATTTCAATATCCAAAAATGATTTCTTGTGATTTCCAATGAAATGTTATTAGTGGAATGTTGATATTTGGCATATTTTATGTGTTATGATTATATTATGTTACATGGAAATTTGATGGGTGGTTATGTGATAAACCAATTATGGGTGGTTACGTGACAAATCAAATGATGGGTGGTTCCTTGATAAACCATATACATGTGGTAATGTTATAACCTCCAATGCATTGGGTATGGAAGTCAGCCGTATGGCTAATCAATTTAGTGATATGTGTGGAATTTGACCGTATGGTTTTTCTATTTAAGTATGTTTATGTCCAAAGTTACCATTAAATGTTATATGTTTCTTTATATGGTCTTTATGGAAATATTTGGGTTACAAGAATGGTAAGTAATGATATTATATTCAATGAAGTATATTTACTACTTCATAAAGGTGAAAATTATTACCTTTTGATAAAGTATTCATTGTTTTCATGTTATCACAACACTAACTGTTTTCTTTCTTTATGTATCCCTGACTAAGCATATTACTCTCCTCCCATGTTTTGAAAAGTTTTTTACATGAAATAAGGAATAATAGAGTCAATGATGGGATCAAGGAAAATTTTTTCTGTTAAAACACTAAATGATATCAACTTTCTTTTTAAAGAGTTTTTGTTTTATGAATGAAATAGATAGTGATTAGAAGTGTCTACTTGTAATATTCAAGTTGTTATATATAATTTATTCCCTAATTTTATAAATCTATAAACATAAAAAGATCCTCGATGTGAATTAATGTCAAATTAGTGGCTTATCTCAAGATTACGTAATGTTTAAAGTTGGTGCCTTATAATTATTTTTATAAAATCTATTTTTAATGTATAAAAATTATATGTTGGTTTTATAAATACTGTACTTTTATTTTATGATTTATATCAAATATATATTATATTAAATACATATTTATTTTATATTTATGTAAATTGTTTAAATACTTCAATACACACAAACAAACATATATATAAATATATATTTAAAGAATATATATATATATAAGTATTTACCTGATATATTTGTATAAGATCTTTGAAAATATATTTATATAATGTCTTTCAATACATATATTTATTTTTATTTATATTAATAAATATATTTATATGTATAAACTGTATAATATTATATATAATTAATATATTCATATTATTATATGAAATACAATTTATAAAATTATTAATACTATATGTAATTAATTTTATATTATATATAATTAATATTATATTATATATAATTAATATTTTATTATATATAATAAATATTATATGAAATACAATTTTATACAGTATATAATTAATATATATTATATATATTTAGTATTATATGAGATACAATTTAAAGAAATATGTACTTAATATGATATGAAATACAATTTAATGTTATATACAATTAATATTATACAAAATACAATTTATGAAAATATTTATAAAATGCATTTCAACACATATATTTATTATCATGTACATTAATATATATTAGTATTTCAATAAATATAAATTGATATAAATTTATTTTTATAAATTCTATTTCATATACTATTTATTATATATAATATAAAGGCATAAACCTATTAGATAAAAATATATTTATTATTATTATAATATAATTTATGAAAACTACAAGCTTCGGTTTTTATATGATATATTTTAAAATAAATTATATTTATGTATATATTTATATAATATGTTTATGATTTTATATTATAAATATTTAATATTATATAATATATAATTTATAAAAATAAGTATATATTAATTTACATAATTTTATAAAATTATATTTATGTATTCATATAAAAACAATTGAATACAATAAAATAAATATTTTATATAATATGTTCATATAATGTGTTTAAATAGATTTATATATTGTGTTTTAATTATATATATATATATATATATGTTTATATATTATGGAAGTATCTTTTTTTTAAATAGTGGGGGTTCACAAACCCTTAAATCTGTTAAATTAGAGGGGGGGGGGGGGTTGAACCCCCTCTAAATTAAAGACATTAGAGGGGGGTTTTGAATCCCTTATAAATTAATGATATTAGAGGGTGCGTGGGGGGGGGGGGGTTGAACCCTCTCTAATTTAAAGACATTAGAGGGGGGGGGGGTCTCACCCCCTCTATTTTAAAGACATTAAAGGGGGTTTTGAACCCCCCCTAATTTAAGACTTTAGAGGGGGTTTCAACCTCCTCTAATATAAGATATTATAAGGGGTTTTGAACCCCCTATAAAATACAACTAGATATTAAAAAACTTATGTCGAAAAATATTGTCGAGGTTTAAAACCCCCTCTAATTTAACCAATTAAGGTGCTGCATAACCCCCTCTAAATTTGTTTATTCGCGGGGTTTGTACATAAAACCTCTCTAATTTTTATAGAAAATGAATTTATAGGGGGTTCATAAACCCCTCAAAATTTGTTGATTGGAGGGGGCATGTGCAACACCCCCTCTAATGTTACAGAAAATGAATTTAGAGGGGGTTGCACATAACCCCCTCAAAATAAGCCCCTCTAATGTACTATTTTTTTTATAGTGATAGCTTTCCTAATATTTCTCCATCGATCAATATCACATCCAAAAATAATTTATATCCCCTGAAAAGGATATCGAACCTCACTGATACTTTTCAGGACAACGTATTCATTCCAATGGCTCTGACATATGCAGCTATAGTCATCCACCAAATGTGTCACTCTAAAAAAGGGCCTTCTGATCCTTGTGTTCCTCAACAACACCATGGAACAAACCCATCACCTCAGTGTGTTTTTTGGCATTCCTAAAATTCTGAATGATATCTCATGATCCAATAGAAGGTCCATTCTAAAAGGCCTTAAAATAACAAAATATAAGGTCTGAGATAAAAGACACTAATATAAAATGATATAACGTCTATTCTAAAAGACATTTAACTAATGAAATAGAGGGACGGAGATAAAATACCCTTAACCAAAGTGATATTAGGTCTGAGTTAAAATCCCTTAAACTAAGATAATAGAAGGTCCAAGATGAAAGACCCCAAACTAAAGCAATATGAGGTATACGCTAAAATTACCTATAATAATGTGATATCAGGTCCAAGCTAAAAGACCCAAATATAATGTGTACAATAGAATATACTTTGTGAGGGTTTGTAAGGACATCTATATGACCCTATAAAAATCAATCTATGCTCCACAAGACTATCATATTTTGGAAATAATTGAGAAATCTCCCTATGGGATATATATTCTTCCCATTAATCCTTCTTCAGGTAACTCTAAAAAACCGTCAATAGAGTATCTCATGTTGGTGGGAATTCATGAGAACTCATAAAAAACTGTCTATTATGATCCAAATATCTTGATCCATACATTCATGTATTCTTTATTTTATGAAAACGATTTGTATCATTAGTGATTCTCAAAATTTCAGATCAACCAAATACCATACACATCATGAATGGAAGAAAGATGAATATCATTATAGAGATTTCAGAAAATCCATCCATTCACTATATGAAAAAGAGGGGGGATTCTCCACATTTTGGAGCCTCTTTCAGACTTCATAAAAAAGTGGCAAAAGTGAAAAAAAAGTTATGGTAAAAGGAGGTCAAATTCACTATCAATATTGACTAGTCTCTGAAAATATGCATCAGTAGAACATTGGAGTACCACTCTCCCCGCTTCTTCTAGTTCTACCGCAAGATGAAGACCTTAACTAGATTAGTCAACTCTTCCACCCACCTCTAATTAGTAGCAAATGGGGATGATGATGTAAAAAGTTGGACCTTAGATGAGAGATAATCTCCTCATATCTCCATATCTGGGTGGTCCATGAATTCACATCAGCTTGTAGATCAGATAAAAACTCACAACCCCATTCCATTGCCTCATCAATCTCCCATTTTTCTTAACAAGGGAAGCCTCAATCACTAGATTATGAAAATATTTTTTATTCGTAGCCATATTTCTTCATGTCAAGAAGATATGCTTCATGATTTTACATAAAGGATTCTGGACGAAGGTATCTTTACCTATGTCATGAAATAATTGCTGAAGGCATTCTCCTTGGTTGTAGAATATTTCCAAGGGGTCTCAATAATCATGGTGTGAATACATTCCTAGATCAGTCCACAATGTCATTGCACCTCTACAACTAATGTGGTAAATGAGAAAAAAGAATTTCTAGAAAGTCATATCTGTTACAAAATAGAAGAATAAAACCCTTTTACTCTTCTATAAATAAACTCATCATCGATAACCTATGTTGTAGTATTAATCTACTCAACAAAATTTATTTCACCATCTGAGTGGTCATCAACCGAACAAGGTTTGTTTCTCGATGTCTCATCCTGATCTTTGATCAACTCCATTATTTCCTCTTACAAATGAATTTTAAATGGAAAAGGAATATTCACCTGATGAATGAGCTGGCCCAACACACCATTTGGAAAAGATGTTACTGAAGCCTAGTCATAATCATAGGTAAATAAATCCAAAGAAGCATCAGCATGGGGAAGCATAATAATAGCCTCAGTGTCTTTACTTTTCAGCATCCTACAAAATTTGTGGATAACCCTAGGACATATCTCCCCTATAATAATAACCAAAGGAAGTGTGTAGACCCTCTAAACATAACCAAAATATTGAGAGAATCAATACAGTGTGTATGGAAACAAGATAATCAGCCTGTCCACCCTAGCTAAGAGAACCCCATCCTGAAGGGAGATCATATATAATCATTCATCAATGGACGAGATTACATCATTAGTGATTTTCTGTACTAGTGCATTTAATGTGATAAATTCAAATCTATTAAGATGGAATAACATTCATTTATACTCATAAGGGATTAGGGATATAACCTAAACACTATATATTTACAACAATCTTGGATGGGATATGGTGTCTTGGATCTTAGAAGCATTTTAATAGTCATAATAGTGGAAATGCTCCCCTATCTAGCGAAATAGGAACTGAAGAGGATAACTGATCCAATAAGGGGTGCAACCTTGTCGAATACGATACAATATTTGATAAATTCATGCATAGACTAGTACATCCATGTTAAGGAATCTTATTTATGCAATCCGCACTACCATCACCAGTATGCTAAAACAAATTCTTGAATGTGAATCCTCAGTCGGAAAGAGCCACCCATTTAAGAACATGGCTATGAAACCTTATAGTCTTAGGTTTGAAGAGATAATATAGTTTACACAATACACTCAATGAGTTATAAAATCCATCCTATATGATGTTCTAATATGATCAATCACTATGATGAACTTACTAGTAGGGGCACCTATGGGGGTGAATAATATCTGGTCTAACTCTGATACTATTAAAGAAATTATTGATCCAATCCTAGAATAAGAGATCACATTATCATCTCTTTCTTCCATTTATCTCTTACAATAATGAGCATCTCCCTCACCATAACAAGGGTCTATTAAGGATAATACCAGTCATCCTGAGAGGGCAGGAATTCATCCAACATTTGTCCATGGGGAAGAATCCCACCCAAGTGATATATATCACATAGGCTGTTTCCCACTTCACCATGGAGAACATGAAATGTTATGCTACAAGGGATCCAATAGCTAATCATATCATGAAGGAGGTCGGGTTGGCAATAAATGATGAATTGAGAGATCTATACGATCTCATAAATGGAAAGCCTATATAGATCTTCTGTAAACTCCAAGAAGCTTTGTCTAACCCAAAAATCACATTCCCACTAATCAGATAAATTTACACTAGGGTAGATATCCTCTTTCAAATACAATATGTTACCATGATTATCCTAAGAAGAAATGAATATACTTGAGTAGATCTAAGAGATATGGTTATGGGAGAAATCATGACCTTCTGGGATTCGAGGAGAGTTGTACAATAGATAAGATAAACCATGTGATTGAGTTGTAACAGAAAAAATATCATTAGAAATTGAACTCTGACTAGAGTCAAGAGAACCATACATCCTATAGGATGGCGGATTAAAATACGATGGGGGAATGTTGGCATCATCTAGTAAACCAAACCTGTACAGAGGAAGTTGATGAGATATGGGGTAATTTTTAGAAAATGGGGGAAAGGAACCTCTTTAGGGTCTGATGATCAGTATATGCATGATAATAGCGATCAACATTAAAATTTTCAGTAAACATGGCCCTTTGATTGGTTGTAGCTGAGGAACCTTGATAAAAACCAGGATCCATCTGAAAAAAAGTAGGTGGAATGTGTTCGACCGATGAAATAATTTTTTTCATGTAAATATGAGGTTCTGCTGTTGTCATACACATTTCATGACTCATTAATATATTTACAAACCGCATAAGGAGTTTAAAGATCACCTGAAATTCTGAGGACTTGCATGGAGCATAACCCCTATAAGGCATTACATGAAATGCCTGACCCCCTTGGAGACACGTAACCTCATGATCGGAACGTGGTCACATGGGTTAAAATGAATTAATGATCAGGAAAACTACTCTTTTAAATTACTCAAGACAACCACAACCCTCATAGATGAGGTGTGATAAGTTACTAAGGCATACTTTGTGGTTGGATCAAACAAGATTTTGATCCAGAAACAATCTTGTAGGTGAGTTATGATGAAATGAACATGTGACATAGACTCATGAATGGGGATTGTGATCAGAATTTGGGAAAGGGCCTTGAGACAGAGGCACTTGGTGGATGCAAAAAATGAGAGTGTACTGGGAAGGGGTGATTGGAGGATTGAATTTATCTCCACCCCACTATATATAGGATGTTTTTTGTAATAACAAACATCAATCGGTAGACCAAATTTCACCTAATACACTGATACATGACACTTCCAATGTTAGAGGGGGTAATTAGTTTTTGTTAGATTCGAGTCCTTGTCCCCATGGATATCGCTCCAGAGGGGGAATTTGTTGACACCCTCCAAATAAGAATCATAAATTTCACAAAGCAAGAAAAAAATTAATATGGGTATTAAATTCCTCAAAAAATCAAAGGAACTGAGAATTGGGGTTTACATGAGCCTCCAAAGGACACTCGATCACGTGACTATTTCTAGGTCAAGTGATGATTCCATGTGCTACACATAACCTACAGTGAATCCCATAAGAGTTCCCTATAATGATAATTCATTATATTACGAATTCTATCCAAACAACCAATCGAAACATGGTGATGATTTAACGAGATGCCCTAGGACTCTTAGTTTTTCATTGGAGAGTTACTAATAAACCATAAATAATTATTCAAGATTTAAGGGGAATAATATCCAAAGGAAGAGATCCCTAACAGTTATGATGCTCATGATCCATAGAATCATTTGAAAGGAAAAATTTCATTGATGATACTCATTAAATCTCAAAATACCACAAAACCATTGTGAAATAAATCAAATGAGATAAAGGGTAGGAGGAGAGAGGCACTCTTGGTCACTAAAGGACATGCGGTGCACCCCTAGTGAACCACAAGTCACTACAAGACCTCATTGACACATCCGCCTCAGAACTTTGGATCGTCATCTTGCTGCATGGATGTTATTGTCTATGTTCAGGTTACTCTACACTTCCCATTTAGTGTCCTAAGGGAAAGTATATAGATTTTTCCAGGACAATCTCACACACCCCCATATGACTCATATTGTTCATGCGTGGAATCGTTAGAAAATTAATTAAACATCCATTCCCTTAGTCATGAAAATTCACATAACTCAAGAACCTTTAAAAGATAAAAAAATGGGATTATAGGATAGATGATAGAGGTTTTTGAGATCTCTAAAGGACATGTGGTGTGCCCCTAGCTAACTGCAAGAGACCATAAGACATCGGTGAATCATCCACCTCATCTTAAGAAAACCCTTTTTCATATGAGCTGCATTGCACAAAAGTCATTGGGTATGTCTTAGAAACCCCATGCTTCCCCTTTAGTTCCCTAAGGAAAACATATTTATTTTTCCATGAAATGATCGCACACCCCCATATGGCCCATATTGGTCACACAACACTTCACCAAAAAAATAGAGTAACTTTCCCTAACATTACCTAATAAATATCACATGAATCGAAACCATTTTCAAATAAACCAGAGGAGATAAAAGTGGGAGGAGGATGAAGGTACTCATGGTCATTGACAGACATGAGACAAGATAAGGGATTCTATAGTGTGGTCCCATGTGACCAACAACAAACCATACTTATCTTGTGTAAATTCCATGAAAAGTCACCAAGAATCTCGTAAATTCGGTTCAAAAGGCACCTTGGATGTCACGAAGACCCCTGAACATGTCCATAGAACAAGATGAAATTTTCTTCAACATGGTCGTATGATCAAAAAAGACTTTATTAATTATAAATAATACAATAAAGGAAGAATTGAAAGAGGATTCTCCCGATTGTTGAAAATAATGCGATGCACTCAAAATGGTCTATGGTAGAGACTTAAAAAATCGTGTGGTGCTAGGCCCCTTTCACTGAATATAATTAAGATCAGCATCAGATATGCTACACAAAGTGCCAAAAAAATGGGGTGGTGATGCCAAAAAACTACCTAACCCAGCATGAAAAAGTACCGATGACTACATGAAGGAAAATATCATGTGTAAAAGTCATAATAATTGAAGAATACTTCTCAAAGAAACCGATCACACAACCGAACAACATTACATCATGTAATATACTGACAATTGGACGGAGAAATGATGCTCCATGCATAAGGTACATCACATGATCATTCACAGATCACAAGAAATACTGATGGGAAGGCGTGAATAGAACATACCAAATGTCTACTGGATCATGGGAGAATCAAAACAAACTAATACTGAAAAAACTTAAGGCATTCACAATATAAGGGATAAAACCAAGATCATAAGTCAATGAATTAAATCAAAGACATTCTCACTGCCCCTCAAACACTTCGTATGTGTCATACAATGAATATGAAAACACCAAGATATATCACCTATAATTCAAAACATTCCATTAAAATGCTATTTGAGACATGTGAAATCTTATTAACATGTAAAAGAAAGCCACACGACATGGCTATCCACACCACCTTGGTCTCATGAAACCTTTTGGGTCTATCAACCAAGCCTCACATTGTCATTCAAATACATCACCCGACGCATATAACATTACTATCTCATATAAGTAAAGTCTCTACATTGTATCTGGGCATGATAACCAAGCTCTCACAACAACCTCCATGAATGTCAGCTAAGACCCGTGATTCCCTCTAGACATGGATTTTTGGTCTCAGGTTGATCCCTATAGATTTTAGCCAAGAAATGTGACATCCATCAGACCATGTAACACTGAATCTGGAAGAACCCCCCATTTGTTTTAGATTAATCATGCAATGGATTCTAGGACAAGCTAACTAGGTCATGCGATGTCCCGTAGACAAGTCAATGTGGTCATGAAACACCCTATAAACAAGATGACCATGCAATAAGGGCCTCATTTTATTTGAAAAACCTATCTGTCCTCAGTTTATAAGTCCCAAATACAAGGGTATCCTTAGTGTGTAAGGATCAATATCAAGGGAACTCTGAGGAATCTGATTCCCTTCATATTAATGATATATAGTTCACATTTCTATGAGGTTAGAGCTCCAAATTGATCATCCAAGGTGATCCTATTACAAAATCCCTTACCCAATGTAATGAAATATATCACATGATAATCCTCGTTTCTCAAAACGAGCATGGATTAAGTGGTCCTAGGGAGTTTCACTGATCATTTCATCTACACTATATAACGCATGGTTAAAAGGGAAACTTTAGCATACAAGCCCCAACTATTGGCATCATATAGTATATCACCGATCAATAGGGAATCCATCTTGAAATGATCCACCAAAATTCCTAAAATCTCAATGATGGTCATGATGTCTCTAATTGTGATCATCCACCATAGCCTATCAGTAGGTTAAGGGATAAATGAACTATGAGAACTCTGATTCCCACTATAATCGTCATATGTAAGACACCTTTCCAAGGCCTGTGATCTATACCAAACATCCCAAGGACTATCACCACATACAAGTGCCATATATATATATACAATGATACTAATTATATATTACCCATTGTTTCTCACATCAATCATAGCTCACATGGGCTTAGGGAGATGAAATGAACATCTCATTGGACACTGTGAATCTCCACTCACCAGGGAAATACCAATATATAAGCCCTGATGGGTGGTATGATATTAACACCCCCTTTATAAGGGAATATACCTTGGATCCTATACTAAGGGTGGGATTGATCAACAATGACTCTGATTACATCCATAATCCTGATACAAAAGATGTCTCCTTGAGACACGATTATAAATATTTGGTGTCTTAGTACCCATACTTATGTCCTCTCCGCATTATGAAAAATTTCATGGGATTAATAAACTACATAAGTTATTATACCAACAATAACCAGGAAATTTATGACATATCATAACGAATCAATATCATATTTATAATATTAACCACCTCATTGTGTAGAATATAATTCTAAATAATTTGGTCATATGACTTCAGAACACAAAGAATCTATTCACTATATATGAAATAGATGAATAACTTCCGATACATATAGATGAATTAATTAATCAGACTTCACTTCCCTAAGTTCATCAATGAAACTCTATTTACGTATATAACGAGATAAGTAACTAATAAATTATTTTTAAGGGTTACCAGTCCCGTATCTAGGTTAGGAATAATTACATGAACATATCTTATAACTATAAGAGAGTCCCAGAGTAGAAAAATGTTCCCCCTAAAGAGGGTGAGACGAGATTGACCTCTAATCCTCTCAATAAATGGGAGCCCTAAGAGTCATTGTACCTAAAAACCAAGATGAATGAAGACCTTTAGAAAATAGGTCTGTACCTAGCTACAAATGGTGGGGACATTGAGAGTTTCCAGGAAAAGTTTTAATGGTATCCTAATGAGAAAAACCCATTACACTCCATAAAAACATGAAGAAACAATCATCAACATAAACATTATGATCAATCATTTGAAGGATAAGATTAATTTATGATAATTCTTAATCTGGAATGTAAGGAAAACTTATTAATAAAGATTCACGACTTATGAAATTTAATTAAAGGAAAACCTTTTTTCCAAAATAGTTCCTTTCTTATTAACCATGTATTGAAATTATTCCAAAAGTTAATCTAATTGATTATGGAATTTTAGAGTGATTCATTTAGGGATTCCATGAAATTAGAAGCAAAATGACCAAATAAATCTTTTTATACAATCATGTACTCAATATTATTGTCTAGATAAATTATTTTGGTCTCATATAATCAATATGATTGGGTACATAATATAATATTCAACTTGATTTAATATGTCAAATTATTTTTCAAGAATAAATTTTTCCTTAAAAAATTTATTGGTTATAGAAATAAATTTTATTATTCTGTTAGATATATGATATCAATTGTTTGTTTTAAGGTTTTTGAAAATAATTTAAAGTTGATAAAGGGAAAATAATTGATGTTTTATGTTTGGAGTTGCTTTCAAGTAATGTTGGGAAAGAGTAACAATGTTTATAACATGGATACTTCAATATCGGATGAAAATTTCATAATATTATCATTATCTCATTTTTCAATTGGGAAGAGCATGAAATTTATTTTAAAAAATGATATGAGGGGGTTTTAATATAAATAATTATGATTTTTTTAATTCTATAACTTGATTTGATGGGAGAATTAAAAATTATATTTTCTGGCTGGGAATATAAATGAACTACGATTATGATATACATGTTCTAACGTAATATTTATATAATATAATCACCTAAAAGTTTAATTCATAAGATTAAATGTTGGTATAAAATTTTAACAATGATTCCTTAATCAAGTTCACTATAATATAAGGTTGTCAGGAAGGAATGGTAACAATTTAATATGATTGGAAGATTTGAGATATACCTAAAGGAGTTTGGAGAAATCCATGGAATGTACATGTAATTTATAAATGATAAAGAAATTAATTCTTTTATTTTGAATGGTTTGTGATTTTTAATTTATATTTTATAAATTGTTTTAAATATAAAAAAGTTAAAAATCAATGAATAAATTGATTGATCTTGTAGTTTATAATTAGGAGATGAATTAAATACTTAATAAATTGAAAATTTGTTTTGTAAAGGATTTATTAAGACCAAATGTGTCTATAAAAAATGAGTGTATCTTTTTCTCATTTATATTATATAATAATAGAAGTACTTTGAATAACAATAGTTTTGATGAACAAGTTTAAAATGAATAATTATACACACAAGATATATGATTCACAAATTTTTTAAAAATATATTTAGAAGAATAATTGAATAACGTTTTTTTATCAAAGAAAAAACCTTTATCGATGCATTTTTTAAAATAAAAGGGAATATGTTCTCACTTTTCATTAATGTTATATTTTAATAATGTCTCATTTTAAAAGAAAATTTATGTAAAAACATAGAATAGAAAATATAATGTATCATATAGGGATTCTTTGATTTTTTATCAAATTAATTTATATTTTTAGATATATTGTGTTATATGAAACACCTTTTTTAGCTTGGGTTATATGAAATAATGAGTTTATTTGATAGAGTGCATGATACATAACCCCATGTTTTAGCGAAACGTGAAATTATAATTATTTTAAAGATGTTTTTTATATCCTGGACACTAAATATGAATGTATGAATAATATTAACTAATTTATGATATATATAAAACTTTAATAATCAATATAAATTTATTTGCAGGTTCTTAATAAACAATAAATAAATTTTTAGTAAAGGGATTATATTTTTTCAAAAATATGTTTTTCAAATTTTTTAAATTTTTTTATTAAAAAGTATAATAATTGATCATCAAGAGTATATTTTTTAAAAGAATGATTCACAAGGTCCACAAGAGAACAAGACTCATGGAGGCCTAAAGTAGTGCAGACTGAGGGCATCCCCTCAGATCAAGTTGACCCCTTCGGGTTTTAAGGACATCACATTGTTGAGGACCAGAGGGTTAGATCCAGAAACATTTATGGAAGCTAGGTAGTATGCGACTTGGTTCCCCTCTATCCAAGTGTGTAACACATTGGTATTGCTACCGAGCATATCAATGCACTTTATGATAGAGTAAAGGAATGACCAGGGAGAGGGGCTACGTGCCAGAAAAGTATAATACAAGATTTTAAATTAGGTTTAAACTTCAAATAACTCATTGTTCTTCTAATGGCATAAACTGATAGCCTCATGTAGATCCCTAGCCACTTACTGAAGGGAAGAACCTCAACCAAGGAGGGAGGATAATTCTAGTATCATAGAAACATTATTTTCTGGGACAACACATCCATCACGGAGGCCCCCTGTGTAAGAGGACCATTCAGTGTTGAGTTTGAGACCTCAAGAAGGGGGGAGCCATTAGACCTAGTGGCCTCTAACAACATTTGATTCTGTCTAGGGTTCATGGGCATTCCGTTGATGAAATGAAGTGATGGAACTTGCCACCATTTTTTTTTGAAAATACGGGCTAAATATAGCAGAAGGTATTCGGTTTTGGGGATGATGGTTCTACCAGATGAGGATAACCTATCATGCCTTGCCTTGTTACTTTCTTTCCAAATACTCTAAAACCTTATGTGTAGAATGGTGGTACATGCCTCTTTCTTAGAACCCCTGTCTCCCATTCCATGGAACCACCACTCCAAAAACGATGCGTCAGCCATGAAGGGGACACCAAGGGCTGTGAATTCTCAAAGGGAACCCCAAACTGCACATGCTTAGTCACCCCAGAAGAAATGGTGGTCAATAGTTTATTCTTTGTTGACTCTTCATTAGTTACACAGGGAATCCAAAGTTATTCCACCACGTTTGATGTTGTCTTCCATCGTGATTGCGCTGTTTTGGATATGCCAAGGTAAGAAGTTATATTTTGAGGGGAGAACCTTGGGACATAGGGTTTCTTCCCTAGGGATTGAGTCATCTTGAGGGGACAGAGTGTTGTGGAAGTCCCATGTGGAGAAGAACCCCGAGGAGGATGGACTAAAGATACAACAGTCTAGCTCCAGGGAGAGTTCGATGAGATTGAAGGTTTTATATTTCTCATTTTCTTGCACCGTGTTGGTGAAGGAAAAATATTTTTTCACTTATATAAAAGAGATATTGGGTGCTGGGAAACTTGGGAACCCAATGAACTCTCCAGCCCAGTTGTTATTCCAGAAAAAAACTCTCCCCCATGATCCATCGAGAGTGCGTAGAAGGTTAGAAAGGAGGGGGTGAATAGAAAACAAGAGTGGAGATCCTTGGTTGGAATCCAAAGTGGGGTTACAAATAAGGGAGGATTGAATGGATTTACCCCACATCGTGTGTTGTTCAAGGATTTACCAAGCAAGATTTGCATGTATGCAGAATATGGTATCTTCAAGGGAGAAGATGTTGATGCCCCCTTCTCTAGATGGACGAGCAACCTTCTGCCATGAAGCCCAGTGGCATTTACCTTCTGAAGTGTGTTCCAAGATGAATATTTTTCTAATATTTTCAATTCTACGGATCACCCACTTCTTAAGACCCCTATTTTTCGTCATGTCTGTAGGTTTTTATTAAGTTTAATCTTTTTCTTCAAATTTTAGAAAATTTATTTTAAAACCTAAACTTCATTTTTAAAATCATCATGTGAAACTTATATTAGGATGAATTTTCGAGTATTTTCTAAACATATTAATATTTTTTTGAATAGTATAAATGGAAAAATGTTAATTGAAAATTGTCTTTCTGTTTCAATATTTTATAAGGTCAAATTAATTTTAAATAGAATTAAATTTGAAATTATTTAAACTATATGTCTATTAATATATTTTATTTAATTTTAATTAATTAAATATTTAAATTAGATATAGAAATTTTGTAATAATTGGATTTGTTTTTGAAAACACCCGTTTTTATTAGGTCTGTAAGATCAGTTTTAAATTAATATGTTCCACTTCTCTGAATTAAAACTGAAAAAATAGATTCAATATATTTTATAAGTGTAATTAAATTTTATATTATGGTAAATTTAATTTGTAATAAAAAATAATTAGTGAAATAATTAAAATTTAATTACCACAGTTTCGGTAAAAATGGGTTTACACGGGTTTAAACTAAAACGATAAGTGTCAAAATTACATAAAAACATGTAAAAAATATATGTTATGAAAATATTTCATCCCAATAATTTCTATGTATCTATACTAATTTTTTTAGAGCATGTGGCATGAGTGAAACTTAGTCACACCTGTTTCTTATCAAAAAATTAAAATTGGGCTACTCACCACACTTATAAAAGGTCACATCGCTCCCAATTTCTTTATACATTCAAAAAAATTTGGTTAGTCCAATACCTACCAAAATAAATTATAAAATTAATTCATCTTATCCTATAATAATAATTTTGGTTATAAACCGAACAAAGTAAATTATTTGGTTCAATTCTAAGGAGGTTACCTAATGAAGAGGTAACATTTTTCAACGATTGTTTTTATTTTAATTATTTATACACTTCATGAAATTATTATTAAAAAATTATGGTATAACAAAAAATTATCTTCCATAAAATATTTATTTATGTTAATTTCATGATCTTCAACCATACCCACTTCCATTAAATGGGTTACGAAATTAATGTTTATGTGTATGACATACTACCTCCTCATAAACCAACGCCATTCAATTTTCCATTACCACCTATCATAGTTTGGATTGATGGTGGATAAAAATTATATATATAATATATATAATGTAATTATAGTTTTCTTAAATTATAACAAAAAAAAAATTAATTTCCATTTTTGAGAGGATATGATAAAATCGATCATGGGAACGAAAGACTACCAACTCATGATGCGAAGGAATTTGTTTTTTCAATAAATCAGTACATGGAAGACAATAAGGATAAATATAAGTGATATAAATAAAATAATTATGATAGTCATGGAATATTTATCATTATTAATAGATAATATATCATTTTCTTTTTTACCTTTTTACTTACTGAAATATGATAACATAATTCATGAATGTGTAGACTTTTTCCTTCATGAAGAGATTTTACTCTATTTTCATCACCACACAACATGGATGATATGTATACGAATATTTAATGAAATAATATGGAAGTTATTATATTACTATAATTCTTTAAGGATAATATTTTACATACCAAATTTCCATAATGATCTTTGATAAATTGAAACGTTACTCATGCGTACGTAATGCCTACATCTCCATGATCATAACGTAAATTATTTCTAAAAACCTTCATTAATCATTCGTATGAAAATTATAATTGATGTATAAATATATTAAATATGTAATTATAATTAGTCTTAATATTACAGAACTATGATCAAAGTATGAGGACCAAAAATAAAAAATACAAATATATTTGAAAATACAAGCAGTTTTTCCTGAGATGTGATTTAAACAATTGTTAAATAAACGGGTAATAAACGGTAAAAATTAAATAATATATGATATGATAAATATATTAATGGTTATTTAATATATTAATAATAAAAATATATGTTTTATACATGAGGTTCTAAAATGTAAGAATTAAGTCGATACTTAAGGAAATGGATTACCCACTCACTTTTTACTTCTATGAGACTCATTCCATTTTCACCACCTATTTATTTTATATAGTGTATATAATGAACATGAATTTATATTATACTAATTTTCATATAAAATATTTTGTTTTATATATCCATTTAAGTATCACTCTTTGACAAGGTGTTTGGTTAAAAAGTTAACAAATCTGTAAGGGAATTTTGTCTCAATTTTCCATATTTGGAATATAATTTTTTTTTCTTTGCACCTATCTTGTTCTATAATGTGTATATACTCCCCAATTACATTTTATATCATGAATATAAAACTTATAATTATACTATAAGTTTAATTTAATTTTATTAATACAATTGGATTATAATTCAATGTCACCGAAGTTTTAAAAAATCTTACGTTAGAATCTCATATTTTATCGAGACTGTTTATGATCATGTTTTCAATGATAAAATATAATGAATAATTTATGAAAAAAATCATGAAGTTTATTTTCCTATTATTATTCATCACATTCCCATTTAATAGTACCATTTTACCACTCTTTGGTACTTAAAATAATTAAGAAAATATTTTTCTTAAAAGTTATTTTTTTCTCTATTCCCTCGAAAACACTTTTTCTTCAAAAACCATTTTTTATGATTTTTTATGATTTTTTTTAAAATTATTAAAATGTTTTGTTAAATAAAATTTGTCCCATTTTTTAATTAGTACATAATGTTTTGAAAAGATTTTTTATGCAATTTTCCAAAAAAAATCAATTTGGATTTGACTATAAATGTGTAAAGAATTTTTTTATTTACATGAATGACATGAATTATATTTCCTGATTTCATGGTGACGCAATGATTTCAAGAGTCCCTGGAATGTTTTAAATGATATTTTCAAATAAATTATTTCCATAATAATTTGTTTTTTAAAATTTTAAATCAAATATTTCTAAAAGAAAAGTATTTTAGAAATGTTTTGAAAAAGTGTTCTTTCGAAGAAGAAATGTTATTTTTCTCATGAAATTTTTATAATGATTTATTAATGTTATTCGGAATGTTTTAAAGTTTATTTCAAGTAAAAGGATTTAAATTTTTTATGTTTTAAAATGTTAATGTTAATAAAAGGATATATTTCTGAAGAATCATTACATGTAATGTTTCCAAATCATTCTCTCTATAAGATGAAATACTTTAATGTTAATTATGCATTACAAGGGATATGATACAAGGACACCATTCTCATTATTTATCAGAATGGTTTATGTATATGATGAAAATATGTTAATGAAACTAGTTTCTCCCCCATTGGTTATACCAAGATCAAATTCTTTTGAAAATTACTTGTTTTTTCACAGGTTATGCTATGTTGAAATGATGAAATGATTACTAAACCTATCACATTTCGATAGGTTATGATATAATGAAATGATTATGAAAACTATTTTATTTCATGGGTTATGATAATATTAATCTTTATGGTCTTGTGGAACAAAAATGTATGATTTTATTAATGAGACATGTGGGAACTATATATCCCTATAATTAATTGGATCAATATTTATATATCATGAGATAGAATGAACTAAAATGGGGACTGAATGAAGTTTAGTTTGGGACACCATCTCCGATGATGGTATTGGGAGTGAAACTTGACTAATTTGATGTTTTGGGGAGGGAACCAATTATATTATGATAGTTTGGGAAGTGATCCTTGAATATTATGTAAATAGTTCTCTACAGTTGAATGTATGACACACTTATATGTATTATTCTAATGTAATTCACTCATGGACCATTTTATTTGTTTCCCTTATGATTAATGTCTTATTAGCTACCAATACTAATTCTATGACATAATACTATGATCTTTGATATGCAGGTTATGGTTTTTAAATGTTATTATCATGTTCTCAAACACTCATTCTCATGCTATGCATACATATCTCCCATGGTCACCATTACTGAGAATCTGATGTCATCCTTTATTATGTTTCTAATCCATAGTCTAAGAATAATGTTTTTTTTAATTGGAGTAATAATGGGGATGATATTATGTGAGACATTGAAGATATTTCATAAATTAAAATCATTGTGTTCCAAGATTCCAAAGGCACTAAACTATTATTTTCCTTAATATTCTTTTGTAATTTAATAAATATTAATTTAATAATATGTAAAATCCATGTATGACAAGCCCAAGACACTATACTTGGAATCAAAAGACTGGTTTAAACAAATTTGGAGATTAGGTTGTTTTGGTTATATATTTTTTAGTTTCTAGAGTATAATTATTTATAATAAATCCCTTAATAATTATTTTTTCTAGTAAAGGAGAAGCCTTGAAATAGAAGGGGAATGATCTAAAAAAATATTCTCTCTCTTCTAGAGGATTTTATTTCAAGAATAATTATGAATTAAAGCTCATATGACTTTGAAATAATTACCAATATCTGAGTCACCTATAAAAAAACCACTAGGCTTCTATTAACTGTACTATTCCCCATCTATTTCTTGGATCATGGTTTGTATATAAAAAAAATCTTTTATTACCAAATTTATTAATATACTAGGCATTGAAGGTATTACCCTGTTATTTTTGATATTTTTACCAGAATTCATACAATGTACATATAAATTTTGAAGGAGCTTCAGAATAGGGTGACCTCTTTGAAACTTATATGTTTCTAATATTAATTATATTATCTTTATAAGTTTAAATGAAAATTTAAAAACTTTTGAGGATAACTAAATGAAGTTATTTTATAAAAATCAGGTTCAAATGGATGCCTAAAAATTATATATTAATAATAACACCCATTTAAATAGTTACCGATGTCTTCATAATTTTGATCCAAACTATATAAGTTTCATTTAGAAAATAGAAATAATGGATTTTAACAATTTACTAAGGCACCATTGTCTTTCATGGACCCTTTATCTTTGTGAGAGATGTCAAAATTGAAGACCTCATTGAAGGTATGAGTATATCATGATAATTATTAATTAATTTCTCTATGTGAGGGATATTAAAATAGTTATTTTATGGGTATGGAGAACCTCTAGATCTAATCCTTAAAATTGAGACATTGAGTCTAGAATAATTGAGAGGGTGCAATTCCGTTTAAGGGGGTAAAATTTAAAAAACCGTATATTTTAAGTATGTAATTATTTTTTAGATAAATGAGAAGATTATTTAAGAAGAAAACTAGAATAGATTACATTTTAACAATAATTTTACACACACGTAGATTTTGATACAAGGACACCATGATATACAAAAGTTTGCAACTAGTTAAGTAAACTTATCGCAATCATCTGTAGTAATAGAGTACATGGTATAAAAAATATTATTATTCAATGATCATAACCCACCTCACTAGGATTAAACATGAGTTGAAATTCACCAATGAGGAAGATAATATGAACAGAGAGAAAAAGGGTAAATATAAGAACCATATTTGAGAGTGATATACTTTAGATCAGAAATAGATTATTCTTAAAAAATACATTCTATATAGTTTATTTGTAGGATAAATTACGTGGCCCATGGTATATAGCTGTTGAGTTATATTCTAAATAATAAAATTACAGTCACAAAGAAAAGAAAATATAGTGGTTATAGCCTTTTTTAAAAGTATAAAAATATCTATAGAAGAATATATAAGTTATAATTCAATTTAGAATGAAATTATAAATTATATAAGTTATAAAAAAGTATCATATTTATGATAATTCTATTACTGATTTGTAAGTTTATGTAATTAATTTTGAATATCTTTTTATAATAATTTCATTATTAATGAGTAATTTTAATTAAAACAACAAATTTTATTCTTAAATTATTTAAAATCACATTTAATATTATCTTCCCCTTTTAAACTATACACTTTGTTAATAAAAGTATATTTAAAATTATTATAATTATGAATTTATATTTTTCAATTTATTTTTATTATAAATAATGTTAAACTAATTTATATTTTCATACTTATTATAACTATAAGCATTAATGAATTGGTAATTTGTTTTGACAGATAGAAAACAATTTTTTTATTTTAGTGATAATGTTTAATCTTTATAATTATTATTAAAAACTTTTTGTTAAAATGTTATAAAACTTTGATTTTCTAATACTTTTTATGTTAATATTTTTATAATAAGACTATATAAAAGCATTTTTGTTAATAAAATATTATTTCTAAGATTTTATTTTTTATAAATAATACAATTGGTAAGGTAATAATTATAATTTTGTACTTAAAATAATGAAACCAAATATATATACATATATGGGAACATATAAGTAATATTATTTTTTATGTTTTAGTTATAAAAATGTGTTCAACTATGAAAGAATGGATAGGCTAGCCCTTTCACCCATTGTTGGGAACAATCTCAACCAATGGGGTGGGAAAACCCTTACCAGCAAGCATAGTAGTAGGACATGATAGGTCGCCTCGCATGGAGGATGAGTGGAATAGCATAGGATAAGTACCCTTAGGGCCATGTGTAGGGCCATGAACATTCATAGGTTTTGTTGGGATGTGGCCCACATGTGTGTGTTGGTATTTAGAGGAGTACCCCGTTAATCATTTTTACCCATCAATGGAAAGTGGTTATACAGTATACAAATGTGTAACCGCAAATTGTTTAGACCTAGGTCACATAATCTTGATTAGTTCTCACATATTTTAATTAAAACCCTTTAGATCATGGATGTATGATGAAATAAACCTCATACATCCAATCACATTAGCCATCATATTCCTCCTGACCCATATTGTTAATCCTCACTCTTCCTGCTGTATTGAATATGCCATTTCCATCTATAATCTCCATCATCTTCTCTAAATCATTATAATCTCCAACTGTATTTACTAAAAGGGAATGAAAACAAATATGAACACTATGGATTTCTATATAAATAGTACCATATATCTTCGAACTACCAACCATATATCTTTGTTCTACAACCAACTTCAAATACAAGTGTAAATTATTACTTCTTAAGGAATCATTCAAAGACTAAATTAAATTGAAAATATATATTTATCAAATGTGATACCATGTATTATTATTATAATTTAAAAATAAAATTATATTTTAAACTAGTTCCTCAGGAAACATATACATGGTTTTAGAACCTCTATTGGGACGCTCAGAACATAGGTACACTATACTGTTATCAATGGATGTCCCTTCAAAACAAAAGAAATCCCTAAATCTTTTACAATATCAAGCCATGATTGTTGGTGTATATGAACCTTCATATATATATATAGAACATAAAATGGAAATTCATCCAAGATCAATACTTTATAAACACCATTCTCTGTTTATATCCTTTGTTAAAGGGATATGCATAATATTTTCAAAATTATAATATTTACTATTTCTGTAAAAAATCATGATTTATCAAGAGGATTTCCTAATTTTTAGACTATTATATTTATGTATGTATTAATTTTCTTTAAAAAATTATAAAGCATGTTTTATTTACTTTTAATTTTTTTTTTAAAATAATGGTCAATTTTTTTATTTAAGTTTATATTTTATATAAAAAACCTCTTTTTAAATGATTGTAATTTTTTATGCAATATATTTTATTTCAAAATAATAAGTAAAGAGAATAATTTCTTTTATAAGGAACGTGTTTATGATTTTTTTTATTATAGTATAATTATATATTTTAAAATAATTATTTTATTTAAGGAATAGAAATATAAAATAACCCTTATTTTATGAAATATTTATACTTTCATATTATTATTTTATGTTTAGAATGATATTTACTAACACCAAATCTTAAATAAATTATTTTCTTCTAAAATGAACATCATATTTTTTTATTTAAGGTTGAATTTAAAATGATAAACACTATCATTTTATGTTCTTTTAAAGTTCAAATATATTTTAAAGATATCGATTTATGCCTGAGAAATTCATTAAATAATATGAATTTTATTCGTGATTATAGTTATGGAGACACATTAATGATATTATGGAAAATTTCAGGCATGTATGTGCAAGTATATATATAAATATATATTAATTTATATGTTTCCAAAAGTTTAAAACATCAGTTAAAAATAATAAATAGATTAAGGTCAAAATGCTAAATAAAATCTTGTCACTTGGATTTTGTAAACATAATAGGGATCTGGGGAGTGAACCCAACCATCTAAGACAAGTACATCCTCAATATCCTTTAGTCTTCCAAGTGTCTGCATGGTTTTGTTTTATTATATTGCATAATATTTTCTGAAAATCATTGGATTCTTTTATTATCAAAAATATTTCCATGTATTTTAAATGGTTATTATATTTTGATTTTTTTTTCAAAATAACGTTTTTAAAATATTATGTATTTCTTAAGTAATTTGAACATTAATTCCCAAATCTATATTTTGAAAACCATAGTTGTATATTTTATTATATCATATGTTTTGAGTTAATGAAAAATAGTTTTAAAAATAACGATTTCAAAGGAATATGTATTTTCAATGTTTTTTTAAATTATGTTCAATATCTTTTTAAAGGACTAGAAATACTATTCTTAAAAAAATTTAACAAAATTTATATTTTATATAAAAATAAAAACGTTTTCAAAAGTGTTTTCAAATAGTATGTTAAAATTTTTTTTTACTATTTTCTAAAACCCCTTAAAAGGTAATTTTATACTCACCCTACATTATAAAATATTTTTCTTATTCTTATTAGATGTTCTATAGGATTTTAGATTTATTAACATGTTACCATGAGTTAAGTAAAAATATCCATTTATATATTAATTTTCTAAATAATGATACACTATAATAATTTGTACTCATCCCCCAAATCCTAGAATATTAAATATCTAAATTTTTTAAAGGTTGATATATTTTCAATTTTTTTTAAAAAATATAATGTATTTTTGTTTCGGATATAGAAGTACGATTCTCAAAATGTTATTGTTGGTATATAAAGAATGTTTTAGTAAAACTTTGGAAAATTTTAGGATAAAAAATTTAGCATGACCCCTTGAAATATTTATAAGTATAATTCTATGTATTTATCTATGGATAGGTATAGGGTTGAGTTAAAATATAAGAAATTGTCATTGAATTTTGGTAAAAGGTAGTGCAAGTGGTTTTCAAGAAATTACCTTACTATATCAATACAATAAGAGGACTTCAAAATGGAAGATTAGTAATTTGGGGTCATAACTCTGAAAATGATGCATTAGAATAGAATTAATCATCTCTTGGTGCATAAAAATGGTTCTTTCTAAACAACTAGATTGTTACTCCTCGGGGATTTTCTTTGGAATTTCACAAAATCTTTTGGAATCATCATAATTGATTTAAATAGATGATTAATATTGATGGCCTAGGATAAGAATATGGTTTCATTGATTAAAAATAATTTTTAGTGATTTTGACAAACTATATGTGATTATTTTCATTATTATGTGGTTTTTCATTTTGAATAGACATTCTCCCACTACGAATTTTTGTTTTAGTTAGTGGTGGGATCTCAAAGGAACTAGGATAAAATTTAATGTGGTGATTTTTTTTTGATGAGTAGTAGAATGGGATGATGACTAGAGTAAATGATTTTGTAATTATGCCTAATAAATAAAAAAGATATATAAATAACAATGTAAACTTTATCTAACTATCAGAATCACCAATGACGAGAAAGATATAGTTCACTGAGGGTATGGGTTATTGAAACCATGGAGGAGATATGATTAAAATTACTATTTTAAATGAATTTTGGAAGAAGTACTCAAGGGAATGTCTCAGTGGGATGGGAAGTTGTATTGAGTGTGGAAGATATAGGCATAATGAATGTAATTATAAAGAAAAATGTAATGTTTGGTTAACAAAATGAATGAGAATAATTTTATTACTAAAGTATAATAGATTATTGAATGATTTAAATTTGGATAATATCAGAATAATTCAAACCCATTCCCTAAGTGGAATAGACCTGATGAAAATCCAAAAGGTTTTATGATTACAGAATTTTCCATTGATGATGTAGAGAATATGAATCACATATGAAAATAAAGAGTTATTAAGGAATAAGATGATTAATCCAATTTAATGGTTTTATAATTATGTTGGATGATTTAATTATTAATTTATTCTAATTGGGGAATTAGGAAATATATAATGATTGTTAAATATATGGTTTTTAATGAATTTAAATAATATCTTCAATGATGTTAATGACCTAGAAAAGTTATTTAATAGAAATTTTTTATATTATGGAAAACATATGATTAAAGGAATGTAATAATTAAAATGTTCATGATGTTGAGAAATTGGTGTTTCGATTAGAGAAAGAGATATTTTATTTCAATAAATTAAATTCAATAGTTTGGATGTCCTAGGAACTAATTAATGTTTTGTTGCCAAAGTAGGTTATGTTATCATTGATGGAGTTTTCAGAATTATTGTATTTATGAAATATACTTATTAATGAATGGTTTTAGTCAACTAATGAAGAAGTATGTATGTTTTCAATATGGTTTTATGGAAATTCTTGTTATTACTATGATTCAAGAAAATACATGACTAAGTTATTCATAAATTAGGTATGTGATAATAAAAAGATAATTTATGATAATTTGGGGATTAAGGATATGTTGATTTTGGTAAATTGAGTTACCATATTTATACATTTTTAAAATTTTAACGTTTATATGGTTAACCATTTATCTAATTGTTTATGTTTATATTTGGATGAGGATTTAGAAATTAATGTATTACATCACCATAAATATATTTATACATATTGGATTACATTTGATCACCTTTTTTATAATAAATAGAGAGATAAGGAAGGAATTATCATTATTTTATGGACATTATTTAATAATTCAAACATTGAAAATCATCCATCTCTTAGTGTAAGAGATGAAGAACTAATTGATTAAGGGACAACCAATGGGTGATACAGTTCTTATGAAATGGAATGAAATCATGAATGTATATACTATAAAAAAAATTCAAATATAGGGGAAATGATTATGAAATAAAATTTTATCTCGTCCTCATCATTTTTGATTACATCAATTCCCTTTCTCGAAACTCAATGGTTTATTTTTTTTTGTACTAAAACTTATATGTATCACCCACTTTCTTATGATCAATTGTATCTATCAGTGTCTATAATTATTTATTCTTTTCTTTCATGTCCAAATATTCACTTCCCAATAGTAATCCAATCTGGATAACTATTTAGAAGTTACTTTAGGATGCCTTTATGTTTTAAACATTAACCTATTTAGGGATGTTTTATTATTAATTTTAATGACATGGGTTTCTCTGAAGGAATATTCAAATGTTAAATATTTAATGATCAAAAAGACTTTTGAGGGATAATTTCATTTTAAGGGGGGTATAATGTGACATCCTGAAATTTTATGATTTTATTTTTAAATTAATTTAAATTTTTAAATATATTTCATTATATGAAACATTGATTTTAACTTTCGTTACATGTAACAATGAGTTTCTTTGATTGTATGCATGACCAGTGAAAACTAGTTTCAGTGAACCGTGAAATTATAATTATTATAAATACGAATGTTAAATAATAATCATTAAATATGTGGGTATGAATAGGATTATCTAATTTATTGAATATACATATAAACATCCTTCTTAATAAAAATTTATTTACATGTTCTTAGTAAATAATCAATCAATTTCTAGTAAAGTGACTACATTCTTCGAATATATGTTCTCTTGAAAAATGTATCTTATTACTTTTTATGAATAGTATTATAATTAATTTAAAGGTATTTATACTATTTTTTTTGATAAAATGAACATTTTTTTTAAATTCATCATATCAAAATCAACTTACGTTGAAATTTTCCGAATTTTTGAAAAAATATTTATTTTTTAGCATATAATGAAAATTTTGGTTTTTTTGAACTATATTTTATTTTTAATAAAATAAGTAGTTTAAATACCCTATTATATTTTAGAGTAACATTATTATTATTTATTTATATTTAAAAATATTAATTATTTCTAAATTAGGTTTTTAATATATTTTAGTATAATTTAATTTTTGGGTTTATAAAATGTTTTTTTTCTAAAAACTATTTTAAATTGGATAATGTCTCTCCATTTAAATTAAATAAAATAATATCAAATATGTAATATTATAAATGAAATTTATATATAATAAATCAACACATTTTAACTTATATTCATATAATGACTATTAATAAACATAGATTTAATATAAAATCATATTGTGCTTAAAAAACACACTTATCAAAAACCAGCTTTTTCCTCGCTTCTACGATTTGTTTTTGAAAATTAAAATTTTCCACAGTAAGAAAATTAATTTGGAAAAATAAATTCTTTTTTTAAATATTCATTTTAAATTTAAAATAGGTTTAATTTTTGAGTCTTATCAGAAAATATATTTTTAAATGAGTTGTAAAATAATAATGAATTTTATCTAAAAATTATATTTTCGTTTAAATTATTTATAATTTTAAATTATATTTCTAGTTGGGTTTAAAGATAAATTAGTAAAATTATGTATCTATTAATAAAATTTATGTTACTTTAATCATATTTATATTGAAACTAGATATAAAATGTCTGTAATCTTTTGAACATTTCTACCTTGAGAATTTGATTTCTCGTCTAATCTACTAGATTAATTTGAAGTTAAATTTCCAATTAAAAAAATTGATGTTCAATAAATTGATTCTATATTTCGAATAATAATAATTTATATTTTATAATAAGTTCAACTTAATTTTTGGCAAAAATAAATATTGAAAATAGTGAAAATAAATTACTACATTGGAGGTAAAAATGGGTTTATGGGGTGGTTAAACTAAAAATATAAAGATTTTAATTGCCTAAATAATTATCTAACTCTATTTTATGGATATACATATAAACTAAAATGTATAGGTCTCTATATTATTCAACATTGAGCCGTGTGGGATGAGAGAAATGTGGGTACACGTTTTTTACTTTTAAAAAACTATTAGTGTGCCATATACCTAAATTATAAAAGTCCACCCACTCTCCTATCTTCTTCACACACTCAAATCGTTTTCGTTCTTACAATAACATAAATAATAATTCACCAAATTCCCTCCTCTATTCCTATAATCCTTAGTTTGAAGTGAATTACAACATAGGAAGGATTTTTATGCAAGCCTAAGGAGGTTACCTGAAGAAGAGGAATCATTCCTCAAGGAGAAATTCTAAATTATTTATTTCTACCCTCTTTTAATTAAAACATCTCATGGTTAGGTGTAATGATATATGTATATAAATATATAAATATAAATATAAATATATATATATATAAATATATATATAAATATATATGATATTTATAACATTTTTATACCTTCAGAGTCATCATATCATTTATACTATTTTTACTTTCCATTCTATAGAGGATACAATATCATTGTTGGTGTGTGAAACAGACATCAGCCTCATGAAGCGATGTGATTAAATTTTCACTAACTCTTTAAAAGGAATAAAATAAGGATAAATATATATGACACACATGAAATAACCATGATATTAAGGAAAATATTATCATTCGGAAAATATAATATATAATATTCTTTCTAAACGTTTTAATCATCAAATAAGGATGACAAAGTTCATTTACATGTGGACTACAACCTTCATAAAGATATGTGACTCTATTTTCATCACCAAACTTCATGGATGATATGAACAAGTATATTTAAATAAATAACATGGTAATTATGACATTTTGATAATTCCAGAAAGATATGATATTAATTACCTCCCTTCTATAATGATCATTGAAAAATAGAAATGTTACTTATGTGTATGTATGAAATACAGTCCTAATGATCATAACGTACCAAAAAAATATTTGATCTAGTCAAAGATGGTACTATTTTATTATAAAAATGAACAAGTATGGTAATGAATAATAAGGGGTTACTAAGAAGGTGGGATTGTATCACTGCACAAATATCTGCAACCACTATTGGAAAAAAATTGTCTGTAGTCCTAAAGGACCACATATTATTCATTTCCATGACCACTTTATTTGACAAGATATACACTACTTGGTTTTCATCTCTACATACATGTAAGAATACCAAATTAAGTAAATTTTCAAGGTTAAAGAAAAGAAATCCTGTGTTGTAATATTTTACAAGGCATATTGAAATCATAAATATAAATTTTAGAGTCAGATTCAATACATAAAGATCTCCAATTGTATTGGGTAACGTACCTGATTGCATAAACCATAACCTATAATTCATCCTCATAATCCACCTTATTATAGTATAGTGGTAAACATAATCTTCGAAAATTCCACTATATGTGTGAAAAAAACTCTATAACTCAATGGCACTGGAATTGCATAGGATTCACCATCAACATTGACCTTGAGACATATATTAATTGAAGGGATCAAGTTAATATATATTAGATCCTTGGCTTTTTATAACCTAACTATCACACCAATTATCCTAAGAGTATTTTATTTAAAATATTATCCAAAACTAATGTTTTCACCAATGATACAGAGTGAACATACTTATAAAATTCTTGTATATCCTCATGTATGGAGGGATTCTACCCATCAAAAAGTTTTTCATTTAAAGAATTCCATACATATGAGAAAATGGATTCCACTACATCCAATAGTATGTTCTTGATTTGATTGTTGTAGCTATCCTTACCAACATGCTTTATAATTTCATATATTTTCATGTTAGTTTTAATATCAATCCTAAATAGTGAGAATGAATAACCATATACATTCTCAGAAAACACACAAGCTATGAAAATGTGTTGTATATCCTCCTCTTCCTTCAAGAAAAGTTGATATACTGAGCCAAAGAGTTTTCCATCCCCTTTAAGTTGATCGTGTGTGTGAAGTATTTTTTCTATATCTTAGAAATAATTATAAATCTAGAAGGATTTATGAATTGTACATTGATTTTGAACATCTATGATGGTGGTTTATTGAAGATCCCATATTCTTGTTTATAGTAATATTTTTCATTAAATTACCCAATCCTCTTGTGATACTATATTAAAGTGTAAATATCCATGATAGTATAAATATGAATCTACATACAAAATTTCACAGGTATAATTCCATAAAAACTATGAGGTTGTCATAATTGTTCATCAATTGACATATTCAATCTCTTAGTTGAGACTTTCATTTTGTCCTAGAGTGGTCTGTCAATCCATGGTGTGCTCTAGTAGTTGGGAGTAGAATTCCTTCTTAGAATCCACTTGTTATCATGCATGATTTCATTAAATTAGTGCTTTATTGAATTCATAACTGAGGATACACAGTAGTATTTTCATACATTCAACATCCTCTCTCGGAACATATTTGATAATATTCCCAGGAAGCATTATTATAAATCTAATTATATGTAAATTTCTTAATAATACCATAATTAAAATTACTAAGGCCATTGATCCTTATCCCTACCATTTTAATAGGTTTAATGAAATCCTTCCATAAAACAGTGATCCCCTTATTTTCATAAACTGACCAAGTCCATGTGAAATTATTGATCATTACTAGAATTTATTTAGTGAGACTTCTAGGAATATTATGAGGAGATAATGAGTCAAAATTTTTGTTAGTGAACATTGAGTTAATAAGACACACCCTTAATCTTATGACTTGGACATTCCTTTCCACCTATCCACATGATTTACAATTATAGAACATATAGACTCTAGATATTGTCTACTCACCTTTTCCCATAACAATGGGACACCAATGTAATTCAATGGAAGTGACCCCCTCTTTACACCAATACTTCTAGTAATCATGTTTTTCTTTCCAATATTTTTACCATCACCAAAAATAATAGAAGATTTATAAAAATAAATTGCTTTCTCATCCACCTACTTATAATCTAAAAAGTTGGATTCAATAGAGGATATACTCTTTCTCTAAGGTCACCCATTAGCTTAATATCATTATAATATAATATATATGAATTAGAATATCTAGCCTGACTAGAATTTATTTTATAATAAATGTAAGTATGAGTAATCTAATTGATACATCTACTCAAGAATACTTCAAATATGGAAAAACAAGTCCTAAGAGTGGATCACCATGTCTCAAACCCCTAGTGCATTAAAATAATCCCATGGGGCCTCCATTGGTAAGAATATATGACCTTTAATATCTGAGAATAGTGTTAGTTAACTTAATAAAAATACTTGGGAATCTATATATCATGAGGAAAATAAAAAGAGAACTCCATATCTATGTATCAAATTCCATCGAAATATTAATTTTAAGCGAAAAGTTTCCTTTTTTAATTTTACTCTTTATTATATTTACACATTCTGAGGATGTGAGGAAGAAATTTTGAATGAATCTCCTAGGAAAAAATATAAATTTATTTATAATAATATAATCCTTAGAAATTCCATGCATCTTGTCCATGATGATCTTGATAACAATTTTGGGGATCATATTCCCAAGGTAAAGTAGCCTGAAATACTTAATATCATGTTCATTCTCCTTCTTAGGAATAAATAAAATTAAACCTGTGTTTATCCAAAAATGAATTTGATAATTATTGAAAAAATCCTTTTCTGAATAGGTTACATCATCCTAAAAAATGTTCCAATAAAACATACAAATTATGTTGGTGAATCAGTCCTAGGTAAGAAAAATATCCATGTTGAGAGAGAAGAGGGATTCTTTGACTTCCTTATTGGGTGGATCCATGATCAGTGCTCTATTTTGGTGAAACTAAATATAGGGGATTATCTCATCAATAGTGTTTATGTGTGAGAACTTGGGAATCATCATAGTAAAATCCCTTTAAAGGGACCACAACTACTTAAGAGATATTTTTTCCAGAAGTGTGTAGTCATCCATTTATTCAAGTGAAAATTTTTCTTAATTAAACTATCTTTTCCTTATACATTTTATGAAATTTATTTGAATTATTATCTCTATAATTTATCAATTGAACATTTATAAAATTTTTTATGCCATTATTTAATCATTAAGAGATAATCTAGCTTATGTTGGGCTTGCGTCTCCTATCTAGATTGAGTATCCTAATGCTGGTTCTAGATTTTGTTACGTGCAAGATTATCTTCTACAACCTTGATTTCCAAATATGTCTAAAAAATTATATTATACTAAATTATTATATTAAATACTTATAATGTTTAAATTTCACATCCAAATGTTTTATTGAACTATCAATGGGCTCGATATTAAATGACTACACCAAATTCTCCGTACATCCAAGATTCAAAATCCATCCACTATTGAATCAAAAAGTAAGAGGAGTTGACCTTTCATTATATGTGGATACTTCAACAACGATTGGGTTGTGATTTTAATTATTATTGGGGAGAGGTAACCTTAATACCTAATTAAACCACTAATATCATCCATTAGAACAAATTATCTATTGATCTTAATTTATTTTCCTCTATTCAGAGTATATCTACTATATATGAAGTCATCACCCCCAACCTGGGCATAAATAATATTTAACTGGTCAAAGAAAGAAGATAATTCCAATAATGAAATTTTGTAAAATTTTTATATAGTTTTTTATCCATGACTAAACATTATTTTCGTATCCCTGATAATCACCCACTTATGATTCACGTTTTGAGAAATTTTCTCAATTTCCTTCCATAATTACCATCTCCTGATATAGGATGTGGATACATACAAAAAAACTAAGATATTGCAGCCTGATATTCTACATGAGACTGCAACACTTTGAGGTTTCTTTTATCATGTGAGAGTGTGAATAATTTCATGATTTAAAACACACATGTGATCTATATTTGAATCATGATAATTTTTTGAGACCAAATTTTACCCAAAGGGGGCCCTTTTGAAGGATTTATAGTAATCAATGAGAAGATTTAGTTCATAAATACCAACAAGTAAGGGTTTTTAGGCCACAATAAAATTTCTATGTGCTTTGGAAATTATAAAATTCACAAGACCTTAAAACATAGAGTAATTAATCTTCATTGTTGTAAGAATTTCCCCTCTGTCTAAGGACCTATTAGTTGTTCCACATTCACCTTTCCTTTTCATTTTTTACTTTTATTTTAATTTTTCTTTATTTTATAGTTCTATCCAATACGGATCCTTTTATGCTTCAAACTATTTGAAATTACCCTTTGCTGTATTTAGTTGATGTAATCCCAATCCTCTATAGGATTTGTGTTTATTTATCTTTATTAGACCAAAAAGACACCACTCAATGTGGTGAACTTAGTTACAAATAGCCCATGGTCAGTGTGTTATTCTAGAGGAACCTTCTTTGTGATATCCTTAGAATTAGGAACCTGTGAGTAGGCTCTATATACATAAAAATTATCAAGATACTGAGAATGATGACTTTTTACTTTTTTCAGAATGTAGTGGGAATTTGTGTTTATTCTCATCATGAGTTGGGGTCACAGGTTAATCTGTATCCATATAATGGTCCCTTGGGATTTCTTCTAGATAAAATATAAGGACCTCATTATATTTCCACCCAACCAGACCATGTGAAATGAAATCCTGTGAAATAAAATTTGGATTACAATTGCCTCATCAAGACCATAGTGAGCTTATAAAATGAGAATCTCATTAGAAAGGATTTAATCATATGGTGTGGGTTCATGTAAATCCACTGACATATTCCCATCAATGACCACACCTATAACAGTATACAAGATTAATTTCTATTTATTCCCCTTATGGGTTGAGATACTAGTTAAACCTTCCTTCATAACTTGATCTTGGGGTAATGTTACTATCACAGAGTTTGGTGCATCATCAGACTGAGTCCCAATCTTCCCATATCATGTGGGGGCTGATATAATCTCATTTTCATTCTCATCACCAACCTCCTTAGACAGGCATGGAGGAGTCACTCAAATGAGTGTCTCCTTAGGGAATTGATAATGTCGGATGGGTGACTATCTCTACACCAACATATTCCCATTAGTGGCCATTTATATATTAGGAAGGAAAATATTTTCTTTCTTTTGTGAGATTTCTTTGAAATTAAGAAAACTCCATAAAATTAAGAATTTATACTGGGGGATTTTTACATCTACCCTAGCTTTAGTATAGGAAGTTGGATAAAAAATAGTGTTTTACATGAATCACAGTCACATAGGGGTGAATGGAATTACCAGAACCATAGAGACATTTTACAGGAGTGTGTTCTAGATTTCCCGCCTCATTCTTATCACCTGTATTTGAGGGTTCAAAAGTCTAGATTCACTAATATTCACGTGGCACAATTCCTTCCCCCTTACTATCTCTATAAGAAAACACCATCATATCTAATAAACTTGTAGATGTTTCAATCATTGTCTCCATTAGACTCAAAGGATAAGTGGAGAAAAACATACATCTCGGAAAAAATGTAGGCTTAATCTCATTTAGAATCTCAAGGTTGATGCAGTCATCTCTGGTTGTTAGGACCGCCTTTTACACCAAGTTAGTAGAATTATCAACCTCCACTGAAATCCTAGAATTATGAATGAATCTAGGATTAACATCTTTCTTCTCAATCCCGAGGGGATTTACAACATAGGATGATATATCCCAAGGAATCCTTAAATGAAAATATTTCCAGTTATGTCTATATATGCAGATCTATAACCAAGTACATATGTTACTGACATTTTCCGGATCAAAATTTCTATCCCATTTTTGAATTGTCAAAAATAAATGCTTCAAGGATACTAACCCTAGGATCTATGATTTCCATTTTTATCCATAGGATGGGGGGTAATACCCTCTCCCCATTTATATAATTATCCAATTATCAAATACCCATATTTCTTCAATCATTCAGATGAGGTCATTGTACTACTATATTTTTCTTATTTTGGGTCTAGAACTCATGTGATATTAGAATACCTATATAGACTCACTCCTTCTTCAACCGAATCCTGGTTTTATGAGACATTAACTATTATAACTTTCTAGATATCCATTCTTAGATGTGGTTTATAAAAATATATAAAATAATGAGTGGCATTGGATTTCACCACCTATGTGATGTTAATTCATAGAGAAAACACAAAATCAGTGTCATGTTTCACCAGATTGTTATTTTACGAAAGACAAAAGATCTATTTATGTCCATTGTGATCATATTGAGTTGAATCTATTGTATTTTCTATTATATTGATATTCTATTAAGTTTTAGAATCACCACATTAGTTTTTTTACCCTTTCTCCCCTTCTTTCCCTATCAAACACAATTCATTTATAAAATACTATATTTCATGATTGGTCTCAAAATAATAATTTCTATTTAAATATGATAATTATGCCATTATTATTATTTTTATATTATGTATCCATGATCAAATTAATATAAAAAATAAATAATCTACAAAAATTTAAAATACAAACATTTTTTACACGAAACTATATTTTGAAAAAGAATTGATAATAAATGTGTAATGAAAGGTCATAAGTGTATAATATAGTGTATAATATATATCAGTATGGTAATATAATATACAGATAAAAAAATTGTATTTATTATATAGGAGGTCTGAACATGTTTGATGTGTGTCGAGACTTGAGGTAAGGGTTTTCCATCTAACTTTTCAATTCAAGTAGACACATGTCATTTTCACCACCTATTTTTTTGTATATAGTTCCAATGAATGTATATTATGATTCTTCATTTGGAAAATATTTTTTGTTTACATATCCATTTTATGATCTCTCTTTTGTGGGGGTACCGTTCAAAATTTATCAAAGAAGTAATGATTTTTTTCACAATTTTACTCCTTGGGACATAAGTTATGCTATGTACCTTCCTTCTTGTATGAAGCATATATACATCTTAATAGCATGTTATAACATTAAAATATATGTTTATGGTACATTAAAAGTTTCATATATTGTTATTACTTCATTGGTCTTACAAATAAAAAGTTACCAAGTTGGAAAAAATTAATGTTACAGACTCATTAATCTCAGGATTATTTATGATTATGTTTCCAATAATTATATATTATGATCAATTTCTAAAAAAATTAATTTTATTCTAATTTCTTTACTCACGATATTTTCAAGTAATATCAATATTTCCCACTCTTTTTTACTTAAAATAATTGAGAAAATGTTTTTAAGAAAAATCATCTTTATTTTTGTTTTCGACTGAAAAGCCTTTTCTTTTCAAATCCACGTTTTCAAAAAAAATGTTTTAAAAAATGTTTTTAACAATATCTAAATTATTTATCCAAATAAAATTTTACCCATGTATTTTTTTCAAAAAACATTGAATGGAATTTTTATGTGGTTTTCCAAAAAATGACCATATGGATTTTACAATAAACATGAAAAGAATTTTTTTTATATGCATGACATGAATAACATTTTTTTCTATGTTTAACACTCAATTATTTGAATATTCTATTATAGGTTTCCAGTTATATTTTCAATGAAATGTTTTTCATTAATATTTGGATGTTTTTTTATGTTTTATATGAATTATTAGATAGGGAAAATGATTGTGAAATTGTTTAAAAAGTTTTTTATCAATAAGGATAGTATATTTTACTTATGAAATGTTTAAAATGATTCTTTAAAGATTTATTTATAAGTTTTAAAGTTTATTTTATGAAAAAAAATTGAAAACATTTTATGTTCTAAAAAGTGATATTCAAAGACATGAAATATTCCTCAAGAAATTTTCTAAGTAATGTTTCAAAATCATTCTCTATATTAGTTGGATTTTTCTATGTAACATATTGTTTAATTATGATATGATTCTAGGATAACATTTTTATTATTTATTTTAATGTCTTGTTTTAATGATGAAAATGTTTTAATGAAACCCATTTCACTTCTATAAGTTATATATGATAAAACTCTAATGAAAACCACTTAGTTTTATATGATTTTGTCTATGATGAAATGATTACGAAACCTATCTCTTTTACAAAGGCTATGAAATGGTGAAAAGTTTATGAAAACTATTACATTTCATGGGTTGTTATATGAATAAGGTGTTATAATCTTGTATCACACATATGTATGATTTTCATTTTCTAGTGGGTTTGACCTGTATCTCCCTCCAATGCCTTAGGTAAATATTTATATATTATAAGATAGAGAGGATTTGAATGGGGAGTGAATCCATTTCAATAAGGGAATATTTCTTCTATGATGTTTTTGGGGGTAATCCTTGACAACTAGGATGGTTTGGGGAGTTATCACATTCCTCTATGATATCCTTGGCAATGAGCCTTGACTACTATGGAAAGGATTTTCTATGCATATATGCATGCCAAAATTGTATGTCTAATGGGAATTTTATATTAATAGTGATCATGTTCTTTTATTCCATCACGATTCTTGTCTTATGAAGTATGAATAATTATGACACGAATCAAGATTATGATATTTGATATGAAGGGTATGGTTTTCAAATGTTATTATCATGTTCTCATACCATTGTGATCATGTTACTCTTACTTATCTCCCTTTTTCACCCTGAATGAGCATCTGCGCTCACCCTTTATTATGCATCCTTTCCCTAGGTTATGAATAATGGTTTTTAAGTAGGATTACTAAATAGGATGATCTTTATGGGGTATAATGAATATCTTTAATCAATTAAGAATATTATACCCTATTTTTCGAGAGGCACTAAAAAATTATGTTTCTTAGGAATGTGTTTATATAATGTAATGTATATTCATATAAAAAATATGAAATATTAATATATGAGAATCCTGGGTCTCTATATATGATATAGAAATATTTTTTTATTAAAAATTTTCCAACAAAAAAAATTAATTAATTATTTTCTTAACATAAAAGGCTTTGTTAATCTTAGTAATATGGTATAGAAAGATTATAATGCATAATATTTTAATGGTATTATGCCCTGGAGTAATGAAATTTAGGGTTAAAAATATATAATTACATAATTCTTTGTTTAATGTTTCATTTAGGTAAAATCCTCACAGATTTAAGATGTATTATTAAATAATAATTTATATAGTTTAATTATTTAAAGCGGAAATGTTGATGGAATTAGCTTCCAAGTATGACGATAACGAACATATAAAGAGTTATAAGTAAACATAAAAATTTTACATCATAAAATTTGATGTTGTGATGTTAATAAGTTTGAATGTGTTAAAGAAGTTATACTATTAGAAATTTGGTCCCTAAATCTCATTATTATTCACATAATATTACATAATATATGTTTTGCAGTAAAGAGTTTTGTGGGGGGGTTCTTTTATTTGGTTACATAGAGACGTGGCATGGAATACATATGATGTAATATGTTAAGTAAACCCAAAATTTTTACTAAATATAAGGATTATCTGGTAGTTTATCATATATGATATGATAAACTAGTTCTTATATTGGATTTGTTAAATATTATTAAATAGATTAACAATATTAAAATATATCCTATTATTGGAGATCTCAATTTTATAATTCTTTGACATTGTTTACATATATATATATATATGTGTGTGTGTGTCTATATATATTGAAAAGTAATGATAATTGAACTCTAAAAGTAAAACATTGATTCTATCCATAATGAATATTCATGATGGATTATTAATGGTTGTTCTGAAATGTTGATGATAACATGAATAAGATTCTAATATAGATGTACATACAATCATCAAGGGGAAAAAACAAACAATATGATTATATATGTGTTCTGGATGACCCACTATGTATAAGACATTGAGTATCATATATATATATATATGTATTTGGTATACTAGGGGTAAATTTATTATATTTTAGTACGCACTACAAGAGTTTTGTGGGATACCTATCAAGAGACCCTTTATACATTGACATCCTACTAATGCAATTATATATATTGACTTAGAAAATAAAGGGGTGGTTGGGTTTGTTGTTGATCATGCCATCAATTATACCTCAACCAAGAAGGGATTCCACCCATATTTCATGATTATAAAATCATATACCTAGATTGAAATGGACCATGGGAGTATTTGGTTGTACCTCGAAATAATTTATATCTATCTACATAAGGGACATGTGATATGCTTATCTGTTATGTTGAATGAAATGTGCTGTATTTATCGATTAGATCATAATATTATTAAAGAGTTTTGAAAATATGAGTCGAGTATATGGGATTGACATACTACAAGTCCTATAGTTAGTTGATGTCTTAGACAAAGGTAAAATTTAGGAATTTGTACATTTATATGATACTACCTATTGGACACATGTATAGAGATACATGATCTCAAAGGATATCATTCCTGAGCCCTTTAGAGCTTGATTAATATTCATGCTTTTCTATAGGCTAATATTGTTTACATATATGGATCTAGATATTCATATTTATTTTCAGGACTATAATGGTCTTCAGGATGACACAATGTAGTTTAATAAACATGGATTCTATTTGACATAGATATCTACTTTAAATGTATTTTAGATTAAATAAAAATGGTTTTGGAAGGGTACTCACAAGGTACTGTAAATTATGTGCCACAAGGTGAATTAAATGATATTTTTACCATTGTTTTAGAAAATATACTATATTTTTGTACATGATTTCTCAAGTCATTTAATAGGATACAATATAAAGTGTAATTGAACAAATTATATGAGGATTTAGAGAAATTGGGAGACTGAAGGTGTTATTATCTAATTTCATGAATATATACATATATTATAATGGGTGTAACATTTTTCATTGAAAATTTTATTTTAATTTATTATGGGTATATTTTCTATTCTACCTTTCTTAATATTTATTATATGGGATGTTTGATCTTACACATGAAAATAATTTAGTATATAATTTCTAAATTATAGGAAACATATAAAGAGCAAAAGAATATGATTAATTCATGATGTAGAAATTGTATTTATTAACAAATTTCAATAGATGAATAAAATAAAGTAAAATCAAGTAGTGTCCTTGATTACCTATATAAAATTCTACCAAACGATGGTAGTGGGTGTTTATTAATATCATAATGGTTGGTTAGTATTAATTGACCTAATTCACTATTTTATTTTCCTCCACTTCATATCGAGGTACGATTATACTATGGAGAAAAGTTCAATCCCATCTAAATTTCAAATGATTCATTTTATCCCATGGATACATTCAAAGAAGGGGTGTCATTGTGATTCCACATAGGGATCTCTATAAAACCCATGCGAAGAAATTTAAATATGATGTAGATGATATTCAGTGTATGGTATGTTTTTTTACAATATTAATTCATTTAATGTTTATTAATAGTTTCATATTTTATTGATGGGATATCCTTGAATGTGATGCCAAATCACTTCTAAAGTTTCTAATAATTGATATAATAATTGTTTGAAATCATTCAATAATAGTATCATATAACTTGTTCTCATTTATAGGATGGTAGTGAATAGATAAATCATAGTCCTTGATCAGCTCTAACCAACTTTTTGGATACATGTTGTGATCTTTCTATGTTAATATATAAGTTAGACTTCTGTGATCTATATATATGTCTCACTGTTCACCATATATTTAATGAAAACAAATATTCAAAGTGATGATCATAGTTCCTAACCACAAATCTTCCGTCAGGTATTTATTCTCATGGATCTTTAACTATTTTAAGGTTTAAGCTATCACTTTATCATTCTGCATTAGTACACAACCAAATATTTGTTTTTAGAATCATTGTATACCAGAATCTACTATCCACCAGAGGGTAGTCTGAGTGTAAGAACAATGATTATCCCATATTCTTAAATAATTCCTCACTTAATTAAATCAATACATAATTTACATATTAACACATTATCATAGTTGGATAGAAAGTCATGAAAATTTTATTACAAATTATAGGTAGTAACAAGATAATAAAATAACTCAACCGATTTCCATAACACTTGAGGGTCTTGGCCATTCCATAACTACCATTATTTTTGAATAATCCATACAAATTCCATCATTTTTTATCACATTCCGCAAGAATGTGAATTTCTATAACTGTATGTTACACTTTCTAATTTTCTATATGTTTTCTCCTTTATCAATGTATCGATCATAATCCATAGTTGATCGTCATTTTCCTCCTTCCTCTTAGAGTAAATGAGAATATCAGCATTAAATAATATTAGAAATTTTCAAGGTATAATTTAAAGACTCAATTCATAAACCCCTTTAAAATTGTAGGGGAATTACTAAGGTTGATGGGAATGACTATAAACACAAAGTTACCATATATTCAATGAAATGATATCTTATTAAAATATTCTTCGTGAAAATTAAATTGATAACACCCAGAATGAAGATCTTCCTTAGAGAAATACTGAGATCCTTGAAGATGATCAAACAAGTCACTAATCCTTGGAAGGAGATATTTTTTCATTATAGTGATATTGTTGAGATCTTGATAATTTTTAAAGAGGAACACTGATCCATTTTTTCTTGAAAAATATCATCTGTGCACGCCGTGATGATGTACTAGGGAATATGAACTATGTTTCAAAACTCTATAATATTTTATTATTTATCACATATAGTTATATATGGGACAACATGTAGTATAATTCTAATATAAAAGTGGATCTAGTTATAATATATATTAATAAGTCTACCTCACAATCTGTGGGATTTTTGGGAAACACATCGTAAAATACATTAGTATATTCCTTTAATATGGGAATTTCTTCAATGTTGGTGGTTTCCTTTAATGCAACCATTTAGTAAATATATGTTTATTCACTTGTTATAAACCCCAAAATCCTTTATGGATTTTCCAATGTGAATTTATTATCTTACTTAACTTTTTATTAGAGAATGGGATGGTTTGGAACAAAAAATGATATCTAATTTTTTCTAAAGATCATGTGAAATATATATAACAAGATCCAATTTATTCCTCATATAATATCAAATTTAATGAGATGATGGATTACGAGATTCCCAAAAACAACCATCCCAATAATGATAATAGGATAAGAGTCCTACACATGGGATGCATTGATCTGAACATTAAGGGTTTTAATATATATTCCTACCTCAATGAATAATATTTGTTATTAAATATTTTTAAAAAACCATCATGGAATAAAATAATGTGAAACCATAATCAAAGAATTTTTTTTCAATTCTTGAGTGAATATGAATTTTACTTTGTCCAAATAAATTTTCATGTTCCACCTTAAAAAGTTAATGGAATTGAATTTCTATTTCTCTTTTTTGTTTGTTGGTTTTTGAGATTGATTAACCTTAAAGGCCTATGATTTTTTGAATTTTTTATACATTTCCCTTCCTATTGTTAAATAATTTAACCATATATGGGGGATTTGAAGGTTACTTTCTTTCCTCCATTACGTTGGATGACTTCTTCATGTCTCTTTAACATTCATGATCTGGGTTGAATAATATCCCAAACATAAGCATTTTGTCATCCCTTTGAGGAAATTCTCATGATTCTTGCTACCAAACTTTGACATGTGGATGGTTGGATCTTTTTTTCTCATTTTTCATTTGATTTTCCTTCTTTAAATTCTAGAATTCTCTATTTATCTCTATAACGATGGGACTATTCTCTGAACTCCTTTTTTAATTAGATATATAATAGAACTATTTCTTGATAACTCTAAAAGTTTTAGATTGATAGATCCTTATATAGGTGTGGTTTTAATGTAAAAAATAATCTCCCTATTTTTTTTATCATTATTGAAAAAAATACCAAAGGTATATCTTCTAGGACTTAAAATATTTCCTTCATATGTGACACCTAATTAACCCTTTTTTTGATTAATCTATAAGATTTGTCTATCAAAACTTTTTCAAAGAGTATTATAGAAATAATTTTTTAGAAATAAATTCTAAAATTAATCCAAATTCTTTTATTCCATTTTATATTTCATGTTCATATTCTTTGTAAATTCTCACCATTGATCATCATTTCCATCTAAATGATATAAAAATGGAGTAACTACATCCCTCCCAGAATATTAAAACATAGAATATACAATTTCTATTGATTTCGCCCACAATTCCATGAAATGTGTATTGTAAGACCCAATAAAAATCAGCGATTTCTATTGTATAAAGGGAATGATGGATAGTTTATCTCTCTAGGGTGTTGGTAGGTATTCCACATTGTTTAGGTTATTTTTTATAGCCAAATATATCTGGGTAATAATCTCAATAAAGTTTCTAACTATTCTTCCCATTATATTAGGAATGTCGTTCAAAATATCATTTCATTTTCCATCACACATGTTGTCACGACCCATCCTCGGGGCCCGTGCTGTGACTACCCCAAGCCCACCTTCCATAGGCGACGGGCTGGCGACTAGAACCATTGGTGTAAATATTGATAAAAATGGAAGGCATTGCCTTTATGAAATGAAAACAAACACACAACCAGAGTACAAGCGGAAGCAAACACTCCATAAAGCAATATGACAAGTGTGGTGAAAGTAAAAAGGGGACCGGAAATACAAGCCCAACAGTAAAGTACAAAGAAAAGAAAAAAGAGTAGGAAGGTGTCAAGATTCTCCTGGATCGTCCTCCAAAGTTCCTACTTGAAGGGTACGTACAGATGGCCACCTCAGCTCTACACATCCGTCTGTCACCTCTGAGTACCGTCTCATCGTTAATTCCACCTCCGGGTACCGTCCATCTCTACAAGACTCAACCACGATCAGTGCTGACCGTCATCTGCATCCAACACAACAAGGTGCGGGCATAGCCCGTGCAGGGGTGAGTATAACGATACTCAGTAGCGACTTTGAGACCCTCAAGGTCTCTCTAAAAACAACAAGTATAAAACACAAAGAAATATCTCAGCAGATAACCTTTACATATATATATTCCCAGAAATATACCTAAGTTAACTAGTAACAGATATCATTCATGAGGAAAACACAAAGGTCATTGACTCATCTCAAACCAGGATTTTTATTCATGATGAAGAAAAACACTGCTGTTGGGGAACTCCTCCTCTGTCGAGCGTAGTAGTCCTATCACAACTCTGATGTTCCACTCACTAACCTTAGACTGCTGAGGTACTCATCCTGTCGAGTACTGCGGGTCAACCACCTCACAAAGTTGTGCTCCTCCGCCATGGGTCTGCCACCTCACACAGTAGTGCTCCCCCTCATAGCCTACAGAGGTACTCCTCCTGTCGAGTACCATGGGTCTTCCACCTCACAAAGTAGTGCTCCTCCACCATGGGTCTGCCAGCACACAAAGTAGTGCTCCCCACTAGGCTATACAAGTCACTATGAATCAAATCGGACAAGCAGTCATTAGGTCTCAGCCAGCTAAAAGGTCACCGTACTCCATATGATCGCCTCCGGGAGGATCCTCTCCACGAGGCACTGGTCGATACTCCAAGTATAAAAAAGTCCAACAAAGAAGTATTACAAAGGACCTCCTCGTCACAGTGGTCTCTATGCAAAGACGGCGCGTCAATTGGATGCCCAGTCCGTGAGTTATTAGCCTCTTTGTTCTGGGGCCCCAGCTGGTTTTGTATACGAACCAATCTGGCCGTATCTCAACTGTACCCTGAACTCCCATGGGGTATACACAAAGGAACCATTTCTCAATGAGATCACCAACGCTGCTGACGGTTAGTCAAACAGACGTCCAGTCTGAAAGTTATCGACTTTTCCGTTCGAGGGGCCCGGTTGGATTTCGGGCACAATCCAACCCAACCATACTCCAAATGCGTCCAAAACATAGGTGAAATATTCCAAAATAATCTCCTCATCAAGAGGAATCCACGAAAGTCAATGGCACATCAATCGGACGTCTGGAGCTCAAGTTATAAGCGTTTCTGCTCCGAAGGCCCGATTGGTTTCGAGTTCGAACAAACCCGGCCATACCCAAACATCACCAAAACATTGAGTGTAATATACCAAAGCAACCATCTCAATCCAAGAAATCCTACACAATTGACAGTGAGTCGATCGGATGTCCACAACTCAAGTTATGGGTGTTTAACTGAAGACGGTCCGAAGATAGGGGGTCTGGGCCCGGTCCGACCAGGCCTAATACCCCCTGGGTCGGCCCGAACCGGTTCGTACGGAAGTCAAAAATTCAGGATTTATGACAGAGGACTCCACCCAATTAATCCACTATGGTGGCACATTAAAATGGGGAGGAAGTCAAAAAAAGTTATTGTCCTGGGTGGTCCCCACAGAATAATATCCTCCTAATGGAGGATATTTCCTGTTGGGCCCCACCATTATTTAACCACAAAACGGAAGGGGAGGTTAATGTGTGGGTGGTCCCCTCATTAAAACGGGAGGTTTCATCCTCCTCAATTAAGAGGGGGATTTAAACCTAGAGGCTCTCCCTCATAAATGAGAGGGAGTCAAGGAGTTATGATTCCCCTCCCATTAATAGAAGGCCTTACGTGGTTTCCACCATAATCAACCTCATAAGGGAGGTTGGATCTCGGTGGGCCCGACCACCAACTCCAAAGTGGTGATTCTATCCACTTTACCCGTGCGACATGTCTTCAAAAAAATAAAATAAATTGTTCACTTATTTTATTTTATTAACCCACGTAAAACCCCCAAAACTAACTTTCATTCCTAGTCATCTGTTGTCGAGATGAATGTCTTAGGCAAAAACCCATGCTGCGAGTTCAACGGTGCCCTCAGATTTCAATTCTGAGCACTGGTTCAAAAGATAGAAAAACTAGCTCAATCGTTCAATGAACATACCCGATCTGAAATTCGGAAATTGATTCTGGGCACACCGGGCCTTGGAATCAAGTGTAGTCAGAAGCCACAGCCTCGTAACATTCCAATGAAATTAAGAAAAAAAATTTCCTTGAAATTTTCCGGTCTTTAAATTAATCCCACCTCAGGGATTTACATCCCCATAAAGCTACATCATAAACTAGGGAAACCAAAGAGGGTACTGAGCACACATTTGAGCCTCCCACTCCCATGTGCTCTCCTGGAGGTTCCCGTGCTGCCGACGAAAGCACACAAGAGGAATCGACCGTCCACGTTGGACCCGCTCTTGTCGACCCTCGATCTCCACTGGGACATCCACAAAAGTCACTCCATCATCAAAGATGTGAGTTGGGTTGTGCATGTATCTCCTCAGCTGGGATACGTGGAAGACGTCGTGCACCCAGTGCAGCTGAGGTGGAAAGGCCAACGGTAATCCGTCTCGTCTACCCTGCTGAGGACCTGGAATGGTCTGAGGAATCATGGAGTTAACTTGCTGCCTCGGCCAAAAATCCGTAGACCTCGTCGAGGTGAGACCCGTAAGAAGACGTGGTTTCCACCCTCGAGCTCCAGTGGTCTCATCTCCTATCTGCATAGGACATCTGAGAGAAGATACACCTGAGACTATTGAGTTGGAAAGAACTTTAAACCATTCTCTCAACAAACAATGTGTGAGACTATCCAGTTGTAAGAACTCATCTCCACCCTTGTTTGTCTGCATTCTACCAAAGAGCTGCTGATATTTATCATCTGTCGAAAAGAGAAATATGGTCTCATCCCCCCTGGATGAACCACGTTCTTCACCTAATATATTCAATACTGACATGAACGATATTATTTCATGCCCTAGACGACGTTGTAAGACCTTGACAATACTACCACGAGATTAAACAGTTACTCCCACATCCAAGGGTCGAGTCACACTGTCGGCATTAGTGCATGGTTACTAGGTCTCTTCCAGTAGGAATATCGCATGTGAGGGTCAAGTCAACAGTTTTAATAGGAACGTCTTAGTATCAACCATACAAAAAGGACAGGAATTTAAACGTCACAAAGATAAGTATCTTTTATTACTGCAGCTCAAGTACAAAGACAAACAACAACCACAAACAAAAACAACATGGAACTTAGAAGCCCAAGAACAAAAGGAATCCATGCCAGGATCTAGTCTCGCTCTTGTCCACCTGCTTCTGGAGCTCCATAGTCATATGCTTCAGCTTCTTGAAGATATGATCTCCCATGCCCACCGGTTCCCTATGGTCGGGGTGGACCTCCTGGTGGTGGTGGTGGCAACACCTCGAAGCGTCGTCCACCTCCAGCTGCACGACCAGCTCCCCTGCCTCCGTCTCCGGCTCCTTGCAGTCTGCCTCGATCGAACCTATACCTCTGCATTGGAGGTACTTAATCTATTTGTTGATCGTCCAAGCAGTGGGTTGGATAGTCAAGATCCATGTGACCCTGTCCTCCACATGTGTAACACAGTACGACAGGTCTGGCTTTGTCATTACCCTTGGTGCCTCGCACTACAGATCCTGAGTCGTGCGGTCGACCACCTGTAGGTCTATCCCTCTTGGGCCTCTATGTCATCTGTATACTGCCAGCTGCATAAGACTCTGCTGCATGTGGTCTAGTAGTGGATCCTGCTACTAGAGACTGCTCATCAAGAAAACTCTCCACTAAGAGGCATCCCTCGAACACCCCCGTCTGCGTCAGGATGCTGTGAGAAACAACTAAAGATCTAATCTCTCGCCTGAGCCCCTGCTCGAAGGTCTGGGCCTCTATGAACGGGTCCCGTACCATATCAGTGGAGTAGCGCGAGAGGTCATTGAACCTCACTAAATACTGTGCCACTATCATGCTACCCTATTGAAGATACAATACCTCCTATATACGCACCGCTCGAAGGGTGGCTGGAACAAACTCTGCACGGAACAAGATCTCGAACTCTACCCACAGAAGTGTCACCTCGTCATGCATCTGGAGCATCAGGCTCCACCATCTGCCTCCTGCTGCCTGAAGGAGGCTGGTAGCAAGGATCACCATAAAGTCAGCTGGCGTCCCTACTAGCCTGAAGACTCTCACCACAGCCTCCAGCCAATCCTCAACCACCTATGGGTCCATCTCTCCCCAAAACCTTGTTGGCATCTGGTGTTGGAACTCGTCCAGCGTGCTCAAGCGGCGCACATCACCTACTGTCGGGGCTGGTGGCATCGGTGGCCCAATGGGTGGTAGTACCCCTGGTGCCTCCGCTGGTGCTTCAATGAAAGAGGGCCCCATACTGGGGCCTCATCACTCAGCGGGATATCAGTACGTACAACTCTCAAGGCTCTAGCTGGTCGTCTGCGTGGAGGCATCTTGAAAGAACAGATGCGACACAGTCAAAAGACTATAACTGGTGAGCTGACCTGGTTTTAGCTGATTTAAAAGGTACTTTTTAAAATACACATGCAATCAGTGTTTTCGTGCACTGATTCAGAAATCAGAAGTCAGGGTCCAGATGTATGGATATGTCGGCCGACACACAAAAATTGGACTCCCTGAACTAAAAACAACACTTAGTGCCTTTAACACTATTGCTTCAAAAAAAGAAAATATCAGAGTTCTATGTTCTTCTATAGAACCGAATCCTTTGATACCAATTTGTCACGACCCATCCTCGGGGCCCGTCCCATGACTACCCCAAGCCCTCCTTCCATAGTCCATTGGCTGGCGACTAGCACCAAAGGAGTAAATATCGATAAAAAGGGAAGGCATTGCCTTTATGAAACGCAAACAAAGTCACAACCAGAGTACAAGAAGAAACATACAGTAAGTAAAGCAATATGAAAAGGTTGCTAAAAGTACAAAGGGGACCCGAAATAAAAGCCCAACAGTAATGTACAAGGAAAATAGAAAACAACAGGAAGGTGTCAAGCTGCTCCTGGATCGTACTCCGGTGTTCCTACCTGAAGGGTATATACAGATGGATACCTCAGATCTCCACGCCCGTCTGTCACCTCGGGGTACCGTCTCGTCATGAAGTCCACCTCCGGGTAACGTCTAGCTCTACAAGACTCAACCACGATCTGTGCTCTCCGTCGTCTGCATCCAACACAATAAGGAATGAGCATATCCCATGCATGGGTGAGTATAACGATACTTATTAGGAACCTCGAGACCCTAAAGGTCTCACTAAATCCAACATGGATAAACCAAAAAGAAATATTTCAACAGATAACCCATAGTTAGGTATATGGCCATACATATACCTATGTTAACAAGTAACCCATCTCAATCCTGAGGAAAACATAAAGGTTATTGACTCAACTCAAACCAGGATTTTTATTCACGATGACAAAAAACAGGGCTGCTGGGGAACTCCTCCTCTATCGAGCGCAGTAGTCCTATCACGAATCCGAGGTTCCACTCACTAACCTTAGACTCTTGAGGTACTCCTCTTATCTAGTATCGCGGATCTTCCACCTCACAATATAGTGTTCCTCCGCCATGGGTCTGCCACCTCACACAGTAGTGCTCCCCCTCATAGCCAACAGAGGTACTCCTCCTGTCGAGTACCACGTGTCTTCCACCACAAAAAGTTGTGCTCCTCTACCATGGGTCAGCCACCTCACAAAGTAGTTCTCCACTCTGGGCTATAAAAGTAACTCCAAATCAAATTAGACAAGTAGTCATCAGGTCTTAGCCAGCTACAAGGTCTCCATACTCTGTAAGCTCTCCTCCGAGAGGATCCGCTCCATGAGCCACTAGTCGATACTCCAAGTATCACAAAGTCCCACAAATTAGTATAAAAATGGACCACCATGTCACAGGGGTATCAACGCAAAAGATGGTGCGTCAATCTGTTGCCCGGTCCATGAGTTATTAGCCTCTTTGTTCCGGGGCCCCGATTGGTTTCGTATACGAACCGACCTGGTAATATCGCAAATATACCCTGAACACCCATGGGGTATACACAAAGGAACCGTTTCTCAGTGATATCACCAAGGCCGCTGACGGTTCGTCAAACGGATGTCCAGTCTGAAAGTTATCGGCTTTTCTGTTCGAGGGGTCTGGTTGAATTTCGGGTACAATCCAACCCGTCCTTACTCCAATTTTTTCCAAACCTTAGGTGAAGTATTTCAAAATAACTGGCTCATCAAGATGAATCCAAAAAAGTTGATGGCACGACAATCAGACGTCTGTAGCTCAAGTTATAATTGTTTCCCCTCTGAAGGCCCGATTGGTTTCGAGTTTGAACCAACCAGGTCATACCCAAACTTCGCTAAAATCTTGATTGTAATATACAAAAGTGACTATATTGATCCATGAAATCCTATGAAACTTACGTTTCATTGATAAGAGGTATACAACTCAAGTTATGGGCGTTTAACTGAAGACGGTTTGAAGATAGGGGGTCTGGGCCCGGTCCAACCCGTAGCAACACCCCCTGGGTCGGCCCGAACCGGGTCGACCTGACCCGAGTCTGGGTCTGGCCTGGTGGGCGCATCCCGGCCCGACCAGCATGGCCCGTCCGACGTGGTCCTCTCCACATGACCCACACGGTTGGCCGCGTGGGTGGGAGACCAGGGGGGTTACACCCCCCAGTTATTCGAAAACGGCCGGCCATTAAGGCCGACCTTTGGTAACAGCGGGACACCCTCGGGTCCCGCCTCTTGAAGGAACTGGAGGCCAACACAACCAGCCGCCATTCCCAGTCCACCCCAGCCTTAGGCCGTGGCTTTTCTCGACCAGCGCGACGTGACGGCCCCGCGCCCCACCTCTGCTTCCCTCCCCGGATGCGACCCCCATGAAGCTCTGCCACGCTCCTCCAGTGTGGCCCACCCTGGCCGTGGCTCTTGTAGTTCTGGCACCGCGCGATGGAGCTGCGCCCCTCCACCGCGACCCATCCCGGTCGCGGACCAGCTCTACTTCTCGTGGAACATTGGTGCTGCGCTTTTGCGGCGACCCGAAAATCATGCGCGGATGATCCGCTTGTGGTTGGCATGTCGTCGAACAGTTCTTCATAGTCCGCCTCCATCATCCACAAACAACAACGAGAGGGGAAGGGTCAGACCGTGTTTGTGCGGTCCGAGCCCTTCCTTGTCAAGATGGTACCAATAGGCCCAACTAAACTCAAGAATTTGAAGAACGATGATGAACGACATTAAATATGAACATAAAAACCCATACCTCGTAGAACGATGTTAAACGATGGGGAGTCGCGGAAGATGGGGTTGTTATGTCAATGTCGGGAAGGAAAGAGACGAGGGTGGCATCGACGTTCTTCATTCTTCATTCTTCGTTGGAGGAGGAGGAAAACTCTCAAAGTGTTGGGTGTCGTGCTTCACTGCTAGCGTTCCGCCGCTTGCAGAAGCCGTCTAGAACTATTTCCCCTAACCTTCTTTATATAGGAGTGTGAGGGTTCATCGTTGGCACGCAAGTCATAAATGGAGGATTTATGATAGAGGACTCCACCCAATTAATCCGCTGCGGTGGAGCATTAAAATGGGGAGGAAGTCAAAAGGGGTTATTGGCCCGGGTGGTCCCCACAGAAGAATATCCTCCTAAGGGAGGATATTTCCTGGAGGCCCCCACCATTAATTAACCACAAAAGGGAACGAGGGGGGGGGGGGGGTTAAAGTGTGGGTGGTCCCCTCATTAAAAAGGGAGGTTTCATCCTCCTCAATTAAGAGGGGGATTTAAACCTAGATTCTCTCCCTCATAAATGAGAGGGATTGAAGGAGTTATGATTCCCCTCCCATTAATGGGAGGCCTCATGTGGTTTCCACCATAATCAACCTCACATGGGAGGTTGGATCTCAGTGGGCCCGACCACCAACTCCAAAGTGGACCTTTTAACCACTTTATCCATGCGGCACGTGTTTAACAAAAAATAAAAATAAATTGTTCACTTATTTTATTTTATAAACCGACATAAAACCCCAAAAACTAACCTTCATACCCGGTCATCTGTCATCGATGTGAAAGTCTTCTTAAGTGAAAACCCATGCTGCGAGTTCAGCGGTGCCCTCATATTTCAATTCTGAGCACCAAATCAAAAGATAGAAAAACTCGCTCATTCGTTCACTGAACATACCTGAGCTAAACTTCAGAAATTGATTCTGGGCACACCGGGCCTCGGAAACAAGTGCCGCCAGAAGCCACAGGCTTGTAACATTCCAATGAAATTAAGAAAAAAAAATTTCCTAGAAATTTACTGGTCTTTAGACATGTTGTTTCCATGGTTTCTTCTTATTCAAACAATTATATAAAATTGAAATGGGTTGAACAAAAAATAATTCAAAAAATCATGAATAAAAAATTTATTCACTTCATCTAATCAATTATAATGTTTTATCTTATGGGGTTCTTATGTATATCCTTTTTTAAATAGACACTACTAAGATCGTGTAGTTTATTCGTTTTCTAACATTAAGAGGTATGATGACATTACTTAAGTATGTTTTATAATGATATATGTAGATCATAGGATTAATTAAATAATATCTCTTTGGAGTTTCAAACTAGGTGCGTAAAATACTAAATTATCATGAACCAGGTGAAGATCATGTTAATACTCAGTAAAATATTTTTTAGGTATGTTACCCCTTGGTACAATTGTGGTACTTCCAAATCCACTTGTAAAATATTGATAGAGATTTTATTTCTCTGAAACCACAAACAATTATACTTTATGAAACCCTTATGTTATTTACTATAATACTAATACTTATACATCATCTTTTCACTACGGATTTTAGTCTTACTTCCCATATAAATGAAATTTGTATCTAACACAAAATATATTGAACCAATTTTTTCTTATAATAATATAACATTATTTTGGATATAAAAAACATAATAATAACATATTCCAGAATAGAACGGTTTTATTTCATAGAAAAAAATAGGTTTATACATCACTTGAAAATTGTAAATCATAGAAATTATGTAAATTTGTTTTATTTATCCTCCTTAAATATTACAAGTGATCCTTATTACTGGTATTCACCTAAAAATATACATCAATTAAAGGGGTTATGTAACTACTCTATAGGGGGTTGTATAAAATAGAAGGAATAAGAGACTTAAATCAATAATATATGGGTGGGCATAATAAAAAAATCATAATAATGGGATCATCATCATAATCATGAGGGAATAATTTGATTAATGTATATAATGTGTAATATGAATAATAATGAAACTTCATAACATAGTGGTCAAATACCTCACATAGTTGAGAATAATTATAGAAACATGTTCACACAAAAAAATGTCCATAAATTGTAACATCATAATTAGGGAAAAATCTACAATTATTCTTGAACATAATTCAAATAATATCTGGAGAAATAACAAATTAACCAATTCATTAGATGAACATATTACTCCAGGCCCACTTATCACATATAAAATGGTAAAAATCATGCAATACACATAAAATAAAGCATATAAAAATCATGTTCATAAAATAAAACCATTTAAATGAATGGGATACATAAAGGGTTTTCAAATTATAATATTAGAAATGACATTTTTATTCAAAAAAGGAATTATGGAAATCATATTTTGGAACAAAAAATTATCACTCTTATGTTGATAAGAAACAACTCAAGGGGATTCATTGTGATGTTTTGGAAAATATATTATCCTGGAAAAATATTATTATTTTAATTGGAAATAATTTGAACAAGGAAAAACTTGTGCATCCCCATATAGAAGAGGAAAGTAATTTTTAAGGATATTAGAAGAACATCTAAATTGAAAATAATGTGAATGGGGAGATAACCCCAAAAAGAGGGAATTGGATTTGAGAATCCCCATACATTAAATCCTGATTTATTTCATCACTTTTCTACCACCTTAGTTGTATTAAAATATTGATTAAAATGTTTATTATGTAATTTTTTTTATTGATCAGTTAAAATCATTTTATTTTATACAATAATTTACTTTGTTAAGGGAGAACCATTTTGAGATCATATTTTTATTAAAATATATCATTTTGCACTGATTTAATAATCTTTCTTGGTTCACATTTATACATTATTATGATTATATCTATAATATTATAAATATATATATATTTATAAAATTATATATAATGAGTAATTTATTTTAATCATCTATAATGGTTGTGACAATTAGAGAGTTGCAGTGACCTCGTGGGTGGTTAATCCACCATTGACATGACTTAGTCAAAAGTAATGAATATAGAAGTTTAAAGACGATATATGTGATTAATATAATTTTTATATCAGTTTAACATAATTAATATAACGTTATCCATCTAAAAAATAATCTTAGAAGACTTGAGTTTAGATGTGGTAGAGAAAAATAGGAATAGCAAAGAAATATGAGGGAAATAGATTACGAAAATATACCCACTTTTAGGGTTTCTTCATTTCTATGATACTAAAATCCTTGAATTCTCATAGTTAAGTGACATAAGAATGGATCAAAGGAATATAAAAAGATTAGGTTATGGTATTTAGACTAATATTTGTTTTTTTAAATGAAGGTAACTGGTTTTACAAAATATGTGAGAGGTTATTTATACTTCAGGAGAGAAGAATTTTTATGATAAAGTATTTAGTACAATATAATTTCCCTGAAAAAAATTGTAAGAGTAATATTAATCAAATTTTAAATAAAATTTTAATAAAATAAAACTACTTTATGAATTTTATGTATTTCAAAAATTGAATTCATTATTTTATTAAAGATTAAAGTGAAGAAATGGAAAATAGTTTTATGTTTGGAAGAAAAGGTTATTATATTTAGATGTCTAATTTATGTCATTAAACATGATTGTGGTCATGGATCATCCCTAGTAATTATAGAATAATAATTTTTTATATATATGAATATTTATAAATTAGATATTAATTTTAATTTAATGGGGAATGTATGTCTGATAGCTTACTTGACAAGCAACAATGGGTTTCTCTGAAATCTTAAGTTTCAAAAAGACCGAGTTATATCAAAAAATAATATATTATAAATATTATTATTTTAAATGGTAGTTATCTCCTAGATGTTGAATTGGTGGGAATGAATAGAACTAAATATTTTATTTTTCAACATTTTTATTCAATTTTTTTACTTTATTTCAATAAATTCTAGATGAGTAAAATGAGAATAAATCCAATTTTATGGATGAAATACTCTAATAGTTTTAAAAGGTAGTTTTACCACCTTTTGATGGTGAAACATTTTTAAATATTGTTTTTTCAAATTTATATGTTCTATTTGAAAAAAATAAAATTCTTCTTTGGAAGAGGGACATGAAAATTTACTTTGGTTGAATTTTGGTTTTTTATGATACAATTATTTTTTAATGAATATTGAAAAACCCTACATTTTAATTTTAAACTGTTTTGTTTTAAAATTTATTATTATAGTTATATTTTATTTTTAATTTATTTATAAGTGTAATTATATTAATTTTTTATCATTTAATCCAATATAGTTCATTGTAAGCAAATTCACATTGATATTTAATAGAAAAACCATACGAACTTTTAATGGATTAATTTAAAAAACCCATTTTCTCATTCCGACAATGGGATTAATTTCAAATTTAATTTTTCCACTTTTGTGAATTGAATTTTCAAAAACTAACATACAAGTTTGTACTATTTATAAAAAATGTGGTTCAGTAAGATCAAACTAATTTTTATTGAATAGTTACTTTAGTATTTTATTTTCCATGGTTAAAGGAAAATATGGTAATTAAAGGTAAAAATAATATTATAAAAATATAGAACTAACCTAGTACTTGTCAAAATATTATTGGATGAGTTATTTTATGCCAATAATATCTATGTGTCTATATTGTGGCCTTTGGAAGCCACTTGGTTGTGATTATGACATTTATTAAATTTAATTTAAAGTAAAGGAATTATGTCATAATCATGTCTCTTATTACTTTAAAAGATTTAATATGGGGTAATATAAGTGATATATTAGACTATAAATAGTCCTTCTAAATTTAAAAAGATTACCTAAATCATAGTTATTTATTTATATTTTTTAGGAATTAAATAATTAAGGTTTTTTATGATAAAATAATGATGTTGTAATTGGGTTATTAAACAAAGAATCATATAAATGATTTTAATAATATTAAAATAAATATAATATGAAATATTTGATGCCATAAATTAATTTAATAGATGAATATGGCATATTATGATTGAGTTAATTTATTTTTTACAAAGGAATTAAGTTTTTATGAGTTTTTTTTAAAATGTCGTGAAATGAATAGTGTCAAAAATGACATAATTCATATTTTAAAAAATAAAAATATATAATAAAAATATATAAAATTTATAAAAATCTATTATTAGACCAAAAATTTGATATAGATAAATAAAATTCATTAGTGACTCATTCATTGGCCATTTGTCGAGGTTAGGTAATTTGTTTAACTCTCATATTGTATATTACTTGATAAAACGGTAAGAGTTAAAAAGGTTAAATAGAGAAGATAAGGATTAATAATTAAAAATACATATCTTATTCTCATTGAATGATTATATTTAGACCCACACGCATCCTATCTGCTAAATAAATGATTTTTGACCCATTTTTTTATCGATATTGAATTTAAATTAATTAAATAATTTTAATAATTCTTATGGTGCCCCTCTCCTATCCTATAAAAATAAACCCATTCTCATTTATTAATCACAATTCCAAAATCTTTTTGTTTGGACAATATATAACAAAAACGCTTCCTGTAATCGATACCCACATTCATGAGGCCATATATTAGGCATAACAGCTTTCCTAGAGGTGTTAAGGTGTTAAGAAAGGTGCTCATCCGAAGGTATGGTAATGTTTATATTTTAGTATTTTTATTTTAATTTTTATTAAACTTAATTAAAATATTCTTATTACTAGATAAAATAATATCTTTAATATCATTAATATACTGATATGTTATGATGTTACTATATTCACCAAAATCCATTTTCTCTTCCATTAAATGGGAAGGAATTAATTGTTCGTTAGTACGTGTAAACTATCATTTCCTCAAACTAATCAAATTAATTTTTCATAATCGTATCCCATAATAGGTTATAATAATAAAATTAATGTTAATCGGTGATATTAATGAAATTTTAATCATTATAATATAACAATATATCAATTATGTTCTTACTTTCCATGCACATAGAAATGATAACGCCGTTTGTGAGTACGTGTGAACTATCACCTCTATGAAGCGATGTGACTCGTTTTTATTCAGTATATTACTTGTATGATATATATAAGTCAACTAAAAATGATTAATATTATATTAAATATGTTATGATCATTATTTTAAGGTAAAATAATACTCACCTTTTTTCCATAAAGATAAATGACAAATGGAAAACACTACTCATGCGTACGTACAACTTATCATCTCTTTGAATAACATTGTTCATTTTTTAGAACCACACATCATGGTTTGATTTATAGGTATAATTTATGTATAAAAATTATAACAATTTAATGTATATTATTATGGAGATTAGGGACTTATGACCATGTGGAAAAGTGATATCAAACCATGTACATTTTCTAATCATGTACTAAATATCAGGAAAATGTCTGATATGATCTTAAATTATTATGTAACTTTTATAACACAAAAATAAGTGATATAAAAGATATTATTAACTTTAATATAGTTCTCAATCAAGTAGAAATTAATTTATGTTTATTGTTCAGGAATTTAAAGGTTGTAAGTGACAAGTCAAACTGATGGTATGGGACTTCGTTTCAATTTCTTTTCACTGAGGAAAATTTTGTTATTATAAACAAACTTCTGGTATAAGATTTATAATTAAACCCATTTAATTTTATTTAATATCAAGGGTTTACAATGTAAAATTTTTATATTAATAAATTTAATTTCATTAAAAAAATGAAAAAGGAATATTTTTTTGAAAAAATGTGGCGACAACAACATCTATACCGTTGCAACTATTTTTTGATTTTTTTCTTCCACTATAAGCATTAGTTTTTTTGAAAGGAAAAAACCCCCATTATATTTTAGGGTGTTTTGGTATTGAAAATGGTTTTGAAATTTGATTAACTATTTCAGTATTTTTAAACGATTTATTATGATTTCTAATGAGATTTTATGAGTGAAATGTTGATAATTGAAATGTTTAATATTTTGTGATTATATAATATTACTTTGAAATTTTATGGGTGGTTATGTGATAAACCAATTATGGGTGGTTATGTGATAATACAATTATGGTTGGTTCCATAATATACTGAGGATGGTTGGTTATGTTAAAACCTCAAATTCATTGTGTATGGAAGTTAGTCGTAAGGCTATTACATTTGTATGAGTGATATGTGTGGAAGTTGACCTTATGGTTATTCCATTTAAATATGATTATGTCCCAAGTTACCTTTATATGTTATAAGTTCCTTTATTTATATTTTTTGGTAATTATTTTTTTGAAAAAAGGTATGTAATGAGATTATATTTAGTGAAGTGTAATGACTACTTATCAAAGGTGAGAAATATTAGTTTATGATAAAGTATTTATGGCTTAAATATTTTCACAATACTAATAGTTTTACTTCTTTTTGTATCCATTGCTGAGATTTTTATTCTCATCCCAAGTTTTGAAATGTCTTCGATATGATTTTAATAATAATATAATCAAGTATGGGATCAAGAAAATGTTATAAATCTTATCCATGAAATGAAACCTTGTTTCTTTTTAATTTTATATTTGTTTTATGAAAAAATTGACTGTGAGTAGAAGTCTATACTTTGTAATATTTGAGTTGTTATTTATGATTCATGGTATAATTAACTAAAGTTGTAAACAAAAAAAAAATATCTTCAATGTGAATGAGAGTTAAATTATTAACTTAACTCAAGAGTAAGTAATGTTTAAGTCTGTGGACTTATTGTGAGTATTATAGTTCAGTTTAGATAACTTTTAGAGTTAAAATATTGTTAATATAATATACATAAATTATTATTAAATTATTGTCAAATTAAAATGATATAGAATTTGAATAGAAACTTATTTCTTCATCTACAATGTGTCTGTTCGGAATGGTTTTTTACAGAGAAAATAAGATAGTTGTGCTGGGAAGATATAGAGCGGAAAAGAACCTTCCAAATTAGTATAATGAGATGGTTGGAATCAGAAAATAACTGTCTGTTATAGTAATGGATCAGTTGGATCAGGTGATAAATGGTTGTAGTTTCAATGTATGAGATATACCAGATAAAATGCAGGGGAATATGTCGATAGTAGAGCATCTGATGAGGGCACATCCCCCATCATTTAGTGGATCATCTGACCCTGTGAAATTTGAAGGGTGGATTAGATAACTATAAAATATTTTTTATGTAATGGGGGTGTTTAGAAAATAAATAGGTTATTCATGATATTTATTTCTTTGAAGGTGAAGTCGATCAGTGGTGGTCAATGATTAAAAATATTAGGGTAAGTGAAGAGATTGATGACATGGGATGAGATAAATATAATAATATATTTCTTAAGAAATATTTTCCTAAGAATGTTCAACTTTGGTTGGAGAATAAAGTCATGTATTTGAGACAGAATGATGAAGATTATATGGCTGTATATGATGAAAATTTTACTAATTTATTAAGGTACATGCCAAATTTTTTCCTGGATAATGATTGTAAGATAAATCATTATTACTATTGATTAAAGCTAAAATATCAAATGGAATTAGATTCTTCTGAGTTCCAACTTCTATAAGACACATATATGATGTTTTGAGTGGGAAGAAATGGAGTTTTATGATGATTGTGTATTATATGATATAAATAAAAGGAAGAAATATAGTTGATAGGAAATGGGAAATTATTCATCAAAGAAGATTGGAGGTCAGAAAAAAAATTCCATCTTATTAGAAGTGATATAAAAAGATTCCTGAAGAATGTGTATCAATGTATTGGATGTGATTTTGATGCGGTAAGACTTGACATATTCCTCATGACTGTAAGGGAGACGAACATGAAAGCAATTAAAAGTAGTCAGTAAGATGTTTTAGTTTCAATGAGTTATATAATTTCACAAATATGTGGCCAAATTTGATTTCCCAAGGTTGAAACTTTCAAGATCAAAATTATAAGGGCGTGGATAAATAATTTTCCACTACTACAATTGATGTGATACCATAAAATGAGGTAGTAAAAGGTATGTTATGGGGGGTTTTTTAATATTGAAAAACTCTATTTGACTATGGATCTTCACATTCATTCATTTATGAGAGCTTCCCAAGTAAATTGGAAATATCGCCTCATTAATGTGAGATAAGACTTTTGGTAAAACCTCTGGGTGGAAGTATTAAAGAAACAAATATTTATGGGAATCTTCCTATTATCATTAGTGGGATTTTTTTCATATAATTATTTTTGAATATCCTATAGTAGAATTTGATATCATTTTGGGTATAGAATGGCATTCAGTTTATCTCACTAAAATAGAATGAAAATGTAACGCACCGACCCTAGTTACCTAGAGTCGGTTCATTATTACATAACATTGTCATGATCACCAAAGATCAAGTCTCGAACGACCGATTAGTTTAGTAGCCTTGGAATCACTAGATACATTCATAAAGTTTACATTACATCATAAAGTGAAAACTACTACAACAATATCTTGTCTTCATATCCCATTATACTATCCATGCAGGTCATTCATAAATTACCTCTTCACTTCCTTGGGAAAATAAAACTTTGAAAGGGGTGAGCTCAGATTCTCAGTTAGGATAACAATATAGCGGAAACATTCATAAATAAGTATATACATTTAATGCAATGTATAACTAAAACAAAATCCTTTTAAACTTGAACTTCAGTATAATATGGAAAAGATAAAATGAAATAATTCCATTTACTTATTCACATGGATATTTTACTAGTTGAATAATCACAAGCAATATCAATGACCACTTTCATAATGATGGAATTCATAATGCCAGACTATTATAACCACGTAGCCAAGGCCTCGTGCCAAGAATACAAATATAATTTTTCAAGGCCTCATGCCAAGACACTAGTTTGGCTCATGAGACCTACTGATGCATCGAGGAGCTATAGAGGGCTCCACCCGTCACTTACTAAGTCCAATGGATTCCTCATATGAAAAGTTTGAAACATAACATAAACATTCGTATTAAAACTAACATATGAAATGTCAATACTTTATCCACAAAACATGAATGGTATAAAAATAGCACATCCACTGTCAAAACTAACCCATTCGATACAATATGGAAGATTGTATTGTATCAAATTAACCTCAATCGAGAACAATTAAGGATATTTACATAGATGAAAATAATCACAAAAACTATTAGAGAGAAATATCTCTCTTTTTCGTGAAATCATTTAGAAGTTGCAGTATTTGTCAAGAAACCAATTAAAATTAGATTTTTGAATTAAAGTGTCCCATACCACTTTTAAACTTTTAAAATAAATTTTAATTTTAAAACTTTAATATCCATATAAATAAATACTTAAAACCATTTTTAAATCATGGACATTAACAAGAAAGATTTCGAATAATAAATCTTTAAAAAAATTAAAATTATATTTTAGTTTGAGTCCCTAACCAAAAGAGAGACACTTGAATACAAATAATTGAGGTAATAAAAACATTGTAATATCATGAGAATAAAGGTATTCATGATATACTATGTAAAAGTACACTATATACATAATATAAAAGTTATTCGATGTATAACAACAAAAAAGTCTCAATAGAATGTAAATTGAGATGAAATCTATTATAAAGACCGTATCCTTAGGTTAAGGATAAACCAGTGAGTTAATTATGTGTGGAAAATATAAATACACTCCATATTATTGGATATTTAGTGTAAATCAATCAGAGAAAATTCCCACATAATTTTGTAAAAACAACACCAATGAATTGGATATTTACCTCAACAAATGGAGATTGAGTTAAAATTACTCTTATCAAGTTCATAATGATGACTTGAAAATTTATCAATGGAGTGATTATGTGTATCAAAATTATATCCATAGAATGTGGAGTGGAAATTATGACATAATCAAATTAATAGTGATTCCACACATAATCTTAGAGTAAAATAATCAATGAAGTATGCGTAAAGCCGAATGAGTGGAAATTGAAATTTCAAATTCCCTTATTGATTTGGTAACATAGGAAAAGTTCAACCATGAAATAAGGATCATACAATGATGATATAAATATTCATTAATTAATGTATATTACACAATGAATACAAACATGGGCAGTACACACACCACATGCAATAAATAAGTGGTGAACAATGTAAATCTCGCGGAATTAAAAGTGAGATAAGAAACCCATTACACTGTACTTTTTCCTTGGTCGAGGGTAGGTTATCCTATTGTATAATGGTTAAATAATTTTTATTTAATTATACAAGAATCATATACATTAATATGATATCATATATGATCTTTTAACATTGCTTTGTTAATAATATTTTAGGAATATCGTCGTTTCGGGTGTTAACTTACTCATTTTCTTTTATATGTTTTGTTACATAAGCCATGTTTTTTATGTATAGGTTGTATCTTTTTCATATCCAGAATTATATCAAGTCCTTAAACATTATTTTTAATTCATCAAATGAGAATTATACTTGAATGGATACGATAAGGAATGAATCTCATCGCGTTCGTGGAGATGGTAGTCCATACGTACACACGTATAGTGACATGTCATTCATAGGATGGATAAAATACTGAATATGGTTGTACAATATTTATAATAACATCAAAGTACATATAAGATACTGGATTTATTATTTTAGAATGGAAATAACAAAGAACTAAGAAGTGGAAGAAGAAAGGAAGTTGAAAAAGGGTGGTGAAAACATTACCTCTTCTTCGGGTTCTTCCTTTTGATTTGATCCAAAGGGCTCCATAGGTTAGATTTTTGATCAAACTAAGGCCACTAGGTTGTATTTAGGGATGCTGAGAGAATATTTGGGCAGGTTTTGGCCGATAAAAAAAAGGCTTTGAAGGTATGAAGAATTGTTTAGAAGTGGTGTCATTTTATAAGGGGGAGGAGGGGCTCTTTAGGAAAAACTTAAAATATTATTTTATAATAAATTAATATTCGGTTTATAATGGCTCCAAAGTGAATTATTAAAAGTATTAGGTGGGGATAGGTCGATATCCTTTAAAAAATATATTATATACAGGTTTGGGTCATTATATTAACCTTATCTTTTACTTTTAACTCTTAGTTAAATAGATTGACATTAACCATGTCACTTTGTATTTTTATATTATATAGTTAATAAACATACTATATAAATTCAGGAGACCCCCAAGTTGTCCATTAATGATACACATATCATGATATAAGTCCTTTTGCCAAGCCTTATATTTTTAGGAATATAATATCAATTAATAAAATAATATTTGTTTTAAAAACTCATTTGTGTCAATTTTGACACTATTGAATAATTGATATTTGTTAAAGTCTTAAAAAATTTATTTATTAGAATAAAATTAATTTAAGAAATCATAACATGTAATATTAACTAATAAAATTCGTGTATGTCATCTAAACATTCAAATTATATTTATTTTAACCTTTATAATACTAATTATTTGATTCTTTCATTAATAAGGAAAATACAACATCACTATTGTGTCAGAAATGAATTTATTTATTCAATGTATAAAAATTATAAATAAAATAACATTATTTAGGAAATATTTTTATCTTTCTAATGAATATTTATATTAAAAAATATAACATATATAACCCTAGGTAAAATTTTTTTTGTTAAAAGATATATGCTTATGTCATTTTTGTATTTACATTAACTTAATTAATATAAAGTGTAAATATCACTTACAAGTGGATCCATGGGGTACCAAAATTGACCCAAAGATGACCATGGTCGGACATGTATCATCAAATATGGTTATGACACATTTTAAGGTAATTTATTATTATTATAATATTATTTTTTACCCTTATTTACCAGAATTTACCCTTTAACCATGGTAAATAAAATGTTTGCCGAAGTAATTATTCAAAATGTCTAAAAATAAAAGTTACCTATTTATAAAATTTGGAAATACTGATTGAAAATATGGAATCCATTTTTATAATTTCAAAACACAGAAGTGGAAGAAAATTATTTGAAATTAATTCCCGTTGTCAAAACAAAAATCGTGTTTTTACGAAATAATAACTATCAAAAGATTGACACATGTTTATGTCCTATTTAATTGTGAATTTACATCCAATGACCAAAATTGTATTAAATGGTAAAAATATATTCTAAATATACTTTAAAACCACTAACATGCATAATTTATCACTATAAATTATCATGATTTAAAAAGTTTTTTTAATTAAAATTTAGTGATTTTCACTATTCATCAAAAATTGAATGTTTTCAGAAAAATACCAAAAATCCACCTTAAGCTAATTTTGATATTCCGAATCGAAAAATGAAGTCCATTTTGAAAGATAAAATGTATAAAATTTTAAAAGGTGGGTATTACTATTCATAACAGCTAGTTTGATTGGTTGTGGTGTGTGTTAGAACTCAAAGTTGTGTACAACACACGCTACTGTATTATTCAATGAGAAGCGTACCGTGGATGCTTTGGGTGTTACATTCTCCCCTCGTTCAATAAATTTCTTCCTTGAAATTTTTAAAATTGGGCTTGGGAATATAATGTAAAGTCCCACATCGGAAAAAGAGCCAATAAAACTATCACTTTAAAAGAAAGAAAGAGAAGTAAAAAGGTCTCACAAGATAACGTATACTAGGATTATATGTAGAAAAACATGGATATGGATGATAAACTGAGTGTCATGTTCTGATGGAGATGGATAGAAAACATGATCAGGAGAATGTTAACTACAAAAAAACCACAAACTTGTGATGGGACAAACGATCATTAGTTTCTCTGTTGGAAAAGTAAATGAACAACATTTTTTTTGTTTTAAGTTACATTACATAAAGACGAGGAATTAATTTCTGATATTGACTAAGAAAATAAATAGATATACTTTATTTTTAAATAGTGTTTAATTATTTAATAAATTTCCACCACTGACTCATTTTTTTAAACGATGAGTTTTCAAGAAGTCTTGGTCACACTAGAAGAGATAGAATAATATTCTATAGAATCACATGATCCACGAAGGATAAACTATATATTTACCTTGCCTTTAGAGATTAAACGTTACCAATATGGTTAGTACAAGATCTGATGATCTCCCAAAAGGATATTCCTTTAGAGAAAGAAACACTAATCTTAATTTATAAAATCAATACCCCAAAGTTAAATAAATACCATTCAATAAACAATTGTCTTTAAAATCCTTCAATATAATCAAAACTAATATTGAAACCCAAAACATAGAAGAATTCGGTTGTGTAGTCTTCCATGTTAAATTGTATCTCCAAATGACATCAACTACTCTTAAAGTCACATACTTAAAAGTAATTAATCTAATCACAAATTCACTATTATAGGTTAATCATTTTCATAAATAACCCAAATCACAATAAATCCACAATAAAAATGTAGATAAAAATGCACCATTACTCCTCAAATGAAATCCCATAGTATTATATTTTCCTTGGGCATATAGTGTTCCCAAAAAAGTGAACATCTTCCAAAATAACATTTATCACTTAATCACCAAATAATTTTCGTATACTAAGGGTATTAATTTGATAAGACATAAGAACCCAAATAAAATTATTATTGATAAATAAAATTATTTATCTAAAAATAATTAGTCACACTGACAAGGGACTTAACATAGTTTAGTGGTAGGAGATAAATCCCAATCACACTTTGGTTGTGGGTTCGATTCTCACAGCTTTTTCCAACGCGATGGGTTGTCACACGGTCTGTGTGTTGTCCTTTTTTAGAAACTCTATTTTATAACATTACCAAAATGAGATAAATTCTTCAAAATAACCATAACATAATTTTAACCAGAAATGTTATCTCATACCTTACATTTTCATCCAAAAATATAATAACTTGTAATTACCTCAAACCCAATGATCATATAAAACCAAATGGTTATTTATAACTATATCCACAAGGGAAAAGATAAGACTTCCTCAAATATCATTCTCACATGGAAAACTACGGGGTTACAATTACAAGAGAAAATTATACCAAAGTAATCCCATAAACAAGGAGCACTAATACTTGTAAACATTTATCCAAACATTTATTTCTACATAGATTCTTCTTTGATCAGGAAAATATCCTATAGAATAGGGCATTCACTCGGGTAATGGCCAGGTCCCCTACATTTACATAAAATGACTGTAAATGGATTCTTAGGACAATTTTTATTTTCTTCCATAGTACTCTTCATTTTCCCTCAGAAATTATTCAATTTATGTCCTTCTTTCCCACATGTAAAGAATTTCTTTATTCAACTGAGACACATTCCTAAGTGTCTCCTTCCACATTTCCTACAAGATGGAAATTTAGGATTGTTTTCTCCATGTTCTCCAGTGCCGGTGCTCTTATAATTCACGAACTTTATCTTCTTTGTTGAGTCCGAGATTTTGTTAATATATATGTTGTTGATAGTATTTTTGGAAAAGTGATTTGGTATGAACACAATATCTTTTACTCCTATCAACATTCCATTTTTTGCTCATTCCACCACCATTCCCACCTTGTAAATCATTCTCAAAGTTACTATGACTTCATTGGACTCCAGCCGTTGACTAAAACCAAAAAGTATTGTGTGAGTAACAGTAGTCATAAAATCATTTAGAGAATATCATGACACCATATTCTCAATTTGAAACACCTTAGGATTAACCAAGGCTATTTATTCTCATCTTATATTAAAATAATTCAAATTAGTTTGTAAAGAAAATATAAATTATCCTAAGCATATCCCCAGGGAGTGTCATAACCAAGAGTGCAGCAAGGCCCGTTTTCATGCACCATTTCCCGTTCATGTCTATCTTAAAGAGGTTTTTTCGGGGTTTACCCCTAAGTACATCTGTGCTAGAGCCACCTCTACCTACTCGTATCCAGACATGGATGTACTGCTTGGAAAACTAAAAAAATCTATACAATACCAAAATTCTAGGATGTTCTTCTATAATAATCCTCAAAGTCTATCTTAGGGCTATTTTATCTAATCTGAGTGAATCTAAATCTAGTTTCCAAGGTTTTTAATAAATTTCTTTGATACCAACTATAACGCCCTGACCCCAGTTACCCAGAGTTGGTGCATTATTATATAACATTGGCATGATCACCAAATATCATGTCTTGAAAGACCGATTATTTTAGTAGCCTTGGAATCACTAGATACATTCATAATGCTTACATTACATCGTAAAGTGAAAACTAATACAACAACATCTTGTCTTCATATCCCCTTATACTATCCATGCAGGTCATTCATAAATTACTTCTTCCCATCCTGGGATAAAATAAAACATTAAAAGGGGTGAGCTCAGATGCTTAGTAAGGATAACAATATAGCGGAAAATTTCATAAATAAGCATAAACATTTAAGGCAATGTATGACTAAAACAAAAGCCTTTTAAACATTAACTTTTGCATAATATCGAAAAGATAAAATGAAATAATTCCATTTACTTATTCACATGGATATTATAGAAGTCTAATAATCACATGCAATATTAATAAACACTTTTATAATGATGGAATGCATAATGCCAGACTATCATAACCACGTAGCCAAGGCCTCATGCCAAGACTACAAATAAGATTTTTTCAAGGCCTCGTGCCAAGAAACTAGGTTGTCTCATTAGACCTACCGATGCATCGAGGAGCTACAACGGGCTCCACCCGTCACTTACTAAGTCCAATGCATTCCTCATATGAAAAGTTTGAAACATAACATAAACATTCGTATTAAAACTAATATACGAAATGTAAATACTTTATCCACAAACCATGAATGGTATAAAAATACCACATCCATAGTCAAACGTAACCCATTCGATACAACATGGAAGATTGTATTGAATCAGATTAACCTCAATCAAGAATAATGAAGGATATTTACATATAAGAAAATAATCACAAAAACTATTTGAGAGAAATATCTCCCTTTTTCTTGAAATCATTTAGAAGAAGCACTATTTGTCATGATTCCATTTAAAATTAGATTTTTGAATCAAAGTGTCCCATACCACTTTGAAACTTTTAAAATAAATTTTAATTTTAAAACATTAATGTCCATATAAATAAATCCTTAAAACCGTATTTAAAACATGGACATTAATGAGAAAGATTTAGAATAATAAATATTTAAAACATTTAAAATGATATTTTTGTTAGATTTCTTAACCAAAAGAGAGACACTTGAATACAAAATAATTTAGGTAATAAAAACATTGTAATATCATGAGAATAAAGGGATTCATGATATAATATGACAAAGTACATTATATACACCAAATAAAAGTGATTTGGTGTATAACAACAAAGAAGTCTCAATGGAATGTAAATTGAGATGAAATATCTTATAAAGACTGTATCCTTAGGTTAATGATAAATCAATGACATAATTATGTCTGAAAAATATAAATACACTCAATATGATTGGATATTCAGTGTAAATCAATCAAAGGACATTCACACATAGTTTTGTAAAAACAACACTAATGAATTGGATATTTAACTCAACAAATGGAGTTTGAGTTAAAATTACTCATTCCAAGTTCATATAGATGACTTGAGAATTTATAAATAGAGTTATTATGTGTATCAAATTTATATCCACAGAAACGGGAGTGTAAATTATGACATAATCAAATGAATAGTGATTCCACACAAAATCTTGGAGTAAAATAATCAATGAAGTATGTGTAAAGCCGAATGAGTGGAAATTGAAAGTTCAAATTCCCTTATTGATTTGGTAACTTAAGAAACATACACCCATGAAAGAAGGACAATAAAATTATGATTTAAATATACATTAATTAAAGTATATTAGACAATGAATACAAACATGGGCAGTACACACACCACACGCAATAAATAAGTGGGGAACAATGGAAATCTGACGGAATTAAAAGTGATATAAGAAACCCAACTACTTTCTACTTTTTCCTTGGTCGAGGGTAGGTTAAACTACTGTATAATAGTGAAATAATTGTTATTGAATTATAAAATAATCATATACATTAATATGATATCATATATGATCTTTTAACAATGTTTTGTTAATAATATTTTAGTATTATCGTCGTTTCGGGTGTTAACTTACTCGTTTTATTTTATATGTTTTGTTGCATAAGACATGTTTTTTATGGATAGGTTGTATATTATTCATATAAATAATTATATTAAGTCCTTAAAATTTTTTTTTAATCATGAAATGAGAATTATACTTGAATGGATATGACGGGGAATGAATCTCATCGCGTTAATGGAGGCGGTAGTCCGTACGTACGCACGTATGATGACATGTCATTCAAAGGATGGATAGAATACTAAATATGGTCGTACCTTATTTATAATAACATCAAAGTATATAGAAGATTCTGGAGTTATTATTTTAGAATGGAAATAACAAAGAAAGAAGAAGTGGAAGAAGAAAAGAAGTTGAAAATGGTTGGTGAAAACATTACCTCTTCTTCGGGTTCTTTGTTTTGATTTGATCAAAAGGGATTAATAGGTTGGATTTTTTATCAAAATAAGGCCACTTGGTTGTAATGAGGGAAGTTGAGAGAATATTTGGATAGGGTTTGGGTGAGCCAAAAGGATTTGAAGGTGTGAATAATTGGATACAAGTGGTGTCCTTTTATAAGGGGGAGGAGGTCCTCTTTAGGAAACAATTAAAGTATTATTTTATAATAAATTCATATTTGGTTTATAATGGATAAAAAATTAATTATTAAAAGTATAAGGTGGTTATGGTTCAAAATAATTTCAACCAATATATTTTAGACAGGTTTGGGTCATTATATTAACCTTATCTTTTAGTTTTAACTCTTAGTTAATTAGATTGTCATTAACCATGTCACTTTGTATTTTTATATTATATAGTTAATAAACTTTCTATATACATACAAGAGACAACCAAGTTGTCCAATAATGATACACATATCATGATATAAGTCATTTTCCTGAACATTATATTTTTAGGAATATAATATCAATTAAAAATATAATATTTTCTTAAAAAACTCATTTAGGTAAATTTTGACATATTCAAAAATTGATTTTTAATAAAGTCTTAACAAATTTATTAATTCGAATAAAATTCATTTAATCAATCCTAACAAGTAATATTAACCAATAAAATTCGTGGATGTCATAAAAATGTTCAATTTATATTTATTTTATCATTTATATTACTAATTATTTGATTCTTTCATTAATAAGGAAAATACTACATCATTATTGTGTCATAAATGAATTTAATTATTCAATGTCTAAAAATTATAAATAAAATACCATTATGTAGGAAATCTTTTTATCTTTATAATTAATATTTATAGTCGAAAATATAACATACATAACCATACATAATTTTTTTTTCTAAAAGATATATGCTTATGTCATTTTTGTATTTACTTTAACTTAATTAATATAATGTGTCATTATCACTTACAAGTGGATCCATGGGGTCCCAAAATCGGCCCAAATATGCCCATGGTCGGAAATGTATCAACCAATAGGGTTAGGACATGTTTTAGGGTAATTTATTATTATTATAATATTATTTTGTTACCCTTATTTACCAGATTAATCATTTAACCATGGTAAATAAAATATTTACCGAAGTTATTTTTCAAAATGTTTAAAAGTAAAAGTTACTTATTTACACAATTTGGACATCCTGATTCCAAATATGGAATCCATTTTTCTAAATTCAAATCATATAAGTGGAATAAATTAATTTAAAATTAATTCCCGCTGTCAAAACCAAAAGCGTGTTTTTAAGAAATAATAACTATCAAAAGATTGACACGTGTTTATGTCCGATTAAAATGCGAAAATTACGTCCAATGACCAAAATTGTATTAAATGGTAAAAATACATTCTAAATATACTTTAAACCACTATAATTCAGAATTTATCACTATTAATTTTTTCGATTAAAAAAGTTGTTTTTAATTAAAATTCTGTGATCTTCACTATTCATCAAAAATTGAATGTTTTCAGAAAAATAACAAAAATTATTCCTATGATAATTTCGATATTCTGAATCCAAAAATGTAGTCCATTTTGAAAGAAAAAATGTATAAAATTTCAAAAATTGGTTATTACTATTCATAATGCCTAGTTTGATTGGTTGTGGTGTGTGTTAGAACTCGAAGTTGCGTACAACACACACTACTATATTATTCAAAGAGAAGCATACAACGGGAGCTTGTGGTGTTTCAGAAAATCAAATAATGTTTTATTAATTGATTTCATAGCTTTTATATCCTACCAAGAAGTTGAGAGATTAAATAATTATGGAATTGAAAGTTATCTAGCTCATGTTGTTAAAAAAATTTAAGAATTTTGATTGGTGACATCCCAGTAATGAATGAATTTTTAGTTGTTTTTTTCTGATGAATTTCCTAGAATTGTTCATAATCAGGAGTTTAAATTTCTTATTGACTTATTTAATGATTATAAGCCTATTTCTAAACACCTTATAAAATGGATCAAGTAGAATTGAAGAAATTTAAAAAACATTGGCATGAATTGGTTGATAATGGTTTCATTTCACCCATCACTTCAACATGTGACGCCCTTGATTTATTTGTGGAAAATAAAGTTAGATCTAAGGGACATTTTATTAGATAAAAGTCCATGAATAACATAATTATTAAGTATAAGTATATGTTTTCTCATATTGATGCTTTTTTTATTAGCACTAGGGAGTTTAGTATTTTACGACGATTGATTTGTGGTTCAAGTACCATCACCTGAAGGTCATTGAGGATCACATTCCAAAGATAGTGTTCTGAATGAGATATGGGAATTATTAATTTATAGTTTTTCCATTTGGATTATCTAATGTCCCTACTAAATTTATTAATCTCATGAATGGAGGCTTTCATTAGTTTTTAGATCAGTTTTTGGTTGTTTTTATAGATTATATTTTGTTATGTTTTAAAAGACCTAAGGAACATGATAGTCATGTAAGGATAATTCTGAAAACTATAAAAGAAAAGAAACTATATGGAAAGTTTATTAAGACTGAATTTTGGTTAAAAAAACCTCTTCCCTTGGACATGTTGTTTCTAAAGATGGAATAACAGTTTACCCTTCTAAAACAAAATTTTTTTGAAGAGTGGAAACGACCTACCAATATCAAAGAGATTCGTAGTTTTCTTGGATTGGAGGGTTATTAATGAAGGGTTTTTTTAAATCTTTTCTCGGTTTTATGGTCCACTAATAATGTTTAAACCTAAGGAAGCTAAGTTAATCTGGACAAAATAATGTGATGATTATTTTCTGGAACTGAAAAAAAGATTTCTAGATGACCTACTTTTGTCCTTAGCTTCTAGGAATGGGGATTTTTATCTATATTGATGAATCATTGAGAGGAATTGGTTGTTTCTTATGGAAAAATGATTAGGTAATTTCTTATGATTCATGTCAATTGAAACCTCATGTGTTTAATAACCCTGCACAATATTTGAAAATAGTTATTATTGTTTTTGTATTTAAACTTTGGCGGCAACGTTTTTATGGTGTAAAGTGTGAAATATATACAATATAAAATTTTTTATGTATATATTCACTCATAATTAATGGATTGTGAGACCAAGGGGATGTTTGGAATTAATCAAGGATTGTGGTTTCCCGATTCATTACCAACCAAGAAAAGAAAACAAAGTGACTGTTTCTTTTAGTTGAAATATTAATGCTACATTAACCATGATGCATTTTGAATGATATCCTTTGGTTAATTAATGGATGAATTTTGGGTTCTATGTTATTAGTATAGAAATTTAATCTATTTTTAGGTGTCAGTAAAATAATCTTAATCTGATTGAATTATGCAGCCAATGAAGGAAGATAGTGACTATCAAAAAAAGGTAGAATCGTTTTAGAAGGGTAAGTTACCAGAATTTACCATTGATAATGTTTTTGTTTTGAGGTATGTAAATACATTATTTGTGACTTGTGATTCATAGTGGAAGAAATATTTTTTATATGGAGCTCATAGATTTTTGTTTTTAGTTCATCCATGTATCACTATGATGTACATAGACATTTGGGAGTATTACTGGTGGGATGCAATGAAAATAATTATTGATGACTATACACTAAGGTGTTTTAGTTTTAAATAGGTTAATGAATAGAGGAAGGTAAAAAATGGGATGTTTCAGACTTTTCTAGTGATAGAGTGGAAATGAGAAAATATATCCACATATTTTGAGGTGGGATTACGAAAGACCTCTGGATGTAAAAATGTGGTCTGGGGAATTATTGATCTATTGAGTAATTCTGCTAATTTTCTTCTTATTCGAGATATTATGTCTCAAGATCAAATTTATATATTATCTATTAAAGAGACTATCAGGGTACACAGAGTTACCCTATCTATTGTATAAGATCCTGATCCTTGTTTCACTTTTAACTTTTCCAAAGGCCTTCAGAAGTCATTGGGTACTGAATTAAATTTTAGTATTTATTTTCATCCTTAATCAAATTGAAAGTCATAATTAACAATTCAGAAGCTGTAAGATATGATACATAATTGTTCAAGGGATTAATAAGGATTTTTGGATCACCATATTTCATTGGATGATTTTTTTATTATAAAATATTTCATTCCAGTATACAGATGGCACCGTTTGAGTCAATATATGGAAACCGGCATCGAACTTCTTATTTTTGGGATGAAGTTGGTGAATGGAATTTATTGGGACCAGAATTGGTTGGAGAAATTGTAGAGAATTTTTAATTTATTAATATACATATGAGGACAACACATATTAATTAGAAGAGTTATGTGGATTACCAGAGGAAGGATCTTTCCTTTAAGGAAGGTGGTCATGTATTTCTCAATGTTTCTCCCTAGAAAATTGTGATGTGTTTTGGCATTGAGGGAAGCTAAGTTCATGATTATTTGGACCCCATGAAATAATTTAAAAAGTCATATCAATTTCATACTAGCTGGATTTACAAGAGATTCTATCCTAGGTACACACTTTTTTTTCATGTTTTAATTTTATTAATGTATAAGCCGAATCCATCTCATATTTTAAGTCTAGAAGTATATCATTTGGAAGAGTATATTTATTTTGAGGATAACCAATCCAAATTATTGACCATAGAGTGAATGTGTTGTGGAATAAGGTGATTAATCATGATATGGTTTTATTGAAAAACCAAATGGTTGAAGATACCCAATGGGAATCATAAAATGGTATGAGGGAGGAACACCCCCACTTATTTTATAAGTAAATAAAATTGTGAGGACACAATTTCCAAAAGGTGAAAGGGTGTAACATCCTAGGTAATTAGAGAATAATACTTTTTCATATATATTAATATTTATAAATTAGATATTTATTTTACATTATATGGGATTCTATGTCTGATAGCGTACGCAACACACAACAATGGTTTTCTCTGAAACTTTATGTTACTCACAAGACTGAGTTATACTGAAAAATAATATATTATTAATATAAATATTTTAAATGTTATTTATTACCTAGCCATTGTATGAGTGCGAAAAAAAAGTACTAACGATATTATGTTTAAACATGTTTATTGAATATTTTTACTTTCATATATTAAACTCTAGAGTCTTAAAACAAGAATAAATCCAATTTGAAACATAAAATACACTAATATTTTTAAATGGTGGTTTCTCCAGATTTTGATGGAGAACACTTATTAAATTTGGGTTTTGTCACATTTATAAGTTCTATTTGAAATAATAAACTTCTTTTTTAGAATTGGGACATCAAAATTTACTTTTTATCAATTTATGCATATTTTTGATACAATTCATTCTTTAATGATTAGTGAAAAGCACAGCTTGATAAATTAAAAATGTTTATTATTAAAATTTATTTAAATAGTTAGATCGTACTTTTTATCATTTTTAAAGCGTAAATAGATTATTATTTTATCATTTAATAAAATATAGTTCATTGGAAGCTATTTCACATTGAAATTGAGTAGAAACACTATATGAACTTTTGAATGATTTAGTTAAGAAAACTCATTTTCTCATTCTGCCAATGAGATTTATTTTAAATTCAGTTTTTCCACTTTAGAGAATTGAATTTCTAAAAAATAAATTACTATATTTAATTATTATAGAAAACATGGTTCAATATAATTAAAATAATTTTGGTGAATATTAACTTTAGTATTTAATTTACCACAATTAATGGTAAATAAGGTGATTAAAGGTAAAAATAATATTATAACAACATAAAACCATCATAAAACTTGACATAATCTTATTGGATGAGTTATTTTAGACAAACATAATCATTGGGACTAAATTTTGGACTTTGGAATCCACTTGTGTGTGATGATGACTTTTAGAACATTTTATTTAATGTAAATAAAAATATGAAATAATCAATCTCTTATTACTAAATTTTTTTTAATATGGAGTTATATAAGAGATATATTTAACTATAATTAGTTAATATAAAGAAAATTATATTACTTACATCATCGTAGTTTATTTATAATTTTTAGGAATTAAATAATTAAATTTTTCATGACACAACGATGACATAGTGATTGGATTTATTAAAGAAAAATCAAATAAATGACGTTAATAATATTAAATTAAATATAATTTGAAATATATGATTCCATCCAAGAATATTTGGGATCACTATTACATGTTAATATTTATTTAATGTATATTTTATATAATGAAGTTGTTTTGAGTTTTTAAAAAAGTATTGGAATGAGGGTCAACATTGACATAATTCATATTTCAAAATATAAAATAATTAATTAAATGATATAAAATTTATAAAAATCAAATACTTGACCAAAAAGTTTATATGAATCTAAATATTTAAATAATTACTCATTTATTGGTCGTTTTCCCAGATTTGGTAATTTTTTTATCTCTCAAATTGTAAATTACTTGATAAAACGGTAAGAATTAAAAATGTTAAATAAAAAAGACAATGATTAAAAATTATTCAACACATATATAATTATAATTAAGGATTATATTTAAACCCCCAATAATCCCATATTTAAAATTTATTATTTTGAAACCATTTTGAATTGAAATATAATTTATATTAATTTAATATTTTTATTAATTCCAAGGGTGCCCATCCCCTCTAATATAAAAAGGAACCCTTTCCTCCCCATTACTCACACTTCCAAAACCATTTAGTCTAGCCAATTTCAGAAAAAAAACCTTAATAGGACCCCTAACCACATTTTTAGGCCTTATTTTAGGCATACCACCCTTCCTAGAAGTGTAATAGTTTTAATAGAGATGCTAAAACCAAGGAAAGGAAAGGTTTTTATTCTGGAATTTCTATTTTATTTCATCTTAAACATCATTAAAATATTATTATTCCAAAATAAAATAATAACTACTATGACCTCAATATGATTCGATGTTATTATGTTAATATCATCACCTAGATCCGTCTCCCCTTTTAGTAAATGGGAAAGGAATTAATCGTTCGTGTGTATGTATGAACAATCGCTTGCACGAACCGACCTAATTCATTTTTCATATCCATCTCTCATGAATGATTTTGATAATGGAGTCAATATTCCTATTTGATTTTAATGAAATTTTTCGCATTAAAATAAAATAATATATCAATTACGTTCTTACTTTCCATGCATAATAAATAATAACATTGTTCGTGCGTACGTGTGAACGATCACCTCCACGAAGCGACGTGACTTGTTTTTTTTTCAACATATCACTTGTATGATATATAAGTATATTAAAAATAATTAATATGACGTTAATTATATTAGGATAATTATGTAAAGATAATATTATACTTCACTTCTTTCCATAATGATCATTTAAAAATGTAAATTGTTACTCATCCGTACGTACGGCCTACCGCCTCCATGAATATAACGTTGTTCATTTTTCATAACCTCACAACATGGTTTGATTTAAAATTATAATTTATGTGTAGAAATTATAATAATTTCATGAATATTATTCTATAGATGAAATACTTATGAACACGAGGACTAGTTACATTAAACCATCTTCATTTTCGACTCTAGTACCAAATATCGGCAAAACATCCGATATGAACATAAATAATTATATAATTTTTAGAGTATGGTAATAAGTGATATAAAATAAATACTAAACTTGAAAAAGTTTCTCAATTAACTATCAATTAAACTATTTTTATTATTCAGTAATATAAATGTTTTATGTGACGATTCGAACTCACGGTAAGGGTCCTCGTCTCAATCTCCTTTTATTGAGGGATATTTTGATTTTATACACCACCATCTTTTATAAGATTTTTAATAAACCACTATATCATTATATTCAACCCAATTATTTAAAAATTAATATTTTTATATGAATCATATTACTTTATTTACAAAATTACAAAAGGAATGTTTTTTTAACATATGCGGTGATAATGGGTTCTCCGCCGATGTAACCATTATTTGATATTTGGATTCCCATATAAACCTTAATGTTTTTAAAAGGAAATAAAATCCCTTATTTCATATTTGCGTATTTTGATATTGAAAATTATTTTGAAAGTGGATTTACTATTTCAAAAATTTTAAGTGATTTCTTATGATTGCGAATGAATCTCTATGTGTGAAATGTTGATAATTCTAAACTTTTATGTGTTATGATTATAAAATGGTACTGTGAAATTTGAAGGGTGGTTACGTGATAAAACAATGATCGGTGGTTAAAAAATAAATGAAACATGGTAAGTTCTATTTTAAACCAAGAAAGGATAGTTATGTTATAACCAACAATGCATTGGGTATGGAATTCGGTCATATTACTATTCTTTCTATAAGAGTGATATATGTGGAATTTTACCGTATGGTTATTAAATTTATGTATGATTATGTCCGAAGATACATTTATATGTTATATGTTTCTTTCTATATCTTTAATGCAACCATTTTATTATAAAAAGGTTTAGAAATGAGCTTATATTCAATAAAATGTAATTACTGCATCTCAAAGGTGAAAATTATTACTTTATGATAATGTATTAATGGTTTACATGCTTCCATAATAATAATAGTTTTCATTATTTGTGGATACCTTACTGAATTTTTTAGTCTCATCCCATGTTTTGAAATGTTTTTCATAGGATTTATAGAATAATAGAGTGTTCTGTGGGATCAAGGAAGTGTTATTATGTTTATTCAATAAACAAAAACATGTTTCATTTTTTTGATTTATGAAAAAATGGATTATGAGTATAAGTTTATTTTTTGAATATTTTTAGTTATTATATATGAGTTATTCCCTAATTAAATAAAGTTCTAATCCAAAAAATATCATCGATATGAATGAAATTTAAATTATTAACATAACTAAAAATTAATTAATGTTTGAGGTTGGGGACTTATATCTCAAGGAAACAGTTGTCTAATTTGGTAGGTCAATATTATATCTTGAATTATGTGAATTTAAACATATTGGTTATGAAAAGACAGTATTTTTACTATTCCCCTAAAAATTGAGGTACGTCAGAGAATTACAAAAAAACCATCCTCACACAATTTCGATATGTTTATTCCAAACATGGAATTTATTTTATAAAAATTATTATCTAACATAAATAATTTTAAAAATTATTATTTTTATGAATTATAAAAAAAGTAGTATATTAAATATCTTCATATAGTTTCTTTGAGTTTTTAAACATGATAGTTATTTAATTGAATTATGATATTTATATTTTCTTTAATAAGTCATGATAAATATTATTTTATTAAATTTTACTATTTTGAGGTTAAATTATGGTTCTAATGATTAGGGTAATATTCCCAATGGTCAAATTACAATTCCTAATGTATTATATACTATTATAACAAACAAATTATTATTCCAATAGTCATATTACCCCATGTAAATACCACTTAGTTATTATATTCAATATTTTTGAAAATCACTCCCGGGATTCTGCATTTTCCTTTTCCATAATTTCGATTAGTGTACTAATTTTTTTTTGTTTTTAATAGTGTCGTATTTTTTAGACAATGATTCTTGAAGATTTGAATGATCCAAATTTCCCCTTTCAACTTTTTTATTTTCTATTTGTTGTCCCATTATAATATTTAGAGTTTTATTGCACTTTGTTATAGGAAAATGTATTGACAAAAATTAATGAAATAATGTTTTCTTCATTTTTATATTTTATGATTGTTTATAACACTATAAAATAATATTTTACATGTTTATTTAGGTTATAAACATTAATTATAAACTATTGTTTGTTACGAATTTCCCCCTGGAAAGAAAATCAAGATTTATACTATCAACAATAATTTTTTATTAAAATTTGTGATGTTTATATCTGAGTCTTGGGAATGATTAAACAAAATACTATTATGTTTCCCACATCATGGAGTGACACTTTAGTCCAACTTTATATATTCTATTTCAATTTAAAAAACAAATCAAGAGTATTTATTTACTCCGTAGTAAGCAGTGAACTGGTGAATATGAAAACTTTCATGTTATAATCTATTAATCATGACATGGTTGATAACATTTAATACTGGAATGGATAATTATGCTTGAGCAGTATAATAGATTATTTGGTTTAAAAACTATCATGCCGGTTTCTACACTTGATGTAATGTAAAAAATAAAGGATTCATTATTTTCACTCCACAATTTCTGGCCATCATCCTAAACATGAAAATAATACTCATGTGAAATGTGTGGTTGTCCACACCACTTTAATGATTACCAAGTCCAAAAGGAGGTCCTTACAATAGTTGAAGAAACTTTTTCCAACTATAATAGTCCTCAACCATAAAACCAAATATAGTATAGATAGGGAATTTGAATTAACTAATAGGGTCAAGGATGGGGAATGAGTTCCGGATAGAATATCATCCAAAATCATGGGGCTCCTTGTTATCCTAAATTAACATAGAAATTAATACATAAAATACTATAATTACATCACTTCTAACTGTAAATTGGAAAGTAATTTCATAAGATACCACTATAAGAAAATAAATCATCTTCTAAGGAACTGATGATGAAACACATCATGAAGAATGATCAATGGATAGATAGAATGGTGAATACCATGGGAAATAATGAGAATTATTTAGTGAGACACCAAGGTGTGATATGAAAGATAGAGTTTCCACCCAAATAGTTTTACTGGAAATTTAATGTGTGAACACTCTAGTTCTACTAGGGAATAAAAATTAATCTATATAATAGGTTAAAATTATGATATTATGAAGTGGAAAATATAAGTTAGAAAAATATCAAACCAAAGAGAACAAAGTTGAACATAGGTTGTATTATTAGTGTGAAATACAAGATTATCCACAAATATCTGATGAGTAAATAAGACAATTGGAAGAGGGAAGTATGGAATATGAGAAGACTAGACTAGAAGGGAATCTCCAAATATAAAAATATGAGGTGCTTCCACATTATCCACCCATTAATTTTTAAAATAGCATGCAACATGGGATGTTGGCGGAATAATATAATAAATTCATTGAAAATTTTAAATTGAAACAAATTAATATTACATTCACTGAGGTAATGGAATAAATACTCAACTGTGAAAAATTTCTCCGAGTTTCCCTAAATAAGAAGAAAATAGCAGATTTGGGAGTAATATTTTTTAGTGAGGAATATTATATATTGGAATAGAGAAATCTCCCTCTTATGTTCTATGACATAGGATTCATTTAAATACAATGTACAAATTGATCATTTAATTCTAGAAAATACGAATGAAATATGGTATTAAGAATAATCTCCATTCCATTTAATGAGATTAATGATTTTAAATTTAGAAATTTTATTCTCATATGGATTTCACTATAATTTGTAGGTAGTTCTATAAAATATCATTGTTTCATATTAGAATGCATTCAGGTAAAACTTGAGTGCTTTATTTTTCTAGTATAATTTTATTATTTTGAAAATAGAAAAAGGTGGAGAAACCATCATCATCCTAGGTCAAACATTTCTATCTATTATTAACTGACATATAGATGTTATTCAATGTCAATTGATCATTAATGTGTAAGATAAGAAATTTTAGTTTGACGTATCTTGAGAAGTGAATCATGAAGTTAAAATTGATGATTTCCAATCTATCACTCCAATGGAATATAAGTTAATCTTTTGGATGTTTCAAGATGAATAATATGATATTTTTGAGGATATGGGGGTAGTGATAGATTATTAAGTGTGTAAAAACGTAGATATTGAGTCATATTTCAAGATTTTGGAGCCCCTTACTAGGGAATGATTTACCAAAAATATCTCATTAGACATCAGATCACCTCTACTTGAGCTGAAGTGACTTCTATAGAGCCAATATTATATATTCATGGTATAAAATGTGACACCCCTAGATATTATGAACCCAGTAAACAGTAATGAATATGAGAAGAGGCTATACGAGTTATTGAAAAAATAGTTGATGACCATTTCTTAGAGCTTCATGGATATAAAAGGAATGAGCACATATCTATTCTCACAAGGTTAGACTTTCAATTGGATGAATGTTTAATGGGGAACCCCAATGAATGTTGAATCTTCAAATAAATTAATTAGTAAAGAAATAGGTTTTAAAGATCTTATATATTGGAATTATTTACCCTATTTCGGATTAAAAATAGTTGGGTAAGTTACAAGTTTTTCCAATCAAATAAGGGATGAATAAGATCAATAATTACAATGAAATCATTTCATATTGATTGGTGATAATATGGAGAGTATGTAATGAGTATATAAGGATGATTGAAAAACCTCAAATAGATCACTTTCCACTTCCCTTAATTTATCATCTTTTAGATATACTTGTAGGGAGTATTTTTTAATTATTTCTAGATGGTTAATCATGCTGCAATTATATTTATATGGAATAAGAGGATAAATTGAAGACTACATTAAATTTTCCTTATAAATTTTTTTATACTTACATATGTAATTTGGTAAGTCAAATTCAACCAACACTTTTTAGTGGTGCATGAAACATCATATTCATCAAATGGTAGAAGAGTTCTAGGAAAATTTAATGGATGATTTCTCTATATGTTGAATGTAGTTTGATTTGTGCTTCAGAACCCTCGATCTAGTATGAGAATAAAGTTACAATTTTTTTAGTTTTCTAAACTAAGTGAAATTTAACATCATAGTGAGTGATGGAATTTTCCGTAGCCCCTAAATCTAAATGAAAGGGATTGAAGTGGAGCCCTCAAAATGAATTAAAATTAATGAATTTAATAAGACCAAAACAGTGAGGGAAATATAGATTATTCTAGGTTATGTTGGGTTTTATTAGTGGGTTATTAGTTAATTGTCAAACATTACCAAAACAAACACTTTCTTTTTTGAAAAATATGAGTAATTTTTCATTGATGACACATGAAATAAAGATTTAAAAGAGTTGAGTACTAGGATAATCACTTCCCCTATCTTGCATCCTCCCAACTAAGAGGAACCATTTTAGTTAATGTTTAAGTCTAGTGATTATATAATAGTAGTAGCACTTGGATAGAAGAAATATAAAGTATTTCATCAAATATATTATGAAAAATGAAATTTAATAGAGTCCCAAATCAATTACAATACCATTGAAAATAAAATTTTAGGTTTTAGTGTTTGATTTTAAAATTTCTAACAATATGTTTTTCTCCAAAAGGTGATTTAACACACTAATATTTATACTATAATGTAATTACAAAAGAAAAATGATGCAAAAACATTTCTGATCCATAGTATTTTTATTTTTCATTAATTATATTTATAAATTTAATACAAGAAACATTTAGATAATATGGTGTTTGAATATATTACTTGGAAGAATTTCCAAATATTTCTAGGGACCAAGAAGTTGATATTCTTGATGAAATTTTAGAAGAACATATATTTACTATTAACATAATAATAAAACCAGTATCCCATGAATTTTTTAGATATTTATCCACTGGAGTTAGTTATCCATATCTTTCATACCAAGAGAAAAATAGTTCTTGGGATGATCTACTACACTTCATGTAGTATGATGATGGATTTTTAAGAAGGTGTGTGGCGGCAAAAATAATTTCTAATTTCTTGGAGTTCTATCACTCCTGAACAAAACGATGTCATCATGGTCTAGATCAAGAATCAATAATTTTTTTACATTGTAGGTTTTTTATTGACTGAATTACATAAGGATGTAATAGATTTTGTAACCAGATGTGGTCATTATATTTGAACATGGTGAATGGGGAAACATGATAAAAATTAAAAGAAAATAAATATGGTATAAAAACAATTTGATATTTTTGGAACTATTTTTTGAGGTTGTACCCCAATTCATTGGCTGAAAAAAATTTCATTTATGAAAATTATGTTCCAAATCATGCTGAGGTTAAATCTACTACTACTAACACTAAAAACGTAGTGATAAAATTTTGTAAAAGGAATATATTTTCTCATTTTTGTTTTTTAAAAAATATTATAAATGATTATGGAATATATTGAGACAACTATTTGTTAATAACGTTTCTAATTAAAAATTGGGTTCCTCATAACAAAAGAAACACATATCACTAATAGAAGAAAGGGAACATTGAAAATTAAAACCATGGGATAAAGATAACCATGGAGAAGGAAATTAATTCCAATAAAGAGGATTTATTGTTAATGGTTTATGATTATTTTTGGGCCTACTTGATATTATTGAAGGAACCTTTTGGGTTTTCACCATTCTGGTTGATGTATAGAAATCCCTATCATATTCCCATGAAATATTACCGTGTATTATTTTAGGAAATCAAGGCTATAAACATGAATAAAGATATAACATGAAGGAAGTGATTTTTTTAATCTAAAATAACTTATGGAAATTTGGTGCAAAGCATATGTCAATATCGAACTTTAAATAGAGAAGATAAAAAGTTGGAATAAAAAGATAATTTGAAGAAATAATTTTCAATATATTGATAAATATATATTTTTAACTGATATTTACATTTTTTTGTGAGATTTAGGACCAATATTGCCTAGATTGATCATCATCCTTCATGTTTTTCTCTATGTAGATATGGAAATTCAAAGGAATGATGGGATACAGTTCATTTTCATTAGACATAATTTTTGAGTTTATTTGGATTAGTCTATTTTGGGAAATGAAATTTTGGATTAAATTTAATGACAAGAGAGTCAATTACATTGAGAATCCTACTCTAAATAAAGAGTTGACTAAGAGGAAACCCAAGTAAATTTTCTCATTCAATTTCATTACTTGATTTTATATTTCATTTAGTTATTTTTATTTATTTTTAAAAATAAAACAAGTTCTGTAACCATGAAAGAAATAGTGAATCTCAAATCCATCCAAATATCCCTATATAGTATTTTTGAAATAGATTATTACCATGGAACAGAATACCTAGACACTTCATTATAGTTATTTAATTGAAGCATCACATGAAACTAATATTTTACTACATTATAAGACCTTATAGTGTTTAGATCTAAAAAACAGGAACACAAGAAAATTCATTACCTTTATGCTACAATATCAAAAAAATCTCATATGTTCTGTGGAATTTGTTTTTAAAATTTTGACCACAATCACTATAATGTTGTTGGTTAGCCACAATATAGATTCTATGATCATGGGACTTTGGATCACTACAATGTTTTTACCATCCATGTCAAACCTCATCATTTAACCATGGATTTCTTAGATTCCCATTTTTTAATTGTTTTCCCACTGTAAATTTTAAACCCTCTAAAGAGTAACTCATAATTACACCATGGAGTGTTAAGAGTCCTATTTTTGAAACATTTGGTTCACTTGAAATTGTAATCCCTCAATGATGAAATAGTTGGGTAACATGACAGGGTTTATATTAAGTTATACTATTTAAATTTTATGTTATAGATATCTGAAATCCACTACATTTTATGTTGAATTTCAATAAAATAATGTGTTTATATATTGAAATTACAAACCCAAACCCTATTTTTACATCACATCTTCCCTACGTCCTCTATTCATATGCATTACAGTTCCTCATTCAATCTATGGATGTGAATTTTTATTTTGTCCATTAGACCGGGGTAACCCTATCTATCACCTCATCTTTTCGCATTCAAAATCATCCACAAACTTTTACACTATCCCCAACTTCCTCTGTTCTCTTTTCACTCGAACTATCAAATACCTTTACAAAATATCTGATCACCCTCTCCCTCACTGGATGAGAAGTTTACTTACAACACTGACTACTCCTAAAAATAAACCTCCCTTTTAAATTCATTCAAACACAAATAATACTCTTAAAGATCATACAAAATAACCCCCAACCTTGAGTTTCATAAAAAAAATTCACCATAGTATACCAAAATACATGGCTAATATTCATTCTCAACAAAAAAAACCATCCCACCTATTGACCCATAACATTGGAGCTAACCAAATGGGGACCAAAATTAAAGGACTATAAATTAAATTTCATACTTTTCATAAGAAAGATCCCTCCATCACTGATTATCCATCCCCATCCACCACCCATTTTACCACTCCTATAGTTTCCCCTCTCCCCCCATGACCAAATCTCATTCCTTACTGATTGCCCGACCTTTGTTTTGAATATGATTCATTTAAAATTTTGCTAGAGGGGTTATAGAGGAAGAAAATGTATACTAATAAGATGTTTTATTTGGATGTCATGAGGATGAACAGTATAGAGAAAACATTATCTCAAAATTATGATATATGAATTTGTAGTATATTCTTCTAGTTTTTGACGAAATTTATAGTGATCATCTTCTATAATTCGTCACTAATTTTGATGTTGCAATAATTAATATTTTCTTTTGTCTAGGTAAAATGAACTAGAAAATTAATATTTCATTATTATGTATTAGTCTAAGTATTTGTAGAGAAAATTTTGTTTCCTCTCTTGTTTTTGAGACATTAGATATCTAATTAAGCAAGGGGAATATCCTGGAAAGGTGGAAACATTTCGAAGTGGCCCCTAACATTCCACATGATGCTTCTAGAATAGAGTAATCCATTGAAATATTTCTTCCACATTTTCTAGATCCCATAATTCAATTTTGGATGGATAATTATGATTCCCACGGTAAAATAATTCATCTTGATGTGATTATCCAATTTACCATTTTTGTAAAATTTATGGTCAGTATGGCCTTCAATTTTTTCTTTATTTCAAAGGATTTCAGAAAAACAAATATGAGGAAACCCCCAAGGGTGGAATTTTCATCACATATTTTTCTATGAATTTTAAAGGTTTTTACATGGTTATTATTCTTAATTCCATTAGTAGTTCAGAGTTTATTGATCATCTTATTTGGGAAAAAATCTGCCTACTTTACTAGGATGTGTACCATTTTTCTTGAGTTAATGAGAATTTCACATGTAGTTTGGAAGAAGGTGAGGAAAATAGATCATAAGATACATATTGACTATGTGTATTTCTTTACAAATATTTATGATATTCTCCACCCCTTATACCGAGGCTAATTTCAAGATTGAATGGATAAATTTATATATTGAATAAATATATTTTATATTTATCACATTCTATAAATTTTATTAATTTGGGTATTTAATGTCCCAATCCAGCAAATTTAAACCCTATTTACCCAAGTATCCACTCCACCTCCAAGTAGTCCACCATTTCCTCCATCAGTTCTGTATACAGATCACCTAATTGGATACTTTGTACATGGTACATGGGGGGAGTCCCCAATTTCCCCTATGATTAAATCCAACAATAGAATACCTTATCAGGATTCCACTCCCTAGTTCCCTATTGAATTCACTAATCAATGTGCTCAAGGAAATTTTGGTCTTGAGGCCAAATGGGATGGAATAGTAATAGTACATGAAATGAAACCGATGATTTTTGAGTCAAAAGTTATCTTTTGACTTCTTTATTTTGTTTTGGAAAGCACAAATGTCTTTTTAATCATATCGTACTGACTCTGTCAATTGTATCGTACTGGCTCTGTCAATCGTATCGTACTGACTTTGTCAATCGTATCGTACTGACTCTGTCAATCGTATCATACTGACTCTGTCAATAATATCGTACTGACTCTATCAATTGTAATCGTACTGACTCTGCTATTCATATTTTCGTTACTTTTTTTGGTACTTAGTAAAAAAACCATTGTTTCATATTAATCGTACTATTGTTTATCATCTTCATATATCTTGTTTTAACCAATACGATGTCGTTGGGTTAGTTACAAACTAATCAAAACGATGTAATTCTTTCTGTTTTAATATGACCGTTATTATTCCAGGTGGCCAAGTCCCTCCTAGTTTTTTGGAGAAATAGGACCGTTGGAGGAAACATGACCGTTGGAACCCGAGGCCTATAAATAGGAGGTCATTTGAAGCTGAAAGAGAGACTTTTGGAACAACTGGGATACTCTATTTCTATCAAGTTCTAGATAGAGACACTGTGACTTCTCTCATCGGCTTTGTGCATCCGATCATCATATCGAGGGCTTTCAAGTTATTGAAAGATAGAGGTGTCGATTACCTACAAAATCGGGGGCTTCCAGGGATAGGCAGACGGATGGACCGATCATCGTATCGAGGGATGCCAGGGATTGGCAGACGGACGGACCGATCATCGTATCGAGGGATGCCAGGGATAGGCAGACAGACAGTCCAATCATCGTATCGAGGGCTTACCAAGGTGTTGGTGAGACATACCTTTTATCTGAGGTGAAAGGATAACCCTTCTCTTTGGGTCAAAATAATTGTAATACTTTTACTTTTCCGCTGCTGCTTGTATTAGAAAGGAATTTGTATTGTTTCCTTTCTTCCTTACATACTCTATTGTAATTGTTTCAATTACAATCATTCTATTACATATTGTATTGATTGATTCTATACGCTTTAAGGTAGAATCATTCATCTTTATATTACTATTATTATTGTGTTCATCTTGAATACAATTGTTTTACATTTCATTAATATTACAATACATCATAACTTTTATATTCAACACAATTGTGGGTGTTTGTATTTGTATTGGTTTAACACCTTTTAAACTAATCTCTTAAGTGTTTAAATAAAAAGTTTTTTAAACCTGCAATTCACCCCCCTCTTGTATTTTTCCATCTAATATCCATATACATCTACATATTTGATCCAACAATTGGTATCAGAGGCAGTTTTCCACTAATTTGTATTTATTGTTTTATTTTTACTGACTACACTAATGCGTGGAGTGGGAAATATTATTGTTTTTAGATGGCAGGAATGAATATTGGTTTAATAGACAATCTGAATCCTTTTAGACCACCTATCTTTGATGGAAATTATTATGAGTACCGGAGAGATCGTATGAAGACTTTTGTGATCAATACAGGTGTAGACAATTTTATTATGCTTATTGGAGGTTACAAAATTCCTGACAAAGAAGTCAGTACTTTCACTAATAAAGAGAAGCAAGAATACCAACTGAATAACAAGGTAAGAAATACTTTATTATGCTCTATGACCAGGAATATATACAATCATATATCTTCATGTGAAGCATCCAACTGTATTTGGAAGAAATTGGAATTCACTCATTTTGGTACATCCAAAGTTATAGAAACAAGAAGAGAAATGATTCGAGCAGTGTATCATGGATTTGTTTTTCCTTATGGAGAGCCAGTATGTAAAGTGAAACAAAGGTTTATGACAATTGTCAATAGCTTACAATCTATGGGAGAAAAAAGTCTTGATGATGAAGCACTTGTTGATAAGATTATAGATATAATGCCAAATGAATGGGAGTCAAAAAGGACACCTATTGATGAAAATAGAATAGTTTCTGAGATTACTCTTGATGAAATCTTTGGAATTCTTCTACAGCACAAGACAAGAATGAAAAGAGATTCTGATTTCAACAAGAAGAAGAATGTGAATGGAAGTGTGGACTTTACATCTATGGCTAAAACACCTGAATAGATTACAAGATCCAAAGCCAAGAAAGTTATATCTGATTCAAGTGATTGTGATCTTTCGAACAATGAGTTAGCCAATAATGCTCGAAGGATGAACAAGATTGTTGGAAAGAAGGAATTCCAATATAGATTAAAAAAAGATAGGAAGGACAAAGAAGATTCATAGGTAACCTATTATGAATGTAATAAAGTAGGACATATAAGGCCTGATTGTCATTTACTGAAGAGAAAGGACAGAAAGGAGAAACACTCTCAAAGAAACAAGAAAAGGTTTTATAAAACAAAGAAAGTATTGAAGGAAAATGATACCTAGAGTGTAAGTGGTAGTTATTCTTCAGATGATTCTTCAGAATATGAGTCCTCAGGACTGAGGAATATTGGACTGGTATCCAGATTACCAATTGAATATGATTGTCTCATGGCTAAGGTACACAATGCTGAAGCTATTACAAATGTCTCTTTGAATGAAAATTATACTGATAATAGATATTATGAATCTTCAAATGATGAATCTTCATCATCAGAAGATGATACATTACCTTCTTTTGAAGAAGTCTCTAGATTTGTTAAATTACTTGAAAATGAAAATTCTAAACTCAAGAAGAAGCTTGAGAAAGAAAATTCTAGAATTTCAATCTTGACTAAAGAAGTATCAAATCTTTCTAAAGATCTTGATGTGAAAACATCTGATTTTGAAAGTATTTTAAAAACCCTTGAGAATGTCAAATCTGATAAGGATAAACTTTCTAAGAACATAGAAACTGTGTTTTCAAAGAAAAATATTTTAGATCCTAACTCTAGTTCAAATTCAAATGTTTTGGAAAATAAAAACATAGTTTTAAAATTAAAGTCAGAAATTTTCTCCTTGATTTTTTTTTCAAACTTTACTCATGGAATGGAAGACTTTGACAATATTTATTCTCAAATTAGACCTTTGAGAAATCGTTCTAGTCTTGGTTATACTCATTCCAAACCTGTTTTTATTAATAACTATTTTGTTCCTAAAAAAACCTCTTTTTGTTCTAAGTGTCAATGTGGAGGACACTGGAGAAGAGATTGTTCTCTTAACAGAACTCAATCTTTTGAATTTCATAAAGCTCATTTTGCAAAACAAAAGTGGATTCAAAAAATTCTTTTATCTAACCCTTCTGGATCCAAACAAGTTTGGATTTCGAAAAACTAATTGTTTATTTTTTAGGAAAGTGAGAAGTGTACCAATAAGAATATTTGGTACATGGATAGTGGTTTTTCTCGACACATGACCAGAAACAAAGATCTCTTTGAAAAAGTTATAAAAACAATAGGTGGAAAAGTTACCTTCGGAGATAATGCTTAAGGAAAGATTGTTGGTATAGGTAATATCGTTTTTCTTGGAAATGTTCTTATCTAAAATGTTTTGTTTGTTAAATGTCTTAGGAACAACCTCATCAGCATAAGTCAATTATGTGATGAAGGTTACCTTGTAAATTTTAGAAATGATAAGTGTCTAGTCCACAATTCCAAGGATGAGTTCATTCTATCTGCCCATAGGCAAGAGAATGTTTACACTATTAACTTAGAAGGCCTTAGGAGCAAAAACTTACCCTTCTTAAGTGTATTAGAAGACCAATCATGGCTATGGCATAGAATATTAGGACACTGTAATATGAGAAACTTTATTAAACATTCAAAGGAAAGACTTGTGAAGGGACTACCAGAGCTTAGATATGATTCTTCAAAAGTCTGTGATCCTTGTCAATTTGGAAAGAAACATAAAACTAGATTTAAATCAATTAATGAAGTTTCAACATCTAATGCATTACAGCTAGTGCATATGGATCTTTTTGGTCCTACACAAACTGGAAGCATTGGAGGAAAATACTATGTATTTGTTTTAGTTGAGGACTTTACTAGATTTACATGGGTCTACTTTCTCACAAAGAAATCTGAAGCCTTTTACTATTTCAAAACTTTTAGAGCCCAAGTTAAAAATGAGAAAAACCTACCATTGATTACTATTCATAGTGATCATGGTGGTGATTTTCAAAATTCAGATTTTGAAACTTTTTGTAGTAAGAAAGGTATTACTATCAATTTCTCAACTCCAAGAACTCGTCAGAAAAATGGTGTTGTTGAAAGAAGAAATCGTATTCTTTAGGAAATGACTTGAACCATGTTGAGCGAATACTCAATTTCTAAGCACTTCCGGGCTGAAGCTGTTAGTACTTCCTGTTGTACTATAAATCGTTTTTTAACTAGACCATTTCTTAATTAAACTCTTTATGTGTTATGGACTGGCTGAAAACCTAAATTTTCATAGTTCAATGTTTTTTGATGCAAAGTATTCATTCTGAATACAAAAGATAATATACACAAATTTGCACCAAAATCTGATGATGGAATATTTCTAGGTTACTCCACAACTTCTAAGGCTTATAGAGTTTTCAATAAAAATACATGTACTGTCGAGGAAACAATACATGTGAAATTTGATGAATCTAATCCTTTTGGTTTCAAATTATCCCTACCTATTTCCTCAGATGTGTTTTCAAAAACTGATTATCAACATTTGATAGATGATCCTTCTAATAAGAAAAATATTCAAGAAGATACTTCTAAAACATTTACCACGGAATATTTTCTACCATATGTTGATGAACAGGTTTTACAAAACCCAAATCAATTGTTTCTTAGGAATCATCCCAATTATAACATTATTGGTGACACAAATCAACCTGTAAGGACCAGAAATTCCTTAAGAAATGAAGTAGAACATCTTGATTTTCTTTCCCAATTTGAACCTAAAATTCCAAGTGAGGCCTTAGGTTATGATGATTGGATCAAAGAAATGCAAGATGAACTAAATGAATTTGAGAGGAATCAGGTCTGGACATTAGTTGATAGACCTAAACAAACAACTGTAATTGGTGTAAAATGGGTTTTTAGAAACAAATGTGATGAAAATAGAATCATTGTAAGAAATAAAGCATGAATTGTTGCTAAAGGCTGTAATCATCAAGAGGGAATAGACTATGAAGAAACATATGCTCCTGTATCTGGACTTGAATCTATTCTTATTCTATTAGCCTTCATAGCATATTTCAATTTCAAACTATTTCAAATTGATGTAAAATGTGCTTTTCTAAATGGTTTTGTTCAAGAAGATGTTTTTGTCGAACAACCTCTTGGTTTTCAAGACCCAAAACATCCTGATCATGTTTTCAAACATACCAAGGCTCTATATGGTCCTAAACAAGCCCCTAGAGCATGGTATGATAGACTTATAGGGTTTCTTTTACAATAAAATTATACAAAAGGTACATCAGATCCAACCATTTTTATAAAAATGGAAAATAAAAATGTTTTGTTTGTTCAAATATATGTTGATGACATCATATTCGGATCAACTTAGAAATCTTTAACTGATTCTTCTGAAAATTTAATGAAATCCGAGTTTTAAATGAGTATGATGGGTGAGTTAACATTATTTTTTGGTTTTAAAATTTCTCAAAAACCAGAAGTAACATATATATCTCAACAAAATTATATAAATAATCTACTCATAAAATATGGTTATGACAAGACTAAAAGTATTATCACTCCAATTGGTACCTCAAATACACCTGATTCTGATGAAACTGGGAAACCAGTAGGTCAAACAATTTTCAGAGGTATGATAGGAAGTTTGCAATACTTGACAGCTAGTCAAACAGACTTAATGTTTTTTTTATGCTTATGTGAAAGATATCAATCTAATCCAAAAGAGTCTCATTTAAAATCTGTAAAGAGAATCTTTCGGTATTTAAAAGGCAATATGGAGTTACGTCTTTTTTACTCTTCTGGGAATTATTTTGTTTTAAAATGTTTTTGAGATGATGACTTTGGTGGTTGTAGAATGGATAGAAAAAGTATATCTGGAACATGTCATTTCTTAGGAGATTATCTGATTTCTTGGTCCTGCAAGAAACAACACTCAGTAGCACTATCCACTACTGAAGCTGAATATGTAGGAGATGGAAGTTGCTGTACTCAAGTATTGTGGATGCAATACACACTCACTGACAATGGATTGAGTTTCTCCAAAACTCAAATTCTATGTGATAATAATAGTGCCATAGCTCTTAGTAAGAACCTAGCACATAACTCTCGTGCAAAACACATAGATGCTAGGCATCACTTTCTTAGGGATCACACACAAAAAAGAGATATTGTTTTGCAATTTATCGGAACGCAAGAACAACTTGCGGACATTTTTACAAAACCATTACCTTTTGATAGGTTTGAGTTTATAAAATAGAAGCTAGGAATGATTACATTAAAATAATCATTCATATCCACTTCCTGTTTTAATTTCTTTCTCATTACAGTAAATAACTCCCTTTGAAAAGGAGAGGACATTTATTACTATGTTTTTTTCCTATGTTTCTTTTTATCTTATGATCTTTAATTATTTACTCTCCTGGTATGTGTTTTGGTTTTTTTGTTTATCGTATTGATTGTTTTATCGTATCATTTACATTTCTGTTTATCGAATTGACAGTTTTATTTTTATACACCTTTCTTTCCATCGTACTGTCCGATCATGGTAATGAATTTCTTTTCCATCGTATCGACCGATCATGGTAATGAATTTATTTTCCATCGTATCGACCGATCAATGTAATGAATTTCTTTTACATTGTATCGACAGATCATGGTAATCAATTTCTTTTCCATCATATCGACCAACCATGGTAACAAGATTATTTTCCATCGTATTGTCAGTTCATGGTAACAAGAGTGTTTTCCATCGGCTTGTCAGTTCATGGTAACGAGATTGTTTTCTTTCGTATTTTTAGTTCATGGTAACGATATTGTTTTTCATCGGCTTGTCAGTTCATGGTAACAAGATTGTTTTCCATCGGCTTTTCAGTTCATGGTAACGAGATTGTTTTCCATCAGCTTGTCAGTTAATGGTAACAAGATTCTTTTCCATCTGCATGTCAGTTAATGGTAACGAATTTGTTTTCCATCGGTATAAATATTGATAGTATTATTTTACTTCGTACGTTTGTGTTTTCTTTTGAACTCTACTAAAACCAAGAATAACCTTATGTTCTCCGGCATGTACTTTTCTTTTTTTTTTAAATTTTTTTTCTCTTTCGTTTTAATCCTAACCATTGATCTATTTTCCTCTAATATTGACCGTAGAAGATCAGCGGTCACCCCTGTATCGTTTATAAATATCCCCCCTCCCCAAAACCACATTGGTTTTTCATGTTTTGAGGCGAAGCTCTGCTCCAGTATTTTTAAATCATCGTAAGATCTTTCATCGGCAACACCTTTATGTCTCAATCCTCCGCTAACACTGCCGCCGAAATGTCTTCAAAGACTTTTACAAAGAAAGATTTTTTCAGAGAAAGTTTAGTTTATCGGCAATTTTTTGATTCGTTTGATTCCACAGTCAGAAGAATCATTCTGTTTCAAGGATGGGAAGATTAATGTGTTGAAAGACCAGTTTCTCAAGATCCAGTTCTCTTTGATAAAGTCAGTCAGTTCTACAAAACCGTATCTTTCGACAAAGACATGACTATCAATTTTGCTGTGTACGATAGAAAGTTGTCTATGTCTATGAAACAAGCAGCTCATTTTCATAATGTCCCAATAGAAGGTGATTCTTTCTGTCCATCTCATAAACTACCAGAGGAGGTCGGTACATTTAATAGAGAACGTGCTGAAAAGGCTTTGTTTGTTATAAATGAAGAGAAGAGAAAAGTGGCTCATCTTTCTCCAGACAATCAGTTTCTGACTTTATGGATGCAAGGTTTTCTTATCCCAAGGAAAGGGGATAGAGAAACTCTGAATGTTTCTGATATTTTTATGCTTGACTATCTTGTAAATATGAGAAAATTAAATCTCATGGGGTATGTTTTTTAAACCATTAAGAATGTCAAGACATGAGGGATTAAGTCCCAAATGATTATGTATCTAGCAATCCTTACAAAGTTTATTCTTAAGAGCATGATGTTTTGCAGCATTCCTTTGAAAAGAATCCCGATAGATCTGAAACCATATTGGATTAGTAAGAGTACAATGAAAAAGCTGAATGTTTGTTTTGATCCAAATTCAAAACTTTTTATAAGAGATATAGAAGCTGAATCGGCTCAAAATCAATCGGCACCTATGCCAGCCAAAGACATTCATTCTCTTGTTGTTCCTCAGAAGTCTGATCCTCAAACCAGCTCAAAGCCAAAGAAGAAGCCTAAGTATAGTAAGGAAGTTGTAGCCAAGTGGAGAAAGGATAAGGAACAGAGAAAGGAAGGTGATCCAAAGTGTGGACTTGATCCAGCTGAAGTCTTTTCTAAGAGATTAAGTGTTGAGGATACCCTTCAGGCTGAAAAGAAGAAGAAGGTTCTTTTGAAAAGAAAAGCATAGGTATTTGATTCTTCAAATCTCTTGAAAGAAGTTGAGGAAGCTAGTGCTCAACTTACCATAGAAGTACATCGAGAGCCTATCATACATAGCCTTCCTGAGAAAGAAAAAGGAAAACAAATGATGGAAGAGATAGAAGAAGTGGAAGAGGAGGAAGGAGATTTTCTTTTAGAATTCCTTCAGAGTTCGAAGAAGAGTAGGGAGGAATCGGTTCAAAAGCTGAGTGAAGGTGTTCAACAAATCCCTCATGCCGATCAAGCACCTTTTGAAACTTCTAAAACTCTAGATAAAACACCCCCTCAAGTAAAGCAAGGTGCTCAATCTTCTAATACAGAAAAATTTATTATCATCAGTGACAATGTAGAAGAAGAAAGAAAAGAGAAAGGGAAAGCAAAAGGAAAACAGCTAGTTGTTGACTCAAGCCAATCAAATGAATTTCCTTCATATAATGACGATACTGATTCAGAACATACAATCTCTCTCAAGAAGAGTTATTATATTGTCCATGTTTTGAGAAGGGTTTAAATGGCCATTCCTTACATTCCTAGGCTGAAAGGGAAAATTGATTTCATTACTAACAATCAGAAAAAGAAGTTTGGTTCTATAAGAGAGTTGAGAAAGAATTTTTTGTCAGTTGAAGCCGATTTGAAAGTTCTTTCTGAAACCTCGACTGCTCATAAGAAAGCTTGAAACAGGATGACCAAGTGTTCATATTAAACCGAAAGATCGGTGAATGACCATGAGATAGAAATTGAAGATATAAGAAGGTTTTCAAATGATCTTGCTATTGCCTTTAAAAATCTTGGAAAAGAAACTGTTGAAAGGCTGAATCAGATAACTCATGGAGCCGATATTACTTCAGTGAAATAATTACAAGAGAGAATGAATGCTTTTTAGTCTGAATTCTCGAAGGTTTCATCTCTAAAGGATGAAATGGTTTTGCTGAAGAAACAAAATTCTGTGTTATCCAAAGATAACAAGAATCTGCAAGACAAAATTGATACCCTTGAGGAAGTAATCAGAGTCCAGGAGGAGACTATCAAGAATCAAGATCAGTTTTTTGCAGACCAACAAGAGCTTCTCAAAACACAGGGTGATTCAATTTCTGATGAAACGAATGAAATCAAGAAGATGAAAGTTGTTCTTCATGAGCTCATAATGAAGGAAAAAGAGAGAGAAAACAAATGAGTTTTGTTTTTTTTGTTTTTCTTTTCTTTTGGAACCTGTTTTTGTTTTGTAATAACTTTTACAATTCTTTTCTTTTTGTCCTGCAATTCTTCTCTCTAACCCTTTCTGGCAACTCAAAGTCACCCCATTATTTTTGTAAACCACAGAGGGGGAGAATATTTTATAAAGGGGGAGAATGTTTTATAAAGGGGGAGAATGTTTTATAACGGGGGAGAATGTTTTACAAAGGGAGATATGCTTAATAAAATTCTTCGAAACCAAGGAAAATCTATGAATACAATCCTTAGGAAAGTATACACCTAAGGGGGAGTTAGTTGTATTCAAATTCATATTCAGAAGAGTTTCCAATAACTCAGGGGAGATAAGTATTTCTTGTTATATTTACTTAGTGTGTTGTGCTTTCCAAAAAGGGGGAGATTATTTAGTCAAAAGTAATCTTTTGACTTCATTATTTTGTTTTGGAATTCACAAATGTCTTTTTAATCGTATCATACAGACTCTGTCAATCGTATCATACTGACTCTGTCAATCATATCGTACTGAATCTGTCAATCGTATTGTACTGACTCTGTCACTCATATCGTACTGACTCTGTCAATCGTATCGTACTTACTCTATCAATTGTAATCGTACTGACTCCGCTATTCATATTTTCATTAATTTTTTTGGTACTCTGTAAAAAGATCTTGTTTCATATTAACTATACTATTGTTTATCATCTTCATATATCTTGTTTTAACCAATACAATGTCGTTGAGTTAGTTACAAACTAATCAAAACGATGTCGTGATTTCTGTTTCAATATGACTGTTATGATGCCAGGTGTCCAAGTACCTCCTAGTTTTTTCAGAGAAATATGACCGTTGGAGGAAAAATTACCATTGGACCCCGAGGCCTATAAATAGGAGGTCATTTGACGCTGAAAGAGATACTTTTGTAACAACTGTGATGCTCTACTTCTATCAAGTTCTAGAGAGAGACACTGTGACTTCTCTCATCTTCTTTGTGCATCCGATCATCGTATCGAGGGATTTCAAGTTATTGAAAGAAAGAGGTGCCGATTACCTAAAAAATCGAGGGATTCCAGGGATAGGCAGATGGAAGGACCGATCATCGTATCGAGGGCTGCCAGGGATAGGCAGACAGACGGACCGATCATCGTATCAAGGGCTGTCAGGGATAGGCAGACAGACAGTCCGATCAACGTATCAAAGGCTAACCAAGGTGTTGGTGAGACATACCTTTTATCAGAGGTGAAAGGATGACCCTTCTCTTTAGGTCAAAAGAATTTTAATACTTTTACTTTTCCGCTGCTTCTTGTATTAGAAAGGAATTTGTATTGTTTCCTTTCTTCCTTACATACTCTATTGTAATTGTTTCAATTACAATCATTCTATTACATATTGTATTGATTGATTCTATATGCTTTAAGGTAGAATCATTCATCTTTATATTACTCTGATTATTGTGTTCATCTTGAATACAATTGTTTTACATTTCATTAATATTACAATACATCATACCTTTTATATTCAATACAATTGTGGGTGTTTGTATTTGTATTAGCTTAAGACATTTTAAACTAATCTCTTAAGTGTTTGAATACAAAGATTTTTAAACCTACAATTCTCCCCCTATTGTATTATTCCATCTAATATCCATATACATCTACATATTCGATCTAACAATGATTCCATTCATTTATCCAAAATCTATACATGATAACACACATTAGACCCATAACCCACCAATTTGTTTGAGATTGATCCATCAGAGATTCCTCCTCTCCCAATCTCTCAACTTTATTTTCCACTAATTTCCTCATCTTGTTATATTAATCCATATAATAGGGATAATCAGGTTTATCATAATCCTTTCATCACTCTACACTAGAAAAAATTTCTACCTTTACCTCTATTGTAAACTTTTATGCATCCCTACCATGAAATCCATTAGGGACACTGGAGAAGTCACATGGGGAGTCATAGGGGTAGTTACTAGAGTCTTAGATCCACCCTTTTACGTCCTTTTAATATTTTTCTTATCATCATTTTGTAAATATACTAGGATATAATTTGGTTTATTTTTACTCTCATAGGTTGCATGAAAATAATATATTTTATCTTTTAATATCTTAAATATTCTTTATTTAAGGATATGAAGACATGGACTATTGATCTCCTCAAAAAATTTCAAGTATCACCCATTTTCTTTCCTATTTACCATGTCTACCTTTCTATTTTCTTGTTTTTTTTCAGTAGAAAAAAAATTAGCGAAAATGCTCTGTTCATGTGTAGGGGAGACTCTTATAGTACCATTTGGACCCCCTTATGTTGAAAAATTATGCATCATCACATAAGAGATTTATTTTGGCTTCTGTTTAATTATGGATGCATCCTATTACTAAAATTTGAAAATTGAAGTAAAAATTTTGAAAAAATTAGTCTTATTACAATGTTGAGATGTTTTTAAAATTTTTATGACATTGTTTTAAATTATTGACTTTGATTTTAGAATTTTTTTTCTATTATATCGATTCTTAGTGTCTATTCGAAGAAGTATGTTTTTAAAATTTTAATTCCCATTTATAGAGGAATCTGGGAAATTTTTCCATATTCCTTTCGATATTCCATTTCTTTTGAGAAGTCATGATGTACACAACCACAATAATTTTTCAATTTTTATTATGAACACATGATGATATTTAATTACATAAAAATGATCAAGGAAATTGATTTATTTAAAATTTTCCCATTTGATCATTCGATCTACCCTACATTGTATCCTTTTTGAAACCATAGAAACAATGAAATGCCTTGATTTAAAACAATATTATATGATATTTTTTCTTTACGATGATATTTTTTGAGTATAAAAGCATCATTATTCATTTTATATTAAAAGGGAATTTTTTATTTTTATGGAAATACTTTTTCTAAAATGTGATATGTGATTTGGTTCTCTTAAGTAATTGGTTAAGCGATCTATTAGTTTGTTAATATGCTTAATTTCATCCCCTTATTTACAAAAATATATTAATAATGAGTTATGTATATAGAGGGTTAAAAATAACTACCTCTTGAAAAATGGAGTTTATCATTTGGTGTTGGGTGGTGGATGTGAGACCTGTCTCAAGAAAAAATTTCACAAAAATGGGGAAATAAGGAATTATTTAGTTATATCATGGTTCTGTGTTTATTATATTTAGTACAAGAAGTGGGTTATTATTTGTTCAATGGATCAATATTAGGAATTCATTTCCTATGGTTTTACTTGAATTTCATGCATTTAACTTTTAAAATTATTCCAAACATTTAATCCTTTGAATTTTGATTTTTACATCATAAAAATCCAACCCGGTGCCTTTGTGACATTACAAACTTAATAAAAACCCCCACATGTTTTTTATAGTTAAATGTATTATTGTATGTTGATAGAACACAAATAATTATAAAGATAGTTCACATGGATTGTTATTAGAATAACTACTGTTCAAAAAATCTTGATTGATAATGAGAATCATCCTTCATAGAATGTTAGATAATTAATTTTCAAGGATATTTATGGTAAATGTGGGTGAAAAGGGAAAATTTATCTTGAATTGGTAAATTATAAAGCGGTAATATTTTGAAATGGGAGTCTTGAATTTATTTTTTGTCTTTCATAATATTTAGCTACAATTTTCATTGTTTTTATAGGCATTGTGATTTCAAAGTTTACCAAGAATGATTTTTGATCCTCTATGATTCAGTTATGAGTTTTTAATTTGGAAATCTATGATTTTTGTGTGAGGTTATTTTTTATTTTTTTATATCCTCATGTTAGTTTCATTTTAATAGTGTTTCAAACCAAATGCATTAAATTTATTTCCAAATGTTATTGATTTGGATCAGGTATCAAGTTATGAGTTGATTATGGAATATTGATGTTTTTTTTTGTAGAAAGTGATCTGAACAACCTACTGCCATTGCATTCCATAATGGTTTGTTTAAGATAGATACAACATAGTGGAATTGGGACCTTCAATCTATATAAATCATCAATGAGATGAAAAAATTGGCCAATATGGGCCAACCTTTAACTAATCGGGAAATCCATTTAACCGCCCCAAGGGGGTATCTAGTAAAGAGGAGTAGAGGGAGATTCAGAACAAAATTTCAAAGGAGAAGAATAGAGATAATACCATGGAATATAGAATAAAACACTATTACATAGAGGCCATGTCTATATAGTAATGGGAAGAGAGTTTCCTTGGCATGAGGAATCACTTGGAAAATGATAGGGGCCCTCTAACCCTTGTTTGATTTCAATGTCAGATTATTACACAAAAAAGATTTATTAAATATTGTGAAACCTTTTTTACATTTTATGGAGAATAACTACACTAATATCACATAATAGAATTCACTAATGTGACATAAAACAGGGTGGATCAACTAGATTGATGATTTGAATTTATTCACACAGCAAAGTTTTCCCACACCATGGAATGTCAATTTCTTAATATGACACAAATATAAAAGTCTCAATAATTAGATATCACCTAGCTATTTCCATGTCGTTGGAAACACCATACATTTTTATCCTTAGTCTAACTGTGGCCATGATCATAATGATTTTTACCCTATAATATTTAGGGGGATGAATTTTAAACCCAAACACGATTCTCTACACCATAGACTAAGGAATTAAACCATTTAAAAAAGAGATTTATTTACACTCACTCTATAATTAGGAGTTTATGTAATAATATTATAGATGTTCTTGAATAAAAAATCATCCATCTATTAAAAATGAGTGCTTCTTGGAGAACCATGGAAGGAGATGATGGAATTTAAGGTAGTAAGAAGAGGTAATCCTTTAGTGGGAGAAGATTATTTATTTTTGATGAAATGAAAATTTGATTTCATATACAATCAAGAAACAAGTTAATATGTTACTGGAATAATTTAAAATAACTAAGATCCTTTTTCTAAATTTTTTCCATAATTACTCTTCAATTCAAAAAATTCACTTTTCATACCATGAAATAAAATCTTTCTTACATGAGTGAAGAATTATTTTAGTGATTGGGGATCATTAGTAAAGTGTATTTAATGTTAATTCATATATGAAAAAATGAGCGGTTAACCAATTTTAAATGTTAATAATAAGTAATTTACTTTTTCCAAATACCATCAACTATTCATATAATGAAAGTGATGATGATAGATAGATAAAAATAATCATAGTATCTAGGATTAAGAGAGTGAATGATGTTCTCATTCATCATGTTTTTTTTGTGAAATCCATATAATAAATATATGTCTATTTTATTACATCAAAAATGTGATTGATATATTTATATGGTAGGAATTGTACAGTTAAGTATAACTAGTTCATCCCACTAATTCATGCGATTAGTACCGTACTTTTGATCATCACAATATTTAGTCATTTTTATTAGGATTTATCCAGAGAAACTAATCCACCATCATTGTTTTTAATGAAATTTCTTTCACCCCTTTAACTATATCCATACCACTTTCTTGTCTGACTCTAGTGAATTTTTTAACTTGTGTTTTCCATCAATTATTTTTTAATTGAATTGTGAGGAAAATTAAGAAACTTCAGTTAGGGTATTCATTTTACCATTACCTTAGGTTCAACCTTGAGACTCCATTCATATTTATTATTTTTTTGTAGTGTTTGTGATTAGGGGATTCATGTATTACTTCAAATATTTTACCCACCATCCAGTGAATTTATGACAACTAGAAACATTTTAATCACTGATTTGGGTGTATAATCTCTTACAAGGGTATATACGAGTGGAGATGTTGTTTTTTGGTGGTTTATAGTTGATACATGAGTTTATTATTGCCATTTTTTAAATATTTTTGAATACCAAATTGTTTTGAATTGTTCGTAAATAGGTAAATAGATGTTTAATCTATATTTCTACAAAGATGAATTGAGGTATAATAGAGTATATTATTATATTAATTATTTGATATACCATTAACTATTTATGATAGAGTAGTAGAGTGTGATTATGAGTATGTCCTTATGGTTCTTGGATGTATGTAACTACATGTTGTGGTTTTTTATCTAAAACTCATGGGGATAAATGAAGTACCCCAAGGTTAAGAATTTATAGTTTAATTTATCTAGGAGTTTTGGATAAATATCCATATACCTTTCAAAGAAATTGAGGCCTTCATGATATTGTATATTGAGTTAATCAATTATCAGAAATCATTGAGTTTGGAGAGAAATTTTAGGATAAATGAGTGGTGATAGAATCTTTTACACTGAATAGCCCTACTAAGAAATGGAAGGTCGCCATGAATAATTAAAAAAGAATTGAGGGAGACATATTTTAATCTTTTAAATATCTTTTATGGGGATTTATTTCTACAAAAAGTAATTAGAGACCAAGAGAAATAGTTTATAGAGCTTAGTTAGAGAGGGATTTTGATAGAAAACTAGGGAGCATTATTTTTGATGATTGTTCTCTTAGCACTATTACTATAATATAGAGAGGATACTAAGTCCCATAGGATTTATGTCATCCAATAATAATATTATATGTTTTAGTTACAAATTATTACTATGAAATCCTATCATGAGGTTGTGGATAAGAGAAACACATCTACGAATAACCTTATATAGAGTTGAGTAGTCCATGTTTCCATAGATTTAAATGATTATGGTAGTGGAAATTCCATATAAACTAAGAGAAGTAGTTATGATATTCTCTATAGTGGAGAGATATATAAGAATCAAGGTTCAGTATTTTCACCACCTCACTTTTAGAGATAACACCTTATATACTTCCAATATTGGAAGATAAGTAATGGGTGATCACCTTATTATGTTACACTTTTAGTGTGTTATTCTTATCCTAAATAGAGGCATTTATATAGATATAGTAACTTCATGAAATAAAAATACACATGGAGATGCTCAAGCTAGCCAATAGATTCTTGATATTGGTTATTAGTATTTCGATATGCTAATAATAGAGTATCAAATGATAAGTCTATGAATGGTTCATGATGAGAACCATAGTGTCCACATTAGTAGTTACCATATGGGGTGGTATCAGTGAGAAGTTATGGATTTCATGGGAATTAACATGTAATTTAAAAAATGTAATTTTTCAAAGGAATAGGTTCCAATGGACTTCGGTGAGGGGATGTTGACGGTTTGATGTGTAGTTTTTATTACCTACATATAAAATTATGGTTTATTTGATTTAAGTGATATAAATTCATTCATTTTTATATGACTAGGGGTTGGTTTGGGTATATTATAGAATAGACTTCCAGAATATTATCATTAGATATTGCTTTGGGGGAAGAGATTGGATATGGTTAAGATATTCCTTGGGAGTGTCATAGTAGTTGGTCACTATATTCATGATTACATCGTTATAGATTTTTTTTATTTTAAAAATAATATTTTTTATAGATTATATGATATAAATTTGGTCCCACATTCATTACTATAATATTTTTCTATGATTCAATTCTATTTTGGAGGATGAGAGAAAATTCATAGGTGAATGGGTTACCTAAGAATTTTGAGATAGTCATATCCTTAAAAAGATGAGATATATCACTAGGCAGATAGCTAGTGTGGTCTTTGTATTTGATCAGGAAATAGTTACACATAAGATTCATCTATTAGTGCATAACATATATGGTTTATTTCATTATTATTTTTTAAACATTAATTTAATGAGAAATATCTAATTTTTTATTGACCCAATTCTTGGTTCCTTGCCTGTATCAACACCCTTCTATCATATTGCATTAGTTAGGATGATACAGATGGAAATTTAAATTAATGGCCCTATGGAAAAGAGTTATATATATTCAATTATATATATTCAATTATATATCTTTGGATTTCTGTAGAAGTATTCATAATGAATGGGTATGAAAACATAGGATTTTTTATATTTTATTAGATATTAAATTTGGTCATCCTATGGAATAATTATACATTGTCACGTGTATATGATATTTTTAATATTTAAGTTTGAAATGTTTCCCAACTATTTTTTATTGATCTATCTAAAATAAAATTTGATTTTGGATAGAGAATATCCATGGATGAAATTTTACAGTAGATATTGGATATATGAGTTTTTAAAGGTGCCATAGTGAATGAAAAATGTGTTATTAGTGTTACTGGTTATCATGAAGAAAATATTTCATCCCAAAATAGATTCAGTTATTATAAAAATTCAAAATTATATATTGGTATATTCTATGACCCAATAATTTCTTGAAGGGAATTTAACAGTTTTTTGAGGACCCTTTGTGAACATTAACTTTATGAGAAATACATAGAGTAAACTTTTTGGCATATGTGGTGAATTTTGTCAAGAATATTGATCTAGGGTACGAATTTTGTTCACCTAGAAAACATTAATGTGATGATATTTTGGGAATTACCCAATAAGTTTTTCAATAATACACTTTACATAGTCTAGATTGTGATGATCAAGGGTCAATCCAATATTTCTCTTACATGGAAGTTGTAATGATGGTGCTAAAAATGAAATGGGTGAAGTTAAAGTGGACCAATCAATGTGAAGAAAAAAATTCATTGGATAAATGAGAAACACATTTCGATGCCTATTTTAATTTTTTCAAACCATGGTAAGGGTTTAATCAACTATTTCAATTTATATAGGTTAGTTTTGAGAGTAGTGTTATACAATAAGATAGATTAATCACTTATGTATATAATAAATTAAGATTCCATTTGGGTAGCTGACCTCCCCATGATTAGGATCTACATATTTAGGTCTATATTATGATGTTACAAAAATATGATATCATTATAGAGTGATTTTTAGTCTATAAATACAATTAGATCATACAATATGAATTTTTATATTGGTATCTGAATCTATGGTTGTAGTGTTTGTTTGATTACCTCAAACTATTAATTTATGAGATAACCTTTTCATTGTGAAGGGGAAATTATCAATAATTCACTTAGAAATAAGTCCCTGGGGTAGAGGGTATTAAATTTTAGTGAGGAGTGACATTTTATAACACTTTTCAAGGAGGTAAAACTTGAAACGAATAAGTATTAGGGAATGAAGACTTTTTCTCCTTTCACCATGACTTCTTTTATGGATTCTCTATTGACGACTACCCAATAAAAAAATTTAGACTTATTTTTGTAGATGGATTGTCTCTTTGATGATTAAACTATTATATTTTGGACTTATAATGAGGATAGTGCACCCTATATACTTTTTAGGGATCTAGTCTGGAATCTATAAGGGTCAGTTTGAGGAGGGATTATAAAACATCTCAATTTATAGTACATCTCTGATAAATGAAAATATAAAAATATATTTAGTGATAAATTTTTATTCTCGTAATGAATATAGTCATTTCAGGATCTTTGTTATGATGAAACACATATCAATGGGTGATTTCATTGAACTATATGTTTTCAGTGTTACAAAAACAACTTTTAATACCCACATGGTAGTTAGATAAGCTGAATATGGAATTCTACATAGGAATCCTATTATAGTATATAGTTTATGATATAGTTTTAGTTGTAGTTGAGTGAATAATTAAACTAGAACAGTTATTTCATATTTGGGGGACCCATTTAGTGGACGTGATAGGTTATCTATACTATGGGAGATAATTGATCTATACAGGATTTGTGAGAGAATAATTTTAGAGAGAGATAATTTCATCACATCATGAATGTGGAAGAGGTTGTATAAGGCTCATATAACTCAAATATATATAAATTTATATTAACAACCAAAACATAAGAGTATTCAAAGAGAATTATTTTGATATGAGAATCCACTGTCGAGGATTATGATTTAGATTTTAGGGGAATGTGGGAGGAAATTATAGTGATGGAAATTCCAAGATAAAGAAATAATTATCATGATTTGATATAGATAGATCCCTATGATAATTTAAATGGATTACCATATCACTATTATTTATCATATTTAGAGGTTAATTTTTTTTACATAAAATTGATTATAGTTTATGAAAACCTATAATGGGGACAATTTATAATGATGTGACCATTTTATAATCTGAGAAGAAAACACTCATATATTTACTTGAAGATCAAACTCTCACTACTCGCAATGGGGTTTCATGTATTATTATTTTTATTACCCTGGATATAAAATTGAAAATAGATAAAGAAATATAAGATAGAGATTTACTTAATTAGGGTCATTTGGGATTTTATAATGGATTGGTACCATGTTTTATTGAAAAAATCTTACACCAACAAATTAGTAAATATAAATATTTTTTATCATGTGTATGATATCTAGAGGTATGCTCCCAAATCTACACATGTAATTAATAAAAATTATTTCATGCTAGAGGTGAATGCATCATTTGCAGAGTGACTAGGGAGGATAGTGGAACAATGTTAAAAGTTACATTTTGGAATGATAATTATACAAGGTAATGTTTTGTGGTTGTATATGTATATTCATAATGAATCATAGAAATTCGAATTAGATATGATATATTCAAGGGTGATATCATTTTTTGAGGAATTTTAATGACACATCTTTAGGATGAGATAACCATGTCATGATATTTGAATGACCATTATAATTCTGATGGATGTTTCTTTAAATTCATTTCATTATAATGTTGTTAGATTTATTTTGAAAAATATTAATGTTTTTTAAGAATCAAAACTACAATTAGAATTTAAATAAATCCCTAAAAATGTGTTTGTAGCAACAGATTTCTACTAGGAATCCAATGGTCTTTCACTAGAATCATTGTGTGAATGTTTGGGGTATCATTCTCCCAACCCCACAAAACACCTAGTGAGGGGCCACTAGGTAACCAGTGGCCTACTATAATTTTTATGGAACCCAATTAGATTTCTAGTAGTATTCAAGAACCCAATTATATATATTGGGTTTTGGTGGTGATTTTTTCCACACTGCCTCTTTTTAATCATCCTCCTTCTCATCCCAAGGCAACACATGAATTTCCTCTTACCCCTTTAATATCTATTATTCCTATGTATCTACTTAGTTTTTATGGTGTTTGAATAGAGATTCATTGAATGTGATATAATTCCTTTTTTATTGGATAAAACCAAGAAATCTATAATCCTAGATTTCTTATTCTTTTATCTTAAATTCAATATAATTGAGGATTATGTTTTGTTTTTGTAATCCAATTGATTGATATTTGATGTGGATATTTCATTTGTTGTGTTTTGATCTAGTGTATAAATGTAGGTTATTATTATAATTTTAAATCATTTATATGCGATTAGATTATTTAATATATATATATATATATCTATGTGTGTAGATATGTAGTGTGTAATTATTTTTTATCCCTATATAGCATTATAATGTGGTTGTATGGAGTTGTAGAGGTTGATGTAACCTATATTAAGTATAATAATTGCTTTTACCTTGAATGGAACCCATTTATATTGCCTTTGAGTGTTATACGGGTTATATTATCATCCTTAAGAATTTGTGACCCATGTTTGTTATTTTTGGCAAGAAAGTCTATGATGTGTTCTTTTTATTTGAACATTAATAGTGTATTCCATAATTTATAATTAATGGAGAGTATACATGGAAAATTATTTAATTGTGAAAATTTTATTTATAATATAAATGTTAAACAATAGTCTTAATAACACAACTAAAGTTAGTTGGTTGTTATAAAGTCTCTTTCCAATGGAGTGGCTGAACCCGATATGAGTTAGTAGGCTTCCACATCATAGTACAACAAGGATTCTTGTAACCAATTAATATTGTAGTATGGTAAGTAACATGGACTTGATTTAATATTTTTCCTAATATTTTGATTTATAGATTTTAGGGGATCTTTTAAATTCAGCAAAAGATATATATAATAGAACTTATTAACTATTTAATGAATTTCCCCTTACGATGAATTCAACGAAATGGGAATATGAATAATTTATCTCCATTGTGTGCTTCTTTACTAAAAATTCTATCCATAATATGTCCCTCAAAATATTTAGATGCACATTCCCATTCATCAAGATATATGCGTTTAACTTAATATTTATTCCGAATTTTTGTATGGTTTGTTCAATAGGACTCAGATATGTTAGGATGTTCCCCGTATTGAGATTCTAAACATTTCATTAGGATAAAGGATTTAATGTTATATTATTTTCATATGTATTTGGTAATCCTATAGTATAATATGACTCTTTACAGATATTGATGAAGTATTTGATGTTTGGGACCCCAGAATCTGAGTGAGTACAAAATGATATTACATGGGTGTAATCTTGATATAAACTAAAACCACACACATCCACTTACATATACTGTTGGACTCGTGTTAGGATCCCAGTGATGGTGTTCAAATGGATTTCAATGTCATACGGTAAATAGAAATATTTATGTGTTGGTATATTTCCCTGTTAATGATATAGGGAAGGGGAAATATCTAATGTATGATGGATCAACTTGGTGGGTATGGTATGGAGATGAAGGTTGTAATGGCCCAATCCTCTCTAGTCCATTCCATTTTTTGATATCTGGTGTTTGAGGGGTCATAGGAAGTCAAGGTGAATTATCCCCAACACTTTTCGAAAATTCCAGTTAAGAGATTTGTAACAACCCAAAGTTTCATTAATGGAAAATCCCTCTTGATCTAGTTAAATTTTTATTTATGAAAAATGTTTTTTATAAGATTTCAACTTCTTTAGTTTTACGTTAAGATTTGTGACCGTTACTTTTTAGCCGTTGAGCAGTGATCATCTGAGTAGTATAAATATAAGGCTTTAACGAACCCATTTCTACTCAGACAAAGGAAGCGATGGCCTCATCCAGTAGAATTGCCCCTTACGAAGACCATTTGTCAGAGCTCGGAAAAGAGGTGGCATATTTGGGCTTTTCCCTTGACCAAGCCCAAGCTGAGCTTCATCAAGTCAAGCTCGAACGTGATCGTCTACGGGAAAAGTGGAAGTTGATTGAAATTACCACTCGAGCGATGTTATCCGAGCCGCCCCAAGAGTCTGTCACCATCGCACACCTTACCCTTAGGTATTCTGCGGCTATTTTAAGGGGTTATGTAACAAATAAGTAGCACCATGTTCATGTACATTATTTTTGTATATAATAATGAATATAATTTCTAGTCATTTTTGATACATTGTAATTAGTTTTTTAAAGTACAAATGGTGTTTTTAGTTATTATTTAATTAAGAATTATATTTTATTAAATTAAAGGATTTTTGAATTAAATAAAATTTTAATAAAATATTATTATTAATATTAAATTAATTTTTTATTAAGTATAAATGATCTTATAATTTTATGAATGCAATTAAAATTTTTATTAAGGTTTGAAAGCTGTTTCTGTCAAAACCCGTGAATTTTTTTTATAAATGTCGTTTTATATTTTAAAAGTGAAAATTCACATATTTAGAAAATTATTTAGATAAAATAAATATTATTTTTGGAATCAGGATGTCGAAATAATCCAACGGTGAATTTTTCATAATTTTCTAAGACAGTCAAATTTTTGGGTAAAAATTAAATACCATTTAAATATATAATGTGTTTTATGACATCATAATGACCCAATGGTGATGTAATAAAATACCATAATCCTTATGTTCTGCCAATATATGTTTTATCATTAAGATAATGAGGTTTTGGGTTTGTTTGACTTACTTTTCAAAGCATTAATGGAGCCCTCAAGACTTATTCAACACTTTGCCTTTTTAAATTAATTTCCATGGGAGTGTGACTCTCCTCCACATAAGCAACCCTAATTTTTTAATAAGTTCGGACCTTGGCCTTGTAAAATATTGTATTCCTATTTACTTTTCCAGAAACCATGGGTAAATACCATGTGATGGTTTGTGGTTTGGATTATTTTAATATAAGGGGTCCCGAACATAAATAATAATGAATTCCCTCACCTTTCCTATATAAACCCACCCAAGATCCCACTTCCTCCTCACTCAAAGCCCTTGGAGTTCGTCCAACCACTGCCCTACTCTCTCTATAATCCTCTCAAGGATCCCCAAGATCCCAAGAATCATCTCACAAGCCTCTCTCTAGCCTTTGGAAGCACACATCCAAGTAAGGGGTTTTTCTTCCTTTCTCATTTTTGTCAATTTTCATTAAGTTGTATTGCCCTTTTAATTTCAATTATGAATGTTGGGGTATGGTTTCGCACCTCTCACATACTTCCCTCTTATTTTTTGAATGATGGGAGACCCCTTTCTCTCTCATTAAATGCCTCCCATATACACCCGTTACAATGCCGAAATTCCGAAAGGAACCTTTTTCTCCTCTTTTATATTCAGGCAATACTTTTGTATCATGAACCTAAATTCCTTTTCAATTGTTGGGACATGTATCCATATGACATCCTTACTGTCCATTACATTTAAATATGATGAGGAACCCCTTTCTCTCTCATCATCCATTTTTTGTGAATTCTAATGTCACGCCGTTACGCTGCCGAAATCACACCGATTTTCTAAGCCAATATCATTGTGTAGTGAATACCATGCCCATTTCTCCATCAAGGGTATTCACCTTTATGCACATTTACTTATTGATTATAAAGTTTTATGTATTAATTCCACATTCCTTTATCGTGGAATAAATGATTATGTTTTACGAATCCATGTTTTATGATCCATGTGGCACACTTATGCATGAAATGAAATATTTAAGAAGGGTTCACCCTTTATAGCGCTCCAATGCATTGGGTAAAGATAGTATCATGATACGTCATGTGCAATGAGTGTTGACTCATGATAATTCAATTGCAATGAGGGTTTACTCGTGCTTCAAGTGCAATGAGGGTTTACTCATGCTCCATGTGCAATGAGCCTTGGCTCATGCTAATTCAATGTTAAGTGTTGTTGCCACATTTCCATGTTATGGTTATCATGATTTATCATGCCTTTATGTTCATGTTACTCTAGTACTCTATTGATGTTCGTATTGCCTAACATGTATTGTACTCCTCATGTTATTCATTGTGTACTCCCTTACTGGGCTTTATAGCTCACCCTTTTCTTATGCATGTCCTCAGGTTATCCCATGCAATGCTAAGTACGAAGGAATGTAGTGGTCATGTAAAGGAAGTTTTCAATAAATATGTTGTATTTCGAGTTTAAAGTTTTTATGTAATGATCCTAAGCCCCAAATACACTAAACCTCTCGATCTTCATTGTTTTATCAAGTGAAGTTTTATGTAATAAAGCATGCTTAAGTTGTAATAAAAAGCTGGGTTGTCATAATTGGTATCAAAGGATAGGTTTAGTTATTTTTGGGATTAGGAAACCCTAGTAAAGCCTTAGATACAAGACTAATCATAATAAAAACATCCCTAAGTTTTGGTAAATACTAATTAAGTGGTTTATCAAACAAATACATCCCTGTCTGGATAGGAGCAGGTAGAGGCGGCTCTGGCACAGATGTATCCTAGGGGTAAAACCCGAAAAAACCGCTTTGAGCTAGAATCGAACGGGAACTGGTGCACGAAAACGGGCCTTGCTGCACTCTTGGTTACGACACTCCCGGGGGATATGTTTTGATAAATTCAAAATCTTAGTATGAACCCTTATTAATTGAAAAATGCCTGTAAGAATATATGTTAGAAGGAAGATCATGAAAATCCAGGATTGAATCCTATAGACTCATGAGTTAAAGAGATTAAAGTTTATTTATAAGTCATCAACTTTTGTCTTTGGATTACACTTTATGTGTTACCCCTAACATTCCTTTTATTCCAACCAATGGCCGGTAATAGGAGAACTCGGGCTAACAACCGTTGTGAAGATCAGTGTTATGATTGTACTAATGAGATTCCCAATCCAATGGGAGCGGGAATCGCGAACTTTTTCACACTTCTCTCTCAGAAAACACATGTTTTGAATAGAAACACGAGTCAAGAGGAACGTTCAAACCCCCCTAAGAAAGAACAAGTTGCTATCGAGAGCTTCATGAGACAAAGGCCTCCTACTTTTAGTGGATCATCTGATCCCACGATCGCTGAGCAATGGATCAACTCCATTTAAAAGATCTTCTCTATCCTTAAATGTTCTGAACAAGAGAAGGTACTCCTGGAGGCTTATCGTATAGAGGGTGAAGTTGATCAATGGTGGACATTGATCAGAAATATGAAGCCTGGGGAGGAGATCGAGGCTTTGGAATGGAAGGAATTCCGGAAGATGTTTTTCGATAAATATTTTCCACGCACCATCTGTCTTAAGATGGAAAGGGACTTCCTTTACCTCAAGCAGAAAGATGAAGAATATGTGGGAGAGTACGAGGAAAACTTCACAAGGATTTCGCGATACGCATCTGGCTTTGTCGTTACCCCTGAATGCAAGGTTGACCGCTTCTTTGGTGGGCTGAAGCCTAGCTTGCGGAAAGCATTAGCGATCCGTGACTTCGAAAGCTATGAGGAAATTGTCCGATGTTCCCTCAAGGTTGAAATGGAGATCGGAGAATCATAGGGGTATCATGGGGAAAAGATGCGTAAGGTGGAATTCAATGCTGGTGGTCCGATAGATAATTCCAACGGTGCTAAGAAGTTCCAGCACCCCACTTGCCAAAAGTGCGGAAAGAAGCACCCTGGAAATTGCCTTAGGGGGACGAGAAAATGCTTTTGGTGTGGAAGAGAAGGGAACCTAGCTATTAACTGTCGGCAAGAAAGACCCACAGCTATGACAGAGGAGAGGAACACTCCATTCGAACCTCAATGCGTTGTTCAATGCTACAAATGCAAAGAACCGGGTCATTTTGCGAATCAGTGCCCTAATCCAAGGGTTATCGGGGGCAACCAACAACCTCCAAGACAGCAAGGAAGAGCTTTCTCCATCACTTCTGCCGAAGTGAACCCCGACAACGAAGTGGTGACAGGTACGCTAGTTATTCATTCAAGAATTGTGAACGCACTTTTTGATTCAGGTTCTACGCATTCTTTAATATCTCGAATGTTTAGTATAACAATCAAAGCACCACCACAAATCCTAGATGTAAAGATGTCGGTGAGTACAGAAAATGGGGCAATCATTTCATCCCATGAATATAAGTCCTCCCCTGTTATAATCTGTGGATTGAATTTCCCGGCGAACCTCGTCATACTCCCTTTGGTTGAATTTGATACAATTCTTGCCATGGATTGGATTTCCTTACATAGAGCCAACATAAATTGTCCGGAGAGGGAAATCACACTCCATATGGAGAATCGACCCCCGATTCATTACAAGTGTCAAGAGGAAGATGAATCTCCTTTACCTCCATCATCTCAAGAATGGATATTACTGCCATATGAGCACGCATATCTGGCTCAGATGATTGAGTCCAAAGAAGAAACCACCCTTGAAGAAATGCCTATTGTGAGGGAATTCGCTGAAGTATTTCCCGAGGAACATCCTGGTCTTCCTCCAAGAAGAGATGTTGAGTTCTCAATTGAACTTATACCTGGGGCGCTACCAATATCCAAGACTCCATATAGAATGGCTGTTGTTGAACTTGAAGAGATGAAGAAACAACTACAGGAGAATCTGGATAAAGGGTTTATACACCCAAGTGCATCACCATGGGGTGCACCAGTCCTCTTCGTCAAGAAGAAGGATGGGTCAATGCGGCTTTGCATCGATTATCATGAACTTAACAAAATAATGATAAAGAACAAGTATCCTCTCCCAAGAATCGATGACTTGTTTGATCAGCTGCGTGGAGCACAGTACTTCTCCAAGGTGGACTTGCGGTCGGGATATTATCAAGTAAGGGTGAAGAAGGAAGATATCCCCAAGACTTCTTTTAGTACAAGGTACGGGCACTATGAATTCATAGTAATGCCTTTTGGACTCACCAATGCTCCAGAAATATTCATGGAATTGATGAATAGAGTCTTTAGAGATTACCTTGAAAAATTTGTGGTAGTATTTATAGATGATATTCTAATATACTCCAAAACCAAGGAGGACCATGAGGAGCATTTAAAAACTGTACTAGAGACTTTTTGCAAGGATAAGCTCTATTCAAAGTATAGCAAGTGTGAGTTTTGGTTGAAGGAAGTCTCATTCTTGGGCCATATCATCACAAGCAATGGGATATCTGTGGACCACTCCAAAAAAGATGCAATTGAGGGATGGCCGAGGCCAACATCAGTAACTGATATCCGTAGCTTCTTGGGGTTAGATGGATATTATCGATGATTTGTGAGAAATTTCTCATGATTGTCCAACCCTCTTACCAAGATAACTCGAAAGGGAGTGAACTTTTCTTGGAGTGATTAATGCGAAGAAAACTTGAAGGAGTTGAAAAGGAGGCTTATCACTGCACCCGTGCTCACTTTACCCACAAGTGGGGAGATTTTTGTGGTATTCAGTGATGCTTCAAAGAAGGGATTAGGATGCGTGCTGATGCATAATGACAAAGTGATATCCTATGCCTCAAGGAAGTTGAAAATCCATGAGCGAAACTATCCAACGCATGATCTGGAGTTGGCGGCGGTGATCTTTGCCTTGAAAATCTGGCTGCATTATCTCTATGGAGAGAAATGTGAGATATATACTGACCACAAGAGTCTTAAATATATATTCACACAGAAAGAGCTTAATATGCGCCAGAGAATATGGATAGAGCTCATCAAGGATTATCACTGTTCAATACATTACCACCCTGGGAACGTGAACAAGGTGGAAGATGCCCTAAGTAGAAAGGATCCAGCGATTCTATCAATGATGAGAATTGAGAAGGATCCAATCTTCTTAGACTTAATGAAGATGGATGTGGGAATCATAAAGAAGGGAACATCATCATTCCTTTCACAAATGATTTCTCAACCATCTCTTTTAGAAAGGTTAAAGGATGCTCAATAGGATGATGCAGGAATCCAAGAAAAAGTGGAAGCTATCAAAAAGGGAAAATCCTCAGAGTTTAATGTTAACGAAGAAGGAATTGTACGGTTTGGGAAAAGAATATGTGTTCCATCAAGTTCGGAGCTGAAGAAGGAACTTTTGGATGATGCACATAGTTCAAATTTCTCTATTCACCCAGGGAGCAGAAAGATGTATCGAGATCTCTGAGAAAACTTTTGGTGGGATAATATGAAGAAGGAGATCGCTGAATATACATCAAAGTGCCTGGTGTGTCAGAAAGTGAAGGTAGTGAAGCAGAAGTCTATGGGGATGATGCAACCATTTCCCATACCAGAATGGAAATGGGAGAACATCACCATGGACTTTGTCACCGGACTTCCAAGGACATCCAAAGGCAGCAATGCAATCTGGGTTATTATGGATCGTCTTACAAAGACTGCACAATTCATTGCTATTCGAGAGGATTTCACTTTGGATCAACTGGCACAGATATATATCAGGGAAGTGGTACGGTTTCATGGAGTACCACTATCTATTGTGTCTGACCGAGATCCAAGATTTACCTCTATGTTTTGGAAGATTCTTCAACATGCTCTGAATACTGAACTGAACTTCAGTACGGCCTATCATCCTCAAATTGATGGCCAATCCAAGCGGACTATCCAAACACTTGAGGATATGTTGAGAGCGTGCTAAATGGACTTTAATGGAGGATGGGATCAACATCTTCTTCTAGTTGAGTTCTCTTATAATAATAGTTTCCACTCGAGCATCCAAATGGCACCATATGAAGCCCTGTATGGGAAAAGGTGTAGAACACCGACATGTTGGGATGAGGTCGGTGAACGTAAGATGCTTGCACCAGAAATGGTCGAAGAAACGGTGGAGAAGGTGAAAACCATTCAGCAGCATATCAAGGCAGCCCAAAGTTGACAGAAGAGTTATGCAGATAATCGTCGACGAGACCTTGAGTTTAAAGTCGGAGACATGGTGTTTTTACGCATATCTCTGTGGAACAAGGTCATGAGGTTTGGAAAGAAAGGGAAGTTAAGTCCAAGGTACATCGGCCCCTTCGAGATTCTTGATCGTGTTGGGGCTGTAGCCTATCGACTAGCACTTCCACCTACTATGGCCAAGGTGCATGATGTCTTTCATGTATCCATCTTAAGGAAGTACATACCGGACCCTTCACATGTACTCTCTTCCGAGGTGGTACAATTGGAAGATGATCTTTCTTATGAGGAGAAACCAGTGATGATCTTTGATCGTAGAGAAAAAGTTCTACGAAATAAGACAATGCCCCTCGTTAAGGTGTTGTGGAGAAACCACAAGTTTGAAGAAGCAACTTGGGAGTCGGAGGATATGATGAAGCTAAGTTACCCACATTTGTTTTAGTGTGGGAAAAAGGAAAATTTTGAGGGCCAAATTTCTTAAGGGGGGAATGTTGTAACGACCCAAAGTTTCATTAATGGAAAATCCCTCTTGATCCAGTTAAATGTTTCTTTATGAAAAATGTTTCTTATAAGATGTCAACTTCTTTAGTTTTACGTTAAGATTTGTGGCCGTTACTTTTTAGCCGTTGAGCAGTGATCAACTGAGTAGTATAAATATAAGGCTTTAACGAACCCATTTCTACTCAGACAAAGTAAGCGGTGGCCTCATCCAGTACAATTTCTCCTTACGAGGCCCATTTGTTAGAGCTCGGAAAAGAGGTGGTGTCTTTGGGCTTTGCCCTTGACCAAGCCCAAGCTGAGCTTCATCAAGTCAAGCTCGAACGTGATCGTCTAAGGGAAAAGTGGAAGTTGATTGAAATTACCACTCGAGCGATGTTATCCGAGCCTCTCCAAGAGTCTGTCACCATCGCACACCTTACCCTTAGGTCTTATGCGGCTATTTTAAGGGATTATGTAACAAATAAGTAGCACCATGTTCATGTACATTATTTTTGTATATAATAATGAATATAATTTCTAGTCATTTTTGATATATTGTAATTAGTTTTTTAAAGTACAAATGGTGTTTTTAGTTATTATTTAATTAAGAATTATATTTTATTAAATTAAAGGATTTTTGAATTAAATAATATTTTAATAAAATATTATTATTATTATTAACATAATTTTTTATTAAGTATAAATGATCTTATAAATTTATGAATGCAATTAAAATTTTTATTAAGGTTTGAAAGCCATTTCTGTCAAAACCCATGAATTTTTTTTATAAATGTCGGTTTTTATTTTAAAAGTGAAAATTCACATATTTAGAAAATTATTTAGATAAAATAAATATTATTTTTGGAATCAGGACGTCGAAATTATCCAACGGTGAATTTTTCATAATTTTCTGAGACAGTCAAATTTTTGGGTAAAAATTAAATACCATTTAAATATATAATGTGTTTTATGACATCATAATGACCCAATGGTGATGTAATAAAATACCATAATCCTTATTTTCGGCCAATATATGTTTCATCATTAAAATAATGAGGTTTTGGGTTTGTTTGACTTACTTTTTAAAGCATTAATGGAGCCCTCAAGACTTATTCAACACTTTTCCTTTTTAAATTAATTTCCATGGGAGTGTGACTCACCTCCACATAAGCAACCCTAATTTTTTAAAACGTTCGGACCTTGGCCTTGTAAAACATTGTTTTCTTATTTCCTTTTCCAGAAACCATGGGCAAATACCACGGGATGGTTTGTGGTTTGGATTATTTTAATATAAGGGGTCCCAAACCTAAATAATAAAGAATTCCCTCACCTTTCCTATATAAACCCACCCAATCTCCCACTTCTCCTCACTCAAATTCCTTGGAGTTCGTCCAAACTCTGCCCTACTCTCTCTAGAATCCTCTCAAGGGGCCCCAAGCTCCCAATAAGCCTCTCACAAGCCTCTCTCTAGCCTTTGGAAGCACACGTCCAAGTAAGGGGTTTTTCTTCCTTTCTTATTTTTGTCAATTTTCTTTAAGTTGTATTGCCCTTTTAATTTCAATTATGAATGTTGGGGTATGGTTTCGCACCTCTCCCATACTTCCCTCTTATTGTTTGAATGATGGGAGATCCCTTTCTCTCTCATTAAATGCCTCCCATATACACCCGTTACTATGCCGAAATTTCGAAAGGAACCTTTTTCTCCTCTTTTATATTCAGGCAATACTTTTGTATCATGAACCTAAATTCATTTTCAATTGTTGGGAAATGTATCTATATGAAATCCTTACTTTCCATTACATTTAAATATGATGAGTAACCCCTTTCTCTCTCATCAACCATTTTTTGTGAATTCTTATGTCACGCCGTTACGCTGCTGAAATCACACCGATTTTCTAAGCCAATATCATTGTGTAGTGAATACCATGCCCATTTCTCCATCAAGGGTATTCACCTTTATGAACATTTACTTATTGATTATAAAGTTTCATGTATGAATTCCACATTCCTTTATTGTGGAATAAATGATTATGTTTTATGAATCCATGTTTTATGATCCATGTGGCACACTTATGCATGAAATGAAATATTTAAGAAGGGTGCGCCCTTTATAGCACTCCAATGCACTGGGTAAAGTATAGTATCATGATACGTCATGTGCAATGAGTGTTGACTCATGCTAATTCAAGTGCAATGAGGGTTTACTCGTGCTTCAAGTGCAATGAGGGTTTACTCATGCTCCATGTGCAATGAGCCTTGGCTCATGCTAATTCAATGTTAAGTGTTGTTGCCACATTTCCATGTTATGGTTATCATGATTTATCATGCCTTTATGTTCATGTTACTCTAATGCTCTATTGATGTTCCTATTTCCTAACATGTATTGTACTCCTCATGTTATTCATTGTGTACTCCCTTACCGGTCTTTATAGCTCACCCTTTTCTTATGCATGTCCTCAGGTTATCCCATGCAATTCTAAGTATGAAGGAATGTAGTGGTCATGTAAAGGAAGGTTTCAATAAATATGTTGTATTTCAAGTTTAAAGTTTTTATGTTATGATCCTAAGCCCCAAAGACACTAAACCTCTCGATCTTCTTTGTTATATCAAGTGAAGTTTTATGTAATAAAGCATGCTTAAGTTGTAATAAAAAGCAGGGTTGTCATAGTTGGTATCAAAGGATAGGTTTAGTTATTTTTGGGATTAAGAAACCCTATTAAAGACTTAGATACAAGACTAAGCATAATAAAAACATCCCTAAGTTTTGATAAATACTAAGTAAGTGGTTTATCAAACAAATACATCCCTGTCTGGATACGAGCAGGTAGAGGCGGCTCTGGCACATATGTATCCTAGGGGTAAAACCCGAAAACAACGCTTTGAGCTAGACTCGAACGGGAACTGGTGCACGACAACGGGACTTGCTGCACTATTGGTTACGACACTCCCGGGGGATATGTTTTGATAAATTCACAATCTTAGTATGAACCCTTATTAAGGGAAAAATTCCCCTAAGAATATATGTTAGAAGGAAGATCATGAAAAGCCTGGATTGAATCCTATAGACTCATGAGTTAAAGAAATTAAAGTTTATTTATAAGTCATCAACTCTTGTCTTTGGATTACCCTTTATGTGTTACCCCTAACTTTTGTTTTATTCTAGCCAATGGCCGGTAATAGGAGAACTCTTGCTAACAACCGTTGTGAAGATCAGTGTGATGATTGTACTAATGAGATGCCCAATCCAATGGGAGCGGGAATTGCGAACTTTGTCATGCTTCTCTCTCAGAAAACTCAAGTTTTGAATAGAAACACGGGTCAAGAGGAACGTTCAAACCCCCCTAAGAAAGAACAAGTCGCTATCGAGAGCTTCATGAGACAAAGGCCTCCTACTTTTAGTGGATCATCTGATCCCACGATCGCTGAGCAATGGATCAACTCCATTGAAAAGATCTTCTCTATCCTTCAGTGTTCTGAACAAGAGAAGGTTCTCCTGGCGGCTTATCATATGGAGGGTGAAGCTGATCAATGGTGGACATTGATCAAAAATACGAAGCTTGAGGAGTAGATCGAGGCTTTGGAATGGATGGAATTCCGGAAGATGTTTTTCGATAAATATTTTCCACGCACCCTCTGTCTTAAGATGGAAAGGGACTTCCTTTCCCTCAAGATGAAAGATGAAGAATTTGTGGGAGCGTATGAGGAAAACTTCACAAGGCTTGCGCGATACGCTTCCGTATTTGTCGTTACCCCCGAATGCAAGGTTGACCGCTTCTTTGGTGGGTTGAAGCCTAGCTTGCGGAAAGCATTAGCGATCCGTGACTTCGAAATCTATGAGGAAATTGTCCGATGTGCCCTCAAGGTTGAAATGGAGATCGGAGAATCACAGGGGTATCATGGGGAAAAGAAGCGTAAGGTGGACTTCAATGCTGGTGGTCTGATGGATAAATCCAACGGTGCTAATAATTTCCAGCACCCCACTTGCCAAAAGTGCGGAAAGAAGCACCCTAGAAATTGCCTTAGGGGGACGAGAAAATGCTTTAGGTGTGGAAGAGAAGGGGAACTAGCTATAAACTGTCGGCAAGAAGGACCCGCGACTGCGACCGAGGAGAGTAACACTCCGTTCAAACCTCAAAGCGCTGTTCAATGCTACAAATGAAAAGAACCGGGTCATTTTGCGAATCAGTGCCCTAATCCAAGGGTTATCGGAGGCAACCAACAACCTCCAAGACAGCAAGGAAGAGCTTTTGCCATCACTTCTATCAAAGTGAACCCCGACAACGAAGTGGTGACAGGTACGCTAGTTATTCATTCAAGAATAGCGAACGTACTTTATGATTCAGGTTCTACACATTCTTTTATATCTCGAATGTTTATTAGAACAATCTTAGCACCACCACAAATCCTGGAAGTAAAGATGTCAGTGAGTACGGGAAATGGGGTAATCATTGCATCCCATGAATATAAGTCCTCCCCTGTTATAATCTGTGGATTGAATTTCCCAGCGAACCTCGTCATACTCCCTTTTGGGGAATTTTATGCAATTCTTGGCATGGATTGGCATTCCTTATATAGAGCCAACATAAATTGTCGGGAGAGGGAAATCACACTCCATATGGAGAATCGACCCCCGATTCATTACAAGTGTCAGGACGAAGATGAATCTCCTTTAGATCCATCATCTCAAGCATGGATAATACTGCCTTATGAGCACGGATATCTGGCTCAGATGATTGAGTCCAAGGAAGAAACCACCCTTGAAGAAATGCCTATTGTGAGGGAATTCGCGGAATTATTTCCCAAGGAACTTCCTGGTCTTCCTCCAAGAAGAGATGTTGAGTTCTCAATTGAACTTATACCTGGGGTGCTACCAATATCCAAGACTCCATATAGAATGGCTGTTGTTGAGCTTGAAAAACTGAAGAAACAACTACAGGAGAATCTGGATAAAGGGTTTATACGCCCAAGTGCATCACCATGGGGTGCACCAGTCCTCTTCGTAAAGAAGAAGGATGGGTCAATGCGGCTTTGCATCGATTATCGCGAACATAACAAAATAACGATAAAGAACAAGTATCCTATCCCAAGAATCGATGACTTGTTAGATCAGCTGCGTAGAGCACAATACTTCTCCAAGGTGGACTTGCGGTCAGGATATTATCAAGTAAGGGTGAAGAAGGAAGATATCCCCAAGACTGCTTTTCGTACAAGGTACAGTCACTATGAATTCATAGTAATTCCTTTTGGACTCACCAATGCTCCAGAAATATTCATGGACGTGATGAATAGAGTCTTTAGAGATTACCTTGAAATTTTCTTGGTAGTATTTATAGATGATATTCTAATATACTCCAAAACCAAGGAGGACCATGAGGAGCATTTAAAAACAATACTAGAGACTTTGCACAAGGATAAGCTCTATGCGAAGTATAGAAAGTGTGAGTTTTGGTTGAAGGAAGTCTCATTCTTGGGCCATATCATCACAAGCAATGGGATATCTGTGGATCCCTCCAAAATAGATGCAATTGAGGGATGGCTGAGGCCAACATTGGTAACTGATATCCGTAGCTTCTTGGGGTTAGCTGGATATTATCGACGATTTGTGTGAAATTTCTCACTATTGTCCAACCCTCTTACCAAGTTAACTCGAAAGGGAGTAAAAATTTATTGGAGTGATGAATGCGAAGAAATATTGAAGGAGTTGATAAGGTGGATTATCACTACACCCGTGCTCACTTTACCCACAAGTGGGGAGCTTTTTGTGGTATTCAGTGATGCTTCGAAGAAGGGCTTAGGATGTGTGCTGATGTAGAATGATAATGTGATATCCTATGCCTCAAGGCAGTTGAAAATTCATGATCGAAACTATCCAATGCATGATCTGGAGTTGGCGGCGGTGATCTTTGCCTTGAAAATCTGGCGTCATTATCTATATGGAGAGAAATGTGAGATATATACTGACCACAAGAGTCTTAAATATATATTCACACAGAAAGAGCTTAATATGCGCCAGAGAAGATGGATAGAGCTCATCAAGGATTATTACTATTCAATACATTACCACCCTGGGAAAGTGAACAAGGTGGAAGATGCCCTAAGTAGAAAGGATCCAGCGATTCAATCAATGATGAGAATTGAGAAGGATCCAATCTTCTTAGACTTAATAAATATGGATGTGGGAATCATAAAGAAGGGAACATCATAAATCCTTTCACAAATGATTGCTCAACCATCTCTCTTGGAAAGGTTAAAGGATGCTCAAAAGGATGATGCGGGAATCCAAGAAAAAGTGGAAGCTATCAAAAAGGGAAAATCCTCAGAGATTAATTTTAATAAAGAAGGAATTGTGTGGTTTGGGAAAAGACTATGTGTTTCATCACATTCGGAGCTGAATAAGGAACTTTTGGATGATGCACATAGTTCAAATTTCTCTATTCACCCAGGGAGCAGAAATATGTATCGAGATCTTCGAGAGAACTTTTGGTGGGATAATATGAAGAAGGAGATCGCTGAATATACATCAAAGTGCCTGGTGTATCAGAAAGTGAAGGCAGAGAGGCAGAAGTATATGGGGTTGATGCAGCCATTTCCCATACTAGAATTGAAATGGGAGAACATCACCATGGACTTTGTCACCGGACTTCCAAGGACATCCAAAGGCAACAATGCAATCTGGGTTGTTGTGGATCGTCTTACAAATACTGCACACTTCATTGCTATTCGAGAGGATTTCAATTTGGATCAACTGGAACAGATATATATCAGGGAAGTGGTACGGTTGCATGGAGTACCACTATCTATTGTGTCTGACCGAGATCCAAGATTTACCTCTAAGTTTTGGAAGAGTCTTCAACATGCTCTGAATACTGAACTGAACTTCAGTACGGCCTATCATCCTAAAACTGATGGCCAATCCAAGCGGACTATCCAAACACTTGAGGATATGTTGAGAGCGTGCTCAATGGACTTTAAAGGAGGATGGGATCAACATCTTCCTCTAGTTGAGTTATCTTATAATAATAGTTTCCACTCGAGCATCCAAATGGCACCATATGAAACACTATATGGGAAAATGTGTAGAACACCGACATGTTGGGATGAGGTCGGTGAACGTAAGCTGCTTGGACCAGAAATGGTCGAACAAATGGTGGAGAAGCTGAAAACCATTCAACAGCATATCAAGGCAGCCCAAAGTCGATAGAAGAGTTATGCAGATAATAGTCGATGAGACCTTGAGTTTAAAGTCGGAGACATGGTGTTTTTACGCATATCTCCGTGGAAGAAGGTCATGAGGTTTTGAAAGAAAGGGAAGTTAAGTCCAAGGTACATCGGCCCCTTCGAGATTCTTGATCGTGTTGGGGATGTAGCCTATCGACTAGCACTTCCACCTACTATGGCCAAGGTGCATGATGTCTTTCATGTATCCGTCTTAAGGAAGTACATACCGGACCCTTCACATGTACTCTCTTCCGAGGTGGTACAATTGGAAGATGATCTTTCTTATGAGGAGCAACCAGTGAAGATCTTAGATCGTAGAGAAAAAGTTCTACGAAATAAGACAATGCCTCTCATCATGGTGTTGTGGAGAAACCACAAGTTTTAAGAAGCAACTTGGGAGTCAGAGGATATGATGAAGCTAAGTTACCCACATTTATTTTAGTGTGGGAAAAAGGAAAATTTCGAGGGTGAAATTTCTTAAGGGGGGAATGTTGTAACGACCCAAAGGTTCATTAATGGAAAATCCCTCTTGATCCAGTTAAATGTTTCTTTATGAAAAATGATTTTTATAAGATGTCAACTTATTTAGTTTTACGTTAAGATTTGTGACCGTTACTTTTTAGCCGTTGAGCAGTGATCATCTGAGTAGTATAAATATAAGGCTTTAACGAACCCATTTCTACTCAGACAAAGGAAGTGGTGGCTTCATCCAGTAGAATTGCCCCTTATGAAGCCCATTTGTCAGAGCTCGGAAAAGAGGTGGTGTCTTTGGGATTTTCCCTTAACCAAGCTGAAGCTGAGCTTCATCAAGTCAAGCTTGAACATGATCGTCTACGGGAAAAGTGGAAGTTGATTGAAATTACCACTCGAGCGATGTTATCCAATCCACCCCAAGAGTCTGTCACCATCGCACATCTTACACTTAGGTCTTATGCGGCTATTTTAATGGTTTATGTAACAAATAAGTCGCACCATGTTCATGTACATTATTTTTGTATATAATAATGAAAATAATTTCTAGTCATTTTTGATACATTGTAATTAGTTTTTTAAATTACAAATGGTGTTTTTAGTTATTATTTAATTAAGAATTATATTTTATTAAAATAAAGGATTTTAGAATTAAAAAATATTTTAATAAAATATTATTATTAATATTAAATTAATTTTTTATTAAGTATAAATGATCTTATAATTTTATGAATGGAATTAAAATTTTTATTATGGTTTGAAAGCCATTTCTGTCAAAACCCGTGAATTTTTTTTATAAATGTCGGTTTTTATTTTAAAAGTGAAAATTAACATATTTAGAAAATTATTTAGATAAAATAAATATTATTTTTGGAATCAGGACGTCGAAATTATCTAACGGTGAATTTTTCATAATTTTCTGAGACAGTCAAATTTTTGGGTAAAAATTAAATACCATTTAAATATATAATGCGATTTATGACATCATAATGACCCAATGGTGATGAAATAAAATACCATAATCCATATGTTCTGACAATATATGTTTTATCATTAAAATAATTAGGTTTTGGGTTTGTTTGACTTACTTTTCAAAGCATTAATGGAGCCCTCAAGACTTATTCAACACCTTGCCTTTTTAAATTAATTTTCATGGGAGTGTGACTCATCTCCACATAAGAAACCCGAATTTTTTAATAAGTTAGGACATTGGCCTTGTAAAATATTGTTTTCCTCTTTCCTTTTCCAGAAACCATGGGCAAATACCATGGGATGTTTTTTGGTTTGGATTATTTTAATATAAGGGGTCCCAAACCTAAATAATAAAGAATTCCCTCACCTTTCCTATATAAACCCACCCAAGATCCCACTTCCTCCTCACTCAAAGCCCTTGAAGTTCGTCCAACCTCTTCTCTACTATCTCTATAATCCTCTCAAGGTGCCCCAAGCTCCTAAGAAGCCTCTCACAAGCCTCTCTCTAGCCTTTGAAAGCACACTTCCTAGTAAGGGGTTTTTCTTCCTTTCTCATTTTTGTCAATTTTCTTTATGTTGTATTGCCATTTTAATTTAAATTATAAATGTTGGGGTATGGTTTCGTAACTCTCCCATACTACCCTCTTATTGTTTGAATTATGGGAGAACCCTTTCTCTCTCATTAAATGCCTCCCATATACACCCGTTACTATGACGAAATTCCGAAAGGAACCATTTTCTCCTCTTTTATATTCAAGAAATACTTTTGTATCATGAACCTAAATTCCATTTCAATTGTTGGGACATGTATGTATATGACATACTTACTGTCCATTACATTTAAATATGATGAGGAACCCCTTTCTCTCTCATCAACCATTTTTTTTGAATTCTTATGTCACGCCGTTACGCTGCCGAAATCACACCAATTTTCAAAGCCAATATCATTGTGTAGTGAATACCACAACCATTTCTCCATCAAGGGTATTCACCTTTATGCACATTTACTTATTGATTATAAAGTTTCATGTATGAATTCCACACTCCTTTATCGTGAAATAAATGATTATGTTTTATGAATCCATGTTTTATGATCCATGTGGCACACTTATGCATGAAATGAAATATTTAAGAAGGGTGCACCCTTTATAGCGCTCCAATGCATTGGGTAATGTATAGTATCATGATACGTCATGTGCAATGAGTGTTGACTCATGATAATTCAAGTGCAACGAGGGTTTACTCATGCTTCAAGTGCAATGAGGGTTTACTCATGCTCCATGTGCAATGAGCCTTGGCTCATGCTAATTCAATGTTAAGTGTTGTTGCCACATTTCCATGTTATGGTTATCATGATTTATCATACCTTTATGTTCATGTTACTCTAATGCTCTATTGATGTTCCTATTGCCTAACATGTATTGTACTCCTCATGTTATTCATTGTGTACTCCCTTACTGGGCTTTATAGCTCACCCTTTTCTTATGCATGTCCTCAGTTTATCCCATACAATGCTAAGTACGAAGGAATGTAGTGGTCATGTAAAGGAAGTTTTCAATAAAGATGTTGTATTTCATGTTTAATGTTTTTATGTAATGATCCTAAGACCCAAAGACACTAAACTTCTCGATCTTCTTTGTTGTATCAAGTGAAGTTTTATGTAATAATGCATGCTTAAGTTGTAATAAAAAGCAGGGTTGTCATAAGATTAATGTTTCTAGTTTTGTGTAAAGTATCATCAGTGAGTAATTCATACTGTCAGCGTCGGTGAGTCATTCTTACTGTCAGTATCGGTGAGTCATTTCCACTATTTGAATTGGTGAGTCATTTGTAATATTGGTGTCGGTGAGTCATTTTTACTCTCGACATTAATGAATCATTTGACCTTTGGCATCGGTATTCCATTTGTACTATCAGAATTGGTGATTCATTTATACTGATGGCGCTGGTGAGTCATTTGTACGATCGACGTCGGTGTGTCATATGTACTATCGGTGTTGGTGACTCATTTTTACTATAGGAATGGGTGATACATTTATACTGTCAGTATTGGTGGGTCATTTATACTATTGGTGTTAGTGATTCATTTGTACTATCGATGTTGGTGAGTCATTTTTACTGTTGGTGTCAATGATTCATTTGTATTATTTGGGTCGGTGGGTCATTTATACTATTAGTGTTGGTGATTCATTTGTTCTATCAATGTTGGTGAGTCATCTGTATTATCGGCATCAGTGAGTCATTTTTACTATCAGCATTAGTGATTCATTTGTGTTGTCATCATTGGTAAGTCATCTTCATCAGTCGATGTCAATGAGATAGTTGTGAACAGTGTTTCTAGATTCCAACAGTTTCACCCCTTTAATGTTTTCATTGACAAAAAAACTCAATAATGACTTTTTTATGGTATTTAAGGTTGATTCAAAGATATTAAATCCTACAATAATTTTATTATGTCTTGATATGCCTTTACTTGGTCAAACAGTGTGGATTAATGTTATCCACATTAATGGATGTTCAAAACCGTCACAAATACTGTTAGTCTCAGATCTAATCCTTTATAGTTGGAAAATTTTCCCTCTTCCGTTACTTCTTGTCTCTCTAATATTGAGGGACCCAAGACAATCTTTCCAAAATAGTGGTGTGATCAAAACATAATCCTTGGATTTCTTTCCCTTTCAGTTTCTTCCCACTGCAAGCACACCCCTATATTGGTGCAAGCAACAAGTATCGATCTATCATCAATAGAAGGTAGGATCTACCTAAATTATTGGGTTTTCTTCAATCCTTATTCCCTTTTTTCTCCTTTACATGTTATGGCATGTGATCTCCATGTTTCTAATGGAGTTTTCATGGGTGTCGGTTGGTACGGTCGTGCTGCGACATCATCCAGAGTATGCAGTTATCATGTGGAGTGGTGATCATGATCCTTTGTGTTGTACAATTTGTAAATAATTAAAAGAACATTTTGGGGTATGGGATTCATGGATTCTATATTCTATTACATGTAACTATAGAGTTAGCATGTTTTATCCCATTAGATCACAATGAAATTGATAGAATAAATATTTAATCCTGGATAAATAAATTTTTATCAATCGTATGTTATTGGCTCTTGTTTTTTTAGAAAGTGTGATATCTATGATTGACTTGTTTAGCATGTCGTTCATGATGGAAATTGGTAAAGAATGTAAACTGTGATTAATTGTTAATTATATTTAAAATATAAAGAGGCATGTAAATGAATCTAGTTTTTTATATTGTAAAATTAATGATAATAAAATTGATGTAGTAAAAACCATTAATTAATTTGTGAGAGATATGATAGCTTTCTGTTTAGGTTTCCCATATTTCAAACCTACAAATAACGAATCATCTAATTCAAGATTTATTAATGATATGGTTTATTGATAAAAGTTAATTCCTTGTAGGGTTCTGAGTTACCTTATTTCTTGTAAGGCCAAGTGCCTACTACTTTGGAGACAGGAGTGATCGTGGCGTGTGAAGGATGAATGCCCTGTTTATGGGAAAGATTCCAATTGATTTCTCTTTTCCTTCTACTTGTGATGTGTTATGAGCCTATATGAACATTGTGAGATATAGTGGCAGGGAGGCCCAATAGTTGTTGCAGTAGTTAATACCTAGAGTGGTGAGATACATCGGTTTATACATGTGGGTGTCGGTGAGAACACTAGAGATTATTAAATAGATTGGAATGAATGATTGTACGCTTTCAGAATATTTTTTATTATTTATCTTATTTACTTTCCCCTCTACTCAAGGATTCTGTTGAATCTTACCCTCCTTCCCAAAGGGGTGGAGACACACATGATATTCCACTTTTATTCTGGGTTTAGCTTCTTGAGGGAGGATGGGTCTACGCTCAAGCAATAGATGGAAAAGACTTTAAGGGTAGTTCATCTACTAACTGTGTTGATCCCCATGTGTTTGGTAGCTTGGAAAGTTTTTTATAATTCCATAGAATATTGGAAAGTAAGAATGCTGTTAATAAATGATCGAATAACTGATGTTAACCTACGGGGAAAGAGCTTGCTGGGATATAATTCAGAGGTAATAGTTCTGAGAAGCTATGGAATTCATCTGGTTATTCCTGAAGGGCATGAAACTTGGTGTGATACTAATAAAATTTAATGTGGAATTAAAAATGGATTATTATGGTTAAATAATTAATTAACGTAAATTGGAACTAATAAAAAAGGATAATGTAACCCAACAAATCTCTTTAAATGGCCGTGTTCTTACTTGATGCCTAGTTAATGATGTGGAAGTTAGGAGTCTGAGAAATGTTAGTTGTAGTTGAGTCTATGACAAGGTTATTCCCCTAGTGTAGTTGTGAGCTATAGTATATTCTATATTTTTTATTATTCTATATCCTACTCCACCCCGTTAGTTAGGGAAACTGACCCCAAATGGATTCTAAGCCCAAGGTGTTGTTTCCCCCAACATTTTGGTGGGAGGTTGGATGGATGGATGCCCCCTTTGGCCCCACTCTCATCTCTTGGTAGTTACTTGTGCTGGTATCCACTTCAGTTAATTTCCCCCATATATGTGTGTAGAGGGATGTAATGGCATTTACTGATTCACACACATATATTCTAGATGTAGTTTCCTATGGAAAACTATAGGTGTAACATGTATAAGATGTGATGGGTTGAGGATCCTTATTCAGTGTATGGGATGTAATGGATTGAGGTATAATGCATGATGTATGATACATGTTATGTGAGCAGTGGTGGCACATTGAAACTGTCTGGTTACATTGGTTACATGGATGCAATGGTTGTGTTGCATGAGGTGCATGTTGTGGTGCTACACCCAGGTGTCTATGGGAAATACTTTTTGGAGAGAGATGCTAAGGACATGGAACATTGGGGTAAAGAAGAAAACAAGTGTGGATGTGGTATCATGTTACCCTTGATATTATTTATTATATTATATACTCTTGTATGCGATAATTAGTGTGAGTAACCATGGTGAGGCTGGGAACATATTATACCTGTTTAGGTGTTGATTTAGTTTGACTCGTTCTTCAGTGTGCTTCAACATGTTTTCTTTAATTTTTCGTTAGTGTCTCTATGGAGGAATCTACTGAGTTTACTTTTATAATCACCCCATGTATATATAAAATATTTCAGGTCACTTGGATGTGGTTTGAGATCAGGTTGGTTATTACTAGCTTGGGGTGGCAGTAGTTGTTCAGGCTTCATGGTCACTGCCATTTTACTTTCTTTTTCTACTTACCATTTTCCCTTTCAATTTTGGTAGTTACTGAATGACATTAAATATGTGTACTTGGGATTTATTTTATATTGTAGTATGAGTTAGAGTTTGTGGGAGCCTATCTTATCTCTCTCTTCTTCATTTGTTCTATTAGAGGGAAATGCCTCCCAATTGTGCGTTTACTATACACTTGGTGTGAGTAGCCAACCCGGGGGCTACTGGAGGCAGGACTCAGGGGTCACTATCTCCCTTATCACATTTCCAACCTAGGAGGGGTACACCTTGTGGGTTGGGGGTCCTGACAGAGTGGTATCAGAGGGAGATAGAGGGATATTATAGAGATTGGTGAAAGACATAGGTGAGGTCACATGGGTTGGTTGGAAAACATTGTCAGTCTTGTTTAGATTGTAATTTAAAAACTAAATACCAACTAATAAATAGGAATTTAGGGCCTCCATGTGATCTGATGCATGAACCATTATGTTTATAGTGACTAGTAAATGAGGTGATTCTAGTTGCAGGGTAGAGGCCTAGGAAAGGATCATGCATCATTATTCCTTGTTCCTGTGTTAGAATGGGTATAATTTGGGATAGGTTAACCTAAAATTAATAAAATAATACAATTAATGAACTATTGTGGAGTCTTCCATATTCTAGGTTTAGGATCTCTAACTATTTTTTATTTTGTAGGTATAACTCCAGGTAGATTTCCTGGTCAGGTTTGAACAGACAATGTCCAACAAACCACACCAGAAGATCTTCATAGGTTAGTTGTTGATGATTACCACACTTGGAGAAGGGGACTATGAGTGTTTCAGTGCCAATGTCTATAGAAGTATGGGGGATCCATTTCATATACAATCATAGAAGACTGGTTGGTGGAGGTTTCTATAGTCTTCCGTGCAATCCGTGCTCGGAAGGGGAACTGGGTGTCATTGGTTGTGATGATGCTGTATGGGGCAGTGAGGTAGTGGTTGTATCTATTCCTCAGGGATCATAAGGAGTTGGAAATCTTATGGGAGGAGTTCCAAGAAATGTTCAGATTCAAGTTTCTTTCTTCGAAAATGATGGTGTCCAGCAGCCAGGAGCTACATACCCTTGGATATGGGACCTCCAGTGTATGAGAGTTTGAAATCCATTTGGGAATATTTTATGTTATTCTTTAGACCTTTTAACAAATGAGGTGGTCGGGGCGAGTCATTTTGAGTTGTATTTGTGTCCAAAAATCCCATGCTAAGTCACCCTATTTATAATTATGACATAACTTGAGGTACTGAAGCGGGTAGATGTCATCAAGAGGACGTTATCCAAATCTAGATCTTCATAAGAGTGGAGCCTTCAGGATTCCAAACGATGTAGAGTTGTGGTCCGGGGTTCCTAGGGGTAGGACCTAGCCCCCATCATCTCATTTCTCCATGGGAGGTGACTCTCACGAACATTCCAAGGGATCAAGAAAATTTATTCTTATGGAGGCCATGGTCAACAGCAGCAAGAGTGCCCAACCTTTCATAGTAGTAACTGTGCACCAACATTTATGCTCAAGGTTCTATCATTGAGGCAGTTCCAACTGAGGAAACAACAACATGTTTCACTAGCTTTGGATCATCATAGATAAGATGGGGAAAATATAGAAAATATCCTAGATGCTCCCCATCCTCCGATAGAAGAGCACGACCATGGTGGTAGTTATCATCCTGGTGAGAGTGGCCATGGATCATGTTGTTGTCAGCTCTATGATTTAGTGTTACCAATTCCAGGTGAGCCAAACATCTTTTGAGGTACAATTTTCATTATTTATACTTCGGTGTATGCCTTATTTGACTTAGGAGCCACATAATCCTTTAGTTCACTTTCCCTTTTCCATTCTTTGGGACTTGAGATAGAGTTTCATCTAGTGCCCTTGGTGTTTACTATTCCAATTGGAGGATGAGATGACTTGTTTGACGTTTGTGGAGACTGTGAGATAGTGTTGGGGTTTCACCACTATAGGGTATATTTACTATGTTTTCGGATACAACCATACAATTTAATTCTTGACATGGATTAGTTGTATTTGGTGCATGGTATTTTAGATTTCTTTCAGAGGATGATGGTGTTATTCGATGCGGATGGAGAGCCAACATTGTTTTTTGGTGAGGGATTCTCTCGGACGGTAAGATGAATTTTCCTTCTTTGTCATACCTGATGGATGAGATGATGTGTAGTTTGATTGGGGGTCAGAATCCAACATTTCCAATGGTCGCTGAAGAGTACCCCGGCGTATTTCCAGAAGATGTTGTATCATTACCCCATTTACGAGTGATCAAGTTTGGGATCAAACTATAGGTAGGAGCATCTCCTATTTCTTTTGATCTGAATATGGTGGCCCCTTAGGAGTTACTAGATCTGTGTATACAACTCAATGGTCTGTTACAATATTCTTTTGTTCAGCCTAGTGTGTCACTGTGGGGTGCACCAATTTTTTTCAGGAAGAAGGTTGAATGCCTTTTACGGTTGTGTATCGATTAGTGCCACCTGAACAAGGTGACAATGGAGAATCTATATCATTTTCCATGGATTTCTAATTTATCGATTAAATTATGGATACATGTTAGTTCTCGAATATTGATTTGTAGTTAGGATATCATCAGATAAACGAAGAGGATGCAGATATCCCAATGATTTATTTCCATTGTCATCATTGGAATTACAAGTTTATTGTATGGTTGTTCGGTGTGAAGAATTCTCTAAATCTGTTCATGGGGATGATGAATGTTGTGTTAAGTGAGTTTCTAGATTGGTTCATGGTGGTTTTAATTGACGACATCCTTGTGTACTCTGCATCTACAGAGGAGCATGAAGTGCATCTACATGCCATTTATAGAGTTATTTGTCAACAATAGTTGTTTGGGAAGTTTTTGAAGTGTGTGTTTTGGGATCTAGAAGTCTGTTTCTTGGGGATTGTTGTATCTTAGTAGAGAGTAGTAATGGATCCATCGAAGACAGAAGAATTTTGGTCTTGAGAATCCCCTAAGACAATGGTGGAGGTGAGAAGTTTCCCTGGTCATGCATTTTATTACAGGAGGTTCATATCTGGTTTCTCTCAGGCAGTGACTCCTCTAACACCAATGACAAGGAAGGAATAGGTGTTTATATGGACTGATTAGTGTTAGGAAACTTTTGAGTATGTGAATGGGAAGTTGGTCAGTTCTCCTATTCATTGTCTACCAGTAGAGGGATTTCAGTTTGATGTTTTCTGTGATGCTTCATGTCTAAGGTTAGGATGCATTCTAATTTAGCAAAGATCAGTCATTTGTTATGGGTCTCGGTAGTTGCATCCCCATGAACATAACTATTCCACCCTTGATCTTGAGTTGGTATGTGTAATGTTTTCCTTGATGTTGTAAAGACATTATCTCATTGGATAGGACTTTGTTATTTTGATTGATAAAAAGATTTTGAGGTATGTTTTCTCATAGCATGATTAGAACCTACATAAGTGTCGGTGGATGGAGTTCTTATAGGATTACGGCTTCGAAATCACCTATACACATGGAAAGGGGAATGTTGGAGCAGATGTGCTGAGCATTAAGTTGTGTAGTATTTTTGTGGGAATATAGTGATTTCTGGAGAGTAAGGGATAAACGTTTTGCGTTGCATCTGTATATAGGAGCTCTCTGGGTAAGATAATTTCTTTTTCAGATAATGGTAAGATCATATTTGGTGCAGCAAGAGTAATATTCCCAGTTGTGAGATCTTGAGGTGGAGGTCTAGAGAGACCAATTTGTTTGTAGATAGGCCCCTGATGGTTGATCCGAGGATGAACGACATCGAGTGTTGGGTCGATGAAGGACTTTTGTTTATTTGGAGATGCATGAGATGGTTCTTAGGGAGTTCCATAGTTATCCCGTAGCAGTACATTCTCACATAACCAAGATTTACTGATCTTTTAGGAGTATGTTTTTGTGGCTTGGGTTGAAGTGTACAACTGCATAGTATGTGTCTCGATGTTTGGAATTACAGAAGAAGAATCCTGAGCACCGTATTCCCAGTAGGTTGATCTAGCTATTATATGTTCCTCAGTGGAAGTGTGAGTAAATGTATATATACATTGTTACCAGTTTACCTTGAGCTTAGGGAGGCTGTTATGCTATATGGGTGGTAGTGGATCATTTGATTAAATCATCCCACTTTAAAGAAACCAAGGAGTCGATCTCAGTAGAGGTTTTGTCAAGGAATAATCTAGAGGAGGTGGTGAGACTCCACGAAGTCCTAAGGATGATCATTTCTGATCAAGATCCTCTTTTTATCACTAGGGTGAGGGGTGGTCTCTAATATGATTCTGGTTCTCAAATATGCCTTAACACTGCTTTTCATCCATATATGGACAGTCAGAAAGAGTGGACTCCCCAAACACATGCAGACATGTTGCGCTCTTGTTTCCTGGTTATTGGAGGTTCAAGGATGAGGGACTCATCCTTAGTGGAGTTCTCCTACAAAAATAGTTTATACTCCACCATCGGTATGGCGTCATTTCATGCCTTGTATGGATGACCTTTAGATTCTCTGATATGCTAGACTGGGGTCGAGGAGACTGATATTTTCTGTCTGAAACTAGTACAAAACATGACAGAGGTTGTTCAAGTGATTCATGTGGAGATGAAGGCAGTGCAATATCATCATATTTGCTATGCCGATCATAGGATAGGGCCATTGGAGTTTGACGCTGGGGATCACATGTTTCTGAAAGTGACACCCCGTCATGGGAAACAAAGGTATGGTCTTTGGAGTAAGGCTTCTACCTGTTTTTTGGGCCTTTTTAGGTGTTTTATCGTGTTGGAGTAGTGGCGTATTAGGTATCACATCCCTCGCAGATGATCTTGATAGATTTTTTTTACATGTAACATCTCTGTTATTATCTTCATGACCACTCTCATGTCATCGATTGGGGAGAGATCGAATTTTACGATGATTAGACCTTTGAAGAGAGGCTTGTAGAGCTCCAGGACTACAAGGAGATGGTGTTTCATGGGCGGGCTATCCCCACGGTTCGTGTCTTGTGGTGGCACGGTGGAGTGGAGGATAGTAATTGGGGACATGAGTCCTTGATAATTTCTTAGTACGATGATTTGTTTGATGATTAGGCCTTTTCTTGAAATGATGTACGCTTTGTGGTTGTAGAACATTCTTTTATGAGATGGATTTCTTATTTTTATTTTGTGTCATGAACTCATTGAGAGGTATATACCTTGGGAGAGTGTGTAGAATCTGGTTGTGGTTTCTGTGTGGTCCCTCATTGTACCTTGGTGGAAGTGGCTGTGCTCTTCTTAGTGGTGAGATCCTTGAGATGTATCTCAAAGGGTGGTTGTTGAGACCCCTTTTTCTGTTTCATATATGTGTTTGTTTTTGAATTCCTAAGAATGATAATGGTTTTAGAGGTATTTGATGCAATGGACCAGACCTCTCTAGTACATTCCTTGGATCAAATCTGGTTTTTATGGTGTTCTGGGTGGTCAAGGGGACTTACCGCCAACACATCTCTAAATTTACATTTTTGGGAATAATGTTTCTAGTTTTGTGAACAATACCATCGTTGAGTCATTTGTACTCTCAACAACAGTCATTCATTTGTACTGTCAGTGTCAGTGAATCATTTGTACTACCACCATCAGTGAGTCAATTTTACAACCGAAATTAGTGAATCATTTTTACTGTCACTGTTGGTGAGTCATTTGTACTTTCAGTGTCATTGAGTCATTTATAGTGTAAGTGTTTGGGATTCATTTATACTATCAGCATCAATGAGTCATTTGTATTGTTGGATTTGGAGAGTCATTTGTACTATCAAAATTAGTGAGTCATTTTTACTATCGGAGTTGATGAGTTATTTTTATTGTCAGAATCTATGAGTCATTTGTACTATCTGTGTCGATGATTCCTTTGTGCTGTTGGCATTGATGATTCGTTTTTACTATTGACGTTGGTGAGTCATTTGGTCTATCGATGTCAGTGAGTCATTTGTACTGTCAGTGTTAGTAAGTCATTTTCACCATTGACATTGGTGATTCATTTGTACTGTAAGTGTCTATGAGTCATTTGTACTGTCGGCATCAGTGAGTCATCCTCATCTATTGACATCAATGAGATAGATATTTAAAGTGTTTCAAACTTCCAATTGTTTCTCTCCATTAATGTTTTCGTTGATGAAAAATGAATTCAAGACATTATTTTAAGGGATTAAAGGATGATTCAAATCCCATAATTCCTATCTTAATTTTCCTAAGGCATGAAATGCCTTTACATGGAAAAACCGTGTTGATTAATGTGATCTTCATTAATGGTAATTCTAAACTATTTTGAATCCTGTTAGTCTTAGATCTAATCCTTCATAGTCGGGAACCTTCGATTCTTTCATTCCTTCTCTTTTCTCCTATAGTGAGGCACCTGAAGGCATTATTCCAATAGGATTGGTTTGATCGAACATTAATCCTTGGATCGTTTCCCCGTGAAGTTTCTTACTACAACATGTGCACCCCTTGTTTTGGTGGAAGAAACAAGTGTCTATTTTTCATTGATAGAAGGTGCGATCTTCCTTCATTCTTTTATTTTATTTGATACTTCTTATAATGTTTCTCCTTTCCTTGTTATGTAATGTTATCTTCTTGTTTCTAATGGATTTTTCATGGGTATGAGTGGGTGTGGTCATGCCGCTACGTCCTCAAGTGGATGTAGTTGTTATGGGGAGAGGTGATCATGATCTGTTGTGTTGGACTATTCGTAATGAACATCAAGTACATTTTGAGGTCGAGGAATTGAGGATGATCTATTCTTTTATGTGATACTGTATATATATTATGTTTTATCCAACTGAATCATAATAGAATTTATATAATAAATATTTGAAGCTGGATAAATTAATTGGTATAGATCATATGTTATTTCATCTTATATTTCTATATAGTGTGAAACATTTTCTTGCATTGTTTATCATGCCATTCTTGAAGTAAATTGGTAAATAATGTAAACTTAGATTAATTTTAAATTATTTTTTTCCAATATAATGTGTCATGTAAATGAATCTGGATTTTATTGTTGTAAAATTGATGACAATCAAATTGGTGAAGTAAGTAAGTTTGATTAACTTGTGATAGAAATGATAGATTGATATTTGTTTTACCATAGTTGAAACCTACTAATAATGAATTGACTAATTCAAGATGGATTGAGGCACCAGTTGGCCAAAAAGAAGTTAATTCCTTATAGGTCTATAAGTTACCCACTTTCTTGTAAGGCTGAGTGTCATCTACTTTCGAGCCATGAGATGATCATTTCATGTGAAGGAAAAAATCCTTGTTTAGGTCTAAGAGCCCATTTTCTATGTTTTTCTTGCTTCTAGTGATGTGTTATGAGCCTGGATGGATATTGTGAGATGTGGGGGATGGGATTACCTGTGTTTTTGGCAGTAGTTGAGGCCTAGATTGGTAAGATGCATCGGTTTATGCTTGTGGGTGTCGAGGAGGACACTGGAGATAATGAAATGTGTTGTATATGAATGATTGGATGGTTTTTGAATATTTTTGGTTATCTATCTACTTTACATTCCACACTACTCAATAGAGCTAGTATTTCTTACCTGCCTTTTATAATGGGTGAAGTCACATGGGGTATGCCACGTGCTTTCCATGTCGATCTTCCCGAGGGAGGATGTCTCTATACTCCTACTATAGGTATAAAAGGCTTGATAGGTAGTTCATCTACTGACAGTGTTTAACCCCTTGTGTTTGGTAGATTCGAATGTTTTTCTAGAATGCTTGATAATATGGGAATGTAGTAATGCTGTAAAAAAGGATTTAATAAATGATGTTAAACAATGGGGTTGGAGCATGTAGGAATGCAATGCTAAGGTAATATTTTTGAAAGCTGTGGATGGGGTTTTGTGATGCACGGAGGGAATTAAACATTGGTGTGATACTAATGAAATGTATTGTGGAATTAATAATGGTTAATTAATGGTTAAATAATTAATTAATGTATAGTGAAAATGAAAAAAGGGTTAAAGTAACCCAATGAATCTCTTTAAATGGTTGTGTTCTTACATGATAACTAGTATTAGCAGTGACAACCAGGAATCCTAGAGGCGTTAGCTATAGTTGAGTCTAAGACTAGGTAATTCCCATAGTGTGATCGTGAGCTATAGTATATTTAGTTGCTTTTGTGTTTCAATGTGACAATCCACCCATCAGTTAGGGAAACTGACACCCCAAGGACTCTGATCCATGGGGGTTGTTTCCCCAACATTCTGATGGGATTATGGATGGCTAACTGCCCCCTTTGACCCCGCTATCTTCTATTAGTAGTTACTTGTGCTGGTAGTCACAATAGTTATTTTTCCCCATGTACGTTTGTAGAGGGATATAATGGCTTTTGTTTATCCACATGCATATATTCTGAATATAGTTTCCAATATACTACTATACGTCTAACGTGTATAGGATGTGATGGTTTGAGGATCCTTACTTGGTGTGTGGGATGTAATGGCCTTAGGTATAATGCCTGATGTATGATACACATTATGAAAGATGTGGTGGTTTTAATAAACTACCTGGTATCTTTGGTTATGTGGATGTAATGGTGGTGTTGATTGAGGTGCATGTTGGGGTGCTACGTCCAGGTGTCTGCAGGCAAGCCTTTTTGGAGAGAGATTCTTCACACATTCAATGTTGGGGAAAGTTGATAAACCATAGTGGAAGTGGTATAGGGGTACCCTTGATATTCGTTAGTATAATATATATTATTGAATTTCATACTCGGTGAGAGTGTCCATGGTGAGGTTGGGAACATAGTATACTTGTTTAGCAGATGGGTTTGTTTCACTTATTGTTCACTGTGCTTTATCATGCTTTCTTTACTTTTGAATGAGAGGATTCACGAAGGATCATATTGAGTATTATTTTAATCTCACCTTATGTATATAAAAACTAATTTTCCTGTCACATGGTGCATGTTGGAGATCAATCTTGTTACTTCTAACTTGGGGTTGCAGGAGATGTTCGAGCTTCATGGTGTCTGCCATTTTACTTCCTTTTAGTACGTCTAGATTTCCCTTTCAGCTATAGTAATTCATTCATAAAATTAAATATTTGTAATTGGGATTTCTTTTATATTATAGTATAATTTGGAGTTGGTTGTTTTATGTCTTATCTCTATATTTCGCATGTGTTCCCTTAGAGGGTAATGCCTCCCATTTGTGTGTTTACTATACCCTCTATGATATTTACCAACCTGGGGTCTACTGGAGGTGGGAATTGGGGGTCACTATCTCCTTTATCACATTGACAAACCAGGAGGGGTACAACTTGTGGGGATGAGGTTATGATAGAGGTAATACTTGGATGTAGTGTAAATTGTTTACTATTATTCATCATGATTGTTTTTCATTTTTATTCCCCTTGTGTATGATCAACCACATATGGTGATCATTGTTTCGACTAACATTGTATGTGTATCATAGGTTTATTTTTTGTCAAATTTCATATTTTTGAGATGGATATACATGTACAAATGATTTCATATTATATAATTAATTATTTTGTGATTTTTAATATTTTATTTCCTTAATATCCATGATATTGAGTATATAATTTCCCCACTACATGGACATAGATCTCACTGCTATTCGTTAACCTATAGTGTATAGATAGACATGTTTGAGGCCATACTACGCTTTTGATTAGACCAAAAATCCAAATTCAAGTCATTAATAATTCACTGTAAAATTAGAGGTTAATAGATACAAGATAAAAAATTGACAACAGATTCACCAAAAACATAATTGATAAAATTAATATAATAATTATAATAATGAGTCATATATAGTTTAAAATCGCAAACTTGTTACCAATGGTATTACTCAAAATTGACCATTTATTATTATCGGTGCTTCAAAAAATATTAATATATAAGTTTACAATAATACTCTACTTGGTATTAAGCATTGATTTATTAGTTACTAAAAATTGTGTCGTCATGTTATATGGGGATAAAAATATTACAATAGATATTTATGACTTAATAAAGTATTTATATTAATTAATAATTTAATACAAGATACAATGATTATTGTAATCCATCTTCTAATTATTTATTAACAAGGAATAACTCTAATCATTATACCAATGTTGTTCTATGAGAATTGTAGAAATTACAGAGCTTGATCAATTTAATAGGGTTTGGATTAGTATAATAGGTTTGTACTAAACACCTGTTTGGAACCATTTATTATTCATTTCCATGGTGAAGTTTTGGGGGGGGGGTTTAGTGGAAATAAATCATCGTTGAATGGGTTTTGGGGGCCTAAAGGATGAAACCAAATTTTTTATTGGAACAATAGATACTATAATCATAAACAAAATTATGACCAAAGATACCAAACTCTATTATAGTTGAAATGTAAACCATACTTATGCAAGGTACTAAAACTCATTTTATGTTATTATTCATCCTTTTATTTCACCCATTATCCAATTTTGTATAACCATTTTCATCATATCTTTTACATTTCCATAATAAGAAGTAAATTCCCCCTAAAATATTTTAAAACTACAAAATGATGTTTTGAATTTTGTAAAATATGATATTTATTCCATTTAAAATGAGCCATCATGAGAAAAAAATTTAGTGGGTTGGAGTGGGAGTTGAATCATGCTATGAAACATAATTTTATAAAATAATTTTACTTTTCACAATTTTATGTGTCTTGATCTTCTATGGGCACTAAAAAAAATAAACTACATATGTGGTTCTTTAAACGTGAGATTAAAAATCATGATGGTAGATATCTTTATCCATAATTTTAGAAACTAATGAAATAACATACCTTTATTGAATCAAATTATAAAATAATTCGGTTATGGAAAACCTCATGTTATTTTTTTATAAACCATATATGTCACTACATTTTATATTCATGGTTTTAATAAATATTTTGGTATTGGGTAGGCTACCTCCATTTTTTATAAAACATGGTAATAAAATGTATGAGAAAAAAATATTTCCATAAATTATTTAAATTTTTTGTGTAACATGTTGTTTTCGAGTGGTTCCATGAAACATGGATCTAAATTAAATTACACAAAAAATAAAAAACATCCACTAAACTAGTGAGATAACATAAAATAGATGAGTTGGAGAATGAGATGTAAAATAGTTTTGGGGTTATGTGAAATCAAAACAAACCATCATTTGAGGAAATGAATTTGAGAAAATTATCCTGTAAAATATGAATGGATATCATTTATGACATGATTGAAAATAAATTTATACTACATAATAATTATTTGACATTATAAAATGAAAATAATGTTTTGTTTTATATCAATCATCCATCATCATAATTCTTCATGGTCATCCATTGGTTTTTAATTATTTTCCATACAAATTTGTTTCAATATATTTATCTATTTTAGATATTAAGGAAACTATTTCTAAGAGAATAAGAACATCCATTATAAAATCCCAAAACCTCACTCCAAGACATGGTGCTAAAAATGAAATCTCTTCATTTTTGGAATTGATAAAAATGGATGCGACCATATTTTTCCTTGTAAAATATAAAATATCAAAAAGAAAAAATTGGACTAGTTACATTGTGAAGGTCTTTTTAAGATTAGTATTTTATACAATTAGTAAAATTTATTACATAAAAAATTCACATGAATTATATAGAGTATATTTTCCACTGTACCAACCTTTTCTAATTTCATATTAGGTTATGAACATCATCAATATGAAATGTTTTAGACATAACTAATTGAACACCATAAATGATAACTTGGGGAAAAGGAAACATAATAAGGGTGAGATCAAATTCACATTAAGGGTAAACATAATCAATAAAAATTTAATTTCATCAGTCATTATATGAATATCCTAAGAATATGATGATATAATCAGAGTGGATGACCGAATCATAAAAGAACTGTTTCCCATCAATTATGAAATATAGAATAAAGATTCCATAAAAGAAAGAGTCATAAAAATCAATAACCATGAACCATGTGATATCAATATTGACCAAAGGAAACATTATATAATCCAAAAAAGGATAAATAAAATGTTTTTTTATCTTAGAATATCATATTCTAAGAATACATAAATAACCCTTAAAGAACCATTAAAAATTGACTAACCATATGGTTAAATTCCAATTAAAATATCTGGACAACATAATAATTTCCCAATGAATTGTAAAAATATATGGGAACACACACCTTATAATTTATATTAGGCTTACCCAATGCTATCTTAGTTTACCAATTGTATAATCTATTACGAGCTCACCTGATGCTATCTAGGTGCACCCATCATATATAATATCCATGAACTACCACATGACTAAACATCATAGAGTTTTCATCATTTAAATTATAGTGAAAATATTTATTCTTTTTATAACATGATTAAACCATGTAAAAGAAATTGAGTTCATGTCAATATATTTCAAACGTAAAAACCCCAAGGAAAATAAATTAGTTCCATAAAAATCTATTGGAATCATGGTTTACTAGTGGAATAGAAACAAGTTCTATAAAATTCCCTTCGAAATAATATTAATCCGTCTAGAGAAATATGAATGACGGTATCAATACAATTTATACCCATTGTTGTAATAATAAATGGTAATTGTCGTTGATGAATACAAATGACATAAAAATATCATTAAAAACATTCTTAAATAAAATATCCGTTTCATTTTGAAAATTACTTTTTAAAACCAAAATTTCACAAAACATTTTAAAAATAATTTTATTTTAAAATAATATTTATACCATATAAATTTTGTTTCATAACATTTGAGTTGTAATTATGGATTGAAATTCCATCCCCCCTGTACATGTTTAAAAAAACATTCATTCACTTTTCTAGTAAAAGATAAAATCATTATTTTGAGAGTTATATAAATATTCATTTGAGAAAATTATGTACAAATACAAAATTGGATTAGAATTTATTTTACTAATCATCAAAAAATTTCTACAAACATTTTTGAAAGTATGGTTTCCATAGAAAATTGATTTCCAACAGAAGATAGGAAGGGAGTACGATTTTCATAAAAATATTTTCTCGATTTTTTTAAGCCCCAATGAGTTATAATATTGAAAAATTACTTGAAAATATAATTATGATACATAGTAGAATAAAATGAAATGTTTTTATGACAAAATTTTTAGATAATTTCTCTCAACTAAAATTCAAGAATTAATAATCTTGATTAGAATTATATTTTGAAATAAACCCTTACAGTGACCATTAAAAGGAAGAATTAATAAATTAATTGATTATGCGTATAAAATTAAAATACACACAAAAAATTGAAATAACTAATTTGATACTCAAAATCAATTACACAAATAATATATATTATCATATTGAAAAAATGAGCAATATATCTGAGTGGAATTAAATTAAGTTATTAAATTATTTACCACTTGGTAAATTTTAAATGAAACCTCACATAAATTAAATATTTCAAATTTAAACATAAAATACTATGTATAAATAATTAATGAAGATATTATAGGCCAAAGGGGTAGTATATACCCTATTAAACAAAATTAGGTGCAAGAAATTATAACAAGCCTCATTAAATACAAAATTGAGATGAGGTACCTTAAAAAAATTATAATTGAAATTGGGATTATTCAGTGACTTTGTAATGTTTGTCAAATAAAACTCCACCTAAAATAAGTGAAAATACAAAATAAATTTATAAATGGTAATTATACATAAATATATTATATTGAAATAATTATTGAAGTATAATTTTAACCGAATGAATGGAGATTGAGTTAGGAAATACCTTATATCGTTATTCCTTCTAGTTGAATGTGATTTTCCCTCTAATATTGTTATTTTAAACAATTTATTAACTTACAAAAAACAATATTAATATTTAGAGTATCATATATTATCCTTTTATAATATATTATCACCCATTCATTAATAATATTTCATTTTTTAAATATTTTCGGTGTAAATTCTCTTATTCTCTTCTTCATTATTTGTTATGAAAGTTCCATTTTTTTGAATATAATATTTTTATAACGTATCAATAATACTAATAATTCCATAAATTTAGAAATAATTTTTAAATTATACCTTTCAATGAAAATTATGAATGTTATTTTTGAAATATGAAGTATTTTATAATCATGCAAATGGTTGGCCGTATGCATAAATGAGCAACGTTTCCATTTTTTGAAGATTGTTATTGAAATGTGTTATGTAATATATTTTATTTAGAGTAATATAATAATATAATAAATTACATATTATTTCTTTAAATATACATATTTGTATAATAAATGTGGTGTGATGATGAAAATAGAGAGTCACATCACATTGTGAAGGTTGTAGTGCACACATACATGAACATCGTTATCCTCTTCTGGTGAGTGAAAATGTATGAAAGAAAACGATATATTATATTTTCATAATGATAAATATGGAATTAATATCATAATTATTTAATTTATATCATATATATTTGTTAACATTATTGATAATACTTTTTATGTAAAGCGTTAGGGAAAATGAATCACATCACTTCCTGAGATGGTCGTCCGCCACACACACGAAAAACATTTTTGTATCCGATAGGAATCGAAAGTAAAAAGTGTATATATTATATAATTAATATTGAGGTAGAATAATATTATTAATATCATATATATTCTTTATATCCATGATGATACCCAACTATGATAGGTGGTAGTGGATAAGAGAATGATATTAGTTCGTGAGGTAGTAGTTCGTTACCCAATGAATAAAGATTTCATGACCCATTTGATGGAATATGAGAGGAATTATGTTATTTAATTTACATAATATAATATTTCAATAAGTAATATACCTATTTTTTTATATAATAATTATTTAATAAGAATTCTAAAAGGTGGTGGAAGAAATAAAATAAAAATTCTCATTAAATAACATTACCTCTTGTTTAGGTAACTTTTTTTGGATTGCAGCAAAGGCCATCCTTAGTTGAATTCTCACCCAAAATCAGGATTATGGGACTATTTTTTGGATTTATAGAAATAATTTGGGTAGGTATTTTCTAAAAGATGGTGTTTAAGGCATGTAGAGAGGAAGAGAGTGTGTGGCCATTTATAAGTGTGGTGAGTGATAGAATTGTAACTTTTTTTTGAAAATAATGAATTCTAATAATGTTTCTTTAATATAAAATTTAACATTATAAATAATTTAAAAGAAAATTTAGTTTTTAATCTAAATTTAATATTTTTAATTATTCATCCACAAAATTAAACGATTCTAAATAGTCTAAAAAATTCAGCATTTTATAATTTTTTCTTGATTATTTTGAAAATTATGTTTTTTTCCAAATAAATTTTCAAAATATTTAAAAATCAAATTTAAAACAAAAGCCACAAATGCAACAAAAAATTGGGGTTTTTAGATGTGTACTTTTTTCAAGAAGAATATATTTTTATACTAACTATTTGTATAATAATAATGATTTTATGAATATAAACTAAATTTTATTAATATAAAATATAAAAAAATAATTTAAATCATTCATAGTTTTGGGTTATTTAAAATAAATTAACTGGAGAAACATTATTTACCTTAATACAGGTTTCAGAAAATTCATAGTAGTAATCCCTAAAAAACATACACCAAAATAAAATAAAATAATAATATGAATGTAATTAATTTATTTAAATATAAATAAATTATACTTATGTGAATTTAAAAAATATTCAAAACATTATTTTACTTTTAAATTATATAATTTATTGAAATCCAACAAATTTTGAAAAAATAATTATTTTTCAATATTTAATAAAAAATCATTATTTTTACAAAAATCCCAAAATTTCACTCGAGATGAATTTGGATATTCAAATTTAAAAAATGAAGTTAATTTTATGTTATATATTTTATAAGAGTTCAAAAAATTATAATATTTATTCATGAAAAGAACTAATTTTTTAGACATATTTTTTAAAAATAAAATTACATTACTAAAAATTGGATGATTAATTATTTAAAATTTATCAATAATTTATATTAAGTAATATATATATTTAATAATGTGGTTAATACTATTCACACCCTTAAATTTAACTACAATGTTTTAATAGTGATAAATATCATGGGTCGTTTGATCTCGGTGTTGCGTGTTGGAAAGGCTATGGAATATAAAAAACCAAGGGTTGCGTGTACAAAATGATATCAATGAGATTAAATTTATTTAAAAATATATATATTATAAAGGAACGTAAGTTAAATTCCTTTATATGATTAGTGTGGTGTTTAGTTTACTCAATTGAAAATAATTTACTTCTTCAAAAATGTGAAGGTGTCACATCCTCTCCCATTAATAAATGGAATCCTTGAAATTTAAACATTAATTTGGAAATAAATGTTTTAATATTTGAAAATAATTTTTTTCTAACCCCATGTATAAAAAAGAGTTAATATATCATATTCATTATAAAAATTAAATGGATATCTCGGGGTAATATGGAACATGAAATACATAGATTCAAAATGGGAGAACAAAGGTTAGAAGGGAATATTTGGAAAAGTAATAAAATAATAAATAATTTTGGACAGTGATTGAGGAGTTTGATCACAATAAAGTTAATTATGAATGGAATGCCATGGTTCTATAAACGATAAATCAGTAATGATTTATAAGACTAACTAATTCATTATATGTGAGTTTATTATTATTATTTTTTATTTCAAGACCATTTTTCTAAAGTTGAGGAATTAATTTTCCAAATTGAGTTAGATAATAAGGAAATATACATTCTTGATGAGTTAAATCTCACCCTTTGGTCTATTTCCACCACGATTTCATCTTTTTCCCCAAACAAGGATTATTCATGAATAGTTTTTCATTATTTAAGCCCTAAAATAAAATTTTAAATACCACATAACCATAAAAGTGATAATCAAATATATAACACGTCTTTAGTGGTTAACCAGAAAATATATGGTTAGAACAAGGAAAGATAATTCACAAAATTGAAAAAACATTGTATTTGATACTAATATTAAAAATTCAATGGTAACTGCCAATTTTGAAACTATATAATTACATGACTGAATAACCCAATATCCCAAATGATCTCAATAAAAAAATATTAATGTATTTTTCCCCAATGGTTATATCATAAATATTAGCTTACACGCACAAAAATATTGAAATATCTGTTTAAAAAAAATAAATCATTTAATCAACAAATCACACTTAAATCCCTTGGTTATATATATGATAAACACTATGTTCCCATAATAACTTCAATATCCCTCATCCTTTAAAAACTAAATATTATAAATACCTTAAAAATTATGCCTTGAAAAATATAAATTTATAATTAAAATTAAACTAAATAAATACATATATATAATCCTAATTAAATGTCTCCAAAACTTTGATTATTCACTTTAATATATCATTACTTAAAACCTCAATGGTGGGAATAAGACATTGAACATATGATTATCTTTAACCATAAATTAAAATATCATAATCTCAAAAGTTATATAAAATGACATCTAATACCAAATATAATAGACCATAAACTATACTCCATGATCTAGTGTTGAAAATGTAAACTTTACATTTCTGGATTTAATACCCATGGAGGTGAACCAATTTTCTCTATCCAAAACCAATAATATCAAAATGAGAAATTATATTTATTACATTATCAATTCCCTTTTAGTTTAATATTTTTATAGAATTTGGACAAAATCATACATAAATAATTCCCTTTGAATTACAGAGAGTATCATTCCCACAATACTTAGCTTTTCAAATTCCATATTTGGCCAAGAACATCATCGAAATAATACTATTCAAGACATAACTTATTCAAAATAATTATTAATAACCTTGTGAAAATGAAACATAATAAGGGTGAGATCAAATTCCCAATAAGTGTAAAAGTACTGATTAACAATTTAATGTTATTAGTGAGTACAAGAAGATCATAATAGTGTAATAACATAATTAGAGTGCATGATTGAATAATAAAAGCACTCGTACACATCAATACCTGATTTATTAATCACGAAACATTAAATAAGGATTTAATAAAAGAATTATCCCAATGTATTTCATGTCTAAGGAATTACTCATACATTGAATAAAAAATGTTCCTTATCAAAATGTATCAATATTGAAGAAAATATATTAATTTATCAATAGTTCCCAGTTAATCAAATAACTTTTAAGGTGAACAAAACATTTAAAATGATATATTGTTTAGGGAATAATAATATCCATTTTCTGATAATATAGAAATTCTTGGAAATTTCAAATGAAAAATGATTACAACTATATTTTTTTAATATAAATTTAATAATCACCAAAGGAATTGCCTTTACATAGATAATCATTACGAACATTATTTAAGAGAATAGTCATTAAACATTCCATAGTATATAATACCACATTAAAACATTTGAATAATAATGTCCAGAATGGTATGATATTATATGATACATAGAATATCATAATAGTAAGTGTATAAATGATATAACCTAAAAAAGGATGTATATACACTATATAAAAAATGAATTTTCACATAATAACAAATAAGTATCAATAGAATGTAAATTGAGATAAAATTGCCTTACCTTATCCTTAATTTTGGTTTTTTGTTTTTTCTCCTCTTATATAGTTGTCTAAAATATGATAATATACGATATAATAACCATAATAATGATTATAATCACACATATTATAATATTATAATATCTCATAACCCATTTGTTTTAACAACTTTCATTAATTTTACAATTTTGGTTGTTAATGGCCTAGTTTTCTTGAGTATGTTTCACCTTGTTATTTATTCTTATGATTAATTAGATCATGGTTTAATCATATAACTAATTTAAAATATGACTTAATTACAGTAGATAATCCATAAATATTTTTTCATAATAGACCATAATATTTTAAGATAATAAATACATTGCATTGTTAATGTAGATTGTAGGTCGTACATACACTTGAACGCTACTTTCAATTCTTTTTCATATTAAAAGAATGAAAAATTAATGATAAATATTTATTTTATAAGTCTAGTATAATATATATATTATATATTTACATATGTTTATTAAAATAATCCTTAATACATTCTATGTATAGTGTGAATGAATCATTTAATTTCAGGGGGTGGCAGTCCACACTTCCTCAAACGATGTTATCATATTAACTAAAAATTGAATGTATTAAAGGTATTAATGATAAATAGATTAAAGAAGTATAAAGAAATAAAAAATATCACATATAGAATATTTAAATATATTTTCCATCACAATGTCTACTGTGATATGTGGTAAAGGAAAAATGAAAAATCATCATTTCGTGGGGAAGCACTTCGTTGTACACAAAAACAATATATTCGTTATCCATTATATGAAGGTGTTTGTATGTTTAGGTGAAGAAATTTACACAAAAACCTAATAGTTTAATTAATATACTTTTTTATTATAATTAAATAAAATTATCTTAGGGGATGGACAATGGAAATGAAACTAGAGATCTTGAGAGAAGACGTTACCTCTTAATCGAGTAACTTCTTTTTGTTTATACCAAAATTATTCCACGGATGGATTAATGACCAAGGGGAGTCTTCAAGGTAGGGTGGAGGAATTTTGGTAACTAAAATGGGAAGACATTGGCTGAACCTATGTGGTTTTGGTGGTGTGAATGAGTGGGAAATGTGGTGACCATTTATAGGGAATAAAAAATGTCTCACTAGAAATATTTTAAAACAAGATAGGTGTACAAATGTTATTACCTTAAAAAGTCATACCGGACTAAAAAAAACTCAATAATGGAAGGTTTAATGATGATATCTAGCATTAATAAATGTTTTTGAATTGTGGATAGGTCATTTGGGCCGTTATTTTGATGTTATAGTCCTCTATTAAGGTTAATTTAATCTGAATAACTGTAATTAATTTTTATTACATGCACTGATATTTATGGTAAAAAACTAAGTTGATATTTTTAGACATTATAAATTAGGATAAATCAGAATATTTAATCCATTTTCCAAATTCCAATCACATAAGGGGCATAAATTAGTTTTAATTTAATCCCATAAATGGGAAGACCATAGGAGTTTTATGGTAACTTTTTTCAAAAGATAGATTTGTGTTTTAAGTCTATTATAAAGTGAAATTGTTCCCAATTACATTAATTATATTTATTGATAAAAATATTGTCTAATTAAATTTTGAATACAATTAAAAAAATATTTTTCCCTTATAAATAAATTAGATGAAAAAATTATTTCGAACTAAATTGATTTATTTTTAACTATTAATATAAAAATTTTATATTTCCAAAAAATATATAAAATTCACCCTAACCTATTTTTTATGTTTATATTTATAATAGAATTTTTATTTTGACATTTTATATTAATTAATGTGTAAAAATTTTGTTTTAAAATGAGTTCTCTATTAAAATGTGTTAAAATTTCCTTTTAAAAAATATAGGGTTTTAATTGTAATATTTGGTTTGTTTTTATCTTATGATTATCAAATCAATTGGGTGAACATAAGAAATATTATATTGAATATATGAAATGTATTTTAAATTTATATCTCCCTAATTGTGTTATTAATTAAATCTGTTATGGTGAAACATCTTTGTGAAAATTATAATATTTTCTTTTATAATCAATTGGTTTTTATATACAATTCTAATAAAACTTTATCCTACAAATTCATTTTAAATTTGTTTAAAATGTAGTATTTCATAAATTATTTACTCCTTTTCATGAATAATAATTTAAAAGCTAAGTTATATATTATTATATTTAATAATATATCATTATTTAGTACAACTTGATCTTGCATGTAATGAAAGCCGTCGAAGAAGGTCGCCCGTGAGTGTAGCACTTGTTAACTGAGTGTTTAGTGAATCGAAAAATATAAAATATAAAAAATATTTCTATAATAGTAAATATATTTTAAATTATCATGGTATTGTGACCGCTTGAATTCTTAGTTTTTTGTGCCACAAAAATTCTCAAATATAAGGTTCTTATTTTAGAATTTATAATTGATACACTAAAATTTTTGTTATGATAATTCAAGACCCATCATTCAAATTTTTTTCAACCTAAAAAATGTGAAATCATTGGTTGTGAATATTTATGAATTACCATCCCCATGAAATTATGTAATGCATTTTTTCATCCCTAATTTACATGGATGGTTAAAATAATTTATTAAATAAATATATATATTATTTATTATGTTATTTTAATTTGTTATGGATCTTTTTTATTATTTCTTTCATTAAATGCTTCAAAAAAAACGTAAACAATGTTTATGAATACATATGCCATACTATCTCTATGTGTGGTATAATTAATTTTTCTATCTATTAGTGTAATCATTGACCAAAAATATATTTTAAATGAATATTTGTTATATTTTCTTCATTATTATAATTTTAGTTAGGATGGAACAATGATCAAAGTAAATTTATTAAAATGATTCAATTTAAATTATCAGAAAAACAATATAGTTAATAACAAAAAAGATGATTTTGATGTGTATTTATTAATAAATGGGTGTTACAATGTTATAAGTGGATCATATATGATATTATATATATTCATATGTCTATTTTATATAATTATAATAAATTTAAATTTATTATATTGGACTTTAGATCACTTTTCAATCAGTTGAAACTTTATTTAAGGGTTTATTGTCTCAATATTCATTCTTTGAGACTTATACCATATTCATCACTTATTTACCTTTTTGGTGTAATTATTTCCCATGAATGTATTTTTTAATGATTTAATGAAAATTATTGGGATTTAAAAATCAATATAAATTTATCCCTTTCATGATATATTAATTTGAATGTTACAAAAGTGGTAAGTTATTTATGGTGATATCTTATTGTTTATTGTGATTATTTTTTATTTACTTTCCTATGATGAAATATTATGGTATACCACTGTATGAAATGATGAAATTTATTATCTTCAAGGTATTGCTATAGATTACATGTTTCCTTCCATTTTATAGTGTTTAATTACTCAAGAGAAAAAAGATTGTTTTACATGAAAATTGGAATTATTTCTAGCATTGTATGAAGATCCTTCTTCTTAAATATCAATGTTTTTTTTAAAAAGTTTTTAATTTTTTTTATTATATTCCATTTATTTTAAAAAGAAATTTTTAACCATGTTTTAATTTTTAAAAAGAGTTCTATATGGAATATTATTGTTTTTTTGAGTTAGGTTCATTTTAATTCCTACCAAAATATGAAAGGAATACTTGTTTTAACATAAAAGGAATAAAAACAATTTCCAACGGTAAAGGAAATTCAATTATTTTATGATCCCTTTACATGATTCCAGTATTCTTTTGAAAAAATATTTTATCATACTATTTTTAATATTTTGATATTTTTATGAAGTGATTTTAAATTCAAAAGGATACATTCCTCATGAAATATTCAAATTGACATTTTAAAGGAATTCTAATTAAAGTTGTAATTATTTAATGTTACTGATGATTTAATGGTATATGATGAAATAATAGAATTCTAATTCTTTCTCAGGATAGTTTATGATTATTATTAAATGATGTTTATGAAGCTTGTTTATTTTCTACAGTCTATACTATGATGAATTGTAGAAATGTTTATGAAAACCATTTTATTTCCTTGAGGTATGATATATGATGAAAGATTTATGATCTTATAGTACACATATAAATAGGTAGTGATAATGTGGATGGTGGGCCTAGAATTATATATCCATACAATGAATTAGGTATATATGGATGTCTCAGGATATAATAATGAATGTAATAGGGAGTAACATTGTTTTGTTAGGGAATGTATCTAATATAATTGTCTTGGGAGTGAACCTTGACTAGGGATATGATAGAATGAGGAGTGAACCTCATCTAATCTGATAGTCTTGGAGATGAGGCTTGAATAATTAAATGACTTTCTATGATTATTTTTGTGTGAAAAACATATGGTTTATGCCAATTTTATTCCCTCGTGTATCACATTCTATGATTCTATTATGATTCATTTTTTATGAACATTATATCATGACTCAATATTATGATATTTCATATTGATGGTATGGTTTTTAAATTATACAAATGTTATATCATACCAATTTTCTCATGTTATCTTTAAGTGATCATTGATATCTCATTAATTTTCCATTACTAAGCATCTAATATCACACATTTTTATGTTCCTATTCTCTAGGTTATGAAGAAATGTGTTATGAATGATATGTCTAAGAAGGGTTCTAGATGTTATGAACATAGTGGGACATGAAGATGATATTTTAGGAAAAAGTCATTTTGGTATCCAATTTTTTGAAGACACTAAACCTATAGGATTCTAGTGTGGGTAACATTGTTATATAATGAATATTGAACTATTAAGATGTAATATCCAGGCATTTAATTTTTTTAAACTCTATAATTGTTGAGGAAGGTGTTATTTAATTTTAGTTTCTTATATGGTTGTAAATTTATTGTACTTTTTATATGTGTGAACTCACGGGTTTGAGTGACCCGTGGTGGAACTATGCATGAATTCCAATATGCGAGGTGATAATAGGGAGTTCCTTAGACAGTAATCATGTTTAATCGAGTTATATATTTTTTAATTTTTCATTTATTCTTTTATAGACTATGTGGGAACTCTATAAAAGTAGGACTGTGTCATAAATAGTAAGTTCATCATTGAGAAATGACTCTAATTACATAAAGATGACTTGTTTGATACAAAATTCACTCTCAATGTAGTGGTTAAGAGTGATCATTTGGATTGAATTAGTATTAGAAAAATAGTGTAAAATAATTGGGTGATATTTAAAGATAACTGAAATTGGGGCCAAATTTGGATTCATGGATATTTGGATTATAAATTTGGAATATTTAGAACTTGATAAGTCCTTAAAACATTATGTTTTAAGAACATTTTCATCGATGTCCATGTTAATTTTGGATGATGTGGGATTCCTTGGGAATATAATTGTGAGGGTTTTAATTATCCATAACATAGGTTATTATCTATGTACGGAATCTTTGAGTGCTCTAATATGTTTTGGAATCCTATATTATTATTTAGTAGTCTTGTGAACACTTTTGTTTGTGTTTCTGGTATGATCAGTGCCCCTTAAACTATGATACCTTTAATATGGGTAAGTTTTATAGAATCCTAATTTTTTCCATAGAGGGATGATCTTGGAACATGAGTGCCAGCTATAAAACCTATTGGATGAAAATATCATATCAAGAAACATTTTTTAATGTAAAAAATGGTTAGAATTATAAAATATCCCCCATCAATTTTTTTTTCTGGTGATTTTTTTTTATTTTATGGTTACTGGAAATTTATATTAATTTTTATTCTTATACTCATGAATCATTCCTTTTGTTTGTCTAGTCAGTGATCAACATTCACTATCTCATGTTATATTCTAGTGATATATTTTTCACCTAAATCATTATATTGGTTTTAAATATTGTACCCATGTTTTTTTTAACATTTCATAAAATGTTTTAGACTTGGTGGCACCACATCCACCCAAATTTTAAAATTTTATGATAAATTATTTACCATTAATTTTTGAATAAGTGATATATCATCTTCTTTTAACTATTTTCATAGTGATTTAATGCCCTTATTAGTAAGTGTGTTCTTGGTAGATTATACTGTAGATATATTGATTTATTTTATGTATCCCTGGTTTTGGGTAATGCAATGGTTATGTCTTATTGTCCTTATAGATTTAATGTTAATATTTCATTCATCTAGTTGTTGATGTGGGCGATACATTTCTAACATATGGTTATGTATGCACTTATATATCATTCACATATTTTAAAAGAGAAAAATATTGTTTTCCCTAGTTATAATTATTGTTATATACCATTCCTAGGAACAAACTTTGTTTTCCATTTTGTGAGGGTGAGTATAGTGATACATTATTCAACTAATGATATATCGTTTTCCTTCATTCATAGAAGTATGGTGATGCACCATTCACTTGGATGTGATAAATTCACCCCTATCTTTATAGTAATGATATATCAATCATTAGGTTATACATCATTATCCATTACTGAAATTTCATGACATATCGTACACTTATGGTTATTATTGGTGAAACCAAATTTATTATGATTGAGTTTCATAAGAGGATATTACTCATTAACTATTATGTTGTGATCTGACTATGGGAGTACCCACTCAAATCATGAATTTCAAAAAAGTAGAAATATATTGACTTAATAGGATAACATAATTATTGGCTATTATATTGTAGTAATATTTCATATAATGTTCATACATCCATTTTATTTACATTCATGCATGAATACAAGGGTACACATACACATATAAAAATACACACACACGGATGTGTGTATATATATATATGCACAGATGTTTGGACACTGTTGTTGTTTCCCCATTGAGTGTTAATATCAAACACCACTAGAGAACTTTGGTTCACACATATATCATATTTTTCTTACATAATTTCAGGTGAACGAACTTATATAGGTGCATAATATAAGGTGTCTCTATGGGGATTATTAAACAGCGTAAGGGAAATGTTACATACATCGATGGTGTTGAAATTGGTGACCAAGAACCAACTTACTTATACTTTATAATAACATGTTTCCATGATTAGTAAATATTAATAGTGTTCTTATCACATCATGATTATTCTTCTGTATGCTATTGAATGTTATATTGTCTAAAGAATACTTATTGCACTAAAGGCTCATACAAGTTCCCTTCTATAATAAGAACATATAAGTTACATGGATTGGTACCTAAATATATGTACTATAGATGGATGATATCATTTTATAGGGGAAAAATGATATAAGTATTTATATTTAGAGGATTATAGAACATTGGCATAGTTTCTCATGATGTATGACCTTGATAATCTTCAGCGAATGAGATTATATGAAATTTACTAGCAAGTAGGAAATAAATATTGACATGTTTCATTGGAAGTTGCTGTATATAGATATGTTTAATATTTCATAGATTTTATGAATCATAATGAAATATATTATGATGTTCATAAATTGTTGTATTAACAAAAAATATGATGACATATGCTTATAGTGAGGTAGGATATGTTGGTTGAATCATGAGTATTATTTCATTAATGGATAATGTGAAAAACTGTTTTCCCTTCTCTTATATAAGGAATGTTTATATATCAGGTCCTTTAATGGAAATGTATGTTTCTTATTATAGCAATTACGATGGAATTTTTTCTAATGATTATTTTTGGAAAGTCAAATAAAGAGACATTGAATACACATGTTGATGACGCTATCACGGAAATTATTTGATTATACATTTTGGGATAAATGGATGTATTGAAAAATGAGTGTCTACATAAAGTTGTATATCATAAAAAAGTTAAATTATTTCTTTTCAAGTGCTATTTTTTTAAATGAGAATTATTGACTTTAGAAGGATTCATAAAATTCCACATAGAAAGGGGCCTAGAGGGTCCCACACTAAGTTTACTAAAAACTTTTGTTAAATTCAATGAATTTATCATGGTGGATAAATATTATTATCGTATGTGTTTTAATACTTATTAGTGTTTTTTGATAACATATATTCAGTTTCTATTGTTATAGAGAACATTTGTGATTGGAATATATAAATTTTTATTGTCTATTTTAGTGAATATTATATTTATTTATTCATGAATAATATAGTGACATTTATTTACTACATTAATAGTAATTATTAATGGAGTGAAAAATATTGCGGTGGGTTAGAAGAGTGGTTTTAATAGTATGAAAATAAATTCAATATTAAATGTTATTTGAATAAATATTATCTTATTCATTAAAGGAATTAATATTTATTTTATCAGTGAGTTCATTTCATGTAAATTAATTAATAATAATATAATTATTTAGAGATGGGGTACATTAAGGATTGAATGAATAATAATGGATTTTGTGAAGTTATAATTTGATAAAAATATGCCTTTATAATCATGGATAATAAAATATATACTGATTTTATTTTTATTACTGTGCACCATTAATTTTATAGTGTCTCTTAATCCCCATATAGCTATACTCATATAATTCTATTAAGAACAGGGAGCGACCCTCTAACACCAATATCTAAAGAAAAGAGAAATAAAGAAGAATTATACCAACTAAATAGATTCATATGGAGATCATAAATGAACAATTTAAGCATTAGTCTTTTCTATTCTAGTTCCAAATTATTTCGACAGTGATTCTGGAAGGTTCATGGTGTATGTGTGGATTAAAGCTAGATGGAATGTAAACATGATCCCTATGTAGCAACAATGGTGAAACAAAAAGACATCAATATATTAATCATAGAATAAATAATTTAGAATCATTGTAATTATTTATTAGGAAAAAGTAATTATAAACAACAATTGACGATTTTTCTTCTTTTTTTGATGTAATATCTTGTTTATCTTTGATTCAATTTTATTTTTTCATGAAGTTTATTATCATGGACATCTCAGATTACACATTATATGTAACAAAAATATGATTTCTATACTAACCAATAGGTTCTTAATCTACACCTGGAACATTATGTGTTATCACAATAGTCACATAATTAATTTATAATTATTTATTGACCATTTATTTGAGATATATATTTTCTGTTATTTTTTATTAATAAAATATTTATTCATTAAATATGAATGTTAAAATAATTTCCTCTCATTCTTAGTTACTGATTATATATCCAATAAATGGTTAAATTTCCATAAATAATATTCAAAGAATAGATGAAGAGGTTCCATGGATCTTGTTAGATAATATAAAACTACATTGCATGTAGCCATTGGTATTGGTTGTGTACATGTGTTTTTGAGACATGAAAAAACCATGAGAAATATTGGTCATCACTAAATAGTTATATTTGGAATGAATTAAAAGATACCATTTTTTTAACGAGGCTAAGATGGAAGATGGTTTTCTATCCTACACCCCACTAGGTTTTAAGCTAGAGTGACCCATGACCTCATGCACGCCCCCCATAGGTAAGAGGATCTAGACTAGAAACAAGTACCAAAATATGCTAGTTGGGAGATAATTGCCTCTATATCATGTCATGGGATTGATAAATAATAAAATAAATATATTAATAAAAAATTAGAGTAAACAAATGCGTACATTGAATATCGTATAAAAGACGTACAATAAAAAACAATGTAAAAAAAGATTCATGGTATTCGTTAAAGACAATAAATAATATAATTATCTTATGTCCCAATAAAACTATATCAAGAAATTTCCACTCCCCCTAGCTCTAAATGATCAAATATCATTGAAATAGACCTTTTCCATCACCAGGTCTCTAGTTAGGAATTATTCAAGTGCACTGAAATTCCCATGTAGGGTGTGAGTGCAAGACTCTATAGGACACCACCAATGGCCCTTAAAAGAAGTCATAAAATATAAAAGTGTATACCATTAATTATTAAAGGGTATAGATATAAAAATAATATATCCCACAAGTACCACAAAATTTTTGGGTACTCTAGGACCAGATATACCTAAATCCTCACAATGATGAGAGAACGATACCTACTTCAATACAATTTGGGATTGAATATTTTTTAAAAGCCTAAGTCATCCTTAATTAAGTGGATAAACCCAATCATGTGACACATTATTATAGTAGGGATAATCCATGAACTTTCCATCCACTATAGTATGAGCACATCGATATTATTAAGATATCCAAAACATGAATCAATTATCACTTGACCACGAATGTATTATCACATCCCTCCTATGGGGATGATGAAAAGAAGGTGACAAAGCCCACTGAATAGAATATTCCTAGAACATGTTGACACAAGACTAGAACATCCATCTCGGAGGATAGTCTTGAACATGAATAAAATCTCCCATGTCATCCATCATGTGTCATATATATTATTTCCTCTAATTTCAACCAATACATGTGTCATATATCATATACTGACCAAAAAAGGAAAGCCAATATGCACAAATGCTGTAGAAAGAAATAAAACATATGTGATACATAAAAATGATAGATCAATATCATGTCAAGTCAAAATAAAATATCATCATAGGAGTCACAATACATTTTAATGTAACCCATGAACACCACAAAGACTAAACACACACACACACACACACACACACACCTCCTTTGATTAAGAATCAAACACCGGTCTCATGGGATACACATGTTTTCAATGAAATAATTCCAACAACACATAATCAAATATACAATAAAGTCATGGGATATATATAACTACACATGCAAAAATGATTTTTTTAAAATTCCATATTAGACATGAAAAAATGTTTATTTCTTACTGACATAGGAAAAATAATTATTGTTAATAAGGGTTGAAGTGTAATTTTACCTACACCACTAAATGATTTCCATTTTGACAAGATAGGTTTAAAATTATACACTTCAAGACGAACTTAATGACATCAATGACACATTAATTTAAAAATATATCATGAGATATTAAATAGATATGTTTTTTAAAAATAATCAATTTAATATGAAAAGGATAATAGAGAGAGACGGAAAGAGGGTGGTGAGAGAGAGGGAGAAGTGAGAAGTTAGGCTTGATGAATTTATCCTCCAAATACACTACCACATTCCATATATATATATTAAATAATTATTCAAATAATTTTAATTCATTATTGATTTTATTCAATGAAATCTTTTGGAAATGACCCATTTATTTCTCCATGAATCCTATGTACCTTCCCCAACATAGTACACCTCTATTATTTTCAAAATATTACATTTAATAATTATTCACCTCTCACTATCATACACAATAATGTATCACATGCGGTTTTATTAATTGGTTTCATAATTTATATCCTCCATAAGATACATTTAACGATTCGTTAAATATTTTAGAGAATTTATCCATAAATTTATTTACACAAATTATATATATAAATATTTTTTTAATATGTTTTATGAATTTTTTTTTGAGAAATATGATGGATATTTTTTTTAAATATGCCATAAAAGAGGAATCTCTATTTCTTCCCTCCCCCCCTGCCGCCTTTGGCTTGGATCGATGACAGGACAAAGGCATGGGGGCCATCTTTTGCCTCCAGGTAAGGAGAAAGGTGACACTACCGATGTTGCCTTTCCCTCAACTCCCTTTGAAAGTGCACCGTCTTCTCATCACTTGAATTTTACCCCATATCTCTTTATTCCACTCCTTCTATATCTAAAAAAACTAATTTTCGATGTGGTGGAGTCTGTGGTCCAAAATATGGCTGGGATTTATGAGAAGCATCATTTAGAGGTTTTTTTCATATAATGTTTTTTATTTAATAAATTGGAATATTCTTAGTTCAAAATATTTCATTTTTAAGTATTTCAGTTTGTTATAAATATATTGTTTATTAATTCATTTAATTTGTTACATATAGTTTGGAATAATAATTTTTATTTTTAATTATTAAGTATAGATTAAGTATAAATTATGTATTGAATAACTTAGGATTAAATACTATGAAATTTTGGAAGAATAATGATTATGTGGTTATCTATGCAATCAAATACCTGTATAGATACAAACATATGGATGTGGAGATAGCCCAGATGTATCTAGGGTTAAAAACCCAAAACACTACATTAAGCTTGACTTTAACAGGAACTTGTGCATGATAACTGGCCTTGCTGCACTCCTGGGGGATAAGGTTAAAATGATTAACATTTTCCTTATAAACTACTAAAATAACTAAGAAATGGAAAATAAAAATAGTATATTTATCAAAGATAAAATAATAATTTTAATGATATAGAATGAAATTGAGAAGGAAAGAGGCATTAAACAATGAATGTTCTTATTAGTAATTGTATTATTTTTAATGAATTTTAAAGATGTTATTTATTATTTAGTTTAATTAGTTATATTTAGTTTATAAATAATAAATCTTTTTAGTAACGATTAATTATAGATAAATTAATGAATAACATAGGATTAACAATGAATACATATAATTAGTTAATTATAGTTAACTAATTAATATCATATCATTAATTATTTAAGAAAAGATGATTAAAGAATAACATAATAATGATTAACTAGTGATTAATGAATAATTTATAAGTTGAAAAACTATAATAAGAAACACTAATATCATTATTTAGGATATAAAAAGTTGTTTCTAATATTTTAGTATCATGAATATTAGGTAGTTTAGAAATAATAGTATATATTAGAAATGATTAATTATATATTAATTACTGAATAACTTAGGATTAAAAGATGAATATAGGTAATGATTAGATAATAATACTTATCATTGATAAAATGAAAATTATGACTATATAAAACAAAAGGTAGAAGAGAAAAAAAATTAAATTACACATGAATATTTTACAACATACATGAAATATCTTGACATTTTTTAAATTACACATCGTTTGGATGAGATGAGTGTGACTACAGATGTAAGGTCAAATCCAATTTATTTATATTTGCTAGAATAATGATATCATCTAAATATATGTACTGAATAAGCTGAGTACATACTTGTAGAAGATGTTATTAAGATATCAAATATAAATCAGTTGGGTTTTAACACACTTATAATGTTAGAATCATATCATCTAATCTATGTTTTGTTTAAAAAATGTGGGTATTTCTTATATGTTGTAAAACATTCATGTGTTATTTTATGAGTCTGTTATTCTATATTATAGAGTTATTTAAGAATGATTTACTAATTATTAACATATTAATGATTAAATAATGATTAAATAGTTATTAAATATTGATTAAATTAGTAATAATTTTACAAGGAGACATTAGTATCATGGTTTAGGATATAAGAAAATAGGTTAAAATTTTATTATAATTAAGATTATATAGTTTAGAAATAACCACAATTAAAATAAAATATTAATAATAGATTAATTAATGAATAATATTGGATTGAAAAATGAATCCATATAATGACAAGATAATGATACTAATGATCAAATAATGTGAAATAAAAAAGAATAAATAGATTAAATTACACATGAATGCTTTACAATATACAAGAAGTACCTTGACATCCATCAATATAATTTTGATTCGATGAGATGAGTCTCACTTCTTATATGATGTAAAATCCAGCTTATTTGTAATTCGGATCTTAATAACTTATTCAAAGGGTATGCACTTCACTTTTAAATGTTAAAACGTTTTTTCCTTCTAATGACATCTAAGATGACATCTAATCTATATCATTAGAAGGTCGAATGATTTTGAATGTTTAAAATTTATGCAAATATCTTTTTAAGATATTATTAAACTACCAATTAAAAACAATCTGGATTTTACCTCATATCTAAAGTGAGAATCATCCCATACAAACAACATTTTACTGAAAAATGTCAACAAATTTATTGTATCTTATAAAGAATTATTGTGTTATTTAATGTGTTTGTTCTTATTAATTTCATTTTATATGATCAGAACTGTCATTTTATGAATGATAAATAAAATTATTTACTGTTTCTTCTTATTTTTTACCTGGGATTCCAAAACATTCTGTGACTAATATTCTAATTACCTTTTATACAATGAAACATTACTAGCACAATTTTGGGTATTAAAATGTGTCCTAAAATAACATTTTGTTAAATATTATTTGGTCAAAAATCATTTTTAATTTTTGTTAAAATATTATAATTTTGATCAAAAAAACATTTTTGATATAGAGAGTCATGTTTTACTGTGTGTAGTGCTATGTGGAAGTTATTAAAAATGAGAAAAGGCCTTCTTACAAAAAAAAACCAATAACAGAGGTTAGTAAAACTGATTGGGTAACCCTAAGTGACATTCAGGAAAAAATTAATGGTTCCATATATCTTGTACCTGATCAAGGGATCAATTTTATTAGCTAATGATATTTTAAATTCCTGGAAACACTATGGAATCAAGGTTTTTAATTGGTTAATGATGTAAAATGGTTCTATCAAATAAATTTATTTTCTCAATGGTCACATGGTACCATGGTGGAGTAATATATAGATGTTTCTACCACAGAACAACAACACACAGTTGTACGGAGAAAAAGACTAACAAGAATCGTTGATGATATTCCACCACATGAAATTGAGCCTATTCCAAATGATGCATAAGAGGACAACCTGGATGATCTAACAAATATACATTTCAATCTGACTTCTAATGAGTAGTTTTGTAATGATGGAATGGATTGTTAAAATAGTGATGATAAGGAGGGACCAACAGAAGTTAGGGAGGTGGTTTTAATAAATTAATTAGTTTTAAAATATCCTCATCCTATAATAAACCATCTACCACTCTTTGTATCTTGTTTAGAAGTAATGAGAAGATGGTCTGAATTCGACAATAATGAGTTCACACCGGCATCTGAGTTTCTGTAAAGTTTTATGAGAGATGTTTAGTGAGTGGAAAAAAACCTTATATGTTGGAAAGAATTTTCTAAGTAAATATGCATTAAAACTCTTGATAAAGAGATTTCACATTGAGAGGCACTACAAATATATAGTTTTGGAATCAACTATAGTAAATATCTCATATTGTGTAAGAAGCATGGGGATGATTGTAGATTCCACAACAGGTCAATTACATACAATGCATTTGGAGGATGGAGAATCTAGAGGATTGAGACAGCTCATATATGAATTCAGCCAAACCTAACAAAAGATCACAACTCATTGGATGTAGAATTTGTGTTAGCCATTATTGTTGAGATGATTCAGACATGCCAAGATGTTCTGATATCCCTTGTGTAAGAGAGGATACAACAAACATTATTCCTTCATATCCAGGGGTAGCCGTTATTGGACCCAATCATGCATCTTTTCCTAAAATATCTCACCAATTGTTGGGTATAACTATTTTTTCCAATGGTAGGGATACAGATGGAGTGTAATTATCTATGGCTTGGTTGGAGGTGCAGATTCCACTTTTTCCCGATGATGCTGTTGAGAAGATGATCATGCATTATGCCCATGCATATATATTACAGATCATTAAAGGGACTATGTATACTGATCACTCAGGGATCCAGGTTCACAAGATGTATCTACTCCTACTAGAGGAATTTTATGGGGCCAGGACATACAGTTGGGATCATCCATCTTGGAATATAGGTATAGAGTTTTTTTTAGGTTATCCTACGGGGACTACACATGTCTCGGTGGATGCGTTATCCTTCATCCAAAGTGGGCGTGGGAGTACATCCCCACATTCCGCCCTGATTTTTCTAGTCCATCTATCATGATTGAGGTACTGCATGACGCTACACATGGACACTGGTATGATCACTCATTTCTATTTTTTTCTGATGCTACTAGGATTTAGTTAATTTAATTTATCATTATTTGTCACTATCAATGTTGTATTTTATATGTGGTGCGAGGAACATAGTTTCCACGTTGTTCTAAGACACCATTTGGATGTAGATAAACTTTTATTATACTTCCTCTTACCAAACAAGGAATGCATATAAAATCTATCACTATATAAAAAATTTAATAATAGTATCAATATTGGTTTTTAGTTAGGGTATTTTTTGACAAAGGTCACATGTCATTTCAGATTTCATGGATTCTATACTGGACTATTATGTCCAGTTTCCACCATACTACACTGTTTCGCTTGAGGATGCTATGGTTGTAGTGTCCCTCATTAACTTAAATATTATTGAGTAGAAGTAGCCTAACAGAGTGAAGCACCAGCTTTGCTGTGCTCATCCAATTCAATTACTGCTGAGATAGAGAGAAAAGCTTCATGAGGTGAAGCTGATAGGGAGGCAGGATGAGGACTGGCGCAGAGTACCTGCCCACTTTCTAGACTGCTGGCACAGACATGCTTCGTTTTGTATCTAGGTTGTACCTATGAATCAATTTGGTCATTCGGATTTTGTTTATAATGAGCTTTGGTATATACTAAATTCTATACTACATCTTACCCAACACAATAGAGAGATTCAAAAGATTGTATGTCCATAATTTTCTATTAGTTTGTCTATTGAACTATTTTATAAATAATTATGAATCTCTTTATAGGGATGCCACTCAGAGCATCCTATTCACTTGAGTTATGAAGAGGAGGATGGGGTGTTTAGCCACGCAACCCTCCATGCTGATGAAATGGAGATGAGGTCATCATATCATGCTCTTTCCGAGAGCATGTTTGTGAATCAACCCTAGAGAGTGGAGGTTCCTACCCCATAGTAACATCCAACAGCAGCTGAATGTGTTGAGGAGCTACAATGATGATGACATAGACAACATAATACTACACGTGAGGCCTCAAATATTCCACAGGCATAGGTCATCCCTCTAATAATCCAGCCTTAGCTGATATAGGATATGCCTCCAGTGGTATGGGATCCATCTTTCATGATAGGATATCCATAGTTATCTTCATCTTGGGGTCCAGATCCATCGCATCCTTGGGGTCCCAATCCATAACAGCCATGGGTTATAGATCCATCATTTCCTTGCGGTTCTATATCCATCATAGTCTTGGGGTATAGCCCTATCTTAGGAATGGTTCCCAGTGCGATGATTGCATGTTTTTTTACCACCCTAGTATGACAAGGATCAGGAGGGTAGTACGACATGTAGTTGATAGATCCTACTACTAACACATGGGTAGAGAATGTGATAATCAATATTCTAGTGCCTGAGGATCATACCTATCCAGGTCATTAGACCGTATAACGAACTCGACACTAACATACTATTCACAAACTACAATTTGGGACAGAATCTCCTCACCATAGACATAGACATTGACTGTATATGTTTATTTATAGGTTTTATGTCTATTGAAATCATGATACTATTATTACTATTATACCTTATTATATTTTTATATTGTGATTCGTTTTTCATTAATATTTTAGCAATAATTTATATTTTTCAGCTTTCAAAGTTAGACTACTTGAAGTATATGAATAATTATGAAATTTCATATAGATAAATTTATATTCTTATAAGATATATAATATAAAAAATATGTAAATAAAATTAAATAAGAGCCTAATCATATTTTTTCTGAAAATAAATAGTTTCATAAATTAAATAGATAAATTAATATGAACGAAACGTAAGAAAAGTTACTTGAATGTGAGATAAAAAAGAAGGAATGTTAGGGAGGATCCGAAGCCACCTACTTGACTTTAAATGCCTATAAAAATATAAACTAGAATACCCATATAAATACAAATTAAATATTTGATTACTTATTATATTTTTATTATTGGTTTTAATTTTCATTTATATTGGTCTTATATTTTATATTTTATACGCTAACAAATTCACGTACTTGGAACAATTTTATGTTTCATGTTTGTGGATTAGAATGCTTATAAATTATTTTCACCAACATTTTTTAATATATTATTTTTCATCTTGAATATTTATTAATATTTTAATGCATGTTTTAATTTATATTTATATTGGTCTTAAAGTATATATTTTATGGGCTAGCAAATTCACGCACTTGAAACATTTTTATGTTTCAAGTTACTAGATTAAAAAGCTTATAAATTATTTTTCATCAACATTTTTTATGATGTTTTTTTTATTTTAGACTTATTATTATATGTTTAATATATGTTTTTATATTTATTTATATTGGTATTATAGTTTTTATTTTATAGGCATGCAAATCCATATACATGAAATAATTTTATGTTTCATTTTGGTGGATTAGAAAGCTTATAAATTATTTTTCATTAACATTTTTTACGAAATTATTTTTTTAGAATCTTTATTATATGTATAATCCATGTTTTAATTTTTATTTATATTTTTCTTATAGTTTATATTTTATTGGCTAGTATAGTCATGTAATTGAACAATTTTTATGCTCAAATTGGTGGATTACTATACTTATAAATTTTTTTTCATCATAATTTTTTAAGAATTTTTTTTATTGTCAACCAATTTTTATATGTTTAATTCATGTTTTAATTATCATATATATTGTTCTTATAGTTTATTATTTATTGGAAAGCAATGTCACACACTTGAAAACTTTTTATGTTTCATTTTGGTTGATTAGAAAGCTTATAATTTTTTTTCATCAACATTTTTTTGAGAAATTATTGTTTTTCTACTATTTCTTATATGTTTAATCCATGTTTTAATATTCATTTATATTGGTATTATATTTTATATTTTATAGTCTATAAAATTCATATACTTGAAGCTTTTTTAACTATCATGTTGTTGGATTAGAATGCCTATAAATTATTTTTCATCATCATTTTTTAAGATTTTTTTTATTTTTGATTACTTCTTATATGTTTAATCCATGTTTTAATTTTAATTTGTGTTGGTCCTATAGTTTATATTTTATACGATAACAAAGTCTAGTATTTGTAAAATTTTCATGTTTTTAGTTGGTGGATTGTAAATATTATATAGTATATTTAATCAAAAAAAAATTTGGAAATTATTTTTAGTTTTTACAGCTTCATATATATTTAATCGTTGTTTTAATATTAAGTTATATTTATCTTGTAATTAAAATTTTATAGGATACCAATGTAATATACGTGAATGATTTGTATATTTCATGTTAGTGGATTGTAAATATTATAAATTATTAGATCTACATTTCTTTTGACATTAATTTTTAACTAATTTTTATATGTTTAATACATGTTTAAATTTTCATTTATATCGGTCCTATAGTTTATACTTTATAGGATAGAAATGTCACGAATGTGAAACATTTTTATGTTTCAATTTTGTTGATTAAAAAGCATATAAAATATTTTTTAGCAACATTTTTTATGAAATTATTTTTATTCATGACTATATCATATATGTTTAATCATTTTTTTTAATTTTCATTTATATTGATCATATAGTTTATATTTTATAGGCTATAAATGTGACATACTTGAAACAGTTTTATGTTTCGATTTAGTGGATTTGAAAGCCTATAAATTATTTCTCATCAACATTTTTTTATGAATTTTTTATTAATTCTTATATGTTTAATACATGTTTTAATTTTCATTTAAATTAGTCTTACAGTTTCTATTTTATTGGATAGAAAATTCATGTACTTTTATCATTTTTATATTTCTTGTTGGTGGATTAGAAAGCTTATAAATTATTTTACATTAATTTTTTTAGGAAAATGTTTTTATTTTTGACAATTTCTTATATGTTTAATCCATGTTTTAATTTTCTTTTATATTGGTCTTATTTTATATATTTTATAGTGTAGGAATTTCACATACTTGATACATTTTTATGTTTCATGTAGGTGTATTAGAAATCTTTTAAATTACATTTCATCAAAATTTTGTAATAAATTATTATTATTATCGATTAATAATTATATATTTAATCCATGTTTTAATTTTCATTTATATTGGTCTTATAGTTTATATTTTATAGTCTTGAGAAAGTCACATACTTGAATCAGTTTTATGATTCATGTAGGTTGATTATAAATCTTATATTTGTTTAACATTTTTAAGCTAATATTTTTTTGACTACTTATTATATGTTTAATACATGTTTTAATTTTCATTTTTAATTGTCTTACAGTTTTGATTTTATAGGATAGAAAAGTCATGTATTTCAAATTTTTCTATGTTTTGAGTTGGGGGATTATAAACCTTATATATTATTTTTCATTAGATTGTTTTAAGAAATTATTTTTATAGTAAACTACTTATTAGATGTTTAATAGATATTTAATTTTTAATTTATATTGGTCTTATTGTTTATATTATATAGGATAGTAAAGTCAAGCACTTAAAACATTTTTATGTTTAAATTTGGTGGATTAGAAAGGTTATATATTATTTTTTATCATCATTTTTTATGAAATTAATTTTATTTTCAAAAACATACTATATGTTTAATCTGTGATTTAATTTTCATTTGGGTTGATAAATTTTTTTATATTTTATATGTTAGAAACTTCATGTACTTGAAACATTTTTAAGTTTCTAGTTGGTGGATTATAAATCTTATAATTTGTTTTCATCTATCTTTTTTAAGAAATTATATCTATTTTAAACTAATACATATATGTTTAATCCATGTTCTAAATATTATTTATATTGTTCTTGAAATTTATATTTTATAGGCTTGAAAAGTAAGGTACATTAATAATTGATAAATTCCGCTGAATTATTTTGTTTTATTTATATATATAAACATAACAAAATAAAAAGAAAATTTTAAAATTTTAAATATATAAAAAATAATATTTAAACTAGATTTTTTATTGTTTTAAGGAAAATTTTGTGTCACTAATCTCACCATTTAGACACATTTTAAAAAAAAATTTACAATTGTAATTTTAATTTTTTTTAAAAACAATTTTTTAAAAAATATATAAACCTATATATATACATATAAATTTTTATTTTCAACCCTTGTTAATATAAAAATTATATATAAAAAAATATATTATTTCCTTATTTAATTAAATCAGTAAAAACAACAACAATTATTATCATTAAATATCTCACATTACTATCACTATTTTCATTTTAAATATTACTTCTATTAAAATATAAAAATATAAAAAATATATTTATTAATCACACAAAAACATATACTTAGAACAAGTAATAATATCACCATTATTAATTTTAAAACTCATTATCTCCACCATTACATAGACATTAATTAATAATTTATATTTTTTATCTTCAAAATAATAATAATAATAATAAAATTATTATTATTATTTCCTACTGCCCAAAAAAATATTTACATTCCAAATAGTATTACCCTTTTGTGCGATGTAACTAAATTCATAAGACAAAAAAATGTTAAGTCATTCTTAGTGTAAAACCGGTATTCCAGAACTAAAAGTGGTGTCCTATTCCTCATAAGATATACTATTTGGTAGATATTTTAATTTTTTCAGAAAAAATTATTTTAAAAAAAGTAAAAAAAATTCCCACTCTGTAATTTTTCCACACACCAGATACACAAAAATGTTATATCACATCTTGGGTAAATCTATAATCCCAGACATAACAATGGTCTCAAATTTCCCTTATGAGACACCATTTGGGAGATATTCCATTATTTCAAAAAAATAACTTCCCCTTGATATAACATTTTTAATATATTTATTGTGTTAGCACCAAGACTCTGCGTCCTCGAAATACCTTACGAACAAACCACCATAATCTTAAAATATAATGTTGAATATTTTAGGTTGTTTAAAATATTTTTACCCATACATAATTCCCTTATAAAATTTATTAAGTGAATTTTTATTGAAAATTAACAATTTTACATAAAAATACCCACAAATTATGATGAAATATGGATTTATTATCATTAAAAAATTGGGATATTAAAATTATCCAACTATAATGACTTATAGTTCTTGAGAAGTGTCTCATATGGTCTAAATATATAAGATTAAATCAACACAATGGAATGAAAGAGGCTAACTATTAGAGGAAATGAAAATGATTTCCGAGTAACAACCAAAATATAAAAGAAGAGAATAAGATCTTACATATAACTGTAGATGTGTTTATTATCAATTTAAAATAAGGATATTTAAAATCCCCCCATACTAATTATTCTTATCCATTATAATTTATTCTAATCTTGTAACTACTAATCCCCAACATAAGAATTTACATCTTAAAATTTTTATTTTTAATTTAAACATTTTTAATTCCACCATAGGTGTTTGTAATAATGATATTCTTATTATATTTTCTCTCACAAAGAAGAACTCAAAAAAAGCCTTATTGCTTATTCAATGAAGTAGAATATATTATCAATATATTCACATTATTCATAATACTATATAAACACTTAGGAATAAAATTAATCATTCTCAAATAAAGAATTATATAAATAATGAACACACTCACATATCAATATTCCAATAAATTGTTAATATTGGGGTTATATCTGATGTAATAAAAAGGTATATATGAAATTGAACCTATGTATTTTCCATGATTCATTAATTCAAACCCAATCCCATAAATCACATATCAACATCTTTTCTGTCACCCATGGTGAATTTAATAATTCCTAATAATAAAACACTATTTCCCTATTTTAAAGAAATGTGGATGTCCACTATACAATTTTTATTAGAAATTGACATAATTTCCATGAACCTGTCCCATAAATCCTATCTTCTATACATCCCTTACCATATCAAGAAAGAGAGAAAATGAAATACAGGGAATCCTAACCCTCAGATAGCATTTTGAAACATCATTACCTAAACTACTGGGTTAGAGCTAGAGTGTCATATAATGCCAGACACACATCCTCATATGGTAGAGGGTGTAGAAAAGACGTGAGGGCCTTAATCCATTAGTTGGGAGAATATAATCCCCATATCATGTCATGGAAAATTTTAAAAATAAATCAATATATAACTAAAAAATCAGTGATGCACATGTATAAAATTAATATGTCATACATGCCTAATAAAAAAACAAACAAAAACATGTATCCTAGTTATGAGGTAAATCCAATATATAATAGTTAAAAATAAATTCTTTCTTGAAATATGTTTAATTATTTACACAACCTTTAACTCTAAAAAATCAACCATCTACGACATGCACCTTTCCATTCTCTAAGTCATTATTATGAAGTATACAAGTGCACCAAAATCCTAATGTACTGTGTGAGTAATAGACTTAGTATGAAACCCCTCCTCCTCCAATGGCCTGAAGGCCTTCATTTTCTATTGATTTTTGATAATACACATTTCAAGGGGTGAGGTGGAACCCTTACAAGGCCCGTAGGAGTAACAATTACAAGGCCCGTAGGCCTTAGAGAAATTCATTGCCCGTAGGCATTCAAACATTACATGCAACCTAGAATCACTACTTGTAACTTCTCCTCCCTAGCATCGTCATCATGAAATCAGCTCTCCACCTTTTCATGGCTATTCAGATAGGCTTTCTCGTGCGTGAACATGCTTTTCCCGATGGATGGTTCCATTCCCTCTCATTCTTGCAATCCGTTTATCTTCTTCTATGGTGAAAGGTTCTTTATCCTCCTCCTTCTGAAGCTTGTTCCTTGTAGGTTGTCTAGTTTTCATCCGCACTTAAGGTGGCCCAAAGGCCTTGTGGTGGCCCGAAGGCCTCACTGACCTGAAGGCCTGGGTGGCCCGAAGGCCTTAAAGGACTCGAGGGCCAAATCTGTGGCCCAAAGGCCCAAACGGGGGAATATTCCCGGCTGCTACAGTGCCAAACAGTGCCTACAACAGTTCCTGCTATAGTACATGCTACAGTTCTGCACAGTTCTTGCTATAGTGCTTGCTACAATACCTGCTACAATACCTACTACAGTGCTACTACAGTCCCTGGAAATTATCCTCTGCTTGGATTTGATCCCTGGTCTTATGGTTGCACTTATGGAGTCCTCAACAACTCGGCTGAGGATCATGTGACCTAGTAGGACACCCCCAATATCTCTTAACATCAGTGAATAAAATATAAAAGTGTATTTCATGAAAATAGAAGGGGTTTATATATAAAAAATATATATCACAAAAGTACCAAACACACGCTAGATCTTCGCGGATCGACTATATCCTCTTTGGAACCACACCGAGAGAAACATACATACATTGTGTAAAGACCCGTAAAATTCAAGGGAATTTTTTTCTTAATTTTCTTTAGAATTTTACAAGAGCGCGGTTTCAGACGGCACCTGATTCCGAGGCCCGGAGTGCCCGGAATCAATTTCCGAAGTTTGGCTCGGGTACGTTCAGTGAACGAACGAGCGGGTTTTCCTAACTTTTGATCCGGTGCTCGGAATTGAAATCCGAGGGCACCGATGAACTCGGAGCGCCGAAATTCGCTAATTGAGACCTTTTCGGAAGTTGCGTTTGTTGCGGGTTGAAAGTTAGTTTTGGGGATTAAAAGATAAGTAAAATAAAATTGTGTGTGAATTTTATTTTATTCGTGGTGGTTAGACTCTCTCATGGGAAGTTGTTGGTGGGGCCCACAACCACCCAACATCCCATGTGTGGTTATGAGGGAGGTGGGGCCCACACGAGCCCCACCTTTTCAAATTCCATAACCCCTCTAAACCCCCTCTTAAATTATGTGGCTCTCCCCTACATTAATTCTTGCCAACTTATCTCTTCATTTAATTTTTTGACAACTCTAGATTTTAATTAATGTAATGAATTCAACTTTTGAATTTTGAAAGGTTGGAAAAGTGAAAATAAAATAAGGTGTAGCTTATTTTATTTTGGGAGTTGCTGTGTTGTGTGGAGATTTGAGAGAAGAAGAGTTCTACACTTTGAAGAACTTCATCTTCCTCCTTGAAGAACGCGAAGAACACCGACACGCCGTTCTATCTTCTCTCCACGTTAAAGAAAGGGAGACACCGCTTCCTCCTCGGTTTTCCTTCGTCGACTTGAGAAGTTTCGCCAACGACGTATCGCATCGGACGCATCCCTTCGTCAATGGATTTGACGAACGACGACCGCGACGCCCGACCTCCGCGACGTCGTCTTCCGCGGAACGTAGACAAATCTTCGAACCTTATACCAAGGTAGGGGTTGTTGATTTCTTTTTGGTTTAATTATTTTATTCTTGATCGTGAATTTAGCAAGTCTAACGTGTGGCTTTGATTTATTTAAAGTTGCGTTATTATTTTAACGTGAGGGGGACGGACCGCACGAACATGGCCGAACCCCCTCCATCGTTCTTGTTTATTCGTGCGGGTGGAAGCAAGTGGCGTGGTGCCGTCGCACCACGCAGATAATCCTGCACATATTTTGCCCGGCGCCGTCGCGCCACGCCGAGGAAGAATATTCAAGAACGCGACGTCGCCGCGCCATGTTGAAAGGAATCAAGGCACGGCGAAGGGGCGCGGTTCCGTCGCACCATGCCGGACGACGAACACCGCGGCCGGTTCCGGGCCGCGGCGGGACGAGGGGACCGCGGCCGGTTCCGGGCCGCGGCGGGATGGGAAGACCGGCGGCCGGGCCGCCGGCGTCGGAAGCCGAAGAGGGGACCGGAATTTCCGGTCCCGTTGGAGAAAACCGGCCGACCAGCTGGCCGGCCGGATGACGATAAACCGGGGAAATTAATCCCCCGGCCAGCGTATAAAACCCCCCTCTTTAAAAGGGGGGTGGTTCCATGAAGGGGGGGGGGGGGCAGCAGCCCCCGGTTTACTTCTCCAAAACCGGCCCCCAAGTGGGGGCCGTTTTGTTGCAAAGGCGCGACACAAAGGCCGCGCCGCCTCTCAATCAGCGGGGGCTTAGCCCCCCGCGTGCCCACCTCGTGCGGCGCCAGGCGCCAGGCCGCCGCAGCCGCCTCGCCGCCGCGGCGCCGGCCGGCCGTCCGGCCGGGCCGCCCCAGGGGGGGTCGGGCCGTTTCGGCCCGGACCCGGACCCCCCCGTTTCGAACCAGTTCCGGTCTTTTGGCCATATCTTGAGCCTCGGACCTCCGAATGACGAACCGTCTGCGGAAACGCGATCCTTGGATCGAGACGGTCGTTTTGGTATATCTCACTCAAGGTTTCGGTTTACTTTGAGTTCGGTCGGGTTGGTTCGTTCACGAAACCAACCGGGCCTTCGGAGCGGAAACGCTCATATCTTGAGCTACGGACGTCCGATTGACGTGCCGTCAGCTGTGATGTGTCCCTCTTAGTGAGACGAATCTTTTGGCATACTCCGCCCGAGTTTTGGACGCAGGTGGAGTACGGTCGGTTTGGTTTTTCCTTAAAAACCAAACGGGCCCCGGAGACGAAAATGCCAATAACTCTCAGACCGGGCGTCCGATCGACGCGCCGTCTGTTGCGTTGTGTTCCTGTTGACGATACAGAACTTTTGGATACATCAACTCTGGTCTTCGTGACAGTTGATGTATCAGCCTCTCGGCTCGTGGAACGGACCCTCCGAACGAGCTTTCTATGTGCGGGAACCCTAGTGCTGGCTGCGACTGTTCTACTGCTACGACTACTACTGCTACTGTGACTGCGACGACGACAGTACAGAGATCCTATGTGGATTCGACGACGACGACTTCAGCACTCAACGATCCTACGTGGATCAGTGCTACAGGTCCTGTGTGGGCCCGATCCTGTGTGGGTCCTTGCGCTCAGCGGTTCTGTGTGAGCCAGCGCCTACAGGTCCTGTGTGGGCCCGATCCTGTGTGGGTCATTGCGGGGGTTAGTTACCTATCTATCCTTCGTGGGTCCGACGACTTAGATGGATCAGTGATCATCTTTATCGTCCTCTGAAGAAGTATACCTGTGTGAGCTGAATCCTATTGCTTTCCTGTGTGGATTGTGTTGTGCAATCCTGTGTGGATTACGTTTTGCTTTCCTGTGTGGAATACGTTTACTTTCCTGTGTGGACTGAGTTGTACTTGGGCTCGGAGGTTAGAGCGTATTTGAATTGATGACTTAGGTATATGTATGGGCATATACCTAAGCAGTGTTGGTTATTACTTCGTGATTGTTACTTTTCTTCGTGGTTTATCCTTTGTGGATTTGAGAGACCTTCAGGGGTCTCGGGGTCCCTACTGAGTAGCTTATACTCACCCCTGCACGGGCTTTGCCCGCACTACGTTGTTTTGGTTGCAGACGACGGACAACGTTGACCTTAGCTGAGGCTTGCAGAGCGGGACGGTACCCGGAGGTGGACCACTGGGCCGGACGTGCACGGAGCGGACGGCGGGACCCGTGGGGCAGAGGAGCTATCTGTACCCACCCATCAGGTGGGATTTCCAGTGGACAGCTCGGTGTAGCGGCTTTTACTTTTCAGTTGTTGTTTTCCCTTTAGAGTTGTACTTTACTTTTAGTTTGGGTTTGTATTCTGGCCCATTTACTTTTCCGCACTTTCAGTTGTACTCTGCTTTGTTTAGTGTTTACTTTCCTCTTGCTTACTCTGTGGTGTTTGTTACTTTTCAAAGGCAATGCCTTCCCTTTTTACCGGGATTTACGCCTTGGTGCTAGTCGCCAGCCCCTGGCCTATGGAAGGAGGGCTTGGGGTAGTCACGGCACGGACCCCGAGGGTGGGTCGTGACACATTGATACAATTCTTGATGGAACATTAGTAACTACCCTGAAACATCCACCTTGAAAGGATATCCACAATCATGTGACACATTATTCTAGTAGATATTGTTTAAATATATACAGACTAGTGTGGTCATATCACATCGTTCTTGAATGGATAGACAAAACTTGCATCAAGTCTCACAACCAACCTATGTCTTACAAAATTAATCCTATATAGATATCAAAAATCATTTGACAGATCCCACCAACTAGAATATTAAATATAAAATATGACATAATCCCATCACATCCCGCTTGGAGGGTAGTTTCAAACATGCGTTAAATCTCACATGTCGTCAATCATGTGTCATATCTCACTAGTCATCCAATGTTTACCAATACATGTTTCACATCTCACATTCCAACCAAAAACATGAAACCTAAATACTCCACCATAGTGTATAGAAATAAAAAAATATACAATACATAATATAAATGATATTTTAATGTAGTATCATCTAAAGATGTAAAAAAATTAGAGTCACCACAATCTATATGTAAGAATCATAGAATAGGTCAATGGATACACATAAACCTTATATGATCAAGCTTCAAAAACAAGTCTCATAGACTAGACATGGATGACAAGTAATCATGTGGACATACCATAATAACAATTGTGATAATGTCAGTGTATTTTTATATGTAAAAACACACACCATAAATAAGGTCAACAAAACAAGTAAGACATGAAAATAAGTTGTGTACATCCTAAAATAGGTTCAGTGATGATAGAAAGAAAAGATCAAAATATGTGTTTAATTTCACTAAAAAATACTTGATTTATATTGTAAAAAATTATGTTAGAAATGATTTTCATTCAGAAGAACTCAACAACACTACCTTCATGTCAATCCGATCAATATAACATGAGATATTGAAGAAAGTAGTTTTGGAGGAACAAAAAAAACAAAAAAGGAAAACAATGAGAGATGGAAGGAGAGATGTGTGAGAGATGGGGGATTAGGAGTCAGGTGCAATGAAATGTCCCTCCATATGAACCTCCATATTCCATATATATATATATATTAATCAACTTATTTAAATACTTTTTAATTAATTATTTATTTTTATCCTTTTTATCATTATGAAGGTACTCGTTTATTTCTCCATGCTCCATCTGTAGGTTCCCCAACATGGTCCATATACATTATTTGATAAATATTACATTTAAAAATTCTTTTATTATCACACTCAAACATAATAATGTTCCACCCATGTGTCTATTCTTGAGATACATAAATTTAAACCCTATATAAAATACAGTTAATGATTTATTGAATATATTCTAAAAGACATCCCTAAATATATATACACATCATATATATATATATATATATATAAGTCCACACACACACACAGATATATATATATATATATATATATATTTACCCAGACACACACACACCATATATATATTCCAAATAATATTATTTCCCAGGTATATAATAATAATAATAATAATTATTATTATTATTAAATATAGCGAATTAAGGTCTCCATTAATTTTAAAAGATAATGGTGACATTAATGTTAATGGTTACATTAGTTTGAGATATTTAATATCAATATCAATTATTATTAATAAATATCTCAAATTAATGTCACCATTAGCATTTTAAATACCAATACCATTAAAATCTATCAATTTTAATAAAATATATATTTATAAATGAAAAAATTTATTTTGAACAAATAATAATATCACAATTATTACTTTTCCCTCCCATTTTTTCTACCAAAACAAAATTATTAATTATTGAAGTATATATATATTTTTATTTTTTATCTTTGAAAAAATTAATAATAATAACATAATAATTATTATTATTTATAGACTTCATGAAAATTATATATATACAAATTTTTTTAATCTTACACATGATGCAACAGAACACCCAATGTTCATAAAAACTATATCGGTTCTAGGGTAAAAACCATATTTTAGACCAAATAGTGTTATCATATTTGTTGTACCATACACTATTTTAGAGTTATTTAATATTTTCCCTAAAAAATTATAATTAAAAAATTAAAAAAATTACCCTCACATGTAATTTTCCCAAACATATAATGTGCATAAAAATATTGTCATGCCTTGGGTAAACCCCTCAACCTGGACCAAAATGTGTTCTTATATCTCATTTATGAGACACCATTAAAAAGATATTACATTTTATAGAAAAAATACCATGGTCATGATATAACATATTTAATATTTTGATTATTTCTGCATCAGGGAAACACGAGCCTCAAAACCCATGATATCACAATATCTAACATTGATAAAAATACATAGACTATTCCAAGGTGTTAAAATTATTTTTACCCTTACCGGAAGCCTTTAAATAATTTATTATTCTAGTTTTATTGAAAATTTAAATTTTAGATAAAAAAACTAATAAATTAAATTCAAAAAGAATTTATTATCCTTAAAAATATTGGTTATATTACACTAGATAAGAATCTATACCTAATATGATTAATTTTGTTTATGGAAATTAAAATTTATGATATAATTAATCCTAATAATAATGTGTTTGGGTATGGTTTATTTATGTGACATGAAACTCTGCAGGTTTATTAATTATATATCAATCTAATTCACTTGTTAAATCCATAACTAAAATATGTATATGGGTTTTTCTAGCAGTGCACTCTATGTGTGTTAATATGACTACTTGATACATAATTTAAATGCTTCTCAGTGTCATTTATCGATAATACATGATTTGTATTTGTTTTTCACACCATATTTTTAGGATTCCAAGTGAATACATAGTATATGGATAGTGATGGGTTGTTTTTATGGATACATATCATTTTCTTTCAAGTACACATGTGTATATTTTAATTTAAAATAAATTTAATTAATATAATTTTTAAATCAATAATGGAGGTCTAGGAAGCAAATGAAAAAGGTTATATTCAGAAATTGATTTAGTGTTCATTACATGATGAGTATGAATATGCACTATTATGATTATAATCATATACATGGGAATAAAGATACATCTAATACTAAGATGCAATGCAATAATCCTTCTTTGAATAATCAAGTTTTAGGAGTTGTTGAATTGATGGTGAATTTTTTTAATGTCATCAAATCAGCTGTGATTATTTCCTTTAAAAAAACATATTCACCTAGGAGGTGTAACAAAAATTGATGGATTTCACTTGTCTCTATAAATACAGGATATTTTATAGATATATTGTATTGAACCAAAATTTTGTGAAATATTTTCCATGATTTTTTTCTCGATATCTTATAATACTAGGTCGGTTACATCTTACACTGTGGAAGAAAACACAAGGAATAAAATTACAATAAATCATAGGCCCAGGGACATGACCCTCTAACCTACCCCTCACCCACCCAAACCACTACCACCCCACCAATAACGTTGAGGAAATGATATCTCATAATACACACAACACCAAGTTCAAATGAACATTGTCTTAGTGTACCATCTAAACAAAGCATTAAATAAGAGGGTATTCATATAAATAACTAATTATTTTAATAATAGTTTTTTTAAACATGTTTTAAATATATTAAATGGTTATAAATTAATTTTATATATTTAAAAATTTTAATATAAAAGACATATATTTTAGTAATATTGTTTGTACTAATGCAATGTATTTAAATAATAATTATAAATTTATCCACAATTAATGAATAATTTTAATGAAATGTTTTTATTATATACTCAATAAAAAGTTATAATATTCATACTAAATTTTTTAAACACACTATATAAGATAATGAAATCTAGTTTTCTCTTTACATGCTTTATTTTCCAAAAAGAGATCTTGTAACTTGTGGGTTACTTATTATGAAAATAGTTTCTTCTAATTATTGAATTTGAATAATAAAATATGGAATCCATATTTGGAGTTAGAAGGGTAAAATTTTATAAATAAATTATTTTTATTTTTAGTCAATATTATTAGCAGCTCTATTAAAATTTATCACATTATTAATTGTTAAATTTAGATAGTCCAGGTTAAAACAAAGTGATAAGGTCATAATTTTTCATTAAAATTATTATTTTTTGACTGTAATTATACCATGATCACCTTAGGTTTTAATTTTATTTTATAAAGTAATTTTTTCCATGAATATGATAAACATTTCATTTAAATTATGTAATGTTACAAAATGTTACTCTCTTAGTTTTAAATTTATTCTATATGTTCACATAGAGGAAAAAGGTGGTGAGTGAATATCAAGGGTTATTAAAAAAATAATAAACATATTATAATTATTGTAAATTATTTATATTATTTAGGAATAATCTAAATAACTTAAATTATTAAACAATACATGAACAATATTTATTTAATTTGTGAAAAAATAAAATAAGTGATTTAAAAATATAAATACGACATAATTTGTGTGAGTTATAATGTTAAAAAATTATATATTAATATCAAATATTATTTTTGTTTAAAATGATTATATTAAAAATAAACATTCTTATTTATGTCATTTATGTCAAATTAAATCAATAGTATCAAATTTGACCATAATAATTTTTTTTCAAAATAACTCAAAAAACCTTTAAACCATGAAATAAGAAATTATGCAAACTATATAGACTAATATGAAATCTTGGTTATTTTTATGAGTTATGTTTCACATTATATTTGAAATTATAAGACTTAAAAGTGTAAATGAAATCATGGTGGTTAAGGTTAAAAGACATTAAATAAGTGGTTAAACCAAAATATATGGGTTAAAATACAAATTAAAACTATAATGTTTTTGGTTGATGATATTTCGACCATATACTATCGTATAATTGAATATATTTACATTTAGCTTCATTTTCTTAGAGAATAACTTAGTGATATTTTAATCATTTCAAAAATTTCTTGTGTGTCCTTTATCTTCCCTATAAAAGGATAAAACATTCAATCAATTCATCACACAATGCTGAGTCATATAGTTAAACCAAACCCCACCAATTTATCTTCTATACATTATTATAAATTTTATAAATGTCAGGGTGTAACGACCCAAACTTTTCTCAATGTAATTTATCTATTCTTTTAGTAATGTCGTAATCATTCACATTAAGAAACACAATAAACCATCATTCCTAAATTAACTACTATGTGACTTTTAGACATAAAATTTTGAATTCCCTATCTTGAATTACAAAAATATTACATACACAGTTGCGATCAATAAGATGTTTGGAGTCCGATAAAACAAACATAATTTTGGTTGAATAGTATCCTACCCTTATGAATAGTAACCTACCCTTATAAATTGTAATATCACCATTATTAATAGTAAATCAACCATATTAATATTAACCTCACCCATGAATGTATAAATAAATGTTATATATTTTTTAAGAGACAATATGACCAAAATAAAAGTGTTTGTATTTTTATTATTTAAAAATAAATAATTATAATTAATTAATTATAAAAGAAAATTTATTTTCCAAAAATATGTTCATAAATTTATTATTCGATGTCTTTTAATATTAATATAATTTTCTAGGACAATACATAATTTTTTAAAGAATTATAAAATCAGTTTTCGTTTTAAAATATGTAATTTTCATATAAAAAAGGATTTTAATTAAAAATAAATTAATCATAGTTTGAAAATTATTTTTGAAAAATGGAGTTCATTTTTTTATTCTACGCATCGAAAAAATGGTTAGGGATATTTTTTGGTATTTTTCTGGAACACATGAATTTTTGATGAATAATGATATACTATAATTTACAAAATAAGCTAAATACATTAATTATAGAGTAATGGATGATGTTCTACTAATGTAATCCCAATTTTATTGAACTCACATGCACTTATTACTATTATTTTTCATGTAATCATCACTATTTTATGTCCTGTGGAGAAATAATAAATAAATTACTATAATATTGAGAAAACCCCTCTCCCTCGACTATAAATATCACCCCACAAACCCTCATTTCACAAAAAATCTCAAGATTTAATATATTTTTTAAATTCTACCCAAATATCGCCCCTATCCCCTCCCTCATATCAGGTAGGTCTTTCTCTCATCAAAAGGCCTTGGCTAGGTTTCTTAATGAGGATCTTAAGAGGTGGATTGAAGATGGAATTCCTCTCTATATTTTCTTTCAATTTCCATTCAAATATTATTTATTTTCTTCTCTTATTATCAACTTCACTTATCCAAATTTTCTGATAAATCTAGTATGATTTATATAATGTTATGATATCACAGTAATGTGATATTTTTCATTACAATCCCCCTATCTATTTTTTTATAAAAATGAAATTGTTACCCATGATGTGTTAATTTACGTATATCATGGGCGATGCACTTCAATTTTCCTTCAACTACATCATGGATTTCAATGAAACCATTAAATTGTAAAATCTATATTTTATTATGTATTTTTTACGCCTTTTATGTTATGGAAGAAAATTTTATTCACAACACTAATAGATAAAAGAAAACATGTTTGTTGTGATCCAAAAACCGCACAAATTATCCAAAAAATATCATCATTAAATTTTAACTAATGATTCATCCACATGTTATATAATATAATTCAATATAATATAATTTAAAATTTTTTAATATCATTAATAAAATGTTATATCATTTCAGTATGTTTATCCATGTTATACAAGAACATCCAACCATGTGTACAAGCGAACCTTTCATGATAACTAAGAAATAGAACACTTCCGAACAATGGATTTAAACTATATAACTCATCCATAGGCCCATGAAAGAACTTAATGAATCCATAATGAACCATATTAATTTTAAATCCTTTCTTGAATTACTAATTAATGAATATAATGTCATTATACATGACAATAAAGTGAAGAAAGCATTCAGATACTATATAAGGGGAAATATTCGATCCCAACTTTCATTCATCGGGTTCTCCCTCTTTCGCTCCATTTTCGATATGATTACTCCTTAAATATATATTTTTTATAATTATCTTACCTTTTTTAGGATATAAATGTTTTCCACTGGAGTTTATGTAATGAAATTTTTTTTCCAAAAGAACTCTACTTTTAAAAACTACACCTTTTACTTCTCACTCAAAGTTGATGGTTCTTATATCAATTATGGCATTCCCTCTTTCTTTTGGGAACCAAAAGCTTATGAATGTGTTCTAATGAGACTAAAAAATTCCTTTCCATGGGTTATTTATGTTCATAAACATATGTTATATGAGGATTTCATGATAATGAAAATTTTATGACGTGACAGGTGTGCCCAGAATTTTATAGCGCAGTATTAATGTTTGAATATTGACAGGGGCAACCGAAATTATATAGTGCCCCAATGAATTGTGTAAATTTTTTAATCTCATGATTTAATGCGAAATGAAGTGTGAACATGATTATATCTTTGTTCACAACTATGTGTGGTAGTTAACCACTAAGACCCGATGTTTCATTTTTTATGCATTACCACATTACAAGTCTTTTCTTAGTATTTCATTTCATGATTATGATCCTATGACAATGTTATGATTATAATGGTTATGATAATCCCATGATTTGTTGTTTCATGTTATTACCTATCTACTTACTGGGCTTTTATCTCATTCCATTTTAATTTATATCTTTAGGTGACTACATGTACTAAGGAGAGGTCAAGAGCTAATAAGAATCTAGAGAAGACGAAATTAAATAAATATTTTAGGTTGTAAAAGTTATGTATGATCAATTTTTTCCCAAGACAGCTAACCCTTTGGATCCTCTAGGTGTAATGTTTTTAGGTTGTTTTTCATTATAATTATTTAAAATAAAAATTAGAAATGTACGGTCTCTATCATTGGTATCAGAGGGAAGATTTAGTTAATTTGGGAATTATCATTACTGAACCCCAAGGAAAACATATAGAATTATACTAAGTAAAAATCTACACAAATGATGTTTTTCAAAACATAGTTATCCCATATGAAATTCTTTTGGAGTAACATTCAAAAATTAATAAGTAATTCATTCCTAATTCATTGATTTTTAATTTTTTTAAACTCTTTTATTTTAGGAAATGGTGGGAACTAGGAGAAACCAGACCGACAAAACATGCGAGGTCCAATGCAATGATTTACCAAATGAAATCCCTAATTATTTGGGAGGTGGAGTTAAAAACATCATGGTTATTATTTCTAAACTATTATAGGTTATGAATAATAACCTCCATAATGAGGAATATCCACCATCACCAAAGAGGGAGAAACTGGATATCGAGTGTTTGACGCAGAAACTACAAATGAATTTCAGTGGATATTCCAATCCAATAGATGATAAATTGTGGGTCAACTCTATAGAGAATATTTTTTTTTGTGATTTACTATTCTGAGACATTGATGGTGACATTAGAAGTTTATAATCGAGATGGAGAGGTCGTTCAGTGGAAGGATTCGATTAAGAACACCAATCCAAGAGATGATATTGAAGGGATGGAATGGGAAGACAATAAGATCATATTTCCTAACTAGTATTTCCCACGAGCTCTTCATACAAAGATAGAGAGATAATTCATAGAGCTCAAGAAAAAGGAAGGAGAATTTTTCACAACCTATGTAGATAATTTCACAAGTATTGCAATGTATTATTTGGGTTTTGGTGTCAACAATTATATAAAAATTGATAGATTCTTTAGGGTGTTAATACCAAACCTTCGAAAGGATCTCGAAATTTGAAAATTTGGGACTTATGAAGAGGTTTTTCTATGTTCCCTCAATGTGGATATGGAGTATAGATAATGGTATAATGGCTATGGTGATTAAAAAAAAATAGAGTTTCATGATGGAGGTTCTAATGGTAAAGGTGAGAAGAAAACTCCACCACCCACATGAGAAAAATGGGGGGAAGATGCATCGTGGGAGCTGCCTCAAAGGCAAGAAGAAATTATTCAAGTGTGGTAATGAAGGAAATCATGATCAAGAATATCAAAAAGACATGAGAAGGATGTATAATGTAGTAGAAGGAAGGAGAGAAGCACACATGGTCCCATGCTAAAACTGTTGTGAGGAAGTAAACTTTTCAAGGGAGTACACTAAACCACATGTACTTGAGGGTAATTAGTGTCAAAAGCTACCAATGCCAAATGAAAAAGTAAAGGAAAATGCCGTAACTACAACAGAAGTTGAGCAAGATAATGATGTCGTTAAAGGTACAGTTCCTATTCACTCAAGAATGAAAGAATTATCTTTTAATTCTGGATTTACGCATTCCATTATATCAAGAATTTTATTTATAACTATAGAATCAAAGACATGAAACCTTGAAGTAGAGATATCAATAAAAACACCAAGTGGTGTAATAATTTCAACCCATGTGTTTTTCTCTTCTACTTTTTGGCTTTTGTAGGGACATTCTTCCAGCGAATCTCATAATACTTCCCTTGGGGGAATTTGATGTTATAATGGAAATGGATTGGCTCTACAAATACAGAGTATATATCAGCTGTTGGTAAAAGGAAACTTATTTTAATATAACAAACCATCCCATGATTTTCTACAATTGCAAAGATTATCATGAATCTCCTTCAAAAAATACTTCAATAGTGTGGGTATGGATTCCCTATGAAGAGGCATACCTAAATCAAATGGTTGAGTCAAAGGAAATTTTCAACCTAGTTGGAATTCCCATCATGAGGGAATAAAATGATTTATTTTTTGAAGAGTTACCCGGAATTCCCCACAATCGTTAGGTAGAGTTCTCCCATGAACTCATACCCAGAGCTACTCCTATCTCAATGTGTCCATATAGGATGGAACCTATTGAACTATAGGAGTTAAAGAATAAACTGTAAGAGAATTTTAAAAATGGGTTAAAATGCCTTAGTTCATCACCTTAGGGTGCACAGTGCCCTTTGTAAAGAATAAAGGTGAAACAATGTGGCTGTGTATGATTTATCAGGAACTCTACAAGATCACTATAAAGAACAAGTATCCTCATCCATGTAATGATGACATGTTTAATCAATTAAGAGGAAGTCAATAATTCCCCAAGGATGATCTTAATTATGGATATTACCCAAAAAAATGTGTAAAATGAAGATATTCAGAAAAATTTCTTCTGTAAAAGTTTTGGGAATTATGAGTTTCTGGTGCTGCCCCCTGGACATAAAAATTCCTATAAAATCATCATGGATTTGATGAATAGAGTATTTAGACAATACCTATACAAATAAGTGGTAGTGTTTATTGATTATATTCTCTTCTACTATAAGTGTATGGAGGATCATAAAGAACATCGAATACTTGTATTGGGAACATTGAGAAAGGAAATGCTATATGCCATGTTCAGAAAGTTTGACTTTTGTATGTAGAATGTCATTTTATTGGGATATGTGATCACAAGTGTGGGAATTTATATGGACCCTTAAAAAAGCAAATGAAAAATGGACTAGTCCCTCTTGTGTCACCAAAGTATTTAGTTTTTTTGGATTAGTTGGGTACTACTGAATTTTTGTGTGAAATTTATCAAGATTTTCAAGCCTGCTAACTATGTTAACATGGAAAGGGGAAAAGTATGCCTAGAAGGATGAATGTGAGGGAATATCCATGGAGATAAAGTGAAGGATGATCACTGCACCTGAACTATCATTACCTAAATTTGGTGAATGTTTTGGGATATATAGTGATGCTTCAAATAAATGATTTAGTTGGGTACTAATGAAAAATGATAATGTGATAGCCTATAGATCACAGAAGTTGAAGATACATGAGAATAACTACCCATCGTATGATCTCGATATGGAAGCTGTGATATTTTCCTTGAAAATATGACGACACTAACTCTGTGGTGATAAGTGTAGTATATACACAAAACAGAAGATCCTCAAATATATATTCACACAAAAGGATCTCAACATGTGTCAAAGTATATGGTTAGAGATAATCAAGGACTACAATCGCTCTATTTACTATTATCCTGGAAAGTTGAACAAGGTAGTTAACGCTCTATGAAGAAGAGAACCTGCTACTCTATCCACAATATGGATTGAGAAAGACCATAGATTCTGTGAAATGGAAAGGATGGATTTAGAAAAAAAAATGGAAGGGGACACATCCTACCTTGCCATAATGATCGTGTAACCATCAACGAATGAGATTATTAAAGAAGAATAGTGGGATGATCCGGAGTTCTTAAAGATGGTGAATTTAGTAAAGGAAGTTGATACAGTTCTATATTAATGAAGATGGTTTCATTTAGTTTTGAAAGCGTCTTTGTGTGCCTTCATCACCTAGGATAAATAAGGATCTGTTAGAAAATGCACATATCTCAACATTCTCTATCAATCTTGGGAACACCATGATGTAAATAGATCTTCGAGAACACTTCTGCTGGGATAAAAAGAAGAAGGAGATTTCAAAATATATCTCACGGTGTTTGGTGTGTCAGTATGTTAAATCAGAGAGACAAATGTCTGAAGGGATGATGCAACCATTGCCTATACCCACATGGAAATGGGAGAATGTCACAATGGACTTTTTCATAGGTCTCTTGAAGTTGTCCAAATGAAATAATGCTCTATGGGCTGTGGTTGACCGACTCACTAAGACTGCACATTTTATTACTATTTGTGAAGATCTATTTCTTGAATGACATAAAAATATAAATGTGAAGGATGTCGTTAGATTGATTGGTGTTTCAATCTCGATTTTCTCTGATTGTGATCCAAGGTTTAACATCTAAATTTTAGATGAGTATTCAACATTCTTCGAGTAATGAATTAAATTTCATCACAACCTATCACCCCTAAACTGATGGCCAATCAAAAAGGACTATTGAGAAACATGAAGACATGTTATGGTCCCGATCTTTAGAATTCAAAGTTGGATGGGATCAGCATCTCCCATTGATGAGTTCTCATACAATAATTGCTTCCACTTGAGTACTAAGATGGATCCATATGAAGCTATGTATATAAATAGTTATAGAACTCCAACCTATTATTATAATGTTCTAGAAAGAAAGATACATGGAACTTATCTTATGAAAGAGTTGACAAAGAAGGTCCAAGTCATCCAAAAACATATCGAAGCTACTCAGATCCAGAAAAAGTGCTATGCTGACAACCGTTGAAGGGACTTAGAGTTTGACATGGGAGATAAAGTATTTCTTAAAATATCACCATGAAATAGAGTCATGTGGATTGGAAAGAAAGGGAAGCTATGCCTAAGGTAAATTGGCCTATTTGAGATCCTTGACCTCATAGGAGCTGTGGTCTATCGGATTGCACTTAAATCAAATATGGAAATAGTTCATGATGTGTTTAATTTATCAATCATGAGGAAGTACTTACCAGATCCTTCACATGTACTAAACTCAGAGGTGGTACAAGTGAATGATGTTCTATATTATGAGGAGAAACCATGAATGTTTTTGGACAGGAGAGATAATGTTCTATGCAACAAGACAACCCACTGTTTCAAGGTGTTATTGACGAATCATAAGTATGAAGAAACAACATAGGAAATAGAGGATGTGATGAACAAGAAGTACCATCACCTGTCTTTGTAAAATGAAATTTCATGGGAGAAATTTCAAAAGGGGGAAGAATTTATTGACCCAATATTTTTTCAATGCAATTTATACCTTCTTACAATAATGTCATAATAAATCACATTAAGAAACACAATGACACATCATGCTTAAATTATCTACTATGTGACTTATAAACATATATTTTTCAATTCTGTATATTGAATTTCAAAAATCTGACATACACAATTGCGATCTGTAAGACTTTTGGAATCTGATAGGAAAAACAAAATTTTTGGTGAATAGTAACATACTCATGTTAATAGTTACCTACGCATATGATTATTAATATGACCCTTATGAATATTAAATCATCCAAAATAATATTAACCTCACCCATGAATGTATAAATAAATGATAGTCATCTCATAAGGGAAAATATGACCACAATAAATGTATAGGTATTTTAATGAGTTTTAAATAAATAATTAAAATTATTTTATAATTTTTAAAAGAAAATTCTGATTTCCTAACATGTTTTTATAAATTAAAAAATCTATGTGTTCTAGTTTTATGATAATTTTATAAGACCTTATGTAATATTTTCATGCAATAAAAACCCATTTTCATTTTAAAATATGTCGTTTTCACTTAATTTTTTATTTTAATTAAAAATTAATGAATAATAATTGGAAAATTATATTTGAAAAATGGAGTTAATTTTTGGATTCTAAATATCAACAAATTTTTAGGTTTAATTTTTGGTATTTTTCTGAAATACTTTATTTTTATTGAATAGTTAAATACTATAAATTACAAAATATGCTATGCACATTAATTATAGTCTTAGTTGATGTTCAGATGATATAAGAACAATTGGTTCTAACTCAAATTCACTTATTACTATTCTTTTTCATGGAATTTTCACTATTTATTGTATTGTGAAGATATAATAAATTAATGATTATAATATTGACAAAACCCCTCTCCCCTCCACTATAAATACCAACCATCACACCCTCTTTTGGTCAAACCTCTCAAGCTTTATGACATTCCCAAATTCTTCTCAATGATCTTACCTATCTCCCCCCAAGTCCAGGAGATCTTGGTGTCATAAAAATACCATTCCTAGGCTCCTTAAGGAGGTTTTCATGAGTATTATTCAAGAAGTAATTCCTCTTTCTTTTTTCATTCAATTTCCTATCAAATTTATTTTCATTTCTTCTTATATCCTCAACTAATATTTTCTAAATATCATGATAACTCTAGTTTTATTGATATTATGGTATGATATCATGTGAATGTATGATTAATAATTATAATCATACCTCTCTCTCTTTGTATAAAAAAATGAAATATTTTCCCGTGATGTGTTAATTTACCTATATCATTGGAGAAGCACTTCCATTTTCATTAAAATCCTTCAATAATGTCAACTAAACCATTAAATGGTTAATACCATATTTTATTATTTATTTCTTAACCACTTATATATTCTAAAAACAAATTTTATTCATAATACTAATTGATAAAACAAGAAATGTTTGTTGTGACCCAGAAACCGGCCAAATTAACCTAATATGATCATCATTAAATTTTAACTAATGATTCATCAACATGGAATATTGAATAATTAATTATAAGATAATTTATGCTTTTGGAATATCATTAAGAATCTGTAATATTAGTTTATGATGTTTAGCCATTTTCTACACAAACTTCCATTCATGTGTACTAGTGAACCGTTCCTGAAAACTATAAAAAATAACATTCCCGAACAATGGATTTAAACACTATAACTCATCAAAAGGCCAATAAAAGAACATAATGAAACCATAATGAACCATATTCAAGTATAAAAATATCTTTTATTACTAATTATTGATTATAATTTCATTATATAGGATAATAATATGAAGAAAGCTTTCAGATACAAGTTTGAGGAAATTCTCGAACACAACTTTATTTCTTGGGGTTTTACCTATTTCACTCCATTTTCATTATTTTTACTCCTTAAAAATCATTTTTCATCATTGTCTTAACATTTATGGGATACAAATGTTTTCCACTAGATTTTTTGTCAAAAAACTATTCTCCAAAATAACTCTTATTTCAAAAACTCACCTTTAACTTCTCACTCAAGGTTGATGGTTCTTGTATTAAGTATGTCATTACCTATTTCTTTTGGGAACCCAGTGTTTATGAATGTGTTATAATGATAGGAAATCCATTCCTTTACATAGTTTATTTATTTTCATTATTGATATATGTTCTCTGTGGCATGAATGATAATGAAAATGTAATGATATGACGAGTGCGCTCAAAATTATATAGCGCAATATGAATGGATGAATGTGATGAGTGCACCCCGAATTATAAAATACTCCAATGCATTAGGTAAAGTGATTAATTTAATTATTTAAAGTGAAATTATTTTTTAATATTATGCGAGATATTTTCTGAACTTTGTGTAGTAGTTAACCACTAAGCCATAGTGTTTCATTTTTTATGCATTGCCAAATTACAAGTCTTATCATATTGTTTACTTTCATGATTATGATCTAATGCCTATGTTATGATGCCAATTCTTATGCTCATCCCATGTTATGTTGTTTCATCTTTCTATCTATCCTCTTACTAGGATTTTACCTCACCCCTTTTTGAGGTATATCCTCTTGTGACAACATGTACAATGGAAAGTTCAAGAGATATTAAGAATCTAGATAAGAAAGAATTAAATAAATGTTTTATGTTATTAATGTTGTGTTTAGTATTAGTTTTTCCAAGACCACTAATCGTTTGGATGATAGATGTGTAATTTTTTTATGTTTTTATCATTAAAATTTTGTACGAGTGATTTAAGAAAATTAGTGTTTCTTTATATGGTATTCTCAAAAGAATAACCCTAAGCTAAATACTATTGCATCTAAAGATCTCTCTCAAAAAGTAGGTAATTTTCTAACATGACCTCTTTAAATTTATTTATTTTTCATCTTTTTTAAATATATGGTAGTATAATAAAATAATATATTAAGAAACAAAAATATATTTAAATTTTATTAGTTTTAATTATTTACAATTATCCAACCCCGTTTTCATCATATTCAAAGTGAATGATTCAGTAGTGCGAACATACGACTTAAATTCTCTACGTTGGGATAAAAATTATTTTTCTTCATAATATTATATTGATGGATATTATTATTGGTTTAATTTTTATAAATAAAATTATCATATAATTTCAAATCTAGAGTTAAAATAACACATCTACCGTCTTACTTTCCAATCTTTTGGAAATGAATAACATTTCTAGTTCATACGTGTAGAATACCACCTCTATAGAGTGATGTGATATGTTTCTAATTTCAATTTAAGATAAATGTTAATAATTATATATTTAATGAATATATATGATATAATTTACATAATATTTATTTTTAAATGATATTTTTTATTTTCATTTATTTTTTTACATCTGTCAAAAATTTAAAACAATATTTGTGCATACATATGACCTACCATCTCCTTGAACGGTGTAATACACTTTTCACTCTTTATTTTATTTGAAAAATTATAAATAAATATATTATTATTATAATCTATATTGATTTTATGCATTAAATTATGGATATTATGTATCCATGATCATATTATGTCGATTATAACTTCCATCCCATAAAATACATGAAAAACAATACTTTTATCACATAGAAGAATGATTTAAACAAAGAATTATTAACAAAATAACAAAAAAAAGTTAATAATTAAATAATATATGTTTTTGTATATATTAATTTTATTTTGGAATATATTTATAATGAATATATATTTATTATATAGGAGATTTGGACACATTTGAAGGAATTTGAAATTAATGCTAGGGTTTATTTCACAATCTCACAATTATTCTATACGGTTTATAGTTATTTCTTTACTAGGGAAATAAAATTATGTTACTATATTAAAACCTATCTATTTTATTATCCTATATTTATTTTGGTAAATTTTAAATTTTCATTCATTTTTCACCCTTTATGTAATAAAGTTACTAAACTCATTTTTTTAAAGGAAAACTAATTATTTTACATTTTCAGGAATATATTTCTTATATATCAATATTTTCATTTAAATGTAATAAATAATATTCTACTATTCTTTCATAATTACAATAGTCATATTTAACATTTTTTTACTTCTATTTTTTAAAGATGAATCTTCTTGTCATTTTCCAAATGAGTTACTTTCTGGAATTCTTACAAAAGTGTGAATGGAATGTTTTTTTAACTATACTACTTGATTAGAATTTCCCACTATCATGATCACATATTTACATGAAACTAGCTCTATAATTTTATAGGGGTATTTTTAAATTAAATTTGTTCCTTGATATTTTTGAAGTTTCAGTAATTTTCATTCAATGTGAGAATGTTATTTTCATCATGAAATTCACTTATGATATTTTTAATTTAATATCATATATGACAACATTAATTATTGAATATTTTATTTTGGTGAAGATATACTCTTATGATACCTTATAACATATTTCTATGGATGGTTTATGATCATCTTTATTTTAGATTGTATTGATATTCCATTTTCTATTTCTTATAATATAGAATAAGTATTGAATTTTTAGGGCAAGTTGATTATGATATGTTATTGAAATTACGAATAAATTTGAATTATTATGAGATGGGAAAGGCCTAAAATTACATATCCCCCTGATGCATTGGTAATTATCATGACCCATGGTAGACTAGGTATTTTTAGGAGGCCTTATCCTATTTTGTAATACATCCTGTCACAAGGCCTTGACATCATATTTTAAAAGTTTTTGAATCAGTGCTTGATGGCATGTTTCAGATGTTTGTAAATATTCATTCCATCCTTTTTTAATAAATTATTTATGTCAATGTGTTTATTGAAATAAATATTATATATCTATCAAAAAAATTTTAGTTTATGTGATTATTTATATGGAATTATTTTATTATCATTTATTGACTTCCATATAATTCATTCTTCATTTATATTCAAGTGTATTCATACCATTACTGAGTATATAAAATCACATATTTCTTATGTTTCCTTTTCCTAGGATACCAAGAATTTTTTTATGATTGATATTTAGGGATATTCTAAATGGAATTATGTTTATATCAAATAAAATATTATAATTAATTTTATTTTTTCATGTTTAATATTAAATTCCAGTATGTATACAGTTTTCAAAGATGAAAAAATGATTTGGTCCTTCAGTACAATATCTCTAGTATCTTTTTCCAATTTAATTAAGTAACCACTTAATCAAGATTTCTAAAGTTGAGGTCATTACAGTTGGTATGAGAAAAAGTTTAATAGAAACCATGAGACTATATTTAATGAAACATATATTAGGGAATTTTACATTCTGACCTACACTGATTATATTCCAAAAAAATCATGTTTACGAATATGAAATTAGCTAAACATAATTTTTTTAATTTATATTAATTATGTAATTAGTTTTGAAATTATAAATTATGATTCATATTATGTTAAGATAACCTATTATATTCTATTATTTAGAAATACATCGTTATGTATGGAATGGAAACCATTTTAATACACAAAATCCATGTTGAGATTTCCCTCATGGGCTTGATAATAATTCTAGAGCTGGATCTTCCCTTGGAGATAAATAAATTATAACTATATCGGGGAAAATAAATCCGGTTATGACTAATAACCATACCTGTATGAATCAACCTAATTATCCACAATGTGGTAAAACATTGTTTGACCACATTATGCATCAACATCCTCCATCATTAAATGGGTTTAAAAATATATTCATTTTTAAGAAATGGATATGCTTCCTAGATAAGATATTTTTTAGGATGGAAAGAAAGTGAGTTTGTTGTCATTGTAGTTTATCATATCTCAAGAAATAGAAATCCATGATATTGAATGATTCGATAGACTAAGGATGAGAATCTAATATTGAGCATAAAATGTAATTATTTTAATAAAATTATATTGGAAATATAATTTTTTTTCTAACAAAGAGAAGATATAGAGAAAATATTGTTGAGTCAAAGAAAAAAGGGAGAGGAAGATCTTTCTATTTTTGATACTATTTTTACATTATTAGAAAAGAATACTTGAGACTAAATTTATTACCTATAGAGAAATATTAATAATTAATTTTATGGGTATAATTAATTAATTCAAAAGACACTAGTATCAAAAAAATTACCATAGTATGAAGATATAATAAAAAATCTTATAATGATATATATAGAAGTATCAAAGTCTGATGGATTTGAAGAAAATAAATATACAAAGTACACTATACAAAAAATATTGGATTTAGGGTAGAATAGAAATAAGAAATTTCCAACATGTGATATGTGTGTAAGGAAACACCTTGGCACATGTATAAAAGGAAAATTGGTTTTCTTCAAGTGTGGAGAAAAACACCATCATGCCCATGAATTAATGGTTAATAGATAATCTATCAAATTATAGTTTTTAGTATATTTATTTGGGGAAATAATCTAATCACTTACCCTAGTTTTTGGTGAATATTCCCCAAAAGAAGTCATGTGGAGAAGACCAAACTCATGAAATCACTACAACTAATATTGAATTTCCTAGTGATGTGAGTAATGGTACACTAATCATTAACTCCAAAAATTAAATATTTTTATATTATTTTGTTTATATACACTTTTATATCTGAATAATTATCTAATGGTATCATATCACCACCTCAATGATATGATATTGAGTCACTGCTGAAAATTTTAATGGTAGGTTGTACATATCTAATGTCTATAACTCCTCACTGATAGAAGTTTCCTGGATGGTTCTTCTAGTTAATATTACAATTATTCATCTAGTTTAATTTTATTTATTTTTGGGTATGTTTTTTTATCTCTTATTATAGAGACCATATCAATTTTATAGGAAGGTAAGTTACATTTTATATATCGAATGGACCTTCAATAGTATTTCAATGCGATGATGATCCTAAATAACCATTGAAACGTATATCTATCATATGAGTTTTTTATTCATTAATGAGAAATATCTATATCAATTGGTTGGAGATAAACTCAATATTGAAAATGTTCCAATTTAGCAAGAATATGGTGATGTTTTTCCAGATGACCTACGGAGTAATCCCTTAAATTATGAAGTTGAGTTTTTAATAGAACTCATACATTGTGCAGTTAATATTTCAAAGAATCCATAGAGAATGGATTTAATGTAGTTATGATAATTGAATAATAAACTTTGATAAATCCTTGATAATTTCTACGTTTTTCCTAGTACTTATCTATGGCATGAACATTATTTTTTATGAAGGAATAGGTTTTAATGCACATTTAAATTAATTATTTTGAAATTAACAAAATCACTATTTTGAAAAAGTATCATCTTCCATGTATTGATGATATTTTCGGCCAATTAAATAGAAAAATTTATTTTTCCAATATTAATCTTTCACATGGATATCATTAACTACAAATAAAAAATGAGGATATAAAAAATGTAAACTACTAAAAAAGGTGTGTACAGTATAAATTCAGTGCAATTCCTTTTGAAATTAGTAATTTTCTAGTTATATTTATAGATATAATGAATAGTTTCTTTATAGATTACCAGGATAAATTTTTCATAGTCTTTACGGACTATATTATTATATATTAAAATATAAATAATGATAATGAAGAAGATTTGAAAATTTTCTAAATACTTTAATGAAGGAGATGTTATTTTATATAATTATCAAGTCTGATTTTTTTCATTATATTGTTTCATTCACAGGGTAAATAATTTCATGTAAGGTTATATCAATGGATCCATCAAAATTTGATGTTTTTAAATTTTTTCTCTTAAAAATCACACTATCTAAGATCATTATTTTTCATGGTTTTGATGTATATTATCGACACATTATTGGAAATTTCCCAGGGCTATCAAGTCCTATTACCAAGTTAACTCGAATTGGAGAAAATTTCCCTTAGACTATTGAGTGAGGGGAAAATTTCATTTATCTAAAGTGATGTTTATTTAGTGTTCATGTGGATACACTTACCTACAATGGAGGATAGATTCTAATCTGTAGTATTCATTCAGGAAAATACTTGGATGAATCCTTATATAGAATAATATGGTGATAGCTTGTGTATCATGCCAATTGAAGGTTGATGAAAAAATAACTCAACATATGAATTTAGTTTGAAAACATATTTTTTTCATTAAAGTTATACATTAATTATCAGTATGGTGAATAGTGTAATATATATATTTAACTTTTTTGAACAAAAATGGTTGATGTATATATTTTCATAGATGTAGTTGAAAATAAAAAATAAGATAGGTGGTGCTAATTAAGGTTTTTGATTACTCAATACATTACCACTTTGAGAAAGCTAATAAGGTGGAAGATTATCTATGTCAAAAGGATCACATTAGTATGGGTATGATGAGAAATAAAAAATATATGATATTTAAGGATTTTCAAGGTTGTATCTTTAAATCATGAGGAAAAGTGGAAAATCATATCTTTATTAAATTATTATTCAACCATCAGTCCATGTAAATATTTACGAGTTATAAAATAATTATATAGACATAATAATGAAGATCAGAAATGTTCTTTATTTTGATTTTGATATTAATGGAATTATTATATTTAAGATTCTTATTTGTGATTCATATTTTCTAGACATAAAGGAAGAGGTATTAGTTGGGGTTAATTGTTTATCATTCTCAATTCATCATATAATTAAAAAGAGGTATAAATATACAAAATAGTATTTCTGATGAGACAATAATAAAAGAGATATTTATGAGTGTGTATCTCAATGATTAGTATCTATAACGTTAACATGGTGATATATAATTCAAAGTAGATGTTAAAAAAATTACCCATATCTAAATATGAATGGTAAAACACCATCATGGATTTCAGTGAAGGACTACCCAAAATTCTAGAGGTAATTATAAAATTGGTGTTGTATACGTTCCATTAAAAAATTCATCACAGTTTATTACTATCAAATAAGATTTATTAGCAGATCAAATTTGTAGAATATATATTAAGGAAGTGGTATGGTTTCTTTTAGTACCACTATATATTTTATTTGATCAAGATATATGGATTAAAAATTCATTTTGGTGAAGTCTTCAGTAGGCTCTGGATGCATAATAGAGTTTCAAAATAACATATCGTCTCCAGATAGATGGTTAGTATGTGATAACCATTTAAACCCTAGAGAATATGTTTGGATCGTTTTTCTATAGATTTCAATGGTGCTCGTGATCGACACCATCCTCTAGTTGAGTTTTCTTTGAATAATTACTTTTTATAGAATAATTTAATATCTCTATATGAAGTCCTCTATGGATGGAATATTAGAACTCCTACATAATGGGATGAACGTGGAAAATTAAATCAATTTGAACATAATATAGCGAAGGAAATGAAAATAAAGTTAGAGTTATTTAGCATCCCATCATGGTGCCTAATAGTTGATAAAAATGTTATACTAAAATTCATCGGTGAGATATAGAGTTTGATGATTGTGAAAATATTTTATGACTAATCTCACCCTCGAATAGTGAAATGATATTCCAAAAGATGTGACGTAGAGCCTTTGGAATATTTCCCCTTTGAGATTATTGATAGAGTAGGGAAAATAACAGATTATTTGGTGCTTTCACCAAATATATCTAAAGATCATGATATGTTTCATGCAAATATTCTAATTAAGTAATCACCTAATAAATCACAATTAATAATCTCAGAGGTTATAAAACTAGATCATGATATTCACTATGATAAAAAACAATTAGAAATCTTGTATTTTTGAGATTAGGTGCTACCGAATAAGATTAACCACCTTGTTAAAGTATTTTTTCCAAAAAAAACTTAAAGAAAATTCTCGAGAACTTAACGATGTAAATAAACAGAGATATCCGAATTTTATATATTATAGTTATGGGTTTTGGGGTAAAATTCATTATCAGATGTAGAATGTTACACATTAAGATTTGATAAAATAATTATCTTCAAATAGATTTTTCAATAGGTTTTGATACACATAACTATTAGTTCAAATTAACCATAATATAGTATACAATTATAAATTGTCTATTAAATTGGTAGGTATGAATTTTAATAACCAAATTATGAAAAATTTCTGTTTTACACGTGTGTAAAATCGAAGCATTGGTTTTCAATTAATTATAAATAAAATTAAAAATCATTCAATAATATAAGTGTTATTTTTATGAAAAATTATTTTATTTCATTAAATTTATTTTTTATTAATAAATTAAATTACTCACTCTTGGTGTGTCATTTTAATGAAAATTTTAATTTATATACATAATAAAATGTCTTAACATTAATTTAATATTTTCTCTATTCATGAGATAATAATAAATTTATTTTTATGTTTAAGAAATGTTTTTATCAAAAAAAAAGGTTTCATCGCATTTTTCACATTAATATTAAAATTAATTTCATCTAATTATAGAAAATTAAGCTTGATAAATTGATTTAGAATTTTTAATTATGTGGTTCAATTTTGGTAAATAGGACCCTTTTATTTATCATCAATATGAATGGTAACCGATCTAAAATTCATCACCTCAGTAAAGGTTATATCTAGTTAAGCTAGGTTAAAACTAACTTCTATGGTCATTTTTAAAATAATAATTATTAATATATTAAGGTGATTTTACCATTATCATATTAGTCTTGAAATTTATTTATAATGGGCACTTTTCCTTGGCAATGAACAATATAATTTTTAAATCAAAAAATGATACAAAATGTCACACTCTTAGTTTTAAATATCTCTTTTATTTTAACATAGTGAAAAAGTGGTGAGTGAATATAAAAATAGTTTTTTTTTGAATAATAAACTTATTTTCATGTTTTTTAATCATTTATAATTTTTAGGTATTAGATAATTACTTTAAATTCAGAGATAACCATGAAACAATATTTATTTAATTAAAGAAAAAATAAATCAAATGCTTTTAAATATATTAGAATTGATAAAGTTTCAGTGAATTATAGTTTATCAAGAATTTATTAGAACCGTATGACATATTAAAATTTTATTAATTGATTATATTATAATTCACACTATTTATTTATTTCCTTAAAGTCAAATTGATTGTATTTTTTCAAAAATGACATTAATGATATTTTATCAAAATAATCTGTTATTTAATTACTTAAAAAATATATAAATATTTAAATATAGAAAGGTAGATAATATATGGTATATTATTTCTACCATTTTCCATTTATGATTCAATTATATCATTATATGAAAAATTATAACCCTTTAAGACTGAAAAATGTTTTACTATGGCTATTGAAAAAATAGGTTAACTAATGGTTAAAACCAAAATATAATATTTAAAATACATCGTAAACCTATAAAAGTTTTATTATTTGTTGATAATTTATCCATATAGTACCCTATAATTTAATATCTGGTAATTCTAATTCATTTTTATTAATAAATTATTAGTTATATTTATATCTTTTTTAAATATTTTTTTGTGTCCCTTCCACACCTTACCAATTTCTATCAATTATTCACACAACATTGAGAAATATATTCCAAAAAATCACACACATTTATATTGTAAATATACTTATGAATATTATATACGTTTTAGAGTTCTCAAAATACAAACCATATGTTCCATATGAATGGATCTAATGGAGTTATCCTAAAGAAGAGGTAATCATCTTTCTTGACATTAATAGATTAATTTATTTCGTTACATCATCTAAATCAGTGGTTTAATCATAAAATAATAAATTTGGAATACTAGATATATTTAAATATTATTATTATTATTATTTAACCAAAATTATCTACCCAATTTTCCACTAGTGGATAGCGAATATATCACTCATGCATATGTATGACTTGCCATCTCCACATAGCGATACAATTCAATTTTCATCAGCATATTTTATGGATGGTTATTATGATGGGTTTAATTTATATATATAATAGTTATAATATAATTATTATTTTGGAATTATAATTTAATATCTACCTTCTTTCCATCCAATCTATTGGAAAATAAAAATGTTGCTCAGGCGTACATGTGGACTACCACCTCCATGAAGTGTTGTGATCTATTTGTAATTTCCATTATATATAGAAATTAATATGGATAGAATAAATAATCTTATACTATTTATATTTCATAATAAATATTTGTTAATGTCTACTTGTTGTATTACTTTCTTTTGTATTGTATTTTGAAAATTTAAAACGATGTTTGTGCGTACATACCACCAATCATCTCCTCGAATGTTGCAATTCATTTTTCAGTCTCCATATTTTATTTTTCTGCAATTAACATATAAAATATTAATATATATGATATATATATTGGATAACGTTTTGGTGATTATGTAACCATGATTAATGTATTTAGACCGAGACTACCATACCAAGACAAACATGAACAACGAAGCAGTTAGTACCTAAAATAATAATGTTTACCATGAATTATTAATAAATGAGTACTAAAAGATTATATGTGAATAATATGGGCTGCGAGATATATGAGTATGGTTTTATAAATGATTTATAATAAATCTATATTTATTATAATGGATGATCAGACATATAAATAGGATTTCAGACTTGAGGTAAGGTTTTATTTTACAATTTTATCATTAATCAAGATTGTTTATGTCTAATTTTCAATTGGTGGAAAAATATGTGAATCCTATCAAAAAAAATTTAAATTTTATTATCCTATAATCATTTTTATATGTTAGATGTTTTACATTCTTCTTCCACTCTTTAAGTTCTCATGATATTGAAATCATGTTTTTAACTTAGTCGAGAATCATTTTATTCCAAATCCGAATTTCATTAAAATGTTTTAAAGAATACTTTAACAATTATCCAATGATTTATAATATACATGTCTTAATGTGATTTATTTTTAAAAAATTTATCAAAAAAATTCTTCATGTTATTTTCTAAATGAAATAATTTTTATCCTTTTTACAAATTTGAAAAATGACTATTTTTTACTTATATTTCAGGAACATAATTCACCATTGTCATAATCGATCATTATAATGAAACCTAATTTAAAACTATATTAGGTGATTTTTGAATAATTCTTTGTTAATATTTTGTATATATAAGGGGTTTTAATGTGAAAATGCGCAATTTCCTCAAGAAATTTTCTAGTGAGTTTTTGATGTTATTTTCATCTATATCCACATCCTCTATCTAATCTTATATTTTAATGAGTCTATACTCTTATTATACCATATTTTATATTTCTATAAATTTTCTATGATTATCTTTAATGGAGAACTATTGATATAATATAATATAGCTCTTCTAAAATGGATATTTATCTATTTTTTTTATGATTGTGTATTTAGTTATATTATTGTTATTTTGAATGAATTAGACATATTATGTGATTGGTGTGGTAAAAAATGTCATAAAAACTTGAAAAATATGAAGTTATTACTAGTTAAAGTATCTTGGGTATTTTGTCTGGGAATTAACCATTTATATAAGAGGTCTTTTAAAAATTCCTTGATGGTATGTTTTAGACATCTTGGAGAAAGGTCTTGATAGTTACTTTTAGACAATCGGGTTTATGTAGTCCATCTATATGAAATTAGTTTTTGATATCCATTTGATTATTTTAATATTTATTCATATATACATGGACAAGTTTTTATCTCATAATATTATTTATGTGGGATTATTTTGTTATCATTCATTTCCTACCATATATTTCTTACATTATTTAGCTTCTGTTGTACACATACCCTTAATGAGTATTTGAACTCAACACTTTCTTATATTTCATTAACCAATGATACCTAGAAGTGTTTTATGATTGATATGTTGAGATATTCCAAATAGGAATATTATGTTCTCAATTAAGATGTTATGTTGTATTTTATGATTCCAATTATAATGTGAAACAAAATTATGAATATTTTTTTCAAAGGCTACTTAACTATTTTTTCTTTCGGGATTCGATTGCAGGTATATTATGGCAATGTTAGAAGATAAATTTTTTATTACCTTTAATATAGTTGGGGTTTTTTCATAGATTAAATTTGTTATGGTTCTTGATTATTGTTAGGTTCATCATTATGAAATTGGATGGGATATATAATCTCACTAATCTCTCAAAAATCATTACTGTGTTTTGGAATTTCAATAACTATAAAATTAATGGCATTTATTGGGGTTCTACTAATTATTCCACATGATATGATAATACAAGAAAGGCATGGAGTTTCAGATTAGTATATATGAAGCCTAGAATCATTAGAATTCATATATTGTATCAAATCCTTTATATTGTCTATTTTGAAAAACCTCAAGACCATTTTTGGATTCTCATTATGAGTAGGAATTGACTATATTTTAATCCCAATACTCTATGGGATATTTCATCATCATTTTTAATCCTAATTATATTGGTGAAAGAAACTTAAAATCCATTATTAAGAAATTATGAAGGGCTGTTGGTTGAAATATAATTGGAAAAACATTAGTTGAACAACTAGTCCTGACAAATATGCATGATAAAATCCGTATAGTAATCTTGTATGAGAGGATTACTAAATTCTAAAATCACAGTGACCGAATTGGTCACATTCCATCATAATGTAGATGATAAATATTTCTAATTCTATGGATTATTATACTAAATGATGAAACCACAAGATGGAGTCTTCTAGGAATGGGTAAGAGGAAGGTTTGAGATCCCAACAACATAAATATATATTCTATAGAATCACAAGATAAAACAATTTTGTATCCTAAAGAGGATCACATTTAGCCATGATCTCTAAATAATACTAGTGTTGGAAATGTTAATTAAAATGAATCCACTATAGAATATGGTGTTCCTTAAATTCACTAGAAAACAATAATTTATACTATGTAGACTACCCAATAGTTTAGCATACTCATGGAGAGGATTTGGAACTCACTCCATTCCATGATTTAATTCCAGGTAATATAATTGTTGATTATAAAAATGTAGTTTGGGAACGAGTGGTTGGTATAAGTGATGAAACACGTAGAATGGGCTTGGAAAAAATTCATAGGACTAATGTCCATGTAATGAATTTATTTATATCTTGTTCTACGAAGACCACATTATAAGAATAATATGGGGAAAATTTCAAGAAGGGATCCATAGGCAAGGTTAATAAAATTAGGAAATTTTTGGTTTTAAATTCAGTAGTGGGAACCACAATAATCTCTTTTCCCATTGGGGGAAAATTTAAGGCTGATGGAATTGATAAATTATATTCTCTTAATGAGGCTAATATCCTTGATAATGTTAAGGATTATTAATTCCCGAAAAATACTAGTATTTATATATATAGTTCTATCTCTAAGAAGAAATGTATAAAGGGTAAAGTGAAAGGGAAGAAGGTACATATAGAATTTGAGAAGGGGAATTTTCTATTTAAAAGGTGTTCAATATCCTAAAAATAGAAATGAATGTCATTTCATGAAATTATTGAGGGATTGGTGTTTATCCCACAAACACTACCCTTATTAACTTTTTTTTCCAAATAAGACACTTCTAGTTGGAATTGATGAACACATGATGAAATTTGAAAAATTAGAAGGCATTTCCTCTCTTAGTTATAACATTTCTCACATAAACACTGATAAAAAATTGTTGAAACCCTCTGGTTTCTAAGGAATGAAATTTTACATTCCAAATATTTCACTATTACGATCCAACATGTAACACTCTTAAATCATAATAATGAAAATGCTCTAAAACTGTCTAATTTATATTAGGATAAAAAAATAAGTGAATAAATTAATTCAATATCGAAATATCCTTTATGTATAAGTATTTAGATATAAAATGGATAGTTTTTAGTCACATTGACAATATTATAATACAAGAGGTGCAGATTGGATCCAGTTTCATCAAGTTATCTTCTGATGAATTTCATTCATGTATTTATCATTATAGTATTATTAATTATCCTATTACTAGGCATTAATTCATTTTAGGATGGCATATAGTGAATGAAACTAAATTAGATAATCATTTTATATTAAAAAATCAAATTTCTATAATCATTATTCATGTTGACATTTCAAGAACTTCTTTGCAAGGATCCAATTTGGATCATAACATTCTTGTTGGTGATGTTGTGGTGAAGTCTTTAAGGTCATCACTATTACCTTTATAATTCAATAAAACAAAGCAGAAAACCCCAATAAATAGGAAAATTATAATTGATGGATTGAATTTTCAATACATGAGTATCCCTCCCTGAATTATTCCTAGAAATCTAAAAAATATAAAATCTATTCTAAGGGAATGGGGAAACAATTACTTCACTAAACTATATGGTGATATAATGGATGATGATGATGATCTATCGTACTATCATGTTATCAATCAATGGCGTGATTTACTGACACACAAGGACATCCAATTAAATTCCATTATTGATGTCTTCATAGACACTATGAAGTGAAAAATAAGAAACAACAAAACCTATAGTATAGTGATGATGGTAATGGAATACAATGTCCATTCAATTCCCAAACTAGGAGAAAATTTTTAGGAAATGGATTATTTTTGCATGAATAGACGACTACCAATATTCCTATGAATTTGGAACATCTAATGAAGTTTTTGAATAACTTTGATTGAATTAAATTGATGATGTGTATAACTACACTCCCCAATTGGTTGATTCTCTTACCATACACATATGATACCATCATATTCAATCTCTGACCATGGATCCAATAGAGAATGAAATTTATGATGAACTATTATCATTAAATAGGAAAATTATTACACTATCTTATGAAATTATTATCTTTTTAATGATTTTTTGGGATATGTTCCATTTTTAAATTACATGTGATGTGAGAAAATTATCTCCCTTTATTTTTATTATCATAAACTAATTAAAAAATTATCACATTATGTTCTAAGAAGGATAAATCCATTTACATTTAATTTTTCATGCAGTTTTTTATTATTAATACTATTATAAATATCATTAGAAATAATATGGACTTTTGGATATAGACAAACATTATTGTGTTTTTGAAATAAATTTATATAGGGACCCTTTGAAGATGGAATATCTATAATTCATTTCACCATGTAGAAAAATACTAAAATTTAAATGAAAAATTCCAAAGATGTAAAATTTTCATTAACTATTGAAATATCAATGTCTTTGGAAATTATAAGATGGAATTTGTTTTCATATATTCAGGGGAAATAAGTTTTTTATTTTTCTTTTAATAAAATGATTGCAGTTATTCTATATCATTTCATTATTTCTATGTTTATAAATGGATCCAAAATTGTTGTTTTGGTGACGTAGAGGTGGTTTAAAATAATATCATGTTAAGAATCCAATTTTTAGTAGCTGAATACAATCTATGAGAATGCTTTATTGATCTTTAAAAAATTGGATTCTATAAGAATATGAGAAATGGAAGATTTTTTTACACCATCAAAACTTTTATATGATGAATTCATATGCCAAATATGGGAAGAATAAAATTATACAATCAAAGACATAAAATAAATTTTCATTTATTATAATGAAGGATATGGTAAATTTTTCCCCTAGAATAAATCCATTATTTTTTTTCTAGAAATCATAACCACAATGAAAAATTAATTTCCTTAGAAACTTGGAGTCAAAATATGGTATGTCCATTTTATAATTCTCAGTGTCCTTCTTTTTTCAAAGAAAAGTCATCGTCGATCAACAAATTTTTTTTTGTGTGATTATAGTTACAATGTATATTTTTAAATGAAAAGACATTACCTATGAATAGAATATTGTATTCGTCAATTCATTGATCACATCATTGTTTTTATATGATTTCCCGATGTGTAGTTATCACCAAAACATTATCAAAATATCTAACTATACGATCTTGAATTTTTTCTTGATCAGGTATGTCTATAAATGGAACTTGGTTTTAGTAGGAAGGAAATAATGAAAAATACCTACAAACAAGTGTTGTTTAGGAATAAGTGGGTGAGATAAAATCAATAAGTGCCTCCCCATGAAATTGACATGGTATCTCCATACATTTTCCTATGATTCTATTAAATTTATCAAAAATACATTTATTATTGAACCTCAATGTTGTTACTCCATATATCTTTCTTTATCCATTTAGTCGTTGCTGAAATATTCATTCCACAAAATGACGTGGTGATCAGAATGCGTTTCAGATAAGTATTCCTAATTCATCTATTAGAGTAATAAGTTTACTGACATACCACTATAAAAGATACTCACTATCACTCTTTACAAAAAGAAATTGGCTATTAATAAGATGAATCTAATCCTTGGTGATCTCCTTGGATTTATTTCTCCTAACATGATTATAAAAATAAAATACTAAATATTCCCTATATGAATAAAATTCATAGTGGTATACTAGAAATTGTCTCATAACAACACCATCAGTCCTAAATGACGTTCTAAATTCTAGCGGCCCATCAAACCCCCCCCCCCAAATATATTCTCTAGATGATTTTTGTATAAAATATTCAGGAGGATGATCATAATTAAAAACATTCTACATATATAAGGATGCCCCAATGTTGTATGTAAACATAAAAAATGGTATATATTTGTTAAATATTCCTTAGTGTAGTATGTTTTTGTGTAGATACATGATAATTTTAATGTTTGGATGTTCAAGAGAAATAAATTTTTCAATATAATGCTAGCCATTTTTGAATCTAATTATGGGGATATGATCACCATCCTCTTAATTGTATCCACTTCAATGGTAATTTTTCTATTTATTGAATGGGAGGTTTACTTTTTTTTTTTTGATAACCAACAATCCTCTTTATTTTGGGGATCCACTAATATCTACATGTATAATCAATCAACCACTAAATTTCAGGATGGTTTAATGAAATATGAAGTAACTTTTGATGAATTACATTCACTAGATCACCCTGAATCAAAAATATATTAATGTGAATGTAGATGGTTTAAATTTTAGTTCACTATGTCCCCCAAGTCATGGAGGGGTCTGTAAAACCCATTAAATCTTTGTAAAGGGATGTTTCTATGATTGAATTTGTAGATGAGTTTCACATGAGCCATAAATATAGGGGATGATTCATAATATCAATTACAAAATTTGTTTCAAATAAAATATTTAATGGATTGAATCTAACTCATTCATTCTCTTGTATATTTTTAAAGACAGATCAGGCAATGTTACTTGGGGGATTCTTCTAAATAGGGTAGAGTGACTCCCGAATGATGATGGAATATTCTTGCATGTGACACATTATATTAGAGAGATAAATAAAGTTGAATATGTATTATTATAAACATGATATTATATTAGTCAACTTGATGTTGATCTTTTGGATTTAAAAATACTTCCAAACCTTGGGGGAGTTAGATTCTAAGAGTAAAATATACACATAGCTTTGTAAACCTTATATGAAATTACCTCACAATAAGTTTTACTAAAAAAATTGATGATAGGGTAAATATTGTTCCCAAAACGTTTTTATTATTTTACTTAAAAATAATAACAATGGAAAAATCTCGGAATTTTTTGTTGGAATTAAGATAAATTGAATTGATTTATTTATCAAATAACTAATTACATTAACTCTAGGTATTTTTTATGTTAATTAATAACAAAGTGAAGTGAAGGTTCTCTTCTGTGAAAATTTATATTCATTCAATTTCTATAGATGGTCCTGAAATTTGACTATAACCGTGTTTTTGATTGGGTTCCATTTAATTTATATTAATTATTAAATTAAACTAACAACATTCATTCATCCAAAACTATCATTATATAAGGGGTTGATTGCTCGATGTTTATTTTATATAATCCTCATAAAAAAATACTATTATTACCCTTACCTATGTGTAATAAAATATTATTTCATTGATAGAAATCATATGAGAGTAGAGGTTGTTCATGTTCCAATACTATTGAGAGTTATTTTATCATCCTCAAGAAAATATTACCATTATTAAATCACGTTATCACACCACCTTTCATTTTTATTGAGATCAATTTTCTTGGTAATTTGTTTTTTGATTACTCATATAACTTATATAAATTATTGAATTTGAAATCATGTAATATTGGATGAAAATTGTAACACCCCAAGATTCTACGGTACACTTCTCTTTTAATAATGCAATAGCATGTGTTGTACGCAACATCGAGTTCTAACACACACCCCAACCGATCAAACTAGTCGTTATGAATAATAATACCTTTTTTTTGAAATTTTATAAATTTTATCTCTCAAAATGGGCTTAATTTTTGTATTAGGAGTATCTAATTTATCCTAAGGTGAAATTTTGGTACTTTTCGGATAACTTTAATATTTTGATGAATAGTGAAAATTACTAAATTTTAATTAAAAACAATTTTTTTAAATAAAAATAATTAATAGTGATAAATTATGAATTTTAGTGGTTTTAAAGTATATTTAGAATATATTTTTACCATTTAATACAATTTTGTACATTGGAAATAATTTCACAATTAAACCGCACATAAACAAGTGTCAATCTTTTGATAGTAATTATCTCATAAAAACGCGCTTTTTGTTTTAACAACGGTAATTAATTTTAAATTAATTTCATCGACTTATGTGTTTTGAATTTGGAAAAATGGATTCCATATTTGGAATCAGGATGTTCAAATTGTGTAAATAGGTAATTTTTATTTTTAGACATTTTGAATAATTACTTTGGTAAATATTATATTTATCATGGTTAAAGGGTAAATCCAGTAAATAAGGTTTAAAAAATAATATTATAATAATAAAAAATTACCCTAAAACGTGTCATAACCTTATGTTTTGATACATTTCCGGTCATCGTCATCTTTGGGTCGATTTTGGGACCCCATGGAGCCACTTATATGTGACAGGGACACTTTATTTTAATTAAGTTAAAATGAATACAATAATGACACAAGCATATATCTTTTAGAAAAACAATTTTTACATAGGGTTATATACGTTGGATTTTAGACTATAAATATTCATTAGAAAGATAACACGATTAACTACATAATTGTATTTTATTTATAATTTTTAGACAATAAATATTTTAATTTATGTATGACACAATGGTGATGCAATAATTACCATAATAGTGAAAAATTAGAATAATTGATATTATAAATACCCAAATAAATTTAATTTGAGACTTTTTATAAATAAAAATAATTTTCTAGGTTAATATGTAATGTTAGAATTTATTTAATTAACTTTTTTGGAAGTAATAATTCTGTTACGAGTTTTACAAAAATAAATTATTGAATAGTGTCAAAATTGACATAAAAGAGTTTTCAAAACAAATATTATATTATCAATTGATATTAAATTACTAAAAATCTAAGTATCGTCCAAGAGGCTCATATAATCATATTTCTATCATTAATTTACCAGTTGGGGGTCTCTTGGATGTATATAGTAGGTTTATTAACTATATAATATAAAAATACAAAGTGACATGGTAATTGTTAAACTAATTAACTAAGAGTTAAAACTAAAAGATAAGGTTAATATAGTAACCCAAACCTGTCTAAAACCTTTTTGTTCAGTTGTTTGCGACCCATACCCATCGTAAAATTACAATAATACACTTTATAGCCATTATAAACCGAATATGAATTTATTACAAATTAATACTTTTAGTTTTTCCTAAAGAGCCCCTCCCCCCCTTAAAAAAGGACCCAACTTCTAACTAATTATTCACACCATCAAATCCTTTTGGTTCGGCCATGACCTGACCAAATACTCTATCAACATACCTAAATTCATACTAGAGGCCTTCTTTTGATAATAAATCCTACATAAGGGGCCATTTTGATCAAATCAAAAAGAAGAACCCGAAGAAGAGGTAACGTCTTCACCACCCTCTTTAAAGTTCCTTTCTTCTTCAACTTCTTCTTTCCTTGTTATTTCCATTATAAAATAATAACTCTAGTATCTTCTATATAATGTGATGTTATTATAATTATGTAACAAACAAATTCACTATTTTATCCATCCCTTGAATGACATGTCACCATACGTGCGTACGTAAGGCCTACCGTCTCCACGTTGTGGTGTAATTGTTATTCAATATTTTATTATTTAGATGGTTATAATAATGATGTATAATTCATGTAAATAATAAATATAACATGATAATGATTCTGTAAATATGATATACCATCAAATTATGTATTATTTTAATATCAAAAGAATGATATTTTCGCTCGTACGTACGTACGGATTACCGTCTCCACGACGCGATGAGATTCATTTCCATGTTCACTATTCATTGACGATTATAAAAATATATATTACTAATAAGTATGTAATATATGACATAATAATGATACTGGAGATATATATATTTATATATATTAGTATTTATTTACTTACATATATCTTATTCACTTACTTCCGTTCAATATTATATGAAAACAGAAACAACGTTTTTGAGTTCGTACGGACTACTGTCTCCATAAACGGTGCTTTACATTTCATATATATGTCAATTATAAATATTTATATTCTAAATATATATGATATATTTATCATGTTTTATATTCTGGAAGTATTTAAATCATGATCTATGTGATACAATCATGAGTAAAATGTTAAAACACGTACGATAAAGAAAGCAATTATTATCTGAAATATTAATTTAACATGGAAATTATTATTAAATGGGTAGTATAAAGTCATAAATGAATCATGTATGATATCATAAATATTAATATGGTTCTTTTATAATTTAATAACATACTACGATCTTCGTACAGGAGGTTAAACATACCCTTGACTAAAGGAATGTGCAAGGTAAGGGGTTTTCATCTCACTCCTTATTCCCGTGAGATGCATGCCATATTACCACTATTACCTTTTGTGTGGTGTATTTACTGCCCATAATTGTATTCTTTGTGTAATAAAATTTAATTTATGTGTATTTACATATTCATTTTATGATACCTCTTTCATGGGGTGTATGTTTCGTAGTTTACCAAATTTGTAAGGGTTATTTTCACAATCTCTTTATTATTCGTGGTTGTTTTTACATAAGTATCTACTGGGAAATATTTATTATCCATGACCATGTTTTATGAAAGTGTTTTCAAATGGATTATTTTAAGGTAATTTTTACTAAAACATCATTTCAAATGTTTTTAATATTTATTCTTCTAAATCTTTCTCATTTATGTCCATGTCTTCAAAATGGTTTTTAAGGATTTATTTATATTGACATGAGTGTTTTTATAATGTTAATTCCTTTCAAAAGTTTCAAAGTGCTATGGGAAACTTTGATTCAAAAATTTATTTAAATGGATTCTTTTCCAAATTTTGTGGATTTTAAATGCTTTCATGAAAAAGGGGTATTTCTCTCAAAGGGTTTTACAAATCATTTTCATCAACTTCAACATCCTTTAATAGATTATAAACTTATTTAGAATTTGATTTATCATGATACAAATATTCCATAGTGTGTTGAAGGTTTTGTGATATGTTTGAATGTGTATGTGTTATTTCTATACCATTCATGGTTTATGGGTAATGTATTGACATTTCGTATACCAGTTTTAATACGAATTTTTATGTTATGTTTAGACCTTTTTCATATGTGGAATGCATTGGACTTAGTAAGTGATGGGTGAATCCCACTATATCTCCTCGATGCATCGGTAGGTCTCATAATACAAACTAGTGTCTTAGCACAAGGACTTGACAAAATTATATTTGTAGTCATGGCACGAGGCCTTGTCTATGTGGTTTTGATAGTCTGGAATTATGCATTCCATCATTATGAAAGTGGTTATTGATATTGGATGTGATTATTCGACTAGTAGAATATCAATGTGAATAAGTAAATGGAATTATTTCATTTTATCTTTGCCATATTATGTTGAAGTTCAAGTTTAAAAGGATTCTGTTTTAGTTACACATTGCCTTAAATGTTTATTCTTAATTATGAAAGTTTCCGCTGTATTTCTTACCCTTACTGAGTGTTTGAGCTCACCCCTTTCTATGTTTTATTTTTACCAGGATTACAAGAACTGTATTGTGATTGATATGCAGGGTTAAGTCAATGGAATAATGGTGTTCATAAATATTATTTATGTTCTTTTGTATGTCTTAAAATGCAATGTAACATTCATGTATGTAATCTATTTTCCAAGACTGCTAAACTGATTGGTCTTTCGGGACTTCATTCATTGTAATTATGCCAATGTATTAAAATAAGGCACCGACTCTGGGTGACTGGGGTCGGGGAGTTACAGTTGGTATCAGAGAAATTTTAGTACAAACCTTGGAAGCTAGATTTAGATAAACTCTGATTAGAGCACATAGACTAAAGATGGACATTGAGGATTAGTATAGAAAAACTTCCTAGAATTTTGGTATTGTAGAGATTTTGTGAGTTTTCCGAGCAATACATCCCTTTCTGGATATGAGCAGGTAGAGGCGGCTCTGGCACAGATGTACCTAGGGGTAAAACCTAAAAACACTACTTTGAGCTAGACTCAAATGGGAACGGGTGCACGACAACGGGCCTTGCTGCACTCTTGGGTATGACACTCCCGGAGGATATGATTAGGATAACTCTCCTTTTCATTACAAATAATTATGAAGGGTTTATGAGTATATAATTCCTCAAAGAAAACATTATTATTATTATTGATTATATCCATAAATAGTTCAATTTATGTTAAGTGTTTTATAAGTATGGAATTATGTATTTTGATTCATAAACTGATCTAGTTTATTCCATTGTTTAGAAATGGTGCCTAGTGGAAGAAATGGAAACTGTATCAATGCACACACTCAATGTAGGGATTTCCCTCCTGCTCAAGATAATTATAGTGGAGTTGGTGATGCAATTGGTGCCGATCAGCTAATCACTATACTGGGACAACTCACTCAGGTTATGAATAATAACCATACCCATATAGACCACCTTGATCCGTAGCGTGGAGGATCAGTGTTAGATCGATTCATGAGGAAAAAACCACCGACTTTCAATGGGAGTACATATCCCTTAGTAGTTGAGCAATGGATAAATTCCCTAGAGAAAGTATTTCAGGCTTTGGGGAGTAGTGAAATGGAAAAAGTTATCATGGAAGTGTACCGCCTCACTAGAGATGATGACCAATGGTGTTCATTGATTCAAAACATGAAGGAAGATGATGAAGTATCAAATATCGAATGGAGGGAGTTCAAAGATCTGTTTTTAGAAAAATACTTTCCTTGTGACCATTGAGCAGATATGGAAAGGAAATTTTTGAGTCTGAGACAAAAGGAGGATGAGAATGTCGCAAAGTATGAGGCTAACTTTACAAGGTTATCAAGGTATGCTAGAGATTATATACATATCCCAAGATGTAATATTGATCGTTTCTTTGATGGGTTAAAACCAATTCTATGTTGTGCATTATTCTCACAATCCTTCTCGTCGTATGAAGACATTGTCTCATGTGTTATCAAGACAGAAAAGGAATTCTCTAAGTCTTATGAATTTAAAGAAAAGAAAGAGAAGAAGAGATCTGCTGATCAATCTGGGAATGGAAAGATGGGAATGAAGGGAAAGGTTGAATATCCATCCTGTGGTAAATGTGGGAAGAAACACCCTGGTACTTTCTTGAAGGGAATGTTCATCTGTTACAAATGTGGTGAAAAAGGCCACCATGCTCGTGATTGCAAAGGGAAGAAGGAATCTACCAATGTTCAGTGCTAAAATTGCAGGGAGATGGGACATTATGTAAATGAATGTCCTAATCGTCAGGGGAACTTACCTCAGAAAAGGTCAAGGGATCAAGGAAAATATTTTTCTATCACTACTGCTGAGGTAGAAGCTCCAAAAGACGTGGTGGCAGGCAATTTAATGGTTTCCTCAAGTTTAGAAAATGCATTATTTGATTCTGGATCATCGCATTGTTTAATATCTTCCCAGTTTGCTAAGAAAATTATATATTTCCAATTTGATTTAACAAGGGAGTTGTCTGTAAAAACTCTTAAGGGAAGTATCACTACAACAAAGTTTTGTGAATCAGTCCCCATTAGATCACATAAATGTTCTTTATCTGCTGATCTCATCGTCATACCTATGATTGAATTTGATATAATCCTCAGAATGGATTGGATTTCGGATTATGATGCGACGATTTATTATAAGAAGAAGGAGGTTATGATTTTTCATGATGGTGATAAGGAAGACCTTATCTTTAGAGAAGAATCGTCCCCGCCTAATTCTTATCTAGATCCACCCCCAGTAGATCATCTAAATTCAATTATTGGGGAGGAAGATAATGAAATGACTGTGGGTGAGGAATGGAATATTCAAATAGGCAATGTACCTGTAGTGAAAGAATATGTAGATGCATTTCCAGAAGATTTACCTGGACATCCTCCAGAATGATTCGTTGAGTTTTCCATTGATTTAATTCCGGGAACAAGGCCTATATCGAATACCCCTTATAGAATGGCCACTGTAGAATTAGTTGAACTAAAGAAAAAACTAGAGGAATTGAGTAATAAGGGATTTATTCTCCCTAGTGTTTCTCCATGTGGAGCCCCTATTCTTTTTGTTAAAAAGAAATATGGATCTATGAGGTTATGTATCGACTATAGGGAGATCAATGCTATAACAATAAAGAAAATGTATCCCCTACCACGCATTGATGATTTATTCAACCAAATGCATGGAGCTCAATAATTTTCAAATATTGAACTTCGATCTGGGTACCATCAGTTGTGTGTAAAGAAGGAAGACATTCTGAAGACAGTATTTCGAACCAGGTACGGGCATTAAGAGTTTACTATAATGCCTTTTGGATTGACTAATGCACCCTCTGTATTCATGGATCTGATGAATGGAGTTTTCAAGGAATATCTCGATGAATTTGTGGTGGTATTTATTGATGATATCTTGGTATACTCCAAAAGCTATGAAGATCATGAAAATCACTTGCGCATTATCCTGAAGACTCTGAGAAGACATGAATTATGTGGGAATTTTATCAAGTGTGAATTCTGGATTCATGAGATTTCTTTTTTTGGCCATATTGTTTCTAAATATGGAATCTCTGTTGATCCTTCTAAGACCAAGGCATTCCAAGAATGGCTAGAACCTACGAGTATAACTTAGGTACACAGTTTTATTGGTTTGGCAGGTTATTATCGATGTTTCGTCCAGAATTTTGCCAGATTGGCTAACCCATTGACAAAGCTCACACGTAAAGGGGTTAAATTTTTTTCGACAAAAGAGTGTGAAGAATGTTTCGATGAAATCAATAGAATATTAGTCAATGCTCCTATATTGACTCTTCCATCGGGGAATTATGGGTTCGTTATTTATAATGATGCATCGAAGAAAGGACTTGGTTGTGTCCTTATGCCGAATGATAGGGTTATTGCCTATGCATCATGACAGTTGAAAATTCATGAGAAAAACTATCCTACTCATGGTCTTGAGTTAGAAGCTGTGATCTTTGCTTTGAAGTTATGGAGGCACTACCTCTATGGTGAAAAATGTGAGATTTATACTGATAACAAGAGTTTGAAGTATATTTTTCCCACAAAAAGAACTCAACATGAGGCAAAGCAGATGGCTTGAGTTACTCAAGGATTATGATTTCACGATACACTGCCACCTAGGGAAGGAAAACAAGGTGGAATATGCTTTGAGTAGAAAAGACCATGGATTTTTGAACAATATGAGAATTTAAAGGGATCCAATTTTCATGGATCTAGTGAATATGGACATGGGAATAACCACAGAAGGTGAAATATCAATGCTTTTTCAAATGGTTGCCAAACCATATTTACTAGAAAGGATTAAGAGTTCTCAGACCGATTATTATGAATTTAAAAAGAAGATTAATGCTGTGAATGATGGGAGATTGAGAGACTTTGGGTATTAATATGGAATTTTGAAATTCGGGAAGAGACTTTGTGTTCCTGATATACCTGATCTAAAAAGGGAATTGGTGGATGATTCTCATTGTTCCAATTTCTCTATACACCCTAGGAGCCCCAAAATGTATAGAGATTTGAAGGAACATTTTTGGTGGGACAACATGAAGAGGGAGATTGCTGATTTTTTGTCAAGATGTATGGTTTTTCAACAAGTGAAAGTTGAAAGGCAACAGCCTAGAGGAGTCATGAAACCTCTTCCCATACCGAAGTGGAAATGGGACAATATTACGATAGAGTTTGTCATGGGTATACCAAATACTCCTAGAAGGAACGATGAAATATGGGTCATTGTTGATCGTTTTACCAAGTCAGCACCTTTTCTTGCTATAAGAGAAGATCTACCACTGGAATGTCTTGCAAGACTATATATTGATGAAGTTGTGAGACTTCATGGAGTACCCCTATCGATTGTTTCTGATCGTGATCCCCATTTTACTTCAAGAATCTGGAAAAGTCTTCAGAAAGCCTTGGATACTGAACTTCATTTGAGCACTTCCTACCACCCTCAAATAGATATACAATCAGAACGAACTATTCAAACCATAGAAGACATGTTGAGATCCTACTCACATGACTTTTAGGGTATGTGGGATCAATATTTACCTTTGGTAGAATTTTCCTATAACAATAGCTTCCATTCGAGTATTCAGATGGCACCAGATGAAGCGTTATACAGAAAGAGATGTCGTACACCAACCTGTTGGGTTGACATTGGTGAAAAAAAACTTGTAGGCCCAGAACTGGTGGAGGAAACAATGGAAAAGGTGAAGGTAATCCAAAATCACATCAGAGCATCTCAAAGTAGGTAGAAGAGCTATGCTGATAATTGAAGGAAGGATTTGGAATTCCAAGTCGGTGATCATGTTTTCCTGAAGGTATCTCCATGTAAGGGAGTCATACTTTTTGGTAAGAAATGTAAATTGAGTCCCAAGTACATCGGACCTTTCGAAATTCTAGAACGAATTGGGGCTATAGCTTACCGATTGGCAATTCCGCCAAGTCTCTTCAAAGTTCACGATGTGTTCCACGTACCTCTATTGAGGAAATACATGCCAGACCCAACGCATGTACTCACCTATGAGGAATTAGAACTGGAACCCGATCTGTCTTATTGCGAAAAACCCGTCATGATTATTGATACGAGAGAACAAGTACTGAGAAACCAGACAACGCGTCTGGTAAATGTTTTGTGGAGAAACCATAAAATGGAAGAGGCAATGTGGGAACCCGAGGAAATTATGATGAAGAACCACCCGAGTCTTTTCATGCAGTAGTTTTCTAGAAATTTCAAGGATGAAATTATTTGAAGGAGGGGAGAGTGTAACACCCCAAGCTTCTACGGTACACTTCTCTTTGAATAATGCAATAGCGTGTGTTGTACGCAACATAGAGTTCTAACACACACCACAACCGATCAAACTAGCCGTTATGAATAGTAATACCTACTTTTTGAAATATTATAAATTTTATCTCTCAAAATGGACTTCATTTTTGGATTTTTAGTATTGAATTTATCATAAGGTGAAATTTTGGTACATTTCGGATAACTTTAATATTTTGATGAATAGTGAAAATTACTAACTTTTAATTAAAAACAATTTTTTATTGTCAAAATAATTAATAGTGATAAATTATGAATTTGAGTGGTTTTAAAGTATATTTAGAGTATATTTTTACCATTTAATACAATCTTGGTCATTGGACAAAATTTCACAATTAAACCGGACATAAACAAGTGTCAATCTTTCGATAGTTATTATCTCTTAAAAACACGCTTTTTGTTTTAACAACGGGAATTAATTTTAAATCAATTTCTTCCTCTTCTGTGTTTTGAATTTGGAAAAAATGGATTGCATATTTGGAATCATGATGTTAAAATTGTCTATATAGGTAACTTTTATTTTTAGTCATTTTGAATAATTATTTTGGTAAATATTTTATTTACCATGGTTAAAGGGTAAATCCAGTAAATAAGGGTTGAAAAATAAAATTATAATAATACCAAATTACCCTAAAACGTGTACTGAACTTATTGGTTGATACATGTCCGGCCAGGGGCATATCTGGGTCGATTTTGGGACCCCATGGAGCCACTTATAAGTGATAGGTACACTTTATTCTAATTAAGTTAAAATGAATACAAAAATTACACAAGCATATATCATTTAGAAAAACGACTTTTACATAGGGTTATATATGGTGGATTTTCGACTATAAATATTAACTAGAAAGAATAATATATTTCCCACATAATTATATTTTATTTATAATTTCTAGACATTAAATAACTTAATTTATTTATGACCCAATGGTGATGCAGTAATTACCATAATAGTGAAAAATAAGAATAATTGATATTATAAATACCCAAAAAAATTTAAAATGAGACTATTTATAAATACCAATAATTTTATAGGTTAATATGGAATGATATTATTTATTTAATTAACTTTGTTAGAAGTAATAATTCTGTTATTAGTTTTACAAAAATCAATTATTGAACAGTGTGAAAATTGACATAAAAGAGTTTTCAAAACAAATATTATATTATCAATTGATATTAAATTTTTAAAAATATAAGGATCATCCAAGAGACTCATATCATCATATTTGTATCAATGATGGACCAATTGGGTATCTATTGGATGTATATAGTATGTTTACTAACTATATAATATAAAAATACATAGTGACATGGTAATTGTTAAACTAATTAACTAAGAGTTAAAACTAAAAGATAAGGTTAATATAGTGAACCAAACATGTCTAAAACATATTTGTTGAGGGTTTTTCGACCCATACCCATCTTAAAATTAAAATAATACACTTTTGAGCCATTATAATCCGAATATGAATTTATTATAATTTAATACTTTTAGTTTTTTCTAAAGAGCCACTCCTCCCCATTATAAAAGGACCCAACTTCTAACCAATTCTTAACACCTTCAAAGCCTTTTAGTTCGGCCAATAATTGCCCAAATACTCTCTCAACATCCCTAAATTCATCCTATAGGCCTTAGTTGGATCATAAATCCACCCTAAGGGGCCATTTTGATCAAATCAAAAGGAAGAACACGAAGAAGAGGTAACGTCTTCACCACCCTCTTTAAAGTTCCTTTCTTCTTCAACTTCTTATTTCCTTGTTATTTAAATTATAAAATAATAACTATAGTATCTTATATATAATGTTATGTTATTATAATTATAGAACAAAAAAATTCACTATTTTATCCATCCATTTAATGACATGTCACCATACGTGCGTACGTACGGCCTACCATGTCCACGTTGTGGTGTAATTGTTATTCAATATATTATTATTTAGATGGTTTTTATAATGATGTATAATTAATGTAAATAATAAATATAACAGGATAATGATTCTTTATATATGATATAACATCCAATGATGTATTATTTTAATATCAAAAGAATGAATTTTTCACTCGTGCGTACGTACAGATTACCGTCTCCACGACGTGGTGAGATTCATTTCCAAGTTCACCATTCATTGAAGATCATAAAAATATATATTACTAATAATTATGTAATATATGACATAATAATGATAATGGAGTTATATATATTTTTATATATTAGTATTTATGTACTTAAATATATCTTATTCACTTACTTTTGTTCAATACTATATGAAAACAAAAACATCATTTATGCGTACGTACAGAATACCGTCTCCATAAACGATGCTTTACATTTCATATATATGTCTATTATAAATATTTATATTCTAAATATAAATGATATATTTATCATGTTTTATATTCTAGAAGTATTTAAATCATGATCTATGTGATACAATCAAGAGTAACATGTTAAAACACGTACGATAAAGAAAGCGATTATTACCTGAAATGTTAATTTAACATGGAAATTATTATTAAATGGGAAGTATAAAGTCATAAATGAATCAAGTATGATATCATCAATACTAATATGGTTCTGGTATAATTTAATAACACACTACGATCTTCTTACAGGAGGTTAAACATACCCTTTACTAAAGGAAAGTGTAGGGTATGGGGTATTCATCTCACTCCTTATTCCCGTGAGATTCATGCCATCTTACAAATATTACCTTTTGTGTGGTGTATTTACTGACCATAATTGTATTATTTGTGTAATAAAATTTAATTTATGTGTATTTACATATTCATTTTATGATACCTCTTTCATGGGGGGTATGTTTCATAAGTTACCAAATTGGTAAGGGTTATTTTCAAAATCTCTTTATTATCTGAGGTTGTTTTTACATAAGTATCTACTGGGAAATATTTATTATCCATGACCATGTTTTATGAAAGAGTTTTCAACTGGATTATTTTATGGTACTTTTTACTAAAACATCATTTCAAATGTTTTTAATATTTATTCTTCTAAATCATTTTCATTTATGTCCTTGTCTTCAAAATGGGTTTTAAGGATTTATTTATATGGACATGAAGGTTTTTAAAATGTTAATTCCTTTGAAAAGTTTCAAAGTGGTATGGGACACTTTGATTCAAAAATGTATATAAATGACTTCTTTTCCAAATTTTGTGACTTTTAAATTCTTTCATGAAAAAGGGGTGTTTCCCTCAAAGGGTTTTACAAATAATTTTCTTCAACGTCAACAACCTTTAATGGATTTTAAACTTATTTTGAAGTTGATTTATCATGATACAAATCTTAAATAGTGTGTTGAAGGTTTTGTGATATGTTTGAATGTGGATGTGTTATTTTTATACCATTCATGGTTTATGGTTAAAGTATTGACATTTTGTATGATAGTTTTAATATGAATGTTTATGTTGTGTTCAGACCTTTTTCATATGAGGAATGCATTGGACTTAGTAAGTGACAGGTGGAGCCCGCAATAGCTCCTCGATGCATCTGTAGGACTCATGAGACAAACTAGGGTCTTGTCACAAGGCCTTGACAAAATCTTATTTGTAGTCTTGGCACGAGGCCTTGGCTATGTGGTTATGATAGTCTGGCATTATGCATTCCATCATTATGAAAGTGGTTATTGATATTCCATGTGATTATTCGACTAGTAGAATATCCATTTGAATAAGTAAATGAAATTATTTCATTTTATCTTTTCCATATTATGTTGAAGTTAAAGTTTAAAAGGCTTCTGTTTTAGTTATACATTTCCTTAAATGTTTATTCTTATTTATGAAAGTTTCCGCTGTATTGCTTACCCTTACTGAGCGTTTGAGCTCACCCCTTTCTATGTTCTATTTTTCACAGGATTCCAAGAAGTGTATTGTGATTTATATGCAGGGTTAAGCCAATGGAATAATGGAGTTCATAAATATTTTTTATGTTGTTTTGTATGTCTTAAAATGCAATGTATCATTCATGTATGTAATCTATTTTCCACAACTGCTAAACTGATCAGTCTTTCGGGACTTCATTCCTTTTAATTATGCTAATGTATTAAAATAATGCACCGACTCTGGGTAACTAGGGTCAGGGCGTTATAAAAATAAACTTACTTATGTGTAATTTTATCAAAAAAATTCAAGTAACATAATTAAATCCACATAATATTAATGATAATGTTATACATTTAAAATTTATATATTTATGAATAAATAAAAACTCGCCTAGTTAAATATATGATCACAGTATTACCATCCAATATATATGATAAAATTGAACCATAGTTAAAATTTCTTGGTTGACTTAAATCATAGTGAAACAATATATTGGGGAACATTAGTTTGAGTTTTTGGTTGGCATGAATTGATTTATATCAAGGGTGAATTTTCCAAGAAGGACATAGTGTATATGAGATTAATATTTTGAGAAAATATGGGTATATAATTTTAGGATCAAGGAGTCCACTCAACATATTAAGGATATGGGAGTTAATGTATTCAAAAGTTACACAACCCAAGAACCCTTTAAATAGTTTTCCTGGAAAATTTCTTTGTTATAATATGTAGAATTTAGATCATTGATAGTAGAATATCTATGTAATTAGATATTCCAAAATTAATGGTGAGGTTTACGTGGATTTGATAATGTAGTGTGATACTAATAAATAAAAAATGTATTATCTTATTTCAAAACACAAATAATCATAAAAAATTATTCTCTAATTTATTATTTAAATCAAGTGGAAAGAGGATATATATATATATAATGAATACAATATAAGTATAAAATTTTCACTAAATTTACTTTCTAGGAAAGGGTTATTTTCCCCATAATTATGCTATACAAGGATTTGAAATTATACGTGATATAATTCGTAGTTCCTGGGTTTCTTTCTAAAAAGTCCTGTGTGGACGAACTATATATCTACCATAAACACAAGAAATATTCCATAGACATTGAATTTTTTACTATATCTTCTGTGTATAGTGATCTCCTAAATAAACATCATATATGAATGCATATTGGTGGATGTATCACTTTTTTATCAATATCAATAGAGATAGAGAATATAGAAACATGAGATCTATATCATAATTTCTATTTGAAATCATCGAGAGTCCGAACCAAATTGGCCTCATGTAGTTAAAATTATTGTCTATCTAGAAACCATATATATCATTGTCTTTGTTATCCATGATGAGATAGAAATAGATCTCATTCTAACCTCACTACCCACATACTTATCATGTTTCGTTGTAAATTATATTGTATGAAACATTTAGATTTGTTCAAAAATTACTACATTAATTCAAATTGTTGATAATGAAATAGGTGAAGAATAAACTCTAGTCATTATAGTGATTAGTAAATATATGTATAAGTAAAATGTCTCATGACACATTCCTTGTCTAAGTATCCTAACTAACTCATTTTCTTGAAAAATAATTTCCCATGGAATGAAAAGGAAAAAACGTGATATTGTTTTTCATGTGTAACACTAAGACACTATATTAAGAACTACACCTAATGTTTAATTAAGGTGAAATTAATTTTTTAATATTCAGGGAGTGAAATATTTCTATAACTAAATTTATTGTATGAAAAAAAACATTTGGTCCTCATGAATATATCTAATTATAATAACCATGTAAATTTCTAAAGATTTCTACATGGGAGGTGGATAATCTAGAAGACAATGAAAAATGACTTGTTGTGTTGTATAAAAGAGATAAAAACCTTTAATTTATAATATTAAAGATCTAGGATTTAATAGATAGTTATAATATACCATCATTTACCAAAGCATAATTTTTATATCCTACCTAGATTCATGTGGGTTTATTTTTGTTTTATGAAATTGGAGATATTTATTTTTAAAATAGAGAATATATTATTGTATGAGTAATTTTAATAATGGAATTTATGTATTAAATTATTAAAACAAAGTATTAACAATTGAAAAAGAATCAGTTTCACATGACTCATTTCACACCCAACTATAGAATTTAGGACTTTTAAATCTAATTGAAAAGTGTCCAATAAATCTACTTCAAGAGGATTATTTACGTTTATTTAAGAAAAAACACATTGAATGGTACCATTATTTTTTTCAAGTCAAATTTAGTAAGCCACATTTTAGTGGTTATGATTAAAGATCCATCGAGCTTTTGGAATTAGAACACATTGATATCTGTGGAATTTATCTTGTCAAAGAATGATGTGTGTGTCCTTAGTTAAAAAATTTCCCTAATGAAATAAGTAGAAAAGTGTATTTTTTTATTTATTGGGAATATGTATGAATCAATTTTTAAATAAAAAATTTTCAAGTATGATGTCAAGAATAAAAATGTAATGAAGATAAATAATATTCAATTTGATCAAGGTGTTGAATATCTTATCCTTTAATTTACAGAATTCTTTTAGGAGGTAAAAAGTCAATCTCATCTTACTCCAAATTGTAAATAATAGTGGAATAGTGTTAGTGAAAGGAGGAACCACAATTTTCTTATCATTGTGAGTTTAGTGATGAGACAAAAGTATATTCGATTATCTTTTTGTAGGTATTTATAATAAACTATGGAATCTACACTAGTACTATGAAAAATAAATGATAAATGGTATTCACATAATGTTATATAGTTGAAGGAAACCCATTTGGTGACATATTCATGCATGGGGTTTCAGAGAAATTATTGTGGATTCCTCTAGGAATAAATTTGAAAACAGGCCCTAAAAGTGTATATTTGTAGGATATCCTAAGGGAACCAAGAATTATTATTTATATGAATCCATAGAAAATAATGAAATAGAATATAGATTGATTATTTCCCTTTACAAGGTGCACATATCCATGATGGATAATGGGGGAATGATTGATTTTAACGAAGTTGACTCTCAAGCGATATAAAGATTGAATAAGAATACATTCCAAAATTTATAGTATAAATGGTCATTATTGAAGATCATGTGCTACGTGGGAGCACCAAAGAGGTTATATAAAATGATATATATATATATATATATAGTTTTATATTATTCAAGGATGCTGACTCAATATTAATCGAATATAATATTCTAATTTCCAACATGGAGGTAGGAGAGATGTCAGAAGCTACAAGATAAATAGAAAGCAAGAATGTTTAGATGTATTCCATATATTTGAACCATGAATTGATTTTATTCATTTTTCCAGTTAATGAAAATCATATAGGAAGAAAAATTTCATTTATGTGAAAAATAGACCTGATTAATAACATGAGTACCTATAAAACATGGCTAGTAGATAAAGGGTTTTAACTAGCTCAAGTTATTTACACTGAAGAAAACTTTTCTACAGAAGCCACATTTATATCCATAAAAAATATAATTTCTATAATATATTTTGAAAAGATATATATTATTATGATTGATATAAAAATTGGTATACATTTTGGGAACATTCAGGAATATGACTGCATAAATCAATTATATGTATTTATAATGACTACAAATGCTGAAAATGTGTGAATGTTTTAGTGGTTCATTTATAGTTTGAAGTAAGAATCCAAGTGATGGAATAGTCTGTTCAATGAATCCATAAGAAAATTTGGATTCCATAAAAATTTATTTGATCCATGTGTCTAAAATATATTTAGTGGGAGTGTGTTTTTTATTCTAGTAGTATATGTTGATGACATACTACTCATGGGAAAAAAATTTATGAATCATAATTTCAAATAAGGATTGGTTGAACACGTGTTTATCCATAAATGAAATTGTTTAGAAATCATATGTACTTGGTATCGGGGATATTCCCGATTGATCCAAGATTATTCATATTCTATGTTAAATTATTCTAGATAACCAAACACTAAATATATTTAGTATGGATAAATCAATATGGGTTTTTTCTAGTGTCACATGGTAATATTAATTTAAAAAAGTGTCCTAAGAAACAATTGGGAAGAGAGAGAATGATTAAGATGGTATATTCATCTTTGATTGGATCATTCATGTATTCAGTGTTTTATATTTGGATTAATGTGGACTATTCTTGGTATTAGTGTGATGATACTAAGCTCACATATGTGGAAGAATTTGGTCTACTATTAATGTTTTCTATATATATTATAGCTAAATTGATGATACATCACTAGTATATGATGGAGATGAGGATATTGTTTTAGGGGTTATAATGATTCTAGAGTTTAAACAAGTTATAAGGTTTTTAAGTCATCACCCACATATGTATTCAGTCTCTATGGAGGATTTCTGAGTAGGAAGAGTTCAAATAAATTGGTTCTTTGATGATTCTAAAATAGAGTACATGTATATGAAATCTTCTGATGTAGCCAAAGAATATATTTAGATATTGAGAACCATCCATGGGATTGATTTTTTTTACATTTATATGTCCAATATCACATCATATTGTGATAATTTTACACTAGTGGGCCTCATAAAGTATCCATGGTTACAGAAACGGAGAAAGAACATACACAACAAATATTAACTATAGAGGGATTTTTCCAAAATTGATGAAGTAACTATGAGTATCGTTTATATAGAGTAGTATGTAGTGGACCCTTTGATTAAATATTTATCACAATAGGTGTATGAACCTCATGTGAGTGAATTAAAATGAACGTGTTTAGCTATTGGATATATTTCAAGTTATATGCTTCTAGAGTTGGATTCCTCAAACCATCTTTTATGTACATAATGATTACCTTTATTCTTGGTTTTTGAATATTAATAAATTCCATATCACATCTTGAATTTTTGTATGAGAGGAATTATATTTGATAATTTTCTATGTGTACCTTTCATACTAAAAATTCATAGAAATTAAGTATTATTATGAGAACATAGGTGTTATATTAAATTATACATAAATATATTATCTATTTCCTAATGATATCATTTAATGGGATCCAAATGATATAATTAATTAGAGGTGGAAAATCATAAGACATTGAGGTATTTTTTAATGATGTAATCCATATGTAATCTTTAGAGTATGATATTATGAGGACCTATGACACCAATAAGAAATCAATATTTAAATGTTTCATTAGATGTTCAATCTATAGATGCCTGAAATGGTGATTAGACATTAATATTATTATTAATTACAATTATTATTAATTATTATTAATTTATTTATTAAAAACTATATGACATATTCTAATCATGTGGATGATATGTTTGGTGAAAAAATAGTAATATTAGGTTAACGAATAACGTGAGAATATATTTTTCCCGTCAATTAATTTATGAATGCTGATATAGAAATTGAAAAGGATCATTATTCCCATTGTAATGTTTTTCTATTAGCATATTAATTTTTTTGAAATAAAAAGAATGATATTTTAGGAATATAAGATTAATTTTCCTGAAAACAACTAATATGATTAACAATATTTGAATAAAGGGATTACATTATACACTAAGAATTATAATGAAGTAATATGTCATTGTGACATTAAATTAATTTTATATGGGGTTATAGTAATGATTCCAGAATAAAAGCATAGACCATAGGTAGTTACAACTTATTCCATCGATAAATCATCTTTAAAGGATACAAACTCTGTGCTTATATATGGTTATTTTTATTATATATGTATTTATCACGATGAATAAATACTATTCTTACATGTGGCATACTAATTAGTAATGTTCACGTGATTTTTATATTCAATCAGGGGTTATTCATGAGAATATTTTTATTTAATATTTATTGAATTTTTAATATTTATTTTATTAGAAATAAATTTTATATAGTTATTTGTAAATAATATAGTAATATTTATTTATTAAATAATGATTCATTAATCTAGGGTTGATAAACTTAATGACGACTTGGTGGTACATATTTAAATCAATTGCCAGAAAAATTATATTAAATATTATTTTCAATCCTACGAAATAATATTTATATTATATATTAGTTTACCAAATGTTATGTAAATAATAGAAATATTATTATATATACATGGATTTCACCTAGGAATAAAATAACCATAAGCTCATATGTGAAATTTATTATTCCTTTACACTAGCCCTATTTAAACAAATGTATGATAAGACCTATTGTTTTATTTATTTTACAGAATGTATTATAGATAATCTACTAATCCCTAGAGATATCCTATATCGGAGAACTCTCGTGAATGATGAGTAATATCTTTTTCAATAATATCTTAATTATGGATATAAGAAAAAGGGTTATTCCATATAATGATATTCATGTGGAGATCATTGATAAATTATGAAGACATTGGGATTTAATTTTATTTTAACCAAATATTTCTATAGTAATGATAAATGGTTTTTCTGAACATGTGTGGATCTCATCTTGAGTGGATGCACCTTTTTATAATGTGACTCAATGACAGTATGATGTAAATATTTTTCGATATTCATCAATGAAGAAATAATTTCAAAATAAATTAATTCTTCATCTAAATAATTTTTTTATAAATTATATGTGATGATAAATATTTTCTAGTTATGATGTAATTTTTAAGTAATATTTAATTAAATTATATAGTTCTAGATATTCTTCATCATGTAGATATAGGATTATTTATTTATTAGTACAAAAAGATGAGTTTTCTACTATGAATTAGGCGCTTCCACTATGCCTTAAACCCTCATTGGGAGACTTGTTGATTTATTTATTTTCATCATATATGATATTTGATTAACCTATCACATATTATTTCATTTATGTAAGATTATATAATTTATATGTGTATATTTTTTTACAGGATGTTTTTTACTTACTTATTTTATTCTATTTACTATAAATCAATTTTATGTATTTGAATGTTTATATGTTTATTGATGTGGAAATTTTTTTCTATTATTTATGTGATGTTACAGGAGGTAATATTCTGCATATGTTTTTTATCTATCCCTTACAATCAACAAAATATAGATTATATAGAGGTGCATCTCTCATAAAATAATTCTCCTAGCTCAGTGTCATATTTTCTGACCAGGTTGGGGACATTAGAAAGTGGTATTTAAAAAACAATTACTTGTATTACTAATTTTAAAAAGGTAGATGGAGATAAAAATAATCATAATATTTAATTGTAACATTTGTTTGGGCTTGGAAAACACCTACATGATTTTATTTCCTTGTTAATATATATCATTTATTATTGTAATTTTCATTCAATGATCTTATTTCATTAAATTCATTAGGAATGGATTTCTAGATTATTTACTTATGGATATAATTATGATCTCATGTTGAATTTTTATTTCATTAAAGTATCATATTTAACTCATAGTATTCAAATTACATCAATATACTTGTATGTGATTTAAAATTTAATAAATAAAAATTGTTAAATTGTTTAAATGTGTCAAAAACTGTTATGTAGTTTTTTCTAATATAGGTAGTCAGTGAAACTCCACTTGATATAACTATGGTTAACTGGTATTTAGTGTTATATATGATAGATTTTTATATGAATCCTTTTGTTCTGTATAGTTGTCCGTGAGAGTGTAAAATATGTGGAATAGTTAAGCTTAAGTAATATGATAACCTTATGTCATATGGTGTTTATATGACATCGAGGAACATTTTCTATTACATCATTTTGTTATTTTTGGAAGAACCGATGAGAATTATTTAATCAGGATAAATTCATTGATTTTATCACGGTTATAGATAAATGACCTAGATTTGGAAGTTTGGTGTTCTTATTGGAATACTCTATATTTATGATGGCCTTTGGAATAAGTGATGATAACAGAGTTCTTGAAATGACTATGACTGAATCACGAAGGTTATTTTAGGAGATCATACATATGTTGGATATATTATATTGAATATAATATATAGAGAAGTGATAAAGTGATTTAATTTAGGATAGTAGTGAGTCATCTTTTTTCCACATAGTGTATCACTATCTTCTTCCTTACCATGAACAATTATGATATTAGGGTGTAGACGAGAGAGTGGGGCTTGTACATGAATGGGGAATCATTTGGGATGGAGAGAAAGGTTAAATGAATTTAATGTGGTAAATGACCCATGATCATTGTGTATGATCATTATCTTGATTAGGCATGAAGTATTACATGTTTTTATGGGTTGAGATATATAGTTATTCTATTAGGAAAGGGGTGATTGGAATATTTATGATGTTTGTTCAATTCATTATCTTTGAGGGGATATGATTGAAGGGATCTAAAATTATAGGGCTGTGAATCATGAAATATTGTTGGGTACTACATGGTGTGTACACCATTTCTTCGATTGTTGTCCCACAGAAAATAGTTGATATTATGTTCCATTTTAAGAGAGAATATATGACACATATCATTACATGGGAATAAGAGAATGCATTTAATTTTATCAACATGGTTGGTTGATTAGCATGTTCCAATATCAACCTTGTATGGTTATACTATTGGTTATATAGGTCAGATCAATCATATATGGAATTTGGGACATGCCAATGATTAGAATTTGGAAAGTCTCTATGTTATAGGGAGTGTATATGTTGATAATGTAACATATCAGAAATGGTCACAATGACATTACTAATTCATGCTGACTATGTGTCATTATTTCCCAATAGGTTGGTTAGGTTTGAGGGGATGTGTGTTTAGTACAATTTAGAATGTAATATAATGAAAAACCTTGTGAGGTAGCTATTAATTATAATGGGCCTAGGGAAATTTACTCCCCAATAATGGTGAGTTAACTTGGGTATTTATCAAGCATGAAATTTCCATCGAAGAGTTGTGTGTCATATTGAACTGATTAGAAAATATGTAATGGGGATAGTGTAACTAACTATGATTTTATAATGTATTTTATATTAAATAAAACCATTATATATGATATATTTTTACAAATTTAACCCTGAACTAAAGTGAATAATTATTTATAATATGAAAAATTAATTATTTTACAAAAAAATCATAGAAAACATAGTTCACAAAATATAATTTTTATAAATTTAGGGGGATATATTTTAGTTAAGAAAATGTCATTAATTATAAAGAATATGTTTTGATGAATTATGATTTTTTGAATAATTTGAAAACTTTTGATTAAATGAAATAAATAATTTTTCTGATAAAATTATTATAATTATTCGTAATAAATGAATTAAGATCCAATAAATAATAAATCAACTATAAGGGATTTAAGTTTAATTATTCATGGATAAACAAAAATGTTATCTTTTGAAACCCATGTTTTATTGTATATTATATATATTTTATTCAGAATGATAAAAATTAAAATTTTACAGTTAGAGTTTCATAAAGAATACATAAAATTTAATTCAGCATGTTCTGAATTATCATGAAATTAATTTCTTAATATTTTTATGATTTTTTTTCTTTTAGATGAAAAATAAAAATATTGTTTAAAAAATATAATAACTTTTACAAATCATCGTGGTATACATATTGATTTAATATTCTAGAAACCTTTTTATCTAAAAAATTCTATTTAAAGATTAAAATAATTTATGAAAATAATTTTTTTTAATTTTTGATCCCATACACGACTCTTTGTAAACCATGTTTTATTTATTAAAAACTATTTGCATCATTTTTTTTAAATTAAAAATTATAAATAATATATTAAGATTTAGAATTATTTTCAAGCCAATGAAATCTTTTTTAATTTTAAATATTCTAAAAAATGTCATTAGAATCAATTCTACACATGAATTTATTTAAATTCATTTTCATTCACATGAATGCATTGTTTTTGTGAAAGCTATTTTTTTATTTAAGTGTAAATATAAAAAAATTACTTATTTACCAACTATATAATTATAATTTCATAAATTGGTTTCTGATATATTAAATAATCATAATTAAATTTGGTAATATTTTCCATTCAATATTTTCATAAAAATTAGTGACTAGTGTAAAAAAATATGTTTCTAATGTAAAAGTAAATTATTGTAAAAACATTAATGGGGGAAAGGCTTAAAATATCCTAAAAATAATCTATTATTTTTTAGGATGAGAGGTGGATTGACCAGAAAATATACCCTTTCCATTTTTTTCCACACTTTCATGAACTTGACATTGAAAGTGTCACACAGTTAACATAATGTGATGAGTATTTACAAGAATCCCACACCTCAAACTTATAAAAGGAGTCCATTAACATTCCACTTATCTTCAAATATAAATCATATTAGTTGAACCAATATTTAACCTAATGAATACCCAAATTTATTAGATACATTGTATTAGGGATGATCTCACAAAATGATAAATCTAATAATACTAAAGGAGTTATCCTAAAAAGGGAGGTGAGAATCATAATCACTCATTTTTCATTTCTATTATTTTTATTCTTTTTATACAAGAACCATATATATTATAACCATAATAAAATAATTAGATTATTATTATTTTTATAATTAAATTTTAAAATATTTATTGAATAATGTATTTCTAACATCCATCAAAGCATTAGAAAGTCGTAAATGTTTCACGTGATATCTGTGATCTACCAGCACCATAAAGAATATATTTCATTTTTTGATCACCAAAATCTATGAATGGTTCCAAAAAACATTATATTAATATATATGTAAATAAGGAGTAAAATATGTCTTGAATTTTATTTTTATAGGATATCCCATGAATTAATTACTTTTATAAATTAATCAGTTGATATTTGAAATTTACAAAAAAAAGCACATCATAAATTCCATTATAATGTAACTACCAAATATTTAAATCTAATTAACATAGGTATGATAAAATAATGGAAAAATGTTCTCAACACATTTCAAAATATATTTTTGATGAAATCTTTACTAAATAATGGAAAATGTTATTTCACTAAAAAACATTCCCAAAATGATCGAAGTTACTAACATCCGATAATGAAAAAAACAATAACTAATTAGTCTATGTATAATTAATTATAATAATAGAACAATAAAAAAGGTAATAAAAATTAATAATTTTAGAAAATATGTAAATAATAATAATATTTTTATTATACAAGGCATTGATGATATTTCGTGAATGTTGGGAGTGAAAGGTAAGGGTTCCTCATCATAAAATTTTATTCCTTAGGTTATATTTTTTTAATATGATCCTACATTCATTTAAATTTTATATTTACAGGACCCGGAATTTTTGAATACATATTAATTAAAATTATTCAGGTTATTTTTAAACCCATATCATTTTATAACATTCAAAGCATTTTGGTATGATAGTTCCCAAAGTGGTACATGTTTATTTTACAATCTCACTGTTTATAAAGATTTTGTTATGTTTCATATTATATTAATGAAATTATATGTATCTTCCCTCCTAAAAACAACAAATATATTTTGAATATATTTATTTCATGTCTTATTTTATATCCTATAAATTTTTCAAACCATTGGTAAACAAATCTACAAAAAGAATATTCGTATTAAAAATCGACCTTATTTCCCCTTTTGGTAATGAATAATTCTCTTCGATATCTGTTTCTAAGGATTTTAATCAAGAGTGATATTTTTTACAAATAATTGATTTCTTTAGATTGATTTCATTAAATTTTTTATATCTATCCAAATAAATATAATGAATCATTTCTCTCCATCCGTATAATTCAATATTGACTTTCATTTCAATAGTGTGAAAAGAATATCATTTTTGGGATTTCCGCTCGAATATATTATAAAACCTCATGAGTACCCTTATTTATTTATATTCCTTTTCGTCTTTTTATGGGCTTGTTATATAATATCTATTCTCATTATTCTATTTGTTGTTTTATGTAAAAAATTAATAATAATATCTTAAATGTTTTGAAAAGGGATTTCATTTAACTTACGAATATTTTTACAAATCACTAGGAATTTTCTTAATTTATTATAAATTATTTTCAAGATTAGAATATTTTAATTTATCTTATAAATTATGTTTTAAAATTAATATTAATTTCCCATGAAAATAATTTTTAAAATGGCATAATATTTTTTTTAAAACAATTTTAGAATAAATTTAAGTGAAATTATATTAAACAATTTTAATCCATTTTACCCTATTTTCATGATGAAATTCATTTAATATATTAAACTAATTTCATGATGTATACATTGAAAATATGATGACATAATTTATTTGGGGGGGGGGGATAATGTGACACTCCATTTTTTGAGTATGCATTCCCCGTTAAAATAATCCAACAAGTATGATATGTTGTGATACATTCAACAAAAAACACAATTGAATAAATAAATATTAACAAGAAAATAATGGAATTTCATGAAATGTAAATTAAACATAATTGGGAAAATAAATTCATTTAGAAGATAATATAAATAAAATTTAATAATAATATTCTATAAAAGAATATTAAAATAAATTATTAATATTGAATGAATAATTTTTCAAATAAACATTGTACATAAATTTAATTCTTCAATGAAAAAAGTTTTTATTTAAATAATAGTATTTATTTTATGTTAAATATGTTATTAAAAAAAATTAGAATTTATAAATTTTATAATTGTAGATTGACAAAATTAAATTTATATTTAATTCTTCTTTTCAAAATTATCATCGGGAAAATTATTTTTATTTTTAGGAAATGGTTCATTTCATGGGGAATAGGTAAAATATTGTTTCTAAAAGTACCTAAACTATTATAAGTTCACTATGATATAAGATTAATATAAAAAATTATAAAAACATTTTCTCTGCTTAATAAGTATTTAAAGAGTAAGTTCATTTATTAAAGAAAATATTATCTTAAATTTCAAAACTGGTATATGACATTTTTGAACAAAAGATATATATTATAACATTGTTTTTTTCATTTTTCCATTAATTAATTATTCATTATGACCCATTTAGTTTTCGATTTATTTTAAATACAAATAAATATTATTTATTTTTTAATATATATAATATCATGGTAATCAATATTACATAGTTCTTTTGTGTGAATTATTGTTTTTCATAAGAATTATTTTTTATAAAAACTATTATTATTGTGTTAAGAACTATTTTATTAAAACTGATATTTACCACATATTTAATTTGAATATGGTAAAAAGCGATTAATATTTTAATCATTATAATACAACTAGGTAATACGGTCAATTAATTTTTGTTTCCTAAAAATAATTTACAAAGGTTAGTAGTTTAGTTAAAAAAATTAAATTATAGTTAAAATTCAATTTTGTGGAGGAATCACCTAAAATATATCACACTCTGTCCATTATTTGTGTGTATTGCAGGAGGATTGACAAATAAATTACCCCTATTCATTACATTCCACATTTTACCCAAATTAATTTGAGAGTGACATGGCTTCAATCATTTTATCATTTTATATAAAATACCTTTTCAGCAATATTTATAAAACCGTGAAATAATATCTTTTAAATTTTTACAATATCTTCTTTCACACAATAATGAAAATAATTCATTAGTTACCTTTTTTAAAAGTGTTTATTGTTTTAAAAATTAATATTTATCATTATTATTCAATGAATTTTCTATTTTCATAATTGAAAATATTAATAATATTTTTATTTAATTTTTTTGAAAAGATATTCCATTTCATTTAGATATATATTTACCTTAATATCCAAATTTTATTATATAGTTATAATTTCATTTCAAGATCACATTATTATAAAATTTTAAAAAAAATATTATTTTAATTTTCTTCATGTCAACTCAGGAATGCATTTTTAGAAGATATTTATAATTTGGTTTTGAAAACAGGGTAACAAAATCTCTAATGAAAATTATTTTTATAGCCTCACCTAATAATTTTTGATTTTAAATAATATTAAACAATTTTAATTAAATATAAATTTATATAAATTGATAATATCATTTAATTGTTAAAAGGATGAATGTTTTATATCTTAATTGGTGTGAAGGTAATATTGTTTTCTCACTCACATCAATATGATTATGTTATTTATCACTCTACTTATTCCATTCGAATTCACCATTCTCCTACATGAACATGCTCATTAATATAATGAATATATTCAATATTATATCTCTTAATGACAAAGATGAATGTTTTTTACTCTATATGGTGTTAACACCAAATCATACATAAATCAGAATAGTGGGTTTCTATTAAGAATAACACATTAGTTATTGATTGAGAAAATATTTATAATCCATATACTTGTAAATTATGTAAGCTAATTATTGATTAATAGTGGATTTTTTTTATATTTGGGAACATTTAAAATAAATTATATAAATTTAGATGTTTATTCTTTATTATAGATGATTGATAATTTTTTATATAGTTTATCAATTCCATTCATGTAATAGATACAGTTGAATTATTTAGTGACAAGTGGGGCCCTTTATTATATATAGATTAGATTGATCAGTATGCCACATGATAGAAAATTGTTTTGGTATTTTGGGAATTCTCATCCAATTATTTTTAATTAATTTTCATTATTCCTTAATGACATGTTCATGATATCTTGACTAAGTCATTTACTGTATGTATGAAGTCGTTACCTGAGACATTGAAGATAGGATTAGGATGTCCAAAATTTTTAATTACTTAATTAAAAAATCAATTTTTAGTTTTACTTATGATTATTTATAGATGGTATATCATTTTCTCATGAAATATTCTATAAAGAGTTATAGGAAAATGAAATATTCTAACCATATTATTATGTATTTTTCATTCATTGATAACTACCCTTACTAAGCAATTGACCTTACCCTTATTATGTTTCTATATCCCAAGGTCAAGGGGAAGTGTAATATATAAGATATTTCTATAATGGTATAATGTGGGTATAATGTTTTGGTAAATGTTTCATACCTGTTGTAGAATAATAAAATCATTGTATATTGGAAGAAATTCCCAATGGATTGGTAACAAAAGGGTTTTTAGGTGAAAATTTTCAGTAACTCTCAAAAAATATAATTCTAATTGGTCAAGAGAGTGTAACAAAATATTTTTTTTAATTTATAAATATTTAATTTTATTCATGGTCTAATTAATTTTTTTAAAAGAAAATAAAAAAAAATATTTTTTAGTAGCGGACCGAGGAGTGTAGGTCTTGGGTTTTTCTATTTTACTTATAATAACTTGGGTTTTGATTGATCTACCAAGTGGTTATATGGGGATAGTGAGTGGATATAGATTAGTGATGAATATGGGACTAATATTTTACTAGTTTGGGATGAAATATATCTGTTGTGATGTTATTAAATGAATTTAGTGTGATGAGAGTTATAGTAAAGGAGAAACAATTATCTGTCATGGGTATTGAGTGATGAAACCAATTTTATTATTAGTGATTGTTTTGTTTTTGGTCAACATTTAAAGATTATAATTTTATGTTATTTTGGATGATCATGGTTCTTGAGAATGTTTTTTAGAAACAATATCATTTTTTCAGTTTTCCATTAGAATATGGGATATTACATTAATTTATTTAATGGAATTCTATTATGCGAAGTAACAATATAAAAATGTCCAAATAATAAGAACCATATATTCCATAAGGGCCACTATTTTTTTTATAAGTCCATTTCTGTAACATTATCTAAAAAATTAAAAAAGGAATAATACATATTGATATCCATATGGGTTATCATGATCAACCTATAAGTATAATTTGAATACCATAAGGGCTATCATAAATTTAATAAGGATCATATTCATGGTTTTCGTGTTCTTGAAAAATAGAATTTGTGGGTGGACCCCTTTATTAAGTATGACATGTATTCTATAAGGGAAATCTAGTTTCATTATGCATGATATGAATTTCTTTAGGTGAATTTTTAGGGTAGAAAATTGGAAAATGAATGGATGCTAATAATATTATTTAAGGGTCATTTCTCATTCTATAAGGGGAATTTGACAATTGAATTGTAATAACCTATTTATTGAAAATATTAAATAAATTTACTAACATATTAGTGTTTATAAATTATATATCATTGAGTTATCTTCCTTATAATAAATTTTGTCAATTTTTTAGTCATGAGGAAAAAGACTAATTTCTTACTGAATTGAGTTTTCATGCATTAGGTTTTTTTATTTAGAAAATATAACACATATTTTTTTAATTTTAATTTGAAAAAATAATATCATTTTAAATTCATAATTTAAAAATTATTGTATTCTTAATTTTTGGGAATTTTCAAAAAAGATTTGGTATTTTGAATGAATAATAAAATATATTGTTTTTTATTAAAAATTGTCATTTCATTTCTTTAATTTAAAAATTTGATATTGGGTTAAAATGGTTTCAAAATTAAATTATTTTATTTATTTTAAAAACCTTACCTATTAAGGTATTTGGAACCCAAATTATGTGTGATTTCTATATAATTTGTTTTTATAGTTAAGAAGTATTTTTTTGTATAACCTTTTTCATCACATTTTATGGGTTCAATTTTAAATTAATGTCATCAAATTTTGTGTATTTAGTTTTATGTTATAATGATTGTTTTGGAATCATAAATTCAAAATTAATTGATGATGTAAATTTCATTTTTGTCTATTATGAATATAAACATTGATTAAAAATGTTTCATCATGATAAATAGGTAAATCAGGTTATCCTAGGTTAAAACGTGTGATAATGCCACAAAATTTCATATTAAATCATATTGGATGCATATATTTATTTATTTATCAGCGTATTATCAAAATTTAATTATTTATCAGACACATTTTCATGAAAATGACTAAATAATATTTTATTCTTTTGAAAAATTCATATTTTTTCATCCATCACACATATAAAAGGGAACCCTCTATTCTATCACGACCACACATAAAGAGACATTTTTAGCCAATAACCACGAAAATATGATATTTAAATATATTCCCATGTTCTTTTGTATTTAGTTGTGGCATAATACATACCCTAGAGGGGTTTATTTTAAAACAATTGAGTTTTACCGAAGAAATTTAACTTCCAACCGAATGATATTTTTTTCCTTCATCTACCTACATTACAATTATTCTATAAAATATGATATCTAAAATAGTTTCTATCATATAATGGGGTGTTTTTTTTATATTTATAATCCTTAATCAATCTCTTTCTTCCTTTAATGGGAAACAAAACCATTTTTCGGTGTTATGGCGTACTTCCGCCCGATGAACTGATGTGATTAATTTTCATTAAGAGCCACTAAAGTATGGTCAAAATAGTGGATTTAAATTATTTAATATTCTATATATTATATAAATTGGATTGGATTATCTTAAAATAAATATATAACTTTATTATTTACAATTTAAAAGAAAAACAAAATCATCGATCAGTTTTGTGGAGGACATCCGCATTACGAGAAGATGTATTTTATTTTCCTTTACTATCTCACATGGCTGGTGATATTTAGGGATTTAACGAAATAATATAATATTTATCATATAATAATATGGTTTTAAGATAAAATAATACTTAACTTATTTACCTCACATTCATTGAGAAAAGGAAATGTCAGTCATGTGTGGGTATGTCCCAATATCTCTATGATTGTAACATATTTTTTTTCATAACCAGATTAGATGATTTTTTTCAAAATTATAAATAATGTATCAAAATGAAAATTATATCATGATTAATATTCCTAATATTATATAAAAATTAGTAATTTAACCATATATATTGAATCCACCCTTTTAATTACATAACTTATCCTTACTTGGTACAAACAATGGATCTTTTAAAGGTTAGTTTCTTTGAAATAAAGTACATAATACATGCAAACATAGAAAATTCGTTTAAATACAAATGAGAGTAATATTATTGGGTTCATTATAAGTTTATTTTACTATATCTTGTATCGTGGGGACATATATCAAAGGAATGATGGGTGCATGAAGCCTATTAACGGAATAAGAAAGGGGAAAAATCAGGTGATCATGAGACATATCAAAAATAACATGAAGAATAATAATAAATCAGGATCAAGAGGTATATAATAATAATAATAATAATAGTAATATCATGAATCGTAACAGGGAAATGTGGATACCACATTAAAATGAGACATTCATAAACATATAAATATGGTTTATCACCAAGGTGTCATAAATGAAAATTACTATGGTTATTCCCTATGGTATCTTAGAACATGCCATCTATAAATATTAAATTATTTACTCAATGCATTAGTATCATATCATGTCTCACCCTTAATTTTTATTAATTTCTTGTGAACCACATATATCATAAAAAATCATTTAATTAAAAATCCATATATAATAATGATGGAGTTTCTTATCAAAATCATGACATACCGAAGTGCTTAAGGATCTGATTATGCCATTTTTTCAACACATAAGAAATTTTCAATTTCATATATTTAAATAACCAAATAAAAAGGTAATGTTTAAATTTTTATGGATATGAATCTAAAATAAATATGGTTTGGTATTCTAATAAAAATTAAAATATAATTTGTCAAGTAAAATTGAGAAATTTGAGAAGTAAATTCTATAGCCAGATGTGCATAACGAATTGTTTTTTAAATGGGTACAATGAAAATAAATGATGTTATACCATTCATAAAAGACTATTATTAGAGTCATGGGATAATATAAAGTGGAAAAAAGAACTTAGTTTTTAAATTAGAAGACAAACCACATTAAAAGAGAACCTTAATGGAAGTAGAAGTGATGATTTCCCTTACCATGAAGAGTCGTTTCTAAAACATGACAATTGAACCCTGGGATATTTAGGAAAAACTGGGGAGAATCCTTAGGAGTAAAAATCAACAAAAAATTATGGATTATGGGTTCATAGTGAAGAGTAGTGATGAACTAGTTGGGTATTTTTAGCATAATTGGGGGATTTGTTTAATAATTTACAATTATAGGTCAAGGAAATCTAGGTTTTGATAAATGAAAAACCGCTAGATTACCTATAGAGTTTTCTATTATTTTTGGACATTGAGAAATATTTTATAATATTTTAATCCACCATAAATGAATTCCTTTTTTAATAATTATTTTTTTCATGGAAAATTAATGATTCTACAAATTAATGTTGTTTTGAAAATAAAATTTTCCTATTTAGACATTGGAAAAGCATCTATATTTTTAGAAATTTATTATAATATATTATAAGAGAAAATATTAATTAATTAATTTTATTGGTCATGTTTTGTGTTTATTTAATTATTACATCATTATTTCATAATTTTGAAGTCTTAAAATATGTTAAAAACCCAAAACTGTATTTTATGACTATTCATGAAAAAAATAATTTATCTTAAAAAATTATTTTAAATTTTTCCGAACATAATTTAGAAAAATTGATTTCAAATATAATATATATTTTCCTAGAATAATTATTTAAATATGATAGTTTTAACATTTTAATATAATAACCCTCATTTATTAAAAAATAACTATTTTTAAAGAACAATCAAAGTCTAAACTCTTATAAAAACATTTTAATCCATTATAAAATTATATTTCAATTTATAATTAAGTGAGATTGTTTTAAAAAAATATTTTATTAAGATAAATATTATTCAGAATACATTAATTTATTTTATAAATTTATATTACTTCTAAAAAAGATAATTTTGTTTCATTTACGCCCATTAATCAAATATATATTCTATTAAGAAAAAACTATTCTTCAAATGGAATTTAATAAACAACAACATTATTTATAAAAATTAAATTAAAATTTATAAAACTAATTATTAGACATGTAACACCTTATAACACCTATATATACCATAAGGGTGAGTTGTATAAAGGTTGTAGTTTCATGAGGTGGCTTGACTATCGTCGACCGAGTGGTAATTTCCACTATGTTGAACTTCTATTGTAGGTGAATTTTTTGAGATTAAATTATTGAATATAATATTCATCTTGGTAAAGAGTTAAACCAGTAGATATTACCATCCTCCCATGTTCAAAAAAATGGTCTCCAAAATGAACAACTCTACTTTTTGAGTCCATCGATTTTGTTTTTCGTATCAATTTTACTAATGTAATGATCACTGTTTTTGAGATAATTTTTTTTGGTTTCACTTTATTTTTATGTGTATAATATTATATAACATGTAAAAAACATTTATTCAGGATACAAATATCACTTAAAAATTTTGGTTCATTACATCCCCCCTTAGGAAATATTGTCCCCTAAATATCAACTCATTCGATAAGTTTAGAATAGTTGTGGGAACTTCTATATTATTATCTCCTCTAGTTCCCATGTTTCTTATTCATATTTGAGGTTTATATATATCACTTTGATGTAATGAATAGTCTAGATTCATAGTATGTTTTCTCTACATTCCAATATCTTTACTGATTTCTCCTCATTAGAGATGTTCTATTCTTGTTGTATGACCTCAAAATTTAGTACATATAGAAGAATGGGTGTGTAATTCATGAAGATTGAGACATGGAATACATCATGAAATTATTCTAGATCATATGGAAGTTATAACTGATAGGACACTCCTATGAGATCATGGATTTCAATGGAGCCAATGTACCTATGGCTAAACTTCTACATCATTCCAAATCACATGAGACTCTTCCATGGTGATATCCGAAGGAACTTTTTTCTCCAACTTCAAAATCCAAGTACCATAGAGGTTTTTTAACCTATATCATATAATAAATATGATCTTCCCTTATATAACTTTGGATGACATTATTCTGTCACAAAATTCAACCCAATATATAGGATCACTACATAACTTTCCATATATAGTTTCATATAATGTAATCTGAATACTCGAGTTGAATCTATTTGTTTACGGAAACTCAACTAATGGATGGTGTTGATCCCATCCACCTTTAAATTACATTGACAATGTTATCAGTATGTTGTTTATTGTCTAAATAGTCTATTAGGATTGGGAATTATTTTAGGGGTGATATGCTGTACTTAAATTAAATTTAGTATTAAAAGCATGTAGAATAATTCTCTATAATTTAGACGTTATCCTCAGATCACGATTAGAAACAATAGTATGTGGCACCCCATGTAACCTCACAACTTACTTTTCATATATATTTTAATGTTTTTCAGGAGAGAAATATTACTAAATAGCGATAAAGTTTCCTATCTGGTTGAGTCTTTCCTGTATAATCAATATCAAATTGTTTCCTTTAGATATTCTTGGGAGACCATTTGTGATGTCCCTTGTGATATTTTCCCACTTCCATTTCATTAATGGTAGTGTTTGGAATAACCCTTTAGGATGTTTTTACTCCTCTATCACTTACTAAGACACTAAGCACCTTTCCATGTATTTGTAAATATACAATTTCATATTATCCCACCAATATTGATCACAAAGGTCCCTATACATTTTAAAGCTTCAAAAATGTAGAGAGAATTTAGTGCTATGATCTTTATCCATCATATTATTTTTTATCTCTGTTTTAGATTGACCACACAACCTTTAATGAAATTTTAATAACCCTTATTGATCAATATTTAACAAAGGAAACTTTCCATCCATCACATCTGCTATCTTCTATTGTATAAATGTATTTAACAATTTATATATCATGATATTATCTAGAAATAATGGTTGACAAATCATTTAGGATCAGTTTGATGATGTAGCTTCCCTTATAACTCCCATGAACAACTTTACTTGGTTCTTGGTCAAAGGATCTCCTTGAATCCTTATCATGGACAACATAACATGGTCTTTCCCACTTAATGAATTAGTGAATTTTCTTATATCATATGGTAATAATAAATTGAATAGTTATAGTTTTTAGGAACATCCAACCATCTTTATTTTATCATGTTCAATTCGTTAGGTATGAAAATTTACTTCTAACATTTTTGGTATGTGTATAAATTTTATTTATCCCTATAAATAAAGTTTCTTTATATCTTCATATAAAAATATTTTAATTTAACTCAATGTAATTCATAATATAATTATGATCTTGATGAGTTAATTGTTGAGATGCATAAGCAATCACTTTGTCATTTTACATGTGTACACACCCAAGACATATCATAGATGCATATCTATAAACAATTAATACTTATACAATAAAGGGTAGATTTGAGACATGTTTATTGGCCAAACTCTTCTTCTATTTTTAGAAACATTCTTAAAAATCATCTTTCCAGATGAACGTATCCCCTTATTGGGAAAAAATCATCAACAGAATATAAATTCAAGAAAAATTTTCTCAATCCTCCAGTAATATCATTCTAAACCAAAGAAACTACAAATTTTTAGTTATCATTACATGATGAGGCCACTCCTCTACAAACTTCGTCTTCATTATGTCAACTGATATTCTATCATTGGTTACAATGTTCCCCTATAATGAAACTTATTTTAACCTGAATTTCAATTTTATAATTTTTTCTAATAGATTTAAACTCCTCATAGTACTGACTATAATGCTTTTATTATCCTCATTATCCTCATGATTGTTGGAATATAGCAGAATATCATTTATAAAAACTACCATGAATTTATCAAGGTGTTACATGAAGACTATATTAATCAAATCAATAAATATAGTGGGAGAATTTCTCTAGTCGATGGTGTAAAGACCAGTAAAATTCAGGGGAATTTTTTTTATTAATTTTCGTTGGGATTTTAAAAGAACGCAGTTTCTGACGGCACCTGATTCCGAGGCCCGGTGTGACCAGAATCATTATCCAAAGTTTAGCTCGGGTACGTTCAGTGAACGAATGAGTGGGTTTTCCTATATTTTGAACCGGTGCTCGGAATCAAATTATGAGGATGCCGATGGAATCGCAGCGCCGATAATTTCTTAAGAACACCTTTTCTGGCATTGCATTTTCTCGGGTGAGGTTATTAATTAATTGGGTTAACTAAAGAATAAAATAAAATATTGTGCAACATATATTATTTTTATTCTAAGTAGTGTTAACCTAGGCATGGTGGTTGGAGTGGGGCCCACTGATATCCTAACTCCTAGGTAGGATATTAGTGAAGTGGGGCCCACACGAGCCCCACCCCCCTTTATTTTCTTTTACTACCCACATGCATTTAATTTGGTAACTCACCCGCACCCCCTCTTAAATGCCAAGTCAACTCTCGTGTTTAATAAGATTAGTAAACACCTCATTAATTGGTCAACACATGATAATTAAACTGTTATTTAATTTTGAATTTCAAAAAAAGATGGCATGAGTAATAAAATAAGGAAAAGCCTTATTTTATTATTGTTGTTTCATTATGTGAGAGGGATTGGGAGAGGATTTACTCAAAGCCTTTGAATCATCATTTTCTTTGTTGGAGAACTCGAAGAATGAAGAAGAACACCGGCCTCCGACGGAAGACAACGAAGGACGCTAGTTCCCAAGAGATCGACGACAAGATGCCGTGTACCGCGACGGCGACGATCCTCCTTCTGTGACGCCGTCTTCCGTGACCTCTGTTCCCCGCGACGAACCTTCGTTCAACAATGCTTGAGGTAGGGGTTAATTGTCTTTGCCCATGAATTTTTCCTTTTCCCTTCATCGAATTCTATTTGGGCCGACAGTTATCGTAAAAACCGGAGGAGGTAGGACTGTATGAACACGGCCGACCCTCCTCCCCCTTTGATGGTTGTGTTTGTTGCGGTTCGAAAGAAGGTGGCGCGGTGCAACGACACCGTGCAGAAACATGGTGAAATGTGGCGAAGATGCGCGGCGCCGTCATGCCGCGCCGTTGAGGCCAAAAGAACCTGTGGCCGGAGTCGGGCCGCAGAGAAGGTGCTCGGTGCCGGTGCGCCACGCCGGTCGGGCAAGGCCATGACTTGAAGCAGCGACGGTGTAAGGCGGGGCGGCCGGAACCACCGGCCGCCGGCACCTCGGAGGGGCAGGACCCCGGCGGTCCCGCGACAGCAGCACCGGCTGGCCGGACCGGGCTGACCGACTTCCAGGAAACTGGGGGTCATAACCCCCGACTGGCCGAAGGTGCGGCCCCCCATGTGGGGGCCGCGGTTTCTCAATCAGGGGTGCAGCGCGCCCCCCTGTTCCGCTCAGCTCGACGCTGGCCGAGCTGGCCACGCGGGCCGCGCGAGTGCGCCAGGCCACCGGCCGCCAAGGCCTAACCGGGCCACGCTGACCAGGCCGGGCCACGCCGACCGGGCCAGGCTGTGCCCTAATGGTCCGGACCCGGACCCGGTTTGGGCCGAACCAGGGGGTCTCGGGCCGGGTCGGTCGGGGCCCAAAACCCCCCTAAAAATGGACAGGTTCGTTCTTTTGCCCATATCATGGGCTGCAGACCTCCAATCGATGCACCGTCAGTTGCGATGTGGTCCTTGAAGCGAGATGGTCGTTTTGGTATATTACACTCAAGGTTCAGGAGAACTTTGGGTATGGCCGGGTTTGTTCAAACACGAAACCAACCGGGCCCTCGGAGTGGAAACGCTTATAACTAGTGCTCCGGATGTCCGATTGACATGCCATCGACTTTGTTGGATTCCTCTTAGTGAGATGGGACTTTTGGATTAATCCGATCGAGGTTTGTACGTAGATGGAGTGCGGTCAGGTTGGTTATGACTCAAAAACCAACCGGGCCCCTGGAACGAAAAAACCAATAACTCTCAGACCGAGCGTCTGATTGACGCGCCGTCTGTCACGTTGAGTTCCCCTTGTCGAGACAGAACATTGAGATACATCAACTCCGGACTACGTGTCAGTAGATTTATCGAACCCCCTTGGATCGTGGAGCAGACCCTCCTGGAAATGAGCATGCTGCGTGCAGAAACCCTAGAGCTGGCTGCAGCGATGAAGACCGTACTGAAATCCTATGTGGGTTCGACGTCGATGAAGACTGCACTGAAATCCTATGTGGGTTCGCCAGCGATGAATACCATACAGAAATCCAATGTGGGTTCGACGTCGATGAAGACTCCACTGAAATCCTATGTGGGTTCGACAGCGATGAAGACCGTACTAAAATCCTATGTGGGTTTGACGGCGATGAAGACTGCCCTGAAATCCTATGTGGGTTCGGCAGCGATGAAGACCGTACTGAAATCCTTCATGGGTTCGACGGAAATGAAGACTGCAATGCAATACTAAGTGGGTTTGACAGCTTGTTTGGTTTAGTATCCCACGTGGGTCCCAGCTTCGATGAATCCCCATCTATATCGGATCATCTCTATCACCGAAGAAGTATACCTGTGTGAGCTGAGTATTGACTTTCAATCATTATCTTCGATATGATTTACTTTCATTCCTATGTGGATTGGGTTGTGCTTTCCTATGTGGATTGGTTTGTGTTTTCCTGTGTGGAAGTGATCGAACTTGGGCTCAGATGTTGGAGTCGAACTGAAATTGATGACTTAGGTATATGTATGGGAATATACCTAAGTAGTGTTGGATGTTACTTTGTGATTGTATCATTCCTTTGTGGATTACCCTTGTGGATTCTGGGAGACCTTCGGGGGTCTCGGGGTCCCTACTGAGTAGTGTATACTCACCCCTGCACGGGCTACGTCCCACACTACGTTGTCTTGGATGTAGACGGCGGACAACGCTGATCGTGGTTGAGGCTTGTGGAGCAAGTCGGTACCTGGAGGTGGACCACTGGGCGGGACGTAGACGAAGTGGACGGCTGGACTCGAGGAGCTGAGGAGGCTATATGTACCCACCCTCCAGGTGGGACTTCCAGAGGACGGGTCGACATTGCTGCTTTACTTTTAGCTGCGGTACTTTCTTTCCAGTTTTACTTTACTTTCAGTTTGGGTTTGTATTCTGGCCCACTTACTCTTCCAGACTACCTTTTGTACCCAGTTTTACTTAGAGTTTACTTCTTCTTGCTTACTCTGTGGTGTTTGTTTACTTTATAAAGGCAATCCCTTCCCGTTTTTGTCGGGATTTTCGCCTTGGTGCTAGTCTCCAGCCCCTGGCCTATGGGAGGCGGGCATGGGGTAGTCACGACACGGGTCCCGAGGATGGGTCATGAAAAATTGGTATCAGAGGAGTTCGGTTCTACCACAGAACTCAGGACTCTGATTTTTCTTCAATGTAAAGCAATAGTGTTACGGGTTTTGAGTATGGTTATCAGTCTAGGGAGTCCAGTGTTGGTGCGGTGGCTGATGTATCCGTACATGAGGACCCTGACTTCTAATTTCCGACTCAATGCACGAAAACATTGATTGCATGTGTGTTTCAAAATTTTTCTTTGTGATTACTTTGTGTCTGCTCACCAGGTATACTGTTTGACTGTGGCGCACCTGTTTCTTTTCAGGATGGCCCCACGACGGCAGCCATCTAGGGTTCCGAGCTTTGAGCGAGACGACAGCCCATCGAGCGATGAGGCCTCGGTGCTGGGCCCTTTGAAAGCAGAGGCACCGGCAGTACCTCTACCCGCAGAGCCACCGATGCTACATGCCCCAGCCACTGATAGTGCACGTCACCTTAGTGTGTTGCATGAGTTTCAGCATCAGAGACCTCCCATGTTCTGCAAGGAGATGAACCACCAGGCAGCCGAGGATTGGCTGGAGGAGGTTGTGCGAGTTTTTAGGTTAGTGCGGAAACCAGCTGACCTCATGGTGATCCTCACAACGAGCCTCCTGCACGCGGCAACATGCAGATGCAGGAGATTGATGCTCCAAGTCCACAACGAGGCATCACTCCTCTGGAGGGAATTTGAGAGCCTCTTCCGCTCGGAGTTCATCCCAGCCACCATCCGTGCAGTGCGCATCCAGGAGCTTCTATAGCTGCGGCAGGGCAGCATGACGATCTCCCAGTACTCTGCGTGATTTACCGACCTCTCGTGCTATTCGACGGACACGGTATGGTACCCATTCTTCCGGGCCTGGACCATCGAGCAGTGACTGAGGCATGAGATCAGGGCATCGATGATCTCCCTTATAATTCTAACACAGGCAGGAGTATTAGAGCGAGCAATTATCCTAGGGATCTTTCTTGCCGAACCTACGCCAGTAGAGTGACCTACCGCAGGGCGGCACATAGCAGAGTCGTCTGCAGCTGGCAGTCGACGGATGTCACAAGGGTCCAGGCGGACCAGACCATCAGAAAAATGACCTCAAGACACTGGCTAAGAGGTGCGGGGCACAGGGCGTAGAGCCAGCCTTCCGAGGATTAGGTAGTGCTATGCATGCGGCAGGCAGGGCCACATGGCTCGTGACTTCCCGAAACACCGTGTAGAGGAGCAACAGACGGTTCAGGGGCCACCTAGGTAGAGGCAGAGGGTCGACCGTGGCGGTCCGCCAAGACTAGGCAGATGGGGCAGGGGAGTTAGCCGAGCAGCAGGTGGTGGGTGATGCTTTGAGGATTTACCACCACCGCCACCAGGAGGCCCTCCCCGACCACAGGGAGCTGGCGGGCAGAGACATGCTCAGCTTCAGGCAGTGAAGGCCTATGACCATGGCGCACCAGAGATGATTCTAGGTACTACCTGTGTCAACTCCACCCTTGCTGCAATTATTATAGGCACAAGAACGAGTCATTATTTTATTGTTGCTGCCTTTGTTCGGAGCTCAGAGATTCTGACAGAGCCGTTGGCTCGATCCTTATGGCTAGAGACTCCTACGGGAGAAAACTCGACGATTACACACTGGTGCCGGCAGTGTGAGATTACTCTAGGAGGTGAGAGCTTCTGCTAGGGTCTTCTTGTAGTGGCATCAAGGCCTTACGACGTCATCTTGGCCTTGGATTGGTTATCTATAGTCCATGCTCAGGTCGACTGTTTTAGGTGCAAGGTGCGGTGTATTCGCACCGATGGGAGCATGTTCACCTTTACCAGTGAGAATGGAGTCTTTGCAGTACAGGATGGACTCACGTAGAGGATAGGACCACCCATCACTCATCAGTTGGCTAGCCTCATCCAAGGAGCAGTTGACATGTGAAGTCCTAGTTTTCCTACAGGGGTGGATCAGTATGCGGACGTTTTCCCTGACGACATTCCAGGACTACCTCCTCCCAGAGAGGTAGACTCTTATATTGACCTGTACACCGGGTAAACCACGATATCCACTCCAGCATATCGTATGGAGCCCTCTGAGATTCAAGAGATACGGGTACAGTTGGAGGACTTGCAGGGCAAAGGATTCATCCAACCCAGTGTTTCACCCTGGGCTTCCCAGATTTTGTTCGCCAACAAGGGGGATGGGAGCTTGTGACTTTGTGTCGACTACCGTCGCCTGAACCAGGTGACTGTGCGGAACAAGTATCCGCTACCAAGGATTGACGACCTCTTCGATCAGATCGAAGGAGCACGGTGGCTCTCAAAGTTAGACCTCAGATCAGGCTATCATCAGCTCAGAGTTCGAGACAAGGACATGCAGAAGATGGCCTTCAGATGTCGGTATGGCCACTATGAGTTCTTGGTTATTCCATTCGGCATAACCAACGCTCCAGCAGTGGTCATGGGTCTCATGAACAGGATCATTCAGCCATACCTAGATCGATTTGTCATGGTCTTCATCGATGACTTATTGATATACTCGACCACTAAGGAGGAGCACACCTACCACTTTCGGGTTGTACTGGACACACTCCGAGAGCACCATAATTTTGGAAAGCTCTCGAAGTGTCAGTTCTAGATATGTTAGGCCCACTTCTTGGGACAAATCATCTCTGAGGTGGGAGTTTTAGTCGATCCTGCGAAGATCGAGGCAATGCTAGCTTGGGAGCCACCCAGGAGGGTGACGGAGGTGAGGAGTTTCTTGGGCCTAGCTGGTTACTACTAGAGATTTGTGACAGAATTTTCCAGAGTTGCGGCACCACTCTCAACTTTGACGAAGAAGGGGAAACCCTTCGTGTGGTCAGACAGATGTCAACAGAGCTTTCAGGAGCTGAGACAGAGATTGACCAGCACACTTATCTTAAGGCCATCAGAGGAGGGAGTAGGGTACGTAGTATACTGTGATGCATCAGGGACCGGACTCGGATGTGTCCTAATGCAGGAGTAGGTAGTGATCACCTATGGATCACGTCAGTTGAGGAAGCATGAGCAGAACTACGCTACCCATGACCTGAAGTTAGCAGCAGTGGTCTTCGCTCTGAAGATGTGGCGAAACTATCTGATGGGCGTGCTCTTTACAGTCTACTCTGACCACCAGAGTCACAGGTACATCTTCTCACAGAAGGACCTAAATATGAGATAGCGGCGATGTCTTGAGTTTCTCCAGGACTGTGATTTGAGATAGTCTATACTCTTGAAAAGCGGAACATAGTAGTCGATGCTCTCAGCAGGAGGATGGGAATTCAACTACTCGGGTAGGCGACAGAGCAGCTAACCCATTTGCAGATATCCTTCATGGATATAGATGGAGTAGCGTTTCTTCAGTCACTTAGAGTCACTCCTCCACTACTACAGCGGGTCAGAGAGGCACAACATGGGGACGCTGATTGTGAGATGTGGCATGTGCAGATATCCTCAGGACAAGCACATGATGGATTCTCTATATGAGGAGAGCACGACGTCATTTTCAGAGGACGTACCATGGTACCGGTTGCTTTACAAGAGGAGGTGCTGAGAGAGTTTCACACTTCCCCTTTAGTGGTACATCCGGGAGTGGCGAAGATGTACCTGGATCTCAGACGACAGCACTGGTGGCCGGGTATGAAGAAGGTTGTGGTAGAGTTCTTTTCTCGATGCCTCATCTGCAAGGAGGTGAAGCCATAGCACCAGGTACTGATAGGCTTGGTACAACCCTTGGTGGTCCCAGAGTAGAAGTGGGATGGGATATCTATAGATTTAGTGACTAGACATCCACGTACTTCCAGAGGTCACGACTCCGTTTGGGTGATTGTCGACCGACTCACCAAGTCGGCTCACTTCTTACCCATCAGAGAGCAGGGCTCAGTAGGGAGCATGGGACGTCTCTACGTTTAGGAGATTGTACGGATTAATGGTGTGCCATCATCTATCGTCTCCAATCGGGATGATCGCTTTACTTTCTGGATTTGGAAGGCATTGTAGGAGGCATTCGGGACGCAACTACGTATGAGCACCGCCTTTCACCCTCAAACGGATGGTCAAACAGAAAGGACCATTCGGACTCTCGAGGACATGCTCCGTGCATGTGTCCTTGACTTTGGTCGTAGCTGGGAGGACCAGTTACCCTTGGTGGAGTTCACGTACAACAAAAACTACCACTCCACCATCGGGATGGAACCATACAAGGAATTGTACAGCCGAAATTGCAGATCACCTCTATGCTGGAAAGAACCTGGGGAGTCCGCACTTGTGGGATCAGAGATGGTCCAGGCCACAACAGAGAAAGTCTAGGTCATCCAGGAGCAGATGAGGATAGCTCAGAGCTGACAAAAGTCTTATGTTGACTGGAGGCGGAGGCCACTGGAGTTCGAGGATGGCGACCATGTCTTCTTGTGGGTCTCACCTCGACGTGGATTATGGAGATTTGACCGAGGCGGCAAGCTATATCCACGCTTCGTCGGACCATTCCAGGTCCTCAGTAGGATAGGCGAGGTGGCTTATCACATGGCTCTACCACCTCAGTTTCACCAGGTTCACGACGTCTTCCACGTATATTAGTTTAGGAGATACGTGCACGATCCGACGCATATCATCGACCATGGGGAGCTAGAGATTGATTATGGGGCGACTTTTACGGAGGACCCAGTGGAGATCGAGGATCGACATGAGCAGGTCCTACGTGGATGGTCGATACTTCTAGTGCGTATCAGATGGCAGTACGGGAACCTACAGGAGAGCACTTCGGAGCAGGAGGATCCGATGCATGCACAGTACCTACATTTGTTCCCCTAGTTTATGATGTATCATTACGGGGACGTAAAGACCTAAGGTGGGAGTAATGTAAAGACCCATAAAATTCAAGGGAAATTTTTTCGTAATTTTCTTTGGGATTTTACAAGAACCCAGTTTCTGACGGCACCTGATTCTGAGGCCCGGTGTTCCCAAAATCATTTTCCAAAGTTTAGTTCGGGTACGTACAGTGAACGAACGAGCAGGTTTTCCTAACATTTGAACCAGTGCTCGGAATCGAATTCCGAGGGCACCGATGTAATCACAATGCCGGTAATTGCTTAAGAACACCTTTTCTGGAGTTGCGTTTTCTCGGGTGAGGTTATTAATTAATTGGGTTAACTAAATAATAAAATAAAATATTTTTCAATAGATTTTATTTTTATTCTAAGTAGTGTTAATCTAGGAATGGTGGTTAGAGTGGGACCCACTGATATCCTAACTCCTAGGTTGGATATTAGTGAGGTGGGGCCCACATGAGCCCCACCCCCTTTATTTCCTTTTACCTCCCATGTGCATTTAATTTGGTAACTCACCCGGACCCCCTCTTAAATGCCAAGTCAACTCTCGCATTTAATAGGATTATTAAACGCCTCATTAATTGATAAACGCTCGATAACTAAATCATGATTTAATTTTGAATTTCAAAAATAGATGGCATGAGTAATAAAATGAGGCAACGCCTTATTTTATTTATGTTGTTTCGTTGTGCGAGAGGGATTGGGAGAGGATTTAGTGAAAGCCTTTGAATCTTCACCTTCTTCGTTGGAGAACGCGAAGAACGACGAAGAATGCCAGCCTCTGACTGAAGATGGTGAAGGACGCTTGTTCACTGGAGATCGACGATGCGCCGCCGATGATCCTCCTTCCGTGACGCCATCTTCTGCGATGTCCCTTCCCCGCGACGAACCTTCGTTCAACAATGCTTGAGGTAGGGGTTAATTGTTTTTTCCCGTGAATTATTCCTTTGCCATTCATCGACATCTATTCGGGCCACCTATTATCATACTAACTAGATGAGGTCAGACCGCATGAACACGACCAACCCTCCTCCTCCTTTGATGATTGTGTTTGTTTCGGTTCGAAAGAAGGTGACGTGGTGCAACGACTATACATGGAATCATGGGAAAATGTTGCGAAGATGCGTGGTGCCGTCGTTCCACGCCCTTGAGTCCAAACAAACCCGTGGCCGGAGTTGGGCCGCAGCGAAGGGGCACAGTGCCGCCACGCCACGCCGGAGAACCACGAAGACACCACGGCCGGAGCGGGGCCGCAGCGGAGGGGTGTGGCACTTCCGCGTCGTGCCGGTCGGACAAGGCCACAGCTCAAAGCCGTAGCGGTGCAAGGCGGGGTGGCCGGAACCGCCGGCCGCCGACACCTTGGAGGGGCGGGACCCCGATGGTCCCGCGGCAGCAGCACTGGCCGGCCGGACCTGGCCGAACGACTACCAAGAAACCGAGGGTCGTAACCCCCGGTTGGCCGAAGGAGTGGCCCCCACTTGGGGGAAGTGGTTTCTCAAACAGGGGGGCAGTGCGCTCCCCCTGTTCTGCTCAGCTCGGCGCTGGACGAGCTGGCCACGCGGGACGCGTGAGCGCGCCTGGCCATTGGCCGCCCAGGCCGGGCTGGGCCACGCCGACCGAGCCGAGCCACGCCCTAATGGGCCGGACCCGGGCCCGGTTTGGGCCTACCCGGTTTGGGACGACCCAAGGGGTCTCGGGACGTGTCGGTCTGAGCCAAAAATCCCCCTAAAATGGACAGGTTCGTTCTTTTTCCCATATCCCAGGCTTCAGACCTCCGATTGATGCACCGTAAGTTGTGATGCAATCCTTGGATCGAGATGGTAATTTCGTTATATTACACTCAAGGTTTCAGAGATCTTTGGGTACATGCCGTCTGTCACGTTGACTTCTTCTTGTCGATATGGAACTTTGAGATACATCAACTCTGGACTACGTGTCAGTTGATGTATCGACCCCCTTGGCTCGTGGAGCGGACCCTCCCGGAAACGAGCATGCTCTGTGCGGAAACCCTAGAGATAGCTACAGCGATGAAGACCATACTGAAATCCTATGTGGGTTCGACGACGATGAAGACCGCAATGAAATCGAATGTGGGTTCGGTAGCGATGAAGACCATACTGAAATCCAATGTGGGTTCGATGGCAATGAAGAATGCACTGAAATCCTATGTGGGTTCGGTAGTGATGAAGACTGTACTGAAATCTTATGATGGTTCGACGATGATGAGGACTGCATTTAAATCCTATGTGGGTTCGACAATAATGAAGACCGTACTGAAATCCTCCATGGGTTCGATGGAAATTAAGACTGCACTGAAATCCTAAGTGGGTTTGGTAGCTTGGCTGGTTTTGTATCCTACGTGTGTCCCAGCTTAGATGAATCAGTAGCTATATCTGATCATCTCTATCACCAAAGAAGTATACCTATGTGAGCTAAGTCTTGACATTCAATCATTATCTTCAACATGATTGACTTTCATTCCTCTGTGGATTGGGATGTGCATTCCTATATGGATTGGTTTGTGTTTTCCTGTGTGGACGTGACCGATCTTAGGCTCGTATGTTGGAGCCGAACTGAAATTGACGACTTAGGTATATGTATGGGAATATACCTAAGTAGCGTTAGCTGTTACTTCGTGATTGTATCATTCCTTTATGGATTACCCTTGTGGATTATGGGAGACCTTCGGGGGTCTCGGGGTCCCTATTGAGTAGCGTATACTCACCCCTATATAGGCTATGCCCGCACTACATTGTGTTGGATGTAGACGATGGACATCACTGATCGTGGTTGAGTCTTGTGGAGCAAGTCGATACCTGGAGGTGGACCACTGGGTGGGACGTACATGAAGCGGACGGCTGGACCCGAGGAGATGAGGAGGCTATCTATACCCACCCTTCAGGTGGGACTTCCAGAGGACGGCTCGACGTTGCTGCTTTACTTTCAGCTGCTGTACTTTCTTTCCCATTGTACTTTACTTTCAGTTTGGGTTTGTATTCTGGCCCACTTACTTTTCCTCACTACCTTTTGTACCCAGTTTTACTTAGTGTTTAATTCTTCTTGCTTACTCTGTGGTGTTTGTTTACTTTATAAAGGCAATGCCTTCCCCTTTTTGTCGGGATTTACGCCTTGGTGCTAGTTTCCAGCCCCTGGCATATGGGAGGCGGGCATGGGGTAGTCACAGAACGGGTCCCGAGGACAGGTCGTGATAGATGGGCATAAAAATAAACTCATAGTTACCAAATCTTATTCGAAAGGCAGTCTTTGGAATATATTCCTTCTAAATCCTCATTTGATGATAACAAAATTCGAGGTTAGTCATGGGGAATAAATGATCCCCCTGAATGTAACACCCCGACCCCAGTGACCTAGAGTCGGTGCATTATTTTAATACATTGGCATGACTACAAAGAATCAAGTCCCAAAGGACCGGTCAGTTTAGCAGTCCTGGAAAATAGATTACATACATGAATGTTACATTACACTTCATAACATACAAAAAAAACATAAATAATCCTTTATGAATGCCATTATTCCCTTGGCTTAACCCTGGATATCAATCACATTACACTTCTTGGAATCCTCGAAAAATAAAACATAGAAAGGGGTGAGCTCAAATGCTCAGTAAGGGTAAGAAATACAGTAGAAACTTTCAAAAATAAGCATAAACATTTAAGCCAATTTATAAAACTAAAACAAAAGTCTTTTAAAATAGAACTTCAGCATAATATGGCAGAAATAACATGAAATAATTCCATTTACATATTCACATGGATATTCTACTAATCGAATAATCACATGAAATAACAATAACCACTTTCATATGATGGAATACATAATGCCAAACTATCATAACCACATAGCCAAGGCCTCGTGCCAAGACTACAAATAAGATTTTGTCAAGGCCTTGTTCCAAGACACTAGTTTGTCTCATAAGAGCTACCGATGCATCGATGGACTATAGCGGGCTCCACCCTTCACTTACTAAGTCCAATGCATTCCCATATGAAAAGGTTTAAACATAACATAAACATTATTATTATAACTAGAATATGAAATTTCAATACTTTCTCCATAAACCATGAATGGTATAAAAATAACACATCCACAGTAAAACATATCACAAAACCTTCAATACAATACAAAAGTTTTGTATCATAATAAATCAACTTCAAATAAGCTTAAAATCAATCAAAGGATGTTGACATAGATGAAATCAAAACTATTTGAGAGAAATATCTCTTTTCTTGAAATCATTGAAATGTCACACATTTATAAAGGAAGTAATTTAAAAGAGATTTTTGAATCAAAGTGTCCCATACCACTTTGAAACTTTTGAAAATAAATATCATTTCAAAACATTCATGTCTATATAAATAAATCCTTAAAATCATTTTGAAAACATGGACATTAATTAAAAAGATTTAGAAAGATAATTTTTAAAACATTTAAAATAATGATCTTGATAAAGAGTACCTTTCACAAATTCTTAAAATATTAATTTTGAAATCATTTAATGTCACATAATTATAAAATAAAACATTTACTTTGAAAATATTCTTATAAGATTGTAAGTGAAGCTTCAACGATTTTATAACGGCGGAGAATGGGCGCACCCGCCGTATAAGTTAAAAAAAACATTCTTACCTTAATTTTGTCGAAAATGTTAAAATAACTTTGTTTGGAAAATGACGGAAATATTTCATTATAAAACTCTTATAAAAATCCAAACAAGGGTATAAATGAATTTAACACATATTCTTTGTAAATTGTAAAAATGTTTTGAAATACATTTCAAAGAAACATGGATTTGGATGATAAAGAAATCCTAGTAGATTATTACGTATAAACAACCTCGGATAATGAAGAGATTGCGAAATAAACCCTTACCAATTTGGTAACTTGAGAAACATAAACCCCATTAAAGAGGTATCATACAATGAATATTTAAATACACATAAATTGAAGTGTATTAGACAAATAATACAATTATGGGCAGTACATACACCACACAAAAGGTAATAGTGGCAATATGACATGAATCTCACAGGAATAAGGAGTGAGATGAAAACCCCTTACATTGCACTTTCCTTTAGTTGAGGGTACGTTTAACCTCCTGTACGAAGATTGTAGTATGTTTTTAAATTATACCAGAACCATATTAATATTTATGATATCATAATTTATTCATTTATGACTTTATATTACCCATTTAATAATAATTTCCATGTTATGTTAACATTTTGGGTAATAATCACTTTCTTTATCGTACGTGTTTTAACTTGTCACTCTTGGTTGTGTCACTTAGATAATGATTTAAATAATTCAAGAATATAAAACATGATAAATATATCAAATATATTAAGAATATAAATATGTATAATAGACATATATATGAAATGGAAAACACCATTTATGAAGATGGCAGTCCGTACGTACCCAAAAACGTTTTTCCTGTTTTCATATAGTATTGAACGGAAGTAAATGAATAAGATATATGTAAGTACAGAAATCCTAATATATATATATATATATCTCTCTAGTATCATTATTATGTCATATATTACATACTTATTAGTAATATATATTTTTATAATCGTCAATGAATGGTGAACTTGGAAATGAATCTCATCGCGTCATGGTGATGGTAGTTCGTACGTACGCATGAGTGAAAATATCATTCTTTTGATATTAATATAACATATAATTGGATGGTATATCATGTATAAAGAATAATTATCATGTTATATTTATTATTTACATGAATTACAAATCATTATTATACCCATCCAAATAATAATATATTGAATAACAATTACACCATGACGTGGAGACGATAAGCCGTACGTACGCACGTATGGTGACATGTCATTCAAAGGATGGATAGAATAATGAATATGGTTGTACCATATTTATAATAATATTACAGTATATAGGAGAAACTAGATTCATTATTTTAGAATGGTAATAACAATGAAAGAAGAAGTGGAAGAAGAAAGGAACTTCAAAAAGGGTGGTGAAATCATTACCTCTTCTTCGGGTTCTTCCTTTTGATTTGATCAAAAGGGCTCCTTAATATGGATTTCTGACTAAAGGAAGGCCTCTAGGATGATGTTAGGGAAGTTGAGAGAGTATTTGGGCAGAGTTTTTCCAAACCAAAAGTCTTTGATGGTGTGAGTTAATGAGAAGGGAGGGTGCCCTTTTATAAGACGGGTGAGGGGCACCTTTGAAAAAGCTAGAAATATTATTTTATAATAAATTCATATTCAGTTTCTAATGGCTCAAAAGTGGATTATTTAAAGTTTAAGGTGGGGATGGGTCAAAAAACACTCAACCAAAATAATTTATATAGGTTGGGTCATTATATTAACCTTATATTTAAGTATTAACTCTTAGTTAATTAGTTTCACTTTTACAACGTCTCTTTGTATTTTTAAATTATATGGTTAATAAACTTACTATATACATCCAAGAAACCACCAAGTGGTCCATTAATGATACAAATATCATTCTATAAGTCTCTTGGCCGAACCTTAGATTTTTAGGAATTTAATATCAATTAATAATATAATATTTGTTTTAAAAACTCTTTTATGTCAATTTTGACACTATTCAATAATTGATTTTTGTGAAAATCATAACAGAATTATTACTTCGAAATAAGTTAATTAAATCAATCCTAACATGTCATATTATCCTATAAAATTATTGGTATTTATAAAAAGTCTCAAATTACATTTATTTGGGTATTTATAATATCAATTATTCCAATTTTTCATTAATTAGGTAATTACTGCATCATCATTGTGTCATAAAAATGTCTAAAAATTATAAATAAAATATCATTATGTAGGAAATATTTTTGTCTTTCTAATGAATATTTACAATTGAATTTATGTTATGTATAAACCTATATTAAAAATGTTTTAGTAAATAAATTTTGATTTTAACTCTTTTAACTCTTCTTTGAATTAAATAATAATAAATGTCCTAATCTAATAAAAGTGGACCTAAATGATAATATTTTATTACTAAGGTTGTTTTTGGTCGAGATAAAATTGTCCAATAGAATTAGGACATCTGTTAGGGTAATATTAATATCATTTTTACCCTTAAATACCCTATTTACTTTTAACCGTGGTAAATAAAAGTAAAAAGTTACTATTCACCAAAAATTATTTTCATCTCATTGAACCGCATTTTACTTCTTGATATTAACCATGTCTCTTGGATTTTCTAAATTTCAATCACAGAAGCGGTAAAATTATGTTTTATGAAAAATTCAGTATTTTAACTACCACTTAGTAGTTTCACTATTCATAAAAAATTGATGTTTTTTAGAACAATGCCAAAATTTCACCCTAAGCTATAATCGATATCCCGAATTCAAAAATGATGTCTATTTTACAAAATTCCAAACATATAAGTTTCATTAATTAATTTTATAATTAATTCCCGCTGTCACAACAAATAGCGTGTTTTTAAGAAACAATATATATCAAAAGATTGACAATTGTTTATATCCAATTTCAAAGTGAAATTAATTATAATGAAAACCATTGGATAAAATGGTAAAAATATATTATAATTATACATTAAAACCACTCAAATTCATAATATATCACTATTAATTATTTTTATTAAAAAAGTTGTTTTTCATTAAAATTTATTTATTTTCACTATTCATAAAAATATTAAAGTTATCCAAAAAGTACCAAAATTTCACCTTAGGCTAAATTCGATACTCCGAATCCAAAAATGATGTCCATTTTGAGAGGTAAAATTTATAAAATTTTAAAATGTAGGTATTACTATTCACAACTGCTACTTTGATTGGTCGTGGTGTTTGTTAGAACTCGAAGTTGCGTACAACACACGATACTGTATTATTCAAAGAGAATCGTACCGTGGAAGCTCGAGGTGTTACATTCTCCCCTCCTTCAATAAATTGCCTCCTCACAATTTGATATTTTTCTTTGAAAATAAAGGTTGAAAATAGAAAATATCTTTGTGGAAAAACCCACATCAAAAATTTGGTAAATAAAATTTAGTCTTAATATGAGGAAAAGAGAAATGAAAGGGTCACCACCAAATTATGATCTCGATTAGGAGAAAATTGGTGAAAATTAGAGACATATAATTGGAGGAAAAATGTAAATATTTATAGGTAGTGGTTGAGGACATCAATCAAAAACAGGTGTAAAATTGAGGTCCTTAAATTCATCAATCTATGATGATTTGAAATACCACCGGTTCAACAAAAAAATATGGTATTAGGATAACACATTTTTGGTTTTAGGATTCCTTAAATCAAGTATAATAATTAATTTCTTCGTAGAATAAGTGAAGAAGAAAAATATATTCTTGAAAAGTACAGTTCCATCCTTTAACTAATTTCTACCACAAACTCATCTTTCACTCTAAAAGATAATAGAATGTAAAAAATATTCTATTTATCCTATTCATATAGGGTTAAAAAAATGAATTTATAAATCATCTAACAGATCTCTTAACAAAAATACATTATTTAATCTAGGACATTATGTGGGCCAGTGGTAGGTGATACACCCTTGTCTCCCTTCAGTTGTGGGTTCAAGTCTTGCGGCCTTGCCGGTCGCAACGGGTTGCCGCCCGACCTCTGGGTTGTCCTTTTATGACAATCCAAAATTAATCTCAAACTAGAACTATCCAAAATGCTTTAGTCCAAAAATGAAGATCCTTTTTTCTGTGTAATAACATGTGAACACCTTCATCATGTATTCTTTTAAAACACTGCAACATCTTGAATTACCATAAAACCTTATTGATTACATTCATGATCCCTTATTCCTTAAATAATAATGGATATAGTCCTTCAATCCAAAAATGTTGTAAACCCCAATAATGATGGAATATACAAATCATTAATCAGTTTCAAGGTAGTCAAGAATATCCAATATAATTTATCCAAATCAATCATGTATTATTCTAAAATCACTACCTCAGTATCAGAACTATATTATGGTTTATCATTCTCTCAACCATATATTTTCCAAAAAATTATCCTGCTATTGAGTCAATTTTCTTTGTTCTAAACAATCTCAAGTCCTTAATTAAATAGTACTACAGTACGATCCTTATATACTCCATAATTATTATAACAAGTACATTGTTGATACAACACTCAAATGACATAATCAACATAAGAACTCTAATCATTACACTTCATCTATGGTAGTATCAAAACTTGATTATTATCCAATAGCATCATTTGCGGCATAGTCTGATGACTGGGACATAGGGTCGCGTAGTGTCCAAACTCCTTGCAAATGAAGCATTGTTCATCTGAAACCATTTTCTTACGCTTGCAGTCACGTACCTTGTGCCCTTTTCCTCCACACTAATAACAAAATCCCATTTCTTTCAGGAAAGTTCCAGGGTGTTTCTTCCCATAGTTATCACATATTGGTAAATTTTTCTTTTCCCTCTTCCCATTATCCATATTTATCTCTTACATCCTTTTCTTCTCTTGCTTCCCTTCAAAGCCATAGGACTCAGTAAACTCTTTAGTTATCTTATCCACACATGATACTATTTCTTCAAATGATTATAATACATGACAGACTATTTCCCTTCTAAATGATGTCTTAATATCATGAAAGATACAATCCTTCTTACTCTATGGATCATACGTATTACTGGAGTTCACATTCCTTCTACTGGGCGCCATTTCTATACAATAGCATAAACTAGGCCAGTTTATGAATTGAAATAAATAATTTCTAATGAAAATTGAATAGTTTTTGGATATAATCCATAATCAATTTTTTTTCTTTGAGTAAGTATATACTCATGAGCCCTTCATAATGGTCTGTAAATAAAATGAGAATTATCCTAAGCATATCCCCCGGGAGTTTCGTAACCAAGAGTGCAGCAAGGCCCGTTGTCGTGCACCAGTTCCCGTTCGAGTCTAGCTCAAAGTGGTGTTTTCGGGTTTTTACCCTAGGTACATCTGTGCCAGATCCGCCTCTACCTGCTCGTATCCAGACATAGATGTATTTCTCGGAAAACTCACAAAATCTCTACAATACCAAAATTATAGGAAGTTTTTCTATACTAATCATCAAAGTCTATCTTAGGGCTATGTGCTCTAATCAGAGTTTATCTAAATCGAGTTTCCAATGTTATTGGTAAACTTCTAATACCAACTGTAATGCCCCAACCCTAGTGACCCAGAGTCAGTGTATTATTTTAATACATTGGCATGATTACAAAGAGTCAAGTCCCAAAGGACCGATCAGTTTAGCAGTATTGGAAAATAGATTACATACATGAATGTTACATTACACTTCATAACAAACAAAACAACATAAATAATCCTTTATGAATGCCATTATTCCCGTGGCTTAACCCTGTATATCAATCACGTTACACTTCTTGGAATCCTGGGAAAAAAACATAGAAATGGGTCAGCTCAAATGCTCAGTAAGGGTAAGCAATACAATGGAAACTTTCAAAAATAAGCATAAACATTTAAGTCAATGTATAAAACTAAAAAAGCCTTTTAAACTTGAACTTTAGCATAATATGGAAGAAATAAAATGAAATAATTCCATTTACTTATTCACATGGATATTCTACTAATCGAATAATCACACGCAATATCAATAAACACTTTCATAATGATGGAATGCATAATGCCAGACTATCATAACCACATAGCCAAGGCCTCGTGCCAAGACTACAAATAAGATTTTGTCAAGGCCCTGTGCCAAGACACTAGTTTGTCTCATGAGACCTATAGATGCATCGAGGAGCTATAGCGGGCTCCACCCGTCACTTACTAATTCCAATGCATTCCCATATGAAAATGTTTAAACATAACATAAACATTCGTATTAAAACTAGCATACAAAATGTCAATACATTTCCATAAACCATGAATGGTATACAAATAACACATCCACAGTAAAACATATCACAAAACCTTCAATATAATAAAAAGATTTTTATCATAATAAATAAACCTCAAATATGCTTAAAATCCATCAAAGGATGTTGACATAGATGAAATCAAAACTATTTGAGAGAAATATCTATTTTCTCAAAATCAATGAAAAGTCACACATTTATAAAGGAAGTAATTTAAAAGAGAATATTGAATCAAAGTGTCCCATACCACTTTGAAACTATTGAAAATAAATATCATTTCAAAACATTCATGTCCATATAAATAAATCAATAAAATTATTTTGAAAACAAGGACATTAATTAAAAATATTTAGAAAGATAAATCTTTAAAACATTTAAAATTATGATCTTGATAAAGCGTACCTTTCACAAATTCTTAAAATATTAATTTTGAAATCATTTAATGTCACATAATTATAAAATAAAACATTTACTTTGAAAATATTCTTATAATCTTGTAAAGGAAGCTTCAATGATTTTATAACGGTGGAGAATAGCCGCACCCGCTGTATAAGTTAAAAAAACATTCTTACCTTAATTTTTTCAAAAAGGCTAAAAGCACCTTGTTTGGAAAATGACGGAAATATTACTTTATAACAGTCTTATAAAAAGTCAAATAAGGGTATAAACGAATTTAACCCATATTATTTGTAAATAGTAAAAATGTTTGGAAATACATTTCAATGAAACATGGATGTGGATGATAAAGAAATCCAAGTAGATTATTACGTATAAACAACCTCGGATAATGACGAGATTGCGAAATAAACCCTTACCAATTTGGTAACTTACAAAACATATACCACATAAAAGAGGTATCATATAAGGAATATTTAAATACACATAAATTAAAGTGTATTACATAAAGAATACAATTATGGGCAGTACATACACCACACAAAAGGCAATAGTGGAAATATGACATGAATCTCACAGGAATAAGGAGTGAGATGAAAACCCCTTACCTGGCACTTTCCTTTAGTCGAGGGTACGTTTAACCTCTTGTACGAAGATCGTAGTATGTTATTAAATTATACCAGAACCATATTAATATTTATGATATCATACCTGATTCATTTATGAATTTATATTACCCATTTAATAATAATTTCCATGTTAAGTTAACATTTTGGGTAATAATCACTTTCTTTATCGTACGGGTTTTAACTTTTCACTCTTGGTTGTATCACTTAGATCATGATTTATATACTTCCAGAATATAAAACTTGATAAATATATCATATATATTTAGAATATAAATATTTATAATATAAATATATATGAAATGGAAAACACCATTTATGGAGATGGTAGTCCGTACGTACGCATAAACGTTGTTTCTGTTTTCATATAGTATTGAACGAAAGTAAATGAATAAGATATATGTAAGTAAATAAATCCTTATATATATATATATATATATATATATATATATCTCCAGTAGAATTATTATGTCATATATTACATACTTATTAGTAATATATATTTTTATAATCATCGATGAATGGTGAACTTGGAAATGAATCTAATTGCGTCGTGGAGACAATAATCCGTACGTACGCACGAGCAAAAATATCATTCTTTTGATATTGAAATAATATATAATTGGATGGTATATCATATATACAGAATAATTATAATGTTATATTTATTATTTAGATGAATTACAAATCATTATTATACCCATCCAAATAATAATATATTGAATAACAATTACACCACGATGTGGAGACGGTAAGCCGTACGTATGCACGTATGGTGACATGTCATTAAAAGGATGGATAGAATACTGAATATGGTTGTACCATATTTATAATAATATTAAAGTATATAGGAGATATTAGATTCATTATTTTATAATGGTAATAACAAAGAATGAAGAAGTGGAAGAAGAAAGGAACTTGAAAAAGGGTGGTGAAATCATTACCGCTTCTTCGGGTTCTTCCTTTTGATTTGATCAAAAGGGCTCTTTAAGATGGATTTCTGACTAACAGAAGGACTCTAGGATGAAGTTAGGGAAGTTTAGAGAGTATTTTGGCAGAGGTTGGTCGAACCAAACGACTTTGAAGGTGTGAGTTATTGAGAAGGTAGAGTTCCCTTTTATAAGAGGGGTGAGGGGCACCTTTGGAAAAGATAGAAATATTATTTTATAATAAAGTTATATTCGGTTTCTAATGGCTCCAAAGTAGATTATTTAAAGGTTATGGTGGGGATGGGTCGAAAACCACTCAAAAAATATAATTTATATAGGTTTGGGTCAATATATTATCCTTATCTTTAAGTATTAACTCTTAGTTAATTAGTTTCACTTTTACAATGTCTCTTTGTATTTTTATATTATATGGTTAATAAACGTACTATATACATACAAGAGACCCCCAAGTGGTCCATTAATGATACAAAAATCATGATATAAGTCTCTTGGCCGAAACATAGATTTTTAGGAATTTAATATCAATTAATAATATAATATTGGTTTTAAAAACTCTTTTATTTAAATTTTGACACTATTCAATAATTGATTTTTGTAAAAATCATAACAGAATGATTACTTCTAAAAAAGTTAATTAAATCAATCCTAAAATGTCATATTATCCTATAAAATTATTTTTATTTATAAAAAGTCTCAAATTACATTTATTTGGGTATTTATAATATCAATTATTCCAATGTTTCATTAATTAGGTAATTACTGCATCATCATTGTGTCATAAATAGATTACATTTGTTAATGACTAAAAACTATAAAAAAAATATCACTACATAGGAAATCTTTTTAGATTTATAATTAATATTTAAAATAGAGTTTATCTTATGTATAACCCTATATTAAAAATGTTTTAGTAAATAAACTTTGATTTTAACTCTTTTAACTCTTCTTTGAATTAAATAATAATAAATGTCCTAATCTAATCAAAGTGGAACTAAATGATAATATTTTATTCCTAAGGTTGTTTTTGGTCGATATAAACTTGTCCAATAGAATTAGGAAATTTTTTAGGGTAATATTAATATCATTTTTACCCTTAATTTCCCTATTTAATTTTAACTGTGGTAAATAAAAGTAAAAAAGTTACTATTAACCAAAAATTATTTTCATCTCATTGAACAACATTTTACTCCTTGATATTAACCGTGTCTCTCAGATTTTCGAAATTCCAATCAAAGAAGCGGGAAAATTAAGTTTTATGAAAAATTCAGTTTTTTAACTACCACTTAGTAGTTTCACTGTTCATCAAAAATTGATATTTTTCAGAACAGTGCCCAAATTTCACCCTAAGCTATAATTGATATTCTGAATTCGAAAATGATGTCTATTTTACAATATTCCAAGCATATAAGTTGCATTAATTAATTTTATAATTAATTCCCGCTGTCACAACAAATAGCATGTTTTTAAGAAATAATATATATCAAAAGATTGACAGTTGTTTATGTCCAAGATTTCACCTTAGTAATTTTCACTATTAATCAAAATATTAAAGTTATCCGAAAAGTACCAAAATTTCACGGTAGGCTAAATTCGATACTCCGAATCCAAAAATGAAGTCCACTTTGAGCGATAAAATTTATAAAATTTTAAAAAGTAGGTATTACTATTCATAATAGCTACTTTGATTGGTCGTGGTGTGTGTTAGAACTTGAAGTTGCGTACAACACACGCTACTGTATAATTCAAAGAGAAGCGTACCGTGGAAGCTCGGGGTGTTACAATGAACCTGATCAAATAAATCATTAATCCTTGGTAGATGGTACTGATTATTCACTGCGATCCCATTAAGATCTCTATGATCAATTTGTAGATGCATCATTCCTTCATTCTTCTTCAAAAAGGAAATAGGTTCCCCCACAAGAGAAACCCTTGGCCAGATAAAACCCTTCTCCAAAAATCATGGAGTTTTTTATTTAATTATTTTAACTCCAAATTTTCCATTATATATCGGGTCTTTGATATCGACTTGAATCTATGTATTAATTCAATAGAGAACTCTACCTATCTTTCTTGGGGGGGGGGGGGTCCAAAAAACTATTAAGGAAATAAATCAATATATTCCTGAATGATAGGTACATTCATTAAATTTATACGTTCATTTAATTATCCCTCTTCATCTATCATCTCCATAAATATGGATATATGATGTTCTTCTATAAAACACTATATTTGGGATATATCTCAATTGAAAATGACAATAGGTATTCCATTAATCACTACTAAAATTTCCTTCTTATGCAGTTGAAAATATAATTACACATCATCAGGCAGTCCATCCCATGTATATTATTGAGTTCCATCATGGGGATGAATACTATATTTGCGAAGAGTTTGTGCTATCCAAAGATAATACGATGGCTTCTATACCTATTTAATGTGTGGATAGTCCATCCAAAATTCATGATTTATAACTCTACTTATAGAAGTTTTAGGTTTGATTCAATATGATTTGAAAACATGGATGAAATAAAGGAATGATTAGAAATAAAATCAACCAAAGTACTTTCTATATTTTAGAGAAAAATGAGTGTAACTTCCACCAAATCATTTAGAGCCTTGACTTTAAATTTCATGATAGTAAACTTCAAATCATTTTACCTTGGACTGTGCAGCGGTTTCTAGTGGTTACCCTATATTATATTTGGGTTTTACAATAATTAGGATGGAACCCAAACTATCCACACTTGATGAATTAAACAACTGGTTGGGATTACTCCATCTTCCTTTTATTGATCCAGTTTTGAAGATAAGGATTTACCTCATCACGATAGATATGAGCTATATGGTCATCTCTTTTTTGTTTGTAGCACTTTCCACTCTTAGGAAAGATGTTACCTGAGTGACTCATCCCATATTTTCTATACATGGTATGTTTCAATTTCCTTTATCCTTTTCCAAAATCAAAATTGTTCCCTAATATTTTATCAATTTCTCTATTGTTTTCATTTTATATATATGACCAATACGTCTCCCTATTCTCAAATTTAAGATTTATATCACTCCACACTATCTCCTCAAATATTTTAAAGTGTTAATTCTATAGATTGAACCATAACCGGGGTCTCAATATATTTATTAATCTATCTAAATTTTTATTAGGATCCATAATAAACCTAGAGTTGTAACAAGAATGTGTTGTGAATTTTATCTCAGATCATCCTGATGATTCATTTTCCTTATTCTTCATTTCTAATAACACTATCTCCAGTTTTTCACATCATATTGGGAAAATATTTATTGAAAATGATTATAATAAACAATTCCCACTCCATATAATCACTATCCATTCTTGTATTCATGTTTTTAATATTTATCTACTAATGATAATACTATACTTATAAGAAATATACTTTTAAGGTGTATTTTTTTCTTATAATAGTGGATTAGTAAATATAAATTTTGTAAAACTTTTTCATTGATATGTAATAAATGGGTCTGTAGATCCACTAAAAGTATGTGTCCATTTATATATATAAAGGACTCAATTGAATGTTATTCCCTATGAGGTAAATCAAGTTTCTTGACAAGATTCAATTTATTGTTTATAAAATGAGTATGTTGTTTCATATTCATCTAGATGTTTTCCATTCTAGCTTTCATTGTAATTTCATTAGTAAATTTTCTTCTATACTAAAAGTTTATGTGGTTCCTTCTATGTCCCATAAGTTTTCTAAAAGAATGAATCCTTAGTGATAATCATGTTACTTTTATGTATTTATAATTATATAGGGATTTTATATCTTTATGCATAAAATTTAAATAATTTATTAATCTCCTATAATAGAAAATATATATTCTATATATCCTTCACAATGTCTTATATAAATCTAATGATTAACCCAATATATCCCAATAGAGTGTCAGACCAAACATGAAACAAGGACTATTTTCAGGCACCCGTTCCTTTTTTAGTCTGGCCTAAGGAGTGGTTTTTGGGTGTTACCTCGAGGTACATGTATTCTAGAGCCGCATCCACTTCTAGTATCCATACATGGATATATTTTTTCTGACACCAAATAATTAGTACTTTCCAAAATACACCAATGTATTCCAACATTTTGAATCTTTACAAGGATTTTTCCAAATGTTATCAAGTCCAAATTTCCAAAAATAACTAAACCATCACAATGTACAATCAATGGAATCCCATATTTTTATTATATAACTTTTCATTACAAGGTACAAATAGAGGATCTATTGAAGATCAGTTTCATGAAATTAAGTTATATAATACATGGAAAATTAAAAATTCTTCTAAAGACACTTGAAATACATATTCAAGGGCTAGCATTATTTTACATTTAAATTATCAGATATCCTATAGATTTACATGAAAGGAGAGGGTCGAGCATGAATCCCTGTAATGGTATATGAAAGGTAGAAAATGTATTTGATCATGATAAAAATAATGAGAAGATGATGCGTAACAATAAGGGATGAACAAAAAGAATATAATAATAATTTGAAATTAAATAATTAAAAGGAAATGTGGATACATCATTTAAATGATACATTTATAAACATATAAACAAGATTTATGACCAAGGTTTATCCCAAAGGTGTCATAAAATAAGGTTAAAAAGGCTATTCAATATGGCATCATAAAACATGTTATCTCTAGCGATTCAATTCATTAACCAATTTCTTGGAGAGATATTAGGGAGAACCATTTATATTTCTTAATTTCATGTTATTGATTAAGATCATGAAAATTCAATTTATTAGTGACCCCTTAGGAATGATGAGTAATTTTTTTATACCAAAATCGAAAAGAATAAATGAGATTATTTACATGATCATTACATCATTTTTATCCCAGGAATTGAAATGTGAGTTTCAAATAGGTAAATAACTGAACAAAAATTCATATTTACATCATTTTTAATACCCATTTATATTATTAGTTTTGTGATTTCATATAAAAAGAAAAACATAATTTCACATGTAAATTAGTGAATAGTGAGATTTAAATTTGGCATCATGACGGGTATAAAACATGGGTATAGAAAACTGTAAATCCGTGGGGAAAATGATATTTCATTTATAGAAAAAATTATTAATGTAATTTGAAAATATAATGTGGAAATAATAACTTTGTTTTTAAATTTTAAGAAAAAACAAATGGAAAATGAATATGAATGGAAAGAGAAGTGGAGACTTCCCTTACCTAGAAGAGTTTTTCCTAAAAGATGACGATGAAACCATTGAGGATTTAGGTCACATTGCGGGTACTAATTAGAGGAAAAAATCCCAATAACATCATGGAGTAATTATTGGGAGTGAATCGTAATGGTAAAATGGGTAGCTATTTTCAACAAAAGTGGGGGATGTGTTTAATAAATTTCATATATAGTCCTTGGAAATGTAGTTCATAGAAAATAAAAAAATGTTAGCTTAACTGTGGGTTTTGGCTATGGGTGTGGATAGTTGGATAATATTTTATGATTTATTGATCCATAAGAACCATAAACACCTCTTAAAACATATTTTTTTAAGAAAAATAAATTATTCCACAATGAAATAATTTTTGACAAAATTAAATTTTGTTTTTAGACAGTTGAAAGTCACCTAGAGTATTAATCATATAATTATTTCATCATGATGATTTAAAATATATTTTTTCCTACATTAATTCTATTAATATTATAATTCAAACATATAAATATAAAAGATTTATTTATTTAAAAAAGAATCTTTAAGGGACATTCAAATTCTTAACAATTATAAAAACTTCTTAGGCCATTATAAAATTATTTTATAATTTATATTTTAGTGAATGTGTTTTAAAATATTATTTTAATAGAATAAATATTATCCACAATACTTTAATTTATTATTAAATTTTAAATATTTTCTAGAAAAATATAATTTTGGTTAATTTGAGTCCAAAAAACAAGAATGTATTTTATTTAGAAAAACAACATCTAAATGAAATTTATAGAATAATAGTTTTATTCATAAAAATGAAAGTACACTTTATGAAACATAAGTCATATACACATAAACCCTTAATGGTACCACACATTTTCCATGGGTGAGGTGTATGATTGCCATAGTTAATGTGGTGGCACAACTAACATTATTCGAGTGGTAATTTCTACTAAGTGGAACATCTCCTGAATGATATTTCATTCAACATTCACATGTTGAATCTTAGCTAGTGATCAGTCAAGGTTGATCCATAGTGATGCTACCACACACCTGGGTTCTGAAAAAATGGATTCAAATGGTATGACCCTTCTGGTTGAGGCCATCGATTCTCCATTCTGTATCAATTATACTTTTTCATTTATACTTATAAACATTAAATATAATATGAAAATTATAATACAAGGGTATAGTTTCTAATAGTGATATTGACCAATGATCATATTGAAAAATGATAATATAAAATGTCTAATACCAATTTTCACATTTTCTTTAAAACATTATTAATACTACTTCATTTCTTCAATCAAATTTAACATCAATTCCACTTAATTTAGTATTTTCATTTTCATAATATATAAATTTGTTTAAAAATATTTTGTTTTATTTGTAAAATTATTTCTGGGGGTGATGAATATATCAAACTAGGGTGATCCTTAATTTCACATTTTCCTATTTCTATTTTAATTTTGTTTCGAGTTTTAATGTTTTGACTTTTAATTGGATTCATATATCTCTAATGTATTGATCATTTTTAATGAGATAATTTATTGGTTTTTATTTATTTTTTATATGTAAAATATTATTTAATATGTAATGAACATTTATTCATGAAATAATCATCATTTCAAAAATTTGGGCCATTATAATACTCATACTAATATTGTAATTTCATTCTCATAAGATCAATGTTATCAAAACATTCAATGTGAACTTAACTGATAAAGTTATTTTATATAAAATTGAAATAAAAAATATAAAAGGAATAATAAAAATAAAATTTCAATTAAAAGTTTAAATAATTGATATTTAGTTTTTATTCTTTTTGATAAGAAATTAATGTGATGACTCATACTTGATGTAAGGTATACATTACAATAAAATCATAATTTAAATTTTTCAAATATTTTTACAAAAAATATTTCTCAATAAAAATATTTATAAAAATATTTTATAAAATTATTTTTATAGATAATAGTTAATGATAAATTATATTTTATGCCTATTTTACTTCATTTAATGGTTTTCAAAAGGAATATATTTATGTCTTTTATAAGGAATGCTTTGAATTGTTATAAAAAAGGAAAATGAATGTTTTATTTTAATGTATTTGAAGTCAATGAATTTTCCCACAACTAAAAAATATATTTTATATGTGGATTCCAATATATGAATCAATTGTTTTCTTCAAATAAAATCATTTCTTATGTTTTTTATTTTTATTTTGTGTAAAATGGTTTTAAAATGTAAAGGGTATTTTGGTATTCTCTTGCATTTTTCAAATGTCTTAAAAAGTGTTTATGTTTTTTATGATTAAATTGTTCAAGATTAAAATTATTTACTAATGAATTTTTAATTTATAATTATATATTTTAGATTATGAGGATGATATATCTTATATTATGGGTGATCCCAATACAGCTCATGCAACAGGTAATCCTGATAGTGCAACCCAATGCATTGGTAGTGTTCCCTATCCTCAATGTTAATAAGGAGGTATTTAACTGATTATATTTATATTATAGATTTAATATATATATAGTTATTTCTATCATAAGTGACCATGAGTCATGAATATAATTATTTGAGATTATTATAAGGGATTCAGTTTGGTTGAATTAGTTTTGAGGTTTTTTTGAGAAAAACGTTTTATCCCTATATCGATATGAATTATATAATATTATCATAGAGAAATGTAAAATAAATTAACAATTTATGGGATTTCATGTTATTTAATGGGAAAAAATACTCTTTCTTTTTTATCCTTACTATGAATTTTATGCTCATCCATTTTTTTAAAATATCATTGAACTGTTTTTATATGAAAAATAATATTAGATAAGTAAAGTTGAATGTCATGAAAATTTTTCATGAATGAAATTGTATTTCATTTTAAATGCATAAAATCTAAGAAAAAATATATATCATGTGTAAGTTAACAATTTGTAATGTATAACTTTATTTGTAAGTGTCATGACCAAATTCCATAAAACTATATAACTAGAAGGTAATTAAAAATGGAAGGAAGGGAATTATATCCTAATGACACTAGATAATGTAATGTTATAGGGAAATGTCATTATTGTAGGTATCAAAGTGATGGTTTATATAACATTAATGGTTAAGATAAGATTAATAAAATTTCCTTGATGGATTCTATTATAAGGATAATTTACAAGATATAGATTTTGATGATTATCATGTTTAATCATCTAATATATGTTTGTTCATAAGAGTTCCAAACATAATAAACTTTCATGATGAATTTCGTAGGTATAAAGAGGGTACTACCATTCCAAATCAATATTTTGGAATGGTTTTAATTTAAATTGAATAGGTTTTTATAGTGATGGATCAATTGATTCAGCTTATAAATGGTTGGGGTATCCATGTTAAAGAGAAACTAGATTTACCATATATTAATATATCCATGAAAGGTGATTTTAAGAACCAAAACCCAGAATTATGTAGAATATCTAGACCTATGGTAGATAAAGGAATGATCAATGATCTGGAAAATATATTCGATATAAGGTTAGGTTTAAATTTTTAGAGGGTAAACCTTTCTATTTACAATTTTTTGGAGAAACTAATTGGTGGTGTTAATTTTTTTAATAATATTAGGGAGAGAGAAGGGATTTATATTGTCGATTGAGGAACATAATAGAATATATTCTCATAGAAATATTTCTATAAGGAAGTTCAACACAGAATGGAGAAATAATACATGTAATTAAGGAAAATGAGGAAGACTCAGTAGCTTTCTATGAAGAAAAGTTTACGATATTGTTCATATTAACACTGAATGGTTTTTGGGACATAAATAGTGAATTTAATAGATTTTAATTTTGATTTAATCCTTGTTTTTAGAGTTACTTGTCCTTATAATATTTTTTTTTTTAAATGATGTTTTTGTGAAGATATAGTTGATATTGTGTTTTATGACACTTATATTTTTGAGATTATAAGAGTAAGAAGAAGTCACAATGGAATGAAATGGAGAGATAATAAACTATTAAATTTGGAGGTAATCCCCCATATTGTTCCATGTGTGGTAAAAAAATTTATATATTTTTCTTAGGATTTGGAATGTGTTACTAGTGTCTTCATTTGAGTCATTTGGGTTATGACTATTATGAAAATATTCCTAAAATTTCCACTAATTGGGTAAAAAATATTCAACCCATGGTGAGATGTTTTAATTTTATTTATTTTGGTAATTATTCTAATTTGTGCCTAAATATTATTACTCAAGGTGTAAATAATCAAGATTAAATTTAAAATGGCGTGGAAAAATAATTTTAAACTATTATGGTACATGTTGGGTTGTTTATTGAAGTTTTGAAAGGTGCATTACAAGTATATTTGAATTATACTGAATCCTTGTTAACTATATATTCTTACATTACTTCATTTAAAATAAATTCTCTTGTAAAATGGTAACATAAAATAATAGAGGAATATATAACTTATGTAAAAATCTCATAGTGGATGTCTTAAATAATCCATGATTTATAGATATAATTACATTATTATTAGTGGGATTGTTTACCCTACAAATATTTTTGAAAATCCCAGAGTAGAGATTGATATTATCCTAGATTATTATTGCCTTTCATTTTTTCAATATAAAATTTATTTTAGTTATAGAAACATTATATTCAACGATTTCATACCTTTTATGACAAATCAATAGTTGGTAAATTTATTTATGACGATAGTAAATTTTACCATGATCAGGTTCTTAATAAGTAATAAATTGTTCAAATTAGTGATTTTCTAGTTCTAAATTAATATATACCTACATTTCTTGATGATTCCCCTAGTGTTATTCATGACATGGAAGTAGAGTTTAATATTTTCATTGTTCATATTGTTAAAAAATTAAAAAAACCCCATTATTGACAGGATGAAGATGAAATTTTGGCATTGAAAAATAAGTTTCATTACTTTTGTAACACCATGAGATTTAATAGAAGAAAATTATATTTGGAAGCATATGTGTCATGCGACATTGATCTTAATCAACCCTCAGAAAAAAATTATATAAATTTAACATATTCCATAGCTTTTAGAACACATCACCTCAACCTAAATGAACTATAATATAGTAAACCATTATAATATAGCCATTAAATTGGAAGGTATGAATAAAACTAAAAAAATTATTAAAAATGTAGTTATCTATGGATTAGAAAAATAAGAATCTTTTAAAATAAAAAAACATTTTTTTTGAAAACTTGTATAAGAAAGACATGTACTCAATATTTTCAAACATAATTTAAAAATAATTTCCCTATACATATATTTTTTTTAAAAATGAAATGAAATTATTAATTATTAATTTTAAATTTATCTTAGGGTTCATTTTTGGTCTTTTTCAAAAAGGGATCATTTTCCGATGAAAAGTGATAAGTAATGATTTTTATTGGAAACAACCTTTTAATTTAAGATATATAAAGTTTTAAATTATATTTTTTTGTATTAATTTGAAATTAGTTCAATTATATTAAAATATATCTAATTTAGGATATTTTAATAAATTATATATTAAATTGTGATTTGAAAATATTCTACAATTATGAAACTTTTCACTTTGGAACCCCACTTTTTCATCATGTTTATAAGTATAATGTTTAATTTAATATTTAGTTATGTGAACTGAATTTTAAAAAATAAATTTCATTATTTTGAATTTGTATTATTTATCTTATCTATTGTGTTCAACATAATTTTTGACCATAAAGAATTGTAAAATAAGTAAAAATAATTATCAATGATAAGGTAAAAACTGATTTAGTATGCTTTAATAGAACAAGATTATGGTTAAAATGGACTTCCAACTTACTCAAAACTCACTGTCCATCCATAAATTGAAATTAAAACTTTTAATGGTTTTGAAGTTCCTTTTTTGGCTTTTGGAATGATAAATACATTTGTTTTATTGATTCTTTTAAAAAATTTGATATGTGCCCTCTTCTTCACTTACAAGAGGAAACTTCCCCCCCCCCCACTCTTCACACATTAAATGATTTTTATTCATCCAAAAACTACCCAAATAACAGAATTAATCCCCATGAAAATATCAGTTATCCTTTTTTATCCAAATTCGAACTCAATATGGCTTTTAGTGAACACCTTAAGAAGTCGTCGGCAAAAGAGGTAATGTTCTTAAACGTTTATTTGTATTTTGTTCTTTCTTAAAAGTAATTGAATATGTTTAAAACATGATAATATAAATGACTAATTATCCAAAATATATATAAATTTTATAAATTTTATTGAATGAACTATATAAGTATCTGCTTCCATAAAATGGGAAAGAAAACCATCACTCGTGTGTAAGAAGCACTACTACCTCATGAACCGATGTAATTCATTTTTCATCACCACCTTCCAAGTAATGATATAATGATGTATTTAAAACATTGATGATATTTTAATGATATTATTATACTATAATTTTTTAAATATCACACATACCTTCTTAAATTCAATTACATTAGAATTCTGATAATGTTGCACGTCTGTACGGAGGAATACTACTTCATGAAGCAATGTGACTCATCTTTCACATATTTTTAAATGGAATTTAAAAAAGGACACATTTAATGAATATATGTTTTATTTATTGTTTCATATTTATTATTTAATATTAATATATCTCCGAATTTCCAATCCTTTCACCTTTTAATGGAAAGACATCATCGCTATTGCATACATATGGCATACTGTCTACAATAAGTGATGTGATTCATTTTTCTTATAAAAATTGAATGAATGATTAAAATAAATATATAATGAGGTAATTTTATACTTATAACATTAATATAATTCATGAGAATACATAACTATAAAATATAGACAAAAAATACAAATTTCATGAAGAAAACATGCATGAGAAAATAAGGCAATTAACACACAAAATAATGAAAATAGTGAAATAATAATAACAAATGGTGAAAAAATTCTATTTAAGGATACTAAATGATATTATAAATTTAAATATGGTTCTATAATAAGTTCATGAAATAATAAAAACCATTATATAAGACATTAAAAACTGTACAACAAAAAAAGAAGTGTAATGTTGGGGATTACGTCTCAATTTCACTTCATAAGGAATATTCTATTATTGTGCGCCTAATTTTTTTATGATGTACATATAAAAAATTTAATAAGTAATATAGTTAATAATTAATATTTAATGTTATTTTATGTTTTCATTTTAATTATTCCATCTATGGGGATTATACATCAAAATTAACAAGTGGTATATAATAGAATAACTCATGTTTTTTCATTATATTATATTACATCTTCAATGCCCTTGAAAATATAAGATTATTTTTTTAATGGTTAGGAATACATTGTGTATATCTTTCTACAAGACCAAAAGTATTTTGAGATATATTTTAATTAATTTCACTGAAATCATTTGTTATACCCTACATCAAGATGGACCTGTGATATATGAAAAACCCACAAATCTTACGGTATATACAACAATATGCTTCTCTTGTGTGGAACACATTTTAATTTTTTTATAGAAAAAATTTCATTAATGACGTATTCTATGTGAAATCCTAAATGTTATTATGGTAAATTATTATGTAGTCATTTTAAGGATTATTTTTAACAATATGAAATTTATTTTAAAAAAATATATAAATTAAAATAATGTCGTTTATAAAATAATAAAATTACTCTGTATGGTTTTTATTAATTTATTATATATTTAATATAAAAAATATAATTATTAAAATTCATAATATATGTTCTCTAGACATGATAAAAGGAAAAATTTATTTTTTTGGATAAAACAATTCTTTTCCAAAAAATGCAGTTTTGATGCCTTTTGGTGGTATGCCCATTTTAAATATAGTTTTTAACACTATTATATAATACATTTAATAAAATAGACTTCTTATTTTCAATAAGGATATAATAATTTACATTGGATTATTTTCGATATTATTCTGATATGTTTTATGTTTTGATGAATATTAAAAATACATTCAAATTTAATTGAAAAAATTTTAATCAAAATAATTTTTGTGGATAAATTAGTTTATTTAATGGTTTTAATGTTAAAATAGATTATGTTTTTATAATTTAATTTAATTTTGTTCATTGTTCATTGAAATTAATTTTCAATAATGATATATAGAAATTGAGGTTATTACCATGACTCATGAGATTACATGATGAAGGTGACCACATTTTTAGAATCTCACTAACAAGAGATACCTTATGATATACGGGTTATAAATGTCATGATGAGTTGGTGTAAATATTTAATTTGTTTTGGATTTTCAATTTTTAGAAGGGTTACAAGGTTATCATTTAATGATAGTATAAGTTAAGCTATTAAGGAAGTCTGTATTACCTCACTATAGGTGGACTTATGCATATTCGATACCTTGTGCCAAATTTTTTTTTGTGATAAAGACATATGGAATGAAATATCGATATATATATATGAATTTTATGATCTAATAATGCTTCAGGAATGGAAAATTCAACTTTACATCATTGAATAAGAAGTGTAGGAATATTTTTTCAAGGTACGACAAATAGTGATATTGTAACGAAAACAAGTAAGTATATCTTCTCATGAAAGTTTTTCAACATTATGAAAAATGGATTATGATGTAAAACTATGTCTTATTATAATAATTTTTCATGATATCAATGAACTATTTCAAAATTATTTTGTTTATGGTTTTGTGATTTGTAACATTCACTATATCCCAAACATTTTTATGATCCATGATCCTTACCAATCTCTAGGATCAATTATGATTTCACCCATGTAAAATCATCAACTATGATCTCGTATGTAGATACCTAGTTACTATTTACTTTGGGTAACTATTATTTTAAAACTATTACATTTAAAAATATGTTTTCCCCTATTTTTATTATATGGGTTTCTATGAAATAAACATTCACATATTAAATCCTTTAGCAACCTAAATGAATTTTAAGGGTGAAGTTAATTTTAATGGGTATAGTATGAAACACATGGATATATTTTTGAGATATTTTTTTAATTTCCTTGACATATTGTGTTGTATGCTACACTAAGATAATATTTCTCTATACGCAACCCCGATATTGCTTGAGCAATATGAAAAACTATTCTTAGTTTTTGTTGCACACAACTTCACTTTATTTTTTTAGAATTAATTTCATGAAACTCTGAGTTTAGGTGAACAACTAAATTTTGGTATGCTACCTTATAACAAATTCATTATAATGGCATGTGTGAATAATAATAACTTTATTTTGAAAAAATATTTAAATGAAAATAAGTGAGTTTTTAAAATAATAAAATCACTATTGATGGATTATATAAAATTTTTATATATGTACTGTATTCAATATAAATTTAAAAATTAATCTTTTATTTTTTGAGACATGATATAATAATAAATTCTATTTTTTGGATAAAAGATGTATTTAAATAAAATATTGTTTTCCACCTATTGATGAAATATACATTTCAAATCTAATTTTTGAAACTTTTATATATTATATTTAAAATAATAATCTTATTATTTGGGAGAGGGATATAAAAATTTACTTTGGAAAATATTATGATATTTTATTGGTAAGTTTTAATTTTTGATGAATTGTAAAAATATGATAAATTTTATTTAAAAACACCTTTTTTATTAAAACATTTTCTCAGATAAATTATATTATTTGATATATTTAATGTGAAAATAGAATATATTTTTATTATTTAATATAATTATGGTGATTTACATTAATTTTACTAAGAATTTGGATGTAAACCCATTTCATTATTTTGCAATGTTTTAACTATTAAAGAACTATTTCATATTCTGACAATGAGATTAATTTTAAATTAATTACTAAAAATTATAAGCTTTTATAATTTAAAATTTAAATATATATTTGGATTAATTAGTTTTAATTTATATAAATAAAATTGTTTTATTTTTGAGCATGAAGAATAGTAACATTAGTAACATTTGTAAATAATGTAAAATGGTAAATCCATAATTAAGTGTAAATATAATATTATAAATTTAGTTAAAACGTGTATAATGTTATTGTATGAGTTATTTTATAACTAAAACATCCTTGGGTCAAAATTATACCCCTTAGAATCCACTTATTTGAGATTAGGATATTTAATATATTTAATTTAAATAAAAGATAAATATGTCTTATTCATATTTTATTAAATTTATAATTTATAAAATAAGGGTATACAGAAGATAAATTAAACTATAAATACTCATTTTAATGATAAAATATTTTTAATTATCATGATAACTTATTTTATATTTTTAAGAAATTAATAATTACCTTAATGTCTTATACATTGATGATGTAGAAATTATTTAATTGATGAAAAATCAATAAATTTTTTTTCCAAAAATATTAATAACCATTATGAGCCCAAAAACATTTCCAAATCTTATTGGCCTTGTATTTCTCTACTATGACCATCCATGGGTCATTTCATGTACAATTTGAAGCCATATATAAATTATTATAAAATATTTAATATTTTCTTTAAAGTGAGGTTAAAGTTGTTACATTCACATTTTAGTATATATAGTATTTTAAATATAGGATTTTATTGGAGATATTTTATACTATAAGTGTATTTATTAAAAATTGAGTATTTATCTTCATAATTATATTTTGTTTTTATTTTTTTACTAAAATAAATAATTATATTAATTAATTACAGAAAAATGATGTAGATATTATTTTATTAATGAAAATATCAATTTAATGTTAATAAAAATATAAAATAAATACAATTTGGTAAAATAAATATATAAAACAAATCAATTTGACCTTGAACGCATAGAGATATAACAAAATATTTTTTCTAGGTTAACATATTGTCTTGATATTTTCTAAAATCCATTAAATAAATATTATAGAAATGGAACTATTGATATTTTTTCAAAATTATGATCTATTAAATTATTTATAAATCAGAAAATATTTTAAAAAATGAAGTATTTATTTTTTGGTCTAAATTATTCTATACATTCCATTTTTTGTATAATTTACATACAATATTTAAAAATTACACTTTTGTAAAATTCATCATTTTGTTAACTTGGTTAAAATTAAAAGAGAATAATTAAGTGAAAAACAAAATGTAAATATTTAAATTGAAATAAAAAATGATCTAAAAATTATTGTTTGACAATATTACAACCCTATATCATCTTAGCTTCCAAATAATGAAATTTTTGTGGTTTTTGGATGTAGTTTGAGTTTATTATAAATTAATATTTTTGGAGTCTTCCAAAGATCCCCTCACCTCAATTATAGAAGGGAACCTCCTCTATCACCACATCACTTCACATTGACCCTTGAATATCAAATATACCCTGCTCATTTACTACTTAAAATTCTATAGTCACATTTTATATTTTATGGTCATTTAAAAAGACCAACTCTAGTTTCTATTAGTGGAGGTCTAGAGGGAGAACGTCGAATAAGAGGTAATCGCCTATACTGATTCTATCAAACTTGTTTATTCTTACACTTTCGCTTCAGTTGCTGTTTCCAATCTAAAGTAATAAATCCAGAATCAATTATGTACTGATATGTTATTATAATTATGTAACAACCATGTTCCACCTTATATATATCCTATAAATAATGAAATCACCATGCATGTGTACGTACGACAAACCGTCTCCACACAATGGCATAATCTATTTTTCACTAAAACATTACTTCTCTCAATATAATGATGAAAATAATAATGAGATATGATTTTTATAACATGATATAGATTTTTCAAAAAAAATATCCCATCCAATTCCATACCATTTCAAAATTATTAGAATGATATAATCGCTCATGCGTACGTACGACCAACCATCTCTACGATACGATGTGATTTATTCTTCGTGGAATCCCTTAAAAATGATAATATAAATGTATTTAAAGAAAAAATATGATATATATTATATTAATATCATTATTTAAATCGTGATACTATAATAAAATAAGAGTAACAATAACATAACTGATGGAACATGCGTAAGTAAATAAAGTAGTTAATACCAGACAAATGAGTAATAATATTATTAACAAACAGATGATTAAATGATTATATATGATATAATAAAAATGACAATTATTCAGGAGAAAATAAATGACATTATTTAAATCATTATATAGATAGTTCGGATACAACCAAAGGATATCAGACCTAGGCCATGCGATTATTTTGTCTCACTTTTTTTATGTGGGACATATGCCTCATACACCACCTATTTAATTCGAGTTGTGTTTATTCATATCAATTAATGTTTTAATATTATTATTATTAATGTTTATATATATATATATATATAATTTTATTTATTTTATAAGGCATACAATTAAACTGATAATTAATTGTTAAGGGATAATTTTTTATTCTTATTATTATCCATAATTGTTTATACATAATTATTTTTTAGAGTATATTTATCATCCACATCTTTGATTCCTAAATATGTATTCTAAAATGTTCTTTATATCATTATACAATATTTTTTAATTTCCATTTTACCTATTAGTGAATTTTTATTAAATGTTGTGAATGTAATTTTTTTTATTTTCATTACGATGTACTTTTTTAACATTCCAAAAAAGGTCTGATAAGTATGTTTTCTTTAAACTTATATGAGAAGAAAATATTTTTACATTTTCATAAAACCTTATTAAAATAAATATTTCATTACATGATTTTAATATTATTTGCAAATTAATTCATTTGTTTTAAATTAATGAATCATTTTCAAGAAGAATTTTTTTTGATGAAGAACGGATATTTTCCTCCAAAATTAATTTCATGTATTCTATCAAAATTATTTTCCATCTATGATAGAATTATATCATAGTGTTACGGGTTAAGTATACTACCCAAATTATTCCTATTTTTTATTATTTTTATAATGGAATACTATTTAAGAAATCCAATTTTTATATGGATTATGTTATGATGGAATGATATTTAAGAAACCCATTTTATTCTTTGGGTTATGCTATAATGAATGATTTATATTTTAGTGGAACAACTAAGAATTATTTTCATTATGGGATGGGTGGGACCAAAATCTATTTCCTATGCATTTGGTAATGATTTGTATCTCATGAAATAGAAAGGACATGATTGAAAAGTAAATTCAGTTTAGTAGTAGACTTTATCCACTATGACTATCTTGGTGATGATCCTTGGATAATATGAAAATTATTTTCTCTACTTATGTGTTTTCAAAAATTCATTGTTTTATGTTAACATAATTTTCTATTGAATTATGTTCCTTTATGATTTATGTCTTATAGACTCCCAAGAATTCTTTCATGACTCATGATCTTAATATATGTTATACCAGGCATAATTTTCAAAAGTTATGTTCACGTTTTTACCTTGTTATATTGAATTTATGTTTGATATTTTTCATTTTTACCCTTACTGGCCATTGGATGTCACAATTTTCATATTTTTTCTTTTAATATAGGATATATAGCGAGGTTTTAGGTAGAAAAACTAAATAGGAAGATCATTATAGGATATTTTTAAAATCCCTCAATAATTAGAAGAATGTGTTCCTTGTTTCTAAAGGCACTAAACTAAAAATTTATTTGGATATATATTTTTGTAATGTATTAAGTATTATGAAAAAAGATATGTATTATCAATTTATGTCAATCTTCAGTCATTACAGTTTGTATTAGAGAGAATATTTGGACAACCTTTGGAACTAGGATGAATAATCTTTATTGAGATCCCTAGAGATATATATAAGGATATGTATTGGGATTTCCAAAGGATAAATCTATGAGTTCGGTCACAGAATTTTAAAAGAATTTTTTTAGTTAAGTGTTGGCTTCAGTATCTCATTTGTAGCTAGATAAGTCCCAAGTTTAGGTGGGATCTTGGCGGGCCTTGGGGCTTAAGGCATAATTAGAATATAAATAACAAAAATTAGTTCAAGGCACACGTTCTATGCACGATTATGTTAAACCGTGATAGAAAACTATACCGACCAGACATCCTTTGAAACTAGCCTTTGTATAGTATGTACATGGTTAGGAAAAACCATTCGAGATACCCAAGAAACTGTGCAGTCTAACCTCTCACATACATTACCTATCGCATAGTTTGCACATGGTTTGGAAAGCCGTACGGGTAAACCAAGCAACCTAGAAAAGATTAAAAAATTACAAAAATTCCACCCCTTCAATTTAAGACCCAAAATAGATTTTTCTTCCTCCTTCCCCCATAAAAACCATGGAATGAACAAAAGGGACCAAGAGCTCCCAAGGATCAATCTCTTTTGATTCTTGATGGTTTGGAGAGACGTTGGAAGGGAATTGATGAACTGGGTGAGTCTAATCTCATCCCCCTCTCTCTTTTCCTGTTATGGTCTTGTATTTTGTGAGAAATCCATCCAAAGCTCTCAACCCTTTCCATTTCGGTGAGATCTAGGTTGAGGATTCAATGGTGTGTTCGATTGGGATCAAATGAATTTATTGGGAGGGCATTCCTTAGCAGATCTGAGGTAGGTGGTCTAGAAGTTATATTCCCCAGTTTGTCCCTAGATTTGTGCTTGAATGTTGTGGGTTTTCCTCTCTCCTGTTGTGTATTTGTTATACTGGGTATGAATTGGTAAATTGGGTGACTAAAGGAATTATTGAAACCATCATGATCCCTATTGGATTCATAGAAGAGAACTTGACCATTTTATGGCCACCCATGGTGTGTGCTGGAAAACCCAGACCAAGAGTGCAAGGGGGATAAGTGTAGGGTTACTGATTATTAATGTGGAACCCATGTAGAATATGTTTTATTAGATGAATAAGTCATAAATGGAATGATTGATAACATTAATAGGGAAGTAAGGGCATAATAAATTGTTGGAATGATATGAAAAATTATAATTCAGTGAAAAACAATATGTTGATTGTTTAATGAACATGGTTAGAATTGCCTAAGAGAATTAGTGCCTATTGAATAGTGAACTATTAATGGGGTAATGGAATGGGAATGGGGAATATTTTAACAAGATGTAACAAGGGAATAGATATAATTGTGTAAAGGGTTAATAAATGAGTATTATGGGGTTCACCTAATGATAGAATGTAATAAAGTTTTTGTGTTATGTAATATGAGAATTTTACATGAGATGAATGAGTGGGTGAATGCCTGTGAAATGTTAAATGGGATAAATGGGTTAATTTATGGTCATTTATGAATTGAGATAATAGCATAGATGTTTCTGAATACACCTAATGGGTGAAGGCATGAGAAATAGAATTTGGATAAATGGATATGAATTGTAATTGGGATGTGTGCTAATGGGTTCAGACATAGTATTGTATCCCATGTTGTTTTCTTTGAATTTTGAAAGATGATTTCCAATGGAATTTGTTATGTTATGTTGTGTTATGGTATGGATGTGGTGATTGATAAATAATCATGTGCACATGTCTTGGTAGAGTGGGGTGTTGAGTTGTGGTTCTACACCAATGGGTCAAGTTAGACTGTGACTCAAAACTCCACAAAAAAATTCACGGGATAAGGAAGGGAACATAGGCTCTATTCCCCTTATAGTTGCATTCCACCGGGACCAAGGCATTTATGTGAGGTTAATGTATTGATTTAATTGCAGCTAGACTAATTCTTTGAGTTGGGGAAATGCGTTGATGTATTATGTGTATCCCCAGTGAGGTAGGGAATTGAATTGATCCCCCTAGGATTTTTGATTGATTTCCTTAGACCCATGTGTAGAGGATAATTATTCCTAACCATGGAACATGTGATCAATGTTGATATGTATTGATGATGTTATAAGAAATAGAATTGGGATAAATGTTAGAAATAAATTTAAATAATCCATATTAACTTATGGGCCCCAAAGGTTTCCTTGATTGTATACAATTTATTTGGTACTTCCACACACTATCTGTTAGACTGGATTTTTAGTTGACACCGTTGTTGGTGGCCTACAGTGTTTTGTACTCACACTCTTCTCGAGCTGCCATTGGGTACCCAAAAATACCTCTTCGTTGTAGGTTAGGAAAAGGGTAGGGGCCCTACTCTATGATTGTTAGTTGGGCTCAGGACATACATGGAGAATGATCTAGACATAGAGTTGTGAGATGCCAGGAGTTTTGGATGTTTGTTTTATTTTTGTTGTCTTTCTCATGAACTAATATAATGAAATGAAATGGTTGTATTTGATAAGTGTTTGTATCCTATAGGGAAACTTTTGGTTATGCATTTTTATTGGTTGTTTCATAATGTTTCAGTAATTTTTGTTGTGATATGTTGTGTCTTACTCTAGTAAGAAGGGTATAGTCTCCCAATCTGGCTTATTTGACCCTATTCATTTGTCTTCAACCTCTGGTATATGGGGTGGAACACTTGATGATATTCCACAACTCGACACAGAGCACCAGTTTAGTGGATTCTGGGTCATGGGCATTACAAAGTGGTATCATAGGAGTTATTCGCTCATTATACAATTAGGTGATGGTAGACAGGAGATTATGATGTGTCATGCCTTGGTAATGAGCTCATTCATCAGAGTAGAAAACCCATGTACGAGGGAATATCCATGTCATCCAAGGTGGTAATTTTTTTTCTTGATGTGTGTTGTTACAATTGGATGATATTTCACCATTAGGTGATGCACATTTTTTATTATTTGGATAATTTATGATATTTTACTCATTGTTAGAATGACATTTGGTTTTGAATTCATGCATCATTTTATGAACATATGGATATCTGTGGCATGCATCATTATAGGCCCACACATGGGATGGGTGTGCTAGGAATAGAAAGTAGAATGAATTTTACTTATTTGATAAATTCACAGAAAATGATTCTTAATAATGTTAATATAAGTGGCTGAATGAAAATAATTCAAATTAATTGTTATGGAATGTCATGTATAAAAAAATGTTGTGACCGGGTTAAAATTTTGGGTTGTGATAAGTTGTAAACATTGTTTTGGTGTCTAAAAGAAAAAGGGTTTCCTAGTGATGGTAAAATTGTAAATGATTTTTTCCCAATGAAATGTGTAAATGAGTTAAATGATGATTATGACATGTTGTGAATGGGAAACTCTCCGGAGAGGAAAGGGGCATACTATAAAATAGAAATTGGTTAGAATATGTGTAACACCCCAAGATTTTATGAAAAATATTCTTTTTAATTTCATTAATGCCTTGTGTTATACGCTACACCAAAAGGAGCTTTCACAACACACATCACTGACCTGGCTTGAATTACACGCAATCACGACCTTCCATGATAGCGTGTGTTTTACGCAACACCAAGTTTCGCTAAACAACGATATGATATTAAAATATTATTAAAACTAGACATTATGAATAGTAATAACCACTTTTTGAAATTTTGTAAGTTCTATTTTTCAAAATGGACTTCATTTTTGGATTCGGAATATCAAAATTAGCTTAGGGTGAAATTTTGGTGATTTTCGGATAACTTTCATATTTTGATGAATAGTGAAAATTACTAAATTTTAGTTAAAAACAACTTTTTCAATTGAAATAATTAATAGTGATAAATTATAAATTTGAGTGGTTTTAAATTATATTTAGAATATATTTTTACAATTTAATACAATATTGGACATTGGATGTAATTTCACATTTAAACCAGTTATAAACAAGTGTCAATCTTTTGATAGTTATTATCTCTTAAAAACACGCTATTTGTTTTGACGACGGGAATTAATTTTTAAATTAGTTAATGCAACTGATATTTTTTGAATTTGGTAAAATAGAAATCATTTTTGAGTTCATAATATCAAATATAGCTTAGGCCTAATTTTTGGTATTTTTCTAAAAACTTTCAATTTTTGATGAATAGTGAAACCACTAAGTGGTAGTTAAAAAAACAGAATTTTTCATAAAAATTAATTTTACCGCTTATGTGAGTGGAATTTCAAAAATCCAAGAGACACAGTTGATGTCAGTAAGTAAAATGTGGTTCAATGAGATGAAAATAATTTTTGGTGAATAGTAACTTTTTACTTTTATTTACCACGGTTAAAAGTAAATAGGGTAATTAAGGGTAAAAATGATATTATTATTACCCTAACACATGTCCAAATTCTATTGGATAAGTGTAATTTGACCAAAAACAAGCTTAGGAAAAAAATATGACCATTTAGGCCCACTTGGATTAGATTAGGACATTTATTATTATTTAATTTAAAGAAGAGTTAAATGAGTTAAAATCAATGTTTATTTACTAAAACATTTTTAATATAGGGTTATACATACGATAAATTCGATTGTTAATATTCATTAGAAATATAAAAAGATTTCCTACGTAATGATATTTTATTTGTAATTTTTCGACATTATATAATTTAATTTATTTATGACACAACGATGATGCAGTAATTATCTTATTAATGAAATATTGACATAATTGATGTTATAAATACTCAAATAAATATAATATGAGACTTTTTATGACCTAAACTAATTTTCTAGGTTAATATGACATGTTATTGTTTATTTAATTAACTTTTTTCGAACTTATCATTCTGTTATCTTTTTCAAAAAAATCAATTACTAAATAGTGTCAAAATTGACATAAAATAGTTTCTAAAATAGTTATTATATTATTAATTGTTATTTTATTCCTAAAAATCTATGGTTCGGAAAAATTACTTAGATAAGGTTATATATATTAATTATAAACAATTTGGGGTTCGTTTGGCTTCTTATAGTATGTTTATTAACCTTATAGTATAAGAACACAAGAAGACACGGTAAAAGTAAAATTATTTAACTTAATGTTAAATCTAAAAGATAAGGTTAAAATAGGAACCTAAACTTGTCTAAATTCTATTTTATGAGAGGATTTCGACCCATCCCCACCTTAGCCTCGAAATAAATCAATTTAAAGCTATTTAAAACCGAACTTGACTTTATAATATAATAATATTTTTAGTTATTCCAAAGATGCCTCTCTCCTCCCTTATAAAAGGACACCTCCTCCCTCCCTTCCTCACAAAACATTGAGCCTTCAAGATCGGCCAACCCCTGCCAAAATCTCTTCTCCACTTCCCTAGAAACATCCTAGAGGTTCTGGTCTTCCTCAAAGACCAATTTTAGTGCCCTAAGAGAAGGTCTTAAAGAGGCGCTTCAAAGAAGAGGTAATTTCCGTTACCAATTCTTTCACCATTATTTCTTCTTCCACTTATTCTTATTAGGTTGTTTCATTATGAAGTAATAACATCAGTATCAATAATATACTGATATGTTATTATAATTATGAAACAATCCTATTTCACCATCTATCCATCCTACGGAAAACGAAATCACCGCGCGTGCGTACGTACGGAATACCGTCCCCACGCCGTGGTGTAATCTATTTTCTGGCACCACCTTAATTGGATGGGTATAATGGTGTAATGAGTAACTATATATGATTATTATAAAGTGATATTGATACTGGAATAGTATACATACACTTCAACACAAGTTCATGATCATGAGAACGATATCATCGCTCGTGCGTACGTACGGAATACCGTCTCCACGACGCGATGAGATTCATTCTCCACTTTAAACCATTAATGACTGATTATAAAGTATATATAATAAGTAATAATGAAATATATGACGTAATAATGATACTGGATTTATGTGTATATATATGAATTTCATCTACTTAATTCCGTTCAACTCAATAAGGAAACGAAAACAGCGTTCATGCGTACGTACGGACTACCGTCTCCATGAACGATGTGTTTCATTTCATTTATCTATCTATTATATATATATATATATACTGAATATATATGATATATAAATCATGTTTTATATTCTGGAATTAAGTAAATCATGATATAAGTAATAATAATGTCAAGAACAACAAGTCCAAACACCTACGACAAATGAATCAATTTTACCCAAAACACTTTTTAACATGGAATTTACAAAAGAACGGGTAAAATAAAGTCATAAGTGAACCATATATGATATAATAACAATGAATATGATTCTGGAATAAGTCAATGACATTATTTAAATCATTATACAGGAGGTTCGGACACTTACGAAGAAAATTGGACCTAAGGTAAGGGAAATATCACAATCTCATTTTTATCCGAGATTGTTTATACGTTGGTATTTACTGGGGTGTATTTTATCATCCACATCTAGGTTTCCTCAATATTTAATCTTATTTCCATCCACCTACAATTTTTTAAATCCAATTTTACCATTTGTTGGGTTTTTAGTAAAAGATATGAAAGGAATCTTTTGTCGTTTTTCGTACGAGGTACTTTTTGACTTTTTCGACAAAAGTACGAAGAATGTTTTTTTAACTTAAATGGCACGAATGGATTTTTACGGTTTTATAAAGACTTATTTTCATGAAGCTTCCTCCAAAATATTTCATGACTATTTTCAATAAAATCCCTTTCTTTTAATATTGCATGATGTTTTGTGAAAAGAAATTGATTTTGAAGAAGAAAGGATATTTTTTTCAAGAATTCATTTCAAGTGTTTTATCAAAATTATTTTCCATATAAGATAATAAAGGGTTCTGTTTCTATCCATATTTTTAAATTTATTTGACTATGTTGTGATGGAATTATGTTTATGAATTCCTTTATCTTATATGAATGGTTTTATAATGTCATGTTGTTTAAGAATCCCATTTTTATTACATGGGTTATGCAATGATGTATGATTTATGATTTTGTGGAACACATAAAAATGGTATCATTATGAGATGGGTGGGACCTATATATCCCTCCAATGCATTGGGTAAATATTTTATATCTCATGAGATATATATGGCTGGAACGGTAGGTTATACCGGTTCAGTGAAACAGGACTGAAACGAGGGTGACTCGGTTCCGGAAGGGACTTTGTCTACTAAGATAGTCTTGGCAATGAGTCTTGACTAAAAAGAAATGATTCTCTATGATTATGTGTGTATGTCACAAAGTTTCATGTTTTATGTTATGATTATTGGGATTTCATTTCACGACTATGATTTATCCCATGTTATGAAATTATGCTCTCTTTTTCAGGTTATGTTTTCCAAAATGTTATGTTCTTATGAAAATTATGTGATTGATATTTCTTTTGATTACCCTTACTGAGCATTTGAGCTCACCCTTTTATGTTTTATTTTCCCCAGGATATAAAGAAAGGTTTTAGGTATAAAAAAGGAAGATCTTTATGGGAGATGTTGAAAATCTTTCACCAGGATTAGAAGATTATATTCCAAGTTTCCAAAGACACTAAACTATTACGATCCTTGTGTGTGTGTTTTTGTTATGTACTAAGTATTCCACAAAATTAATTTAATGTCCATGTACGTCAAGCTTCGGGTCTCTACAATTGGTATCAGAGGAAAGGTTTAGTCAACCTTTGGAAACTAGGATGCGAAAGCGTTAGTGAGATCCCTAGAGATATTTCTAAGGTATGTCTTAGGATGTCCCTAAGGATAAGTATACGTATAAGATACAGTCCTAGAACTACGGTAACGATCATATAATTTAACCTAAGAAGTTAGATATTGAGGATACCCCCCCTTTATAATGTTGTTTTCCCTAGCATGATTTTTGCCTCTCACACTATTATTTTTGGGTTTTAGACGATGGCTGGAACCCGATGGAACCCTGTTTATCAATGCAATGGACAATGCAATGATTGTCCTCCTGAACAAAAAAATGTTATGGGAGATGGAGTGAAAATTCTTATTGCTATACTTACACAAGCTATGAATCATTCTGGACTTCCAAATGAGCAGAGAAGGGAACAATATTCTATTGAGTCCTTCATGAGGCAACGTCCACCTTCTTTCAGTGGGTCTTCCGATCCACTTGTTGCTGAACAATGGATCAGTACCACTGAAAAGATATTTTCAGTTCTTCAATGTTATGAACATGATAAAGTCATATTAGCAGTATATCGTTTGGAAGGTGAAGCTGATCAATGGTGGAATCTTATCAAGAATACAAGGCCAAGAGATGAAATGGAGTCCATGGAATGGGACGAGTTCAAGAAATTGTTTTTCAGTAAGTACTTCCCTCGTATTCTTCGAACAAAGATGGAAAAAGAGTTTATTGGGATGAAGCAGAAGGATGATGAATCTGTTGGTATAGACGAAGCAAATTTTAAAAGACTTGCAAGGTATGAATCTGGAATTATCATCCAACCTGAATGTAAAGTTGATCGATTTTTCAGTGGCTTAAAACCAACTCTTCGAAGGGCATTAGCTATAAGAGACTTCAGTAGCTATGAAGAAATTGTGCGTTGTCCTATCAAGGTAGAAATGGAATTTGGTGTTACATATCCATCTCATGGTTTTGACAAGAAACGAAAGATGAAGTTCAAGGATAAATCTCAGAATAATGGTGAAAAGAAGATGAATGTTTCCTTATGCACAAAGTGTGGAAAGAAGCATAGTGGAGATTATCTTAAAGGGAATAGAAAATTTTTTAATTGTGGAAAAGAAGGTCATCGAGTATCTGGGTGTCGAAGTAATGGAAAAAGGGTTTCTAATGATGTGAATAAAGAAAACACTGCAGAGAATGCACCACCAACACTTCAATGCTTCAAGTGCAAGGAAATGGGGCATTATGCTAATAAATGCCCTAATCCAAGGGTTAGTGATGATCAACATGAGCAACCACTTAAGTCAAAGGACAAAGGGATGTCACATGCTATCACTATTGGCGATGTTGAATATGACAACAATGTGGTGGAATGATTAAGTGTTTATGTAACGGGATTCCAGAATAATTTTGTATCATGGAGTATTGGAATATTTATGTATTGGTCTAATGTGGTATTCAAAGTGATTGAGATATTTTTGGAAATAAGATGATATGCGCATAATGAAGGGAAAACGAGAAAATGAAATTTTTAACAGTATTCATGAGCTCATGATTGATATAAGGACTAAGTGATATCATGGTTTGAGTATATTGAATTTTGAGTATTTTGGTATGTGGAAAGTGTTAACTTTTAACAGCATTCATGTTTTCACTAAGGTTCAATGGGTATTCAAGAGAATACATGATTAAGGACTTTGAATGTTTGGAATGTGACCAACAAAACATATCTTATGATATATGGGGATCAACGATGGTATTAAATCTCTAGTAATCGTTTTCACTATGTTATGAGAGTGGACTGCAGTATCATGGATAAGCCTAACGATTGGAATGGATTATGTTGGACATAAGTTAGTATTGTTTAGGGATAGAATTTTTTTGATATTATTGATGGGATGTTATAGTAATATAGTTTTAGAAAAAGGACAACCTGTAGGACGAGCGACAGCCCATCGCGTCGGACAAGGCTGTGGGAATTGATCCCACAACCGAAGTGCGACTGGCCTTTATCACCTACCAATGGCCTACAGGAAGTCCCTGGTTAGTAGAAACTGGTTTTATTTTATTAAGTGGTATGATATATGAAGTATAAGTTCATTTTTGGAACCATATACGATTAACCATAAGATGGACTTATAACTTTTGCTAACCTTTTGTTTGAAAGAGATGTAATGACCCATCATTCTATCACATGATCTGCTAACACATCCCAAATGACAAATTCAACTTCATTTCTTTAAGATATGAAGTGGAAATTGTCCAAAGAACGAAAAACGGTGAGACTATACCAAAATCATGAAATTATTTCTTCTAATTCCAATTTCATCAACTTTAGAGAAATGATCTTGAAAACCAAAAATGTTGTCTTAGTGATCTTATATCTGATGAATCATATGGTAACTTAGATCGTCACAAATTTATGGCTTTGTGATTGCTTGCTTTTCCATAGCCATGTTCTCTACCACTCTCCATCAGAACATGATGGTTAGATTTCTCTTCAATATCCATATTTTTACCTATGTGGAAACCCAGTGATTAGTTTATTTGGGTAACCGTTACGTTTCATACTTTTGTTTTTAAAGATTGGTTTTGGTATTCCTTTTTACGATGTGGGTTTCGATTAAAGAAACTTTCGAATAGTAAACCATTTATAACCCCGACGAATTTCGAGGGCGAAATTCATTTTAAGGGGGGTAGAATGTAACACCCCGAGATTTTATGAAAAATATTCTTTTTAATTTCATTAATGTCTTGTGTTATACGCTACACCAAAAGGAGCTTTCACAACACACATCACTTACCTGGCTTGAATTACACGAAATCGTGACCTTCCACGATAGCGTGTGTTGTACGCAACACCAAGTTTCGCTAAACAATGATATGCTATTAAAATATTATTAAAACTAGACGTTATGAATAGTAATAACCACTTTTTGAAATTTTGTAATTTCTATTTTTCAAAATGGACTTCATTTTTGGATTCGGAATATCGAAATTAGCTTAGGGTGAAATTTTGGTGATTTTCGGATAACTTTCATATTTTGATGAATAGTGAAAATTACTAAATTTTAGTTAAAAACAACTTTTTCAATCGAAATAATTAATAGTGATAAATTATTAATTTGAGTGGTTTTAAAGTATATTTAGAATATATTTTTACAATTTAATACAATATTGGTCATTGGATGTAATTTCACATTTAAACCAGTTATAAACAAGTGTCAATCTTTTGATAGTTATTATCTCTTAAAAACACGCTGTTTGTTTTGACGACGGGAATTAATTTTTAAATTAATTAATGCAACTGATATTTTTTGAATTTGGTAAAATAGAAATCATTTTTGAGTTCATAATATCAAATATATCTTAGGCCTAATTTTTGGTATTTTTCTGAAAACTTTCAATTTTTGATGAATAGTGAAACCACTATGTGGTAGTTAAAAAAACTGATTTTTCCATAAAACTTAATTTTACCGCTTCTGTGAGTGGAATTTAAAAAATCCGAGAGACCCGATTGATGTTAGTACGTAAAATGTGGTTCAATGAGATGAAAATAATTTTTGGTGAATAGTAACTTTTTACTTGTATTTACCACGGTTAAAAGTAAATAGGGTAATTAAGGGTAAAAATGATATTATTATTACACTAACACATGTCCAAATTCTATTGGATAAGTGTAATTCGACCAAAAGCAAGCTTAGGAATAAAATATGACCATTTACGCCCACTTGGATTAGATTAGGACATTTATTATTATTTAATTCAAAGAAGAGTTAAAAGAGTTAAAATCAAAGTTTATTTACTAAAACATTTTTAATATAGGGTTATACATAAGATAAATTCGATTGTAAATATTCATTATAAATTTAAAAAGATTTCCTACATAATTGTATTTTATTTGTAATTTTTAGGCATTAAATAATTTAATTTATTCATGACACAACGATGATGCAGTAATTATCTTATTAATGAAATATTGACATAATTGATGTTATAAATACTCAAATAAATATAATTTGAGACTTTTTATGACTTACAATAATTTTTTAGGTTAATATAACATGTTATTGTTGATTTAATTATCTTTTTGAGAACTTATCATTCTGTTATGATTTTCACAAAAATCAATTAATAAATAGTGTCAAAATTGACATAAAATAGTTTTTAAAACAAATATTATATTATTAAATGATATTTTATTCCAAAAAATCTAAGGTTAGGCCAAATGACTTAGATAAGGTTATATATATTAATAATAAACAATTTGGGGTTCGTTTGGCTTCTTATTGTAAGTTTATTAACCTTATAGTATAAGAACACAAGAAGACATGGTAAAAGTAAAATTATTTAACTTAATGTTAAATCTAAATGATAAGGCTAAAATAGGAACCTAAACTTGTATAAATTCTATTGTATGAGAGTATTTCGACCCATCCCACCTTATCCTCGAAATAAATCAATTTGGAGCTATATAAAACCTAACTTGACTTTATAATAAAATAATATTTTTAGTTATTCCAAAGGTTCCCCTCTCCTCCCTTATAGAAGGACACCTCCTCCCTCTCTTCCTCACACAACATTGAGCCTTCAAGCTCGGAAAACCCCTGCCAAAATCTCTTCTCCACTTCCCTAGAAACATCCTAGAGGTTCTGGTCTTCTCAAAGACCAATTTTAGTGCCTTAAGAGGAGGTCTCAAAGAGGCGCTTCAAAGAAGAGGTAATTTCTGTTACCAATTCTTTCACCTTTATTTCTTCTTACACTTCTTCTTCTTAGGTTGTTTAATTATGAAGTAATAACATAAGTATCACTCATATACTGATATGTTATTATAAGTATGAAACAATCCTATTTCACCATCTATCCATCCTACGGAAAACGAAATCACCGCGCGTGCGTACGTACGGAATACCGTCTCCACGCCGTGGTGTAATCTATTTTCCTCCACCACCTTAATTGGATGGGTATAATGGTGTAATTAATAACTATATATGATTATTATAATTTGTTATTGATACTGGAATAGTATACATACACTTAAACACATGTTTACGATCATGAGAAAGATATCATCGCTCGTGCGTACGTACGGAATACCGTCTCCACGACGCGATGAGATTCATTATCCACTTTAAACCATTCATGAATGATTATAAAGAATATATAATAAGTAATCATGAAATATATTACATAATAATTATACTGGATTTATGTGTATATATATGAATTTCATCTACTTAATTCCGTTCAACTCAATAAGGAAACGAAAACAGCGTTCATGCGTACGTAAGGACTACCGTCTCCATGAACGGTGTGTTTCATTTCATTTATCTATCTATTATATATATATATACTGAATATATATGATATATAAATCATGTTTTATATTCTGGAAGTAAGTAAATCATTATATAAGTAATAATAAAGTCAAGAACAACAAGTCCAAACACCTACGTCAAATGAATCGATTTTTCCCAAAACACTCTTTAACATGAAATTTACAAAAGAACGGGTAAAATAAAGTCATAAGTGAACCATATATGATATAATAACAATGAATATGATTCTGGAATAAGTCAATGACGTTATTTAAATCATTATACAGGAGGTTCGGACACTTACGAAGCAAATCAGACCTAAGGTAAGGGAAATATCACAATCTCATTTTAATCCGAGATTTTTTATACGTTGGTATTTACTGGGGTGTATTTTATCATACACAACTATGTTTACTCAATATGTAATGTTATTTCCATCCACCTACAATTTTTTAAATCCAATTTTACCCTTTGGTGAGTTTTTACTAAAAGATATGGAAGGAATCTTTTGTCGTTTTTCATACGAGGTACTTTTTGGCTTTTTCGACAAAAGTACGAAGAATGTTTTTTTAACTTAATCGGCACGAACGGATTTTTACGGTTTTATAAATCCTTATATTCATGAAGATTCCTCCAAAATATTTCATGACTATTTTCAATAAAATCTCTTTCTTTTAAAATTGCATGATGTTTTGTGAAATGTAATTGATTTTGAAGAAGAATGGATATTTTCCTCAAGAATTCATTTCAAGTGTTTTATCAAAATTATTTTCCATATAAGATAATAAAGGGTTATGTTTCAATCCATATTTTTACATTGATTTTACTATGTTGTTATGGAATTATGTTTATGAATTCCTTTATCATATATGAATGGTTTTATGATGTCATGTTGTTTAAGAATCCCATTTTTATTACATGGGTTATGCAATGTTGTATGATTTATGATTTTGTGGCACACATAAGAATGGTATCATTATGAGATGGGTGGGACCTATATCTCCCTCCAATGCATTGGGTAAAGATTTTATATCTCATGAGATATACATGGCTGGAACGGTAGGTTATACCGGTTCAGTGAAACAGGACTGAAACGAGGGTGACTTGGATCAGAAAGGGACTTTGTCCACTATGATAGTCTTGGAAATTAGTATCGACTAACAAGAAATGATTCTCTATGATTATGTGTGTATGCCACAAAGTTTCATGTTTTATGTTATGATTATTGGGATTTCATTTCACTACTATGATTTATCCCATGTTATGAAATTATGCTCTCTTTTGCAGGTTAAGTTTTCCAAAATGTTATGTTCTTATGAAAATGATGTGATTGATATTTCATTTGTTTACCCTTACTGAGCATTTGATCTCACCCTTTTATGTTTTCTTTTCCCTAGGATATAAAGAAAGGTTTTAGGTATAAACAAAAGGAAGATCTTTATGGGAGATGTTGAAGATCTTTCACCAGGATTAGAAGATTATATTCCGAGTTTCCAAAGACACTAAAATATTACGATCCTTGTGTGTGTGTTTTTGTTATGTACTAAGTATTCCACAAAAGTAATGTAATGTCCATGTATGTCAAGCTTCGGGTCTCTACAATATGTGCTGAGGTAAGACTTGTGATAAAGTAAATTTGTCACCCCAAGTTGACCATGACCCACAGTAGGTATGGTAGAGGGTCGTGTTCTAACAATGATGATGACTGTTGGGATAGAGTATGAAGAATGTTTTGTGTAAGGTTGATATATTGAGACCTTTTACATCCACTTTTAAAACCTATTGGCTATTCTTCATTGCTTTGGGTGAATGTTATGTCTAAAAAAAGAGTGGTTGAGTTCAAAGGTGGGTATCCTTTGCGTTGTCGGTTTGACCTTTGTATGTGTAGGTTTGGGCAGACAGAGATCACTCGTTGAGACTTTGGTATTGGATTGTGATGCCTTACCGATTATGATACGGCCTATGTGGTGTGTTTAGGGAACCCTTGGCGGTGTTGTGGGATTTAGGTTGTGAGGAATTGTTCAATGATGTGAGTGAGGGAACTCTTGTGGTCTGTGGCTGTACGAAGTACATGCCAGATCCTATGTATAGTTCTGGTGTATTGTTGACATTGTTAGTAGAGATCTTATGAGTTGTGTCTTGAATCCCAGAGAGTATGTTTTTTCCATAGTGTATAGGAATGTGTACACCTAGTGTGGAACCTAGAGTATATTGTTGTTTGCTGCGCTAGGCATATTGTGCATCAGAATGTGAGTGAGAGTTCAATTCAAACACTTTTCTTTGTTCATGTCATGATAAGTATGGTTTGGAGAGAGGGACAATGTATTTTCATAGTTGTGACTCCATTCTAGGGAGTTGGTATTATTAAACCTTCAAGGTGAACAATGAGATAGATCATACAAAGTATCTAGTGCCCTTCGGTGTGTCTCACACATTTAGATGTTTGGTATTGATAGTGGTACTCAGAGTGTTCCATAGTGCGGGATTGGCCTTGAGGGATAAGTGGGGAGGCTGATGGTATAGTTGTGTCTGGTTCGTTCTTTAGGGAACCTTAGTTTTTATGATAAGAGGTAATGTTTTTTCAAAGGGTTTTATTGCATAAATTACTGACTCACCTGTTTGGGTGAGGATTAATGAAGTTTTGGAAGCCGTTTTAAATAGAAAAGGAAAGGGTGGATATAGTGTAGTTATATAATATCCTTCGATCTTGAAACCTTATTAAGGGCAATCACGCAGCTGAAGTTGTTATAAATAATGGGTTGGTTGTTGGGTGAGATAAAGAGGCCGCCTCAGGGTTTATCCGATAGGCTAACCAACAGACAAGGTTATGAAATATGATGGCTGTGGGTTAAATGAAAATTAAGGTTGTTTTGTTAGACCATTGGTTTGACAGATGGGGCATACTATTGTTCATCGGTTGTTAGTTGTAGGGATTCATCAGAATAACTCAGGCTTTGTGGTGGAAATAGGGACACATGAAATGTTGGTTTACAGATGTGGGTGATTTGGTCATGGAGTGATGGTTAATCATGTTTGTAAATCATGCACGGGTGGAGGGGTTACGTGTTGATGTGATGTGTTTGATATGGAGGATGGAAATCCTTGGAAGGTCATAGTGTCCCATTGTTCGACCTAAAAGATGGATAAGTTGGTGGTGATTTTCTTTAATAGCTTCTTAGAGTACTTCAACTAGTGACGCGCAATCCCACATATTGACATCGTCCCAGGTACATTGAGAAGCTCTAGCTCATTCCAAGAGACATGGAGGTGTTTGGTTGGATGAGGGACATCATAGAGTTTACCTGTATGGAAATGGTATATGTGGATCTTGATGATGGAATGCACACCCTCTATGGTTTTGGATGACTTCCCCAGGATGGACCAAATGTCGACAATAATCGTGGGTGGCTTCTAGGGAATCCTAGAATAGGCACTGAGTGATGTTCTTTTTCATTTTTTGGGGAAAAGGTTGCATGTACATATCTATGTTTCAGGTTAGGTTTGTGATCAGGTATAAGATGTGGTGGTTGGAATCCCTCATAGAGAGAAATGGTATCAACACTACTATGGTGGGGGTGATACGACTATCCTGGTTGTGGAGATGAGAACATCGAGTCGATGTAGTGGCACCAGGATAAAAATAAAGACCTTGTAAGGTGCTTTTTAGGTCATTTAGGAAGGGAAATTTGGGACATGGATGTGATGAATAATGAGACACATGTTGGTTGGAGCTCAGGGTGGTTCCAATTGGAGCTTGTGAGGTATTTTCTAAGTCATAGGAGGGTGTGGTTGGTTAGGAAAATAGGTTGAAGAAAGAGAAGTTGGGGTCCTTTAAATCCAACGAATATTGGGGTTAGACTCGAGAAATATTCCATTCTGTTGTTTTGTAACATCATGATATTTATTGAACCATGGACATGTGATTTGGGGACAAGACAATGGTTAATCAAATGATGATATGGAGGGTGGTAGTGCCTGTATTTTGAAATTATATAAGAATTCAGGAAACGACCTAAGAGGAAGGAGGGTGTTCTGGGGTATGCTAGTCGAAGATGGTCTGACCTTAGATGGTAAACTTGAATAGGTGTGGTAAGAGTGACCCACCTTTGGGTTTATATAGTGGAAAAAAATGAATTTTTGAAAAGAAGATGAACCTATGTAAGGCTTTGTTGATCTTATTACTTGAATAGATTGTGCATGAATGTCCTTCCGAATGGGTTCGACAATGTGGATGGATGTTAATGTTCGATAATGAATCTATGGATGATTCGGTGTAGTGAGTTGGATCATGTTATGTGCTGGGAATAATGATTTAATTCTGGTGGTCCATCTATGATGGAGGAGGTTCCATGTAACATGAAATGGTGGAGAGAACCATACCTGATAAATGGTTGGTTGGGGATGTGATCAGAGTTTCGGGTTGGAAGGACCCGAGTGGTCACTGTTCGAGTAAGTTAGCCATGGTAGAGTGCCTTGGAAGGAGTTTAGTTAGTCAAGTACCCATAAGTGTAGAGTGTAGTTGGGTTCTATGGTTGTGGGGTGAGATCTTTAAGAAAGGTGGTAGGATGGATTGTGCGTGTTTTCTTCCGGGTGATACTGGGATTTTCACCGTTAGAGTTGGGTGAAATAGAAAATGATGCCAAGTGATTTGGGTGATGAGACTCTTGGAGGATCCGGCCGATGAGGTTCCTATTGGTCCCTCCATGATGATGTGATGTTATTTGGAAAGTTCAATTTTTTTTCAGTTTGGTTTTTTCAACTATTTTCCCCAAGAAAGATATTGTGGTGATAATGGTTGAAGTAGATTAATCATTAAGGAGTGTTCAAATCGGGTTGTGATTGTAGTTTGGAAGGCTTGTGGGGAATGTACATTCCCCTAATACATTTTCAATGGCCTTGTGATGTGAAACCATAATCTTGGGATGTGGATGAATTGGAAGGCATTTTGTAATGACCCGTAGTTACGAAATCTTAGTGATGCCAGGAAGAGAGGATGCAAGGTGAGTCGTTATAAGGGGGGAGGTTTTATGGTCCTGTTTTTTCTTAAAAAATGTTTTTGGTTATGTGTTGTCTTGGATCTGACTTTTGCATCTAGAAATGTTACAACTTTGGGTGGGAGGTCGGGGTGCCCGGGGGTTTGGGGAGTAATGAGAAGAGACATCAGGCTAGTTAGTACAAGGCACATAGTCTGCACAATGTGAGGGGAAACCATGGGAGAAAACCATGCAGACCAGCCATCCTCAGACAATAGAATTCAGAAGATCTGCACATGGTTTCGGAAAGCCATGTCGTATCCCCAAGAAACTGTGTGGGATGGCCTCTCATAGATAGTAGCTATCACACGGTATGTTCACGGTTGGGTAAACCGTGTAGGTAAACATTGCAACCGATAAAAGTTGGAAAAATTAATAAAATTACACCCCCTGATTTTATAACCCAACTCAGGTTTTTCCTCCTCCTCCCCACTTGATAACCTAGAAACAAACTAGGGGGACCAAGATCGCCCAATGATCTATATCCTTTGATTCATTACCATTTCGAGTGCCGTTGGAAGCGAATCGACGATCTGGGTGAGTCTAATCTCTTCATCCTTTATTTTTTTCTAGTTTAGGTCTATTTTATTGTGCGATCTCCATCCAAATATATCATCCATTTATTTTTCGGTGATATCTAGGTTGAGGATTCAATGGTGTATTGGATTGGGATCTAAGGAAAATATTGGGAGGGCGTTCTTCAGCGGGTCTGGGTAGGTAGTCTACAAGTTATATCCCATCGTTTTTCACTAGATTGAGGCATGTGTGTTGTGGTGTCTCCCATCTCATGTTGTGTATCTCTTATTATGGGTATGAATTGGAAAATTCGGTGTCTAAATACTTTCTATAGACCCTCACTATCCCTGAGGTATGTGTGGAGGAGGACGTGACCATTTTATGGCCACCCATGGGGTGTGCCAGAAAACCTGGACCTAGAGTGTGGTGGGGTTAAGTAGAGGGTTTCCAATTATTAATGCGGATCCCATTTTGAATATGTTTTCATGGTTGATTAAGTCATAAATCGAATTATGAATAATAATATAAGGGAAATAAAGGCATAAGGAATTTTTCGAATGATGTGAAAATGGGTAATTTGGTGAAAGAGATTAATTCGATTGATTAATGAACATGGCTAGAAATGCCAAATGGAATTAGGGCATATTGAATAGTGAACATGTAATGGGGTAATGGAATGGGAAAGGGAAATATGTTAACGAGATGTATCAAGGGAATAGATATTGTTGTTAAAAGGGTTAATTCATTGTGATTAGGTGGTTCACCTAATGATAGAATGCAATAAAGTGGTTGTGTTATGTGATATGTGAATTGTACATGAAATGCATGAGTGGGTGAATGATTGTGAAATTATAAATGGTCTAAATGGGTTAAATTATGGTCATTGATGAATTTGGATAGTTGAATAGGGGTTGTTGAATAACCTAAATGGGTGGAGGCATGTGATTGGGAATTTGGCTTAATTGATATGAATTGTATTTGGGAAGTGTGTCAATGGGATATGACATTGTATTATTTCCCATGTAGTTTTCTATGAATTTTGAATGATTATTTCCAATGGAATTGGATATGTTATATTATGTTATGGTATGGATGTGGTTATTTTAAAATAATCATGTTCACATGGATTGGTAGAGTGGGGTATTGACTTGTGGTTTTCCACCCATGGCTTGATTTAGACTACAGCTCTCAACTCCACCCCAAAATTCTCGGGTTAGGGATGAGGATACAGGCTCAATTCCCTTAATGGTTTCATTCCACCCATAATTAGGCTTCATGGTGAAGTTAATGTATTTAATTCATTCCAGTCGGACTGAGTCTTTGAAGTGAGGAAATGTGTTAATGTTATATGTGTATCCATATTGAGTTAGTAACCTAAATTGTTTCCCCTATGATTTGTGATTGATTTCCATATACCCCAATGTAGAGGATAATTATGCGTAACCATGGAACATGTGATCAATGTTAATGATGATGGTATATGAAATGGAATAGGTACGAATGCTTGTAATGAATTTAAATGAATCATGTTAACTTATGGAACCCAAAATATTCCTTGTTTACTTACCATTTATTTTATACTCGCATGCACTATCTATTAGACTGGATTTTTAGCAGACCCCGTTGTTTTGTGGCCTACTGAGTTTTGTACCCACACCCTTCTCAGGTCGCTGTTGGGTTCTCGAACCGGTCTCTTGGATGTAGGTTCAGACAAGGGAAAGGGCCCTAATATAATATGTTGAGTTGGGCTCAAGACATACATATATAAGGATCCGAACATAGAGTTAGGACCCACTTGGAGTTTTGGATGTTAGTTTAATTTTGGGTTTCTTTCACTTGCACTGGTATTATAGAATGACATTGTTGTAATTGATTGGTGTTTGTACCTTGCTGGGTAAAGTTTGGTTATGCATGTTTATTGGTTGTTTCATACAATTTCCATTATTTTTATTGTAATTTTCTTTGGATTACACTAGTAAAGAGGGTATAGTCTCCCCGTGTAGCTTATTAGACCATCATCGCTAGTCCTAAACCTCTGGCATACATGGAGGTGTTCTTGAGGTTATGCAACGACCCGACACAGAGCACTAGTTTGCAGGCTTCTAGGTCGAGGATGTTACACTATGAAGAGGATACAATCCTATAGTTTTTGTGATAATCATGAATTAAAAAGGATTAAGCATAAGATATCATGGGTTGTAATATTATAATAAATTTAACATAGATTTTATTAATATATGATATTTATTTCTCACGGTTTTATTTATGGTCTTAGACAATAGCCATAACTAGATTGAACATAGTTAACCGTGAATTTTTCTGAGTTGGAATATATGAGAATTAGGAAAATAGATTTCCTATGTTGAAATATCATATATAGAATAATGATTGTAGTAACAGTGTTGTTTATACTACTGTGGATAAAGGGATTGTAAACGACACATGATACATATGTGATGTTCGAGAGAATTTTGGTTAGATTATGGTTGAGGAACCTTAAGACATGATTCATATTTTTGGAATGACTACGATGATGGATCCTACGTAATGGTATGAGAATATAGTTGTATGATTGAGGTGTATATATTTTAGCATTCAATGATTATATTATATGAATCATGAAATATAAATAAGTGTTTTCATTATAATTTTTTCACTATGGATTGGAAAGGATACGTTGAATAGTTCTAAGAACCAAGAAAAGTGATTTAGGGGTAATGTGATATACTTGGAGAACACATGAATAAGGGTACGATAACCCTTAATAATTCCCTTATGTTATGATAATAATTTTTGGATAATTATATATTTGATTTGAATAAGTAATTTAGATGATGTTTGTTTCATTGGAACCAATTATGGATTTTTTTTCAATAGGTATTTTCTATCATGGATTAATTATAAAGGTTTTTTATACAAAAGGAATATACAAAATATGTTTTTGAATATGGAAACATGCATATTTTCCATATGGATATATGGTAATTCAGGTAATTACCCAGACTTAAGAGAATAAATGATGAAGGTGATAACATATTTTGAATGTAACAAAAAATAGATAACTTATGATATATGGGGGATAAATTTTAAGTCGAGTTGTTGTACCTATTTCTAAAGATTTTTATTTTTATATTTTAGAAGGAATTTATTTTTATCCAATTATAGATAGTATTTGTTTAATATGGATGAAGATTTTATTATTTAACTATGTGAAGACTTATTCATATTCGATAACTTTTGATAACCCTTTTTTTGTGAAAAATATATATGGAATTACTTATAATTATATTTAGGGATTTCATGATCTAATAACAATTCAAGAATAAAAATTTTAACTTCCTTTCTTTGAATATGAACTAATGGGGAAATTGTTCATGGAACGACCAATGATGAGATTATACCAAAAACAAGTATGTATAACTTCTCTTGCAAATTATTCAACATTAAGAAAAAGGTATTTTGATTTAAAAGGGTTCATTATTATCATAATTTTTGATGATATTATTGATCTTTTCACGCTTCTTTAGTTTCTGGTATTGTTATTATTGACCATCACTCTATCACCAAATTTCTGGTGATCATCGTTCCTTATCAATCTCTATGATTATTTATGATTCACCCCATTCTGAATCTTCACCAATGTTCCCCTATGTAGAGATCTAGTAATTATTTACTTTGTGAACTATTATATTATAACTATTCCTTTTTTAATGAATGTTTTAGTCCTTTTTAAGTGGGTTTTTATGAAATTTACATTCATGTATTAAATAATTTAACAACCCATAAAAATTTTGAGGATTAAATTTATCTTCAGGGGGTAGAATTATACACCCCTAGTTTTTTATGTTATATATTTTTATAATTTCATTAATGTATTGTGTTTTATGATACACTAAGATAAACATGAGCTATATGAAACATTGACTTAGCTTCCCGTATTTGCAATTCTATGCCTGGAATGTGTTGCACACAATCTAAATTTGTTTTGTTAGAAATAATTTCACTCAAGATCTAGTTTAAGTGAACAACTAAATTTTATTATGTTACATTATAACCTAGTCATTATAACGGTGGGTATGAAAAATATTATCTTTTTTTACTAAAAATCTATTTATATGCCAATAAGAGAGTTTACAATATCATAAAACCACTCTCTACTGATTTTATTAATGTAATATATATGTATTATATCAATCAATTAATTGAAATTCATTATATATATTTTCTATAAATCATATATGATAAAATTCAATTTTTCGATAAGTGAAGTATTTTTCAAAATATAATCATTTACAACTATTTGATGGAGCACCCATTCTAAATCTAGTTTCTAACACTATTATACATATTCTTGTGAAAAATTTAACTTCTTATTTTGAATCGGGATATAAAAATTTACTTTCGAGGACCAATTTTCGATTTTTCTGATAAGTTATATGTTTTGATAAATAATTAAAATATACTGAATTTTAATTGATAACAACTGTTTTCATCAAATTAATTTATGTGGATAAATTATATTATTGAATGGATTAAATTAAAAATATCATATATTTTATTCATTTAATATAATATTTGTTTTTGGCATTAATTTTACCATGAAATTTTATGTAACAAAATTTTAATCCTTTGCATTGTTTTAAATATATTTCTTTTATTTATGGGCATTATGAACTGTAATTTTAGTAATTTTTATTCATATGGTAAAAAAGTAAATAGGGTAATTAAGGGTAAATATAATATTGTTAAATTAACTTTAAAAATGTCCTAAGATAATTGCACGAGTGATTATTAACCTAAAATATAAATGGGTCTAATCAAAACCCTTTTTAAGCCATTTGGACGGGATTATAACATTTAATAATTATTTTAAAGAAATGTTAAATATTTCATACTCAAATTTTGTTAACTTTATCATTTTAAAATTAAGTCTATATAGAAGTTAAATTCCACTATAAATAATCATTTGAAATATGAAATTCATTTATTTATCATGATAATTTATTTTCAATTATTAAAAATTATACAATTACCACAAAGTCTTATAAATTGATGTTTCATAAATTATTTATTTGATTGAAAATCTAGAAAATATTTTTTTTATTAAAATTACAACAAACTTTGAAAGACCAAAACAATTCACACAATATTATTGGTCCAATATCTCTATACCATAATTGTACCATGGTGGGGTTAATGACCATTTTGATCCCTATGGAAAATATGATGACACTTATAATAATTTATTTAAAGTGATGTTAATGTTGGAACATTTAAGTTTTAATACATATAACATTTTTTATGTTGGATTTTTCCAAGAGATATTTTAAACTATAGGAATTTTTATCAAATATATTTTATTTAAATTCATCACAATATTTTATTTTTAATTTTTACTCAAAAAATATGTACATTTTCTAATTACACAAAATAGATGCAGAAATTATTTTATTAATTGAAATATCAAATTAATGTTAATAAAAAAACTAAAATAAATAAAATTTGCAGTGATTAATATATCCAAAAAATTATAAATGATATTTACCCCATATATATATAACAAAATATTTTTTAGGTTATAATCTTATCATAATATTTCCAAAAATACACTAACTGAATAGTGTCAAAATGATACTATACATATATTAAAAAAATATTGTTTAATTAAATTATTTTCCAAAATATAAAATAATTGTTGTTTACTAAATAATTTTATATATTGTTAATTTATTTTCTAATTGACATAAAATTAGTAAAAATTACACTATTTTAATATTTAACAATTGGTTACCTTAGTTAAAATTAAAAGAGATTAATAAATGGTAAAATGAAATGATAAGATTTTAAATGAAATAACACCACTTCTAAAATTATTGGTTGATGATATTAAAAAAATATCTCATATAATATTTTATATAAGGTCTTTTTTTAGGTTGTTTTGATTTTGGTTGAGTTTATTATAAACAAAACGTTTTGGAGTTTCAAAAATTGTCCCTCCCCTCAATAATAAAAGGGAACCTCCTACCTCAAATATTAAAATCACATAGCATATTAAAATACATATATTCCATGACCATTTACCCAATAAACTTCCCATGAAACATTCTAAAGGTTATTTTATTCTCAAAATACCAATTGTTGATCCTTTAAAAGAAGGTTTAGAGGGAGCACATCGAAGAAGAGGTAATTTACTCTACAGATTCATTGATGCTAGTTTCATCTTATACTTAATAGTGATATTTTTTTCGATTAAAAATTTAAAAAATAAAATATCACTTAAATATTTATATGTTATTATATTTATGTAACAACCATATTACATCTTATTTCCATCCTATGAAACAAGAAATCACCATGTGTAATGACCTAGGGCTTACCATCTCCACGCCACGGTGTAATGTATTTTTCACTAACACTTTACTTGGATGGGTATATTGATAAATATTATCACTATATATGATCATTATAAAATGAGAGGGATTCTAGAATAAAATATATAACATCAAATTCTATACCATTTAAAAATTATTGGAATGATATCATCACTTGTGTGTATGTACGAACAACCATCTCCATGACGTAATGTGATTAATTCTACATCATATCTGTTAAATTAGGATTATATAAATCTAATGAAAGAAAAAATAATATATATTAGTTTAATATTATTCTTTAAATGATGTAACTATAATCAAAAGAGATTAACTTGAACACATCTGAAGAAACAAGCATAATGAAATAAAGCAGTTAATACCAGATAGATGAGTAATAATTTTATTAACAAACATATGATAATATTATCATATATGATATCATAAAAATGAATATGATTTTATAATAAATAAATCAAACTACTTTATCATTATATTGAAGGTTCAGGTAAATACAAATGATATCATTATTATGGTATGCGATTATTTTGTCTCACTTTTATTATTGTGGGACATATTTCTTATAAACCCCCTATTTATTTTGTGTTGTATTTCTTTTAATCGTGAATATTTTTATTATTATTATCATGAATATTATGATGTACATATAATATGTTTTATTTTATGGGAAATATGATTCAATTGATTCTAAATTGGTAAAATATAATTATGTAATCTCATTATTATCTGGGATTGTTTATACGTAAGTATTTTTTGGGGTATATTTATCGTACCATTATATGATTCCTAAATATGTATTCCAAAATATTATTTATATTATTATACATTTATTATTTTCAATTTAACCCATTTGGGGGATTTTTATTAAATTGTTTCAATGATTTTTTTTCATTTTCATTATGATGTACTTTTTTTACTTTTTGATAAAAGTACGAGAATGGTGTTTTATTTTATCATTTACGACATGACTGGATTTTTACATTTTCATAACTCCTTATTTATATAAAGCTTAATTTATATGATTTCATGTCTATATCCCAATAAACTTATTTCATTTTAAATTGACTGACATTTTAATAAAAGAAAAAAATTTTGAAGAAGAAAAATTATCTTCATGAAGAATTAATTTCAAGTGTTCTATAAATAAAAGTTTCCCTCTAAGATGGAATTACTCAATTGGGTTTTGGTTCAATTAAAATACACATATTATTCCAATGGATTGATTATTTTTATGATGGAATTCTATTTATGAAATTTAATTTTTATATGGATTATGTTATTATGGAATGAGGTTTTAAAAAAACTATTTTATTCCTTGGGTTATGCTATGATGACTGATTTCTGTTTTTGTGGCACATATTTTTTTAAGAGATGGGTGATGGCTATATCTCCCTCCAATTCATTGGTTAAAATTTTATATCTCATGATATAGACCTTACTATAATGGAAAGTAAATCTGGTACAGTAATATAGGGATGGGTAGGAAAGTAAATCAGGTTCAGTGATATAGTGTGAACATGGTTCAGTAAAGGACTTTGTACACTATGGTGATCATGGAAATGATCCTTGGCTAATATGGAAATAATATTCTATGCTTAGTTATTTTAAAAAATTATTTTTTTGTGTTAATATTTTTTCTCATAACTTATGTTCCTTTCTGATTTATGTCTTATTAAATGCCAATATTTCTTTCATTTGAGCTCGCACTTTGTATATGTTTTCTTTTACCAAGGATATAAAGAAATTTTTTCCGCAGGAAAAATAAATGGGAAGATCATTATGGGATATTTTAATGATCATTAAAAAATTAGAATAATGTGTTATTTCATTCCAAAGGAACTAAAATAATACGGTCCTTGTGAATCTGTTTTTTGTAATTTATTAACTATTCATCAAAAAAATGTAATGTGAATGTATATCAAGATTGGGTCTTTAAAATTTTCACTTTTTTTATTTGTATATACATTAGATAAACATATTTAATTATTGTATTCTCACTTATAAATTAGGATCATAGTAATATATTTTTTCTCAATTTCTATTTCATTGAGATATGATTGTTAATATGAAAATATTCACTTTTATGTGCTTTATATATTACCCATTTCACTTATTGTAAGAGAATAAATATTTATTTACCATATCATTTGTTTCAATTAATTTTTACATTATTCTTTGTATAATTTTTATGAATATTTCCTAAATCATATACAATTCTTACTAAAATTGTTTACATTGGACGATATTTGATTAACTTGGGAAATGTTGATAAATCACCATTCTTTACACAACAATTATATATATTGATAATACATATTATTCATTAATTAAATCAATTATTTGATAAATCAGGAATATTTTGAACATGTAATTTTGGGTTGGGACCAAAATTATACATCCCCTCGAATCATCGAACAGTCTAATGAGACAAATCAGTTGGACAAATTAAATGGGTATCTACCGATAGTTTTAAACCATCTTGTGAAATGAATTAATATTAGAGATATAATGATTCATACTATAATAAAATCCAATAATAAGAATTTGCATCATTAAAATTTACATATTATTATCCATGATTTTTTTGCAATGTTTTTTTCTATGGATTCATTTCATTCTCAGTCATTTATTTGATGGATTGTGTTTTCAGTTATTTAGAATTACATATTGATTATTCTTTATCTATTAATTATATTCATATTATTTCAATGGAATGTGTTATTTTCCTATTGTGTAGCTCAAGTGGTATCTTCCCATATGGGGAATCAGTGAGGTCTTGGGTTCGAGTCTCTCCGAGTACTTTCCCATTGGTCATGTAGGATTATCTTTTATTTCATACCCCACCCAAACCATTGTAATAATATTTTAATGTCTTGTGTGTTTAGTTATTTATCAATAAATATTGATTATTCTATATCTATTAATGGTATTCAGGACAATTAAATGGATTTTGTGTTTAATAATATAAGATAACATATTGATTATTCATTATCTATTCATGGTAGTCCTGTTACGTAAAAATATTTTGTGTTTAGTGCTATAAATTTTTCTATTTATTATGATGTATCTATTCAATATAGTAAATTTATTGATTAATGGGAATGATGTTTCATAGATTTCCATTTTTTCATTGATTATTAATTATTTATTATTCAATAATTACTCATGATATCTTCCATTTTTAATAACTCTTATTGATAATTTTAGATGGTCATTACTTTATTCTGTTCTTAGGAATCTAGGATGTTTATATTGAATGATATACCTGGATATTCTAGAGGGAATAATTTGATTCCAATAAAATATTATATAATTAGTATATTCAAATTTAATATGATAATCTTTTATGTATCTAGTATAACAAGACTACTAAACTATTCAATGTTTTCGTGTGGGATTCTTTAAATGTTATGAAATTTTAATAAATTATACTTATGATATAGGTTACTATAGTCCGTTTCGTTACATATTTCTCGTAAATGTTTCATTCATCCTAGTACTTCACACTAGGATGTCACTATTTTATTTTTCAAAAATAAAAATGGCCCAATAATTATATTCCTATATTATATAGCCTAAAATATCATCCTTGGTAAGAGCACATGTCCTTTTCCTTAATCTAATTGTTTTTAATCAGCTCCAGGGATTAAGGTATTTTAAATAATTTATCTCATGTCATCAAACTATTTTTTGAATGTTAAAGAAGAATATATTCTAAATAAGTAATTTTAGACGAGATATGTGAATTATATGTTTCTGGTTATTATATTTGGCCTTTCTAATCTTCCAAATGTAGTTATAGGTCTTATGAATTGTGTTTTCCATATTCTGTATGATGTCCTTGTGGTTGTGTTTAGTGATGATTATTTTTGGTATATTATAAATACATGCGGATCATAAAACATATATAAGTATTTTTTTTCCAAAACATAAACGAAATGAATATTAATTAAAAATTCTTGAAACAAAATTTTGGTTATGGAAGATTTATTTGATCAGGAATATGTTTTGTAAATTTGTAATAATGGTTGACCCTTCTAAAATAAATGTTGTTTATGAATGGACATGGCCTAAAAAATTCACATAGATTCATAGTTTTCTTTCATTGGCATGTTACTGCCAGTGTTTTCTTTAATTATTATCTCTATTTCTTAGACCACATACTTTGTTAAATCAAGATGATTTTAAATTATTTTTTTTAGAAGACTATGATGATTATTTCAATGAACTAAATAATAGAATTGTGAATGAAATAGTTTTGTTCTTTATATTTATAAATGGAAAGTTTTTCAACAATAGTGATGAATATTTCAAGTGACATAGATTGGTTATGAGGAAAAATGATCAGTTTATGGAATATAATTCATGTCAACTGATTCAACACAAGATAAATTTTCCTATACATGACATGAAACTACATTCTATGAGTTTTAATTTACAATTTTTGTGGAATAATTTATATGAAAAAATATGATAAAATTATAATAATAATAAAAAGTTATATATATATATATATATTCACTCATAAAGTGTTGTATATGATCTGTGGGAGATGGATGAAAGTTAAAAAGTATTAATATCTCATGATTCATTAAAATCCATGAAAGAAAACTAGTTGATTCTATTGGTTGAAGAAATAATTCATAATATACTATGCTATATTTATAACATGATCCATTGGTAAATGATATAATAATTGTTTTTTGAAAAAATTGTTATTGTTTTAACATCCAATGTTATTTTCTAAATTTCAGTGTAGTCCTCATTTTTAAACAAAATTATGAAATCATAAAAAGAAGACTATGTTTTAAATGAAATTGTGGAACTGGTAAATAATGGTATGATATAAGAATTCAAAATTGACAATGATGGTGTTTGGATATTTTGAAAAGGGTTGTGGGTTATGGCTATATCCCAATTTATAAGTGAATTTTTATGCAATAATCTATATTCTCCCTTTCCTATTCAACACTAAAATTATAGGATAGAGTGTCATTGAATAGTTTTACTAGTGGGATGAAATGAAGAAAGACATTAATGATATTAACATGGAATGTTCAACTTATAAATATGTAATACATGAATGGAAATTTTAAAAAAGTAATAAATCATATTATTCCAATTCTAGAGAGTAAATTTAAAAAAAAAATCAACGGAATTCATTATCAAATTATCAAAAGTCCACTCAAGGTAAATAAATGATTATAATTATTGGCATTGAATTGCGTAAATCTATACACTTCCTTCCAATTTGTGTAAAAATGTATTTAGAGAATTTTTTTTGAATCTTTATTTATGGGATAATTAGTGTTGAGATTATTTTTTTGAAGTATGAATTTGAAATATAATATGAAATATTTGTGGATCCAGGTGCTGAAACGATGAATGATTCCAAGTCTTGATGAAACTAAAATATATTTTTTATAAATACCAAATATATTTTATGTCACATACAACTAGTTTTTCATAAATATGTGAATATATCCCTAAATGAGTCTCGGGAAAAAAATATGACACCATAATTGAATCTGGAGTGTAGGATTTTCCCGAGGAATAACTTATAGTTGGTCAGTGTGAGACGTTCAGATGTGGTATATGTTGGAATATATGTTAATTGAGTTCACTAACTAATTAAATTAATTCCTAAAACCATTTCCTTTATAAATATTTCATTATATAAAATCTAATGGGATAAAAACATAAACATAGGATTTTTGGTAGGAGGATTCTACCATTCTTCATTGGTGAATCTAGATTGGGTGATCACCTATAACCACATAAGGTAAATAAATTCATAGAGAATGAAAAATTTCCTTTCCATCTTTGGAATATATTTTCTTAACCAATGATCAATATGAATTGTGGTAGTTAATTTAATTTTTATATAAATTCCCTATTTTTAATTAAAAAATAATGAGTAAAAAATCTTCATTGATTTTTAAGAAATGTTCATCCATCACTTGATCTTTGTAAAATATTGGATTCCATCAATTATCTAATTAATCATTTATAGTATTGTTATCTACATGTTTATGAGATCAATGACTGATTCATTTTTATGTGTTTTTTCCTTTAAGATTATTTAATTCTTCAATGATGGCCTGCCCGGATGCGGGTTGACCTTGTCAGGGTGGTTTTGAGAGTGATCGAATCACCAAATTCCTTATGGTCACATGAGAGAGAAGACAATTGATGGATTAACGATGTAACGAGGTATGATGTGGGATATTGATAATCCCACATAGGATTGAGACCTGATGGGGAAGCTTAATGTTCCATGGGAATTGGGCAGGGCAAGGGCATCATGCAGGAGGAATGGAATCTGACCTTTTAGTCTCCATAGATTGAAAATCAACAATCCGAGGAGTTTTATTTCGTTACGGGAAGTCAACATGAAGATTATATATTGGATCTGGAGATCATTTTAAGAAATATTCATACTATAAAATCATGAAATCCATGATATGTACAGGGTTGAACACATTATGTGTATTCCGTTTTTCTATGGAAGCTTGGGTTTCATGTTGGAGTTAGATATCACACACCATGATGGTTGACCGCTCATCATGTGACATATAACTATGCGAATTGGAATTTATAGATGTTATATTATTAGGAGGTCATATGGACCCACACACAATATACGTCAAGGAATTCCCCTTTTACTTTGGAGAGCATGCTGTCTTCGGATGACTATGCAAAACATGTTATAGTCCAACCTAAAAACTCCAGGGGTGTTATGGGAAATTCCATGTACGGGAACATGGAAAATGTACATGATCATGTGTTTGAATTACACATGAAGCACTAGGATCACATGGGAAATCCTCATACATTCAATTCATGTTGTGTGACAGCATTACATGTCATGTACTACAACGTGGACGTCCCGTCCTTGTACTGGAAGAGATAACACCATGAATCTAAGTGAGGTCACACAATGTGTGACCCCACATACATTTCATGTACCCATAAACCTTGGATAATTTTTTAAATCTTATATATCCTTAGTTTTGACATAGATTTCATCCCTTTAGTAGCCTGTCAATAGGTTTTTCAAATGTTGAACGTGATGTTTTCATTTCTATTTTTCTTAGATACGATGTGTGATGTTATTAGAATGATAGTTATTTAAGAGGCACTTGATGAAAACCATGTCATGGTTAGCTCATCAGAAATAGGATAGGTTTGAAAGGCCTCAATCCATTCATGGGAGAGGTGCACTTATACAACTCTACCTACTCAGTGGTATGCTCCTCACAAATTAGGGAAAGGGTCCTCTATCTACTGGGTGGTAACCCTTGATGGATTATGGTGTGATTAATCTATCAATTGATTTGTACCACACATGAGGGACTATGGTTTGGGTCCTCCAGCTACCTATCTTGCTATACCACCATTATAGATTATGGTGTGGGTCCTCTCTCTAACCAAGTATGGTTCATCTACATATTGAGTGGTTCCCCATGATGAAATAGGGTATGGGTCTTCTACCAAAAGACTGTAACCTCTCTAATGCACTATGTTAGAGGCCATGTTCTTGGAGATTATAACCCCACCATTATGCATAACAGTGGTGATGTGTTGGTTTCCCACAAAGTTACTAATTTAGACAAAAATGAGAAATTTTGGGAATCACTAATAGTCCATTGAAGCTAGTTAAAGACTATTTTTTAGAGTTATGATATGAGATGGATATCCCTTTCTCTCTCTTCTAGATTTCTTATATGAGAATATATCCTTTTTAGGGGCTCAATATCAGTATTTATTTGGGATGATCTCATTACATCTATTGTGTCTCTTATTCCTCCCTCATGTTTTGGGGCATCCTAGTATGTATTTATATATTCACCACCTCATTGGATTTTCCCACATGTGTCATCTATTATGAATATGATTGATATTTCCATAGTGACTTTAGAGGATAATAAGGAAACCCATGTGAATTTGGACATTTATGGTGGTCGGGGCTTGGAGATCTAGTGCATAACCCTATCAACAATTATTTTCAATTTTTTTTATTTTGGTAAACCTTTTCTATTTGGGAAGGTATTTTTTCCATTACATTTCAGATTATACTATCACACTCATTCTCATTTCCTTGAGATTATTACATTCATGTTTTTTACTCTAGATATTATTGCCTTTTGTAAATATTTCTATACATATATATTGTGAGATTATATAGTGCATTGTTGCATGTACATTTTGAAAATGATTCCCATGATTTTAATTTCATTCAGTGCATGTTTCCATCCCGTGGTCTTTAGATGGGGGACCTGAGTAGTTGTAGCTTTCCCTTCAACCTACCAGGTGAGAAATGGTGTGTCAATTCATGGAAGATTTGTATCATAGATGGTTCAACCTCATGACAATTTTTGGAGTTTTTCCCCCATTGGAGGTTTTATTAGGAACATAGGAAAATTTTTTAATATTTATAGTGTATATTTTAGGATAGGGAATGTTGAGTTGGTAGAGGGGTAGATATATCTATTCACCCAGACTTAGACTACCTCCATTTAGACTCAGCATACTAATACATCAATTAGAGGTAACAATGTTACATTTAATACATATAATAGAGTCCTTTGACTATATTACATGAGTCTACTCCACCTATATATATTCTCCTCTATCTATGGTATGTCTTTATTATATTTTTTGGATTCTACCATTAATATAGAAATCTAGGTTACAAATACAGGATCATGATGATGATATTATTATTGAAGAGGCCTCAGTTTTTGGGCCATCACACAAGATCATTAATCTCAGTGCGTAGGAAGGAAAACCCACTCTTGAGAAGTAATATATTACACAAGAAGAGAATATTAAGGATGGGAATAGGATTAGTGAACTCTGCATATTCCATTTTATAGGCTATTTAGGTTCTCTGGTGAGCTAGATCCTTAGGTGGTAGAGGATTGGATTGAGGTTTTGATTTGAGTTTAGAAAATTGTGCAGACCACTATTGATGAGATGGTTGTAATGGAACTATCACTTTCCATTGAGAATATATGAGTTGGTGGAGTTTATTCATGCAGAAGCATGATGATTTGGCACACCTAGAAGGAATTTTTTGAGGAGTAATATCCAACATGATTACAATATATTTTTATTAAAGATCTTTTAGAGATGCAGTAGGGAAGCCTGAATCTAGATGAGTATGCTGAAAGGTTTAGTGACCATACAGGGTACTCATTTGAGATGATATGAGATTCTAACATCTGAGCATGGATGTTTGAAAAGGGTCTCCAAAGATACATCCTTTTTAGTGTAGACAATCTATGAATTATTATGTATTATGGAGTGTAAGAGGGAGCATTGGTGATATATATCTTTTAATTTGAGGGATACCAAGAAGATGGAGCTGGAAGTGGCCATAATGGCGATGAGATGTCTGTGAAAGGTATCCACACTAGTCGACATGGTCATGGTGTAGGAGACCTCACATTGTTAACTCATGAATGTAGTTATGTGACATAGGGGCCGAATAGAGGACTGGGGAAGCTCAAATATGGGGAATTATATTAATATTATAGATGAGATAACAAGGAACATGATTTCATAACTCTATATTCTGATAAGGTCATAAATACATTGGATAGACCACCACAACATATGAAGTGATGTGAAAATTGATCTCCCAAACAAGGATATGAGGCCCCTAGAGAGTTGGAGTTAGAAGAGCAGGATATGGGGCTCCCAATGGAAGATCATGTTGTGGTTGATGATGTTATGCGCAGTATAAAACCAAGCACCATGAGTCCTATTCCACGATCAGGGTGTTGGGAGTTGGGGATTTGGGTATCAAAAGGCTATGGAAGCCTATGATTCAGTGGATAATGAGATTATTAGAGGTAAGACAAATTTTTATTATACAATTACTTCAGTATTTGAAGAAACACGTGAGAGACACTGCTTTATCTTTATTCACCTAGTTCAAGAGATGGAAATCCTAATTGTGTCTTTACCATCCTAGATTTTCCTAGTGGTTCCTATATGAAATGATTATTTCCTACTATTTATCTTATAATAGTGTAAGATATTTCTTTGTGGAGAGATTTTATCATAGAACCGATCAGTCATCATGATGATCCCTTCTAAAATCATCTTTTTTATAGATTGATTTTTCACTATTCGAGTTTATATTGACTATCACCAAATATGATTCATATTCCTTCAGATAGATGTGAAAAGACTAAACTATGTGGGTGAGAGATATGTCATTGCATAGGCAGTGGGTTTTGTGAGTTGGATGTTGAAATCCATCACCAATCAGTTGTAGAGTTAATCCCTTGGCTCAATGAGATCTTCAAGAATCCTGATTCTATCCATCACTGAGGAACATATGGACATATTCCCTAAGTATGTTGTAAGACTACCTCTTAGGTAAGATATATATTTTTATTGACATTCAAACTTGAAACACATTGATTTATTTTACAGTACGTCATATTAACCCTACTAAGCTCTGAGTGATAAGGGTGATGTTTAAGGACCTTCAAGAGAAGGGGTTTATCAAACCCATCATCTCTACCTGGGAAGCAGTAGAGTTTTTTTAAACATTAGATGGAATATTGAAGATTTTTGTTGATTATCATCACATGAATTAGGATATGATAATGAAAAATTCCCCCTTTTAGAGGATTGATGAACTCTTTGACTAGTTTCATGGCACAATATCTTTAATGAAGAGGGATCTCAAGTAGAAATTCTACTGGTTGAGGGTTATCAAGAATAATATTCCAAATATGGAATTATAATGTCACCACAAACAATAGGAGTTCCTAGTAACTACCATCGGTGTGAAAAATTACCCCACTATGATTATGGATATCAAAAAACATATTATCGATCCATAGATGGACATAATTGTTGATTCCTTCACTGATGACATAATCATGTTCTCTACATTGTAAGAGGATCTTGAAGTGAAATTGGGGCTTGTCTTTGACTCTCATGGGGAGAACCAAATTTATTTCAATCTCTCTAAGTGCTAGTTCTAAAACCCTGATTTTAATTTTATAGGGCATATAATTTCTATGTTGGGATTATTTATGGACCCGATGATGATATTTGATGTGATTTAATGGGTTCCACCCCAGATCATGGTAGATGTGTAGAGTTTTCATGGATTGTTTTGGTAATTTAGTTTTTTTGTGGAGGATGTTTCCCATTCTGATGCACCTTTGACCACACTATCATATAAAGGTAATATGTATACCAAGAATTATTTGGTCAAGTGTGGATTTGAGGAGTTGAGGATGAGGCTAATAGTTTCCTTTATTTTGATATTATCTGAGGAGGATGTGGTGTACGTAGTGTACAGTGATTCCTCTCGAGCTGTGATTAACCGAGTGTTGATTCATATGATTGATGTGATCACATACAGATCTAGGGAGTTTGGATGCTAGGAGAAGATGTACAAGACTCACTGCATGGTGTTGAAAGTAGTAGTATCTTCTCTAAGGATGTATAGGCACCATCATATAGGAGATCCCATTATTAATTACTAAAAAGAACCAAGTATTATTTATGAATCGATTTAGAGATATCATAACATTATATAGAGGCACTGGTTGGAATTCCTATAGAACCATGACTTTAAGAGAGTCAATAATATTGTTACGGGAAATGTTTTGGATGATTCACTTAGCTGGATGTTTGAGTCTCACTTTGTGGAGGATACATCTGAGTTATTGGATTCCTTCCAACTGACCCTATTAGATGAAGATTTTTTATATTTTTTTTCAACAGTTTTTACTTCTATAATTATCTACCATGTGAGATAATATTAGTTGGAAGTAATAAAATATATGGTCTTATGTGACCGGATATCCTAAGGAGATTCCCAAGATAGATACTATGATGGAGAGAATGACATCATATTTTTCTGGTGAAATATTATGGTTCCAATCATTATTGGAGAAGGGGTGAGGAGATAAATTCACACTTATCCATTAGAAATTCATCATTGTCTATGAATTGGTAAATTTACCTTTAGCATTAATTTTTTTAGTTGGAATGAGGACGAGCATTGCTAAGTTCATCTATCTTTGTCTCACATGTCTAAGGGTCACAGTTGAGAACCATTTTCCAATAGGTATGTTGAAACCTCTTGATATCATGTATTAGAATCAAGATATAATACCCATAGACTTTTGGATAGGGAATCCAAGATTATTGAGATTCCACAACTCATTTTGAGTGATTGTTTCTGACTAAATGAGTCCAAGAACATCCTTTCCATCATGGAATGGAGTTTGGCAGAGTGTTTGGGAGAAACTTTTCCAGAGGGAGATCATATAACTCTATGGGGTTAAGCCAATAATTGTCTCCAGCCACGATTTTTTGTTCGCATCATGATTTTGGATAGGCCTATATGAGGCATTGAGGTCTCAGTTAAGGATGTTTATAGCTTTCACCCATAGAAAGATGGGCATGATGATCACACTATCCAAGTGCTATAGGATATGATGAGGGATTTTATATTAGAAGCCTTCAATATATGGGAGGATGAATGGACTCTCATATATTATTCATATAATTATACCTATTACAATACTTTAGGAATAAAACCATTTGAGGCCCTATATAGAAGGAACATTAGGTCACCCTTATGCTGGATTGATATCAGTAAGGAATATCTTATTAGGATAGTTATGGTACATGTGATGATTGAGAATGTCTAAATTACCCACAAGAGGATTTGGAATGGAAAGAGGTGGTAGAACTGTTATCCATATTGGTGAAATTGGCCATTTGAGGTTGACTAGGGATACAACATTTTCTAGAGAGTTTCCCCTGGCATGGATTGCAGAGATTCGGGTGGGGAGATCTGGTATCGTGAAAGTTCATCATGTCATTCAAGGTCCTGTATAGGGTTAGGGTGTTAATGACTATCTAACCTTATAATCACAGTTGGAGTGGGTTAATTTAGTTTTCCATGTGTCTTAGATGAGGAGATACAGGAATGATCCTACACAAGTTATTCAATGGGGAAATCTATATATTGAAGTTGGATCCACCTTTATAAAGTTATTAGTGGTGATCAAGAATTGGAATGAGCGGATCATAGGAGGATAGACCATTCCATTGGTTCATGTGATTTGTAATTATGGGAGCATGAAAGACATCTCATTGGAGTGGGAGATCCAAATATGGGTTCAGTATCACCACATTTTTTATTATTTTTTCTTCTAAGGGATGAAATACTTGTGGATGGGAAAAATATATATACTCTATTTTTTTCATCTAATACATTGAAAAATATTATAGAGTATTTATACAACCATGAACTAAGACGATGCATGATTCTGAGGCCCCTGTGAGAGAAAAATTAATTTCATAAAAATAATAAATATATTTCATATCACATGAACAATATTTTTTAAAATTCATTTTATATTTCCAAAAGAAGATTCAGATAAGAAATTTTAGACAACAACTGAATTTTTAATGTGGTTTATACCCTTGGAATGACCTAAAGTTAGTCAGCTCTTCACATTCTAATGAGGAACCTATTGGTGGATATATTAAATGAATTAATTGAATAAATAATTTAATTATTTAATATAATGTCCAAATTGATTGTCCTATATAATTATTATGTTATTGAATGTTTCTAGGGTTATACACATAACCATGGGATCGTTGAGGGGTGGATTCAACAATCCTTCATTTGCGAATCGAGATTATATGATGGATGAAATATAGATCAAGCATAATCAAGGTACAGTGAATAAAACAGGTCCACTCCATCATTGGAAAGATTGTTCTTACTCGGAAATCAATCCAAATTAAGCTATGGAATGATATTTTTGGATTTATTATCACCTTTTATCTAATCAATCATGAATCATAAATTTTCATTGATATCAAGTGAATTATCAACCTTTTCATGGGACTTGTAAATTGATGATTACTTCTTATATCAAGTTTAATCCATTTCTATATTGTTATAACCCTATTTATGTGATCATTGGAAAAACATTTGGAAAATGAAGTTTTAAAATTTTTATGTGCAATTTCCATCTTTGTCCACAATGTTCTTAAATATTGGCCAACATGATCACAATTTGGATTTTCTTGGGAGGGTTTGAGTGTAAAGAAACCCTCAGATTCTATTAGGTGGAATGAATGGAAAAAGGATTGATGGATTGTGAATGAATCGATGTATGACTTGGACAGTGAGGGATAAAACAAGGTATTGGGACATGATGAGGTAGTGAGAGGCACCTTGAGTGATGGGAAGTGAATGAGCTTAATGTGGGAGGATCTAAATTCATCCATATGGTCATTGGAGTTCAACATTCAACTACTGGAGTAGGATTTTCCAATTTTGGGCTTTCAAAAGGAAGATTTAGTGAGGGTATCTAGGAACATGTGAAGATACACATATTTTGTAAAATCCCCATATACATGACATGTACTATGATTAATACATGCTGTGTTGTTTGGATTTATACGAAAGATAGGATTTCATGTTTGATTTAAAATATTGTACACCCCATGGAGGGACCAAAAACCATGTGACCAAGTGCTATTAGACTCAAAATGAATATATGGCTCATTCCTAAGAGCCCATATGGCCCCAAAAACCATTTAGGAGGAGGAATACACCATCTACATTATAGAGTACATTGTATTTGGAAGATGACGCATGTTGAGTGATGGAAAGTACCTTACACACCATGTGTTTCATTGGAAACACTCTATAATGGAACGTGGAATCTGTTCACAAGAAAGGGTTTGACTTACCAGAATATGAATAGAATCAAACGGGAACCCCCCAGGAAGCCGAGGCATGCCAAGAAATAGCACTTAAAATAATGCAGTTCTATATGGAAATTCAAGCCATTTAAATATGGGGACATGAACATGAAAACAAGTGTGGTTTTATGTCATGTGAATACTCATACACAATGTTTATCACCTTTGAAAATTGTATAACTATCATATCATGATGAATTGGAATCAATTTTTTTTAATACAAGTATCTTATACAGAGGGTTTTCCAATCTAGAATGTGATAATTGAATTTTCTGTGTTTTTGAGATTTGATGGGAGTTGTTTTGAGAGTGAGGATTATTTAGTGGGAACCTGAAGATGACAGTGATCTATAAGGATCATTAAATAAAAAATGGGGTTGGAAATTCCATTGATGTACTAGGGAGAGGGACCCCCATAGACCACTACCTACTAAGTAGTACCCCATTATGAATTGGACAGTGGTTGCAATATCTACTAAGTGGTACCCCAAGAAAAATTACGGTGTGGGTCCTCTATCTACTAAGTTGTACCCCATGATGGAAAATGGTGGGGGTTCCCCATATACCATTCAAGGGATACCCCTTATGAATAGTGTGCGGGTCCTCAATATAACTGAGTGGTACCCCCATGAAAAGAAAGGGAGTAGGTCCTCTACCAACTAAGTGGAACTCCCTAAAAAACTATGGTGTAGATCCTCTACATGGATATTTTCTCCCTAAACCATGTGTCACAATAGTGAGGTGTGGGTTATCCACATTGCTTAATCATCACACAGTAATGTGAGATTCTGTGCATCAAGGATTTAGCTTTGGAACTATTTGAAAACACTTTTCATGAGCTATGTAGTTAACTGGAGATCCTATTTTTTATCATATGTGTTTTATATAATTAGATTATATCTCTGTTGATGGGTTTGATTTCCCTTATTATTGAAAATATATGATTAATTCTATTATGTCTCCTATTACTCCCCCTAATTTTTCCTGGGTATCCTACTGTCATGACCCAACCCAACGAGGCTTGAGCCATGACTCCCCAAGCCTGCCTCCAATAGGCCAGGGGTGAGCGACTAGCTCCGTGTAGGCTATCACTCACTAGGGAGGCATCAGCCTAAGGTACCTAGACACACACACACACATACACCTCCATGCAACAGTGTAGAGATATATAAAACTGAATATTAAATGCATGCATAAAACTATCCCAAACTAGAGTGAAACAATAGGAAAAAAAGCTAAAAACAGGACCAACAAAAAGAAAACAACAAAGGCATCCAACATGCTCAGAAGAAGTGATATGCTGCCAAAAAACCTGGAAATCTCATCAACACAGCTCCAGTAAGACTCCACGGTCAGTCCCACTCACTCAGATTCTCCTGCCCGGGTCCTCCTAGGACTCTGTTGAAAGGCCCGTGGTCTGCACAAGATACAAACAAGTGTAGGAAAAGCCTGTGCAGGGGTGAGTATAACAATACTCAGTAGGAACTCAAAAAAACCAAAATAAAAGAGTGAAACTAAAAGGCAAAAATCCGCTCATCCCAGCCAGAGGGAACCTAGATGAGAGAGAAACTCCATCTCGTGACCATCCTCGGCTAAACACAACTAGTCAACTCAATCCAATTGTATGCCCTTACATACTCTTTGAACATCCGCTCAGGTATACACCCAAATATCTATCTCGAACATCTTCCTAGGTATATTCCCATAAATATACCTTGAACATCAGATCAGATATATGCTCTTACATATACCAAAAACAGCCAGATATACTCATCTCACGAACCAATCCACATGAGGTACAAAACTCTTCACCAGCAACGACACACAACTAGGAGAGCACACTCCTCAAACAGTGTCTTCCCAGATGACACTCATCCAAGAGATACACTCCATCGGGGACCACACAATAATCTCAAATTCTCACCTAAGATATCTCACTCATCAAATATCATCACTGGGGAAACCTCGCTGAAACAACATAAACACCAAATAGCTCAGATAGAGGATTGATCCTAGGGTCCGCTAGGGAATACCAGAACCCACATAGTAATACAAAGATCTCACAGATAGGGGATCACTCCCAGGGTCTACGGGGGAATACCACAACCCGATCAGGAATTTGTAGATCTCACAGATAGGGGATCACTCCCAGGATCCTTTGGGGGATACCACTACCTGATCTATTATTCGTTGGTCTCACAGGTAGGGGATCACTCCCAGGATCCGCTGGAGGATACCAAACCCAATCTGGAAATCGACAGAAACAGGTCACTCAGATAGAGGATCGTCACCCATGTCTCGACGGTCACAATGATACCAAAACCCTATCAAGAACATATCACACTATAGGGGATCGAACTGACGATGTTGTAACCCTACAGAAACCACGCACTGAGTAGGGGATCATATAACCAATGATACCACAACCCGAAAATAGTCGTATACTCAACGATTCCACAACCCTACTGAGCATGGAACACTATGTAGGGGATCATATTCCCGATGATTCCACAAACCCAATGGGGTTAACATGCTAGATAGGGGATTGCCGCCCATGGATAAGCTGTCACAGTGATACCAATAACCTGATCTAGGGAAACGATGCTAGAGGATCCTGATCTGGGCCCACTGGAGGGATGCAACAACTCTAACATATAAAACATCCTATCGAGAGGATCACAAAACTATTCTATGGTGGTGATGCCACGCAAAATCTCAAAGGAACAAACTAAGGGAATAACCTCAACCCTTACTGGTCCAACCATCGCTAACCTGAGCGACCTGCCACAATGTCACATCGCGCACCTCCAAGGCCTATACCGAGGCCACTGTCACAATCCACTCAAAAAAACATGCAGGATAGGCTATTTATTCTCCCGAAATAGAAAACCGGTGGAAAAGGAACTATTCACCGTATCTAGCCTGTGTGGGGGCCACATTAAGACCACAAAACTCATCAATAGGATCATACCACTACGATCCCCTTGGAAAAAAACACGGGATCAACTACTCGATCGTCCCAAACAGACACCTGGTGGAAAATATGTTATTCACTGAAGCCAGCCTGGGTGGGGCCCTCACCTCCCATCCGAAACAAGTCTTCCAGATCAAACCATTGTGATCCCCTAGGAATAAAAACGGGATCGACTACTCATTTGTCCAAAACGGACACCCTGTGAAAAAGTTGTGTTTCTCTGAAAACACCAAAACCCAGCTTCGTGGGGCTCACACCCTATTATTGGTCAGAACACCCAAAACCATAATGAAAAGTCTGTCGTACAATTAGGGACGCAACGCCACTGACGACATGTCAATCAGACGCTCCGGGTTGAAGATACAACGGCCCGAAGTTGAATAATAATAAAATTTCATTATTTTATTCGACGTTTCTAGCACCTGGGACAAGATCCCAAACATTGAAACCCGCTAACCCACACTGAAGGGTTCACCTCGTTGCTATGGTCACATTGCCATAGACAACACATGATTCTGACCATAAGGGAGCAAGTTACGAGGATTTTAAAACCCACGTGTACTAGAAGAGGGCCACACCGGTACCCAACCAGGACAGCACACTCCATGATCACTATCATCCCAGATGACACTCGTCTGAGAGATACACTCAATCGGGTCTCAAACAAACATCTCAGACACTCACCGGAGAGATCAGGCTCCTCAGATATCATCATGGAGGAAACCTCATTGAAACAATACAAACACCAAAATCCACAGATAGGGGATCGCTCCTAGGATCCACTAGGGGATACCAGAACCCACACTGGTTTACGAAGATATCACAGATAGGAAATCACTCCTAGGGTCTATTTGGAAATACTACAACCCGATCTAGCATTCGTAGATCTCATAGATATGGGATCACTCCAAGGATCCGCTGGGGGATAACACAACCCGATCTGGCATTCGTAGATATCACAGATAGGGGATCACTCCTAGGATCTACTGGGGGATTCTACAACCTGATCTGGCGCTCGATAGAAACACGTCACTCAGATAGAGGATCGTCACCCGTGTCATGATGGTCACGACGATACTGAAACCATATCTGGTACATCTCACACTGTAAGGGATCGTACTGATGATGCCACAACCCTATAGAAACCACGCACTGGGTAGTGGATCGTGTAACCAACGATACCACAACCCTATTATAATACTCATGATGATTAGAGGATCGTATACCTGACGATGCCACAACCCTACTGAGAACAGCCTGCTTCGTAGGTGATCATATTCTCGATGATGCCACAAACCCTATGGGGTTAACCTGATAGATAAGGGATTACTGCTTGTGGATAGCCGGTCAAAATGATACCAAGATCCCGATCTAGGGAAACGATACTAGAGGATCCCGCTCCAAGCCCAATGGAGGGATTCCACAACTCTAACAAATTAAACCTCCCATCGAGAGGACCAAAAACCTATACTAAGGTTGTGATACTGTGCGGACCCTCGTAGGAATGAACCAATGGAGTACCCTCTACCATTGCTGGTCCAAACATCTCTATCCCGAGAGACCCACCACAATGCCACACCGCGCACCTCAAAGGCCGATACAAAGACCACCAACGTGATCCATGTGAAAAAACACACAGGAAAGGCTATTTACCTGCCCGAAATGGACAACCGGGGGAAAATGCACTATTCACTGTAGCTATCCTGTGTGGGGACCACACTACGATCCCTGAACTAATCAAGTGGATCATACCACTACGATCCCCTTGGAATAACACACCGGATCAAGTACTTGTTCATCCCAAACAGACACTCAGTGGAAAATGTACTATTCGCCAAAGACAGCCTAGGTGTGGCCCACACAATGCTCCCAAAACTCTTCACGAAGATCACAAAATTTCGATCCCCTCGAAAAAACACATGAGATCGACTACTCATTCATCCAAAACGGACACACGGTGAAAAAGTTGTGTTTCTCCGAAAACACCAAAACCCGACCTCGTGGGGCCCACAACCTGTTCTCGGTCAGAACACCTGAAAACCATAAAGAATAGTCAGTTGTACCATCGGAGTCTCAACGCCATTTAAGACACTTCAATAGAACGCTCCAGGTAGAAGATATAATGGCCTGAAGATGAATAATAATAAAATATCATTATTTTATTCGATGTTTCTAGCTCCAAATCCACAATCCCGAACTTCAAAACCCCCGAACCCACACAGAAGGGTTTGCTTCGTCGGTAGGGTTGCGTCACCGTAGACGACACTTGATTCTGACCTCCAGAGAGCATGTTAAAGGGGTTTTAAAACCCCCATGTATTAGAAGAGGGCCGGGCCAGCCTTCCCCGACCGACCCGGCCGCTGCCGCCGCCGGCTGCTCCGACTGGCGGACCGCGCTGCCGCAGCGCGGCGCGCGGATGGCCACCCCCCCCGCTGGGGGATCACCAATGATTGAACTCCGGACCGCCACGGTGCGGTGGTCCCGGTTGACACCTGCGGCTCGCTGCTGCGGGCCCCCGCCACCGTGCCGGAGCCTCTCCAGAGCCAGGCCGATCGACCTTCCGAGATCCGCCGGGGGCAATCCGAGGGTCCAAACGCGCTTCTTAATCCATCTGCGCACCCCTAGGACCAAATCTATGCATCTTCAGGCTCAAAACGGAGAAAAACCAAAACAATCGGGATCCAGGATTTCAAAACTCAAAATGCCTACCTGTTGGCAGATCGCAGATGCTTCGGGTGCAGAACGACGCCTGCGACGCCCTGAAGCTTGATCTGCTGACGATTAGCACCAAAAATGGACTTCTGTGTCTCGATTTGGTGAAGAACTAAGGAAGGGGGTGGGGTTTTGTCTTTCCGGCGTGCGGGAGGACGGAGGTGAGGGGTGAGGGGTTTCTCATATTTTTTAATTTAAATTAATTCATTTAATTTAACACATTCGACCAGATCTCTAGGCACGAAGGTTATTAGGCCGCCCCTCGGGTAAACGTGCCATTCTGAATGCAACATTGGACTCATATTTTTGAGCTGAGATTCCATTCAGAAGTTATTCGAGATGACACTCATAAATAAGATTTTCCTTTTATTTATGAAAATGCCCTAGGTGGATTTTCTCACAGAAGTCCCACTCCCACAATTTTACACCCCGCCTAGGGTAAACGGCATGCTCTAGATGAAACTGTTCCCTAAGATTCCCGTTATGAGCTACCGTTTAGAAGATTACACACCCCCACCGCATGCATAGTATAAAAAACATAATGTGTTTATAAAATTAATTCCAGGTACAACGGGGCTCAGAATTGCACGCCGTCTTCACACCTAGATCTGGAATTATTCATAGGAATATTCCAAAGTATGACAGGGCCAAAACCCAAGTCGTTACACCTACTAGGTTTGTATACACTCACCCATGTATGGGGGTTTCCCTCACGTGTCATGTCTTACGTAGATGATTGACAGGTTGGTAGTGATTTCAGAGGAGCATAGGGATACCCAGATGCATTTGACCATATAAAGTGGTCAGGTATTGGAGAAATTAATCTAGGCTATATCATCATTTTTCTTCTATGATTTTGAGGATGATAACTCTTCTCTAGTTTGTCATGTTTTTTCCTTTAAATTTTTATTGAAATTTCACACACTTTTGTACCCCTATAGGGTACTAGATGCACGGGTTTTATTCTATATGTTAGATACTTTTATTATTATTTTTCTACACAACTATAAGGTTATGGTTGGGTTCCTTTCTATAAGAGCATTGGGGAAATTATCATTATTTTAGTTATTTCTTTAAATTCTAATCACCATCCCCTGATCTGTGGAGGTTGGCTTGGGTTAGTTGCAGCTCGGTTTTCTGCAGTCAATGAGGGCTATGAAGGGTCAGGTCGTGATAATTAAGTAACATAGAGATCTATATATTATATCATACCATGATCATAGGTTTAATTTTAATTTTTTTTAAATTCCTACAGAATATATTGGGTACTAAATTAAATTTTAGTGTAGATTTTCATCATCTATTCAATGGATATTTAAATCCAAAGACTAAAACAACAAAATAAATACATCATTATTGTTCAATAAATTACCTGGGATAATGGGATTTATATATTTCATTATTTTAATTTTTTTATAATAACATCTTTCATTATAGAATACATTTGAAACCCTTTGAGGAATTATTTGGTAAAAGGTGCTCGATAATTCATTGTTGGGATTATATAGGCATGTGGATATTATTCACAAAAGAGTTTTTAGAGGAAAAGGATTAGAAGGTAATGTTAATTTAGAATAACATGAGTGGAGTATAGAGTATAAAAAATAATTTTTCATTATGAACCCCAGAAATTTTTTAAATAAAATGATGTTTTACAGAGTATACAGTACACAACACTGAGCTTAAACAGAGAACAAAATATTATTATTTAAATATGATCGCTATAACCTAGATAATGACTTAGACATTATGAATAGTATTAACCCAATTATGAAATATATAAAGAATATAGTCAATAAAAATTTATTTATTAATTCTTATATATGAAATATTAAATTTGTAGTAAATACACATTATTATTAAGAAATTTATTTCCTTCAAAATTGATAATTATTTATTTTTATAGAAAACTATAATATTTAAATTTTCCACATTTTAATTATTATTAAAAAAATAATGATCATTTTGGAAATCACAGTTAAAAAAATATCTTGGAGTTCTTTTTGATGTATTTTCTAAAGTTGGATTTGTTATGAATAACGAAAAATTTTATTTTTATTGATCCAATAATATTTAGTGGAACTAAATTTATTGGTTAAATTTGGTATAATTTTTTTGAACTAAATAGGATCTTTTATGAACCAATATATTTTTTTTTTCATTTTTATTTTTATCGTAAATTAATTAATATATCATATCGAGATTTAATCATGAAAAATAGATATAATGTTTGGTTTCATGAGATTTAAATGTTTTATATATTCCCATTTTATTTTTGGGGAATATGAATAGTGATCATAGAATATTTTTTTCACCACAGTAAGGTTAAAATGGGTGAATCACGGTCAAAAATTTGGGATAATGCTCTAAAATTTCAATAACCCTTAACATTATCCTATTGGATGTGTTAATTTTTTTTCATTTAAATGTAATTATAATATATATGGAATCTAAGTTCTATATTTCATTGATTTTGACCGTTATATATGAGATAGATTATATCTTCCACCGTAGAACATGAAATAGATGAATGAAATTGATGTTACCATGCAGGACATGACACTTGACCCATATACCGACCCCTAACCCCTGAACGCATTCCCCAAACCCTTACCACCCCACCACCGATGGTGGGTTGATTATATGATTTAGAATAATTTATGTAAAGATAAATTCAAAATTTTCACACTAATGACTTTAATATCCCTAATATTTTATCATAAAGGTAAAAAGATGATATAATGTGTTGTAAATGTTTAGTTATAAAAATAGAAAATATATTTATAATAATAATAATTTATTTTTTATTTTTAGGGATTGAATTTTTACCGATAATTCTTAGGCATCACACACATAATATTTCATCCATTAATAGAAAAAGAAAATAAATGATTAAAAATAATTTAAACTAATATAATTAGGGTGAATTATTCTATTCTATAATATTTTTATAAGTATTTTAGATTTAGAATATTTTAGAGGATTATAATCTATTTTCATCTATTTTTTGTTGACATTAAAGTCAAATTTAATGAATAGTTTCAAAAATGATAAAAATGTTATTTTATGAAAATAATACATTAAAAAATAATAAAAATTAAAAAATATAATATGATGAAAATGTGTATAATATATGTATACATTAACATCCTTTGGTAACTAATTTAATAATTTTGACTTTAAAGGTAAAATTTAAAACCGTTAAGATATAAAAAAGACTTATAATCATTAAGGCTAAAATACGGTACGTATGGGTTGTAACCAATTTCAGTGTTTCATAATACCACATAAAGCGGTAAAATATTATTGTATGATGATATTTCAAAAATTTCATACATTTTATTCAAATTAATGTTGATTTGGGGGAATTTAACCCTTGAATGTCTTTATTATATTTTAATCCTTTAATAAATTTGAAGACTTCCCATATCCACCCTTATAAAAGGTCCCCCATTTATCTCAATTATTTACACCAAATTGAGAAACCATTAATTAATTATACCTTCCAATTTCTTTTTGGATCATAGATATTTACACTCAAGAGAAACCGGTTTGCCAATGACTCTAACCCTTTGGTTCTTAAGAGGAGATCTAAAGGAGTTATTTCATTCATGTTATATTCTACATAATCTATCACATTCATCTTTCAACAATTGAAATATAGTTTATTTATCATAAAATAACAAATAATATTATCCAAAATATATTAAAATTTTATAATGATTGTGTAACCACCATTATCAACTATCTTTTCCATCAAATTGTAATGAAATGTACAACTCGTCCATACATATGACATACTATCTCCACATAGTGATTAAAATCATCTACAATTAAAATATTTGATTGACTATTATTATTACGGTTTTAATGAATTTAAATTATTTTTATGAAATATTTGTTATTTTTTAACAAAAACATTATATCTAGAATCTTACCATCCAATCAGTTGGAAAATGATAATGTTGCTCACGCATGTGTGTGATCTACCACCTCCCTGAAACTATGAGATTAATTTTTTATTTCAGATTTACTTGTATGGTAATAGTTTTGAATTTAATAAATAAAAAAGATATTTATTTTATTAAAATAATATTTTAAATTTATATTTTAATTTTAATTTATATTTTATGTAAATATATATAATGAATATATATTATATTTATATTATCATTTAACTCTATATGTTATGGAACTGGGATCATAATAGGAGGATCAAAACCACTGAACTAGAACATACATTAGAAACAAATCTTTTATCACGTAAGACAATGAAATTAAAAATGATTTTTTCTGAATTAGTGGATAAAGGGTTATAATTAATTCATATATGATTCTATATACATGATTATTTTCATAGAATATATTTATTCTAAATCTATATTTCTTATATAGTATTTTGAGACAAATACAAATTTTTTTTGGTTGATATAAGAGTTTTTTTCAAAATCTCATCATTTTTCAAGATTTTTTATGTTTTAAGTCATAAAGGGAAATTAGTAGAGCTTTATATATTAAAACTAATATATTTTCTTCTCCTGTTATTATTTTTTATAATTATATGTTTTCCTTTCATTATAATCATATGATTTATCAAGATATCAAATGTATGTTTTTATGGAAACTAGAAGTTTTTTATTTGGTCATGACTCTTTCCATTTCATCTCACATATCTATTATTCATTTAAAAAAAATATTTTCCCCTAAAATTCAAGAAATTTTATGTTTTCAAAAGTTAATTTCAGTGTGAAAATATTATTTTCTTTAAGAAATTTTTTATGAAATTTTTATGTTATTTTTATTCATCAGTGACAAAAAATCATTATTTTTCTTATTGTCCACCTAGGATTTGTTATAATGAGACCATAATTATTCTCTTTATTGATTTTTATGATCTCTTTTAATTTTTAATTTATTTATATTATGTTATATAATTTTTTCAATATTGGTAGTTATTGATTATATGGTATGATGATTCAGATGTATTTTTTATGCATACTATAAATGAATTAGAATTGATAAGTGGTGGGTGGGTATAAAAATTACATATCCCCTTTATCCACTCATTGGTATCATGAAAAAATATATTGGGAATTTGTTATAGGGAATATAAATTTTTATTTATGTCATGGAATGTAGACATGACATTATTTTATATATCCCAGTACAACAACTCAAGGATAAGTACCATATGTCTAGAATTAAGAATTCAATAATAGTGAAATAATTTATTTATGCCCATGTGATTATTTAAATATTGAAGCTATCCAAATATATGATTCATGTTATTTTGATTATTTTATGGAATTATTTGATCATTATTAACACATTACATTTTTTTCGTAGACTATCTTATTGACTAAATGACTTGGGTTTTTAGTTATATTACAATCCAAGTTGATAGTGTAATTTATTCAAAATATATTTCATTTTATGAATCCATTATACGAAATATAATCTCACACATAATTTATTTCTTTTCCCAAAGATACCATAATGTGTACTATGATTTATATGCAAGGATATTCTAGAGGGAATAATTCTTTTCTCAAATAAATACATTGTTGATTTTTTATCCAAATGTGTGTCAGATTCAAGTATGTATGTAGTTTACCAAGGCTAATAAACTATAATATCCAAGAAGAGATGTTTCCTTATATATAGTTATAATTTGATAAAGTATCCACCAACTCCAGGCCATTTTGGTCTAGGAATTTACAATTGGTTTAAGAGGATGTTTAGTAGAAACATTGGGAAACAGATTTATTAAGACATAGAATGAGGTTCCTCGAACATTTACTATCATTAAGGATAATACGAATATGGTATAACGTCCAGTTTTTTTATAAGGATTATATTAGGTGGTTTTGCTTGCAATAAATACCTGTTTGGATACTATAATTTTAAATGTTGTTAACATAGATGTATCTAGTGATAATAAATTCAAAAAGTGTCGGTTCGGTGTATCTTGCACACTATTCTATTTCACAGTGTGTGTTCCCTTACACCTCAAATAGTTTTACACCCTCTTGAGATATTACATGGTTAATTCATATTTCTAATATAAAGCATTATGGTAAATTAGTGGATAAAACCTATTGAATACTTGGATTTGATAAAGTGATAGGAGATAAAAATAATGTTTATTGGGAGGATAATTATAATCATGTTAATAAGTTTAAATGAATATCTAAACTTTTTTATGTTTACTATGATGGGATATCAATATGATTAAGAATATTTTCATAACATTTATTCGAAGAAAAAACATAGGTTACACATATTTATTATGGAAAATTGTTTTGAGGAATAATGATTTTTTATTTTTTAGACATATGTTTAAATAAATTGATACCATTTGTGTTTATATGGTCATTTTATATGAGTTGTTTATTAGTTATTCAATTTGTGAGACATATGTTTTATAGTTAACCAATGGATTGAAAAGTAATTCAGTGATCATGTTATTAACATTATTTTGAAACCAGGTCACTATATATTATAGAGACATATATGATTAAGGAAAATGGAAATACATTTTTCAATATGAGATTTAATTTGGGGAATAACGTTTGACTTATCAGTTCTGAGCATATAAGATATTTTTTTGAATTAGGTTATTTGTGTAAATTATTAGTATATTTTTCATATTATATGACCTTAGTGTATATATCTTTTGGTGTATAAATTTAATAGTGATAAATATTTATGTGTGATAAATTAAAATTTAATATCAAAAGAATATGTGATCCAATAATTCATTTTTTTAGGTTTTGAATTTTCGAATAACATATTTTATATGAGTATTAAGGTTAACTATTTAATGAATGTATAAAGTTGAGTTTTGGATGTTGTTGAGTTTTTAGAGATTAATACGGTTTCGTTATCCATATTGGATACCATGGGAAAACCATTCAATTTTGGTTAAAATATAATTAAATTAAGAACTGGTTAATATCCATTTTTGGAATATAATGTGAATTTTTTTCTTCTTACATGTGAATTTAGTCTTGAATTCTCATCTTTGGGAGAAACATATGAGATTGTGGTGGAAATAGATTAAAGTATGATATTATGCACATCAATTAATTTTATTTCCTTATTTATTTAGTTTTGTTATTAATGTAATTATTTATATCAAGTGGAAGGAAATTATTAAAAAATACCCTATTATATTCATATCCAATGAATCTATGGTATTTTTGACACTATATTAGTTTATGGTTTTGTGGCTGTTAAATTTATATTGATCACTCACTTTCTTATGATGAATGTTTATTTTACTCTATATCATTATTTGGACATTAATATTTCTTCAATGAATAAATTTTAACATCCCATTATTGATCCCAGAGTTTGAATCAAATTTACGTGTTATTTTATATGACCTCTATATTTACCTTTAATTATATTGATGAAGTTGTTTTATTGATTATTTTTATAATCTATTTCTTAAAGGTGTTTTCATATTTAAATCCCCTGATAACTAATCACAAGTTAAAATGATGAGGGAACAAGTCATTTATGGGGGTGGATAATGTGACACCTTTTAAATTTAGAAAAATATTATATTTTATTGCATATAAAACACACAACACCGAGCATAAATGAACAATGAATTATTATTATTTAAATATGAAAGTCATAACCCATACACTGGATTAAATGTCGTGATTAATATTAAGAAATTTTTTAAATATATAAAGAAAAAATTCAATAAAACTTTAATGATTAATTAATATTAAATAAAAATGAAATTTTATATTTCATTTCCATAAAAAATAATTTCTAATGCTTTTTGTAAAATAGTATTATATTTATTTTATCCCACTTTTATAAAATTCTTATAAAAAATATACTTAAATTTTTGAATTCATCATATAAAATATATTTTAGAGTAATTATTTAAGTATATTATGAAATTATTTACTTTTAGAAAAATATTTTAAAGAATGATTTTTAAAGAAAACTGTATTTTTTTTTGAAAAACATAAAAATATAAATTTTATTTTAAAAATTTTTGTGTAAAAAGTTTATATTTTATCTAACTAATAATCTAAATAATATCATTGAAATAAATTTATGGCTTAATATTGAATAAAAAAAATTTGTAATTAAAAATTCATTTTTCCAAAAAAATGTTTTTCATTGGGTTTTATGTTTTTATCTTTAATGGATTTATTTAACATATAGATATTAAATCCTTAGAAATTAATACCATATTTTAAATCATCAGTTTCAAATTTTATATATAGGCCCCTTTTATTTTGGGTCAATATGAATAGTAACAATAGTATGTTTTTCCAACTCTGTATGTGTGAAACATATAAAATAATTGTAAATTTTTTGGATTAGGATTCAAAATTTGACTAACTCTTTCCTTTAACATTTTTTATTGTCATAGATCATTCATTTACATCTAATTCAATAATTTTTAGGTAATTTGGGCCATTTTTCTTGGGTTGTGATTGTTATATTAATTTAAGTAAAGATAATTTAAAAAATGTCACACTAATGAGTTTTATAACTCTAATATGTTATCATAATGGTAATATGACTTATTGATTCCTTATAATTTTTCATTTGAAATATTAATTATTATATTTATCACAATAATTTATTATTAATTTTCTGTTATTGAATAATTACAAGAACTATTTTGTCAATGTAGGAAATATATTAAACCAATTAATTTAAAAATGAATATAATGATTTTAAAATTGTGAAATTTAATAAAATTAGGATGAATTATTATATTTAAAAAATATTGTTGATGAATGTTATTTATTAGGGATATTTTAAATAATAATATTCCCAATAACATATTAATATTATTATATTAAAAGCCTAATGGAACACATATTTTTTGAAATTACATTAATGATTGATTTTGGGAATAATATTAAAATAAAATTCTCAAAAATAAAATCAAAATCATGAATGAAGAAAAGGTGGGAAAGATATGTATAATTTTTAATCCATTGAGAATTTATCATCTAATTTTTACCATATATGTAAAATTATAACCCTTTAATTGTGAAAATGGAATTAGAATTATTATGGATAAAATATATTAACATAGTTGATGAACGGTATTTTGATTTTTAAAATACCACCTAAAACGATCAATATTTTTAGTTTATATAATTAAACAGCATCCAAACTTTTCCACTCAATACATTTGGAAGAATTTGTCTTATGAATAAATTTATAATATTTTTATCATTCAGGAAATTCAGAGAGATCCCCTCTCCTACATTTTAAATGGAACCCTTGTCTTTTAATTATTTACACCACACTGAGCTGTCACATCTCGAAATGAAAGCCACTGAAATGGTACCTCGATGTGGACATGGATATTTCCTCAAGCGTACCTCACTATATTACATAGAATACTGACATGTAGAAAGGTACCTATGATGGTGTGTTGGGCTTACTATAACCTCATTATTGGAATAGAAAAATCATATATAAGGTAACAAAAGAATAGATAGTGGTAATAGTGTATTGAAAATAAAGAATAAATAAAGACAAAAATAACTAATAAAATTACCAATTCCAAATATAAAATTATGGATTCATGTCTAGAAAAGGATACATAATCTAAAAAATATAAACCTACAACATTATCTAAAATAATGTATAGTACAAGTATAATCCAACTAAAAAAATACAAAGGGAAAACGCTATGATAATCCTGACCAATTAGTTATTAAATTAATCTTAACTACCCTAAATAAATATAAAGTCAATTAAACTAAATTGTGGACTAGATCTTACAACCCTGAGCTATGTTTGGGTACCCCAGTGAAATGAATTCCCAAAAAGGGTGTGAGATATACTCAGTAGGCTATCACTAATGAGGTCTAAAGCTATCGTGTTTATGATTATAATGTGTAGCAGTGCACATGCTTGAAATTAATGTTTTAAATAGAGGAAAATAAATAAACAATGTCGCACTCATGATCCTCTAGGGAATCTTGGCTAAAAATACCATCTTTGGACCAAGTCACAATATCTCAGATGTAATGTCACCTTGTACATATATATGTATATTTACATGGATATGTTTGTATATATATATATAAAAACTATATATGTAAGATGGTTTATTTCTATATATACAGATTGGTAGTCGTATTCAGGACATGATGTGTATCTCAAGACGCTATGACTAGCCACAGTAATCTCATAAGATTGTAATAAGGGATTCCCTGACTATGTACCACAATGTATAAGAGAAACCATGGTCAAGTATCATGATTCTTAAATTAAACCATGTTGGATTTTCAAAATGTATATGGGATGACAGGACCATGTTTCGCTTGTATAGGGGACTCCATGTCGGAGTATCATAATTTATAAGTTATTTCATTCATGATCATCACAATGTATAACAAAAACAATTTGGAGGGATCCTAATATATATTGGATTCCCTTCATAAGCATCACCAGAATAAGGAACGCCATTCCCATGTATCACAATGCCTAAGGGATAGCATGCCTGTGTATCACAATGTAAACGGGATTCCATTCCCAATTATCACAATGTGGGAGTCAATTGTCAATTCTAGTGTAATTTATCAGGACTTCCATGTGTACATATGTACATATACGATTCTCTGTATTTCCTCAAGTTAATCATATCATTTACTATTTAAACGGAATGTAATTTAAAAACACATTCCACTCTACAATTCAATTAAAAAAATAATGAGATACATGACATTAAAAATGCCACATCATAATTCAATCACATCATTTGATTCATTTCATTTATATGTAAAATAAGAAGTCCATGGGAAGGCCCATGCCAGTCATTATTCAAATATCCCCATTTAGATTTCCATTTTTATTTAATACGGATGTGCCCCACATATGATGTTTTATTATAATAAATGTCATGTTTATTATTAGTCCCAAGCCACTTAATCTAATCTAATGATCCCTTATATAATGGATTAATTATCACACTTCAAGAGGTGATCAAAATTTTGAAATTTATTATAATTACAAGAATTTAAAACATTATAGAAAAGGGTGTTGTGATATTCTCCATAAAGGATATGTCAGATTCATAATAGAAACACACCCAAGGATGTGGTTTAGGTTTTAGTAAAAACTTATAATGGTTTAATTTAATGCACGATGGTTATTAAATTTATGTATTAGGTTATATATATTTTATTAATAATTTATTTGTTGTCACACTTGATTTTTAGTTTTTAGAATAATAGTGTAATTTTTAAATGTGAAATACATTAATAAAAAATATATTGAACAGATAAATTATAAAAAGGGTGTTCCACTCATCCATTATTTTTCATCAAATCGAGTTGTATCTATAAAAAAATATTTAAGAAATTCCATGGAAATTGTGTAAAAGAAATCACAGGGACTTATCATTCTATATGGAGAGACATAGATGGAAATAAACCTGAAGAATTGAGAGCTTACCTAGGCATATAAAATTAGATGAATGTAGCTTTAATCTAATCTCATACAGTGGAGATCCAATGATACCATGGGGAGGTAGTAGAGTCACTACTAAGACAACTTGGGTACACTTCTATCACCCAATGAAAAAGGAAGCCACCGAGAACCTATTAAATTTTTAAAAAACCATCCCTTCACAATTAATGATGTGAATCAAATTTACAAAGTGAATTTTGTACGGTATTACACCAAGGTTTTACATCCTAAATCCACCTAGGCTTCACCCCATGAATTTTTTTATCATGATTTTAATTCAATATGTGAATGGTCAGTTCAAATAGTTTTGAACTGCCCATGAAAACATTCCTTCATCTAATGTACACCAACCCCCTTTTATTTCACTGAAACATAAACCAAATATAAAAAAACATTTATGTGTGTTTACACCATCATAACATCACTGAAAATCCCACATTCCATAACAGCCTTTCCACCAACATAAAATATTATATTGTTGTAGAATCAATTTCCAGTTTAAAAAAATTGGATCATATAGTCTTCCCACCAGAGAACTTATCATACAAAGGAGCCTTAGGGAATAATAAAAAATAATCAATTTATCTATTTGGGTCATGGTGTTTTGGTTAAATAGTGATATTTTATTTTAAAATTAGGAACACGCCTCAAAAATCCTATTTATCTTATATTTTGTAAGACATTAAAACTCTTTCCCACACTCATATCGAAAGCTAAAACACTGTGACAGATCATACAGAAGACTATTAGACTCCCAAAATAAACACATCATCCTATCATCCCTTATCTTGAACATTTTTATTCAACCATAGTTTTATATGTTTAACATCCAATTCTGATCCATCATCCCTACACCATTTGAATTTCCTACTTAAGTGTTCCTCTAAAATTCCAATGATGCACACTCAATGAATTTTAGTTCTATTGAATGGTTGATTCCAAATTAACCTTTCATTGCTTGGTCGATCCAAAATTTCATAAGAATGATTATCCAACATGAAACAATCTCACATAATCTCAATGATATTCCAAGAATCAGTCCATCACTGGCCATATGCAACAAAAGTGACATCATTTTTAATAAACACTATTTGAATACGGTTCACATTTTTTTGGCAAAAAAGGTTCATTAATTTGTAAAAAGTGATCATAGTTCATTTAAATAAGTTACCCCAAGATTTATCTGATCACATACACTGGAGCCCATTACTAGATTCTGGTGATATCTATTGCCAAAAATTTCATTTATAATGATGTTCCACAACACAAACATCCTTGTATACCCGATCCATCATACAAGGATCATCACCCTCAAAACAGCTCATCCGATCCTAAATAATGTATGGGTCAACCACTGAATAATTAACTAGAGAATGAGGGGTTCATCTATCACATTCCTTACTTTGATTTTTACAAGTGAGACATTGATAGAGTGTTAAAATATACATATATAAATACACAAATTGAACCCAACAAAAGTTGATTTATTACTCTATTGGTGTCCATGCGTCCATCGAAGGCATTCAAAATCTCGAAACCAAGTATCTCTTGGAACATAAAATTCCCCAATAAACAACCACACTTCAATACTCAGACAACCACAATGATGATTTTTCAAAATAGATGGGTATTTTAATTTATTTCACTGTATAAATGATTATATTTTAGTTCACCATGTAGTATTTCATGACTGGGGAAATGATCATCACTAAACCAAGTGTACACTATGATAATATCAATAACTTTCTCTATCTCCCTAGGGACATTAATCGTATTCATTATTATGCTCTTGAAAGTGTTTCTAACCAACTATATTCAAATCATGAACAATAAAAAAGTCAAATCATAAATGTTTGACTTCTATTTAATAACATATAAGATACTACTAAGGCTTCATCATTAGCCGACCATGATGTCATTACTAGGAGAGGCATCCTGTGATCAATTAATAATAACCATTGTTGTTCTTCCCGATAGGAGTTTCATCAATGGCTGGGTAAAAAACCAACTATATCATCATCATTATCCATTATCCAAACCAAAATATTTTGAAACCCACCATAATTATGGGAATTCACAATCTGTGATAACCATCCAAAAAAGTACCTCCATGATTGTTCTCCCATTATAAAAAAAATAAACACTTGAACTAGATAAATGTGATGCTCCCCACCTTATTAATGACACTTTTTCCATATTATTGAATATAATAAATCATTCTATGGAACATGTTCCATAAACCATGGATTGTAGGTCCTAGATATGTCCAACAAGTTTTTATCAGATATCCTCTCAAGAGAGTAAAAAAAATCGCTTCCAAGTGAACGTGGTTAGTTTCACTTTAGTCATTTGTGGGATTATCCTTTGACCCACACTCATGACCATAATTAGTGTCAGGTATGAATGAAAAATCAGGTGACGAGCATGTCAAGACACCATAGCCTCTTTGGAATAGCATCCCAAGATATAGTGAAAAGATAAACTTCCTTTAATTCCTAGGTCACTCTGCCTTGTTGATGACTATTTATCAAATCATAACATCTCAAACATAAATGAAAACCACGAAAATAATTTAGTTCACTAAACCATTTCTACCAACTTGAAATTCACAATGTGTATTATCGTACAAAAAGCTAATTTAAAAACATCAGAAATAGTATGTTTATAATTCTCTAATTTGAAAAACCAATCAATATATGATATCCTAAAATGGGAATGGATTATATGATCTAACAAGTGGTTGATCATGTACAAGGAATTAACAACCTACTGGATTCATGAATTACATGATTCTCACACCCATTAAAAATTGTCAAAATAAAACATGACCACTCTTCCATCCTGGGTGTCATTATAGAACATGGATTATTACTAAAGATGTGAAATACATGAATTATAGAGTGTCTGAAAAACTCATCAAAAAATTTCTCAATTGATTATGTTTTGAGTGTGCTTCCTACATCAAGCTACCCCTTAATAATTCATAAAATGTTGAACCTACAGAAATGTGTTGAATGAATTAGAACTAGGATTACTATCCTAAAATTTAGATTAAATGGATAGAATATGAACCCTATGGGAAACACTGATGTTCCCATTGCAAGGGAAACACTGAAGGAAACCTTTCCACCACCCTTCCACGAGTGTCAATGATAACAAAAACAAATTAATTTTTAATTTAATCTATAATATTAATTCAATTTTCATTTTTATCATTTTAAGGGATTAGTTTTAAAAAAATACAAGTACTAATGATTAAGGAAAAAATCATGGTACATTATTTATCTAACACCAGAAATTACAAAGGCATGTTATAGGAAAAATTACTTCAATAATTATTTAGCTAACATCCAATTATAATTATTTTATTTATCTTATAAATTTCAGTTTTTATCAACTGTATTTATCCATAAATTTTCTTATATATGGGAAAAGTTAAACAAAATTTAAATTCAAATCTACTGAGGGAAGCACTATTTACTTTATAATTGAAAATACCATTAACTAAGGCCTGATAATAATACATCTTGAAATCGATGAAAATATTTTATTAACTTTAAAGAACTCAATCTAGAAATATTACACTGTACATTTATGCATAACATTATATATTTGGTGACTGACACATTGAATAACCATCCCAACACGGAGTAAACTTACCCACATGTGGTTAAGCACTGTGGAAAATAAAAATAGAGGAATCTTATGGGGGTGTTGTCATGTCCAAACTAGTACTATCTAAATTCCACCCAACAGTATATGAATAAATTATCGATGTTTTAAAAAACCATTAATAGGTTTATCACATAATCTATAGGGCCAAACTAACCTACTTTGGTCCAGCTATGTATTTTAGATTTTACTCATACATGTTATCATTCCAAAGTGATAGAGTTACATGATTTTATATAGGAAACCATTTCCAACAAGAATTATATTCGATAAACAAATATAAAAACCATAGTGAAATTAGATGACCAACTATTGCAAATTTATAATGGTACATTCCATCATAAATTTCAATTTGTATCCATGTAGCTACAACTAGGTTTTAGTATTTATTTTTGAACATAGAAAGTTCATTTATAATGGTTTGGTAATATGGGTCACTATTCCTAACTTATAAATACCCATAGAAATTATAAAATTTTATTTGAACCCATTTAATCACAAATATAAATGTTTCATCCCAGGTAATGCATGGTTCATCACCCAAAAATCTAAAGATTATATAGTTATGGGGCCACCATAATACTATGCAGGAAATAATTATTTTGGATGATGATAAAATTGTAATAACCAATTGTATATCACTATTACAGAAAATAATGATATCACATGGAATAAAAGAATATTGACATATAAATAGGAATCCATAAAATCACTGAATATAAGGAAAACATTCTAAAACTAACCTATCATTGTATACATATAATCTTTTTACTAAAATACACATTGAATATCCAAAATTTAATCAATAAGTCAATGAATGAATCCTATATAGTATGGAATATGCATTTCAAGTGAATCTTAATATTCCTATAATGACTAAGGTATTAATTTTTCTTTTTTCCATTCCATTCTTGGGGTAAAATAAAAAATATTATAAATATATAACATGGAAAATTAAACAAATCAATCAAGTTGAAATAATAATTGATTTTAATACCAATCAGCATGACCAAAATACCATCGCCAGACACTTAGTATCTTCCCCATGCAAGGGGTGATAACTTTGAAACACACATATTTTTTAAGAGGTGACACATTTATAGTATTTGGAAAACCAAACAGAAATTGTAAGACAAAGGAAAAGAATCCATCAGAAACCACTTTTTCACATCTTGACATGGGAGCTACTGAAATGGTTCTCCAATCAGGTTGGTAACATGGCCTCAACCTCATCTAACTATATTCTAGAGGTTATCTACTAGCAGTGAGGGTTCAATGATTGTATGGTGGGGAGACAATACACTTGTGATCTGAGTGAAACATCATTATAAGTGGTAATGCAACAATCAATAGTGAAAATAATATAACTAAATTCTAAACAACTGAGGTAAAAAATAACTAATAAAATTGCTAGATCCAAATATAAAACCATGCATGCATATTAGATGAGGCTATGAAATCTTAAACCATAAGCATGTAGTAGGTGGTACAATCTAGTATAGTACATGTATAATAAATGTGTAAAAATTATGAAAGGAAAAACTCCATGGTAATCATGAGGTATGGAGTATTCATTTTCTTCTAACTCTCATATAGGAGAATAATAATAAGCAATATGAATCAACAATTTGATCATACAACCATGAGTTTGTTCGGGTATCCCAGTACATTGATGGCCCGAAATGGGTGTGAGATATACTCGGAAAGCCTCTGCCAATTGTTTATAAATATATATAGTGTATGGGTATAATACCCATCAGTTTGATGGAATGATAAGAAGAGTAGTTACAATGGTAAATAAGTAAACCATGACATGCTCAGGATCCCTATGGGATGCCTACCTGACAATACCTTCTTCTACCCATGAAGATATGTCCCTAAACTGAGGTCACCAAGTACATTTATATGTTAATATACATTTATTTGTATATATATATATGGATGATATACACATGAATATTTATCGATATATATATTGAAACATAGCACTAGTTATGACTGAGGGAGTAACTCATGCATCCATGGCTAGTCATAATAATATCATATGGTAGTGAGAAGAGACTCCAGGCTCATGTACCATAATGTATATGGTATTCCATTACCGTGTATCATGAGGTATAAGGGACACCATGATTGAGTATTACAACGTATAAGGGATGCCATGCCCAAGTATCACAATGAAAGGGGGACACAATGCCAAAGTAACACAATGTATATGGGATGCCATGTGCAATAATCACAATGTGTATGTCATTCCAAGATCTAGTATTCTAATGAATAAGTGATGTCAAGACCTAGTATCACAACCTATAAGGGATTCCATTACAGAGTATGAATCTGATGAACTAACTTGTCAATTATAACTTAAAGGATTAAGAGGTCCATGAGTATATACTATTCAAAATTATTCTCTATAAAAATTCAACATAATCATCAAATTTTAAATTTATAAGGAATTACATATACATACACATTCCATAACATAATTCAAGTATGAAATTAAGTATATCCATGAAATTAAGGAAGTCATATCATAATTCAATAAAATCATTTAGTTTTATTAATTTGTTTGAAAAAATGTAGTCCATTTGAAGTTCTATGTCATCCACAATTAAAATATTCACATTTAAATATAGTTTTTTATTTAATAAGGAATCAGACATCATCGTTGGTTTTAATATAAAATGTTTCATTCTGGTCATCTTTCTAAAATCAATTAATTTAAATCAATAACCCCTTACGTGAGGGATTGACCATGACACCTCAAAAGGTAATCAAAACATTTCATGGAATTATAATTACATGAATATCAAATATCAACCAAAGAGGGTGTTTTAAACTCCTAGATGAAGCATATTTCATGATCCAAAAAATAATCATAGCAAGGGGGTCGTTTGGGTTGTGGTAAAGAATTCCAACAGTTAAACTCAATTCATAGGGAAGAATTAATAAATGTATTGGGGTATTCATATTTTAGTTGACATTTAAGAGGCCATGAACATGAACACATTCATGTAAAAAATGGGAACATTTATGATCAAGAAATAATTTATGAAAAATAATATAGTCCAACACAATTTTACTAAGGGAGTTACAATTTTCCATTATCATCCTTTAACTCGACATGAATTGAGAAAGAATATATGATTTCACAAACATCTTAAACTTGGGAAAAAATGCTCGCATGGATTTAGTGTTCCATATGGGAAGATAAATGAACGAATGAATCAAGGGTAATGTTGAGACTATTGAGGGATATACAAGCTGAAAAATGAAAAATTAATCATATCATAGATGAAGAAGATACATGGATTCATAGGATAGGGGCATAAGTCGCTTTTGAGACCTTCTAGGCACCCTTTCATCACTTGAATAAAAAGAAATAAGTTGATCCAATGTTATCTTTTCTAAAATATAGGCCCCCAATAATTCAAATATAATAATGGATTCACATTGTGAATGTTTCTGGGGTATTAACCTAGGAATTGAAATCTTAAACCTACCCTTTAGGAACACCTTGAAACGCATTCACATCATGAAAGAAATTCATGACTTAAATGGATAGCTAAGCCAGTATTCAAGTGCCTGGGCCATCAACCATTCATTTGGTGTTCTCCTAAACCCCATTACATCCACTCAATCATAAAACACATCAGAAAACATCAGTAATGGACATTCCAACCCAATGAACCTAACTCAAAATATCATATTACAAAATGAACCACCCATCATTTTTTATAGAAATCCATTTGAAACAAGATATGGTTCAAAAAATTCAGATCATACGTGAGAAACCTATCTTGAATAAGACCTATTCATTTCTATTATCAATATATTTATCCATATAATTAAAGGATTGGTCTACCTATAATAACAACCATATCATCTTTAATGATAGATCTAAATGACTTCTTTCAAAATAGATGTTACCACATTAATCGAAAGAATTATTATTTTACCTCCTCTAAATATATGGTATTTTTCATAAAATAGTAACTTTTGTATTGTATATATAGTAAAATGTAATTATGAATATTAAACTAGAATTATACATCATATGTTCAGTAAAATAGGATATGAAATCATCACCTGTGTACATATATGACTACTCATCTCAATAGAGTGATATAGTTCATTTTCCATCACCATATTACCTGGATGGTTTTTATTATTCGTTTAATGTTTACATATAATAATTATATAGTATTTATGATTCTCAAATTATATACTGAGGTCTATCTTCTTACCATCCAATTGGTTAGAAAATTAAAAAGTAAAGCGTGCATATATATAGACTACCAGGTTCATGAAATGATGTTATTATTTTTAATATTTTTACATGGATGGTAATATTGATGGATTTAATAAATATATTTCATTTTAAAGATATTATAATTTTCCTATAAAGGTTAATTATTATTTACCATTCATTTATTCCCTCTTTAAAAAGGTGAATACTGTGTTCAGCTATATGTAATACATACCCTCTTTGTGAATGATTTAATTAATATATCTATATATTTATTTTATTAAAATATATATTATGAATATATATTAAAATTATATCTCTATTAAAAATATTGAAATTAATTAACCATGATCAATGAATAAGGGACAAAACTATTTAACCAAAACAAACATGATACAATAACATGTTATCACAACAAATAATGATTTAATCAAATAATTGTTAATAAATGGGTGATAAAGGGTTATGGAAAAGTCATATATTTTATGATATTTTTTGTTATGGTTCTGGAATTGATTTAAAATAAATTATTATTCATCATATATAATTTTTGAATAAATATTATTGAAGTTGAAGAAGAATAAACAAATTATTTCTATCTCTAATCCTTATTAAAGATTATTTATATTAATGAATATTCTGGGGAATTATATGGTATTTAAATTTTAAGACCAATATATTTTATTATTTTCTTCTAATTTTTAAAAATAATATGTTTTTCTTTAATTTTATTCTTTTGAGTAAGAATTAGGTGAAAATTATGATTTTATGGAAGTCTATCTCTATTCTATTCGATCTGGAATGTTTTCTTAATTTGTCCAAATCTTCAACAAAAAATATGAAAAAATTTTCTAAAGTATTATCTAATGTTTGAATGAGGGTATTATTAAGTATTATTTTCTTTTTTTAATTTTTTTAACCTGATGTATTCTTATTATTTTTAGACTGAGGAAAATTTTTGCTTTTTACTGAAAATATGAATCGAATCATTTTTACCATATATGGAATAGAAAAGGATTCATTCCCATATGAATGGACAATAATTTGAATTGTCCTTTAAAAATTTTCATCATTATTTAAAATTAATAATTTTATCCCAATATACTAAAAAAATTTTGATTGTAAAAGTGTATTTTAAATAGGCGTGGGTATTTTCTCAATATTTATAAGGACAATTTTTACAGTATTTATATTCATCAATGATAATGAACCATTATTTTATTTGTCCCAAAATAGGGATAATTTGTAAATAAATCATCCTTATTATTTATCTATATGGTTTATAAATAATTTTACATGGGAAATTATTGACATTCCATATTTAGTTTTTCCAAAGAATATAATTATTTACAAAAAGGTACACATATGAGTTGGAAAACTACCCTATACCCACAATAAATATAATATAAAAAATTATATTACAAAATGGAGAGGAATCTGAGACACAAAAGCATTATTAATTCCCATAAATAAAGATTATAAGATGTAAGCTCCTACCACTACCTTTAGTTCACAAATTCCTGGGGTACCAACCATTGTTCATCGTGTGTCACACAGTTCAGCATGAATTATCCCATTGAGGCAACATGAGATAATTCATGGATGATGAATCTGAGGAGTCCTATGGAATGATGTTGAATATGGATTTCTAAAAAATTATAAGAGAGTAAAGCCTCATTTTATGTCGATATATATATTGAATGTGCTTTGATAACATTTTTTATACTGTAAAATAATCCTTTTACCCAAAAACATTTGAATCCATTTTCTCAAAGGTATTTTTAAGCTGTAAAAGAATCTATTTTTCCATTTTATCTGAAAGGACATAGGGGTTCCATTCACACTCATAATCTAATGGAAGATCCTTTCCATTTCTTTTCATTTAATATTCACTTTTCACGAGTGAGGGATTTCTAAATGTTTCAAATGAATATTTCATGAGCTCAGAAAATTTGGATTGATAAGTCAAATAAAAAATGTCATTCATGTTCATCCAATGACCTCCCCTTTCCCAACAGAAAATTCATTTATATAATTCAAGGTACAATTATATCAAAACTTTTTTACTGGAGGTTGAAACAAAAGAAAATCATGTCGTTCATTAAAAGATTATGGGGAAATATGATCAAGATGATAAAGAGTTCCTTTTCAAAATGATAGTTCACAACTACCACCATACTCCATATCTTCCTCCACATGGGAAGGATACTCATAGTCATTAACACTATCACATATAGTAGGTTTATCCACCAACACTAAAATATTTTCATTCCCCTCGATAAAAGATCAATTAGCAGTATGCTGTTATGAAAAAGAAGACATTGATATTTGATATAGGATAGATTGAAAGACTCGTTCATCCAGTAGATTCTTGTCTTTTTTCAGATGCAACCACGTCTCTTTCCGTACCATAAATCCCAATGGCAGTGGAGACTGAGCTAAAGTCACATAATCCTCTTTTGAGGAACCTTTAGCTCTAAACATGACAATAAAAGCTCCATAATCCAACCATAGGTTTAAAAGGATAGTATTTGCATTTAGAAAAATACTCTAACCACCCAGATTAGCCCTGTGATGAATCAATTGGTCACCTAAGAAAAACCTGATTCTATATTTTTTCAATTATTTACCCATTTTGGTAGTTTTCATGGAAAAATTCCCTGATGGTGTTTTAGATGTATTTTCACTAGACCTTAATTGTATGTTTCAATGTCTAAAATTATAAATTCCATTATAATGAAATCATTTGTTGATGCCTATGTTGTTATTTACATATTTATGATAAAATTGGTCTGTTACTTGATATATTTATTATTTTTATATAACTATTTGATTATTATGTATTATTCTCCTTTATAATGTAATTGGTCAATTGGAATGTGTTTTCACTTATTTTCGTTTACATAAATACTATGTCTTATTTATTGAATCAACATTATATTGTACATAACCCGTAGTGAGAATCCGAGCTTAATCATTCTTTTTTCCCTTTCCCTAAGATACTGTGAAATGTAATATGACTAATATTAATGGATGTTATAGATAGAATAATAATGTCCCAACAAAAATAGATTGTTCAATTTTATTTTTTGAAATGTTAGTGGGATTCATTTATTAATTAATTTTACCAAGACTAATAAAACATTTGGTTCATCAAGTTGTGATTCCTAAAATCTAGTTCCACTTTATTAATGTAACCACCAACTCTTGACCAAGAGGGTATAGTTATTTACATGAACACAATCGACATAAAATTATTTCATTCACGTTATGGGATTATGTTTCTATTAATGTATCTCAATGGAAAAGTGTTATTATTTCTATTAAAAATTGAAATTTAAGTACATATTTCATTGTTCCATATGAAATTTTGGATAATATTTATTAATTTATTGGTGAGTAACCTTTTAATCAAGTTTATCTCTGGTAAATGACATGTTTACTGTCTCATTACTAAGGAGATATATGCAAGATACATCTCATCTTCAAATCCCTGATAAAGTAAAGTTAGAATATTATATTTTATATAAGGAACAATTTTTTTTGATTCAGGATCACAAAGAGGATGAATTTTGGAATAAGGAAATTCATCTTTATAAGGTTTTTTAATGTTTTTTTGAAGAAACAAGTGAATCATGAAATTTTATAAATAAAATTATCCCCACTATTGAAAAAAACTTATACAGAAAAAATTTCAGAAATTATGATAGAATATAACAACCCAAGAATTTTTAATAGAAAATAAATTCAATTCCATATTTATATTAATAACTTAGATTTAGTATTGTTATATTCATTTTAATAATATTAGTGAATTTATTAGTCTAATGGGAAAAATTATTATTTCTAATCATTTTTTCTATTCATTATATTGTTTTATTTAATAATATAATTTATAATACATATTTTTTAATTTTTAAAAAATCATTTCACTTTTTAATTAATTTTTTATAAATTATTTTTTGGTTATTTTTTTATAAAACAATGAATTGTTTTATTTTTCAAATGAGTAGTTAAAAATATTGATTTCTTTGGAAGCAAAATTTTTAATTCATGAATTTATAATGTTATATTTTTAATTAAAACTTTTTAAATATAAAATTAGTTTATATACATAATTATTTATGGCTTATATAATCAATTTTATCCTTGATTATTTAATAAATTTATTTATACATACGGATACATTTTTGTTCTGGGAAATCATTTTTTGTAACATTTTGAAAGTTTAATTTTAAATTAAATTATGAAAATTATGTATATTTAATTAGATAAAATTTATTCCATATTTGAATTTTTTTTGAAAAATATATTAATTATTTTAATTATTTTAAAGATTTTTAATAATATCTTTTTAAAAAATGGGTCGCCACTATTAAATTGCAATCAAGTTAGCATTGGTTAAAACTAAGTGATAAAGATGAAAAATTTCATTTGAATTATTATTGGTTAGTAATATTTTTACGCCTATCAACATAGGCTATAAATATATCTATTTATTATAAAAATATCCCCTAAAATGACATAAAAGAATTTTAATATTATGAAAAATTTCAACTATTTCTTCTTAGTCACCTTTAAAAATTCTCCACCTCTAAGTTCCAATCTATAATTATAGATCCATTTTGTTTCTCAAAGACTTATCCATATGAACTCATAAAATCCATAAACAATAACTATATGCCTTATTAATGAATAAATTCCAACTTTATAGTGTTTGAGGTTTAATGTATCGGTCTTGTTTTGAAGAAGAGGTGAGGTATAGGTTTTTTTGAATGGTTTAGATTTAATTATTATCACACATTAATTAAAACAATTATAAAAATTATTATATAATAACATCAATATATATCATATAATGAGATTTATTATTTTTATTTTCTATCATTATTATATCTCCTTCCACAACTAATGGGAATCAAAACCATTATTTTTATGTACAATGGAACACTGCCTCACGAACTAATGTAAACAATTTTTCATCACCACCTCTTATAAATTGTGAAAATTACTAATAAAAATGATTTCATAAGATATATATGATATAAATTCAATTTTATCAAGGAAAAAATAAATTTCATACACCTCCATTTACAATTCGAATGAAATATGAGTAAATCACATGTGTGTACAATTGACTTCCTTCCCATGAGACGATGCATTTTATTTCCCATAACTGCCTCACATGTCTTACCATATTGGAATATTAAATGATAAAATATTATAATGATGAGGTAGTTAAAATTCATGAAAGTTTAAAAATTTCTTACCTTCTTTTCTTTATATTCATTGAAAATTTGAAACATTACTCACGTGCATGTATGTGAAATCATCTATATGATAGTAATATAATTAATTTTTGATAACAAAATAACATGGATTTTTTTAAAAGCTTAATAGTGTAGAAAAATTATATTCATAAAAATATTAAGGTCTTATAAATTATGTTACAATTAATATTTTTTTCATATAGAACCTACTAATTTCCTTTTTGATTTATAAGAGGAATGATCTAAAAACACCCGATGTTAAATTAATTAGTTATGTAATTAAATATAACATGGTAATAATTAAAATAAATTGAATAATAAAATATTAGATGGTTATATAAAATGTATATTAAAAATATAATTTTATAATTTAAGATGATAATTCATATATGTGATGGGTCGTACTCGAGGTATGGGATACTTTACCATATAACATTGTTTTAAATTTTTTAAAGATTATTTATTCTAAATATTCTTCTTGTAGCTTTATATTCATTAAATTATTTGATAAATTAATTTATGTGGTTATAAATGAACTATAATGTATATTTTGTTACCTTTTTATTTTCTTTCCAAGCATTTTAGAAGGAATATTCATAAATAATTTTTAACAGAATGTTTTTATATTAAGTAAAAAAGGAATAAAAATAATGTTTAATTTTAATGTATGAAGTTCCACATATTTTTATTGATTCTACATTTTTTTAAACAATTCCCCCAATTAGATTTTTTTTCTAAAATGAAAAAGCCTCCCTCACTTTGTTTAATGTATTTTTGTTTTGAAAATTTGATATTAAAAAGAGAATATATTTTGATATCTGAAGGTGTTATTTATATAGATATAGATCTCCATTTTGGAATGTTACACATATCCATTTCTATGAATTATAGAGTTAACTGATGAGGTTTCTTCAATGCATTGAACATAGATCTAGTTATTTTTTACTCTGGAGAACCTAGGTTATGAATATAATTCATTATGATGTCTATATGAGTTTAAATATTTTTATATGGTGATTTGAAATTTTTATTTGATAAGTTGTTTTTTAAAGGTGGATATGATTAATTTTATATTATTAATGAGTAATTTGAAAAAGTAAACATTTTCTAGGATTCCATGTTTTTCACTAGACTAACGTATCAATTTTTTATGTCCCATCGTGTTCTTTTTTATGCTCATTGCAAATTTTTAATAGTTTTCATAGGGTAAAAGAATGATTAATAAAAATTAATAAATTATGTTGAATTTAATGAAAATTTATAATGAAAAGAATACTTTTTCATGTTAAATATTTTATTTTGTTGATAAAATGGATACATAGTTGTTGTGACCAATTTTGAATTTATGGGTTAGTTATGTTATATTTATGTCATAATTATCTTAAAATATAACCCATAAAGTTATTTTGGAATTCAAAGAATTATTTTATTTTATAAATAAAATAAACTATTTAATATTTTATCAATAGATCATTATATTCATAAGCGTTATCAGTTCCTTGAAAATTTATAATTGGAGGGGCCCATTGATTTTTATAAGGGTAATTGTGATTTTAGAAGGTTCATTTTCTATCCATAAGGATCATTGTGACTTCATAGTATTGGTCACATTGTTCAAATAGCAAAATATATTTTTTATAGGAAACACTTTTTGAAAATTGAATGTGACGCTTTTCTATTTTTTGGAATTTAAAAATCATTAGTATGATTATGTAGATGGATTATATCAATGATTTAAATGAGTTTAAAGTATGTGATTTTAGATAACTGGTGTTTGAAATGAGTAGGGAGAAAAAGATATTGGTATGTGGTATATCTAGATTTATTAACTTTTTTTGAGAAAGTGATTTTATTGTTTGTGTTGTAGTGGATTGGGTTTGAGAAGGAAATTAACTATGGTGTTTATGACTATATCAACAATTCAAAGAGATATTTTAAGGAAAGGGAACATTGGATGATCTCCTAATCATATTATATTTTTAGTATAAGACCTAGTAATACGAAAAATATCTTTTTTTATATTGTGACCCCTGAAATTTTTTTATTATCATTCAGATGCTCAATATTATAAGGAATTATTGAATAATAATTGTATTAGTATAAAAAAATATATTACGTTCCTTATAAATCATAAAATATTCATAGATATATACTTATTTTATAATTTACTACTATAAACCATAATATAAGGGACTATGAATAATATTTCCCGTCTCTATTAACCACTTGGAATTTATATTGGCAATCGATGTCCTTAAATTGAACGTAATACTAGTGTGGTTTAGGTGTCTAAATTGGGAATTAACCATGTAAAAACCCCAATCTGTTGTCCATATTTTAGATAATATTTAATATTACGAGAGGGACTTTATAATGCGAGTGATTCTTTTCCTGAAAATTTTTGTCATAATAATTTAAAAATAATTGTAAAATAGTACCATTAAATTTCCCCCTTGATAGTGGTATATCAATAGGCCTTGGGATTTTATATTGTATTATAAAAAACTATGTACCCATTTATACCATACTTTTATTAATGTTATATTATAGAGAACTTGAGTTTTTTCAATAGTAGTGGCATGCCATTTTTTAATCTCAATAAAATTCATAGCTAGATGAATATAACTCTTTCTAATCATTAATCAGAATGACATGATTTTTGTAATGATCTAATAGTTATTAATTTAACACATAAAATATATTCTCCTAGGAATTTTATAAATAAGATAAATTGATGAAATTTTTCAACAATCGTGAAATAAAACTTTAACATTCTAATTCTGATTATTATATAGAAATTTATGAAATAATTTTCAAAATTAATGTAGTGAAACATAGGCACAAATATTCAAGGTTGAAGACAAAAATATTTCCATGATAAGACAATTTATCTCTACATCACATGTTTGAATCAGGAAAATAGTCATATCAGGGCTTTCATTGATTATTCATGTGATACAATAATGGAAAACTGCTTATGAAAAATTTCCCAAAAGTATTCAATAAAAATATTTCCTCTATTAGAAGAGAATGAATACATATCTCATGATGAGATGAATAATAAGATTCTCAACCATAATATGGGAAAATATTTTTTATTTAAGAATCTTTTTTTATGGAAATGGTATTCAATACCATGAACAATAAATTGGTAAATAAAGAGAAAGCTGATTCATTCTGCGAAATGAATGTATATGAGTAATATAGTGATGATTATAAAATCTAAATAGATATTATCAGTAATTAAATAAAAAAGGTAATGATTAAGTGTAACTTAAAACTCACACATAAATACACTATGTGTGATTAAATTTTCCATTTTTCATTATTTTTACAATATTTATAATTTTGGAGTATGAATATAGGATGATAAATAAATTCCACCTAGAAAGAAAAGGAAATATATATCTTAATTGAAAAAGAATTACTTCAAGAATGAGGATAAATTTTAATGATTAAAAATAATAAGATTTATAACTATGAAAAAAACGACTAGTCTGCCTATATTCATCTGTTTGATATGGTTTGTGTTTCAACTGTTATTAACATCATGGATCATGTTGAAAAAAATTAACAAATCTCATTAAATGGGGAATCAGAAGATGAAAAAATATATTATATTCTAAAATATTATCACTATAGTTTTATTCATAGAAACACAAAACATATAAAGGAAAAAAAACAATAATGAAGGAGGTTGCTTGGATGACTAGAGAAAAAAATGAAATCCATAACAAATAATATGATTATATTTACGAAACTCAATTTTTTATTGTAAAATATTTTTATCGGGAAAGGCCATTGAAGGCTATTGAAAATAAGGTTATTATAAAAAATTAAAAAACTAGAAGTGTCTAGGTTACAAATTTCAAATAATATATGAGAAGAAAAAATTGATTATTATGGTAAATTCCTAAAATAAAGGCTAGATCATCTTATAATGTGAAATTATTTACATAGATTTAGGTATTAATTGTTCACGTGACTCAAAAAAATGAAAAGTCAACATTATTTAATTTAAAAAATTTAAAAATACAAATTGGGAAAGTCTAGGATGATAATGACACAAAAAATATCACTTTTACATCAAATATAGTAGTAATTTGTTTGAGAAGCAAAGACTGACCAAAACAATGAAGTTGAAAGTTTGAATGGTATGATGACAATATGAAGAAGAATATATACATAATATAATATTTGAAGAAAGAAATCATTTTAAATGATACCACTGTTGCTATTAAAAGTTTTCCATTATATAATATTATTACTAGTTTTACATATAACTTCCATGTAATTAGATATATTATAAATTGAGAGGGAGATTTCTATTTAAGAGGTTAAATTTATATGAGATAAAGTATGTAATAAAAAATACAAATCAATAACTTATCCAGAATATAGTTGCATCTCTAGGGAAATCCTATGAGAGGTATGAGCATAATCAATAGTATTATATGATATCTATGAAATTTATTCGAGGATAAACTCCTTAGAGTATTCATGGAATGAATACATAAATAGGTAAGAAATCAACAATTAAATTATTTTTGAAGTGGATATTAAATATGGTATGTGTAGAAATCCATGGAATCCTTGGTTAGATACTAATCACATAAGACATGGACACTAAAATATTGTTGAATATTAGATAACATAATCATGGTTCCATTAATGTTGGGAATATTGTATTTCTAGTGATAAATAGAATTGGAGAAGTTGAAACTGATTCCAAAAATCAAAACTCAAAATCTATTTTTTTATTTTTGGGATTAAACATATATTGATGAGTTCAAGTCATCATTTTAATGATGGAAATAAGATTTGATTTGAATTTTTTTTTTCACATAATAATGATAAAATATTGGTATATTTTTCTTTGGAGGTGGATGAACTGGTGGTAGCCTTTTCCAAATTTGATACATAATTATGTTTTTATATTTGATATGAAAATATGAAAGCATTTCATTGTATAGAAATTATGATTCTTATTTCATGGAATACTAAGTAAGATTTCTACGGGTATTTTCAAAGATACATGACTCATCTCAAAAGATAATTTGAAGACATTTATAAAACCTAGTGGAAAGAAACTAGGGACACAAGACTATCAATAAGGTATGTAAATTCATTCCCCCATGACACTTGAGTATATACATTTGAATTATCTTTCCCAATAATGCTTAAATCCATTGAAAGTGATATTTACTTAAACAAATTCACCAATTATTATACCAAAATTTCTAATTTGATGTTCATAAAATATAAATTTTATATTGTGTAAATGATTAAGGTTTTTTAGATAGGATTTGATAAAGGGTTGGGGATGTGTATCATTGAGATCAATGATTAAAATTCCATAGAGTTCCTAAGAAACTCATTTTAGTACTATCTAGAGAAACCAGGAATAGAAATGTTTTACAGTTCTCTTTATACACCCCAACAAAATAGAGTATCAAAAATAATAATAGATTCTTGGTTAGATGCAGAGAACAATATTAGTAGTGTTTAATATCTTAATGTTATATTAGAGAGAACTTGTATACATAATAGTTAATATTCAAAATAAAAATACGATAATAAAATATTGGAATATAACTGATTATGAGATATTGTTTCAGAAAAACTATAGGATGCATTAATTTGTTATGCATTACCCTTTTAATGAGATCTATGCAAATAAATAAAGGAATGTTTGATATTATGGCAATGTAATATATCATTCTATTGTCCGATTCCAACAGAAAAAGCTATAGATAGTAGATTTAAACCCCACATGGTGTGATGGAAGTTTTTTATCTCAAAATAATTTGAAACAAATTAATCATTTACGTTACAATGTAAATAATTTTTCATGATATTGTTGAAGATAGTGAGTAGGATAATGAGAAATGTTTTTTGAGCTAGTAGAGAATTAACCACATTTTTAGTACATTGATTCTAATATGGCTAGCTATAATAAAAACGATACAAATTTTGAGAAATGTATTATAATCTATATATGTGTGGATAATTATAAAATATTATTGGATTTAAAAGTGTACCATTATAGAAAATAAGGAGGTTATGTCTTGGAAGCTGATCTTATTATCAAATTAGGCATAGTTTAGTAATTAATGTTATTAATAAAAAAATCAGATTGATGAATTTAATGATTAAATAGATCAGATTCTTAGAACTTAAAAGTTTTATCTTCTACTCAGATTTTGGAATAAAATCCCCTATTATGTATTTTTGGCATTAGTTTATTAACAATAAAGTGAAATGAATTTTCTATAGAAGATAAATTGAAGACATCAATTCATTATAGACTAATTGGGGTTTTAGAAAAATTAATTGGGTAGTATATACGCCATTCACATCATAAATGATTGTTGGATTTGTTATTATTTGAAAACATTCTATATTGTGGTTTTTTATAAGGGAAGCTGAGTGCTATTAACAAATTCCTTTTAGTTGTTTCCCCAGTGTAAGGAAATTATGCTATGAAATTATTCCCTTATATGTATATGGATATAAATGGTTTAGATAATAAAATTAAATATATAATGAATTTAGATATGTGATGTGTCACACAGGAAAATCTAGTTACACAAGGTTCACACATACAAATTTGGGTATGTGACGGTGTTCTCTTATAAAAACCAAGTGATGTTGGAATTTTGGGGCTTGTAAGGAAATTCAAATATGTAAGGAAGTTTATATAACTGAATCTAGAACCTTATGATTGTTGGGAAATGAATTACAAAAGTAGAGTTATATTATAGGTTAATGAAAGGTTTTTGAATTCTATAGAGATTTTATAGGGATGTAAACCATCTATGAAAACAACTTTGAATGATGCTAGAGTAGACAAAAAATGGAATACACATCATTTTATTTCAATTGAGAGACATGATCTAAGAAAAAATGATGAACTAATTTTATGGGAGATGCATTTTGAATTAAAAAATAGTATAAAATTTCCCAAAATAAATGGGATAAAACCATGAAATACTTGATCTTGAACATGATTTATTGCAGGTATTATTCATATTTTCTTTTTTAATGTTTTGAGTATTTTCGGAAATATTTGATATGATGGATCATGATTGTGTCCTTAAAAATCACCAAATAAAAAGGGACATTTAGAAAAAAATTAGATTAATATGGATTCACACAAAAGTAAATATATTCCACATTATAATATAAGGGATGTTCAACAATGTAGTTATACCTTTGATTTCAGCTATGAAAATCATGATGAAATATTTTTAATCATTGAGTAACATAATAGATGGGATCTCAAAGAAAAAAATGTGAATAAAACACATATTAGAGGAAAAGGTCTATGCAAATAATGGAGTGTGGTTTTTTAAATCACATCTTGAGTTTCATAGATGAATAATGATAATCCTAGAGTTTTTACACTCCCTGGATATTCAATATGTGTTTTAGAGACCAACCATCATTTATATAAAACCATAAATGTTTTTTTTAAAGAATGAACTTATCTTGGATGAAGTGGTTAGAATCAGTCCATGGGATGGATGTGATTATTTCAATTTATAGCAGAATAGTGAGTTTTATAGTAAGTGACACCACATTATTTTGTAAAAATAATATTCAACATTATGCCCAAATTATTTTGGTTTATTAGAATATCACCTTTTCAATTATCATTGAAGAAACTTGGATAGGATCAACCACATAAAATATCCATATTTATTTATTTAGTTTAGCACTCATAAAAAATTGAAGGGAGATAATGTAGTGTTCCTCACAACAAACAAAAAATTCAGTGATCAATTTTTAATTTTAATTGTTCTATGATTTTCTGACCCCCTCTCTCTAGGAAATCACTTTGATAAGGGAAAAAAATATTTTTTCGATGTATAGATTATTTATGGTAATTATTTTCTCTCACAAAACTATAGAAATAATGGCCACTAGGAATCAATTTTTTTTAACAATTGATGAAATGAACTATTTCAAATTGTGGGAGAACATGAAGAAACAATAATTTAGGTATTTGGGTATATATGGTTAAATAACATCCCATTATTGAATTATAGTGTTCATAGAAAGTGTGGCCTTATCAATTTGGGACAAAAAGTAGATGGTTATAAATATAATGGAAATCAATATATTTGGAGGAGGTTTTTTCTAGCATATCTAAATTATTTTTTTTTGAAAAAAATACATTCATGTTATATGGAAAATACATTTTATTAACCATGAATATGATTAAAATTATTTGGATAAAATGTTACACGTGTTGGGGATAAAGTACAAATACATGATAATGAGTTTGACCAAAACATTCAAGGTGTTATTTGTTAAAAAATGATATTATAGAATACAATCCTTGTCTTGAGGATAATAATAATGATTTTAGGATTTCTAAAATAATATTTATGATGATTATTCCATATTTAAATTCAAAGGAATATGTTCTTGGAAAAAGAGATAAAAAAGAAGTAACCATGGATTTCCTTCGTAGTAAATATTTTTAATATGAAGAAAAAGTTGAAATCAGTTAGGAAAAGTTTTAGTATAACTCACAAATGGTTTCAATCAATTATATAAATAAATATCATATTAATGAACAACCATATGAAGACGATGTATATTATTTGATGTCTTTTCATTCCTTTAAAATTAATAGGGGTAAAAGAAATTTCAATTTTAAGCCTCTACAACCCTCCTTATGATTCAGTAAAGTTGGATATTTTACTACTAAGTGGTTTAAATATTATATAGAATATGAAGATAAAGATTCTATGTTGAAACCAATTATTGGTTAGAAATTAACTATAAATCTCAAAGTAATTTATTCTAGTTGAATAATATTATATCTCTTGAAGAAAAAATATCGGATGTGCCCAAAGAGAATAATGGTGAGGATTATGTGGAACTTGTCGGAGATTATTCAATTTTTAATAAATAGACTAATGAAAATTATAGTGAAGTTGAAAATAATGAAATTTCCTGTAGAGTTGTTCTTTGTGATGAACATGAGCCGTCACTTTAATATCCAGGAAAATTTAGAAGTAGAACAATAAAAAATGATGTAGTGTAGAAACCAAATATATATATATAATATTTGAAAGAAGGAAAGTATGTGGAGAAACTAAATATTTCTATATCTAAATAGAAATTTATAGTAACTCGAAAAATGAAGTCTATCTATAGTTCAAGGTCAATGAACAATAATTAATCATATAAGGCTTGAAAAATACTATTGAATAAAATTATAATATAATTTAATAACTCCAATACGAATTAATGGGTCTACAATGAAATTTTAATGATTAATAAATAATCCTAACATCTAAAATAATATTGATTTCCTCTAAGACTGTAGTTTAAGCTAAACCTATTGAATCCTTGGGTGTGAAATATGAAGAGAATATTCCTATTCAAAATATAAAATACAATAAAAGTAGAGATAAATATATAACGGAGAATGAACACAAGTACAAAACTAACAAACCTGGTTCGTTTCTTCATGGATAAATTCCACTAAAGAATGTGGACATAGGTGATGCTAAGAATAATAATTATCCAACATAAAAAATTCAGAATGATAACATAAAAATTAGTTGTTATTTCCATGTAAAATAGGGATATACTCAATATGTATACTCTATTTCAAAAAGGTTTTTCAAAGAGTAACAACACAATAAATATAAACAAACAAGTAATTATTTTAATATTAATTTAATATTAAATTATTATTTTGTGATGGTTTTTGGGAACAAAGAATGAAATTGTGCCTTGATGGATAAACAAGAAGTGACTCATGAAGCTCAGAAACGAGGAAATAGGTAGATATGAATATAAACAAACACTATGAAAAACAAAAAAAATTATTTTTGTTCTCTATGATAAAGTTATAACTATTAAACCAATTGAGTAATAGGTGTATCAATATTCATAATAGGATCATCAAAATTTCTATAAGAAGGGAAAATGGTATGATAAAAAAATGTGGTCTATAATACTTTAGGATCAACAAATATGTTTATTTTATGTGTTATAGATAATGGGTGTACTACACATGTGACAAGAAAAAAATAATATAATCAACATAAAATATAAAATGGTGGATTAGTAAGATTCTTTAATGATGAGATAAATGAAATTATTGGATATTTTATTGAAATAGTTGGTAGAAAGTATCTCAAAAAGATAGATTAACTATTGGGGGTGGATTTAGAAACAATTTTATAAGTATAATCCAATTGTGTGAATCATGACTTGCTAGGTAATTTGAAAAAAAGTATTCTGAAATTAATGATATATATTTTTCACATGTTCTATAAATAAGAAAAATCATATTTAATATCTATTATTTTAGGGATTTAAAATGGTGCCTGATTTTTAAGGACATGAAAACATACTTTAACTCAACTGGATTGGGAATTTTAGATAGAATTAATTTAATAATATTTTTAAGCACGATTAATATACTGAAATTACTATAAAAAATTGTAATAATAAACATAGATTTTATTCATTTACAAAGGGGAAGAAAGTTTGGATGATTATATGGAGAATAACATAAAATCAAATAATGTTTTTGGAATTATTCTGGAGATGTTTGACAGAGAATAAATCATAATTATTATATAAAATTAATTTATCTCTAGTTTGTTGGTGACATTGTTTGGATTACTTTATTGATTGTAATTACTCATAAAAGTGACGTGTACAATTATATCACATGATATAGAAGATGTATTGAAAGAATTTGTAGTGGAAAAATTTAAATGTTTCAGACGTACAATCATATGAAACATAAAAATACCCATGTTGTACAATATCTCAAAAATCATGGCATTACCCCACTATATAACATTGGAAAAAAATACATAGAAGAATAGTGTTTTTGAAAGAAGAAATAATTTTATCAACCCCATGGAAAAGACTATGATTATTACAATGTCTTTATCAAGGAAATATTGTAAATAATTGGTTCTAACAATTTTTTTTATCTATAGTTGGAAATTTTTATTTGTAACAGAATTCAATATTCAATTTTTATTTATTTATTGAATGATGACTACAAGAAAATACATTATTGTGTTTGGATGTAAGAAATTACTTTTGGAAAAATAGAAGAATAGATAAATAAAATAATGTGGAAATGAGGAGATATTTATCTACTATTCATACAAATACATCGACTATCAGTGTTATAACAAATTAATAGGAAAAATTATTGAACATATGTTTTTACCATGACTAAAATTGAGCTTAAGATAAATTATTCTGTTCAAATATCAATAATGAGATACCAATATTTTTTAAAAATAGTTTTATTTTATAAGAAGAAAAAGATGATATGTGTTAGGGTTATGGTTTGTATCATGGGTTTAAGTAAAAAATGAAAATAAATCTCATGCCAAAGAACATGAAATGATTAAATGGTCCATATAAAAAATCTTTTAGAGATGAAATTAGTTATAAAAACACTCTGGGTGACCAAAAAGAATGGGTTCAGAAATGAACAATGAAATCGTAACCTATTTTTTTATATTAGGTGGAAATAAAGTTATTTGTTAAATCATCCATATATTAATGGTGGATAAATTATAAAAATGAGGAGTGCGACCTAGTTGAGAAAAACAAATCCTAGGTATTTTTATCATTACTAGAAAAATGTATGTAATCAAAATAGAATTTTTATTCAAAACAAGAATTATTAAATATATAAGGGATATTTTGAATGGGAAGCATCTTGTTAAAAAATGATATTCCCAAGCTGATCAGATTGATTTTGAAGATTAATTCACATAAGTGGATCTTACTAAATCTACCAAGTTATTTCAATATATGACTATGTAGATGGGTTTTAATGCCTATAATATGGACATAAAATTTGAATTTTTGAATGCATACCATGATGATGGACTCTTTAAAGAGAAACAATAATGGATTTAAATTATTAATAATGAGTAAATGTATGATGGTTGAATAAATCACTATAAAAGATGAAATAAGAACCAAGTTATTGGTACTTATGATGTAATTAGTACATAAAGAAGCATGAATATTATATAGTAGGGGTTAATCACAACCACTACATTAAGAAATATAATGGTAACAAGATAGTGGTTCTTATATGTGACGACACGATCATATTTGGATGCCCAGGTATAACCAAATGAATTTAAAATTTAGAACTAGTGAGCTACTAATTCTTGACGTCTTTATTAAGGTAATTATTCTTCTTTTGTGGTATATATGTGATCTAATGCATGGATATTATATTTATCTCAAAAAAATTTATATCAAGAAGGCCAAAAAAGATTTCCCATGGTTGAATTTAAATTAATGTCTACTCCGAAAGAGTCATAGTTGAAATTTGTTAACGATGGATAAAGTGTTGAATTAGATGTGAATCTTTATTGAAATATTATTGTAAATTTTCAATAATTCATAGTTACCTACCTAGATATTATGATTGAAAAATATCAAGTAGGATGACATCAGTGTTTTTCAATGTCAAGTCACATGAAGGCCGTGGGGAAATCACTATATTATATAAAATAATTAGTGGATTTTACTAGATTTTTTGTCAAAATTCAAAATATTAGTTGGTCGTATATCATTACGTTGATTAAGAAGTAACTAATGAAGGATAAAAGTATCCTTATGGGGTTGTGGTCATCATTTTTACATCATGATTTTTTTGAAGTGTAAAATGTAAGATGAAATATCCTTAAGCACTATAGAGAAATAATATTATTTGATAAATAAAGCTTCTTCCAAAATGATTTTGATGAAATAAATAGATTTTTTATAATTTAATTGGTCTCCCCTATTGAGATAATGTGTGAATCATTAAAAAATCGATTCAATATTATGGAATAAAGCCCATTTAGATTATTTATCATTTTATTATGTGGAATTCCGAATAATGATTTGTGAAGATAGAGTATATACATACTCAAAATCCAGTATATGACATAGTGATGAAGGAACTACATAACAACAATTTCCAATAGCATTATTTTGATGTGAGATTACATCCAAATAAATTTCACTATATGGAAATAATGAAGTAACCCCCACCCCCTATTAATTTCTCTCATGATACATAAAAGGTTTCTATTTTTTTAGTGCCAATGGAGGCATAAATTCTAGTCAATTTCTATTGGACATGTATTAGTTTATATAACATGGGGAACATCCATATCTTCAAGAAATATTTGGGGTTGATGAGTGTCGTTTCTTTTTTATCATGTAGATAATTTCATTCAAAATATTTTTTTTTTCAATCATATCATGGATGATGTTGGATAAAATTTAGTGATTAGTGTATCATTTAGGTTTTTTGATGGAGTTTCGTGTATGATGTTTTTCTGGAGAAATCAACAGTCATAATGTGGGATATTTTTAGAAAAATACCAACTTAATTATTTTTTATGAGTTTATTAAAAATAGATTAAATGATAACTTCTATGAATGATGGTTGGAAGACTTTGGTTAGATATGTTAGTCTTAATGGTTTTGGAAAAAAATAATTAGTACCCATGAAAGGGGTTTTACACATATGTCATCTAGGAAAAGAACCATGCATATGATATAATCTATACAGAGGTTCTCTACAAGAGAACTCATGTGATATATAAATATTCTATATAACTATTTCTATTTTATATGAAATTTTATCTATGCATAGAGTCATTTATTTATTTATGATTATGAAATGGTAATGTATGATAATTCACTAAGAAAAATTAATTTTTCTATCTCTAGGGAAACATATGTGAATTATGCTAAGGAAAATTCAAACATAAAAAATTTAGCTACATTTTGATGTTTGAGTATGTAAATGAAGAAACATTTGCTTTTTTGGTGAGTTAAGGCAGTTTGGATATGTGAGGGATATGATGAAACCAAATCAAAATAAAAAATTTAATTAGTGAATCATGTATACAATTCAAAAAAATGCAACTGATTTACTCAATATAGGCGATTTATTCGATAGACTCTATACACATGATATCTATCTCTGAAAAAACATCAAGAGATTAAAAAACTATATAAGAATTTCAGTCTCAAAAAGGAATTACAAATGATATACATGATTCATGAAAAAAATAGAGAACAATTTTTGTGGTTGATGAGTAGTGAATAAATTGAGATTTTACTATTAATGGTGATTATGTAGGGATGAACCCAAATATATTTGACCTGATCTGGGAGTGTCAAAATAGTATTAAACCTATAATTTTTTATGTTACATGAGTTTGGTAATAAAAACATTTGTCAGACCTGGTAGTTTTCCATGAAAGTATCTATATTAGAAAGTATGTAGTTTGACATATGTTGTTTTGGTTGGAGACATGACAACAAAATAGATGTTGACCGAAATGATGGGTGAATGGTTCTTTATGGTTTCAATAATAAGAGGATATTATTTTGGCCTAGGATTATCTCTAAAATATTATGGGGATTACATTGATTCAGATATTTGATTAAATTTAATTCAAACTATGTTCTAAAATTAATGAAATTATGATAAACAATGTAGTTATGAATTTAATTACAACAACCAAAATCTTGTAGAAGTGTTGAAAAATAATTATAACGACTACAAAAGGGGATCATGAATAAAAATGTTTGACATAAAAAATCATTGAGGGATAGTACATAGGGAAGAAATAGAATGTGATTTTATATCTATGAAGAAGATTTTCTAAATTAATGAAAGATATTAAAAGAGTCTTTACTCTTCATGGAATTTGTACATGAGATATAGAGACACACCAATATTTATGTTTTTAAAAATACCATTTTTTAATATTGATGTTATATTTGAATAATTAATTATTATCAACCCATTAGAAGGCATGTAGCCTTTCAAATTGAGAGATAATAATGAGTTTTTGGGGTGAGATGGAATACTCTATTGTGTAATACCAAATAGAAGAAGTGCACACTATTTTTTTCAGTTTATTGGAACGTCACCCTTTTATGATCCTTGGAGTATCCCAATAATGGGGATCCATGTAAAATAATATGTTGCCTTTATTTCTTTTATCACTCATAGTGATAAATTAAGGGTGATAATGATATGTTTCGAAAATAGATAGAATATGGTACAAATTATTGATCAATTTAAATTATCTTGAAATTCCACAAATCACCACCCATCTAAGAGAAATATTCATTATATATGTAAAAAAATATCCCATAAGATAAATTTGTTATTGGGAAGAGGAGGATTTTTTTACAAAATATTAATAAAAAGGCAAAGTTTCATAGAATTACAATAAAAATGTATGAAAATGATATTCAAAATGTTAAGGGTTTGATCTAGAATAAATATTTTCCATTTTTTAATAAATAATTCTATAGGAATGTTCATTGAATATTTCATAATAAGAAGTATATAATATAAAAAATATATATAAAATCATCCTTCTAGTATGGGTAACTAGAATAATAGGAAATATATTTCATCCTAAAATACATTTTTTAGAAAATGATGAAATAAATTAATGAATCCTGAATAAGAATCTCTATGGGACAAAAAATCTTCTATAGCATTGTTTTGGAGGAATAATAATAGAATGATTGGGTTGGAATTAATTAAATAAATATTTTAATGTAAAATTTATGCAATGGTTTTATAAATAAACACACATAATGTACTTGTTTATATTGATGATATTATTTTTCAAAGTGAAAAAAGAGTTATTGAAATAAAATTATAGAAATTAATAATCAATTTAAGATGTCAATGTTGGGAGAAATGTTGAATATTCTAGGATTTAAAGTACTCTAAAAAGGAAGATTATATGATTAATTCCAAATAATATGATATATGCTAATGAGTAATGAATTTTAGAAGGAATGATTTCAAACCATTTTCAAAACCTCTATAGGTTTGGATAAATCATAGGAAGGATGTGGATGGTTAAAGGGGGAATCTAAAGGTTTTTAGATGATTAATAAGTAGATTACATTATCTTACTATATTAAGACATGATATTTTCTATGTAGTGTCTTTATGGGAAAATGTTGTGTGTGATGGAAATATGGAGAAAATATGACTACATTAAGAACTATAGAAGTAGAGTATGCGTTTAATATATTTTTCTATACCAAGATGATTTATATAAAATAAGTATATTAGTAATCATGTGTATTTATTGAAATCAAATAATAATTTCCTATAAGAAATAGAGTAAAAATGATCTCTATGAAAATGCTAAGCACGTATCCTGGAATAAGAACATTGATATCAAATTTTACTTTATCAAAATATAGTTGAAAAATTCACTTCATGCATTTATTTTTGTTATTGAAAATTAATTTTATGATGTAAATGATTATTCATTTCCCAAATATTAAATAAAATTGATCATCCAAGGAAGGATACAAAAGTTTAGATAAAATGAGAAAAAGATCCAAGCCTAAAATGATTTCCTTAAAAATGGAATTTAATGACATAGAATGGAATAAGATATTAGATGGGGTTAGAAATGATTATTATAGGTGGAATAGAGTTTCCAAGGTCGGAAGTAATCTTTTACATTGAATCGATACTTATTATTATTTAACATGTTTATGAGAAAACATTCCAATGAATGGTGTAAAGAGAAAAAAATATCCTGAATGTAGAAGAATTGGGCCCTGGTGTGACACATATGTGTCACACTAGAATACACCTAAAAATTATAAGGATTTATTTTTATGATATATTGTAGCCTTGTAGAAGCTATACAACAAAGTTTATTGTTGTAAAAACACTTTTCATGACATAAAAGTACTCAGGCATTCCCAGATTTTTCCTTTTGACGGAGATTTCAATGAGAGACTCGTATTTATCAACTGGGATGGAAAATAATGACCTAGTGATTATATTATGACTCATTTATTCCCATAAAAATTATTAAATAAACAAATACTACACTCCTTGATTATTTTTTATTAGAGGGTAAAGGTGTCGGAACCAGGGATCGAACTGGTGGCCAAATCGTGGGGTGAGTTGATCCACTCCTTAATGTTTCTCCAACAGTCTTGATCTCAGATTTATTCATGTTTTTTTATTTTATCCATCACCCATAATATTTCTTTACTATAATTAGTGGTTTAATCCCTCCATGATCTAGGGTGATGTAGATTAAAGGGGGAAGGTTTGTGAGATTTATGTTTATTTATTTTCATCATGTTGAAATGATAATATTTAATTAAATTAATATATAATATATTTACCTTCACATTAGCATTGAGAAAAACTTCTATAAATATACTATTATTAAAATTTTAAACTACATACACTAAATCAGGCACAATGATTATATCATTTAGGGTAATCATGTTTAAAAATGGTATGAAGGGAAACAATATTTTGAAATACCACAAATTATAAATGTAACAACCAAGGTAATTATCAAATAAATCATTTTCAAATTCATTATTATTCATAAATTAGATATTTATATTCATTAGAAATATATCATGTATTTTATAAAAAGAAAAATGAAATGGTTTTATTAAACACCTTTCATGCATGATTTATGTTAAAAGTTAAATTTTCATGTTTAAAGATTTAAGCCGAAAAATAGAATTTCATTTTATAATTTAGAATGTGAAAAATATTTTAGAACTAGTTTTTTAATAATTTCCAATTAAAATTTTAATTTTCAAGGAATTCTAAATAATAATAATTTTTTCTTAAATAATATTTTATTTTTTATTATTTACAAAGACATATTTATATTAGACTGGTTTTAAAATATCATTACCTAATATTTTATTTATAATAATACTAATATGTGTTTTAAATTAAATTTATAATTTATTATTGTATAAAATCATTTTATACAAAAAATAACCATTTTTTCTGAAATACTATTTTCATCAGGTTTTAAAGTTTAATTTTAAATTAATTTATATCACTTATTTGTTTAAATTTTTAAAATATTATTATACATTTAGAATCAATGGGATAATGTTTTTTAAATAGTTTCATTCTATTTTTTTTGAATATGAATATCATCTTTATTAATTTAATTACCATAGTAAATGGTAAATCATGTCATTAAAGTTAGAAAATACTAACAAGGACTTTAATAATACCCTAACACTTGTAAAAATTTATTTTATGAGTCCAATTATATTATATTCAAATACGATTCAGTTTTTTGGAATTTTTATTCAAATTGGAAGAGATTATTTCCTTTATAATATTTTATTTAATGAAAACAAAAAAATATCGACCTATTATTTTTAATAACTACAATATTTTTAACATAGGGTTAAAAAGAGGGTATTTTTTGTTATAAATATAATTTTGTATTATGAATAATTAGTCATAATCATAGAAAATAATATTTATGTTTTATTGATGGTATAATTGCATTAAATATTTAAACAACTCTCTTATAGTAATTATCCAATTAATGGAAAAATAAAATAAATATAACTAAAAATATTTAAAGTAGTATAATTAGAATTAATTATGCAATGAATTAAATTTATATATACTTTTATCCTTTTAGGGATGCATTAAGATATTTTCATTTTATTTAATTTTTTTCATTTATAAAATTCAATGTAAATGAATAGTTTTATAATTAATACTATTAATATTTTAGAGAAATATTATTTTATAAAATGATATTGTATTCCTAATGTTAATATATTAGTAAAAAATATTACTGTATGGTTGAAAATTTAAGACATATTAATATTATTTGTGTTTTAAATTTTATAGAAAATAATGATCTTCGATGCGTAAAAAAATTTAGTTTCACAGTATTCCCGAAAAGGGTTAACGAGGGCGTCAAAACTAAATGATAAGGGTAAAATTTTTTATAAATGTATTAAAAAAATTTTAAATTAGATTATATCACCAAATTTTTTCTTATTTTATTACATTATAAATTTTGGTCCATTTACTGATCAAAATTATTTTATATTAAATTAATATTTTTAGAATTTCAAATTCTTCCCCACCACTCTCTTATAAAAGGTCTCCACTTCTTATCAAATATTGACATTATAAAAACAATTTTATTTAGAAAATATCAATCAAAATAGCTTTTCATAATACCTCCCCATTTTTCATATGCCTTTTTTGGACTCATTCAAATATTATAGTTATTAATATGTTAAAATAGATATTTTACAACGAAGTGGTATAATTTTGACCGTATATTTTAGTTTTCATTATTCATAAAACTCCTCAAATCTTATGAAACCATTAAAAAACAATAAAAAAAATTAAAATTTATATAATAAGATGTCATTATTTTAAATTAACAATCTATATCCCTCTCCAATTCAATCAAATGGGAAACAAAACCATCGTTCTTATGTTTGGAAGACTACCACCTAGGGTACTAATATAATACATTCTTCATCGCTATCTATCATAGATGGATTATAATGTCTTAATTAATGTTTATATATTATATTAATTAAATCATTCTCATTCTAAAAATATAATATATCATTTACCATTATTTTATTCTATATATTAAAAAATTAAAATGTTGTTCACCTGCATGTTTAGACTACCACCTCCAAGAAGTGGTGTGATTAATTTTTCATAACCACAACAAATGGATGATATAAATTAGTAAAAATAATAAATTAATTTTATATTTTCTGTATTATATTAATTTTTTAATAATAAAATAACACTTAGAATCTTTCTATAAAGATCTTTTAATAATTGAATCGTTACTAATGTGTATAAACGACCTACCATCTCAATAATTATAACAGAGTCAATTTATCATAAGCATATATAACTGTTGTATTTAAAAGAATAATTTATATATATAAATTAAAATTATTCAATTAAATTATTCTTTAGAGAATGTGATAATGACCTCTTGAACCATTGTCGATTTACCGAAGTCATTTTGGACTCACAAACCAAATATCACCAAAACATCATACATGAAAATTAAAGGTTATGTAATTGATTAAACATTGTAATGAGTGAAATAAAATGAATAAATATCCTTAAAAAGGTTCTAAATTATTTATTTAATTAACATAATTTTACTATTAAAGTTGACAATTTTTGTACATGACATATCAGACTCAAGGCAATTGACTTCCTTTTAAAAATCCCCTTTTAGTGATTTCTTTGAAAATCTATTTCATTCAATTTAAATATTTTCAAATTATTTTATGGAAGTATGTATAAGGAAATAAATGAATTAAGTGGACATTTTATGTTCATTTTGACTTCCCTTTTATGGATTTCAAAAGGAATAATTTTTCAGATTGTTTTGATGTTCTTTACAAAAATATAAAAGGAATGTTCTATTTTGTTGTCTATAGAATCAATGTCTTTTCCTACTAAAATATTAATTATTCTATTTTTGGATTCATTTTTTTCCTCAATGAATACCCTATTTCATATATTATTATTATGTTCAAAAATTGGATTTAAAAGGTATCATATATTAAGGGGGGGGGGAGGTGGAATTATTAACCAATGATTGGTGGTTCAATGATATTCCAATGTTAGGTGGGTCAATTATTTTCATCAATTACATTGGTTATGGAAGTTATCCATATGGTTATTCCATTTTTAGAGTTATTTTAAGAGTTATATAGAAATGATATCCCATTTAAGCTATATATTTTATTAATTACTTCAATCATTTTTTAAGTAATATTTTCATCTCACTAGGTTTTATAATTAGTATATGATTGAAAGAAAATATTTGATTCTTTTTTAGGGTGAGAAATACATCTTTGTGAAATGTTATTAGACGTATTCCATAACTCTAAATAAGACATTATGTGTTTTATTTCTCCATTATGATTACATATGATTTTTTTTTGAAAATCATTATGATTATAAGGTGACGTGTTGTATAAAAAAATGTATATTTTGAAAAAAAAAATTATTTTGAAAATTTAAATTTTTATAAGTGTTGATAGACCAATGGACTCATTTATTCTTTTTTATATCCATCACATTGATTTTTTTAATACCTCACTTTAAAATGATCCAATAAGGTCTAAGAGTTGTTATTGGAAAAAAAAACTCATGTTGAAATTAATAAATATTTTTCGTGAAAATAAATCATGTTTTATTTTAAAAAACTTATATACGGAGGAAAATAGAAATTGATTGGAAGTGTGAACCTTATTTATATATGAATTTATTATATTATAGTTATGACCTAAATATTTAAAATTGTAGAATAACATGACATTTTTGAATGTGATAAATTTAATTATTGTTTATTTTTACTATAATATGTATTTTTTAAGCCCAAGTCCTTACATTTGGTATAATAACTATTTTTATATTACATTTTAGGATAATATAACGTGATTGAAATAAAATTAAATGATTTTAATTTAGGGATAAGTAGAAATGAATTGGTATTAAATTAATACAATGTTTCTTCATCAAAACTATTGTGGTATAGAATGTTTTTCAATAGAGGGAATTAAGAAGCTGAATTAGGATGGCATCAAGGGGACGATATCCTTCCAAATAATAAACCATGAATGGAAGGAAATTAAAAAGATAAATTTGTGCCTATAACAGATTTTTTTACATAATATATAATTAGTGGGGGTTTATATACTACAGAAAAAAAAATACTTAAAAAGATAATGTCAATAATGTATCATTTTAAGAGACAACGCCCTCTAACATTCTACAGATCTTCATAAGTAGTGGTAGATAATGGATTCATTAAATATTTGGATGAGATATTAAATTTATTCTGTCGTTGAAATAATCAAGAGTTAAGTCTTTCAATTTACCATTTTTTTGGTGAAACTGATCAATTGTGGATGATGGTAATGAATACTAAATTATTTAAAAATATTGATATCATGGAGTTGGATGGTAATAAGAATATGTTCTATGTCAAATATTGTCCTATGGGTGACATTATTGGATAGAAGATGAATTCATGGAATTCAGACAATAGGAGGAAGATTTAGTGGTGTCCTATGAATCATTATTAACCCATTTGGTATAGAACATATGAAATATTTTCTGGGATCATGATAAAAACTTTAATTGGATCTAATTTTGATTGATGTAAATATATCAATGGTAACTAACTCCCATAAGTTTAAAAGTTATGAGAAACTTGTTTTATTTTCTATGAGGGTGGAAATAAATTTTTTTATGATAATTTTTTATATTATAACATGTATATGAAAAGATCATTATTGTCGGAAATGGGGAATCATTTATCATAGAATTATGGAGGTAAGAAAATCATCTCTTCATTTTAACATGAGTTTGGTAACAATAACAACAGATTTTTTGTTATGAAATATAGGTAATTCTTTTGATTTGGAATTTATAGAGACCGGGATTGTGACTATAAGGATAATTAATAGACAAATTATTAATAGCTGATTGTATGATTATTTAATTGAAATTATTTGCAACATTGTGATAATCTATGACCAATTTTAATAACTCATGATAGAAATAATTTATATAAAATGAAAAACGGTGTGGAAAAATATTTTTCATTACCGAGAGTTTATGTTATGCAACAAAATGATTTGGTAACACATATGTTACTAATTTATCAAAATTATGAAACAACAATTTTTTGACATTGGATAATCACATTATTTTATTTCTGAGAAATTTTATTGTAAATTAGAAATATTTCATAATAAAAGGTTGACGGAACATTTAGTGAAAACTCTATGTGGAAATAAAAAAAAATTTATAGGTATCATTATATAGTTATCAATTTATTGGCCTTTCCTATTAATATTATTGAACTGACCATGTTTGAGTTTTACATTATTTTAGGTATGTATTTTCATTTATTTTATTCTAAAAAGATATATTTCTGTTTGAATAATATTTTTTAAATTATTTTATACATATGATAATGTATCCATAACATGAGAAATTTATTAGATATTTTTCTGTATGTTACCAGCTCATGTTGTTGAAAATAATTAAATTGTTTATATTAGTTATCTACAATTATTTAATGCATATATGGTTGTTTTTTGTAATCATTTTTTCATTGTTGTTCCTGATCAAGTGGCTATGTTTACTATTGAGTTTGTAAATAATGCTAAGCCTATTTAAAAACCTCTTTATCTAATGGATTAAGATTAACATTTATAAATGAAAAAATAATTGCAATATTTGGTAGATAATATTTTCATCCATTCTAGTACTAAACTAGATATTTCTATGGATTTTTTAAAGGAATAAATTTTCAATAAGAAATTGTATTGATTATAGATCCATAAAGAAAATAACATTTAAGAAAAACTATAATTTTCCCTTTATAGAATATTATTTTGATCAGCATCAAGGAGAACAATAATTTTCTTAGACTTATCTTTGGTTGTGGTACCCAAAAATGAATGTGAAAGACTAATATATTATAAATACTATGTTTTAAGATATATATTAGAACTATGTTTTCATATTTTTCCCATTTGGGTTGGTTAATGAACATGCTATGTTCATGGATATAAGGAATAAATATTTCTATTATTTCATGGATAATATTTTAGTTATGGTTATTTATGATAATTGTTTTTTATTTTTTTAACCTCATGAATATAATTAAAGAAACATATGTATTTATTTTGAAAACAATAAAATATATATATATGGAAAACGTTGTAATTGTGAATTTTTTTTGTGAAATATTTCTTTCATTGGTCATATTGACTCTAATTATGGTAAACCTATTGACCATTTTAAAATTAATATTTTTCATAGTTTACATTGTTAATAAAATAAAATATAGATTCATTTTTTGGATTAGTTTTTTACTACCATGGGTTTGTTGCAAACTTTTATAGGTTTTATGGCCCAATGGCTAATTTAACATAAAATATATTTTAATTTATATATATAGAAGAATATGATGATTGTTTTTATGAATTAAAATAGTATTGGTGAAATATATGGTTTTGGATTTTTCTCTCTTGTAGTAATGAATTTTTCAGATTCAAAAACACTTTATTGAAGGTCCTTGGTTGTGTGCTGATACTAAATGACAAGATTATCACTTATTATTTATGGAAATTTCAATATATTTAGTAATATTATCATATACATTATGTGGAATTAGTTTCTATGGGTTTTTGTTAATTTTTTTTTGGAATAATATATATTGAATAATGTGTAAAATATACACGGATCACAAAATATTGAATAATATATTCACTCAAAAACTGGCAAACATGAGAGAGGGATAATGGTTGGAAATATTCATGTATTATTATTGCATGATCCATTACCATCCTGGGAATGGGTAACAATTATTTTATTGTTTGATTAAGAAATATAATGCTTCATTAAAAATGTAACATTTCTAAAATGAAACTTTGGATAATTATTTGAGTTATTTTTTATGTAGAAAATATAGATGAAGTTACTTGCTCTTTTTTTTAGATTTTAGTACAGTTTTCTGTATCTGTATAAATTAATAAATCATTTCAAAAACCATGAGTTATAGGAAATGGAAAAATTTGTTAATTACGGTGAGGTTCCAAAGTTTTATGTTGGCAGAGAAGTTGTTTTGAGATTTGGAATGTGATTATTTGTGGTTTTTTCCTTGGTTGAATGGAAAATTGTTGATTGAATCACATAGTTCCTCATTTTCCATTCATCTTGGATGAACTATGTTGTACGAAGAAATTCATGAGTATTATTGATGTGATGGAATAAAGATAGATCGTATCAAATTAACCTTGAAATATTTTAATTTTCAATTTGTTAAAGTAGAATTAAAATTACCAATGTGCATTATTTAGCCTTTTCAATGCTAGTGTGGAAATGGGATTATATTTCCATGGATTTCATGGTAAAACATACAAAGAGTTCTCTAGGTAGTATCGTTATTTCAGTTGTTATTAATAAATTATGGTAATATTCACATTTTGTTTCCATTCTAGATATAATGAATTTGGATCAGTTTTCATAATTATATCTAAAAGATATAGTTTGGTTACACAAAATTCATATAATCATTATATCTAATTATTATTCTAGGTTATGATAATGTTTTTTGTAAAGGACTCCATAAGTCATTGGGAACTGAATCTAATTTTTGAATATATTTTTATCTTATATATGATGGGTAGTCTATGAAAATGACTAAGACATTGGAAGACATTCTCTGTGGTTGATTAATTAATAATCCATGATGTTTAGAACACAAAATTTCATTATATGAGTTTCCAAAAAATAAAATTTTAATTCAAATATATAGATAGATATTTTTGAGGAATTATACGCTAAGAAGGGTCAAACTCACGATTTTTGAAATAAATTAAGCTAAAGGAAGTTGACAAGACCAGAATAGGTAAAGGAAATTATTGACAAGGAGAAGAAAATTGAGTAATATATGGGTGCTTCCTAGATTAAGAAAAAATTTAAGCAGATATCCAAAGGAATGTTCTCACTTTTGAGGTATATGACCATGTTTTTTAAAGTATATCCATGGAAAAGTGTTATGAATTTTATTAGGAATTGGGAGTTAAGTCCTTAGTTTATTCTACCATATGATTTCCAAAAAAAAAATCGGCTAGTTTCCTACTGAATGGTTTTTCCTCTATGATTATCCCAGGTACACAATTATTTTCATGTTTTGATATTACTAAGATATGTTCGAGATTAATCATATGTTTTAATCCCTAATGTATTTCAGATAGAATATAACCTTTATTACGAGGAATAACATGTTAAGATTCAAAAAAACATAGAGAATGGGTAAAATAATATGGTGATTTAGTGGTAAATATTTAGTGAAAAAATCATATAGTAAAAGATGCAACATGAGAATCTAAAAATTCTATAAGGGAATAACATCAAAACATGTATAATATGTAAATAAATATATGTCGATTAATTTTACAAAAAAGAGATAGGAATAGAAGATGAGTTTTAATGATATATTAAATAATTTTTTTACATTTGAATTCATTTATTTGATTTCTATATTCATTATAAATATATTAATAAACTCATAAAATCCAAATAAAGTAGTTTTATAAAACACATTTCTTTGAATTTTTTGTTTATAATATTAAATTTAAAATTATATAATTTGAATTTTATAAATAATATATTATTATTAAATTTAGAAATTCAAAATTATTGTATAATGAAATTTTAATAATTCCTTACCAAGATTTATATATTTTAATTATTATTGATAATTATATTTTTTTATTAGAAATATTAATATATTTTTTATTATTTACAATGTAAAATCCTATTTTGGATTATTTTTAAAAATGAATTATCATATCTTTATTTAAAATAATCCAATTATGAGTTTTAAATTATTTTTATACTTGAATTTTTTGAAAAAATTTATATGAAAAATAGGAATTTTTCTAATGAAACACTTTTCATACAACATCAATGTTAAATTTTATATTAAATTTTTCCATTTATATGTTTTGAATTATTATAAATAGATTCTATATTTGGGATATGTGATAAAAAATTGGGTGAATATAAAACTATTATTTTTTGATAATATAAATATAAACTATATTTATTTTCTAACGAGGGTAAATGGTAAAAAATGAAGTTACTATTATGAAGAAAATTAGAAGGAATACTAAATGACCAAAACAACTGCATTAATTTTATTTTACAAGTCCATTTCATCCATAAAAATCAATAATTTGGTTATGTAGAATTTTTCGATTTGTAGGTGACTATGAACATTATAATATTATATTTACAAAAAAGTTAAAAGGGGAACACTCTGGTTTTTAATAAACATAAATATTTTTAACCTAGGGGTAGAGAAATAATATTTTCATTTATAGATAGAATTTTGAAATATAAATTATTTTTCATCATCATGGTAATTATTTTTTATTTTTTGTGAGTGTACATTTACATTAAAATATAACACAATTATGACACTGTAACTATTAAAATAATGGGAAAATAAAAAAATGATATTTAAAAATATTAAAAGTAGTATAATAAAAAAAATTAATTTGAACCAAGATTTTTATAGATAAGAAAACTTTTTTCCTATGTATTAAAATATATTATTTGAATATTTATATTGTTGTTATAAATTTGAACATAAATGAATAATTCTAAAAATAATTTTTTTGAAATTTTATGTTAATAACATTTTATTAAATGATATAATTTTTTTTTAAAATATCTGGAAATGTTATTATGAAATGGTATAAAAATTTATAATAGTGTATTTAAGGTCCTTTTTCCCTTAATAGTTCCCATATCATCCCTTAATGAGGAAAGAACCTCATTGTTATGTTAATTGTTAGAAGAGTAAAACGGTGGTTAAAACAAAATTATAAGGCCACAAATGTTACATGAAATTGTTAAAAAATTATTTTATATAATTATTTAGACTCATAACAATGGTAGTATAATATATTATCAATTTATTACCATTTACAAAAAAATTAATTCATATTAAATTAATATATTATGAAATTCCAAGAGTACTCATCCCCTCTCAGATAAAATGGAACAACTTGTTCTCAATTATTCAAACTTATGGAACCATCTGTATTGGACCATTTATTTCCATATAACATTATAAAATCCACAAAATGTTTCTATAGGCCTTAGTTTTTACATACTTCCAATCATATATGTCTCATGGTGATAAGAAAAGGATATTTTCCAAAGAAGAGTTATATTTCTAATCACATATTTTGTTTTAATTTTTTTAACCTCATTAAAATATTATTCAATAATTATAATATAATTATAGAAATAAAATAAATATACTAATATGTTATTATGTATATTAATAGAAAATATCCATCCCATCTTCCATCAACATAGAAATGAAACCATTATTCCTATGTATGATATACTACCACCTCACTAACAAATGATATTTGTTTTCCATAACCATCTCTTACAGATGGATTATAATGACAGAATTAATGTTTATATTTTATATTAAAGACGGAATTAGCAGTATTAAATTATAATATATCATCTACCATCTTAAATTTACATTCAATTAACAATGATAACACTGTTTGGTCATACATGGGGACTACCGCCTCCACAAATCGATGTGATTCATATTCTATGGCCACATACCATTGATAATAGTTATATGAATATTTAAAGAAGTAATATGATATGTTTTTATAATAATATAATTATGATAATATAATACAATACATATCTTATTTCTATAATTATCGTTGAAAAATGGAGACATTACCTTTTTCTACGTAAAAAATACTATATCTATGATAGAAACATAGTTCAATTTTCATACTCATATTTAAAGGTAAGATTCAAAAGTATAATTGATTTGTAAAAAATCATAAATATTTCCTAATTAATATTATAGATATGATAAAAAGAATGTCCCCTTAGACCATTTTTATCCTATATAAGTCATTTAGGTATTATAACCCAAATATTGATAAAACATCAGGCATGAACGTGAACTATTAAGTAACTATTATAACATGGTAAAAAGTGAAATGAATGGAATAATATACATAATAGGTTTCTCAATCATGTAAATAATTATTGTAGGGATATTATTCATAATGAAAAAGAATATACATGTCATGTCAAACTCATGTTTAATGAATTTCTTTTAATAATACTCTTTTATATTATCATTTTAAAATTCTTTTCTTTGAGGTGCTTATATTTGAAATTATTATCTGGATCTAATTTTATCGGATGAAATAATTATAAATGAAATTTTATGTCTCTTTTGGATTAATTTCAATGGATTTAAAAAGGAATATATTAATGGAATTTTTTATTTTTCTTTATTAAATGACAAAATGAAAACTCTATTTTAATATATACGGTGATAATGACTTTCCCATTGTCATATCCATTACATTAATTTTTGATTCATTCATGTTCATTATGTTTTACTCAATGAAAACCAAAATTCCCTATATTAGTTTTATTTAAAAATGGGGGATTTATCTATTTAATATATTTTAATATCCATAAATTATTTCCTATTGATGAAAATAAAATTTTATGAGATTAATTTTAGAAGTTGAATGAATTTATATATTTTTATATAAGTTATGGTTCATGGAAAATTTTATGATGATGTGTGATTCTTTTATAAATCATTTATAGGTGCTTATGATTTTATCCAATGATGAGTGATTTAATGATAAACCAAGTATTTGTGGGTTTTTAATACACCTCCAATTCATTCAATATGGAAGTAGACGATATGATAATTCCATTTGTACGAGTTATTTTAATAGTTACTTTGAAATTATATCCCTTGTTACATATATGTTTTGATTAATTTACAATCCATATTTTTATATGACTGTTATGATTTCCTAGGATAAGTTAATTGAAGGACACCATACCCCCCTAAGAGGGGAGGTGTAAATCAGGGTGTGAATGTTTTATTTTAAAGATATGGATCTTGTTCCCATGTTGGTAGACACTTGTTAACCATATATGATGGAAAATAAACAAAAATCAAAAAATAACATAAAAAGAGACCTAGCAACACTTTTATTAGTTCAACTCTAAGGTCTACACCCAAGAAGAATATTCTGACAGTGTGTTAATCATATAAAAATCCACTAATCCCCACTAGAAGTTGTATATAGAGGTTCAGTCATAGTCACTCTATGATAGGCTCACATACTTTACCAAATTTTAGGGATATCTCACTGCGTACCACATAACACTTACATATACTCCGCCATACTCATTGAATTTAGAAAATTCTAACTCAGTTTATAGGCATGATTGTCACTTAGATGTTTTGTATTTAAGGTCATTATCCCTGACATAACATGTGACTCAGGAAGCCCAATAAACCTGAGTTGATGCACACTGAAATCTATCCACATAAAAAAGATAATCAAACAATGCATATCATAGAGCTCATTCACAAAGCTCCATCGCAAAGATCCTTCTTCCCAAAGCTCTCTCCTTCTAAAATAACATCACTTCTGAAATCACATTACATCACAAAAATCATTTTCGTTTTTGAAACCACCTTCCCTCATAAAGCACACTAGCTTCAGAAAACAAACACCATTCATGAGAATCACTGAGCCAATGAGGAACATCACATCATTGAAAGACACTCTATACATAGAATCATCGACATCAATCATGACTAATTTATTATTTTATAAAATCTCGATCTTGAATAGAAAAATTGTTTTGAGAAGCACCCCTTTCTTTGTGAAATCAAATAGTTTCAAGATTTTCACTGAAAAATTCATAAAAAATGAAGAGGGGTACCCTCTTATTTATAAGAACAACCAAATGTGGAGCTCCACCACCTCTAGTGTGTTTCTTAGATAAATCAATATTTTCATCGAGGCGCTCCTCCATTAACAAATAACTACTAAACTGTGATACTGTCACAATATTCTACATCAAACCCTTCGTGTCACCGCAATGCTCCAAATATCAAAGTCATTCACGATGACCGTCATTACCACAGATCATAGAGTCATAATTCACTAATCATTTGTGAATCACACATCATGAATCCCATCATTGCGACACTCATGCCTTTACTATATTTTAATATGTCCTTCAATAAAAACTATTTTTCAAGAATTATTCCATTATCAACATTTTGAACACTAAAAATTTGGAAAACACTAGGATATAAGGCCACCTTTAATACTACATATGTATTAAACTATATGATATATTTACTTGTAATATCCTTGATTTTAAATGAGATGATTTAAGAGAACACAAAACATAATCCATTTATAGAAAATAATAGTAATGGTTCTATTATCAAGGATCTTATGTTTTAAGGAAACAATATGATAATTTTTAAAGGGGAAAAGTATAACTTTTTGAAAAATTATTATGATTCACCCATAATTTTGAGGAAAAAATTATGTTCTCTATTTTTTCCATTAAGATTTATTGTGAATATTTTTTGAGAATATTTATTAACTAAAGGTGATTTATTGGGTATAAATTTTTTATTTTGATGGAACATATTAATTTGAAAAAGGAAATATATTTTAAGTATTCATTAATTAATAGTTTTATTATTTATGTTTAACATTCATCACCAATATGTTTTTACTCATCCCATTTTTATATTGTTTATCTTAAATTTTATGGTTGTTTATGGAAAATGATGAAATCAGGTTGAAATTCATGAATATTTTTCATCAAAAGAAAATATAATTGTATTTGAATGTTTTATTTTCTGGGGAAACATCATTCTAATCGGAAGTGTTCAACTTATATAAGTGTATGGATTTTTGTGAATGTATTATAACCTAACTCTCTAAAATTGTTAACCTAAAATATTTTTTAAATATATTAATGTGAATTCAAATTTAATGTAACTAAAATATATAATGTTTATCGATATTTCCTTACATCCAAAAAATGGGAAAATGGGGATTATCATGTTGAGGAGGGGATTCAATGATGATTGGACCAAACTCATATTTAATTTGACTCAAACCATTAAAAAATAAATTTAATTTCATGATAAAATTTACCTCAATAATAAAATCTAATAATTCCTTAAACACATTCCATCATTAATTCATAAATAGAATTTATTTAATTCTTCAAAATCATTCATCTTAAATACCTTTAAACAACCAAATATTCATTATTTCGCTTTATTCAACTAATTTAATAAATTAATTTTATTTTTATGATAAATATATGAAATAAATAATGGGAATGTGTAATCAGTTCATCCTCATGCATGGTGATTCCAATATTGAATAAATTAGTTACAATTTATTGCGTTTAAGTAAATAAATAAATACAATTATCCACATATTAACTATTGACCCCCTATTGTTGAAAACATTTACAGATTTGTTTATAGGGATGATGGTTTACTTTCTACATTTAAATTTTAATTTAATTTTATTTTTTGTATATTCATTTATATATTTAGAAGGGGTGTGTGATGTTACATTTTTGTAGAATTTTATTTTTTATTGCACAACTATCCCACATGTTCAAGAGTAAAAAAGTGTTATAACTCAACCCTAGTCCTAAACATAGTCGCTGGATGATAAAAGCTATGAACACAGTTGGCATAGAGATTAATTAAAATCTTCTCACTAAAAGAGATAAATTAATTCCTCTTGGACTATGATCACTTCATGGAAATTATATGCATTTCGAAATTGGTGACCTTCCAAAAATAATCATGGAACATGAATATGATTTCTTTTTTGAGAATTATCCAGTTATCATTCAAATGATTTAAAACATGGAATAGTTATTTAGACTCCTCTGTGAATATCTAGACTCACATAAATATAGTTTCCTAGAGAAGTGATAAACCATATAATTAAACAATGTTTTAATTGATGCATCAAGGAATCAATTATTCTGATTTAGTATATGGGCGTAAGCTAGTGAATTTATGTTGAAATTTTTGTTCCCTTCCCGCACTATAAGGGATGAGTTAAATATATATTTAATTACATATTTATTTCCTCCAAAAAATATATACACGTCATTGCAAATATTTTAAATATTAATCAACTTGACAATGGATCAGTATACAAAATGTTAGATGAAATTAAATATATAATTGTAAAATTACCATGTTAGGTAATATAAATTTTCATTTTGATCCATAATCCCTATAAGAGTCCAATGTGGGAAAACACATTGGTCGTAGATGCTGCAACTAGAGTTTTATTAGTTGAGATGTTTCAAGAGAGGATCTATTGTATACTAGATGAGATTGCGGGAAATAACATCCAATGTAAAACTAAAGGTGAACAATTATGAGGTAAACATATGACCTAAAACTATAGTCGGATGGTGGCATAAATGAAATAGCTGACAAAGAAGATCCATACAATGATGGATCCCAAAAAAAGTCCACATTTATGATTTTAGAATATGTGTTTTATCCAAACTATTAATATCAAAATAATTTTTAGGGTTGGTGGATATAACACAATAGTGATAAGTGTATCAACATAGGGTGTTGGGATTTGAAGTGTAATAGGAACCATCCCAACAAATACATGTCTATACACATGAGTAAAACATGGATACATTCATGAGTAAAATTAGACATTCCATCAAAGAACTAATGGATTACTCAAATGATCAAATTATATCTATTTAGGAGCTAAAGGATGAATCAAGGTATCAGAAGGATACTATATAAAATACCGAATGTGATGAAGGAAAAATTTCTGATATATTTGGAGAGATACCGAGAGTATTTCTTCTAGGATGGCCCAATGTGAACCCATGGGTAGATTTTAATGTCATTTCCCTAAGAATTTGATGTGATAACAATGAAATTCTTGAAGAAATATGAAAATAATAATGAAAAGATATTGAAAATGGTGCCAAATAGATGAATAAAAAATGAGAAGATGTAGGAGATGATAAAAAGACAAATAACAAACAACAGAGTTTAATCTAATGCTAATATACCTCTATTGGTTTTCATATAATAATATTGACCTAGAAAAAGATAAATTACTCTACCATTTTAAAAATTATAATATTAACCTCACTTTTTTAGAGTTCCTTCCAAAATATTTCCTCATGTGTCAAATTCATGACAAAATTTGTTACCCAAAAGAGAAATCTATAAGATGATGGAACCATACTTATCACATAAGAGTTCTCATTAGTTTTTTTGAAGGACCTATGAAAAAATAAAAGTATTCCCAATTAGATTATCGGCCCTTATATAACATTTTTATATCAAATTTGGATAAGAGTTATGTGATTTAGTTGTAGGAATTAATATCCTCACATATTCCCACTTTAAAATCTTGAGATTATATGGAATGAAGCACATATGAGTTTCACTTTTATTAGTATAGTTAATAGTAAAGATTCAAGGATGATTTATTGAACACATATTGATCAATGTAAAATAATTATTCATCCCTTTGGATTTGGTAATGGAGGATATTGAAGAGTGGTGGAATCCACTCATTTGGTGAAGGCAGTTATTTTCTATAGGATGATCCTTGATAGATGTACGAAGTGGAGAACTCTATATGATATTTTTAATTGAATTGTAATATATGAAATTTCTTTCTTAAATGAAAATTACGACATGAATGATAAAAATGATATGGTAGTGTATGAACTATACAAAGATGAGGTGCTGCTGAAACTAGGGAAACACATTATACAAGGGATTTCATACAAAATGATATTCAAAGTATGAATAGGTAGAGAACGAATAGGAAATGAAGGATTATATCAATAAATTGGAGGTATGAAAGATACCACCATGATTCAAAAATTCCAATCGGTACAATTGGTATTGGACCACCCACTCAGTTTGTTTGGATTAAATAAGAAATGGTGGATCGACTAGATGGAAATTGAGAAGGTTCTTCTAGAAGAAAGAATCAATATATTTCGAGAAGAAGTAAATGTTGTGAAATATATATAATGATCAGAGATGATACTACTTATGGACCCAGACCAAGTAAAATCATTTGAATCATTCACAACCAATATTAATGCTAAAAGAGTTAAAGATAAGGAAATAATGATAAATGAAAGATCTTATAGGAGGAATCATGAGGTTTAAACAATTTTATTTTTCAGTTTATATGAATACTCAATCTCCCAAGAAGAAATAAAATTTTAATTATAATGGAAAATATATTTATGCTTGTATTCTTATTTTTTAGGACCACCATATAATTGAATGGTAGTAATATAGGGTACCACAAGACAAATTTAGGCCATGAACTTGGAATTGGAATAATCGATACACCCCACAATATAATTATATTTTAAATGGTTTTATTCAATTATATTATATAATTTTATACTATACTATAAACATTTAATGATTTATAGGGATTTTAAGAACTAATTACTAGACATGTATTAAATTTTTTATTTAATCAACTAAAATTTGAGTCACAAACAGGCTAGGATAATTACCATGATATGATATGAAATTTCCCTATAAAACATATTTGAATGAGTAAAAGGAGAGAAATAATTAGCTGAGATAAAATTGGGGTTTATGTTTTTAAAAATAATTCTTTAGGTAGACTGGATAAATTTTTTTAGAATAAATTTTTTCTTATAATTATCCTTCGTTTAATTTCATATATTTTCATTAATTGATTTTAGTATTCTTGTTCATTTCAATAAGTTATTGTTCCACCCGTTAATATTATTGATGAATCTTTTTTATACCATTTTCCTTTTAGCGATATTAAATCAATATCTCTGAAGATCGTAAATCATGTGAACATCCTTGTAATGAAATGATCCATGATACAAACATGTTATATCAATTATTAAACTATACATGGTAGGTTGAATGATATTAATAATAATATGTGTGGTGGATAGAGTGTCCATTGTAGATTGGGTTATACAATTTTGTATATATTTTAGTGGGGGTTTTTATTGTGATTTTGGGATATGAAATTATATTTAAAATGGAAAATTATTATCATCCCTTCTATAAAATATATAAAAATATGTAAATGATAATGAAAAAGAAATAAGTGTTCTTTATTTGGTGGATAAAAAATATGAATTTCAAGATCAATGATTGTTTTGTCTTATAATTTTAGGTGACATATGTGAGATATTTCGTAAACAAAACATTCAATAAAGTGAGAAAGATATGGTTTTTTATTCATTTTGAATACTATTATCCAGAGACCACATTTGTATTTTTTAAATGGAAGGGTTTGTAAAAATATATAATGTGGCATTCATGTTGAGGCCATCTTTCTATATCATGTATTATTATTTAAAGTCAAACATCATCTTTGATATTAATTTTATTCACATAATTACCCACCAATAATTAATCCTTAGAGAAATTTGATCATTGATACAAGGCCATCATGATTATCCTCGATATCTATTCTTACATGGTGAACATTCTAGAGGAATTTTATACCATTGATAAGTGAAATATTTTTTAAGGTATTTTCATTACCGTGTAAAAACTTTTACCAGGGTAATGAGTAAAAAAATTAAAATTGTGTTAAATTATATGTGGAATTGATATTAAAAATTAATTGAAAAATTAAAATGAATGAATGTTAAATCATAGTTATTTAAAAAGGGAATTTTTATAGTACATAGTTGAATGGTTTCTTTGAAAAGTGAGGTGTCAATGAGTTTCGATATGTTATGCTAAAAATTTTGAATTTCGTATTTATTTATTTTATTTTATTGACATTTAACTAAAATAATGGTATGGGTATAATCATTTGTAGTATGTTGAGATTCAATCTTTGAGGAAAAGTTATAATTCAAGTGTGGGGGATTTGATACACACACTTATCAAAAATCATTATAGTATTGAAATATATAAATTTTATGATTTTAATAATTAATTCATTCTTAGATATTAATGGAAATTGTTAAAATGTTGAAGGATACAATATTTTATAAAAAATATGCAAAAGAACCCAATAGAGAAATTATTTCCATCAAAATATATCATTCCAAAACATAGAATGGTCATATGTTTATCTAGGGATGAGAAAAAAATATTCATGTGGAATAATAGGTTCTATTATGGTAGAAGCATTATATAATTAACAATTATACTAACTAAGAAGTAACATTGTCATGAAATAAGGAGTAAATTCATTGAATAAAGGGAAAAACCCACCTTGGAGAAAGACACATGTGTCATGGTGTAGCACATTTGTGTCACATTATGACATTAATTGAAGCTTCCAAGACATTGTTTTTTAGGAAAATTAAAATTTTGGAAGATAGAATAAAATTTATTATGGTTTAAAAACACTATTCAAGATGTAAAGGATCCCATACATGGAAAAAACCAACAATTTGAAAGTAATGTCAATGGTATACTCCCATTTATGAAAAATTATTGAAAATAAAGAATACTTAATAAATTAATTACTTATTTATGGATACACTAATGGTGTATAAAATAAATCCAAAGTGTGGTAATGATTTAAAAAGAAAGTCTTGATGTACACTTTCATGTGATTGATCTAGAGACCAATTCCAAGGGTGAGTTTCAAGGTTTGTATATTGTCCCCCACCAGTATTTCTCTCTTATTTAATTATTTTTTAATTTGTATTTTCTCCTTCTAAACTAATACCTCAATAATATATTTAGGGGGAAACTCCCTCCATACAATAGGGTGATGTAGATAAACAAGGAATACATGTTGGAGTTAGATTCCTTAATTTTACTGATGTTTGATTGTTTAAATTAATTGAATATAATCTCTAATATAATTATTTTTACTTCACTCATGACCATTGTGAAAATATCATAATTTATATGAAATCATAGATCACAAATGGGAGATTCTTAGAAACATCAACAATATTTTTGAAGAATGAGTAGAAAACTATTTTTAAATTTAATCTATTTGAATTGGTAGAGTTATATTGTTTCACTGACAAGTGTAATATTATTGAGGTTTTAATAGCGGGAGCTGATATTACATTGATTGGATACACATTAAATCGAATAAAATCAAGTAAAAATGTATTAAGATTTGTTCAAATTTATGATAGAAGTTATTCAAATTGGGTGTTTGGTATCACCCTCCACACACACCACCCTAATCACAACCTCATATTTGTGTAAGTATCAATGCAATTGACAAGGTTAAACTCCATTACATTCATATTTAATAATGGATGGCTTGGGACTTCTAAGTGTAGATAAATTTTGTTAGTGGGTAAGAAAATTGTTCCAATTATCATTCCTTTTCATAAGAAGGATGAGAAATTGTAACATACTAAGTAGATACTTAGATAATAGATAAGAAAATCATTTAAAAATATTGACAGGGAGATTAGGACTGTTGTGGATTATCTTGTTTGCAATCAAAACATGAATCAACACCAGAATACCACTATTATTGACAAAATAATAGCCCACCACAGAATTGATGATTTGTTGATACTAAATCAATGTTATAAAAATAAATTTAATGTTCAATAGATATAGGATGGAGATAGGAACTCTATTTTCAATCATAGATTGCATAAATGAAAGAGAAGAATATATGGAAGTAAGGCCATCAACATAAGTGGTTTCTATCAAAATACTGAAAATGATATATCTATAGAAGTGGTGGATTATATCACTGTCTTTATTCTGATAATGATATGGTCAACCATAAGAACAAAGTTAAACAAAATTCATCATGTGTTGAAAAGAATAAAAATATAACTCTTATTATGGCTCCATGCAAATTTGAAATCAAAGAAACCCTCTTCTCTCTCAATATGGATAGCGATAATATACCTACTGAATTTACTAAAAAATTCATTATGTTTTATCAGGAAATTTGGTAGGATGATATAACTCAGGAAATGAAGGAATTCTTTATTCATACCTCAGTTACCCATGGGATAAAATCAATATTAATTTCCAAAATTCTCAGGATGGATAATGCACTTTATATTGAAGACATCATGCCAGTTCCATAGTGAAACATGATTCCCAAACTTATTAGTATGATTAGTATGAACAAAATGAGAGAAATTGTAATAAACATTATCATAATAAATCAATTTGGATTTTTTGTGGGATAAGCCTTCAAGATTATCTTTTGACACATAAAGTGTAATTTTTTTTGTGGAGGATGATGAAGGAAGAAAAAATTTCTCTTAATGTTGACATATCTACGACCTTTGATACATTAAAATTTACATTCCTATTTGATGTTCTCAGGAAATATAGCTTCTTAAATAAGTTCATCAAAATTATTAACATCATTATTATATTTTTAAGGTTTTACAACCACATTAATAGAAAACCCAATGGATTTTATCAATACAGAAGGGGTGTGAGTCAATGTGATCCTATGTTAGGGCTTATTTTTTTCATTAATAAATATTATTTGAGTCTATTTATCAATTAAATCAATCAAATTGGCTTTTATAGACTAATAAAATAAGTAAAGAAAGCTTATTATCATTTAAATATTCTGTATGATAAAAAAAATCTCCTTCTTAGGAAGGAATTAATTAAAAATATATCCTCCATTAAAATAGTTTCTAAAAATTATGATAAGGTTGTAGGATAATCCATATGTTTGCAAGAATAATTTGTTGCCTTTAGTTATGTCATTTTTTGTGGAAATAATAATAGTATAATGAATAATCTTTGAGGTAATATGATTTCACTTCCATTAAATTTACATGGGTCCCCTTATTCTAGGGTATAGTTATGAAAGAATATTTAGAGGAAATTTACATTAAAATTATTCAAAAATAGGAAAGGTGGAAAAGTAAATCTATGTATATGGATGAAATGGAATTCCTTGTTTACTATGACATCACATAAAGTATTTTATGCTGATTCTATCTCTATTGAAGGTCTATAAAAATCATCAAGGATCTTCATGGGATGATTTGAATCATTACATATATTGGGTAAAACTATGAAAATATATGGATCATTGTTTCATGGAATGAGTTCATCAAGCCTATTGAAATGAAAGGCCACAGGAATAATGATATCATGATTTTCAATAGTCGTCTCATTGGGAAATTCACATGGAATTTGATATCTAATGATGTTACCAATTATTTTTTATACATAAGATTTAATGGGATACTACTAAATAGGTATAAATACTATCTATATCTTCTGTCTGGTCAGCACTTATGTATCCTTCAATGGTATCATATATTATACACAATGGATTGAAAGGGGGACTTCCAATTATAACTACAGGAACATTCATTGTTTGGGATGTCCACAGAAAAGTCAAATTAGGAAACCTCATGATTTGTTAAATATGATCATTATAGATTTATTTCCACAATATCAAATCCATGAAAATCGACTACCCTCTAATACTAGTCTGAATTTACAGAACTACATCTTTAGGGATATGATACTTTAATATGGATGCTCAACATGGATAGATAATTCAATAGCATGGAATACTGGAAGATGGATTATAGGGGCTCCAACAGACCATCAATATGGTTAATGAAATTCAAATCACCATTCATCCAACCTTAAATATTTATACTCCTTTAGAGAATTTGAAAATATTGGATTCCCAAATATGATAAAATTAAAGAGCTTATGCAAAACATTATATAAATGTTTTGTCTTTGTTTGAAGGTTGGATACGATGTTAAATACATCTTATTGTCTTTTAATTTTTTCATAAATCTGTGGTCATATGATGGATACTTGTTTGGGATGGATATTGACATTCACATGTAGGTTCCAAAATTCTAAAAGAAGATTACCACTATTGGACATAGTGAAAATGTCCAGAACATCCCACTGGTTGTAGTTGCTTCAATATATTTAGTTGTATGGAGTATGAGAAATACCGATCTATTTAATGAGTAGAATATCTCCAGTCATATAGGAATTATTTCAATACCAAAGGAGGTCTACACTACCTGTGCGGTGAATAAAATTGGTATATAAAAATGTTTTTATGATCTAAACACTCTTTGTCTCTTCAGTGTGATGAGTAGTATGAAGAAAACGATTGTACACAAGTACATACAATTGATCCCACCAATTAACTGATGGATCAAGGTAAAAATTGGTATTGTAGCTTCTGGAATTCCGGGTCCCTTGGGATATAGAGTCGTGTTCTAAACACATCATTGTTTTTTCAAAGGGTTCTTCTATTATTATAGAAGAATTGGATCATCATATGATCCAGAGTTGAGGGATTTTGTGTATGCACTCTCGGATGAAATCCAATTTTTTTACTATTTATTTATTAAATATGACTCTAATGTTTCTATCAAATCATTCAAAATAAGAATGAGGAATGTGATTTGGAAAATCAAAACTCACTGGATTTATTTCTCAGGAAAATTCACTCAATATAATTTGGTTATATCACATGAATATAGAGAGGAAAATCCTTTCCTAGATTCCCCACTAAAGAAGCTAGTTATGGAGATGAACATGATGTGGTCCTTCTAGGATCTGGATTACAATGTTGTAACGGTTGGTGTATGCATTTATGGTGTAACACATAACTGTTTTCTTAATAATCCCTTATAATGATAGTTTTCTGTTGAAAATTTTTTAATTGAATTTCTTTAAGACCAGCAACGTCTGGGTCTGATAAATTACGTAAAATATATAAATAAATTTCATTAACGCTGTTGGAAATAATGACACTATTTTTGTGGTCAGTGGATACTAGTGGGGATATATAGATTTCATTTATTCAAACTAGAGATAAACGTGTTTATATCATCACTAATGTAATATCTAAGGATATATTTTAGGCATTAATACTAATCGTTGTGGATAATCACTTTTATATCACATTATGGACATTAGGTATACCCTTATTTTGTTGTATTATTTTATATATGGGGGGAATGTTAAAAAAACCTTAATTTTAATATGTTGAATCTAGAGATTATTCTATTGTAAAAAGGGAGAGTATTGAGTATATAGATTGAGGACGAAATTATTAAAATCAGTTATGAATTTTTTTTGATTGAATGGTTGAATTATCTCCCTAATATTAACTTATGTTATCTTTGGTGTTGAGAAAACTTTAATTTTAGAAAGGATCACATTTGAAAACCATGAGTGCATTGATGAGTTTCCTGAAATAGTTTAGAGATTTTTTCAATAAATCAAAATTTTGGTTTTGAGAATCCTAATGGGATTATTGAAGAATGTTATCTTAGTTTTGAAAATTTAAAGAGGATTATTGCAATATATTGATTTTTAACAGGAATTGTAGAGATGATTTCCATGAAATTTTATCTAATTTTTTGTATTCCATGAGAATATGGAAAATGAATCATAATTTATATAAATTAATTCTTGCACAAGGATTTAAAATAGAAAAATTTAAATGTATCAGAGTCAATTTAATATGTAAGGTCACTAGTTTTATATGGTGGTCATCACAACAATTTTTAGTAAGAATATAAAAATTTATTACGAAAAACTATGCTACATAAGGTACATTAAGTTCACTCAATAAGTTTACTTTGAAAATATTTTGGGTCATCATAATTTCAGTAAGGGTTTATAATCAATATAGTGAGAAGTTGAATATTTTAAATGGGGGGGGATAGATTTCATTATGTATGAACAAAATTCCATAATGTATCTTTATTTTTAAGGGTAACATTTGATTATATACGCTTCATTTTCAAGGTATAAATTTAAAAATGTGATGGATTTAACTATTTTTATATTGGTCATTTCACAACATAAAAAATATAGTATCCACCTCTCTATAAATTATTACATTTATAATCGGGATTTATAGTGTGTATAAGATAGTGAGAGTGATTTTAGTGGGATATTTAGGCTTGTTCCACTCCAGGATCTATTTATAGTTAATGGATTATATATTTAGTGAGTACTTTGTCACTATAGCTAATATTGGACATTAAGACAGATAATGTTATTAATGATAGGATCACATTGAGAAATTGAAATTGGTGACTATACTGGGTTTTAGTGTATTATTTACAATGCATTTTAGTATATTTATCAATTTAAAAATTTCCTAAAATCAAATCAAATACAACATTCATATATTTTTTAATATGGATATGGGATTCCTAAAACATGGTAGGTCCTCTAAACGATATGTGTTGGCTATGTGGTAACTGATGGCCATGTTAGTATTTAAACCTTTCAAATAATATGGTAATACAACTATTTGTTTTTTCTAGTCCCAAAAGTGAGTTGTGATCCATTTATAATATCATTGATTGTTTCCTGATTATTTTAACATAAGAATTCGTTATTTTTAGTGGTGTTAGGGACATTTTGTATAGTTTTTTATGAGGTGTTCCCATTATAGGATGAACATTTCTATATAGGTAAGTTAAATGGGATACTAAATTATTCCATGGAAGATTTTGATTGACATATGAGTGAGAGATTTATAAATTCATTGGTGTTAAATTCCTAGAAAGGAACTCATGTTTCTAGAACTAATTACCGGTTAATAAATCTTTCACTCTGAATATGTTATTTGTTGAATTTATTTATGAAATGTTTATTATACTTAACATATATTATTATGATTGTTGTAATAAATTTTCCACTTGGTCATACATTTATTGATATCAAATTCACTTTTTATTTTTATATTCTAGTAATATATATTTCAAATCAATTAATGTATTGATGGTAAATTGCATACCCCTATAAATAGTGTTATTTCCTTCACATTGTTAGAATTAGTGGTACCTCTTCCACCCATATTATATGTGCTTGTGAAAAATTGATAAACCTATGTTAGTAATGTGGTGATATATCATTAATCATCAACTGTTTGTTTGGTGAGATATCATTCACATTGGCTTTTGTGATAATAGTATATTAACCACCCTAGATAATGATATGAGCAATGAATCATTTTCCCTGGATAATTTGATAGTTATATATTAGTCACCTCATATATTTCATGATGATATACAATTGACATGGTTATTGGTAAGGGTGTTATGTCGTTCACATTATGTTATAAATGTTTTCATATATCATTAGCGTGTTATATGATAGTTATATAACAATTTATATATGTATTATCTTAGTGATATATGATTCAACTAGTGACATAACATTCTCTTTGAAGTGGTGGTGAATATAGTGATACATGATTCTACTACTTATAAATTTCTTACCTAAGCTATTATATGTATAATGAAAAATAATTTAAATGATAAAATGTTATTATCCAAAATAGGTTTAAGTAAACCATTGGGGTGGATTCATGAGTCCTCTATCTAGGATAGTTTCATTTTAGGTAATTTTTCTATTTCCCTATAATATACTATATTGATTCAAATGTATGATATTTTTAGTAGATAATCCATTAGTAAATACCTACAATGTTTTATGCTCATAACAATTAATATTAAAATTTTGAAAATTTTGGAAATCTGTATGTAAATTAGGTTTGGGAGAGATATATAGTACAAGTGGATGTAATGGAGGAATAATGTGGTATATTTAGAAAGGACCAGCCTAATGGTGAACGAAATATTTGGCATCTCTATTTTTTTTTGTTTTCTATTAATCAAGTGATATGTATTATTGTTTCTTTGAGTTCTCTTTCCTTGATGATGACTAAGTTAAATAAATTTTCATATTATCCTATAACCCAGTGTTTATTTATTTATGGAATGATTTCCACTACAAATCCATTTGTTATTATGGGAAAATATATTTTTCTGTTATGGATGTGGTTGTGTTTTTCTTTTATTATTTAAATATGTTAGAGGCTAATATATACCTATATAGTTTATTAATATGTTTCTTCAAATTTGTACCCTCAAGTGTTTGGGGAGGCATGCTTGAGGCCATGTTGTATCCATTGGTTTAGAGTCATCCAAAATGATAAATATGGTGATGTGGGACACATTTTTAAACCATTTATATTCATTATATATGAAGTTATTTTACACATTTACTAATTATATGGAAAATTTACTTGATTTAATACCATTATTTTGGCTTTCTGTTCAATTATCTTCATGTGAAAAATATTTTATAGTAGAATTGTATTTCATTATGATTATATAGTTAATATTTTTTAATAATTATATTAGTTAAATGGATCCCTTATTATAATGAGATGAGTCTGTTTTTTTATTATTTTCTTATTGTATTTGAAAAAAATAGATTCATTATTACGGAAGGTTTTTTTTATGATTTAGTTATAAAATTTTATAGTGGATTTACTATTTTTATTCTCACTATTTTACTCTCTGATTCAAATATAAATAATAAATAGAAATTATATTAATTCAAATATTAAAAGACATATATAAATAATAAATTTTAACAAAAGAAACATGTACAATAATGTTGAAAAATTGGTGGCCAATAGTGCAAATATTTTAGTACATATATGTTCTCTAAAATAATATATAAATTTATTATGTAAATGTTACCTACAAAATAAATCATATAATTTAGTATATGATTTTATTTCCAACACTATTAAAAACCATGACTATATGTATCACATAAATAAATTTTTATAATACTATAATTCAACCTAATTAGATCCTAACTATTTTTTTGACAAACCTATAGGGTTTGATATCTATGTATTTAATTTGAGATAACAACCACTATTTTAAAATTGTGTCTATTGGTTTTTTATTTAAATGAGTTTTTTAATTATGATAATAAAATTGAAATACTCACATTTTTCTCTAACGATGGTTGAAGGGAACCTATTAAAATTATATATATACATATTTCAAAATACTTCAATAAACCGGCAATGAAATTATTTTACATCATGATTCCAAAAACTATAGAAGTACCTTTTATTAATAATTTTCAATCATAGATGATTTTAAACAATTAAAATAATTCATATCTTTATTAGTGATTGAGGATGTACAACTATAAAAACATTCATATTTGATGAAAACATATTTATTTACACTCACACTAACAAGATATATATGTGATAGATAGATAGATAAAGAATTAGGACAAAAAATTATTTTTTAAATCACATTGTGGGTAGGATAATCGATGGTGTGTTACAGTAAACTGCTATAAACATGGTGATCTTCCAAAAGTAATTTTAATAATGTTGTGTTATAATTCGACCAAAGTTCTATATTTGTTTAGGGTTTATGTTCAATACCCATAATATATAAATTTCAGTTTGAGGAATAATTAAATACCATATAATGGATATAATAATATATAGACTAATGGTGATGTATATTAATTATTCTTAGTGGTTTTATTTTCCCCTCATGGAAATACCCTTATTATTTATATGAATCATAGATTTCTCATGTCCAATGGTTTAAAAAATGAATATACCCAATAATTTTCTTCCAAACTTTTGTTTATCTTTTCATAATATTCTGTAAAGAAACATTCTTCACCATAATTCCTGAAAGAATATACTATTCATTGAAAGGATAAAACATTTTATTCTAATAAATATCCTGAATTTTACCCCAAACTGGCATAATACTTCATTTTAGGTAATTTAAAATAGAACACATTAATATTCTTAAACTTCTTATTGAATTGATTTCATATTGAAATGGTTAGAAAATATCAACCCGTAAGTATCTAAGTACTGTGTCATGTGTTGAATGAATAGAAGTCTTTTAATGATCCATGTATTTATAATATAATACTTTTTTCTTTTCTACTAATATTTATGAATATGATATTAATTTTAAGTTAAAGGTGATGTTTTTTCTAATAGAGTTCTCATAAAATAAAAATTGGGTTCTTCGAAATCATATGTTGCTCACCACATTGAGTTATACTGAAAAATAATACAGTAACAATGATATTATTTTACATAGAAGTTAACACCTAGCTATTGTGACGGTAGGAATGAATAGTATCAATTAAATGGTGAAAATATGGTTTACACATGTTTAAATAATGTTTCATTTGATACCATGTTTTTTTATAAATGGAAATAAAAACAAACTAAATATAATGTATGTATTTTTATAAAAACATATCTAAAAAGAGAATAATTGTGTTTATAAAAGAAAATAAAAATTTAGGTATTTTTATTTAATTATTAATATATTTTATATATTCAATGAAATATTTTAAATTCATCTTATATGTTTTCCAGATATGATATTAGAACAAATAAAATTTTTCAGAAAAAAGAAGTATTTTTCTAAAATACAGTTTTACTTAATTTTGAAGGCGTAACTTTTACAAATTTAATATTAGTCATTTTTATATATTGAATTAGATAAAATAAAATTCTTCTATAGAAATGGGACACTTAAATTTACATTGCTTAAATTTTTGATATTTTTCTGATAAAATTCATTTTTTTTATGAATAGTGAAAAAACCTGCATTTTAATTCCAAACTATATTTTCATCTAATTTATTAATATAGTTAGATAAATACCCTCACTTATTTGATATGTAAATAAAATTACATGGATAGAATTTCCAAAAGGGGGGAATGATTTAGTGAACCATATATTTATAGAATCATAATTTTTCTTTTCTATTAATATTTATGAATATGATATTGATTTTGAATTTATGTGGACACTTTTTCCGATAGCATACTCGACACAAAACAAGAGGTTTGTCTGAAATATGATGTTTCACATGACATTGAGTTATACTGAAATATAATAAAATAATATTATTATTATTTTAAATGGAATTTAACTCATAGAAATTCGAATGGCAGGAATGAATAGCATCAATTGATTTTTGAAATCTGGTTTAAACATGTTTAAATAGTGGTTCATTGGTTTCCAAATATATTGAACTTAAAAGATCTATTTTTATGAAAATGTATTTAAAAGAGAATAATTGTCTTTATTAAAACATATAACTCTTTATGGATTTTTATTTAATGAAAAATATATTTTATATATTAAATTTATGGTTTTAAATTCATCTTATATTTTTTATATATATGGTATAAGAACAAATTCAATTTTTTGGATAAATGAAGTGTTTTTCTAAAAAATATGTTTTACCACATTTTTATGGAGAACCCTTTTTAAATTTAGTTATTGACATCTTTAAATATTTTATATGAAAAAATAAAATTCTTCTTTAGAATTTGACATTAGAATTTACAATGCATGAATTTTTGATTTATTTCTGATAACTATCATGTATTGATGAATAGTAAAAATTCGCTAAGTTTTAATGGAAAACAAATTTTTCCATTGAGATAATTTATATTTTTAAATAATAATATTTAATAGTATTAATGTGTAAATGGAATATGTTTTTATCATTTTATTCAATGTTTTTCATTCTAAGTAATTTCAATTTTAAATTTAACATATACACATGTCAATATTTTGATAGTTTTTACTTCTTAAAAACCATCTTTTTAGTTTGGACAATGGGAATTAATTATATTTTTTGAGGAAATATTTCTTTTAATCTTTTTAAAATGGATTCCATATTTTGAATCAGAATGTCCATGTTTTTTGGTATGGGTACCTTTTATTATAGGACATTGTGAATAGTAACTTCAGTAATAATTTTTATTTACCATTATTAAAGTGTAAATATGGTAAATAAGGATACAAAAATATAAATTTAAAATATAAAACATCCCAAAAACATGTATAAATACTATTGTATGAGATATTTTCCACCATGAGCATCCTTGGGTCCATTTTGGGACACCATGGAGACACATGGGTGTGAAAATGACCTTTTATAATAATTAATTAAAAAATAAATATAAATATAACATAAACAAGTATCTTTTAATAAAAAAAATTTAATATGGGGTTATAAAACTAATATCTTTGACTATAAATAATTATTATAAATATTAAATGATTTCCTACATAATTGGATTTTATTTATAACTTTTAGACATTAAATTAATAAGTTTAATTATGATACAATGATGATGCAGTGATTCCTTCATTAGTAAAGGATTCAACAAAATGATATTTTAAATATTAAAATAAATGTAATTTTATTATTTTGATTCCATATGTTAATTTTTTGAATAATATTGAAATATTATCTTTGGGAAAAAGCATTTAGTTTTAAGGAATTAGTTTGTCCTGGTTGTGTAAAATTGTCGAGTATTAATAGTGTCGAAAAGTGATATAATTTATAACTTAAAACATAAAATAGATTATTAAATGATATTAAATACATAAAATTCTAATATTTTTTCATATGGTTAAGAAAAGTCCAAAAATTTCATAAAATTATTTTAGGGTTCGTTTTATATGGTATAATAATTATATTATCCCACAATGTGTAAATATCAGGATATCACTCTAAGATTAAAAATTGTAAAAATAAGGGTTAAACCCAAATTATTAGGATAATATAATATTCAAAATAATTATAAAAATTATGGGATGATTTTTATTAGAACCAAAATCATATTATCTTAGAATTAAATTAGTTTCATACCATTGGTAATTGAAATTGAATATATAATAAATTTAAATTTCTATACTTTCTTAAAGTGACCCTCATCTCTCTTTTAAAAGGACACCACATCTACCCATATAAATCAATCCAATAAGGAACATTGGATCATCCATATTCTTCTAAAAATATCTTCCAAAATCCCTCCCTTCCTCATTGTATCATTTCCGTGGGATAAAGGAAATTCAAGAATTCCATTTTGCTCAAATAAAAAGAAATTTCCAAATTTAGAGGTAACGTCTTCTCTCATGTTCCATTCCATTGTTTTCCTTCTCCACACTCTATGATCTTATTTTTCTGTTATTACATAAAAAACATTATATTAAATATACTAGTAATTTTTTAAGAGAAGTATTCAATCTACACTTTTACACACCTCCATATAATGGATAGAAACATACAATTTCTATGTACGGGGAACTGCTACCTCACGAAACGATGATTGATCAATTTCCCTTACCACCTCTCATGGTGGACACTATTATGGAACTATAATTATATATGACATATATTAGATTTATATTGTCTCTATTCTTTTGTATTTTATATTCATATCATACCCATATGATTTCCATAATTTGTAAATATGATATTTTCATTTGAGGAAGTGCGGACTAACACACCCTCAAAGTCATATGACTTATTCATTCCATACATGGAACGTATAACATTTATAACATATATATTATACTATAATTATAATATACCTTTGTATCATTTAGTTTTCATTTAATTAATTATGAGAAAGAAATGAATGTAGTGTTCATGCGAAAGTATTGCCTACCGTCTCCAAGAATGGTGAATTTAATTTATTATCTCAAAATGTTATGTACTATTATAAATACATATATTTACTGTATATATATGATATTTATATCATTAATAATATTCTGGATATAATTGACATTTTACCACATGAATAGTTTTTAATTACAACAAGTTATTTTTTAAATGATGTACCGAACATTGACGAAACGACCGATATGAACATGAAAAATTATATATTTGTTTTAGAAAGGAAATAAGTGATATAAAATGAATAATAAAATTTAAAAATGGTCTAAAATAAATAGAAATAAACTTTGGTTTATTATTCAGGGTGATAAATAATGAAAAATACTAGTCGGACTCAAGGTAATGGACTTCGTCTCAATCTTCTTTCATTAAGGAATATTTTGATGCTATAAACCACCTTATTTAATACGATGTATAATTATACCATTTTTCTTTTAATTTAATTCAATGGTTTTCAAAAGAAATCATTTTTTATGAAGAGTTTTACTAAACCATAAATGGAATGATTCTTTTTAACGTACGTGGTGACTATGACCTTTCTGCCGCCTGAGCATTGTTTGATATTTGGCTTCCATAAAAGCCATCGGCTTTTAAAAGGAATATAAATACAATATAGCCTTTTCACATAATTGTTTATTGAAATTGGTTTTGAGAGAGAATTTATTAGGTAAATATCTTGAAATGATATAATTTTATTGCAGTGTGGAAATTTTATCATTCCTTTATTTGTTATGTGTTATGATTATATTTTGTTTCATGGGCATTACTAATATATACCAGTGGTTTCATGATAAAACGAGGGTGGGTGAGCCCATTATATCTCTCCAATGAAATGGGTAATGTGATAGAGGATAAAATTAAGGTTTCTCCTAAGAGATATTGTTGAACATACTATGATGGGTATTCCAAATGTAACCATTAAGGTTACACCCTATGTAGCTGCGAATGCTATAATGTAAGAATGTTATGGATTCTGGAAGTTAACTTTTTGGTTTTTGATTTCTATGAGTAATTCAAAAATATTATGATTTCACGAGGTACATTATCCGTTCATTGAATGTTTTTAATTAAGAAAAAATTATTCCATATTTGGAATCATAGGGTCCAAATTGTGTGAATAAGAACAACTTAATTTTGGGCATTACAAAAAGTAACTTTTGTAATTATTTTATTCACCATGATTAAAGGTTAAATCATGTAAATAAGGGCAAAAAAAATAATATATTAATTTTAAACTACCCTAACAAATGTCACAATCCAATCAGATGTGATATGTCTGACCATTGGAATCCATAGGTTGATTTTGGGACCCCATAGAGCTACATGGATGAGAAAATGACATTTTTTATGAATTAATTTAATATGAAGGGAAATAGATCATAAACATGTATCTTTTAATAAAAAAATTTAATAATGTGTTATATAAATGATATCTTTGACTATAAAGAGGTATTAAAAATCTAAAATGATTTCTTATATCATGGTATTTTATTTATTATTTTTAGAGATTAAATAAATAAATATAATTTTGACACAACGATGATGCAGTGATTGATTCATTAATAAAGGATTCAAAAAAATTATATTATAAATATTAGAATAAACGAAATTTGATTATTTTGATTCCATACATGAATTTCATGGATAAATTGAAATATTATATTTGTGTTCATACCTTTGGTTTATAGAAATCAGACTATTATGAATTTGTAAAGATGTCAAGTATGAATAGTTTCCCAAAATTGACATAATTCAGAACATAAAACATAAAATAGATTATTAAATGATATTAAATTGCTAAAAATATAAGATTCATCAATTTTGTTAATAAAATTCCAAATATTTCATAAATGATTTATTTTGTGGGTTGTTTGACATGATATAGTAATTACGCTAACCCACAATTGGTAAATTACAGGATATGACTATAAGTTTAAAAAGGGTAAAATAAGGGTTAAACCAAAAAGATAAGGATAAAACAATATTCACAAATTGTTAAAAAATTATTGAAATATCTGTAGTCGAACCAAAATCAGCTTATATTCTAATTAAATGCGTTTGGGGAAATTTTTAATCTAAATTGAATTTATAAAAAACTAATATTTCTAGACTTTCTTGAAGAGATCCTCCTCCCTCTTATAAGTGGCCACCCCCGCTACCCACATAACTCACACCTCTGAAACTCGTTGGCTTATCCAAATTATCCCAAATAAGCCTCCATCATCCCTCCATTCTTCCTAGAATACTTACCTTGGGTATAAGGCAATTGAAGAAAGCCTTTAGGGTCATATAATAGATGTTACCTGATTTAGTGGTAACATATTTTCTCAGTTATTTGGTTTTATTTTTAATTTTCCACCAAATATATTGTTATTATTATTTGAAAAAATAAAAAATATAATCCTTAGTATAATGGGATGTGTTTATGAGAATTATTTAAACTACACTTATTCACACCTCCATCTAATGGATATAAACGAACTGTTTCTTTATACAGTGATCTACTGCCTCACAAAACTATGGTTGTTCAATTTTAACCTACCACCTACAGTGGCAGAAATTATAATGGAACTGTATTTATATATGATATATATACACACAGATATATATTTTATATTTATATTTTCTCTAATCTTCTTTATTTTTTTTCATAGTATACCGTTATGATTTCCATAATATGTAAATATGATAATTTCATTTGAGGAAGTGCAGACTACCACCCCCTCAATGTGATATGACTCATTCATGCCAAACATGGAATGTATAAAGGATGAAATTATTGAACTTATTTAACATATATAACATATTTATTATATTGGAATTATAATATACTTAGGTATTATTTAGTTTTAATTGCTTTAATATCACAAAGAAATGAATGTAGCATTCATGCGTATATATAGCCTAATTTCCCCATGAATGGTGCATTTCATTTCTTATCTCCAAATTTTATGTACTATTATAAATAAATATATATACTAGATTTATAAAACATTTAAATCTTGAATAATATTCTAGATATAATGGAATTTTGACCACATGAACAATTTTTAATTATAACATGTTCATTTACGACTCAAGTACTGATTATCTACAAAATGACCGATATGAACATGAATAATTATATGATTGTTATAACACGGTAATAATTGATATAAAATGAATAATAAACTTTAATATGTTTCTGAATAAAGTATAAATTTACTTATGTTTATTATTAAGGGAGATAGAGAATGAACAAGACAAGTCAAACACAAGGCAAGGGAACTTCTTAACCCAATTTCCATTTTTGGGTTAATCATCTACTTATTGATTATGTCACTGTATGATTTTATGAGAAAACGGTTTTGAGGTACTAACTTGTATTTATATATCATTTATGTGTATTTATAGTTAATACACATAATATACTTATTTTATTATCAAAATGATAATTGTAAGGAAATTTCTAAACTCAATATCCACTCATTTTGTTTTACGCATACATAGTTGATCATATTATGCCAATATTATGTTGGGAATCTCTATTTATTTATTTATGTTGTAATTTATAGTTTGATTTTTCAAGATATTTAATTTCTACCCATAATCACTCTATTTATAAATTATTATTTCATTTATATGAACATTGGATGGGAAATCATAACTAAATCACATTTTATTGAGTAAAAAAATGACTCCCTTAATTCCAAATCCAAATAAAAAGATAAATAGCATATTAAACATGAGTCACCTATTTGGTGTGAGTATAATAACTAAGTAGGACTTCCCCCTCCATAATGACTTCACATATTCCACGTTCATGTGATTACATAATTCCTTAAATACATTTTAAGTAAACACGTTTGACCTATAATAAATGTTACAATCTAGAAAACAGATATGCTTCATAAAAATATATCAAATTTTTAATGAAAAAATAATCCAACAATCCATAGAACAATTAAATTCTTCTAAAATAAATTATTTTTTCTATTCCACCAAAAATATTGTGGTAAATAAAATTTAATTCTATAAATGTTATAGTATATTAGAAAAACCCATCCTCATATAGGATAATTAATCCATCATAGTGGCCATAAAATTTATTTATGTTTTACAGAAAAAATATTTTGTACATAAAGTACCCCCAATGATGTGATGTTTTAAAAAACAAACATTGACTAGAATAAAAATGTTCTACACACAAGTAGAATTCCCCAAAATACCTCACTTATCCAAACAAGACTCCCAATCACAAATGCAATTTCATAAACATTAATCACATAACATATTCATAATACCTCACATTTGTGATGTTTCTAAACCATTCATATTCCACTAACATAATAATTCTAGAAAAATATTTCATTATTAAATAAAAAATCAGAAAAATATAATATAATTTTCATCTTGAAAAAAATCTAATTTTGAAATCACTAAAAAAATATTTTCTTCTTTTTGAAACCAATGACATACAAAAAATCATTATTTTCTTTCTTCTAAAATTATGTACACTATATCCACTGTTGAAATTGAAAATTTTAATTTGTAAATTCTTTAAATAAATTTTAAAGATTTTATTTGAAAACTAAATCTAATTATGACCAGTATTATCATAAAAATAATATTTGATATGAAATCACATCATAAAAATAATAAAAAGAAAAAATAATAGGGTAATGATTTTCCAGAATTGTCATCCCCTAGATCGATAGTATAAAAATATAAATCAACAATATGTTTTCTTGTGTTAGTATCCCCAAGAAATTTCACTTTTAATTTAGAGGTATTATAATATCATATTGAAAACGAAAAATTAGATACCTAGATCAAGTAAAATAGATTATTGACGAAGAACCATGGATTAAATAACTTTTATAAAAAACAAGACTATAAAAATTTCCATCGAAGACAAGATATAAGGCATTAAATAAAAAAAATACCCCTAAAATAACCAGAGGATTAGAAACACCTATCAAAGGCTCAAAATGAAGAAAAATAATAAAAATGTAAAATGAAAATGATTATTTCCCTCTTAGGGAAATTTATTACTTGAATGCATAATAAAACTAACAGTGTGGTTGGATTGGCAGTTAATTGTGTGGTTGACCATATATCCATCTTTTGAACATTTGGTTATGATGTATGGTGGACATGTATAATCAATCCTAACATGTTTATGAACATAATTTTTCTTCCACCATCCCTAAAACACCATTCAAAAACACCATGTAATAATGAAACATACCCATATTGGCCACCAATATGTGTGTATATGCAAATTATTCTAAACACCATAGTTACACCACAAAACTCAAAAACATCAATTTCTATATATTGTTTACTCTATATATCTCAAATTGGGCCCTCCATCAGCCTCACTCATTCTAAGTATTTCAAATTTATTTAAAAATTTATAAATACTATTATTAATACAATAATTTTCATTATTTTAATAAAATTATCATAGATATTAATAAAATAAAAACAAATTTTTTTGTATAATGACTCAATCTGCCACCACTATTCATGACCTTGAAGATAATGATAAATGGTTATGTACATAATTCAAATCCAATTGGAAAAAACATTACTTATGTACCCCTCATCATCAAGAATTCATTTTCATTAGAAAAAATACTATAAACTATTAAATTTATCTTTTTTCAATAAAAAACATTTTCAAGTATATTAAATCAATTTTATTTCTATATATTAATCCCTAACACTCTCATATTATGTCACACCACCCATGAATTCCTTAAACTCATCTGGAAGGTAAAACACAATGTTCTGGTAAGAAGAGATATGATAATATCTATTCGAAAAATATGTTATAGAATTGTAATTGCCATTAAATATCATCACATAAGTATCACCTATCACCAAGAAACCATGTTAAATAAAAAAAATAATGTAGTAAAAATGTGACGATTGCTTCAATAACTACTCAATAAAATGAGTATTATATGATTTATACACTAAAACATAGAATGGTATTCATAATCCCCTTTAAAATATCACCATTTAATGATCAATCACAATAATTATCAAACACAATTCCCTCAAAATAATTAATACACCCAACCAACCTCACCAAGACATGATCCAACCCTTTGATCGTTATGAAGTTTTTAATTTTAATGGCACTATAAACATACACATTCTATGTAGTATTATTCAGTAGTATTTCCATATAACTAATCATATAACCATCCATAAAATCTCCCAACCATTAACTATAAGAAAAATCATCTATTTCCATTAACTATACTAAAAGAAAAGAAAATATATTTTCCCGTGAAAAACTATTACAAAATATTTACAATATACATTAATTTCATTATCTTATTGGAATGTATGTTCATAACCATACTAATTTTCATTGCAGATGAAAATATCAATTAAAAATCATATATAATTATTTTCACTCTATTAATATTCAAAACCATTCCTTGTTTAAAGCATGTTTAAAAATATTCGAAACACAAATACAATAGTATACAGTCCTGTGAATCCGAAAACATTCCATTAACACTTTAACTATTAACCATGTTAAAAAATCAATATAATCCCCAAAATAAAAATTGCATTCTAACACATTAATTTCAATAAAACATTTAATTTATAGAAGATTAATTATTGAATTTCTCTATATATCTTCCTAATTTAATAAATTATAAAAATATAATTTTTTATTTACATAATGGTAATAATAAAAAATAATATATTATAATTATTAAAATATACTTATATGAGTTTAATTCATAACAAAATAACAAAATTTAATTATAATAGTATAATTAATGTCAAAAAAAATATAATTATAAATGGATAAGTTAAAATAAATTTTCAAATATAATTATTAAAATATAATTTATGAGTAATCATCAAAAGGTAATTGTATAAGGATTACTTATAACAATTTATCAAAATATAATTACAAAATTATAATTTATGTGAAATTAACAAAAGATAATTATATGAGGATAATTTGTGAGAAATTATCTAAATGTAACAAGAAAATTTTAATTTATAATTATTTATCAGAATATAATTATAATAGGATAATTCATGAGAAATTATCTAAGGAAAATTATATATGTATAATTTATAAAAATATCATATTATAATAATAAAATGATAATTGATGATAATTTATCAAAATATAATTACAAAATTATATTTTATAGTAAATTCTAAAAATATAATTACCATAAGATAATTTAAGTGAAATTATCAAATAATAATTATAAAATGATAATTTATAATAAATTTTCTAAAAAAATTATACGTGGTTATTTTATTTAAAATTATCAAAAGGGAATTATTTGAGGATAATTTATGAGAATTTCATAAAACATAACTACAAAATGATAATTTTTAATACATTGTCAAAATATAATTAGAAAAATATAATTTATGTGAAATTATCAAAAGACAATTATTAATGGATAATTTCTGAGAAATTACCACAATATATTTATAAAAGGATCATTTCTAATAAATTATCAAGAGATAATTATAGTGGTATAATTTATGAGAAATTATTAAGTTAAAACTACAAAAGGATAATTCATAATGAATTATCATGTGAAATTTATAATGAATATTTTTTAGAAATTATGAAATTAAAATTATAGTAGGATAATTTATAATATATTATCAAAATATATTTATAAAATGATAATTTATGTGAAATTATAGAAAGAAAATTACTAAAGGAGAATTAATATGACATTATCAAAATATAATTTTGAAAGATTAATTTATAATAAATTATTAACTAATAATTATAAATTGATAAATTATAACAAATTATAAACTATTCTTGAGTGAAAAAATTTCAATGCATGCATTAATGAAAAATGATATTTTGGAAAAAATCTTGGAGAGGGATAACATCAACGCATGTGATATTTTAATGAAAATTCAGAAATTATCTAGGATATAGAAAGTATAATGAGATGTGATGTTTATATCATTTTGAATCAAAATAGTCGGTTTTCATTTTAGTTACCCTTGGTCAACATTGAGTGTTAAAATTTCAGGAACGAACATAATATGGCTTCTGGGATTTGTTATTGGCTGTTGAGGACCCCAATCCATCATTAGAATCACATAGAGTATTTTATTCTACCATTATGATTTGTGAATTATTAGGTAGGATGTTCCTTACCTTTATGGTACTTGAATATTTATGTTCTTATCATGATGTGATATTATTATGGACTAACCCGTGCATTTTCTAGGATGCATGTGTTTTTTGGGATAGATGTGGGTGTACTTGTTTATGTGTGATGATCCTAATAGTGATCTTGCTGCGGCATAACATTTCTTGTTACAAAATTTATTGTTTATGTGTTTCCTAGCATGTGTAATAATGTTGTATGCACCAAGATTCTCTAGTGGAGCCTTGAGGTTTAGTGTAAAATGTTACCCAAACTAATAAAACCTAACATCTTTAAAGGTGATCATGGATACCTAGGTACGGGGGAAGACATAACGATTACCTGGAAGGTACTGAGATACTAATGTGGGGTCTTGAAGTTAGGTGTATAAGATCACCCAACCTGACATGGTCATAACGCCATTAAAAGTAGTTCATGCTACCGTTATATAGGTAAAATCATTGTGGTCAGCTAGCGAATACTTAGATACTTAGGTGGAGCCTCCATGGTGGGAGTTACATATTCTGGTTGTTGGTTACTTATTTTGATCTAGTCTAACCATTCTTAAAGGCAGACATGGCTACCCTAGTAGTGGGGAATGAATAGTCTCTTACTGTAAGATACATGTCATGGATTTCTACAAACATGGGTTTTGGGTGATTATCAGGATACGTTTACTAAGGATATTCTTTAAATAACATTTAGTGTCCCTATAACCACCAAAGGAATGGTGGGGTGAGCTTTGATACCCTAATTTTTGTATGTGTGTTATGGAAATTAATTTTTGAAACAACAAAAAGCAGTTGGGGCTGGGGTTCATTGTTGCTTGGCTAGTTCTTGATGACTTGGAACATGTTTGTTTATTGATCATTTACTTATCTCATTATATTCACTTTTAAACATATTGTTCACTTATGCTAAGTATAAATTGGTGGTGTCCATTGATGTCTTGTACTCATGCACTACTCGGATATTTCAATGTGCTTGTAGATTTCATGAAAATATATCTAGTGAAGGGAAAGGGCCATATAGTGTTAAATTGAGAGGGAGAGCATGTACATAAGGCATAATGAGATAAACATTAGAGTAACCCACAAATATAGGTTTGTTTACTTGTATTTTATTTACCTTCTTCATATACCATGGGTATAATTTCCACTTGGGTATATATTTTTATATCAATGAAACTTTTTCATTTTACATATGTTTGAAACTAATTATTCATTTATTATTTTATTAATTATCATTATGATCTTACTAGAAGATATGATATTAAGGGTATAGTCACAACACTATTGAATTTGGTCCCTCACTACCAGTCTAAATCCTCTTGTATATGGGGAGGTGTGCATGAGGTCATGTGCCATTCTATATTAGACCCGGTGATTTGGGTAGGGATGATAAAAAATGTTATCAAAGAATTAGGTGTCACTAAATTGATTCTTCTATTATCTTCATTCAAGAAAAGAGTTTGGATCTTGTATCATTGAGACATGGATATGGGAACTATCATAGTGTTTGGCCGACAATGTATAGTGGGCCAATGAGTTACCATATAAAGAGAATTTTCTTTGTTACTAGTATTATATAAAATCATCTTGGCTGAGGCACATGATGTTGATAATTTTTTTATATGGGTTTTAAAGGGTTCGTAAATCATTACATGGAATGTAATTTCACAAGACACATATATACTCTATGTTGTGATTCATTGTAGTTTAAAAGTGAAAGACATGATTTATGTTATTTATGTGAGTTGTTTTCTCCTCAAGTGAGATATCTATTTCCATGATGTTGTGATATATATTTATTGGGATTAATTTATTGAACAAAGAAATTTTTTGTGTTAGTATATATATGACGATTTTGACTAAAGTGTAGAAAAAAACACTAGTTAGTGCTAGGAGGGTAATACCTTGGGTTAAGGGTGGACTCTTAGGACACTGTTTTGTGATCCTATAGATTGAATATGATCTATTTATGTTCATAATGTTCTTATATGTTGGAGGGGATTTTACATTGACATATTAATAGGGTAATAATTGTTTAGTGGTTTTGGAATGGTCATTCAAGGGAGGATGTGTTTATTTTTCCACTATACTTATTAGAGAAATGATATGAGTATGCACTAGTTGCTATAATGTGATTAGTGTAGAATGGTTGTTTCTACTAGAATTCATTTATTTATTGTTGGTCCTAGGAATTTTATTTTAGAGATATGGTTTAACATGTCATGAACTTCAATTCTATCATTATCTATCCTACTAGGGACTAGAGGACCTCAAGTCATTGAAAAATGTACATATATCATTGAATAAATATTTGACATAGTAAATACTATGAATGATCAATATTTCAAGATTAGATAAATCTCATGTTGGGTGCATAACGAGTTCAATACCCCTGAATTGTAGGGTGGAAACCAAGATGAAGATCAAAAGGTTCCACATGATGACATAGAGCTGGAAGCTATGGATCTCGCTTTGACGTGATGGTGACTTTACCTAGTTGGAAAGATATTTTTTTGTCTACATGTATGATATGATACGTCACTAAATATTTCAAAAGAGGGTATGAAATATAGGATATATGTGATGTATTTTTCATCAGTATACATTTAAAATCTATTTTTAATATGTAACAAGGATATGTAACATGGATATAGATTCCCTTATCCATAATAAAAAGTCAGAACTGGAGTTTGGTGGGAGTCCATTAGGGGATTGGTGGTGATTTATGATGTTGTTTGAAGAATAGAGGTTGAATGCTTTAGAGGACCAGAGATTTATGACTTTTCCACTTTAGTGATCACATCCTCACTTTTGGACTAAGTTATAACGGGTTATGATTCATTTTGATGTGGGAAGAACTACTTGGATGTGATATTCTTCTTAGAGTGATTGTGGATAATAATGATGTGATCATAGTATATGGTAGAGATGTAGTTGTTAAACCCATAAGTTATGAAATTATGAGGCATTACCAAACCTCTTAATGGGATGTAAATCATAGTGCTACAATGATGTACCATGACTTCATGCGGTAGTTATGGTGGACACGGATGTAGAGATACATTATTTGTTTGGTCTCCCAATGCCTTACCTAAAAGAGGACCAATTCCAATCACCGATATTCTAGTGGGTTGTATAGGCACTCCCTATAACTCTTCATAAGTGGGTGGATGTCAAAATGGACATTGTCTAGGGGTTACCAATTAACCCAAGGATTAATGTTTAGTCTTAGGGATTTTTGATCTCCAAATTTTTTTACACACTTCTCAAAGATCAAATAGGATAAGTTTATTAGGATATTAGGACTCTCTATGTCTGAGATACTATACACGTCCATGGAGTTCCCTTGATCTTAGTTTCAGATAGAGAAATTCATTTTTTAGCATTTGATAGAGCCTGAAAAAGGCCCTATAGAAACATAAATGATTGAGTAAGACCTACCATCCTCAGAATGAAGGTCATTATCAGGGAAAAATACACATAATGGATGATATTAAATACACTTTTGTTTTAAAATTATATGGATCATGAGGGGATCACCTAGATTTGATCGATTTTGCATACAACAATAGTGATTAAGCTTCAACTATGATGGATACTTATGAGGATCTTTATGGATGGTTGTATTTTTCAGTGGTCCATTGGAAAGAGGCATGTGATACCACCGTTGATTGCCCCTTTTGGGTTCTTGATGCATTTTATAGAGTGAATATGAATTAAAATAGTTTATTTACCACTCAAACAAGACACAAATCATTTACTAAATAAATGAGGGGACCTTTGGAGTTTTCTATGGGAGATTATGTTTTACTTATTAGTGATTATATGATTGGGAAACTATTTATAAGTAATAATAGTAAGTTCGAGACATGTTTTTATACCCTTTGGGATCAAAAAATGGGTGGGGAAAATGGAATACATTTTTCACATTCCTTATTCTCATATAATAATGTATGATATGTTGCATGTTTCTCCGATTTATAGGTACAAAAATGATCTTCTGATTATTATAGACTACCTGAATATTGAGATAGAACCGTATAAATTATATGAGGGTAATATAATACATATATTAGGAAAGGGTGAGAATGACCTCTCAGATAAGATGATACCAACTCATTGAATTTAGTAGCATCATAGACATGTTGGGAAGGAGAACTGAGAGAGGTAGTCTAATGGAACTCAATAAAATGTCTTTTTCAAACATGAACTCTAGAGATACTTCACTAGAATAGGTATTTCATAGAGTGGTATAATTGTAGCATCCAAATTTTTTAAAGGCAATAAAAAACCTTATTGATAATTATTTATTGTTTTTATGTGACAATAAAAAAAATTAAAAAATATATTTTATAGTTGATTTAATTGGATTTGGGTAACGGTAAAACCCCAGTTATCAACATAGAATAATCAATGGAAATATCCTTATTATAATGAATTGAGATATAATTGGATTCTGAGGCACATAGATCCTCATCATAGATAGTATAAAAATAATTAAAATATTATATTTCTTATGTTTGATTTATTAAAAATAATGGATTATCTCCCAATTGGTTAATCATTGTAGAAATTGAAGACCGTTGTTAAGTCCATGAACTGAGTAATATCATACAAAAGAAACAAAATTTTAATGTGTCATACCATTGGTCAGATAACACGCATTAATAAACAATGTATTGTTTATATATCTAATAGTAGAAAATTAAAAAATATTCCCTAAGTGGGGCATCGTGTGAGAAATCACATTCCACCATTAGGTTTCGGTTGAGGGGCTTAACCTCGGTGTGGCATAATATTTATAGGCCCATGTCATATGGATGAATCAAACATGAGAGTATTTTGTTTTACCCTTACTACTTATTTATTTATTTTTAATTTGAAATTCATTTTTCTTCTCCATCCATACATCAAACAATCTTTAATCCACCATTTGATTTATAAAACCATCAATTTCAATAGTTTTGAACTATTAATGTTGTGAACGCCTCCAATGGGAAAAATTAATGAATCTTCTATCAATGTTTGATTAAAAACCATATTAAATTGGGGGTTTTATAATTTGATTAACAGCTACGATTCCTTTAGGGTTCTATATAGGAAAACTATTTGGTTGTGGTTCTTGAATTATTCAGTCCAGTGTGAGGTACCATTGATGTATTCTACATGAGATCAGTAAATACTCCATTGATTTAAATTCTTTTTTTATATGCATTTAGTATGGCTCACACATTATCCTCCTCTTAAAAATTTCCAATTATGAATACGGTGATCATATTTCTATTATATGTTTTTAATCAATCATTTAACCCTCTATTTAATCTTAATTTAAAATTATGAAAATTATATAGAACATAAATAAAATCATGAATCAAAAATTATATAGGTATGTATAATAATATTATCAATTGTGAATTATGTGAAATAATCTGGTGATTTTAATGCATAGAATTAATTAAGCATAATTATCAAAAAATTATCATTGGATAATTTATTTTATTTTTTTAATGTAAATAATCTGAAACTATCATGTATAATTGTGAAGTGTTATCTATTAATGATAGCATCATTGTATCAAAATATAATATATAAAAATTTTGAAAATATTATTTTTCATTTACTGAAATACAATTATAATATTATTTGTAATAAATTATCCATATATAATTATAAAAGGAAAATTGGTGATAAATTATCCAAATATAATTACAATAGGATAATGTATAATAAGTTATCAATACATAAGAGTAAGGAGGTAATTTTGGAGAAATTATCAAAATATATTTCTAGAGTGATAATTTATAATAAATTATGAAAATATAACTTTAAATGTTAAATTTACGTGATATTTTTAAAAGATAATTATATTAGGATTATTTTTGAGTAATTAGAAAAATTTAATAATAAAAAAATTATATTAAATTTTCAAAATTTAATAAAAATGATAATTTAGGAGAAATTATCAAAATATAATTATAAAAGGATAATTTATAATAACTTATTAAAATCTAAATACAAAAGATAATTGTATGAAAAATTATCAATAATATAATTACAAAATAATAAATTATAATATAGTATCAAAGATAACTTTAAGAATATAATTTCAATGATATTTTCCCAATATAATTATAAAATATTATTTTATGATAAATTATTTAAATATAATTAAAAATAGATAACTAATATTTAATTATAAAATTATAATTATAAGAGGTTAATTTTGGAGAAATTACCAAAAGATAATTATAAAATTTTAATCCATACTAAAATATGAAAATATAATTATAAAAGTTTAAATTTTGTGAAATTTTCATTAGATAATTATAAATGTATAATTTAAGAGAAATTTTAAAAATATAATTTTAAAATTAAAATTTATAATTAATCATCAAGAGATAAATATTAAAGGATAATTTATCCGAACTTATCAAGATATAATTTATAATAAATTATCATGGGATAATTATAGAAGATTATTTATGAGAAATTATGAAAAGAAAATTATAAAGTTATTTTGGATAATAAATTTACAACATATAATTATAAAAAAAGTTATGGAAAAATACCAAAAGGTAATTATAAAAGGAAAATTAATGAGATTCTTTCAAAATATAATTATAAAAGGGTAATATAAAATATGTTACCAATAGATAATTATGAATGGATAATCAATAAGAATGTATCAATTTTCCACATGTAAAATTTTTTTAATGCATTGGTGGACCTAAAATGATAATTTGGAAATTATCTAGGAGTGAGAAAATGTAAACACATGATATATTTTAATGGTAAGTCACAAATTATCTAAGAAATAGAATGGATCCCTGTATGTGATATTTTTTTTCATAAATAAAAGGTTTTTGTTTTATAGATCCTTAGTGATCCTCAAGTTTTGATGTGTCAACAATAATGATAATAAGGTCATTATAGAGGTGTTAATGACCATTGGGGTTTCCATTAAATCATTTTAACCATAATGAATTGTTTATTCCACCGTTGAAGTCATCAAATTTTTAGGCAGTATGTTCATCACCTTTAGGTGCCTTGTATATTTATGTGGTTTTTATGATGTGATATTATAATAGACAAAACCATTCTTGTTATGAGGAATATTTGGTTGTGTGGGTAGTCGTGGGAATACCTGATTATTTTTTATTCTCATGACATTGATCTTTGCTGTTCTGATTTCTCTTTTTTTTATGACATGTAATGTTTTTGGGTTTCATAGCCATGCAGAATTGTAAGGATTGTATCAATATAGTTAGGTGCATTCCAAAGTGTGGGTGTATGAGGTTACACAAACTGAAACAGTCCAAACATCCTTAATTGTTGGCTCGGATGCCCAAATGTGATGTTATAAATTTGATAAAGGGTATACATGATGAAATACATGTTTCAAAAATAAATAATTTTATATTGAAGTTATTTGAGAAATATTATTCATCCATTATTAATCCCCCAAAAACTAAATTATATTTTATGTGTTTTAAATCATTTATTTATAAAACTATATCATGTCCACATAACCAAGGTTAATTCTTATTGGGTTACGAACATTACCATATAAAATAAATAAAACGTAACCACTTTGGTGTAAATATTTTGAAAAAACAATGGGATTTTTTTGATCTTCATTATTTTATTCTATAGAGTCCAAAACCAAGTATTGAAAAACAGTAAGGAACTCCCCTATATTTTCCTATATAAACCCACCCATCCTCCCATTCTCATTCACTCAAAAGACTTATAGAAAATCCTAATTCTTCCCTCACCTCAATATGCTCATCTCAAGGTTCCCCCAATCTCTTAAGTAGTTCATCCCTGTATTTTGTAATCACCTAATCAAGGAAAGAGATCCTATCCTTCTCCTCTTTATTCAGTAACTACATTTATGTAATGAAGTTTGTATTCCAATTCCTATTGATGGGATATTGTGTTTCATAACCATATTAAATCCATTTTTATTTATAAGAGATTATTAATACCTTTACATATCTTTATGTGCTAACATGATTCATAATGTACCCCCGTTATGCTATTGAAATTATCCTCTGATTTTTCACTTCACGGTTTTTATTCTATCACTGTCTCTCCCTATTGGCAATTAATTCAAAAAAATTTATTTTTTAGTTTATTATTACATGTCCCTAACACTATACTTTTTACATCCAAGTGATTAAAGATCCATTTCTCTATTAATTAACTCTTTTATGAATCTTCATGTACTGCCATTACAATGCAAAAAAGTTTCAGTGATATTCTGTGCCAAACACTTGTGAGGGGTATACCCATACCCATTTCTACTCAAGGGTGTTCACCTAGTCATACTAACTTGTAGTTTATTGGGGTAATTACATATATGTAACCCAAAAACTTTTAATCATGGGATTAAATGTTGTGAAATACGTTCCTGTGATATTCAATCTATGTGTAACACTTATACCTCCACATGATATTATTATGATCAGTGAACCCAGATTATGCTCCAATGTATCTGTTAATGTTTTAGTCTCACAATATTCCATGTATGATCTATGAGAGGTTATTATAAGAACATTATTTTATGATTTAATGGTGGTTAGAATTTTCTTATTCTTATGATGTAATGGTTAAATTGATTTCTAAAATCCCATGTTTCCATTCTGTTGTCATTATATATCATGTATCATTGTTATTTTTTGTGATTATCACCACTTTTATGTCCCATTTAAATTAATATTATGCAACATAAAATAATTTCCTCATGTTATTCATATTTATTCCCTTAGTTGGATTTATATATCACCTCTAATTATGTAAGTCCCCATATTATCCAATACTGTTTTAAAAACTCTGGAGTATTATGAACATGTTATAAAAGTTTTAAATAATTCTAATGAAGTCCATATTTTATGTTGTTTTGAAATGTACCTAATTTTAATGATATAACTGAATTCTATTAATTTTGGATTGTGTTATGTGTATTAGTTTTTAAAAAATCTCAAATTAATGTGTAATAGTGACAAAGAATGTCATAAGGTCACATGTTTTTTGTCCATGTGTTCACCCATCATATAGATCATTGAGTTGGGGAATCTAATTTTCCCTTTTTTTAAATTCAACATGATTGTTGGTTTAATAAAATCCCATGGATCCTATAGCTAATGATCATGTTTCATGAGGAGGCTTAATGGTATGATTTTTCCTTGATGACTCCTCTACCAATCATTAATCCATCTTACTAGTACATAGAAATTTCTATTAATAGATGATTTATGTTACATTCATGATCCATTTTAGTGAAACCATGGTTCTATTTTTAGGACTAATATTAGCATTATAATAACCTTCATTTGATTTGGTCATTATAATTCATGATAAATCTGAATTTTTTCTTGGTGGATGGTTCATTTTGAGAGCCAAAACATATATAGTGGTTCTGAGAATTTGAATTTCCCAATTTGTATTTTATGTGTATTTTTATTGGTTTAAAATATAGGTTGTTTATTTGATTTTTTTACAAGTGGTCTAATTCCCAAGATAACAAAAATTATAACAAAAGAATATTTTCTACACAAAATTGGATTTTCGTTCTCAAAATGATTTCATTGGGTTACTTAGGGTTTGAAATTCATATAACTAGTGTAGAATAGGGAACATACTGATGTTTAATGATGTGATACAAAATGTCTCATTTTCATAGTTGTCAATATTTTTATAACAAAATTAAATGGGGATTGAAAAAATTTACACATTGATAGAGCATCACAGACGGTGGGTTCCCATTTGGGGAAACCCCTTCTCATTATTCCCATCATTTTGTGAGGTTATGAGAACAATTTCATTTTTTCAGTGGTTTGTTTCATCCTATTTTCTACACTAATTACCTATTTTATAATTTCCATTTATTTTGATTTGTTTATTTAGGTCTTCAGTGTTTATTCAATTATATCATGGTGTAGTTTGAAACAATGTATGGTCTATTTTTTGGGATAAAATAAAGGAGTACAAAAGATGATGTCTTCAGGTCGTTACAAGAAGTTTTAGAGAAGGTATGATAATATTTTTATTTTTAAAGGGTATTCAGTAAATTTATTTATTTTCTCATTTAATGCATATTATTAATGTGGTATTTTTCATGGTGTAGTTTTAGCTGTGTGTTGAGAGGGGATCGATAAATGTTTCTAGATATTTTATTGATAAAATGTGGCCTACTGAGTTTTAAAAATATTTAATTAAACAAATTATATAATTTAATTAATTATAATATTCTATAATTAATTTCCATCATTTTTTGATATGAATTTGTGAATTTAAATTATTGGTAGTGGTAGGATATAGTTTTTAAAACAAGAGTGTGAGTAGATGGCTTGGGAAAAAAATAGAGACAACTTGTTTGAGGATGGTAGTCCCCTATAAAATACCCTATAGAATTTATGGATTTATTTTTATAGAATGTGTTATATGGTGAATCCATTATGGTTAATGGTCCATTTCAAGAAAATTAAATTAACTATTATTAAGGAATATGATTAAAGTATACAAAATGACTGGGAACATGATATACCATCATGCAATGGTTGGTTTTGATAAGAAACTATTGATCAAGGCCTTGGTTATATTTTTGTTCCTAAATGGTTTCCTTATGATGTATTTGTTAAATAATTGAAAGATACATATCATACCTTGTGTTATGTTCCCTTAGGGTCATTATAGAGGAGTATATGATGGATGAGATGGATTCACTAGGTTCTAGAAATGTAAGAACCATTGAATTTTTTAGAGATAGTGGACTATTAAGATGACATTGGGGTGAGTGTTCCTGACCCACTGATATTATAAATACCCCAGTGGGTAGACTCTGTTGAGGTTTATAGATATGTTGGTTAATATAACCAAAATTGTTATACCCTTTTATGTGAAATGGAATTTTGTTTATTTGATTTACTAAAGCCAATATTACTAACCTTGTGAGGATAGTGATGATTTATGATAATCATGATAATATTAAAGGGAATCTTACCCATGGGTAAAGGGTTTTTTTAAAATATATTGTTATCAGAAAGTGGAACTAATATAAGGGTTACCATGTGGTGGTGTAACCAGTGAGAACTTAGTAGGTGGCCCTAGGTGATGCTCGACATTATGAGGGTGTGTTAATGTTATGAGAAGTGATGATCACATAGGTCATCTTGGATCCCATATAAATTTTTTTTCTCATTTATTTATGAATAAATTAATTTACTAGGTTTATCCCACTAATAATTTTGTTTTTTTAGGTATATAGTAACTCATAGGGATACACCCCTTAATTTCAACTATATACTTGATGAATATTGATTTCGTAGGGCCATCCCCATAGGAATCACTGAAGAGATTGATATTTTAGAACAATATGGGTTATACCCAATATGATTCATTGTAATTCATGATAATTTAGAATTCTAAACAGTGATTTCAACTAGTTTTTTATAATTAAATATAATATTATTAGAAAAAATAAGACTCACTCCTTTGGTTTGATGATGATTCCTAATGATAATTGATTGCCTAGAATTACACCACATAGACTGGATATAAGTTTGATATCATGGAAATGCATAGATGATCTATTTTGGTTTAGTGTATTTAGTTTATATGGGTTTTTGCAATCCTAAAATATTATTAGAGACATTTTGAGACCAGATAATATAGGATAGGGTTGATTGGTTATCCATTATACAACCCAAGGAAATAAAATGATTAATTATTTATTCCCGCATAATTTATTTATCATTCATTAACATCACATCGTTACAATATATTTACTAGATATCTATGGGAACATATTACTGGTGTCAAACTATTTTGAACGAATGCCCAGTCAGTTGACCATGGATCTCGGGATCCCAATTATCCCCCATTGATTACATGTTCAGGTTGGGAAGAGTCTAGTGATTGCTTGATTGATTAGGATATTTTAGGTAGGAAATTGGGCCAGGATGAGTTGAGGCCCGTGGGATATATTATAGGTACATAAATTTAATTTCTTATGTATATTTTATACATTTGGAACTACTAGTTGGATACAAATGAGTATATTTGACTAAATTATCTTATTTTTTCACCTATTATTGATTATTGTATTTGATATCATCAATGAATTTGTTATTTAATATTGTGGTTGATTTTTTTGTTTTTATTCATTATTTCACACTTCAGTGTTGGGGTGTAGTCACCCCACAGTACAATCTTATATCCCCATTGCTAGTTAAAAAGCACAAGCATACATGGATGTGGCCTTAGGTAACATGTTGAACTGGGTCGGGGAACCATCCAAATTGAATTTGAACCAATGTGTTTTAAGAATTATCACTATGGTATTTGATATAAATTATATACTACCACCTCCTAAATTTCGTGATTTCTTGATGTGTGCCTACTCAATCTACCTCGATTCTTGGATATCTTATGATTTTGACATTGTGACATCAACACATTGTATTTTTTCTAAAATTTCCCATTGATCAATGAAGGGATGATAAGCATATCAAATTTTTCTTCTTTTTAAATATGTTGTATCAATAAATCTTTTGTATTTTGTTCATTCAATAGTAAAATTGTTTCTTCAATGTATACTGGTTCATAGTAGTATTCATTGGGTGCATACATTACTGAGAGGTGTAATATCTGTGCTTATGTTAGATAAAAAATTCATTTATTCTATGATAATCGTGTCTTGAGTGTTGGTTGTTTCATTATATTGGATAACACTTTCATGGTTTCTTTTACATTTCAGGTCCTCAATATTTCCATATTTTTTTTCTATGTTTTCTTTTGTTATGTGTTTTTATTTTTTTCATTTTTAAATGGAATTTTGACTATTTATTTCAATTGTGTTTAATTTCAAGATATTTATATTCACGGGACTCAATAATGAGCCTAGATCTCATTACTATCCATATTTGTCTACAATATAAATCCTAAATCCTTACACTTTTTCATTTAATATGTAATTATAGAACACATCCTCTTAACTATTATTCTATTCCATATAACTATTGGACTTTACCATGATTTATGTATGTATTTATGGTAGTTCTAATGGTTAAATATTCATTTCAATCTTCCAGGCTGGGTTAGGGTGGTTCTTCATTGCAACCACAATTATGATGGTTTATTCTATTAGATGTAGAGAATTATCTTCCAAAAAATTGCATATTTTTTAATGGAGTTTGGATAGATGGGAAATTATATTGAAATTAATTTTTTACCTTGATGGTACTTGGTTCTAAATAAGGATGATTGAATCTTATTTTAATTATCAAAATTCAAAAAAAAATTCTTTGTAAATATATAACCCATTTTTTTCAACAAGTAAATTATTTCTACGACCACTAGATCTCCATGCACTCCTACATAAAAATCACAATCTGAAATCATGAACATACATATGAAATCTCTAAAATTCCCCAAAATCAACCAAACATCACCCTATAATATCAAAACATTCAATGTACAACAATCATTCAAACTACATACTTGAAACAAGAAATCAAAAAAAAATCACAATATAATATTAGAGACACTCTCTTTTTATAAAATATGAGGCCTTCCAATTTCCCCCCCTCATTAACTTCTATAATATATAATGACATTGAAATGTCCATATATGGTAAATCTATGTGTGAATTATATTTCCATTGATGAAATTTCAGATTAAACATCATATACATGTATTATAATGTTTATAAAATTATGGATACCATCCTAACAATAAAAGTTAAAAAATATAACAACCCTCAAACCCCTTCATGCATAGAATGAATCCATGAACAATTTTAACCCTATAAGCATCATTGGTTTTAGTGGATCATATTAAAAATTTTAAAAAATGGAATTACTCAGATAAATAAAGTTGTGGTTAAAAAATATTTAAGTGTAAAATTTTAAAATAATTCCCCTTATAATTTACAAAAAACGTGTCATTTAAAAGGTTATAATAAAATTTAAAATAAGATCATAATTATGCTAAACTTGTATAGGATTTTAATGGTAGACATCAATGTAGGTATACAATACAAAAGATTAATTTTTTTTAAAATTTAATACACATAATACACTAATAAAAAAATTCATTAAGATGTGTTCAATAATAAAAATACATCAAAACATAATTTTTACAACTCTTTATCTTTGTTAATGTTTTCATACACTAATTGATTAAAATATCACCATTATAAGTGTTATAATGGGTGATTCCAATGTTTTTTACAAATGGAACATGGTTAAATATTTTCATTATGATAAAAAGATAAATTACCAAAACTATTCATTTAATGATCACTATGAGAAGAAAACCCCTAATAAATTCAATTAAAGGGATTCAAATTTAGAACCAATTATCCCAAGAGTTAAAAAATTAATATATGTACTTATCAAAACAAGTTTAAAAAGAGCTCATGGAAAAATATCTATCCCATTATAGAAGAAGGAATAATCTCAATATATATTACCACTGTAAAATATTATTTTTGGTGTGGAGAAAAGATTAATTTTACAAAGGATATCATTTGAAAACCTTGAGTGCATCAATGAGTTTCTAGGAATAATTTAGAGAAGTTTTCAATAAATTGAAAATTTTGGATTGAGAAACCTAATGGAATTGTTCAAGAATGTTATCTTAGTTTTGAAAATTTAAAGAGTATTATTGCAAAATATTAATATTTAACATGATGTGTAGGGAGGGTTTCCATGATATTATATCTAGAATTGTGTATTCCATGAGAATATGGAAAATAAATCATAATTTATAAAAATTAATTCTTACACGTGGATTTATAATAGAAAAATTTATATGTATCAGAGTCCCTTTATTATGTATGTTCACTGGTTTTTTATGGGGGTCATCACAATAATTTTTATTAAGAATCTAAAAATTTATTATGAAAAACTATGCTCCATAAGGTACATTAAGATCATTAAATAAGTGTAATTTGAAAATATTATGGGTCATCATAATTTCGGTAAGTGTTTGTTATCATTATAGTGAGAGGATGAGAATTTTAAATTGGGTGGGGGATATATTTTCTTATGGATGAACAAAATTCCATATCGTATCTTAATTTTTAAGGGTAATATTTTATTATATAAGATTCATTTTCAAGTTAGAAAATTAGAAATGTGATGGATTTAACTATTTTTATATAGGTCATATTACTCCATCAATAATGTAGTAGCCACCTTTTTATAAATTATTACATTTATTATTGGGATTATTAGTGTTTAATTAAGAGGGTGAGAGTGATTTTAGTGGGATATTTAGGCAAGTTCTTCTCCAAGATCTATGGATAGTTAATGGATTATATAGTTAGTTTGTACTTTTTCACTGTACCTAATATTGGATGTTAAGACAGATAATGTTATAAATGAGTGGATCACACTGAGAAATTGAAATTGGGGATTATGTTGGGTTTGAGGGTATTATATGAAATGCATTTTAGTATAGTTATGAATGTAAAATTTTCCTAAAATCAAATCAAATACAACTTTTGTATATTTTTTAAGATGGATATGGGATACCTAAAACATTTTAGGTCCTCTAAACCATACGTGTTGTCTAGGTGGTAACTGAAGACCATGTTAGTATTTTAACCATTTAAATACTATGGTAATAAAAATATTTGTTTTTTATAGTTCCAAATATGAGTTGTGATCCATGTATAATATCTTTGAGTGTTTATTGATTATTTTAGCTTTATAAATCTTTATTTTTAGGGGTGTGAGGGCCATTTTGAATGGATTTTTTATGAACTGTTCCTATTATAGGATGAACAATTCGATATAGTTATGTTAAATGGGATCCTAAATTATTACATTGAGGATTTTGATTGATATACGAGGGATAGATTTATAAATTCATTGGTGTTGAATTCCTAGAAAGGAAGTCATGTTTCTAGAACCAATTACTGGTTAATAAATCATTCACTATGTCTATGTTATTAGATGAATTTATTTATGCTATATTTATTATACATAACATATATTATTATGATTGTTATAATAAAATGTCCACTTGGTCATATATTTTATTGATACATAATTCACTATTTATTTTTATATTGTAGTGATATATAATTCAAATCAATTAATATATTGCTGGTAAATCGTATACACCTATAATTAGTGTTGTTTCCGTCACGTTGTTAGTATTAGTGGTATCTCATCCACCCATATTATATGTGTTTGTGAAAAAATGACAAAATTATGTTGGTGAGGTCGTGATATATCATTAATCATTAACTGTAAGCATAGTGAGAGACCACTCACATTGGCTTGTGTGATAATAGTATATTAACCACCATAGATAATGATTTGATCAATGAATCATTATCCATGGATAATTTTATAGTTATAAATTGGTCACCTCATATATTAGATGATTATATACCATTTACATGGTTAATGAAATGGGTGTTATGTTGTTCACATTATGTTATATATGTTTTCATATATCATTAGTGTGTTATATGATAGTTATATAGCAATTTATATGGGTATTATCTTCATGATATATCATTAAACTAGTGACATAACATTCACCTCGAAGTGGTGGGGATTACAGGGATACATAATTCTTCTACTTATAAATTTCATACCTTAGCTATTATATGTATGATGAAAAATAATTTAAATAGAAATATGTTATTTTCTAAAGTAGGTTAATGTAAACCATTGGGGTGGCTTCATGAGTCCTCTTAGTAGGATAGTTTCATTTTAGGTAATTTTTTTGTTTCCCTATAATTTACAATATAGATCCACATGTATGTTATTTTTAATATAGAATACATTAGTAGCTACCTAAATTTTTTTTATGGTCATAAAAATCAATATTATAATAGTGAAAATGTCAGAATTATGTATGTAAATTGGGTTTGGGTGATATATATAGTACAAGTTGATGTAATGGAGGAATAAAGTGTGGGATTTAGAGAATGTCTAGTGGAATAGAGAAGGAAATATATGGTGTATCTATTGTTTTGTTATTTATTAATCATGTGATATATATTATTGTTTCATTTATTTGTCTTTCCTTGATGATGACTAAGTTAAGTAAATTTTCATATTATCCTATAACCCAGTGTTTATTTATTTATTGTATGATTTCCACTATAAATCCATTGGATCATATGGGAATATATATATATATATATATTGTTTTGGATGTGGTTGTGTTTCTCTTTTATTATTTGAAGATGTTTGAGGTTAAACTATCCCTATATGGTTTATCAAAGTGTTTCTTCTAGTTTGTAGCCTCAAGTGTTTGGGGAGGCATGCTTGGGGCCATGCAGTATCAATTGGTCTAGAGTCATCCATGATGATAAATTTGGTGATGTGGGACTCATTTTTAAAACATTTATAGTCATTATATATGATGTTATTTTACACATTTAGTAATTCTAGGGAAAATTTAATCGATTTATGGCCATTATTTTGATTTTTTTTAAATTATCTTCATGTGAAAAATATTTTATAGTAGAATTGTATATCATTTTTATTGTATTGATAATTGTTTTTAATAATTATAGTTTTTAAATGGATCCCTTATTATAATGAAATGAGTCTATTATTTTTATTATTTTGTTATTGTATTTCAAAAAAGTAAATTCATTATTATGCAAGGTTGTTATTTATTTTTATGATTTAGTTATTAAATTTTATAGAGGAATTATTATTTTTATTCTCAATATTTTACTCTCATATCCATATATAAATAATAAATAGAAATTATAGTAATACACATATGAAAAGACATATATAAAGAATCAATTTTAATAAATAGAAACATGTACAATAATTTTGAAAAATTGGTGGTCAATAGTTCATATAATTTATTATATACATGTTCTATAAAATAATATACTAATTTATTATATAAATGTAATTTACCAAATAAATCGTATAATTTGTTATATTATTTTATTTACAACACTATTCAAAACCATGAATATATGTATATCATAAATAAGGTTTAGAATATTATAATTCATCCTAATTAGATTCTAACTACTTTTCAGACACACCTATAGGGTTTGATAACTATTGCATTACATAGAGATAACAACCACTATTTTAAAATTGTGTCTATAGGTTTTTTAATTAAATGAGTTTTTGAATTATGATAATAAAATTGAAATACTCACATTTTTCTCCAACGATGGTTGAAGGGAACTTATTAAAATTATATATATATATATATATTTCAAAATATTTCAATAAACCAGCAATAAAAGTATTTTACATCATGATTCCAAAAAACTATAGAAGTACCTTTTATTAATAATTTTCAATCATAGATGATTTTAACCAATTAAAATAATTCATATCAATATTATTGATTGTGGATTTCCACCTCTAAAAACATTTATATTTAATGAAAGCATTTTTATTTACACTCACGCTAACTAGATATATATGAGATAAATAGATATCTAAAGAATTAGGATAAAAAAATATATTTTTTAAATATCATTGTGTGTAGGAAAATCAATGGTGTGTTACAGTAAACTGCTCCTAACTTGATGATCATCCAAACGTTATTGGAACAATGTTGTGTTATAATTTGAACCAAGGTCTATAATTGTTTAGGGTTTATTTTCAAAACCCATAAAATATATATTTCATTTTGAGGACTAATTAATAACCATATAATGTATTTAAGAAGATATAAACCAATGGTGATGTATATTAATTATTCTTAGTGGTTTAATTTTCCCCTAATGGACATACCCTTATTAATTATATGAATCATAGATTTTTCATGTCCAATGATTTAAAAAATGAATGTACCCAATATTTTTCATCCAACATTTTGTTTATCTTTTCATAATATTCCATAAAGAAACAATGTTCACCATAATTCTTTAAAAGAATATACTATGCATTGAAAGGATTAAAAATTTTATTCTAGTCAATATCTTAAATTTTACCCCAAAATTGTATAATCCATCATTTTAGGGAATTTAAAATTTAACACATTAACATCCTTAAACTGCTTATTGAATTGATTTCATATTGAAATGGTTAGATAATATCAACCTGTAAGTATCTAAGGACTGTTTCATGTGTTGACTAAATAGAGGTATTTTAATGATCTATCTACTTATAGAATAATACTTTATTATTTTTTACTAATATTTATGAATAATATAATAATTTTATATTAAAGGGGATGATTTTTCTTATAGTGTACTCAACAAACAAAAATTAGTTTCACTAAAATCATATATTTGCACACATCATTGATTTATACTCAAAAATAATATAGTAACGATATTATTATTTTACATAGTAGTTAATGCCCGCCATTAGGATGGTTGGAATGAATAGTATCATCTAAATTGTGAAAATATGGTTTAAAAATGTTTAAATAAAGATTCATTGGTTGCCAATTTTTTTATAAATGGAAATAAAAACAAACTAAATATAATGTATGTGTTTATATAAAAACATATCTTAAAAGAGAATAATTGTGTTTGTCAAATTAAATCACAATTTATGGATTTTAATATAATTAATAATATATGTTATATATTCAATGAAATCTTTTAAATTCACCTTATATGTTTTCTAGATATGATATAAGAACAAATTCATTTTTTCAGATAAAAGTATTATTTTTTTTAAATACAGTTTTATAGAATTTTGAAGGCGTAACTTTTTCAAATATAACTTTGGTCACCTTTATATGTTCTATTAGATAAAAAAACTACTTACATATAAATGAGACACTAAAATTTAATTTGCATAAATTTTTGATATTTTTCTAAAAAATTCATTTTTTTAATGAATAGTGAAAAATACTAAAGTTTAATTCCAAACTGTATTTTCTTCAAATTTATTTATATAGGTAGATAACTACCCTAACTTATTTGATATGTAAATAAAATTATAGGGACATATTTTCCAAAAGGGGGGAATGATTTAATGAACCAACTATTTATAGAATCACAATTTTTTCTTTTCTATTAATATTTATGAATATGATATTGATTTTAAATTTAAGTGGACACATTTTCCAAATAGCATGCTTGACACGAAACAATAGGTTTGCCTGAAATCTAACATTGCACACGACATTGAGTTATACCAAAATATAATAAAATAATAATATTTTTATATTAAATGTTATTTAACTCCTAGACATTGGAATGGTGGGAATGAATAGTGTCAACTGATTTTGGAAATCTGGTTTACAGATGTTTAAATAATGGTTCATTGGTTGCCAAATTTATTGAATATAAAAGATCTGTTTTTATGAAAACCTATTTAAAACAGAATAATTGTGTTTGTAAAAACATATCACTCTTTATGGATTTTTATTTAAAGAAAAGTATTTTTTATATATTAAATTTATGGTTTTAAATTCATCTTATATGTTTCATTGATACGGTATAAGAAGAAATACAATTTTTTGGATAAAAGAAGTGTTCATATAAAACCCCTTTTTTACAAGCTTTTTATAGAGAACCCTTTTTAAATTTAGTTTTTTGAAATCTTTTAATATTCTATATGTAAAAATAAAATTCTTCTTTATAATTTTACATCATTATTTACTTTGGATTAATTTTTGATATAATTCTAATAACTATCATGTTTTGATGAATAATAAAATTTCCCTAAATTTTAATAGAAAACTACGTTTTCCTTTGAGATAATTTATATTGTTAAATAATAATATTTAATGGTTTTAATGTGTAAATTGAATATATATTTATCATTTTACTCAATTTTTTTCATTCTAAGTAATTTCAATTATAAATTTAGCAGAAACACATATCAATATTTTGATAGTTTTTTTTCTTAAAAACCCACTTTTTGGTTTGGACACGGGAATTAATTTTAAATTCATTTCGAAAATATTTTGTTTTAGTTTTTTAAAAATGGATTACATATTTTGAATCAGAATGTCCGCTTCTTTTGGAATGGGTACCTCATATTTTAGGACAACATGAATCGTTACTTTTGTAATAATGTTTATTTACCATTCTTAAAGTGTAAATCTGGTAAATAAGGGTAAAAAATATAAATCTAAAATATAAAACATCCCGAAAACATGTATAAATACTATTATATGAGATATTTACCACCATGAGCTTCCTTGGGACCATTTTGGGACACCATGGAGCCACGTGGGTGTGAAAATGACATTTTATAATAATTAATTTAAAGTAAAGGGAAATATAACATAAACATGTATCTTGTTATAAAAAAAATTAATATGGGACTAGAAAAATAATATATTTGAATATAAATAATTATTATAAATATAAAATGATTTCCTACATAATGGGATTTTATTTATAGTTTTTAGACATTAAATAAATAAATTTAATTATGACACAATGATGACATAGTGATTCCATCCTTATTAAAGGATTCAAATAAATGATATCATAAATATTAAAATAAATGTAATTTTATTATTTTGATTCTATCCATGAATTTTCTGAATGATATTGAAATATTAAATTTGAGATAATGCCTTTATTTTTAAGGAATCAGGTTGTCCTGATTGTGTAAAAAATTTCTAGTATTAATAATGTCGAAAATTGACATAATTCATAACTTTAAAACTAAAATTGTTTGTTAAATGATATTAAATTCATAAAAGCCTAAGATTATTTTAAATGGTTAAGAAAATTCCAAAAATTACATAAAATGGTTTTATGGTTCATTTTATATGGTATAATAATTACATTATCCCACAATGTGTAAATAACATGATATCACTATAAGATAAAAAATGGTAAATATGGGTAAAAACCAAACGATAAGGATAAAAAAATATTCAAAACATGTATAATAATTATTGGATTATTGGTATTTGAACCAAAATCATATTATCATCTAACTTAATTAGTTTTAGACCATTGGAAATTGAAATTGAATATATAAGAAATTAAAATTTCTATACTTTCTTAAAGTGACCCTCATCCCTCTTTTAAAAGGCCACCATATCTTCCCATATAAATCAATCCAATAAAGAACAATGGATCATCCATATTCTGATAAAAACTTCTCCCAACATCCTTCCCTTCCTCATAGAAAAATTACCCTGCGAAGAAGGAAATTTAAGAGTTCCATTTGGCTCAAAATAAAAGAAATTACCCCATTTAGAGGTAACATATTCTCTAATGTCCCATTCCATTATTTTCTTTCTCAACACTCTATGATATTATTATTTTGTGATAATGTATGAAAAATATAATCCTAATTAAACTAGTTTTTTTATGAGAATGATTCAATCAATACTTGCACACATCTCCATCTAATGTATACAAATATATTATATCTGTGTATGGTGAACTACTGCCTCACGAAACGATGATTGTTCAATTTCCCCGTACCAACTCTCGTGGTTGCAACTGTTATGGAATAATAATTATATATGATATATATTTGAATTATATTGTCTCTATTATTAGGTATTTTTTATTTATAGCATACCTATATGATTTCCATAATGTGTGAATATGATAATTTCATTTGAGAAAGTGTGGACTACCACCCACAAAGTCATATAAATCATTCATTACATACATGTAAAGTATATAAGATGGAATTAATGAACTTAGATAACATATATAACATATATATTATACCATATTTATAATATACCTTTGTATCGTTTAGTTTTCATTTAATTAAATATGATAAATAAATAATTGTAGCGTTCATGCGTATGTATGGCCTACCATCTCCATGAATGGTTCACTTAATTTTTTATCTCCAAATGTAATGTACTATTATTAATAAAAATATATATTGTATATATATGATATGTAAATTATGAATGCTATTATGGATATAATGGACATTTTACCATATGGATTGTTTTTAATTACAATAAGTTCTTTTTTGAATGAAGTACCGAACATTGACGAAACGACAGATATGAACATGAATAATTATATGATTGATTTAGCAAGGTAATAATTGATATAAAATGAATAATAAAATTTAAAAATTGTCTAAATGAGATTGAAATTAACTTAGGTTTTTTACTAGTGGTATAAATAATGAACAAGACTAGTCGGATTCAAGGTAAGGGACTTCGTCTCAATCTTCATTCATTGATTCATATTTTTATGTTATAAACCACATTATTTAATACGGTGTATAATTATACCATTTTTAATTTAATTTAATTCAATGGTTTTAAAAATGAATCATTTTTTTGTGAAGAGTTTTACTATTCCATAAAGGAAATGATCCTTTTTAGCGTACGTGGTGACTATGACCTTTCTACCAACTGAGCATTGTTTGATATTTGGCTTATATAAAAAGCCATAATGTTTTTAAAAGGAATATAAATACAATATAATTTTTTTTTTATTTTTTATTGAAAATGAGTTTGAGAGAGAATTGATTATGTTAATATATTTAAATGATATATTTTTATTGCAATGTAGAAATTTTATCATTCCTTTTTTTATGTGTTATGATTATGTTCTTTTTCATGGGCCTTACTAGTATAAAACAGTGGTTTCATTATAAACCAAGGGAGGGTGAGCCCATGATAGCTCTATAATACATTAGTTAACATGAAAGTGGAAATAATTAAGGTTTTTTATAAGAGATATTATTGAATATACTATGATGGGTATTCCAAATGCAACCATTATGGTCACACCCTATGTAGCTATGAAAGCTATAAAGTAAGTATGTTATGGATTCCAGAAGTTTACTGTATGGTTTCTGATTTCTACGGGTAATTCAAAAATATTATGATTTAATGAGGTATATTATAGGCTCATTCTATGTTTTGAAATTAGAAAAACTAATTCCATATTTGGAATCATAGGGTCTAAATTGTGTGAATAGGAACATTGTTTTTGGACATTATGAATAGTAAATTCAGTAATTATTTCATTTACCACGTTTAAAGGGTGAATCAAGCAAATAAGGGTAAAAAATAAAAAAATATTAATGTTAAACTACCCTAACACATGTCCTAATCCTATCAGATGTGATATGTCTGACCATTGGAAACCATAGGTCGATTTTGGGACCCCATAGGGCCACATGGATGGAAAAATGACATTTTTATGAATTAATTTAATATGAAGGGATATATAACATAAACATGTATCTTTTGATAAAAAAATTTTAATATGGGGTTATTTAATGATCTATCTGACTATAAATAGGTATTATAAATTTAAAATGATTTCTTACATCATGGTATTTTATATAATTTTTTTAGACATTAAATAAATAAATTTAATTATGACACATAGATGATGGAGTGTTTGATTCCGTAATGAATGATTCAAAAAATATATATTATAAATATTAGAATAAATGAAATTTGATTATTTTGATGCCAAAAACGAGTTTTTTGGATTACGTTGAAATATTATATTTCTGTTAATGCCATTGGTTCCTAGAAATATGTCTATTATGAATTTGTAATGATGTCATGTATGAATAGTTTCTAAAATTGACATAATTCAAGAACATAAAACATAAAATAGTTTATTAAATGATATTAAATTCCTAAAAACATAAGACTAATCCAATAGGTTAATAAAATTCCAAATATTTCATAAATAAATTATTTTTTGGGTCATATGACATGATATTGTAATTACGATATCCAATAATTGGTAAATTACATGATATCACTATAAGATTAAAAAGGAAAAAATAAGGGTTAAACCCAAAAGATAAAGATAAAAAAATATTCAAAAATTGTCTAAAAATTATTAGAATATCTGTATGAAAACCAAAATCAACTCATTTTCTAATTAAATTTGTTTTGGGCCATTTTTAGACTAATTTGAATTTATAATAAATTAAAATTTCTAGACAGTCTTGAAGTAACCCTCCTCCCTCTTACAAAGGCCACCACCTCTACCCACATAACCCTCACCGCTCAAGCTCGTTGTATTATCCAAATTATCCCAAATAAACCCCCATCATCCCTAAATTCCTCCTAGAATACTTACCTTGGGCATAAGGCAATCGAAGAAATCATTATGGCTCAAATAAAAGAACTTACCCCATTAGGGGTAACATATTCTCTCTGTTATTTGGTTTTGTTTTCCATTTCCACCAAATATACTCTTATTATTATTTGAATACATTACAAAAATAGTATTTTTAATATAATGGGATGTTTTTATGAGAATTATTTAAGCTTCCTTTATGCACACATCCATTTAAATGGATATAAACAAAATGTTTCTTTATACGGCGATCTACTTCCACACAAAATGATGATTGTTCAATTTTAACCTACCACCTCCCATTGTGGACATTATAATGGAACTGTATTTATATATGATATATATATATATATATATATTATATTTATATTTTCTCTATTCTTATTTAATTTTTATTCACAGTATACCTCTATGATTTCCATAATATGTAAATATGATAATTTCATTTGAGGATGTGCGGACTACCGCCCCCTCAAAGTGATATGACTCATTCATGCCAAACATGGAATGTATAATGGAGTAAATTAATGAAATTATGTAACATATATAACATATTTATTATATTTGAATTATAATATACCTATGTATCATTTATTTTTAATTAATTTAATATGACAAAGAAATGAATGTAGCATTCATGCATATATGTAGCCTAATTTCTCCATGAATGGTGCATTTCATTTCTTATATCCAAATTTTATGTACTATTATAATTAAATATATATACTCGATATATAAAAATATTAATATCATGAATAATATTATAGAGATAATGGAATTTTTACCACATATACAATTTTTAATTATAACGTGTTGATTTATGACTCAAGTACTGAGTATATTGAAAACTACTGATATGAACATGAGTAACTATATGATTGTTATAACAAGGTAATAATTTATATAAAACGAATAATAAACATAAATAAGGTTCAGAATAAATAATAAATTTACTCAAGTTTATTATTAAGGGAGATAAAGAATGAACAAGACAAGTCAGACACAAGGCAAGAGAACTTCTTAACCTAATTTCCATTTTTTGAGTTAATCGTCTACTTATTGATTTTTTCGTTGTATGATTTTTTGAGAAATACTTTTTGAGGTCCTAACATGTATTTATATGTGATTGATGTGTATTTATAGTTAATACACATAATATATCTCTTTTAGTATAGAAATGATCTTTGTAAGGAAATTTCTAAACTCAATTTCCACTCATTTGGTTTTAGGCATACTTAGTGGATTATATTATGCCAAGAATATGTTTGGAATCTCTATTTATTTATTTATGTTGAAATTTACACTTCCCTTTTTCTTGAATATACTATTTCTACCCATAATCACTCTATTTATAAATTATACTTTCATTTATATAAACATTGAATGGGAAATCATAACTCAATCTCATTTCATTGAGTAAAAAATCCATGTCTTTGGTTTCGTTTTTCTAGAAATACGTGTGAATTATCTCTGTTTATTTTACCCTAAATATCCTCTTATAATTGGTGTATTTATATTTTTCAAACATAAATATGTCATTGATTTATCCTTAATCTAAGTATATGATCTTTGTAATGGATTTTTTCTCAACTTACATTCCATTGAGACTTATTTTTTGTTATGAACCAATTCAATTTTATATGGTGTGTATACTACCCTTTGACATATTATATATTTAGTCTCTTTATTCTCATAATATTGTTTGTTTTTTTAGTTAATCATTAAATATTTTATTTATATATTTTCCCAATTGGTAAGGGACTCTTTAACTAAAACATGGATTCAAATGTTTCAATTATTAATTATTTTAAATCATTATCATTAATGAACATGTTTTCAAAATGATTTTAAGGATTTTTTATATAGACATATATGTTTTAAATTTTTAATTCTCAAATTTATTTTAAATTTTTTAAAGAGGTGTGGGATAATTTGATTCAAAAATATCTTTATTAAATGTTTTAAATGATTTTGAAAATGTATTGAATATTTCATAAATAATATTATGGAGACACTGAACTTATGAGTTCAATGACAATTTACATCAAAACAAGTTCATTTTTAGCTCGGGTCCATAATATCAATAAAAAACCGATATGAACTTTAATAATTATGTGATTTTTAGAACATGGTAATGAGTGATATAAATGTAATAATAAACATGAAGGATGATCTCCAGATAGTATAAATTAACTTAAGTTTGTTATTCAAGAACATTATGATTGTATCAGATGAGTTATATTCAAGGTAAGAGATATTTTAAACTCAACTTCTACTCATTCGGTTTTATGCATACTTAGTTGATTATATTTCACCAAGAATATGTGGGGAATCACTATTTTTTATGTTGTCATTTTCACTTCTGTTTGTGTGGATATAATATTACAACACATAATCACCCCCATTGATAAATTCATACGTCATTGATACTATATTTGTAAGATTCTTTGTCTTAGTATCCTCTCATTGTGGTATATATTGATATTGTGCACCTCTAATATCCGATAAGGTGTATATACAACCATTTTGAAATTTAATGTCATTAATTTCTACATTCTCATGATATTTAATATTATTGTTGATGTTATTCTTCAATTATTTTTATTAAAGTGTTTCTCAGGTGTTTCAAGACTCTTTATCTAAAACATCATTTTAAATGTTTTAAAGATTTATTCTTATAAATCGTTCTAATTAATGTCTATGTTGTCAAAATGGTTCGAAGGATTTATTTATACGGACCTATATGTTTTAAAAGTATAACAATCCATTTTATTTTAATTGTTTCGAAGTGTTATGGAACACTTTGATTAAAAAATATCATTATTTAATGTATTAAATGGATTTGGAAATGGATTGAATATTTCAATATCATGAATTTATTTCATATGATTGATGAGTGAAATGTAGAGAATTTCAATCTTTTATGTGTTATGATTATGTAATGGAACATGGAAATTTGGTAGGAGGTTATGTGATAAACCAAATACAAGTGGTTCCATGATAAAACTTGGGAGAGTGAGCCTATTATATATCTCCAATTCATTGGGTTACTTGATGGTGGTAGGCTTTAGGGTTTCTCCGAAGAGACTTATGGAATATAGAGTGATGGGTATTTCCAACATAACCATGAAGGTTTCTCCCTATGTAGTTGTGAAAGCGACAATGTATGAAATATATGGATGCCACGGGTAACCTTAATGATTTATGATTTGTATGATTTTTTTATGAATCTTAGGATTACACGAGGTAAGATATGTACTTTATGTTTAATGGGTGAAAATTATGATTTTATTAAAATGTTTTCATGGATTTTAAATACTAAGCGACTAACGATTTTATCCATTATTTTAGATTTCTTTTTGTGATTTTTATGCTCATTCCATGTTTTTGAAATTTTTTCATATTGTATAAATAAGGTTTTTATGAAGGTATAATTTATGAAGAATATTATCAATAAAATAAATCATTGCCTATTTAAGAAGTTTTATTATTGTGAAAATATTGGATAGATTATAAGATTCTTATTTGTAATGTTTGAGATGTAATGCAATAGTTATGGCCTTATTCTCTAAAACAATAAACTTGCGAAGATCCACAATGTGAATTAAAGTCAAATCATGTACTGGTCATAATATTAAGTAATGTTTTAATGTTGGGGCCTTATAGGTATACTCATATTAAGGAATGATCACTTTTCACTTTAATATTTAACAATAATAGAACTATATGATTACTCTTTGCAATCATCAAAGAAATTACCATAATTTCATTAATAAAATATTATACAAATTTTAAATGGGGAATAAAATTTTAAATATCATATCCTATACGAGTATTGGACCCCCATTATTAGTTCATAAAATATTTAAAATATACTAATATACACTTTTAAATTATAATGAAATTTCATGAAAAATAATATATACAATGTTTTCTATAAACATTTTAATACAACATAATTATCCAATATTTCAACCTATGCAATTTTATTTTCACCTCATACATTATATTTAATGGGTTTCTGATATATTTATATATATATGTTATATTTTTTTGATACACACATGAACTCTATATCATTTTAATTCCATGATTAAAAAATGAATTACTCATTATGGGCATTTAAATAATCCTTAAATTATACAATGTGACCTTTTAGTTATTCCATCCTAATATATACAATTTCCATATATAGAATATATGTTCTAAATAGTAGAATTTAAAACATAGTAAATTTTATTAATTTATCACTATGATCATTAAACAAGTCCATTATGTTGTATTTTATATTATTATGTAGGAAAAACACTATATATAGTTTTAGAAAATAGTGGGACAATCGCTCCGTATAAACCACATTGAATTCTAAAAATTCTTTTTATTTAATATTTTTTAAAATTATAATATTAAAAAGATATATAAATCTTCCACTACAAGTAATATAAATAATTACATCCAATATAGATATATAATCATTAGTGTTATGGAACCAGTCTTTTTATAACCAATTTCTATATTGTCATAAACCTCTATATCTTATTGAATGAAAACCCTGAGATGTATTGGAATGTTAGAAAAAGTTAGGTTGCCTACTCTATATTTTAGTGGTTCAATAACTAGTATTAAACCTCTAACACTATCCATGCAGAATAATGAAATAACATAAAACCATCAGGAACAACATAAATTGTTGCAACAATCAGTACAAATATTAATAAAAAACATAAAATAATCCATACGTATAACAATAATAAGGATTTACCAGAATCAAAATCATGCATAAACTAACACTCATGTCATGATTGATGATAAAAACATTATATCATCTCAAATATATATCTTTTTTATGTTCATTACCTTAAAAAATCATTCCCTTAATTCCAAAAAAAAAAAAAAGAAAAACAGCATATAAACCATGAGTTAGTTGTTTGGTGTGAGTATAATAACTAAGTAGGACATCCCCCACCACAATGAAGTCCCATATTCCATGTTCATGTGATTACAGAATTCCGTAAATATATTTTATGTAAACATGTTTTACCTACAATAAATCTTCTAATCTAGAAAACAGATATTCTTCATCAAAATATATCAAATCATTAATAAAACAATAACCGAACAATCCATAGAACAATTAAATTCTTCTAAAATAACATATTTTCTCTATTACAACACAAATATTGTGGTAAATCAAATTTAATTCTATAAATCGTATAGTATAATAGAATAACCCATCCTCATGTGGGATATTTAAACCATCATAGTTGCCATAAAATTGATTTAAGTATTATAGAAAAAATACTTTTAACATAAAGGTCACCCCCAATGATTTGATGTTTTTAAAAACACAAATTGACTAGAATAAAAAGGATATCCACACAAGTTGAACGCCCCAAAATACCTCACTTATCATAAGAAGACTCTGAAACCCAGATGCAGTTTCATTAACATAAATCACATAACATATTTATGATACTTCACTATTGTGATGTTTATAAAACATTCCTATTCCACTAACACAATAATTATAGAAAACCCATTAATTCATAAATAAACTATCATACAAAATCTAAAATAATATTCATTATGAAAAAAATAAATTTTAAATCACAAAAAAAATTATTCCCTTCTTTGAGAAACCAATGACATACTAAAAAATCATTATTTCCATTCTTTTAAAATTATGTACACTATATCCACTAATGAAATTGAAAAAATTTATTTGTAAATTATTTTAAAGAAATTTAAAAGATTTTATTTGAACACCAATTATAAACATGACATGTGTTATCATAAAAATATTATTTGATTTGAAATCAGATCATAAAAAATCATAAAAAGAAAAAATAACACGGAAATGATTTTCCAGAATTGTCATCACCTAGATCTATAATATAAAAATATATGTCCTCAACATGTTTTAATGTTTCATGTCATGAACCATCCTTGGGGTCCTTTTCGTGACTAACCTAGGCCCGCCTTCTATAGGCCAGGGGCTGGTGACTAGCTCCAAAGGTGTAAATCCCAACAAAAAGGGGAAGGAATTGCCTTTATAAAGTAAATAATCATCATAGAGTAAGAAGGGAGAAGTAAACACTATGTAAAACTGGGTACATTGCAGAAAAGTAAGTGGGCCAGAATACAAACCCAAACTGAAAGTAAAGTGAAACTGGAAAGAAAGTACATCAACTAAAAAGTAAAGCAGCAACATCGAGCCAACCACTAGAAATCCCACCTGAAGGGTGGGTACAGATAGTCTCCTCAACTCCTCGGGTCCAACCGTCTTCTCCATGTATGTCCCGCCCAGTGGTCAACCTGCAAGTACCATCTTGCTCCACAAGCCTCAACCACGATCAGCATTGTCCGTCTTCTGCATCAAACACAATGTAGTGTGGGCATAGCCTATGCAGGGGTGAGTATACGCAACTCAGTAGGGACCCCGAGACCCCCGACGGTTTCCTAGAATCCACAAAAGATAATCCAAAAAGGAAAGATACAATCATGAAGTAACAACAAACAATACTTAGGTATATTCCCATACATATACCAAAGTCATCAATTCCAGTTCAGCTCCAACTCACGAGTTCATGTTCAATCACATCCACACAGGATAGTACAATACAATCCACATAGGAAAACACAAGTCAATCCACATAGGAAAGAACAACCCAATCCAAATAGGAAGCAAGTCAGTCATATCGAATATAATGATTGAAAGTCAAGACTCAACTCAGATTTGTATACTTCTTCGTAAGGCAAAAGGAGATGATCAGATGTAATTACTGATTCATCTATCTAGGACCCACGTAAGATACTAGACCAGCTAAGCTATCAGACCCACATAGGATACTAGTCTAGCTACTCTGTCAGACCCACGTAGGATACTACAACATAGTTCAATAATATCGGACCCACGTAGGATACAAGTACAGTAGTCGTCACCGCCGAACCAACAGATGATTCCAGTACAGTTGTTGTCGTCATCGAACCCACGGAGGATTCCAATACGGTTGTCGTCATCGACGAACCCACGGAGGATTCCAGTACGAAAGTCTTCACCATCGAACCCACGAAGGATTCCAGAACGGTTGTCTTCGCCGTCGAAACCATGGAGGATTCCCTTACGAAAGTCTTCATCAGCGAACCCACGGTGGATTCCAGGATGAAAGTCTTCACCGTCGAACCCACAGAGGATTCCAGAACAAAAGTCTTCACGTTCTAACCCATGGAGGATTCCAGTACGGTTGTCATCGTCATCGAACACATGGAGGATTCCAGTACGAAATTCTTCACTGTCGCAGCCAGCTCTAGGGTTCTCACACACAGCATGCTCATTTCCGAGAGGGTCCGCTCCATGATCCAAGGGAGTTGATAAATCAATTGACACGTAGTTCGGATTTGATGTATCCGAATGTTCCTTCTTGTCAATAGAAACTCAACACGACATACGGCGCGTCAATCGGACGACTGGTCTGAGAGTTATTGGCCTTTTCGTCCTAGGGGCTCGGTTGGGTTTTAAGTCAAAACTAACCCAACCATACTGCAACTGCATCCAAACCTCGATCGGAGTAAGCCAAAAGGTCCATCTCACTAAGAGGAAACCAACAAAGTCAATGACACGTCCGGAGCTCATGTTATAACTGTTTCCACACCGAGGGCCCGGTTAGTTTCATGTTAGAACCTACCCGGCCATACCCAATGTTTTCTTAAACCCTGAATGTTATATACTGAAACGACCGACTCAGTCCAAGGATCCCAACACAACTGATGGTGGATCGATCGGAGGTCAGAAGACCAAGATATGGGCAAATGACTGGAAACATTCCGAAATGGGGGGTTTGGGCCAGGCCGAACCCCCTCTGGGTCGTCCCGAACAGGGTCAACCCCACCCGGGTCTGGGTCCGGCCTGGCCCGGTGGGGCGTGATCTAGCCTGGCGGGGCGCGGCGCGACCCGGTCTGCGCGACCCGCCCCGGCCCGACCGGGGGGGGGGGGTGCATTGGCTCGGCCAGGGGCCGAGCAGGTGGGGGAACGTTTCCCCCCTTTGTGCCCCACAGACGCGGCATGCGCCGCGTCCATAGCCTCGAGATCCCGCGCAGCCGTGGGATCCGGCTGCCGGGGCTTCACCCGTGGCGGTTCCTCCCAGTGGCGCGCCGGGGCGCCACCGCCTCCAGGGGGCCGGCCGATGCCAGCTACCGGAAACGTCTTCCGTGGACCACTGTATGCGGTTCGGTGGTCCTATTTGCCCTCCGTCTGCGCGTACGAATCTCCCGGGATCCGTACTTTACTGCGGAGGCCTCCAAACATCGTTGTGGTCCCGTCTCACCATCGTCGTCAATCCGCGCACCAACAATAATCTGCGGAGGGTTATTGGGCCGTGTTGGTTTGGCCTACACCCTCCGCGTTAGGTGTTATCAAGTGGCAAGATTTAAATAGGATTTTAAAATGAACAAACATTCATTTTTACTTAAATAAAATTGAATTAAAATTATACACAACCTCTTAAATGAGTTGTATCATACTAATATTCCAATCCCTCAATTAAAAGAAACATTCACGGATCAACTCAATGTTGAGTGGTTCATTGTTCTTTGTTTAAGAGGAAGAAAACATGGGAAATAATATCATTCTCAAAATAATCCCCAACCTAGAAGAATCCATTGAATGAGGATCGACGTAGGGAAAAGACGTCATGGAAGACAGCTTCGCATAACGAGGCTCCGTAAGCGTCGTTGGTGTCCGAAGAAGGTGTCTCTCACCAGCTGCGGAGAAGAGAGGAGACGGTACGACAATCTCCTCTTGTGGTGACAGAGTTCTTCAGCGTAGACTCGGCGTTCTTCACGAATAATATTAAGTTCTTCAAGGCTCGTGTATTTTCTCCCCAAACGTTCTCGCACAAAAATTTCACAATAATAAAATAAGGCTTACCTTATTCTATTACTCAGTCCAAATTTTTCAAAATTCCAAAATGAATTCACCAAATTAATTAACGTGCATTTTCAAATTAATAAGGCATTTTATTGGCATGTAAATTAATGTGGAGGAGGTCCAAAATAGTTGATAGAGGGGAAAAATAAATGAAGTTTTTAATGGGGTGTTAGGAATTTTAAGGAGGTGGGGGCTCGTGCGGGACCCACCCCAACTTCCTCACATCTTCCCTCACATAACACTTAAACTATAGTAAAGAAATAAAAATAAAATTGTAAAACAATTTTTATTTTTATTCCTCACATTTTTAACATATCCTCCTGAGCAAACGCAACCCAGAAAAAGGTGCTCTTAAGTAAAAATCGGCGCTGCGGGTCCATCAGTGCCATCAGATTTTGATTCTGAGCACCGGTCCAAAAGTTAGAAAAACCTGCTCGTTCGTTCACTGAATGTACCCAAGATAAATGTCGTAAATTGATTTTGGGCACACCGGGCCTTAGAATCCGGTGCTGTAAGAAACTGCGCACTAGTAAAATACCAAATTAAATTCAGAAAAATAATTTCCCTCGAAGTTTATGGGTCTTTAAATTACTCCCACCTCAGGGATTTATGTCCCCGTAAAGATACATCAAAAACTAGGGAAACAAATAAGGGTAATGAGCACACATCTGAGCCTCCTGCTCCCAAGTGCTCTCCTAGAGGTTCCCGTTCTACCATCTGATGCGCACTAGAGGAATCGACCTCCCACTTAGGACCCTCTCTTGTCGATCCTCGATCTCCACCGGGACCTCCACAAAAGTCACTTGGTCATCAATTTCAAGCTCCCTATGGTCGAGGATATGCGTCGGGTCAAGCACGTATCTCCTTAGTTGAAATACGTGGAAGTCGTCGTGCACCTGGTGAAACTGAGGTAGATGGGTCAAGCGGTAATCCTCCTTGCCTACTCTATTGGGGACCTAGAAGGGTCTGATGAAGCGTGGAGATAACTTTCTGCCCCGGCCAAATCTTCGTAATCCACGTCAAGGTGAGACCCAGAAGAAGACGTGGTCACTATCCTCGAACTCAAGTGGTCTCCACCTCTTATTAGAATAAATCATTTGTCGGCTCAGAGCTGTCCTCATCCACTCCTGGATGACTTGGACCATCTCCGGTCCTACAAGAGCTGCTAATATTTCTTCTTTCCCGATAAAAAAAATCTTGTCTCATCCCCTAGATGAACCATGTTCTTTTCCTAATATAGTCAATCCCGACATGGATGATACTAATCTATACCAAGGATGACATCGTAAGGCCTCGACGCTACTACCAAGAGATCTAACTATTACTCTCGCCTCTAAGGGTTGAGTCACATTGTCGGCATCGGTGTGTGGTCACTGGGTCTACTCCAGTAGGTATCTCAAAAGTGAGGGTCAAGTCAACAGTTTTAATCCAGAACCTCTTAGTATTAACTACATAAAAAGTACATGGAACAAAACTTCACAAGAACAAGAGTCTTTTATTACGGCATCTCAGGGTACAAAGACACATAACATCAACAAATCTAGAAGAAACATGAACAAAAGTCCCCATGTCTTGAGCTAGTCCTGCTCCGGTCCATCTGCTCCCGGAGCATCATGGTCGTAAGCCTCAGCTACCTGTAGCTGAGATCTCCCCTGTCCACCCATTCCCTACAATCGGGGTGGTTTTCCTGATGGTGGTGGTGGGGCCTCAAAGCGTCTCCCACCACCCGTTGTTCGGCCATCTCCTCTGCCTCGTCCGCCTGCTCCCTGCGGACCTCCATGGTCAAACCTCGGCCTGGGAGGTCCCTCTAATGCCTACTGCTCATCCGCAGGAAGATTTCGGCAGTATCGAGCCATGCGACCTTCCCCGCCGCATGCATAGCACTTCCTGCTCCTCGTGTAGCTGGCTCTCCTTCATGTGCCCCACACAACCGAATCTACATCCTGAGATTTCTCGTATGATGGTATGGACCGTTTGGACCTCTACGTCATCTGTCTAATGCCAGCTACAGAAGACTTCTCTACAGGGCGTCCTCCGGAGGGTCCCGCTACTGGTGACTGCTCGGTGAGAAAACTATCCACTAAAAGGGCTCTCTCCAACACCCCTGCCTGCGTCGGAATGTCGAGGGAGATCATCGAAGCTCTGATCTAATGCCTCGGTCCCTGCTCAATGGTTTGGGCCTAGAAGAACAGGTCCTGTACCATATCTGTCGAGTATCGCAAGAGATCAGTAAACCTCTCCAAGTACTAGGCCACGATCATGTTGCCCTGTCGCAGCTGTAGTAACTCTTGCATATGCACCACACGGAGGGTGGCTGCGAAGAACTCCGAGTGGAAGAGGCTCTCAAAGTCCATACAAAATAGTGATGCCTCATCGTGCACCTGGAGCATCAGGCTCCCCCATCTGCTTGCTGCCATGTGTAGGAGACTCGCTGCAAGGATCACCATGAGGTCAGCTGGTGTCCCCACTAACCTGAAAACTTTTACAATAGCTTCCAGGAAATCCTTGGCTTCCTAAGGGTCCGTCTCCCTGCGGAACCTGGGCAGTCTCTAATGCTGGAACTCGTGCAGTGCACAAAGGCGATGTGCACTCTTAGCAGCTAGGGCTGGTGGCATCGGTGGCTCGGCAGGTAGAGGTACCGCCGGTGCCTCTGCTGAAAAAGGGCCCTGCATCGAGGCCTCATCGCTCGGTGGGCTATCTTCTCACATAAAGCTTGGAACCCTATCTGGATACCGTCATGGGCCATCCTAAAAAGAAATAGGTGCACCATAGTCAAAACAGTATACCTATTGAGCTGACACAAAGTAATCACAATGAAAACTTTTGAAACACACATGCAATCAATGTTTTCGTGCACTGAGTTGGAAATCAGAAGTCCGGGTCCTGGTGTATGAATACGTCGGCTTCCGCACGAACACTGGAATCCCATGATTGATAACCACACTCAATACCTGTAACACGATTTCTTCACATATAAGAAAGATCAGAGTCCTGAGTTCTGCGGTGGAACCGAACTCCTCTGATACCAATTTGTCACGACCCATCCTCGGGGCCCGTGTTGTGACTACTCCAAGCCCGCCTTCCATAGGCCAAGGGCAAGAAACTAGCACCAAAGGCATAAATCCCGACAAAAAGGAAAAGGGATTTCCTTTACAAAGTCAAAAAACACCACAGAGTAAGCAGGCAGAAGAAAGCACTAAGTAAATCTAGGTACAATAGTAAGTGCGAAAAGTATTTCGGCCAAAATACAATCCCAAAAATGAAAGTAAAGTACAAATGGAAAAAAAAGTACAACAACTGAAAAGTAAAGAAGCAACGTCGAGCCATCCACTGGAAATCCCACCTGAAGGGTGGGTACAGATAGTCTCTTTAGCTCCCCGGGTCCAACTGTCCGCTCTGTGTACGTCCCTCCCAGTGGTCCACCTCCAGGTATCGTCTTGCTCCACAAGCCTCAACCACGATCAGCGTTGTCCATCGTCTGAATCCAACACAACATAGTGTGGGCATATCCCGTGCAGGGGTGAGTATACACAACTCAATAGGGACCCAGAGGACCCTAATGGTCTCCTAGAATCCACAAAGTATAATCCACAAATTAAAGATACAATCATGAAGTAACAACCAACACTACTTATGTATATTCCCATACATATACCTAAGTCATCAATTCTATTTCAGCTCCAACTCACGATTTCAAGTTCAATCCCATCCACACAGGATAGTACAACCTAATCCACACTGGAAAGAACAACTCAATCCATATAGGAAACCACAACCCAATCCACATAGGAAGAAAGTCAATCATATCGAAGATAATGATTGAAAGTCAAGACTCAGCTCACACAGGTATACTTCTTCATAAGGCAAAAGGAGATGATCAGATGTAGTTACTGATTCATCTAGCTGGGACCCACATAGGATACTAGACCAACTAAGCAGTCAGACCCACATAGGATACTAGTCCAGCTACTCTGTCGGACCCACGTAGGATACTACCATAGAGGTCTATACTCTCAGACCCACATAGGATACAAGTATAGTAGTCATCACTGCCGAACCCTTGGAGGATTCGAGTACGGTTTTCATCGTCGTCGAACCCACAGAGGATTCTAGTACGGTTGTCGTCGTCATCGTACCCATGGAGGTTTCCTGTACGAATGTTTTCACTTTCGAACCCATGGAGGATTCCAATACGGTTGTCATTGCCGTCGAACCCATGTAGGATTCTAGTACGAAAGTCTTCACCGTCGATCCCACGGAGGATTCCAGAATGAAATTATTCACTATCGAACCCACAGAGGATTCTAGTACGAAAGTATTCACCGTCGAATCCACGGGGGATTCCAGTATGGTTGTCATCGTCGTCGAACCCATGGAGGATTCTATTACGAAGGTCTTCACCGTCACAACCAGCTCTAGGGTTCCCGCACACAGCATGCTCGTTTCTGGGAGGGTCCGCTCCATGTGCCAAGGGGGTCGATACATAAACAGACATGTAGTCCGATGTTGATGAATCCCAAAGTTCCGTCTCGTCGATAGGAACTCAACACGAAAGACGGCTCGTCAAACGTGCTCCCGATCTGAGAGTTATTGGCTTTTTCGTCCCAGGGGCCCGGTTGGTTTTTAAGTCAAAACCAACCCAATCATACTCCAACTACGTCCAAACATCAACCGGAGTAAGCCAAAAGGTCTTTATGACTAAGAGGAAACCATGAAATTCGACGGCACATCAATCGGACATCCGGAGCTCAAGTTATATACGTTTCCGCTCCAAGGGCCCGGTTGGTTTCGTGTTCGAACCAACCCAGCCATACCCAAATTTCTCTGAAACCCTGAGTGTAATATACCTAAATGACCGTCTCGATCCAACGATACAACTGCAACTGACGGTGCATCGATCGAAGGTCTAAATCCCATGATATTGGAAAATGACTGGAAATAGTCCGAAATGGGGGGTCTGGCCCCAGCCCGGCCCGGTCTGCACGGCCCGCCCCCGCCCGGCTGGTTCGGCCAGTGGGATGAGCAGGGTGGCACGTTTCTCCCCTTTGAGCCCCAGGGACACGGTAGGTGCCGCATGCTCCTCCTCCGGATCCTGCGCGGCCGCGGGATCCGGGCGCCTGCCGCCGCGGCTGAGGCCGCAGCGGTTCCTCCTGGCGGCGCGCCGGGGCGCCGCCGACTCCTTGTGGCCGGCTGGTGCCAGACGCCGCCTCCAGCCCCCTAAACCTCTGGGCTGACGTGGCGCACCGGAAACGTCTTCCACTGACCAGCAGATGCGCTTCGGTGGTCCGATTTGGCCGCCGTCTGCACCTACGGCTCTCCCAGGACCCATACTCTACTACGATGGACTCCAAACATCGTTGCGGTCCCATCTCACCATCGTTGTCAATCAGTGCACCAACAACAATCTGCAGAGGGTTGTCGGACCATGTTGGTTTGGCCCGTGCCCTCCACGTTAGGTTTTATCAAATGGCAAGATTTAAATAGGATTTTAAAATGAACAAACCTTCAATTTTACTTAAATAAAATTGATTTAAAATTATACACAACCTCCTAAATGAGTTGTAGCATACTAATATTCTCATCCTGCAATTAAAAGAAACATTCACGGATCAAATCAATGATGGTTTGTTCCATGTTCTTTGTTTAGAAGGAAACAACAATGGGAACTAATATCATTCTCAAAATAATCCCCTACCTCGAAGAAGTCGTCGAACGAGGATCGTCACTGGGAAAAGACACCGCGGAAGACGGCGTCACTAAACGAGGCTCCGTAAGCGTCATTAGTGTCTGAAGATGGTGTCACTCACTGGATGCGGAGAGGAGAGGAGACGGTACGACAATCTCCTCTTGCGGTGACAGAGTTCTTCATCGTAGACACGGTGTTCTTCGCGAAGAAGATGATGTTCTTCAAGGCTCGTGTATTTTCTCCCCAAACCTTCTCGCACAACAATTTCACAATAATAAAATAAGGCTTCCCTTATTTTATTACTCATGCCAACTTTTTCAAAATTCCAAAATGAATTCACCAAATTAATTAATGTGTGTTGTCAAATTAATGAGGCGTTTTATTGGCATGTAAATTAATGTGGAGGAGATACAAAATAATTTCTAGAGGGGAAAAATAAATGTGGTGTTTAATGGGGTGTTAGGAGTGTTAAGGAGGTGGGGGATCATTCAGCCCCCCCCCAGTTTCCCCACATCTTCCCTCCCATAACACTTATACCATAGTAATGAAATAAAAATAAAATTGTAAAACAGTTTTTATTTTTATTCATCATATTTTTAACATCTCCTCCCAAGCAAACGCATCCCAGAAAAAGGTTATCTTAAGAAAAAACCGGTGTTGTGTGTTCATTGGTGCCATCAGATTTTGATTCTGAGCACTGGTTCAAAAGATTGAAAAACCTGCTCTTTCGTTCCCTGAACGTACCCGAGCTAAACTTCTGAAATTTATTCCGGGCACACAGGGCCTCAGAATCAGGTGCCGTCAAGAAACTACGTAGTCATAAAATACCATAGAAAAATAAGAAAAAAACATTTCCTTGAAATTTATGGGTCTTTACATTTTAGTATCCACATGAATGTTTGCTTTTGATTTAGAGGTATTATCATGTCATATTGAAACCAAAAAATTAGATACCTTGATCAAGTAAAATAGATTATAGAGGAAGAACCATGGATTAAATACCTTTCATAAAAAATAAGAATTTAAAAATTTACAAGGGAGATGAGATATAAGGTGCTAAATCAAAAAAGTCCGCCTAAAATAATAATTGGATAAGACACTCCTATCAAAGTCTAAAAAAGGAGAAAAATAAAAAAATTTAAAATGAAAATGATTAATTCCTTATTAGGGAAATCTATTACTTGAATTCATAGTAAAAATAACTGTGTGGTTGGATTGGAAGTTAATTGTGTGGTTGACCATATATCCCTCTTATGAAAATTTGTTTCAGATGTATGGTGGACATGTATGGTCAATCATAACATGTTTATGAACAAAAAATTTCTTCCGCCATCCCTAAAACACCATTCACACAAACCATGTAATAATGAAACATACCCATATTGTCCACCAACATGTGTGTATATGAGAATTATTCTAAACACCTAAGTTACACCACAAAACACCAAAACGTCAATTTATATATATTTTTAACTCTAAATATCCCAAATTTGTCCCTCCATTAGCCTCCCTCATTCTATGTATTTCAAATTTATTTTAAAATTTATAAATATTATTATTAATACAATGATTTTAAATATTTTAATAAAATGATCATAGATATTAATAAAATAACAACAAAATATATATGTATAATGACTCCATCTACCACCACTATAAATGACCTTGAAGATAAAGATAAAAGTAGATATATATAATTCAAATACAATTGTAATAAGGATAACTTATGTACCCCTCATCATCAAGAAATCAAGTTCATTAGAAAAAATACTATAGACATCCAAATTCAAATTTTTTCAATAAAAAACATCTTCAACTACATTAAATCAATTATATTTCTATATATTAATCACTACAACTATAATATAATTTCACATCACCCATTCATTCATAAAATTCATCTGGAAGGTATAATACAATGTTCCGGTCAGAAGAGATATGATAATATCTGTTTGAAAAACATGTTATATAATTATAATTACAATGAAATATCATCAAATAAGAATCACCAATCACAAAGAAACCATGTTCAATAAAAAAAATAATGTAGTAAAAATTCGACTATTTCTTCACTAACTACTCACTAGAATGAGTATCATATAATTTATTCACTAAAAAGTAGAATTTTATTCAAAATCCCCTTCAAATTATTAATATCTAATGATCAATCACAATAATTATCAACCAAAATTCCCAAAAAATTATTAATACACCCAACAAACCTCATCAAGATATGATCCGACCCTTTGATCATTATTAAGTTATTAATTTTAATGGAACTATAAACTTACACATTCTATGTAGGATAATTGAGAAGTATTACCATATAACCAATCAAATATCCATCCATAAAATCACCAAACTTTTAATTATAAGAAAAATCATCCAATGCCATTAACTATACCAAAAGAAAAGAAAATATATTTTCCATTGAATAACTAGTACAAAATATTTACAATATACATTAATTTCATAATCCATTAGGAATGTGTGTTCAAAACCATATTAATTTTCATTGTAGATGAAAATATCAATTACAAATCATATATAATTATTTTCACTCTATTAATATTCAAAAACATTCAATGTTTAAAGCATGTTTAAAAATATTCAAAACCCAAATACAAAAGTATACAATCTTATGAAATTGATAACATTCCATTAACACTTAAACAATTAACAATTTTAAAAAAAATCAATATAATCCCCAAGATAAATTTTTTATTCAAACACATTAATATCAATATAACATTTAATTTCTAGATGATTAAATATTGAATTTATATATCTATCTTCCTAATCTACAAAATTATCAAAATATTATTTTTTATTTACATAATGATAATAATAAAAAATAATATATTATAATTATCAAAATATACTTATAATAGGATAATTCATAACAAAATATCAAAATATATTTATAACAGTATTATTAATGATTATTAATAAAAATATAATTATAAATGGATAATTTTAAAACAAAATTCAAAATATAATTATTAAAATTTAATTTATGAGAATTCATCAAACTGTAATTATATAGGTATAACATATAGTAAATTATCAAAATATTATTACAACATTATAATTTATGTGAAATTAACAAAAGATAATTATATGAGGATAATTTCTGAGAAATTATCAAAATGTAACTTGAAATTTTGAATTTATAATAATTTATCAGAATATAATTATAATTGGATAATTCATGAAGAATTATCTAAGGAAAATTATAAATTTATAATTTATAAAAAATATCAAACTATAATTATAAAAGGATAATTGATGAGAAATTTTCAAAATCTAATTACTAAATTATTTTTTACAACAAATTATAAAAATATAATTACCAAAAGATAATTTATGTGAAATTATCAAATTATAATTATAAAATGATAATTTATAATAAATTATCCAAAAATAATTTTAAGTTGTTATTTTATTTAAAACTGTCAAAAGAGAATTATTAGAGGATAATTTATGAGAATTTAATAAAACATAACTACAGAATAAAAAAACTTAATACATTATCAAAATTTAATTAGAAAAAGATAATTTATGTGAAATTATAAAAAGATAATTATTAATGGATAATTTATCTGAAATTTCAACAATATATTTAAGAAGGTTCATTTTTATCAAATAATCAAGATATAATTATAGTGGTATAATTTAAGAGAAATTCTTTAATTAAAACTACAAAAGGATAATTTATAATGAATTATCATGTGAAAGTTATAATTAATATTTTTTAGAAATTATGAAATGAAAATTATAGTCGGATAATTTATAATATAGTATCAAAATATATTTATAAAAGGATAATTTAGGAGAAATTATATAAAGATAATTACTAAAGGATATTTAATATGAAATTAAGAAAATATAATTATGAAAGAATAATTTATAACTAATTATTAACTAATAAATTATACATGGATAAATTGTAATAAATTATAAATTGTTCTATAGAGAAAAATTTTAAATGCATGCATTAATGAAAAATGATAATTTCGAAAAAAATCTTGTAGTGGGATAACATCACCACAAGTGACATTTTAATGATAATTCAGAAATTATCTAGGATAAAGAAGGTAGAATGAGATGTGATATTTATATCATTTTTAATAAAAATAGTCGGTTTTCTTTTTAGTTACCCTTATTGAAAATTGAGTGTTAAAATGTCAGGGATAAAAATAATCAGGCTTGTGGGATGTGTTATTGTCTTTTGAATACCCCAATACATCATTAAAATCACATATAGTATTTTATTCTACCATTGAGATTGGGAAATTTTGAGGTAGGATGTTCCTTACCTTTATGGTAATTGAATATTTATGTTCTTATTTGGATGTAATGTTACTTTGGACTAACCCATGCATTATCTTGGATGCATATGTTTGTGGGGGCAGATGTGGGTGTACTTGTTTTTGGGTGAAGATCCTAATAGTGATTTTGGTGCAGCGTAACATTTCTTGCTATAAAAAGTATTGTTTATATGTTTCATTGTATGTGTAATAATGTTGTATGCACCAAGATTCTCTGGTGGAGCCTTGAGGTTTGGTTTAAAATGTTACTCAACCTAATAAAAACATAACATCCTTAAATGTGATCATCATTACCGAGGTTGTGGGGAAGGCATAATGATTTGCTGGAAGGTACTGAGATACTAATGTGGGGTCTTGTGGTTTGGTGTATGAGATCACCCAACCCAACACTATCATAACGTCGTTTAAATTAGTTTTTGCTTCCACTATAAAGGTAAAATAATAGTGTTCAGCTAGCGAATACTGAGATATATAGGTGGAGAATCCACAGTGGGAGTTACTAATTCTGGTGGTTGGTAACTTATTTTGATCCAGTCCAACCATTCCTAAAGGCAGACATGGCTACCTCGGTAGTGGGGAATGAATAGTCTCTTGATGTATGATACATGCAATGGATTTCTACAGTCAGGGGTTTTGGGTGATTAATAGGATAATTTTACTGAGGATATACCTGAAAGAACATGAAGTGTCCCTATAACCACCAATGGAATGGTGGAGTGAGTTATGATACCCTGATTGGGGTACGTGTGTTCTGAAATTATTTTTTGAAACAACTAGAAGCAGGTGGGGCTGGGGTTCATTGTGCCTTGGCCAGTTCATGATGACTTGGAACATGTTTTATTATTTATCATTTACTTATCTCATTATATTCACTTTTAAACATATTGTTCACTTATGCTAAGTACAAATTGGTGGTGTCTACTAATTTCTCATACTCATGCACTACTGAGATATTTCAATGTGCTTGTAGATTTCACGACAAAAGATATAGTGAAGGGAAAGGAAAATATATTGGGAAATTGAGAGGGATAGAATGGAAATAAGGAATAATGAGATAAACATCATAGTAACCCACAAATATCAGTTTTATTACTTGTCTTTTATTTACCTTCATCCGATACCTTGGGTATAATTTCCACTTTGGTATATATTTTTATATCAATGAAACTTATTCATTTTACATATGTTTTACTCTAATTAGTCATTAATTATTTTATAAATTTTCATTATTATATTTGTAGAAGATATGATATAAAGGGTATTGTCACCACACTAATAAATTTGGTCCCTCACTACTAGTCTAAATCCTATAGTATATGGGGAGGTTTGCATGAGGTTATGTTCCATTCTATATTAGACCCGATGGTTCAGGTTGGGATGATAAAAATGTAATCAGAGAATTATCCCTCACTAAATTGATTCTTCTATTTTCTTGGTTAATGAAAATAGTTTTGATTTAGGATCTTTGGGACATGGATACAGGAACTATCATAGTGTTTGGTCGACATTGTATAGTGGGCCAATGAGTTACCATATAATGAGAAGCTTTTTGTCACTACAGTTACATAAAATAATCTTGGCTGATGCAAAAGATGTTGATATGTGTTTTATAAGGTTTATAGAGGGTTCATGAATCTTTACTAGGAATTTAATTTCACAAGACCCATAGATACTCCATGTTGTGATTCATTGTAGTTTAAAAGTAAAAGACATGATTTAGGATATTTTGTGAGTTATTTTCTTCTCATGTGAGGAATATATTTCCATGATGTTGTGATATATACTTATTTGGATTAATTTATTTAAGAGAGAAAGTTTTTTTGTTAGTATATATATGATGACTCTGACTAAAGAGTAGGAAAAATCATGGGTTAGTTCTAGGAGGGTTATACCTTGGGTTAAGGGTGGACTCCTTGGAGAATATTTTGTGATCCTATGGACTGAATATGATCTATTTACGTTAAAAATGTTCTTATATATTGGATGGGATTTTACATTGACATATTATTAGGTAAATAGTTGTATAGTGGTTTAGGAATGGTCAGTCAAGGGGGGTGTGTCTGCTTTTCCCCTATACAAATTAGTGAAATTATATGAGTATCCACTAGTAGCTACAATTTGATTTGAGTAGAATGTGGGTTTCTTCTAGAATTCATTTATTTATTGTTCTTCCTATGAATTTTAGTTTATAGATATGGTTGAACATGTCAGGAACTTTAATTCTATCATTATCTATCCTACTAGGGACTGGAGGACCTCAAGGCATTGAAAAATGTATTTAAATAATTGAAATAGTTATTTGACATAGTAAAGACTATGAATGATCAATATGTCAAGATGAGATAAATCTCATGTCGGTGCACACCAAGTTCAATACCCTTGAATTGTAGGGTTAAAACCAAGATGAGGATCATAAGGTTCTACATGATGATATGGAGCTAGAAGCTATGGATCTCACTCTGAAGTGATGGGGACAATACCTCATTGCCAAGATATTTTTTTCTGTATGTATGATAAGATACGTCAATAAATATTCCAAAAGAGAGTATGGAATATTGGATATATGTGATGGATTTTTCATCAATATAAATTTTAAATTTATTTTTAATCTTTACCAAGGATATGTAACATGGATTTTGGTTCTCTTATCCATAATAAAATGTCAGATCTGGAGCTTAATGAGATTATTTTAAGGGATTGGGTGTGATTTACGATGTTGTTTGAAGAATAGAGGATGAATACTTTAGAGGATCAGAGATTGACGACTTTTCCCGTGTAGTGACCACATACTAACTATTGGACTCAGTGATAACGGGTTAGGATTCATTCCTAAATTCATTTTGATGAGGGATGAACTAGCTGGAGGTGACATTACTCTTAGAGGGATCATGGAAAATAATGATTGATCATAGTACATGGTAGAGATGTAGTTGTTGAACCCATAAGTTATGAAATGATGATGCATTACCAAACCTCTTAATGGGTAGTAAATCCTAGTTCTACAATGATGTATCATGACTTCATGTGGTAGTTATGGTGGCCATGGATGTAGAGGTACATTATTTGTTTGGTCTCCCAATGCCTTACTTATAAGAGGACAAGTGCTGAGCACCAATTTTCTGGTGGGTTGTACCAGCACTCCCTATAACTATTCAGAAGTGGGAGGATGTCCACATTGACATTGTGTAGGATTTACCAATTACCCCGAGGATTAATGATGTAGTCTTAGGGATTTTTGATTGGAAATTTTTTTTACACACTTCTTAAAGAGCAAATAGGCTAACTTTGTTGAGGATATGAGAACTCTCTATGTTTGAGAGGCTATACACCTCTATGGAGTTACCTTGATCTTTGTTTCAGATAGAGAAATTCATTTTATTTTTTCTCATTTGATAGAGCTTTAAAAAGACCCTATAGACACATATAAGATTGATTAAGACCTACCATCCTTAGAAAGAAGGACATTCCTAGAGAACTATACACATATTGGATGATATTATATACAATTTAATTTTAATTTTTTTTTTGATCATGGGGTGATCATCTTGACTTCATCGATTTCACATACAACAATAGTGACTAAGCTTCAATTATGATGGATACTTTTGAGGATATTTATGGGTGGTTGTATTTTTTAGTGCTCCATTGGAAAGAGGCTTGTGAGATAATAGTTGTTTTCCCCTTTTAGGTTGTTGAGGAATTTGATATTGTGAATATAAATTAAAATAGTTTGTTTACAACTCAAACAAGACATAGATCACATACTGAATATATGAGGGGACCTTTGGAGTTTTCTATAGGTGATAATGTTTTTGTTTTTGGTGATTTTGTGATTGGGGAACTGATCTATAAGGAATCATGGTTAGTTAGAGACCTGTTGTTAGACCCTTTGGGGTCACAAAATTGGTGGGGACAATGGAATACATTTAATAGATTCCTTATTCTTATATAATAATGCCTGATGTGTGGCAGGTTTCTTTGATTTATAGGTATACAAATGATCTTGTGATTGTTATAGACTACATGAATATTTAGATGGAACCATATAAATTATATGAGGTGAATACAGTGCATATATTAGGAAAGGGTTAGAAATACCTCTCATGGAAGATGATACCAACTCATTGAATTTATGAGCATCATAGACATGTTGGGAGGGAAAACTGACAGAGGTAGTCTAATGGAACTCAATAAAATGACTTTTTCAAACATGAACTCTAGAGATACTTCCCTCAGATAGAAATTTGATAGAGGGGGATAATATTAACATCCTAATTTTTTAAAGGCAATAAAAATCCATATTGATAATATTTTATTGTTTTTTATGGGATAATAAAAAAAATGTATTTTATAGTTGATTTAATGGGATTTGGGCAAGGGTAAAACCCCAGTTATGAACTTAGAATAAAAAATGAAATATTTTTTATTGTAATGAATTTAGATATCATTGGATTCTGATGCACATAGATCATTATCATAGATAAAATAAATATAATTAATATATTACATTACTTGTGTTTGATTTATTAAAAATAATGGAATATCTCCCAACTAGTTCCTAATTTAAGAAATCGAAGACTATTTTTAAGTCCATGAAATGAGTTATATCATACACATCACACCAAATTTATATGTGTCAGACCATTGGTGAGATAACATGCATTAATAACCAATGAAATATTTATATATATAATTGTAGAAAATTATAAATTATCCCCAAGGTGGTTCATCATTTGAGAAATCTCATTCCACTATTTATTAAAGTTCTGAATGCCTCGAATGGGAAAAATTAATGACTATTCCATCAATATTTGATTAAAACCCATATTAAATTGGGGGTTTTAGAATTTGATGAACACCTATGATGCCTTTAGGGTTCTATATAGGAAAACTATTTTTTTTGTTCTTTAATAATTCAGTTCAGTGTGAGCTACCATTGAAGTCTTCTACACAAGGCCACTAAAGAATTCGTCGATTTCTATGATTTATTTTTAAGGAATTTAGAATGGGTCACACGTCCTCCTCCTCTTCAGAATTTCCAATTGTGAATATGGTGATCATATTTCTATTATTTTTTAATCAATCTTTTAACCCTATTTTTATTCTTTATTTAATATTATGAATAATATATTGAAAATAAATAAAATCATGAAACATAAATTATGTATGTATGTATAATAATATTTTCAATTGTTAATTATGTAAATAAAATCTGGTGATTATAAATCATAAAATTAACTGATTATAATTATCAAAAAATTATCATTGGATAATTTATAGTATATTTTTTAATATAAATTATTCAAAAAAATCAAGGATAATTCAAAAGTGTTATCTATTAATGATAACATCATTGTATCAAAATATAATATATTAAATTTTTTAAAATATTATTTTTCATTTATAGAAATACAATTAAAAAAATTTAATCTATCCGAAATTATAAAAAATAAATTATAAAAGGATAATTCATAATAAATTATGAATATACAATTATAAAAGGAAAATGGAGGAGAAATTATCAAAATATAATTACAATACGAAAATCTATAATAAATTATCAATACATAAGAGCAAGGAGTTTATTTTGGATAAATTATCAAAACATATTTATTGAGTGATAATTTATAATAAATTTTGAAAATATAACTATAAATCATAAATTTACGTGATATTTTTAAAAGATAATTATATAAGGATTATTAATGAGTAATTAGAAAAATGTAATTAACAAAATTATATTAAATTTTCAAAATATAATTAAAATGAAAATTTAGGAGAAATTATCAAAATAAAATTATAAAATGGTATTTTATAATAAATTATTAAAATCTAAACACAAAATAAAAATTGCTGAAAAATTATCTATAATATAATTACCAAGGGATAAATTATAATATTTTATCAAAATATAATTATAATAAGAAACATTCAATGAATTTATTCGAATATAATTATAAAATATTATTATATCATAAATTATCTAAATATAAATAAAAAATGATACTTAATATTTAATTATCAAAATATAATTATAAGAGGTTAATTTTGGAGAAATTACCAAAAGATAAATATAAAAATGTAATTCATACTAATGTATGAAAATATAATTTAATGTTTAAATTTTGTGAAATTATCATTAGATAATTATAAATGTATAATTTTAGAGAAATTATATAAATATAATTATATACGTAAAATTTATAATAAATCATCAATAGATAATTATTGAAGGATTATTTACCCAAAATTATCAATATATAATTATAAATGATAATTTATAATCAATTATCATGGGATAATTATACAAGATTATTAATGAGAAATTAGGAAAAGAATGTTATAAATTTATTTGTGATAATAAATATAAAAAATATAATTATCAAAACATAATTTATGTAAAACAACCAAAATATAATTATAAAAGGAAAATAAATGAGATTCTATCAAAATATAATTATAAAAGGGTAATATAAAATATGTCATCAATAGATAATTATGAATGGATAATCAATAATAATATATGAATTATCCTCATGTAAAAATTTGTAAATTCAAGGGTGGACCAAAAATGGTATTTTGGAAATTATCTAGGTGTGATAAAATATAAACACATTAAATATTTTAATGTTATGTCACAAATTATCTAGGAAAGAGAATGGATCTCTGCATGTGATAATTTTTTCATAAATATAAGGTTTTTGTTTTATAGATCCTTAGTGATACTCATGTGTTGATGTGTCAACAATAATGATAATAAGGTCTTTATAGAGGTGTTAATGACAATTGGGGTTTCCATTACATCTTTTTAACCACAAATAATTGTTTATTCCACTGTTGAAGTCATCAATTTTTTAGTATGTTCTTCACCTTTAGGATCCTTGTATATTTATGTTGTTTGTTTTATGTGATGTTATAATATACAAAACCATTCTTGTTATGAGGCATATGTGGTTGTGGGGGAAGCCGTGGGAATACTTGATTTTTTTTATACTCCTAATATTGATCTTTGTGTGTCTTATTTCTCCTTTTATATGAAATGTATTATTTTTGGGTTTCATAACCTTGTAAAATGGTCAGGATGGTATGAAGATAGTTAGGTGCATCCCAAAGTATGGGTGTATGAGGTTACACAACCTGAAACAGTCCGAACATCCTTAAATGTTTGCATGGATTCCCAAATGTGATATTATAAATTCGATAAAGGGTATACATGATGAAACACATGTTTCACAAATAAATAATTTTATATTGAAGTTATTTGAGAAATCTAATAATTCCATTATTAATCCACCAATACCAAAATTATATTTTATTGGTATTAAATGATTTATTTATAAAACTATATCATGTCTACAAAACCAAGGTTATTTTTTATTGGGTTAAGAACGTTACAATATAAAATAAATAAAATTGAACCAATTTTGTGTAAATATTTGGAAAAACCCATGGGATGTTTTTTAATCTTATTTATTTTTTTCTATAGAGTCCAAAACCAAATATTGGAAAATAATAAAGAACCCCCCTCTATTTTACTATATAAACCCACCCATCCTCCCATTATCGTTCACTCAAAAGACTTTTAGAACATCCTTATTCTTACCTCACCTCTATATAATCATCCTAAGGTTCCCCCAATCTCTTAAGTAGTTCATACCTTTATTTTTTAATCACCCAATCAAGGAAATAGATCCTCTCCTTCTCCTCATTATTCAAGAACAAAATTTATGTAATGATGATTGTATTCCAATTCATATTGAAGGGATATTGTATTTCACAACCATATTAATTCCATTATTATTTCTAAGATATTATTAATACCTTTAAATATATCTAAGTGCTAGCATGATTCATAATGTTCCCCTGTTATGCTATTGAAATTATCCTTTGATTTTTCATATCTAGGTTTTTCTTCGTTCACTGTCTCCCACTTACGACAATTAATTCCAAATTTTTTATTTTTTATTTTTTTATTAAATATCCCTAATACTATTCTTTTGACATCCAAGTGATTAAAGATCCATTTCCCTATCAAATTACCATTTTATTAATCTTCATGTACTGCCATTACACTATAAAAATGTAACAGTGACTTTCTGCGCTAAACAGTTTTGAGGGGTATACCCATACCCATTTCTACTCAAGGGTGTTCCCCTAGTTATACCGAAATGTAGTTTATTGGGTTATTTCCATATATGAAACCCAAAATCCATAATCAAGGGATTAAATGTTGTGAAATACCTTCCTATGATATTTAATCTATGTTGAACACTTATGCCTCCACATGATATTATTATGATCGGTGAACCCAGATTGTGCTCATGTGTATCTGGTAATGTTTTAGTCTGACAATATTCCATATATGATTTATGGAAGGATATTATAAGAAAATTATGTTACGATATACTGGTGGTTAAAATTTTCTTATTCTTATGATTTAATGTTTAAATTTATTTCCATAATCCCATGTTTCCATTCTGTTATCATGATACATCATGTATCATTGTTATTGTTTTTGATTATCACCACTTTTATGTACAATTGAAATGAATATTATGTTACATATAATACTTTCCTCATGTTATGTATTTTTATTCCCTTAATTGGATTTCTATATCACCTCTTATTATGTACGTCCCCATATTATCTAATACAGTTTTAAAAATTTTGTAGTATTATGATCATGTTATAAAGGTTTTATATAATGCCTATAAATTCCATATTTTATGTTGTTATGAAATATACCTAATTTGAAAGATATACCAGAATTATAAAAATTTTGGGTTGTATTATGTGTATTATTTTTTAATAAATCCCAAATTAATGTGTAATAATGACAAAGAAGGTCATAATGTCGCATGTTTTTTTGTCCTTGTGTTCACCCTTCCTACAGATCATTGAGTTGGGTATTCTAATCATCCCTTATTATAAACTCAACATGAATTTTGGTTCAATAAAATCCCATGGATCTTATTTCAAGTGATCTAGTTTCATGATGAGGCTTAATGGTCTAATTTTTTCTTGATGACTCCTCTACCAATCATTAATCCATCTTACTAGTACATGGAAATGTCTCTTAATAACTGATCCATGTTACATCCATGATCTGTGTCAGTGAAACAAGGGTTCTGGGGTTAGGTCTCATATTAGCATTATAATACCCTTCATTTGAGTAGGTCAATATAATTCATGATAAATATGAATTTTTTCTTGTTGGATGGTTCATTTTGAGATCCAAAACATATATTATGGTTTTGAGCATTTGAATGTCCCAATGTGGTTTTTTTGTGTATTTTGATTGGTTTAGAATATAGTTTGTTTATGTGATTTTTGAAGGAGTGGTATATTGCCTAAGATAATGAAAATTATAACAAAAGGATATTTGAAACATTTAATGGGATTTTCATTCTCAAAAAGATTTCATTGGGTTACTCAAGGATTGAAATTCAGATGGCTGGTGGAGAATAGGGAACATACTAATGATTAATGATGTGATACATAAGGTCTCATTGTCTTGGTTGTATTGTTTTTTATAAAATATTTAAATTGTGATTGACCACATTTAAACTTGTATAGAGCATCACACATTGTGGGTTCCCATTTGGGGAAATCCCTTCTCATTAATCCATTGATTTTGAGAGGTTATGAGCACAATTTCATTGTTTCAGAGGTTTTATTAGTCCTATTTTCTTCATTAATTATCTATTGTAACATTTCCATTGATTTCTGATTTGTTCATTTAGGTCTTCAGTGTTTATAATATTATATCATTGTGTAGTTAGAAAAAATGTGTTGTCTATTTTTTGCGATAACATAAAGGAGTACCAAAGATGATGTCTTCAGGTCGTCACAAGAAGTTTTTGAGAAGGTATGATAATATTTTTATTTTGAAAGGGTTTTTTTTAAATTTGTTTATTTTTTTCATTAAATTCTCATTATTAATGAGTTATTTTTCATGGTGTAGTTTTAGGTATGTGTTGAGAAGGGATCGAAAAATATTTATTCATATTTTAGTGATAAAATGTGGCCTAATGAGTTTTACAAATTTTTAATTATAGAAATTATACAATTTAACTAATTATAAGATTCTATAATTTATTTTCATCATTTATTGGTATGAATTTGTGAATTTTATTTATTTGTATTAGTAGGATATTGTTTTTAATACATGAGTGTGAGTTGATGGGTTGCGCAAAAAATAGAGACAACTTGTTTAAGGATGGTAGTCACCTATACATAACCCTATAGAATTTATGGATTTATTTTTATAGAATGTGATATTTGGTCTATCCATTATGGTTAATCTTCCATTTCAAGTAAATTTTATTAACTATTATTAAGGAATATGATTAAAATAAGCAACATAACTGAGAACATGATATACCATCATGAAATGGTTAGTTTTCCTAAGCCACTAATGATCATGTCCTTGGTTATATTTTTGTTCCTAAATGGAATATTTGTGGTGTATTTGTTAAATTAATTGAAAGAGACGCATAAACCCTTGTTTAATGTTCCCATAGGGTCATTATGGAGAAGGAGATGATGGATGAGATGGATTTAATAGGTTCTGGAAATGTAAGAACCCCTGAATTTCTTTATATATAGTGGACTATTGAGAAGACATTGGGGTGAGTTTTTTGGACCCACTAATACTATAAATACCCTAGTGGGTAGACTCTGTTGAGGTTTATAGATAGGATGGTAAATATAACCAAAATAGTTATACCCTTGAATGTCAGATGTAATTTTGTTTATTTGATTTACTAAAGCCAATATTGCTAACCTTGTGACGCTAGTGAGGATTTATGTTTATCATGATAATATTAAAAGGCTCCTTACCCTTGGGTAATGGGTTTTTTACAAGATATTGTTATCATAAAGTGGAACTGATATAAGGGTTACCATGTGGTTGTGTAACCAGTGAGAACCAAGTTGGGGGCCCTGGGAGATGCTCAAGATTATGATGGTGTGTTAAAGTTATAAGAAGTGATGATCACATGGGTCACCTTAGAATTCCCAAAAAAAATGTTTTCTCATAGATTTAAGAATACATTGATTTACTAGGTTTATCCCACTAATAATTTTGTCTTTTCAGGTATACAGTAACTCATAGGGATATACCACTTCATTTCAACAACATACTTGATGACTGTTGACTTCCTAGGGTCATACCAATAGGAATCATTGTAGAGATTGATATTTCAGAACAAAGTGGGTTATACCCCATAGGATTCATGATAATTCATGGTAATTTAGAACTCCATACTGTGATTTCAACTAGTGTTTGATAAATAAATTTTATATTATTAGATAAATTAAGACTCCCTCCTATGGTTTGATGATGATTCATAAAAATAATTGATCACCTAGAATTAATCTCTATGGAGTGGATATAAGTATGATATCGTGGAATTCCGAAGATGATCTATTGTGGTTTAGTGTATTAAATTTATATGGGTTTTCACAATCCTATGAAGTTTTTAGAGAAATTTAGAGACTAGATAATATAAGATAGGGTTGAACAGTTATCCATTATAGGACCCAAGGAAATAAAATGATTAATTATTTATTCTTCCAAAATTTATTTAGCTTTCATAGCTTCACATTGTTACACTATATTTACTAGATATCGATGGGAACACATTAATGGTGTGAAACTATTTTGTACGAATGCCGAGCTCAGCTGACCATGGATCTTGGGAACTCGATTATCCCCTATTGATTACATGTTCAGGTTGGGAAGAGTCCATTGATTGCATGATATATTAGGATATTTTAGGCAGGACATTGGACCAGGATAAGCTGAGGCTCATGGAATTTATATAGGTACATAAATTTAATTTCCTATATATATTTCATACATTTTAATCTTCTAGTGGGATACCAATGAGTATATTTGACTAAATTATCCTATTTTTTAATCTATTAATGATTATTGTATTTTATATCATCAATGTATTTGTTATTTAATATTGTGGTTGATTTTTAGTTTTTTATTCATTATTTCACACTCCAGTTTTGGGGTGTAGTCATCCAATAGTACTATCTTAAATACCAATTGTAATTAGACATGCCCAAGCATACAGGGATGTGGCCTTGGGATAACATGTCGAACCGGGTCAGGGAACCATCCAAATCAAATATTGACCAAAGTGTTTTATGAATTGTCACTATGGTATAAGATATAAATTATATACTACCACATCCTATATTTTGTGATTTTTTGATGTGTGCCTACTCAATATACCTCTATTCTTGGATATCTTATGATGATGACATTGTGACATCATCACATTATATTTTTTTTAAATTTCCCATTGAGCAATGAATTGATGATAAGAATATCTAATTTTCTTCTATTTAAATATGTTGTATCAATTCATCATTTGTCTTTTGTTCATTCAATAGTAACATTTTTCCTGCAATGTATAATGGTTCACAGTAGTATTCATTGGGTGCATACATTATTGGGAGGTGTAATATCCAATCTTGTGTTAGATAAATAATTCATTTATCCTCAGATAATCGTGTCTTGAGTGTTGGTTGTTTCATTATATTGTATAATAATTTCATGGTTTCTATTTCGTTTCAGGTCCTCAATATTTCCATATTTTTTTACTATGTTTTCTTTTGTCATGTGTTTTTATTTTTTTCATTTTTAAATGGTATATTGTGACTATTTTTTTCAATTGGGTTTAATTTCATGATTTTTATATTCACAGGACTCAATAATGAGCCTAGGGCTCTTTCTTATCCATATTTTTCTACCATATAAATCCTAAATCCTTACACTTTTACATTTAATATCTAATTATAGAACATATCCTCTTAACTATTATTCATTTCCATATAACTATTGGACTTAACCATTATTTATGTGTGTGTTATGGTAGTTATAATGTTTAAATATTCATTTCAAGCTATCTGGTTGGGTTTGGGTGGTTCTTCAGTGCAACCACAATTATGATGGTTTATTCTATTATATGTAGAGAATTATCTTCCAAAAAATTGCCTTTTTTAAATGGGGTTTGGATAGATCAGAAATGTTACTGAAATTAAATTGTACCATTGATTGTACTTGGTTCTAAATAAGGGTTATTGAATCTTATGTTATTTATCCAAATTAAAAAAAATCTTTGTAAAAATATAACCCATTTTTTCAACAAGTAAATTATTTCTATGACCACTAGATCTCCATGCACACCTATGAAAAAATAATAATCCTAAATCATGAACATACATATGAAATATCTAGAATTCCCCAAAATCTCTCAAAATCACCCTATAATATCACAACTTTCAATGTACAACAATCATTCACACTACGTACCTGAAACAAAGACATCAAAAAACAATTTCACTATATAATATTATAGACACTCTCTTTTATTAAAATACAAGGCCTTCCACTTTACCCCTCATTAACTCCTATAATATATAATGATATTGGAATGTCCATATATGGTAAATCTATGTGTGAATTATATTTACATTGAATAAATTTCAGATTAAACATCAAAGCCATGTATTATAACGTTAAAAAAATTACGGATACCATCAATACATTAACAATTAAAAAATATAACAACCATCAATCCCATGCATGAATAGAATGAATCCTTGATCAATTTTAACCCTATAAGCATCATTGGTTTTAGTGGATCATATTGAAAATTTTGAAAAATGGTATTCCTCAAAAAAAATAAAGAAATGGTTAAAACATATTTAGGTTTAAAATTTTACAATAATTCCCCTTATAATTTACAAAAACATTTTAGTTAAAATGTTATAATAAAATTTAAAATACGATCATAATTATGAAATCCTTGTATATAATTTTACTAGGTAGACATCCATGTAGGCATATAATACAAATCATTTAATTTTTTTAGAAAATTAATACACATAATACACTAATAAAAAATTACATTAAGATGGTTTCAACAATGAAAATACTTTCAAACATAATTTTTACAACTCATTATCTTTGTTAATGTTTTCAAACACTAATTTATTAAAATATCACCATTAGAAGTGTCGTAATGGTCGTTGCCAATGTTTTTCACTAATGGAACATGGTTAGATATATTCATTATCTTAAACAGATAAATTACCAAAACTACTCATTTAATGATCACAATGAGAAAAAAACACCTTAATAAATACAATTAAAGGGATTCAAATTTAGAACCAATTATCCGAAGAGTTAAGAAAATGTATATATGTACTTATCCAAATCAGTTTAAAAGGAGCACATGGAAAAATATCTATCAAAGTATAGAAGAAGGAATAATATCAATATATTTTACCACTGAAAAATATTAGTTTTTTGACATAATTATTCAATAAAATTTAAGGGAGAATCTATCCATAACAATGTTTTTTCATTAAAAATTATGTAAAAAATGTTTTTAAATAATTTAATAGATATATTAAAATTAATAAAGAATAATTGAATTTAATTCTAATAAACTACATATTTTACATGTTTATGAGGTAACCCCACACATTTAAATTGATGTTGGGACATTAATAGTTTCAAAAAGGGTAAAATATGACTATAATAGTTGACTCATATATTTCTACAACTCTATGATTATTAGTTTTATGATTTAAAAAATATGAATTTTTAATGATGTTGTGTTGAAACTGTATATAGGACTATTACATACTTTACATTACATGATATATAATTTTCACTAGTGACTACCTCCCAAACACCAAAAATGAGTTTTTTTATATCCCATTTGATTGGATCATTAAATTTAATTTTTTTTATATGAATTTGGTGTTATTATAATTATAATAACATAAAATATGTTAATGGAAGTCATTATGAATGAGATAAAGACTAAATAGTTCATTTTTTTTAAACCAAGTGATAAATAATCTCCATAGGATCATTGAAGACATTATCATAAATATTGAAAAATTAATTTTTTTTGATGAAAGATACAGTGAATGACATCGAATATGAATGTAATACCTCAAATAGTTAGGGATTCGTTTTTCTTCTTAAAATATTTTTCATAAAAATATTTTTGAGAAATAATACATCGATTTTTATAAAGTCATAGTGAATTTTGATGATATCTATACAAATAGTTATTTATTTTATCCCAATGGAGTTGATATAAGACCCATATTAGAGAATAATGACAATATATACTTCAGGTATATAGATAAAATAATTGATCATGAATTAAGTAAATATTTTACGAAATAATTTTAATACATATATTGAATAATTTTTTTAAATAAATATGACAATAAATTAATTTTTTATATATATTAATTTAATTATTGTATGATTAGAGAACTAAGTAATATTTTTTATGAAATGATCTGTTTTTTAGTCGCCACATTGAATCCTAATGGTTGTTGTTATGATTAATTTCTAAAATCAACATTTTAAAGGAAACATAATTTTTAAATTGAATTATTGAATTAGATAACACTAGAGAGGCAACATGGTTATATATAAATTGATAAATATTTTCTATTATTATGATTTTCCTTGTTAATATTTTATTTATGTTCAAACAAGATGATAGAATAATGAAAAATAACAGAAATTTCATTTTATGTAAAATATCTCACTAGTTTTGTATTTTTCATTAATACATATACAATTTAAATTGTACAATAATGTCAATAATTATAGGGGAAATATTTTTTAATATATTTTCTTTAGGGAGATTCTTTTATGATAATGGGGTCTAAGAAAATTGTGGAACATGTCATAAGATGTTTCTAGACATTTTCATGACAATATGGAAAATATTTAAGGGTTTCACCACCTATATTACACATTTATCTCTATTAAAATAGGAAACTAAATATATTTTTAGTAATAACATATTTTCCAAAAAATAGTTTTTTTACCCTATCATAAAAATTATTTTATGATCCATACTTGTACCTGGTGAGGTACCATTCATAATTGTTTTGTTGAATAACATTGATTTGGAGTAAGTGAATCAATAATTTGAAACATATAAAAATATTATAAATATATTCCAATTATATATTAATGGATGATTATTCCTCAAAAAATATTAGTGGATGAAAAAAACTCTAGAAGTATTTATTTTATTTGGAATGATTATGTATTCATGGAATTTTTTTTAAAACATAGTCAATAATCATTCATACTTTCTATTTCATATTTATATATTAAAAAATAATTTTCACTTAGTTTTTATGAAAAATAATTCCTATATTAAAAATATTGTTTTGAAAATCATTGGTTATGGAATATATTTTTTTAACCTATAAAACAAATCATTCATGGGATTACTCCACTCGTCCTTTACTTAATTCATGAAATTCTAATTACAATGATCATAAATAATATTTATATTAAAGACATATAAATAATTGAAATTAAAATAATATCTATTTATTTATTTTCATTATAAAATTTACCTTATCATGTACATTGTGTTTTATTTAGAAACCATAAATGTTGGTTTGTAATAATATTTATATTTTTAATATATCGATATATATGATTTTAATTAAGATTTACTGATAATTATATTCAGTTTTTATACACATCATGTATATTTAACCATGTTGTTGAATACAATATAATTTCGTAAAATATAGAGAAATAGATAATTAAAATCCATATAAATTTTAATTTTATGTTTGTGAACATGAGGGTGTGGTTTTAGACAACTTTTTGAGGATGAAATAGTTTTTTTGGGGATTGATGCTCATGATAAAGGACCTTAAGTGGATTTTTAGTTTTATAGTTTTTATATTGGGGGGGGGGGTGGTTTTTGAATGATTATTTAAATACCTAATATTTATGAATAAGTTACCAATAACATGTTTAATGATCCTACAACACTGGCCAGGTGACTAAGTGGTTGGTGGGATTCAACTTGGCACTTAGTTTGGTACTTGATGTATATGGGAGGCCCAATAGGTACTTGGTAGTCCATGTTTTTCTTTTAAAAAATAAAGGGGAACAATCCACATTTCACATTTAACCATTGGTTTTATCTATATATTGTAAATGGGAGGTGTTAATTTTTTTGGCCTCTCCCACCCTATCCTATAATTCCATCTTTCGATTTGAGGAAAATTGGAGTTTTTTGAAGCATTAGTTCAAGGTAATTTTACTTCCCTTTTTATCAATTAAGAATAATAACTTTTCACCATTTTTATGGAATTTCTATATGAACTACTAATGTATTTCACTGTAACATGGTCTAATATATAGGAAATGATGCAAAATTTTCATGTGATTTCTTGAGAATACTGTGAAATGAATTAATGTTGCCATTGATAATGGTTTTGATAGAGGTGAATCACCATGTGATAATTTTTATGAATTTGGCTAATTTCATTCAATATTATGTATTTATTAGGTGTTGAATAATTTGGACTTATCTGGTGAGAGTGTTAGACATTATCAATGGACCATGAGAATGTGGTTGGTTTAATTTTAGGGTCTAAATTCCAGACAATGAATTTTTATGGATTATTCAAAAAGGGTTAATTATTTGGAAACATTATTTTTCTTATAATTAACTATTTATGTATAATTTTGTGACCGTATATTTGGAGTATAATGAGGATTAGTGTAGTTATTAATGAAATATTGATATGTGTGGTGGGAAAATTGACAACACAAAAAATATGTGGTGGGTAGTGTATAAATTATTTTGACATGATTTTTTATGTTTTTGTAAAAAATATAACACAATGATGATGGATACTCGAGCTAGGGAGACCTATGTGCATATTTATAGGGTGCGATAATATTTTATAAATTGGTTGAATGTATAAGGTATATAACATGAATTATTCTTCAAAATGAATTGGAACCGATTCTATTAGAAATCTTGATATTTCTTTAATACTATGATGGTTTTTTGAAAAGTCATATAACAATAGTGAGAGTAGATGTTTGATGCAATGTAAGACTATTTTAACCTCTTAAGGCATGGTATGGGGTTCTACTGGGATCTTTTTTTCAATAAATGGAACTATAATGGGATCACCATGGTAGTTGTTGTTTAGATAAAATTGAATCCTTATTATTTGGAAATTATGGGATATAACCATACATGTGATTTTTTTCTGTATCGGTGGTTAGAATGATAGAGAACAATAATTGTATATTTTTTTCTACATAGATAATATATGTGAGGAAATATGATTAGATATGTTATTTTAGGATAACCCACTTTTACTGGTCCATCTTGTTAGCATTAGATGACTTTTTTCATAAGAAAACTAGTTATTTGGTATGTTTATACAGGTTGGAATGTAGATGGACATTACCTTTGTAGAGAATATGGGACAGTTTTAGTATCATGATATTACATTGTGACATGGTTAGTTAGTCTATATATAGTTGGTTTGTTTATTTTGATAGTCCACTGGGTTTTACAGAAGGTTCAATGTGTTTGAAATGCGATTTATGGGGAATTGTTATGTGATAGTCGATGTGATTAGTTTCTTATAGGATGGGATGTTCTTATTATGGTGGGGAGTTTGAACACATTTTAATTAAAGAATATTGTCTAGTAGATGACATTTTATTACATATGTTTTCAAATATAAGTGACGTGTTGGGTTACAAAAAAGGAATACATAAGGATTGTATAATATTTTAGATTTGGGGGTTTTTCCTCTACGAGTGTTAGAATTTCGGTTGTGTTTGTGAGAAATATTTGTTCTTTATGTTTTTAAGATGTAGTGGTAAAATTTTAGGCATTCATTGGGAATGTAATAGTTCTCTTTAAATATATGATTCTAATGGTAGTTTGACTCTCTAATATGTTGGATGAAGACTCAATAATTCCAAGGGGATATAGGAACTACAAATATTCAACAACCATCTGGATATTTTTTAAGGAGCAGGTGAGTCCCATTAGTATAATATATCCATGAAATTCTAACAGGATGTAGTCAACATGAATTATGAATATGTTTCGTAGAAAATTAATGAGGGATTAGATTTTACAAGACTCATAATATATGTGTATAGTAACCTATCCTTATAGATGATTGAGGGAATAAATACAAAATTTTATAAAATATATTGGGTAAAATGTTAGTCATAACCTTCAAAATTAATCCTCAAGTGTGAAACTATTAGTTTTTTTTATGAAAACTATTTTTTGGTTTTGGTGTTGTAAACTCCAAATGTTATGAAACATTATATCACATATAAAAATATCTTTATAGTTGTTGTAGTTGTGTTTATTTAATGGAAACATTATTTGGTCCATAAATGCTAGATTGTTGAGAAGCAATTGGACAATGAGATCACTAGAAGGTTGGAAAATTATATATAAATAGATGGATGAAATTTTAAAAAAGAACAGAATGATGTTTTTTTGGAATGTGGAGGAGGACTATTAAATAAATTTACATGGTGAATTCAGAAATATTTTGGAGGAATATGTGATGTAGATGGAATTGACAACATCAGTGAGAAATAGATAGTTTATGTCACGACCTGTCCTTAGGACCAGTGTCGTGACAACCCCAAGCCCGCCTTCCAAAGGCCAGTGGCTGGCGACTAGCACCAAAGATGCAATTACCTAAACTGGGATGTCATTGCCTTTATAAAAATTAAACACACACAACAGAGTACGCAACTAGAAGGAAAACACTAATTAGAAACTAAATAAAAAATATATGTTGAAAAGTAAAAGGGGTCGGAAATATAATCCTCATAGTAAAGTACAAGGAGATGACAAAGAGGTACAACTAAAAAGAAACACAGCTGGAAGGTGTCTAGCAGCTCCTGGATTTTTCACCATGGATCCTACTAGACGGGTAGGTACAAATAGCCTCCTCAGTGCTCCACGTATTTCCATCTTCCCTGGGTACGAACTCATTGTGAGGTCCACCTCTGGGTACCATCCAGTCCTCGTACACTCTGCCTCGGTCAGTGTTGTCTTTCATCTGCATCAAACACAATGAGGTGCGGTCAAAGCCCGTGCAATGGTGAGTAAAAAGATACTTAGTGGGGACCCTGAGACCCTCCAGGTCACACAAAATCCAACAAGGATAAACTACAATGTATTATTTCAATCGATAACCATTACTAATGTATATTCCCATACATATACCTAAGTTATCATGTAACCCATCTCCATAATGATGTAAAACCAAAAGATATTGACTCAGCTCAAACTAGGATTTTCATTTACGAAACCATGGCAGTCGGAGAACTCCTTCTCTGTCCAGAACATTGGGCATGTCGTGACACCAAGGTGCTTCTCACTAACCTTAGACTGTTGAGGTACTTCTCCTGTCATGTACTGTGTGTCTGCTTCCAAATACCAGGCACTCCTCTGTTGTGGGTCTGCCGCCAAATACCGGGTGCTCCCCCTAATAGCCTATAGAGGTACTCCTCCAGTCGATTACCACGGGTCAGTTTCTTAATACCGGGGGATCCTCCGCCATGGGTCTCCTTCCAAATACCGGGCACTCCCCACTGGGCTAGTCAAATCACTCTGAGTCGAATTGGTCAAGCAATCATCAGGTCTGTCAGCTACTAGTTCCCCACACTTTGTCTGCTCGTCTCTGGGAGGATATGCTCCATGATTTACTGGTCGATACTACAAGTGTCACGAAGTCTTATGTATAAGTATCTAAAAGGTCTTACACGTCATAGGGGTCTCAACACAACAGACGGCTCATCAATTAGACGCTCGGTGTATGAGTTATTAGCCTTGTAGTCCCAGGGGCCCGGTTGGATTCGTGTACGAACAACCCAACTGTATCTCAACTATACCTTGAACTCTAGTGGGGTATTCTCAAAGGGACAATATCTCAATGAGATTACCAGCACTGTTGACGGTTCGTCAAATGGGCGTCTGGTGCCAATGATATGGCCATAGTAAGCAAAGGGTCGGTAGTGGGATCGGGTCCGGTCCGACCATGTAGGATCGACTCGGCCCAACCCAGTCTGAGCCAACCTATTCTGGGTCAACCCGGACAGACCTGATGGGTCTGACCTAGCCCGTTGGGCGGGTCAGCCTGCTAATTTAGGAATGGTCTGTTGGGCCCGACCTAGCGGACTACGAGGGCAGTTCGGCCTGGATGCCGCCACACAGGCGGCTCGGCCCTAAGGCCGAGGCTAGTCCAGCCAGCGATGCAAGGGGCGCGACTCGGGAGGTCGGCCGTCTGGAGGACAACGACAGGCCGTGCGGGGTGCGAGCAGGCCGGATGGACACATGGCAGGCCGCGGGTGCACTGGGCAGGGCGATGTGGCGTCGGGTACCGCGCTGGGGCGCGGGCAGGGCTCCGGGGTGCCGTGTAGGCCGCGATTGGGGGCCGCGGGGGCACCAGGAAGGCTACCGGCAGGGCGTGGGGGTGCCAGGCAGACTGCTGGCAGGGCGTGGGTGTGCCGGGTAGGCTGGCGACAGGGCGCGGGGGTGCCGCGTAGGTTGCCGGTAGGGTGCGAGGGCGCTGCGCAGGCCGCCAGAAGGGCGCCGGGACACCGGGTGGCCGCCGGCAGGGTGTTGGGGTGCCGAGTAGGCCGTTGGTAGTGCCCGAGCAGCGCGCTGGGCACGCAGGCAGGTGGAGCAGTTCGCAGAGTCCACAGGTAGCATGATCTTTGTTCACCATCTTCGTCACCATCGCCGCATGTACCACCTTCGTCGTCATCAATCAAGAACAAGAAAATGGGAGACCATCAGGCCGTGTTCGTGCGGCCCAAGCCCTCCTCATTACGGTTATGGAAATTGGTGATTCTCAAACCATAACTCAACGACGTAGAATGGGTATAAAATCAATTCAAATCACCCTACCTCGAGTTCGGTGATCGTTGATAGATTCACGGGAAGGCGATGACATTTCTTTGATGTCGGGAAGCATTTGGGCTTAGAGGTTGAGGAGGAAATGTCGTCGGAGTTCTTCACAGTCGGCTCCTCTTCCTTTGGCATTATCGAAGTTTGAAGATGAGGTTCGTCATTCATTGGTGGTATGTGGCATTCTTCGTTGGAAGGATGAAATTCTCCTCCTTTCTCTAGCTCTACCAAATTGACAACCAAAAATAATAGAGGAATCCATTATTATTTGTTGGCACAACAACACTAATAAACATGTTTAATTAAATGAAACAACTTATTTAATTAATTGTGGAATTGATTCAAATTGAAAAATTAATTAATTAATTTAGACAAACCTACAAATTAATGAGGGTGGTGAGGCTCAAATAAGTAATGGGGAAAAGGTGAAGAGGTTCACCAATTTATTTGGTTGTTCCAAGGAATTTAAGGGGGTTAGAGGAGTTAAGAAGTTCGGGTGGCCCCACCTAATAACATATTACAAAGAGAGGTTATACTAGGGTGGGCCCCACCACCATAACCTCCCATGGGAGGTTGGGTGTGGTGGTCCCCCACCTCCAACCTACCCATGGAAGTTTTAACCACCCAAATAAAATAAATTTAATACTTTATTTTATTCAATTCAACTAAAACCCCCCCAAAAACTTTCTTCCACTCTCGCTAAAACAAAACTGTGTTGAAGGTCTCACTATGAAATCACATGCGCTGCGAGTTCAACGGTGCACTCAGATTTCAATTCCAAACACCGGTTCAAATGTAATAAAACACTGCTTGCGCGTTTACTGAACGTACCTGAAAAAAAATTTGGAAAATTATTATCTGTCACCCTCGACCCATTCCGGTCAAGGATAGGCTCTTCCTAGGTGAAATACACCCCAACAGACTCAACGATACTCTCAGATTTAATTCTGATTTACAATTTAGAAGTTATAAATTTTACAATAAAATAATTTTCACTTAGTTATTTTATTTGTGGCTGAAAACTAACTATTTCTGGTGACCTGTGCTAGACAAAGATAGAATCTTCTTAAATAGAGAATACCCTCATGAGTTCAGTGGTGGTCTCAGATTTTTAATCTAAGTTACCATTTGTGAGTTATAAGCATATGATCAATAAAATAATTTATTTTATTATTTTATTTACGGTTAAGCCAAATTTGGGTTTTCTCATAGGAGGCCTACGCCGATTTATCTTAAGTCACGCATAGGGTAAACCCACCGTCTAGAGTGCAACAATGCCCTCAGATTTCTAATCTGGGTTACCATTTAAGAGTTATTCCACTTTTTCTAGAAAACTGTTTAAGCGTGTTAACTTAGGATTAACAAATAATTTGACAGATCATTCTGGGCACTCTGGGCCTCGGAATCGGACGAAGTCAGATCTCCCAGACCCGTATATTCACATTTAATTAAAAAAAATTACATAAAAATTCTGGGTGTTTACATTCTCCCCACCTTAGGGATTTACGTCCTTGTAAGCCCCAACTCACAACTAAGGGAACAAGTGGGGGTACTGAGCAGGCATCTGAGCCTCCCGCTCCCCATGTGCTCTCCTGATGTTTACCGTGCTTCCAACGAATGCACACAAGAGGTATCAACCATCCAAGAAGGACTCACTCCTTTCAATATTTAATTTATACTGGAACCTCCATGGATGTCTCCCCATATTTGATGCCCAGCTCCCCATGGTCGATGCTGTGAGAAGGGTTGTGCACATATCTCCTCAGATGAGATACATGGAAGATAGCGTGCACCCGGTGCAACTAAGGCGGAAGAGATAAGTGGTAAGACACCTCGCCTACTATTTTGTGGACCTGAAAATGTCTTATGAATCGAGGAAATAACTTTCCGCCTCAACCAAATCTCTGTAGACCTCATCGAGGTGAGACCTTTAGAAAGGTGTGGTCACCATCCTCAAACTCTAGAGGTCTCCGTCTCCTTTCAACATAAGACATTTGTTTACATTGCACAGTCTTCATCCGCTCTTGGATGACCTACACATTCTCCATGGTAGCTCATACAATCTCTGGTCAGTAGGAACTTGGCCGACTTGGTGAGTCGGTCGACGATATCCTAATAGAATCATGTCTCCTGGACGTACCTAGATAACCCATCACGAAGTCCATGGATATCTCATTCCTCTTCTACTTTGGGACTGATAAAGGCTGAACCAAGCCTGCTGGTACCAGATGCTCCACCTTCACATGATGACAAGTGAGGCATCGAGTGAAAAAATCCGCTACTTCCTTCTTCATACCTGGCCACCAGTGCTGTCATCGACGGTCCTAGTATATCTTCACCATTCCTAGATGTACCTCTAAAGGTGGATGTGTGAAACTCCCTCAACAATTCCTCCTAAAGTGACACTGGCACCATATTACGTTCTATGAAGATGATGACGTGCTCCCCACCTTTAGAAAATCCATCAGGTGAATATCATGTTGATATCTGATCATGTCGTGTCTCACAGTCAGCATCCCAACACTGTGCCTCCCTGACTCACTAAAGAAGTGGGGGAGTGACTGTAAGAGAGTAAAAGAGGGATACTCCATCTCTATCCACAAAGGATATCTGTAAAGAAGCTAGCTTCTCTGTTTCCTTTCCTAGAAGATGTATACAAGATCTCCAACTGAGTGCATCTACTACAAGGTTCCCCTTACCAAGATTATAGACTATATCTAAGTCATAGTCTTGATGGAACTCAAGTCAACGTCCTTGTCTCGGGTTCAGGTATTCATGAGAGAAGATATACCTGAGACTCTTGTGATCTGAGTATATGGTAAAACTTTCTCCCATAAGATAGTGTCACCACATCATTAAGGTGAAAACCACTACTACTAACTTTAAGTCATGGGTAGCGTAGTTCTGCTCATGCTGTCTCAGCTACCAAGAACCATATGTGATCCCTGCTCGCTCCTGCATCAAGACACATCTGAGTCTGGCCCCCGATTCGTCGCAATAAACTACGTACCCTAAGCCTTCCTTTTGAAACCTCAACATTGGGGCACTAGTCATCCTCTGCCTCAGCACTTGAATGCTTTGTTGGCATCTCTCCGACCACACAGTGGGTTGCCCCTTCTTCACCAAACCTGATAGTGGTGTTGCAACTCTGGATAAGTCTGGCACAAAGGTAAGTCTGGCCGACTCATAAGTGATCGAATTCACCCTCTTATGCATGATTCCACCCTGTGCTGCCTTGGTTTTCATTTTTTCCGACCAAGGAAAACACCATACCAACATTATTGATAAACCACAACATTTTTTCCTAATACAATCGATCTGTGTACGAACTGTGGTTGCCCAGTCCATACACAAACTAACATCATAAGGCCTCGATGCTACCACCAAGAGCTACTAACCGAAACTCTCACCTCAAGGGTCAGATCATACAGTCGATGCATGTGTGATTATCGAGTCTCCTCCCAATGGTATCTCCAAACGGGAGGGTCAAGTCAATGGTTTAACCAGAAACTCTAGGTCTGGGACAAGATTAGTTGAAGGAAGGAATTATTGGTACCTATATCTATTGATACGATAGCCAGTAGTTGACACAGACCATACCTCAAATCATTCCTATAACCCTTGGGTAACACTCCTTGAACGCATGAAGATAATCTCTTCCTCTACCCTCCAGCTCCCTAAGCCTAGAGGGGACTACAACGGCAGGTGGTTGTAACATATCTAAATGTTCACCACCTCACGATGCTCTCCTAGCACTAATTACACATCTCCTACCATGAAGATTCATCTATCCTTAACAATTCCTCTTCCCAAAACGTTTTTACATGCTCAAGTCTCTGAGACTGTCGTCAGTTTCCTGCTTTCCCACTGCTAACATTTGCAGGTTGCATCCGCTCAGCTAATTGATATTCAACCACAATGGTTCGCTCTAGCACCCTAACAGAAGTAGGAATTCTTAGAGGAAAAAGTGTGGGCTCAGATATCTTTAAACACACCTCACACAGATGTTAGAGCTTTTAAGCACTGATCGTATCAAATTCAATGAGTACCAGGAAATCTCGATATGCCTCGATGAACACTCAGCTACAAACACATCATCCTACCGAAGCTGTATAAGCTCTAGAAAACTCTCAGGCACCTCTTAAACCTAGTCCTCAGCCAATTATGAGTCGATATCGCCTCATAACCTAAGGGGTGTCTGATGCTAAAACACATATAAGGCACTAAGCTTACATGTGTCCTCTACCGGTACCGCCGGTTGCAACTACTGACCAATAGACAGTGATATAGCTGACACAGAACCTGGAGGTACTATCATGTGTAATGGTCCACATACCAATTCCTCATCACTAATAAGACTATCCTCATGGTCACTCATTGAAAAATACTAGTAGCTAAGATCACTATCTGCTATAATGGTGTCTCAATGAGGTGTAAAACTCTAGAAATCACCTCCAGCCAGTCCTCTGATGCCTGGGAATCTGTCTAGCCATGAAACCATAGAGGCCTCTACTATTGGAACTCAGGAAACACACTCATTCTGCATACACCGTCTGCCAGTGCAGCTGGTGGCATGTGCTTCCCAAAGGGTGGTGGTGCTACTGGGAGAACCCCCGAAGGTGCCAACATAAAAAGAGGGCCCTACACCGAAGCCTCATCACTCGGTGGGTCATCATCATTTACTCTCCTGAAACACTAACATGATGTCTACCTGGAGGCATTGAGAAAGGAACAGATGAGACATGGTCAAATAATTATACATGGTGAGATGAACTAGTTTAGTTGACTTAAAGAAAACTCTTGGAAACACACACGTAATCAGTGTTTTCATGCAATGACTTGGAAATCACAATTCAGGGTCCTGGTATATGGATAGGTTGGTCGCTACACCAACACTGGACTCCCTGAACATTAAAACACACTCAGTACCCCTAACAGTATTTCTTCACAGAAGGGAAAGATCAGATTCCTTTGTTGTGTGGAAGAACTGAATCCTCTGATACCAATTTTTCACGACCCATCCTCGGGACCTCTGCCATGACTACCCCAATCCCTCCTTTCATAGGCCAGGGGATGGAAACAAGCAACAAAGGCATAACTCCCTATGATGGGAAGGCATTTCCTTTATAAAACATAAACACACACAACAGAGTACACAACTGGAAGCAAAACACTAAGTAGAAACTATATACAAAAGATATGTTGGAAAGTAAAAGGGGCGGGAAATACAAGCTCAATAGTAACGTACAAGGAAAAGACATATAGTTACAACGAAAAATAAAAATAGCTGGAAGGTGTCTAGAAGCTCCTAGATCATGCACCACGGATCTTACCTGAAGGGTAGGTACAAATAGCCTCCTCAGCGCTCCACGTTCGTCTGTCGTCTCCGTGTACCAACTCGTCGTGAGGTCCACCTCCAGGTACTGTCCAGTCCTCGTACACTCCGCCTCGGTCAGCGTTGTCCATCGTCTGCATCCAACACAACGAGGTGCGGGAAAAGCCCATGTTGGGGTGAGTATAAAGATACTCAGTAGGGACCTCATGACCCTCCAGGTCTGACAAAATCGAACAAAGATAAACCAAATGTATTATTTCAATGGATAACCTTTACATAGGTATATGACCATACATATACCTATGTTATCAAGTAACTCATCTCAATCATGAGGTAAACACAAAAGTCATTGACTTAGCTCAATCCAAGTTTTCCATTAACGAAACCATGACTACTGGAGAACTCCTCCTCTGGTGAGAACAATGGGCTTGTCGTGACACCAAGGCACTTCTCACTAACCGTAGACTGCTGAAGTACTCCTGTCGAGTACTGTGGTTCTGCCGCCAAATACCAGGAGCTCCTCCACTCTGAGTCTGTCGCGAAACAACAGACTCTCCCCCTAAGATCATATAGTGGTACTTCGCCTATCGAGTACTGTGGGTCTACTGCCAAATAACGGGTGCTCCTCTACCATGGGTCTGCTGCCAAATACTGGGCGCTCCCCATTGGGCTAGTCAAATCACTCTGAGTCGAATTGGTCAAGAAATCGTGAGGTCTATTAGGTACTAGGTCTCCGCAATCTATCTTCTCGTCTCTGGGAGGATCCGCTCCACGAGCTACTAGTCAATATTCCAAGTGTCACGAATTCTCACGTAGAAGTATCTCAATGGTCCGCCACATCATAGGGGTCTCAACAAAACAGACGTCGCATTAATCGGACGCACGGTCTGTGACTTATTAGATTTTTAGTCATGGGGGCCCGGTTGGATTCTAGTACGAACCAACCTGACCGTAACTCAACTATACCCCGATGCCTAGTGGGATATTCCCATAGGGACCATCTCCCAACAAGATTACCAGCGCCACTGATGGTTTATCAAACGGACGTCTGATGAAAATGATATGGCCAAAGTAAGCAAATGGTTAGTAGTGGGCCCGGATCTGGTCCGACCCAGTCGGATAGACTCAGCCAACCCAGTCCGTGCCGACCCGCTCTGGGTCAACCCAGACAGAACCGATGGGTCTGACCCAGCCTGTTGAGCTGGTCAACCCGCTATGTTAGGCCCGGTTCGCTGGGCCCGACCTAGCGGACTACGGGGGCGGTTCGACCCGGAGTCCGCCATGAGGGCGGCTCGACCCGAAGGCCAAGTCCGGTTCGCCCAGCACCACGAGGGGAACTACCCGGGAGGTCAGCTGCCGGGATGCTAGCGGTAGGCCTCGCGGGGTGCAGGCAGGCCGACTGGACACATGGCAGGCCACGGGTGCCCCGGGCAGGGCACCGAACAACGCACTGGGATAGGGCGCCGTGGCATGAGAAGCGCGCCGAGGTGCCGTGCAGGCCGCCGGGGCACTGGGTAGGCCGCCGGTAGGGCAAAGGGGTGTCGGGCAGGCCGTCTCCAAGGCGCGGGGGCACCGGGAAAGCCACCGACAGGGGTCGGGCATCACGCTGGGCATGCGGGCAGGCGGCGAGGTTCGTGAAGGCCGCGGTTAGCGTGGCCTTTGTTCACCTTCTTCGTCGTTTTGGACACATGTACCGCCTCCATCATCATCAATAAAGAACAATAAAAGGGGAGAGGCTCGGGCCATGTTTGTTCGGCCCAAACCCTCCTTGTTATGATGATATAAATTTTCGATTCTCAAACCATAACTTCAACGATGTAGAAAAAGTATAGAAATAATTCAAATCCCCCTCCCTTGAGTTCGGTGATCGTTGATGGATCACGGGAAGGTGGCAGAATTTTGATGACTTCGAGAAGCATTCGTGGTTTGAGGACGAGGAGGAAACGTCATTGATGTACTTCACGGTCGGCTCCCCCTCATTTGGCACAGTCGATTATTGAAGAAGAGGTTCATCGTTCTTCTGTAGTGTGTGGTTTTCTTTGTTACAGTTCCCCTCCTTTCCAAAGTTCCACCAAAATTCCAACCAAAAATAATATAGGAATCTTCTATTATTTTTTGGAACAATGACACAAATAATCATATTTAATTAAATGAAACAAATCATTTAATTAACGGTGTAATTGATTGAAATTAAAAAAGGAGTTAATTAATTGATAAAACACAACAAATTAATGAGGGTGGAGAGGATAAAATAATTAATGGGGGAAAAGTGGGGAGTTTCACCCATTTAATTGGAGGTTCCAAGGAGTTTAAGGGGGTTAGAGTAGTTAAGGAGCTAGGGTGGCCCCACCTAATAACATCATCCCAAGGGAGGTTATACTCAGGCAGGACCCACCACCATAACCTCCCATGGGAGGTTCGTGTGTGGTGTCCCCCACCTCCAACTCGCCTTGGAGGTTTTAACCACCCAAATAAAATAAAGTTAATAAATTATTTTATACAATTTAATTAAAACCCCCAAAAAACTATCTTCCACTCTCATTAAAATGCAACTACGTTGAATCTCTCACTAAGAAATCACTAGCACTACAAGTTCAACTGTGCCCTTATATTTCAATTTCGAGCACCGGTTCAAAAGTTATAAAATGACACTCGCATGTTTGTTGAAGGTACCTGAAAAAAATGCGTAAACTAATTATCAGTCACCCTCGACCCGTTCCGGTCAAGGTTAGGCTCTGCCTAAGTGAAATACACCCCAACTAACCCAACAATACTCTCATATTTACAATCCTAATTACCATTTAGATGTTTTGATTTTTACAATAAAGTAATTTTCACATAATTATTTTATTTGCGGCCAAAAACTAACTTTTTCTGGTTACCCGCGCCAGCCAAAGTTAGTATCTTCTAAAATAATTCATTCCATCACATGTTCATCAGTGGTCTCAGATTTTTAATCTGAGCAACCGTTTGTGAGTAATAAGCATATGATAAAGTAAATAATTTATTTAATTATTTTATTTACGGTTATTCCGAATTTGTATTTTCTCACAGGAGGCCCGCATCGACTAATCTTAAGTCGTGCATAGGGTAAACCCGCCATCATGAGCGTGACAGTGCCCTTGGATTTAAAATATGAGTAACTGTTTAAGAGTTATTCCACTTTTTTAGGAAAACTTTTTACGCGTGTTAACATAAGCTAAACAAAATTTCAACGGATCATTCCGGGCACTCTCGGCGTTGGAATAGAGCATTGTTAGATTTCGCGGACTCATAAAATTCCTATTTAATTAAATAAATCACATAGATAGACAGGGTCTTTACAGTTTGGGAGGAAGTGAATGGATATGAATGTTTCATGGGAGGTGAATTGAACTATTAACATGATATATTTAGTTAAGGTGGTGTATGTTTTAAGGAAATATAGGTTGAGAATTATATTTTTTAGATGACCAATCATTTTTTATGGTTGCGAAAACTAGATGGCCAATGAAACGTTCCATTATTAAGAAATAAGGGACTAATAATATGAAAGATACTACTGAAACCAAGATGAAATGAAGATGATTTGGTTGGAAGGTTCCATACTAGTAAAATAAAATAGTGTATTTCATTGGGCCGAAGTTATAATTTTATGGTTTCATAGGCGAATGATCAAATATACTATTACTAGATTGTGGATCAATAAGAAGAATCATTAGAATTAGGTACATATCTGGGTGATGAGTTGGACATTATCATTGGTACTATGGGTAGAAAATATAAATATATGGTGTCCTTGTATCTCATATTAATTTTTCTTAAAAAAATTGATGTATCTATTCTCCCATGGTTGTGGGAACTAATTTCAAAATTTTGTAATTCATTTTGTATTATTCTTGTGCATGGTTTCATGTTTTATTCGAGGTCTTGTTCACAAATTTTAGGATTCCTATCTAGAAATATGAAAATAATGAAACTGGGAGGTGGGTCCATTACCATATGAGAAGGACTTAATATAGTTTTTGGGAATGTAATACCTAAGATCTAATTGGAGTATATTAACACTATATCGTGAAAAATATCACACAATTCACACTTTATCATAATTTAAGTGTCATTATTCACATTTATATGATAAATTTTTAAATAAAATCATTTTTCTTTTATAAAATAATGTCATTTTTCATTTCAAAAAGGTAATATTTTATTAGGGTGAATTTTTAATATATTTATAAAATAGTGGATATTAAGTTGAATAGTGAATGCATAACATAAGAAACACACAATTCTTATGAATATTATAATAATAAGTTTTAACATAAATACCTATAAAATTGATTCCACTTTTTTAGGTTTATTTCTGGATTAAAAATATATTTTTCAAAATAATATTATGTATTTACAAATCCTATGATTAATATTTTATAGTCTTATTTATTATATTCATATAAAGTGAATATGTTTTAGTCTTTTCATTTAAATAAATATTATTGTAAAAAATTAATTCTTCACTTACACTAAAATCCATATTACATTTATCATAAATATATTTTTATTTTGAAAATATAACAAATAAATAATTTTATCATAAACAAAAATTTTAATCATAAAAAATACATTTTTGTTAAATGGGTTCCTTTTTTTACATGTGTTAATTATAGAATTATTTATCTTGTAGATATATATATTATTTTATAAAATGGATCTAATATTTAGATTCAATATTTCAATGTTATTTAATAATGTATATTTTATTTTTATCTATTAAAAGAAGACTACTTTGATAAAACTTAATTATAATGCAAAAAAACATAAAAATGGTAAAAATATTAGAGTAAAAGGTTTGAAACACAATTAAATCATGTGAAAAATATATTTTACTGAATTTTTCATCCTTATGTCTACCAAAAATAATATATTTAAGGATTTGGATCCATTAACCCTAGAATAATTCGTGAAATCTTTGATAGAGTTGTAGGTATTTATAAATATCCATTTTCTTCACTTATAATTAGGGATCACATCCCCCAAATCCTTTCACACCAATCCATTCATATTTTTGTCTGTAAATAATTAATTATAATCCTACTATAATACTCTATAATTTAAAATTTACTTTAGTCTTAGTTAGATATACCAAGGCCTCTATTTTCTAGGAGATTTCCTGGAGAAACCATAACATCCCAATAGGATTATTTCATACCCCAATTCTTTTCCATCTAAAACCTAATCATAATAATATTATATTCACACTAATATAATGAAATTATCAATATTATTATTATTCATTTATTCAATTATTTTAATTATATAATCATTACTCAATTGTTTTCATCCACTTTAAAAAAACAACTTATATCATACGTAGATGTGGACTTTCACTGCCATGATGTGATACAATTATTTTATTGTCACCACCTCTCTAGGTTGGAAACATAGAAGAATTTTATGAAATAAAATATTGAATACATAGTAATTATTATTCTAAAAATTCAATTTATTTTACACATTAATACCAATCCATTCATTGTGAAATGGAAATTTTAATCAATGAAGATTTGAACTACCACCTCCATGAATGATGAATTTTATATTTTTAACGACCCAAACATTTATTAATAAAAATTAAACTTGATCTAATTAAAGGTATTATTATGTTAAATACTTATATAAAATATTCACTTCTTTGGTTTTATGATTTTGGATTTCCAAATATCGTTAATAATTATTACCATTGCTAATATAGCGGTTGAATAGTGATCACATGATTACTATAAATATAGGGCTTTAACAAATACAATTTAGTCCGACAATGGAAGCAATGGCCTAATGTAGTAGGATTGCTCCAGAAAAAGCCCATTCTCAGAGATTGGAAAGGAGGTGGAATCATTTTGATTCGCTCTTGACGAAGACCAATATGAGCTTCAATACATTAAACATGAACAAAACTGCCAATGGGAGATGTAGAAGTTAATAGAGATTACCACCCGAGTGGTGTTATATATGCCACCCCTAGAGACAGTCACCATCACACAACGTACACTGGTGTATTAAGGGGGTTTCATAAGAGGTTATGTAACAATACCTTATCATTATGAATACGTGATTTATTTATTTTTGTATAGATTAAAGAATTTACATTCATTTTGTTACTTTTACATTGTAAATATTTTTTAATGCAAAAATAGTATTTTTAGATAATATTAAAATAAGAAGTCCATTTTTTATGAATTAATGGATTTTTTTAATTAAATAATATTTTAATAAAATATTATTAATAAATTTCATTTTAAATATAAATGATCGTATAACTTTTAAGAGTACAATTGTAATTTTTATTAAGGTTTGAAAGCCATTTTTTACAAAACCCATGAATTTTCGATAAATGTCGAGTTTTCCTTAAAATTTAAATTTGAAATATTTTGAAAATTATTTAGATAATATGAATATTATTTTTGGAATCTAGATGTCTAAATTATCCAACTGTGAACTTTTCATAATTTTCTGAGACATACAAATTTTTGGGTAAAAATTAAATACTGTATAATTATATAAGGTGTTTTATGATAGAAAAATGTCCTAATAGAGATGAAATAAAAATAATATAAAGGTTTTTTTTCTGGAAATATATGTTTTAAAATTAAAATAATGTTATTTTATGCTTTTTTATTTAATTTACAATGATTTAGTGGAACCTCCAAGGCTTATAAAATATTTTAACCTTTCAAGATGTTTTTCTTGAGAGTGTGACTCACCTCCACATAAGCTAGAATAATATTTTAAGAATTTCAGACATCTTCCTTATAAAATAATTTTTTCCAATCCCCTTTGGAAAAAAACATGTTCCAATATCATGGGGGGTTTTTTTATTAGTTTAATGTGTGGTGTCCAAAACCTAAATAATTAAGAATTCCCTCTATTTTCCTTTGTAAATCCACCCAAGATCCTACTTACACTTCTATAAAATCCTTTATAGCTCAAACTACCCAAGAAATACTCTCAATGGAATCCTCCCAATTTTCCCCAATCTCCCAATAATCCTCTCTCAAGACTCTCCCATGCCTTTGGGATCACACTTCCATGTAAGAGATTTCTTCCTTCCTCATTTTTTCCCAAGTTGCTTAATGTTGTCATACGCTTTTAATTTCAATTAGAAATGGTGGTTTATGATTACAAAACTCAACTATACTTCATTCCTTATTTTTTAATGATTATTTAACCCTTTATATCTCTTTAATGACTCCCATGTACACCTGTTACCATGCCGAACTTCTATAAGGAATTTACCTCTCCTTATATATATTTATGAAAATTTTTTGTATTAAGAAATTAAATTCCATTAAATATGTTGAGGATTTTATCTATATGAGCACTTTATTTTCAAATTCATATAAATATCATGAGACACTCCTTTCTCTGTCATAAACCATTATTATGAATTATTTTTTCACGCCCTTATGCTGCTGAGATTGCACTATGACTTTCTATGCCAAAGTCATTGTGTAGTGAATAACAAGAACAATTATTTATCATGGTTATTGTTATTTATGCACATTTCCTTATTTATTATAGGGATACATTTTCCAATTACACATTACATTATGGTGGTATAAATGATGGTGCTTAATTAATCCATGTTATATTATCCTTATGGAATACTTTTGCAAGAAATGAAATGATTAAGAAGGGTGTGCCCCTATAGTGCTCCAACGCATTGGGTGATGATTATTATCATTATACATCATGTGAAATGAGGGTTCACTCATGATAATTAAAATTAAATTAGGGCTTACTCATGCTCATTGTGAAATGATCCTTGACTCATTCTAAAATCATGTTAAATGTGGATGCCACATTTCCAGGTTATGATAATCATGCTATATCATTCCTTCATGTTCTTTTTTATCTAATGATCAGTTGATATGAATATTTCTTAACTTGAACTATATTATTCTTGTTATTCCTTGTTTAATCATGTACTGGGATTTATAGATCACCCTTTTCTTAGTCATGTCCTCAGGTTATCCCATAAAATGCTAAGTATGAAGGAATGTTGAGGTCATGTAAAAGAGGTTTTAAATAAAGATAGTGTGATTTATGATTGAAGTTGATATATAATGTTTCTAATCCCCAAATACACTATACCTCTCGATGTTATATATTTTATGAAGTGAATATTTTATGTAATAAATCATGTTTATGTGCGTAATAAAAAGAGGGGTTGTCATAGTTGGTATTAGAGGATAGGATTAGTTATTTTTGGGTTTAGGATTACCAAACCCTAGGGGAAGCCTTATAGATAAGAATAAATATTATAAAAACATCACTAAATTTTTCTGAGTAATGAGTATGTGGTTTATGAATAAAATTCATCAATGTCTGGATACATGTAGGTAGAGTCGGCTCTGACACAGATGTATCTAGGTCTAAAACCCAAAATCTCCTCTTTGAGCTAGACTCAAACATAAACTGGTGCTTGACAATGGGCCTTAATACACTCTTGGTTAAGACACTCTTGGGGGATATGCATTGGTAAATTTATATGCTTAGTACGAACCATTGTTAAGTGAATAAAAAATACACCTAAGAATATATGTTTCTGGGAAGTAAATGAAGGATATCATATATTCAAGCCTATAATTTCATAAGTTAAGTAAATATAGGTAATTTATAAGTCATCCAATTGTGTCATTGGATTAATATTTATGTGTTAATCCTATAATTCTTTTTATTCTTTCCAATGTCCGGTAATATGAGGGCTCAAGCTAAAAACCAATGGGAAGATAAATGTGACGACTATTATAATGAGATACCCAATCTGATGGGAGTGGGAATCCCGAACATTGTCATGATACTCCCTCTATTAACTAAAATTTTTAATAGAAACACATTTCAATAGGAAAATTCAACCCACACACCCAAAGAAAGACTAAGTCGCAATCGAGGGATTATTGGGACAACGGCCTCCTACTTTCAATGTATCATTTTATCCCACACTCACCCACCAATGGATAAACTCCATTGAGATGTTTTTCTCCATCCGTAAATGTTATGAACAGGAGAAGGTATCTCTGGTTTCTTATCGTATTGAGGGTGTAGCTGATCAATTCTAGACATTCATCAAAAATATGAAGATTGAGGAGGATATCGAGACATCAAAATAGAAGGATTTCTAGAAAATGTTTTTCAAAAAATATTTTCCTCACTTTATTTGAGTTAAGATGAAAATGGATTTCAATTCCCTCATGAGAAAAGATGACGAATCCATCGGAGCATCCAAGGAATGCATTAAAATGCTTTAACAATATTCCTCGTGCTATGACCAAACCCCCGAATGCAAGTTTGACCACTTTTTGGTTGGTGAAATCATAGCCTACAAAATTTCCCAGGTATCCATAAATACAAGAGCTATGAGGAAATTATCTGATATTCCCTCTAAGTTGAAATGGAGATTGAAGAATCTTAGGTGTATCATGGGGATAAGAAGTGTAATGTGGACTTCAATTCTAGAGGTCTGATTAAATAATACAACAGTGCTAAGAAAATCCAGCACCCCTCGTGCCCAAGGTGCGGAAAGAAGCATCCCAAAAATTGTCTGTAGGGGATGAGGAAATTATTTAGGTGTAAAAGAGAAGTCCAGATAGCCATTAATGATTGACTAGAAAAACATGCAACTAAAAAAAGGATAAGAACCATCCGTTCCACCCTCAATGGGTTGTTCATTACATGAACTACAAAGAACTGGGTCACTTTACAAACTGGTTCCCTAAGACAATGGTTTTTGGAGGAAACCAACAATCTCCAATGCAGCAGGGGTGATATATTTCCATCACTACTGCCGAAGAGAACCCCAACAAGGAAGTGGTGAAATGTACTCTAGTTATTGATTCAATCATAGTGATTGTGATTTTTTTATTCTGGTTATATAAATTATTTTATATCCTTAATCATTAGTATAAAATACCAACATTACCACATGTTCTGGACGTAAAGATGTTAGTCAGAAGGGAAATTGGGGCAATCATTGCATCCCATTAAAATAACTACACCTATATCATAATTTTTGGATTGAAATTACCATTGAAACTCATCAGACTACCTTTGGTGGAATTTTATGCAATTCTTGGCATGAAATATATTTCTTTATATAGAGCCAAAATAAATTTCCATGAGAGGTAACTAACTCTCCATACGACTAATCAACCCCAAATTTTGTACAATTGCGAGGATGAGGATGAATATTCTTTACCAAAATTCTTTAAATCATGGATATTACCGTCATGTGATAACATGTATCTTGATTAAATGATTGAGTCTAAGGAAGAAACCTACCTTGAAGAAATTCCTTTTGTTACGGAATTCACAAATATGTTTCGCACGGAATTTCTCGGTCTTCCTCCTATAAGAGATGTTGAATTCTCGATTGATCTTATAATCATGGAATTTACAATATCCAACACTCCACATAGGATGAATTCTATGGTGCTTATGGAGTGGAAGAAAATACTACAAGAGAATTTGGATAAAGGGGTTATATGAAAAAGTGCTTCACCATGGGGTGAACTAGTCCTCTTCCTCAAATATAATGATGGGTTAATGCACCTTTGGATTGATTATTTTGATCTCAACAAAATAATGATAAATAATAAGTATCCCCTATCCCAAATTGAGAACATGTTTGATCAATTATGTGGAGAACAATAATTCATCAAAGTGGATTTCCAGTCGGGATATTACCATGTAAGGGAGAAGAAGGTGGATATCCCGAAGGCTGATTTTTGTATAAGATACAGGCACTATGAAGTCATTTTAATGCCTTTTGGAATCCATAATGCTCCTGAAATCATCATGGACTTGATTAATAGAGTATTTAGATATTTCCACAAAAACATTATGGTAGACTTTATTGATGATATTATAATATACTCCAAAACCACAGAGGGGCATGATGAGAATCTAAGAACCCAACTAGAGACTGTGAAAAAATGATAATCTCTATGGAAAGTACAAGAAGTGTGTGTTCTTGTTGAAGGAGGTCTCAATCTTGTGTCAAATCATCACAAGAAATGTGACATCAATGGATCACTCCAAGACAACTACAATTTATTGATCGATGAGGCCAACAATGGGGACAGATATCCGTAGCATCCGATGGTTAGCTAGATATTAGCACTAATTTGTGATAAATTCTTCATGATTATCCATATCTCATACAAAGATAACCCGAAAGGTAGTAAAGTTTTCTGGTAGTGATGAATGAGAAGATTGATTCAAGTATTAAAAAGAAGGGTTATCATGATGCCCATGCTAAAACTATCCAAAAGTGGAGAACTTTTTGTGGTATTTAGTGATGCTTTGAATAAGGGCCTAGGTTGTGTGTTCATGAAAAATGATAATGTCATTGCCTAAGAATAAAGTCAGTTGAATGTTCCTGAGCGAAACTATCCAACACATGATCTATAGTTGGCAGCAGTAATATTCACTTTAAAAATTTAGTGACATTACCTCTTTGTGGAGAAGTGTGAAATATATATGGACCAAAAAAGCCTCAAGTATATATTCACATATATATAGTTTAACATGAGCCAATTAAGATGGTTGGAGATGATCATGGAATACAACTGCTCAATCCATTACCACCATAGGAAAACGAAGAAGGTGTCATATGCTCTAAGTTGCAGGGACTCAGTGATTCAATTTTTAATGAGAATTAAAAAGTATCAAATCTTCTAAGATTTTATGAAGATGAGCATGGGAATCATAAAGAATGGAATATCATCAATCATTTAACAAATTATTTCTCAACTATCTCTTTTGGAAGAGTTAAAGGATGCCCAAAAGAATGATGAGGGAATTCAGAAGAAAGTAAAAACTATCAGAAAAAGGAAATCCTCAGATTTTATTGTTAATAAAGAAGGAATTGTGATATTTGGGAAATGACAATATATTACATCAAGTCTAGGATAAAGAATTTTCTTTTAGATAATAGACATAGTTGAAATTTGTCCATTAATCTAGGAAACCCAAATATGTATCATGATATCGAAGAGCATTATTGGTGGGATAAAATGAAGAAGACATCTAAAGGAAACAATGCTATCTAGGATGTAGTGGATCATCATAGAAAGAATTCAAAACTCATTTAAATATGAGAGGATTTCTCATTGGATCAAAATGAACATATCTACATCAGATAATTGGTAAGTCTACAAGGATTATGACTATCTATTGTATCTAATTGAGATCTATGATTCACCTTTATGTTCTGGAAGTGTCTTCAAAATTTTCTAAATATTAAGCTAATCATTAGTATGGCTTATCATCCCCAAACTAATGGACAATATGAGAGGACTATGTAAACACATGAGGACATGATGAGAGCATTCTCAATGGACTTCAAAGGAGGATGAGATCAACATATTCCTCTTGTTGAGTGTTCTTACAATAACAATTTCCACCCAAGAATCTAAATGGCACCTTATGAATCTCTTTTTAGGATGAGGTGTAGAACACCGGCATGTTGGAATGAAGTGGCGGATCAAAAACTCCTAGGCCTAGAAAGGGTCAATGAATTGGTGGAGATGTTTAAGACCATATAGTAATACATTAAAGCTGCTCAGAGTTGAAAGAAGTGCTTTCTTGATAATCGACGATGAGTCCTTGCATTTGATGTTTGAGACATTGTATTTATCAGCATATCATTATGTAGGTTGGTAAAATGTCTTATTTTTTTATGTTGGGTTATTCTATAGATATTATTTGAAATTATTTTTTCCTTTTTTTGGGAGGTATGTATCAAAATTAGTGTTAAAAAGGAATGAAAACAATTTGGTCTTGAATAATAATTTGAATATAATAAATGAATTTATAGGTCAATTGTGTGTTTGTTTTCCAAAAAAATTTGAAAAAATATATTTCAAAATATTATATTTGAAAATTTTATTTTATAAATATTATTAAAATATAAATCCATGGGCTCTTCAGTAAAATCATAATATAATATTTATGATCAAACCCTACACCATCCATTTACTATTTTTTGACTCAGTTTTATTAGGGTATATATTTTATTATTGAGGAGTAATTTATTGTGGAGTTCCGATTTCAATACATTGTTGGAGTTTATCTGAATACTGATAAATAGATACCCTGAAGTCTATGCGGGGATCTCTAAACATATTTGGTATATTTTTTATGACTTTTTTTAGGAAATCTTAAATTCCTAAATTTCTTTATTTTAGAATGTTAATTATTTTAGATTTGTCTCATTTTATTCAAAGATGAAAAGTTTATTATCCATATGAAAATAAGTCATCTTATTATATAATGAATGACATTTAAAGAACAACCAAATAATTTTCATTCAAATTATGTTTATGATTACACAAGCTCTGTGTGTTAATCATTACTATTGATAACCAGGATTTTCATACATGGATATTACATCATTTTAAATGAATACTCTATAAATTACAAAAAATACATGCCAAAGGACTATAATAGTTTTGTTTCTTTGTAAACATGGGAAAAATATTTTATCATGGTGGAAGATAATCAACATCTCCCATAAAGTTCTCTACATTAATTAATTCTACCTATAACTATTATTTATAACCTGGGGAAAGGAAACATTAGAAATGGGGGAGCTCAGATGAACAGTAATGTAAATAAAAGAAATGTGTGTGCATAACATGACCAAAAGGTTATGGAACATGAGCATAAAATTTGAAGATGATACTCTACATATTAGACATCATAATAAAGATTGTTAATTAATAATACAGGAATTATAAATAAATAAACACCATGAGCCCTAAAAGTATAACAAAGGAATAAAACGTGGAAATGTGGTAGACATAGAAGCATAAAATATTATTTCGATAGAAGCCAAGGCATTTCATCCCAGACAATCATGTTAGTATAATTTCACTCCGTATATAATCTTGTTAGTCATGGTTCACTCCTATGGCTATTTTTATTGTAATGGTTCACTAGTCATACCATCTTGTTAGTCATGGTAAACTTCCATAGCCATCATAGTAGTCAATGTTGAATCCCAAGATCATCTTATCAAATTTCTTGAGATATTAATCATTACAAAATGCATTGGAAAGAGATATGGGTTCCTCCAGACTGATAATAAAATCATATATAAATGTTCCCCAAGATCATAAATTATCTTATAGTAATAGTGAAATGAAATGGGTATTATGGACATCTAATCATATCATAACATTTGTAAAAAGATAGGTTTTATAATCCTTTCAATAAAAACATAACCTGTGAAAGAGAAATAGATCTCATAAACATATAACTCGTGAATTAGTAGTACGTTTCTTGAATATATAACCCATTGACTATAAATGTATTTGATAAACATATAATCCATGAAAGGGAAACCAGTTTCATAAATACCTTGAGATTAATCATAAATCATTCATAGAAAGAATATGAATCTAACCATCCAATCATTTTCTAAACGGGCATGAGTAACATCCACAAATTTCATCATAGAAGGAAAATAATTTTTAAATCACTTTTATAAATTTTTCTCGGTGAAAATTTCATTTCTTCATTGAAAAATGATTTTTAATAAATAAAAAACATTGAAAATTGTTTTATTAGATAACATTATGATGTCATATATAGAAGATATAAAATCATTTAAAACCATTTTTCAAGAAATCTTATAAAATATGTGCCAAAATATTTTAAGAACCTTTTTAACATGAAACTATTTCATTACATATTAATAAACATTGATAATGTTTTGAAAACCATTTCTTTGAAAATATTTTGTAAATTTATACCTACAACATGATTTTTAACGAAAAAAATTTATTGGTAAATATTTTGAAAACATTCAAAAAATGATGGAAAGTGTTTTTAAAAACATTTTATTTGAAAACATATGAATATTGGTTGAAATATTTCTGATAACCATTTCATTGAAAATAATTTGATACCTTATAAATAAAGATTACAAAAATATTGAAAAAATATTCATTGATAATTAATTTTAGAAAATGTTTCGCAAAAATAAATCTATCATAAATGAAAAGGATGCATTAATTAAGTGATGATTGTTTAAATTGTACATATTGTACCAGGTAAAATGAAAATTATTCTTCAAGGTAAAAAGGATTAAAAAAATATTTTTTTGGAATAATAAAGAAATTTACATAGAAAATATAAGTAAAAAAAGGGCGAAATTTATTTTTTTATATTATATGATAATGGTATCATATTTTTTGAATCCCTTTTTATAAAACATGGCTCTGATGGATCATACATTTCCAACCGAAGTTAGGGTAAATCTTGGATTGTAGAAAAACAATTCTTTACTGTCTTATGTACCAAAGAGAATATGAAATGGTACCAATATATGAAAAATACATTAATTATCAGAGGAGATAAATTTTCATGAGATATGTATCATAATATCTCATCAAATGATGAAAAAACATAATCGATATTGAAAAGCGATTAGATTGCCTCAATAAAATATTATAACATGGTAAATTGGGATCAAAATCTCCATATAAGTAAATGAAAATATATTGAAAATTAAATATCATAAAAATAGGTAAATTCCTGATATAACCTGTCGAATGGATGTATAAACACATTAAATGAGAATTTAGGTGCCTAACAAAACAAGAGTATCAAAAAATCCAAATTGAGACAAAACTATTTCACCGATTTGGTGTCTTTTGAAACATAATAGCCATTAATGAAAGATAGTTAAATATATGTGTTAATACTAATAAATTTAATTATTTGATACACATAGTAAAATCATGGATTGTAAATATACCCCAAAAAGGATAGAGTGGAAAACAGAGAATGTATCTCAATGAAATAAAAAGTGAGATGAAATCTGTAATCCTTTAGTCTTCACTCGAATCATTATTATGAAAAACAAAAATATAATAAACATAAATGTATTATACTACATTTTCATAACTGTATTATTATTTATAATACCATATATGGTTTTATTATGACCTTAAATTAACCTCATGGTAACCATTCTATGTTATGTTTTCTCTTTGGGTAATATTTGTGTTATTCTTCACATGTGTCTTAATTCATTTTATCACTAGTCCTTATACAAATATCATGATTTATATTTTATAAATAATTATATAAATAAAATATTAATACAAAATTTCAAATTATAAAAATATATAGAATATTTATGTATGAAACACAATACACCTTTCATTGATACAACATGTTGTATGCACGCTTGAACGCTATTCCCGAATAATTATCATGTCGAAGGGAAAAAGTAAAAGAAATAAATGTATATATATATGTAATTATTAATATAACATTATTATAATATATATATTATACATTTACAGAAACCATCCTTAATAAAACCATGTTGTTTTTGAATCAACCATATCACTATGAGTGGGCGTTATGCCACACTTCCTCAAAAAAATTATTATATTTACAAAAAGTGTAAGGTAAAAAGATATGTTTTTTAAAAAGTACTAAATAATGTTAAATATAAAATAAATATAATATAATAAATATATAAATATATTTTCTATAAGGATATACACAATGAATGGTGATAATGGAAAATGAACAATCATTGTTTTGCGAGGCAGTTGTTCACCATACACAGAAACAGTAAATTTGTTACCTAGTAGATGCGGGTGTGTATAATAAGGTATATAAATATAAATAAAAACATAACTGTATAATTATAATACATGTTTTGTTATACAATCATATAATATGGAAATTGGATGGGGTGTATAATCGAAATGAATCAAGAGAACTTGAGAGAAGACCTTAGCTCTTAATCAAGTAACTTCTATTAGTTTATTGCAAAAGGATTCCATGGTTTGATTCCTTCACAATGGTAGAATTATAGGTCATGGAGTGGGATTTTAGTAATCATATTTCATATATATTGGCATTTCTTAATAGTTCTATGAGGGGTAATGAATAAAGAGAGGTGGGGACATTTTATTGGGAAGAAAAAGGAGTCACATGAAATTTTTGAAAATCGGTATGGTGTAAATATTTATTTACCTAAAAAAGTAATAAAAAACCAAAAAAATCAATAATAGTATATTATGGATGAATAATGTCATGAAAATTGGTTTTGGAAATGTATCTTGGTTATTTGGTCCATTAAGATCATGGTTTATTCCCTTATTCACCTTATTTGGACACCAACAGACATGATTAATTGTAATCAAATTTACTTATATTTTTGGTCAAGAATTAAGTCGATATTATTAAAATATAAATATTAAAAAATTTAAAATGATGTATGTATGTTTTTTGAAATTCGATTAACACATGTAGAAATTTAATAGTAATGGTAATCACTTAGACGAGACGAAATTATGAGTTTTTAATGTAGAATGTAGTTTAAATGAAAATAAAGTTTTATATCCAATTTCAAAGTGAAACTAATTATAATGACATAAATTTTATTAATAGATGTATAATTTATCTAATTTGATCTTCAAATAAATTTAAAATATACTTTAAATTAATAATTAATTAATATAAAAGGCAATTTATAACTAAAATGTTAGATATTTCATTATTTATCATAAAATGATGTTTCTCATAAAAATCACAAAAATCTTACCCCAATCTAATTTATGAATTATAAAATAAAAAAAATATTTTATCAAATAAATTTTTTAAATGTGTTTAAAAATAATCATATTATTAAAATCATTATATTCGACATAAAAAAATTGATAAACATAGAAGGACCTTAGAAACAATCATATCATTGATTATCAATATGTTTTATCTATTTACAAAAATTATAAATAATATTTAATAATTATTTATTTTTATCCATATAACTATGTTTGACGTCGCTGTTATAATTATATCATTTAAGAAATTATAATAATTAAAACATGTCATGTATAAACAGCGGTGTTACCTGTATCGTACGCTATGTCGGTGTTGTAAGTAGTGCAATCTAAGTCAGTATTGCGTGAAGCACAGGATAAGTCACTATTGAGTGTTTCACAAGCCACATTTGTGTCATGTGAAAGTAATGTTTTATATAGTGCATTAATATATATAAAAAACTATTTCTAGTGTCATGTCAAATGGAAAATATCAAAATTATAAATTAATTCAAAAATGATAATTCTCAAGATCTTAGGGTGTTACATTCTAACCCCCTTAAAATGAATTTCTCCCTAAAAATTATTCTAGGTTATCAAATGTTTAGTAATTAAAAATTTAATTCATTAAAACCCACATCGTAAAAATTAATACTAAAACATCCATTAAAATGGAATGATATAACAATAAAGGTCTCCCCAAGTAACATATAACTAGGTTTCTATATTGGGGATGTGGGATGGGAGTGAATATTAAAAATATAGGACAAGAAAAAATAATAAGAAGGAGTGATTGAGGTCATTAATAAAAAACAAGTTAATGGTCACAAAAATATTGAGGGACAAAAATTCATAAATCTATGATTATTTATAATGATATTGTATTACAAAGTTTTTTGGAAAAACTATTCTCTTTTGATCATTGTCCAAATGTTGAGTAATTCTTTTATTGAACAATAATATAAGTAATTATACTTACATGATATATTTATAAGAAAAAATACATACATTTTTTCACCTTTTATCAATATCAAATTCATCTATTTTATCATGAAATGAATATATATAAATAAAATTTGACTCATGACGCACTAAAATACACTTTTAGAAGATATTATGGCCCATAAATGAAAGAAAGTAAAATTATTTATCTATAACTGTTATTAAAAATAAACATGGTTAATACAACAATCTCTAAACATAAAAAGTAACACTACTACTTCATTATAATTAATTTTTCATCAAAAATAATTATTCGTTAACTATGAAATCATATAGGCCAGTGTTAGGTGTGAAAACCAAATCTTGTTTTGATCATGGGTTCAAGACCCATGTCTTTTTCGGACATTATTTGTTGTCACCCAACATACATGATGATAATTTTTTAGAATTCACTAACATAATTTCCAAAATAAATAAGATGTGAATTCTTGGAATTAACATAATCACTAAATATACTTTTATCTATGTTTTTCAGTAATATATCAGGGGGAAACTAATTTTTATGATGTTTAGCATAAATGTTTCATGAATGGTTATCCTTATAACTATAGTGAAAGTTGAAAATCAAAAACCTTAGAAATAATGTCTTGAAATAAGATTATCATTGATTCCCCCACATATCATATATTAGATATTTTTTTACATTAAAAAAATGACAATTAATTATTCTATTTATATTGGATTTATTCCATAAATCCAAAAATGTTGTAATCTTCATCAATGATAGTATAAACCACCTTTCAACAAGTCCTTTACTATTTACAAGGTAATTTGTACCATCCAATTTACTTCTTCATATCCCACATATATATATCCAAAAAAATTATCATTACATAAGGATCATATTATGGGATATTTGTCCTTAAATAATCTATTTTCCCTGGACATCACCTTTTCATTATATCGGTTTTCTATTCTATTAGAACAATTCAATGTGTCCTTGTAAATCCATAGTCCAAAAAAACTGAAAAATCCTTACATATTTCACTTTTAATAATTATTCAATATAAATAAATAAAAATCTATTACTTCATCTATAATCCATTGAAAAAGGCTACCTCATTATAATTATTTTTTTCCTTTCACATTTTTCCTATAATCTATTCGTCATCGGTAAAATAACCATTACTCATACCACTTTAATGATCCTCTTCAGAAGATTTCTACTTGGGACATTGATATTCATAATAACCATGTATTCGACACATAAAACACATAACCATTGATGATTTCTTAGGGAGACCAATATTAATTACCATTTTTGTAATGAGAATGATATTTTCCACCATGGAGTCACATGCTTGGGTCCTTTTTTACCATAGTAAAAAAAACCTATTTTTCCTCTAAGACAATCATTTATGTGATTATTTCCACATTTATGAAACAAACTAAACTTAATCTTATCTCCTTTATAGTCAATATCACCCAAACTATTAGTGATCTCCTTTCAATTCACTGGTGAGTCTGAGTGTTTGTAAAGGTGGACATTTTTTATCAGGTTCCATAAAGACTTATTATGAAATATCAAAACATCTTTTAATCTACTGATTGTCCCACTAGACACCAAATCGGAAAATAGTCCATAAAATTCAACGTCAATCCAACCCCTTACTGGTACCACCATTTTCTAAAACAAAAATCATAGTTTGATCATTAATTATCAAAGAGAAAAAAAAATATCCATGAAAAATATTTACTTACATGTTGTCTAAATCCAAAAAAAATCATTATTCTACATCACTACAGGTTCATCCTAGGTTATTCATAATCGTATTATATTTAAATCCTTCATTATGGTTTGTTAAGCGTTTTTTTAATTCAAAAATCATATCCACTAGGATTGTCAAACCCGGTGTCCTACAGGTCATATTGCTGTGAACCTTATTACCCAGAGTCAGTACCTGAACATCTTGTCAAAATTTTTATCCATAGTTACATTTAGGCCAGAGCCACATCCAGTTGTAGTATCCAGATATGGATGTATTTATAGGAAACAAATCACTCAATACTTTTCCAAAATTCAATTTCATTTTCTGAAATGCTAAATCATCATTATTCATATTCTTAGATACATCCTTCAACATATATATATATAAATATTACTAGGTATATCACTAATGTTTTCTAATACATGTTTCTAAAGGCTAACTATGAATTTTCTTTGACACCATGTATAGAGATCTAGGATTGACACACATGGATATGACATCATTTTAGATTAATACTCAGTATATTTCAAAAAATATGTGCCCAATGACCATAATAGTATCTTGTATTTGGAAACATGGAAACACAACCTTCAGTATTGGTGAAATATCATCCACATCTCCCATAAAGATATCCACATTTATTACTTCTACCTTAAGGAATTCAACATGACATGGGGAATGGAAGCATAAGAAAGAGATGAGCTCAAATGCTCTATAAAGTAAAAAAATAATTGAGTAAGAATCGCATGAAAAATAGGGTGTGGAAGTTGAGCATAACATTTTACGATAATACCATGCATATTAATGGTCAAAATAAATATTTCTAATTCATCAGACGTGAATCATATAGAAATAAATAACAAAATCCATCAAATAATAAGATATGAATAAAATATAGAATTGTGGCTGATACATAAGTATATAATATGATTTTCATTATATCCAAGGAATTGTTTCCAAGACAATTTATATAGTATAGTTTCACTCTTTATATTAATTCAAAATTAATTTTTCACTCCAATGGGCATCTTAATTGTTTGATGTAACTCCACATACAATCTTGGAAGTCATGGTTCAATCCCATGGCCATATTAATAGTCAATGATCATTCCCAAGACCATCTTATTTTACCTCATGAGATATAAATTGTAACCTCACAAGTAAGTAATGAATAATAGATATTTTTATCTATGCCTATTTATGAATTAGATAGTGTTTTAGGGGCTTAAAATGGGAATAAATCCAATCTTAAGCTTGGAATACATTAATATTTTTAAAAGATTGTTTTACTGCCTTTTGATGGAAAACCATTATTAAATAAAAATATTGACAATTTTATAATCTCTATTTGTCAAAATAAACATATTATTCATGATTGGGACATTGAAATTTACATTGGATAAATTTTTGGTATTTTTCTAACAATGTTCATTTTTTAATGAATAGAGAAAAATACTGCATTTTACATCAAAACTGCTTTTCCATCTAATTTAATTAGATGGTTATATTATCTTTTTAAGTAGTCTTAAAGTGTAATATGAATATATTTTTACAATTTAATCCAATGGTGGTCATTAGTATTAATTTAACTTTGGAATTGGGCATAAACTAATGCCAAACTTTTCATATATATTGTTTCAAAAAAACCCGCTATTTGTTTGGACAACGAGAATTATTTTTAAATTAATTACTTCAATATCTGTGTTTGGAATTTGGTAAAATGGATTCCATATTTGGAATCAGAAGGTCCAAATTATGTAATTAAGACTCTTTTGTTTGTGGATATTATGAATAGTAATGACGGTAATTATCTTTAATTATCTTGATTAATGAGTAATCGGGTAGTTAAGGATAATAAAATAATATCATAATAATAATAAATGACACCAAAATGTGTCCTAATTCTATTTTTTGTCTCATGGACGACCATGGTATTCCTTGTGCCAAACATGGGGACCACATGGAATCACTTTTGTGTGAAAGTGACTTTTTATCTTTTTATTGTTAAAGAATGTTAAATACAACAAAGAATGTATCACCTGAGTAAAACATTTTTAATTTTGTCTACATAGATGATATTTTGCACTATAAATATTAATTGGAAAGATAAAAATATTTCCTACATCATAGTATTTGTTTCATAATTTTTATACATTTAATCAATTAAATTATTTATGACATCATGATGATGCAGCGATTACCACATTATTTAACGATTTAAGTAAAATTAAACGATAATGTAAAATCTAAGACCTAAACATGTAAAATACCTATTGGATTAGTATATTTCGAACCCTTATTACCTTAAACTCGAAATAAATCAATGTGGGACCTTTAAAATCCGAAACTCATTTGAAAATAATGTAACATTTTGTAACTTTCCAAGAGTGCCCATCCTCTCCTCTTATAAAAGGCCCCCACCTCTACCTCCATAACCAAAACTGTAAAGCCTTTGTCTCGGAAAACCCCTTCTCATTTTGTCTATAAAAATACCTATCTTACTCCTAGAATCCTCACTTTGGGCATAAGTCTTCCCAAGGAAGCCATTCATCTCAAATCAAAAAGAGTTACCCGATTTAAAGGTAGTGTCTTCTCTTGTGTTATTATGTTTTATTTTGCTTATCCAACCCCCTAAACTCTTTTTATTCAATTATTTTGTAACAAATCCAGTATCTTAAATATAATAGAATGTTTTTATAAGAAGAATTTGAGATAAAATTACAGACACCTACATCTAATGGTTAAAGAACATACTATTTATGTGGATGGCGAATTTCTGCCTCACGAAACGACGATGGTTCAATATTCTTCTAACACATTCAAAGGTGGCCATTAATATGTCACTATATTTATATATAATATGTTTATGTTTTCCTTAAGCCTACTTATTTTTCATTTATGGAATACCTTTATGGATTCCATTACGGGTATATGTGATATCTTCATTTTAGGAAGTACGGACTACCGCCCCCTCAAAGTGATTTGATTCGTTAATACCATATGTGGTACTTATAAATGATAGATTTAATGATATTATATATGATACCATACTTGAATTATAATACTACTAAGTATCATTATGTTTTAATTCCATTAAATTTTGAGATATAAATGAAACAAGCATTCATGCGTACGTACGGCTTACCGTCTCCATGAACGGTGCATTTCATTTCTTATCCCCAAATGTAATGTACTATTATAAGTACATATATATAATGGATATATATGATTTATGTTACATATAAATGATGAATATAAATCTGAAATTAAAATATACATATCTCTAATTTAGTTTTAATTCCATTAATTTTACATATAAATGAAAGTAGCGTTCATGCGTTCGTACAGCTTATCGTCTCCATGAACGGTGCATTTCATTTCATACCTCTAAATTATTATGTAATATTATAAATGCATGTATATACTAGATATATATGATATATATGACATCTACATCATTAATATCATACTTGAGATAATCAATATTTGACTACGTGAACAACATGTAAATATAAGACGTTCATTTTTGAATCAAGCACGAATGATCGTTAAAACGAATGTTATAAACTTAAATAATAACATAGTGTTCATGACATGGTAATAAATGATATTAAAGGAATAATGAACTTGAAAAAAGTTTTTAAGAAAGTATAAATTAACTTAAGTTTATTATTCATGAGATTAAATAACGATCAAGTCAAGTCGGATACGAGGTAAGGGAACTTCTTAACCCAATTTCCGTTCTTTGGGTTAATCTCCAAATTTCAAATTATGTCATGATATTATTATGTACTATCTGGTATTTTTAATTTTATTTATGTGTACTTATAGTGAATAAACATAATAGATCTATTTTATTTAAAAAAATGATCTTTGTATGGGACTTCGTCTCAATATCCATTCATTGAGGCATATTTTGTTTTCTACACAACTTTCTTTTATACGGTTTATAAAAACCTTTTAATTTTATGCTTATTCAAAAGGAATATTTTTTTATACGAAGCGTTTTAATAAATGACAAAAGGAATGTTTTTTTTGTTTTTTTGTCAGACGTATGCGGCGACAACGACTTCTCCACCGCCGTGACCATTATTTGAGTGTCGGCTTCCTCTACAAGACATACTTTTTTTAAAAAATGAAAAATAAATACAATGTTTTACTTTTTTTTAGTTTGGTATTGAAAATGGTTTTCATAATGTTTTTTATATCAATGTGTTGTATTGATATCTTTTGATTGAAATGTGGAAATGTTATGTTTCCTTTATGCATGTATTATATGGTACGATTATGTAGTGGTTCTTGGGCATTGTTATGAAGACGAGTGGTTCCATGATAAACTAAGGGCGGGTGAGCCCGATATAGCTCTCCAATGCATTGGGTAATGCGAAGGAGTTAAATCTTAAGGTTTTCCTGAAGAGATTTAGGGAATATACTATGATGGTTATTCCAAACATAACCAAAAGGGTTACTCCCTATGTAAGAATGTTTTGTATTCCTCAAGTTACCTTTATGTCTTATAAATTCTATGATTTATTCATGATTTGATGAGGTCTGTTAAATTACTTATGTTTTCTGAGTAAGGTATGATTTCATACATAAACTAATGTTTTCATTTAATACTATTATATACTTTATTGTGATTTTTATGCTCATCCCAGGTTTTTGAAATGTTTTTCACAGGTCTAGGGAAAGGTACATGATGTGATGATAATGTAAATGAAGTGTCAAGAATGAATCCATGTTTTATTTTAAATATGTTTCCGCTAATTGAAAAAATGAGTACTATATTTTATGTAACCACTTTGTTTAAATGTGGTACGTAACGCATGTTTTATGATCTAATTCTCTAAAAATATAAACCTGAAAAGATCCTCACGTTTTATTCTTGAAATATCTCAATATTAAGTAATTTTTAAGGCTGGGGCCTTATAGTTGGTATGGGAGGTCAGTTTAGATAACGTTAGGAGTTAGAATTATATTAAATGATTATCTAAAAATAATTTTTTTGGTCAAATTCAAATGATATAGCATTTGAAGATTACCATGTTGCTTCATCTAAGACATGTTTGTTCAGAATGGTTTGCCGCAGAGGAAACAGGGTAGCAGTGCTAGGAAGGCATACAGATGGAAATAACCTTCCGAATCAGCATCCTGAGATGGTCGGAGTTGGAACTGAACTATTTTTTGTAGTAATGGGGAAGTTGAATCAAGCAATAAATGGTGGTGGTATCCATGGATGAGATCAGCAAGATCAACCGCAGATGAACATGTCAGTGGTGGAACATTTCCTGAAGCAACATCCCCCATCATTCAGTGGATCATCTAACCCTATACTATCTTAAGGGTGTATTAAAGCACTGGAGAAGATTTTAGATGTCATGGGATGTTCAGAAAATCAAATGGTTAGTCTTTCTATTTACCATTTTGAGGGTGAAGCAGATTAGTGGTGGTTGATGGTTAAAAATATCAGGGACGCTGATGAGATTGATGTTCTCGACTGGGATGAATTCAAAGGTATGTTTCTGTAGAAATATTTTCCTATGTATGTTCGACATAGGATGGAAAAACAATTCCTGGAATTGAGGCATGAGGAATTCTCAGTGGCTGCCTATGAAGAGCGGTTCACTCAATTGGCAAGGTATGCTCCAAATTTCATCCAAGACCTTGATAGTAAATTCAATCGTTTTTACTCAGGATTAAAGCCAAAATATGTAAGGGAATTAGCTTCTTGTGAGTTAAAAAGTTATTAAAAGCTTGTTCGATGTGTTGAGAAGGTGGAAATGGAGTTTTTCGATGACCAAGTGTTCTATATCAACCAACAGAAGAAGAGACCGAGGTGGTAGGAGAAAGGAAAGAATTCTTCAAAAAAGTCTGATGGTAAGAAAACTAAGTTTCCAGTTTGTGATAAATGTGGTAAAAGGCATACTGGGGAATGTCTTCTGAATTCTGGAAAGTGATACCGATGTGGTAAGATGGGACATAAGGCTCGTGATTTCACTGAAATAGATCAAGGTGATGGTAAGACCAAATTTGATTTATAGTTAGTGAAATGTTTTAAGTGAAATGAGATGGGTCACTATGCAAATGAGTGTCCGAAAAAGAGCTCGAGTGATGGGAAGTAGTTAGACTACAAGCAGAAAGGTGTGTTGAAATCTTTTGCAACTACTTCAGCAGATGTCGGGCCATCAAATGAAGTTGTATCAAGTACACTGATTGTTTTTTCAGATTATGCCAGTGTGTTGTTTGATTCGGGGTCTACACATTCTTTCATCTCTGAAACCTTTTCTAGTAAAATGGAAATACCATATCAAGAAATGACTCCTTAACTCATAGTAAAAACACCTGGGGAAATGTTGAGGAAAAATTAATTTATAATAATCTTCCTATCCTTATCCGTGGAAAGAAACTACTTTCCAACCTTATTGTTTTACATCTTGTAAAGTTTGATGTTATCCTGGGTATGGATTGGCTCTTTATTTACCATGATAAGATTGAATATAGAGATAAAGAACATTCTTTTCAGAAATACTTTCAGTTTGTGTAAAATAATTAACCCTTAATGTTGATAACATATCAAGAGGCTGAGAAACTTTTAAAAGATTGAAATGAAGGTTACATTGCACACATCGTTGAAAATAAAGGAGCTGTTCAGATTAATGATGTGTCAGTGGTAAATGAGTATCCTGATGTTTTTATTGATGAGTTGCCTGGAATAATACCAGATCGAGAAGTTGAATTTATTGTTAAATTAGTTCCTGATGCTAAGCCAATTTCAAAACCCCCTTATCAAATGGCCCAAACTGAACTTTTAGAGTTCAAGGAGAAATTGCAAGATTTTTTAGAGAAAGGTTTCATTCAACCTAGCACATCACCATGGGGTGCTCCTATTTTATTTGTTAAAAAGAAAGATGGTTCTATGAGACTTTTCATTGATTATAGAGCCTTGAATAACATCACTGTTAAGAAAAAATATCTTTTGCCTCATATCGATGATTTCTTTGATCAGCTCTAGGGAGCTTAGTATTTTTCAAAGATTGACCTGTGATCGGGGTACCATCAGTTGAAGGTAAGGGAAGCAGATATTCCGAAGACCGCGTTCCGTACAAGATATGGACACTATGAATTTGTAGTAATTCCTTTTGGGCTAACCAATGCACCTGTTGTATTCATGGACATAATGAATAGAATTTTCCATGAGTTCTTGGATAAGTTTGTGGTTGTTTTAATTGATGATATTTGGGTGTTTTCTAAAAGTAAAGAAGAGCATGAAATACATTGAAGGGTTATTTAGCTAAAATTCAATGAAAATAAATTGTATGGGAAATTCAGATTGTGTGAGTTTTGGTTGCAACAAATTTCTTTCCCTGGTCATATTGTTTCTAAAGATGGGATAACTGTTGATCCTGCAAAAACAAAGGTTGTGGAAGAATGGAGAAGACCCAAAAATGTAACTGAGATTCGTAGATTCCTTGTTTTGGAAGGTAATTACCAAAGGTTTGTTAGAAATTTTTCACAGTTATCTAGTCCAATGACTAAGCTAACTCAGAAGGGTGTTAAGTTTTTCTGGCCAAATGAATGTGATGATTGTTTTCAGGAATTGAAAAGAAGATTGGTGAATCCTCCAGTTTTGGCACTACCTTCCAGGAATGGGGGGTTTGTTATATACAGTGATGATTAATTGAAAGGACTTGGTTGTGTCCTAATGCAGAATGATCAGGTAATTGGTTATGCTTAACGACAGTTGAAAACTCATGAGGTAAATTACCCAACACATGATTTGGAATTAGCTGCTGTTGTTTTCGCTTTATAAATTTGTATGCATAATTTGTATGGAGTAAAGTGTGAAATATATACCGATCACAAATGTTTAATGTATATATTCACTCAGAAAGAATTGAACATGAGACAGAGGATATGGCATGAATTAATCAAGGATTATGATTGTACAATTCATTACCATCCGGGAAAAGAAAATAAAGTGGCCAATGCTTTGAGTTGAAAATGTAATGCTTCATTAACAATGTTGCATTTTGAACATGATCCTTTGGTTAAGGATTTTATGAACCTTGGCATAGAATTTTTTGGTGTAGGAAGTTCTTCTATTTTCTTTCAGGTATCAGTGAAATATTCTCTATCAGTCAGAATCAAGCAAGCATAGAAGCAAGACAGTGAGTTGTAGAAAAAGGTAGATCTGGTTCCGAAAGGTATGTTGCCAGAATTCAACATTTATAATGATTTTGTTTTGAGATTTGGGAAAAGATTGTGTGTGCCTTGTGATTTATAGTTGAAGAGAGAGTTGTTATGTGAAGCTCGTAGTTCTCCATTTTCAGTTCATCCTAGTAGTGCTAAGATGTATATAGATCTGCAGGAGTATTACTGGTGGGACGGAATAAAAAGAGATATTTCTGATTTTACAGTGAAGTGTTTGAATTGTCAACAGGTTAAATCAGAGTGGAAGATACTGAAAGTGATGCTTCAGCCTTTACCAGTGACAGAGTGGAAATGGGAGAATATATCCATGGACTTTGTTGTGGGATTACCGAAGACATCTCGAGGTAATAATGCAATCTGGGTTATTCTTGATCGCTTGACTAAATCTGCTCATTTCCTTTCTATACGAGATACTTTTTCCCTAGATCAACTTTCCCATTTTTATCTTAAAGTGATAGTCAGGTTACATGGATTTCCTCTCTCCATTGTATCTGACCGGTATCCCAGGTTCACTTTTAACTTTTGGAAATGCCTTCAGAAGTCATTGGGTACTGAATTAAATTTTAGTACGGATTTTCATCCTCAATCAGATGGGCAATCAGAACAAATAATTCATACTTTGGAAGATATGATACATGCTTGTTCGATAGATTATCAGGGAAGTTGGGACCAAAGTATTTTTTTGGTTGAGTTTTCATATAATAACAGTTTTCATTCTAGTATACATATGGGACCATTTGAGGTGTTATATGGGAAGCGGTGTCGAACTCCAAGTTTTTGGGATGAAGTGGGTGAAAGGAAGTTGATTGGACCAGAAGTGGAAGAAGACGTTACAGAAAAAGTTCAGTTGATATAGAAACACGTGAGAACAGCTCAAAGCATGCAGAAGAGATATGCGGACAACAGGAGGGAGGATCTCTCTTTTGAGGTTGGTGATCATGTTTTTCTCAAAGTATAACCATGGAAACGTATGATGTGATTTGGTAAGAAAGGAAAGCTGAGTCCATGGTTCATTGGACCATATGAAATTCTGGAGAGAGTTGGATCAGTTGCATACCGAGTGGCTATACCTCCGAGTTTATCCCAGGTACACAATGTTTTTCATGTTTCAATGTTAAGGAAATACATGCCAGATCTATCTCATGTTTTGAGACCAGAGGTAGTTCAGCTGGAAGAGAACCTATCTTATGAGGAACAACCGGTCTAGATTGTTGACCATAGGGAGAAGTTGTTACAGAATAAGGTGATTCACCAGGTAAAGGTTTTGTGTAAAAACCACATGATTGAAGAGGCAACATGGAAATCTGAAAATGCAATGAGGGATAAATACCCCCACTTATTCGATAAGTAAATAAATTGCGGGGACACAATTTTCTAAAGGGGGGAAGGATGTAACATCCCAAGTAAGTAATGAATAATATGTATTTTTATCTATGTCTATTTATGAATTAGATAGTGTTTTAGAGGCTTAAAATGAGAATAAATCCAATCTTAAGCATGGAATACACTAATATTTTTAAAAGATTTTTTTACTGCCGTTTGATGGAAAACCATTTTTAAAACAAAATTTTGACAATTTTATAATCTCTATTTGTCAAAATAAACATATTATTTATGATTGGGACATTGAAATTTACATTGGATAAACTTTTGGTATTTTTCTGACACTGTTCAGTTGTTAATGAATAGTAAAAAATACTGCATTTTACATCAAAATTCATTTTTCATCTAATTTATTTGTACGGTTAGATTATCTTTTTAATTATTCTTAAAGTTTAATCTGAATATATTTTTACCATTTAATCCAATGGTGGTAAATAGGTTTAATTTCACTTTGTAATTGGGCATAAACTAATGCCAAACTTTTCAAAGATATTGTTTCAAAAAAACCCGCTATTTTTTTGACAACGAGAATTATTTTTAAATTAATTATTGCAATTTATGTGTTTGGAATTTGGTAAAATGGATTCCATATTTGGAATCATAAGTTCCAAATTATTAAATTAATACTCTTTTGTTTCTGGACATTATGAATAGTAACAATGATAATTATCTTTAATTATCTTGATTAATGAGTAATCGTGTAGTTAAGGACAATAAAATAATATCATAATAATAATAAATGACACCAAAATGTGTCCTAATTCTAATTTTTGTCTCATGGACGACCATGGGATGCCTTGTGCCAAAATTTGGGACCCCATGGAATCACTTTTGTAGGAAAGTGACTTTTTATCATTTTATTGTTAAAGAAAGTTAAATATAACAAAGAATGTATCACCTGAGTAAAACATTCTTAATTTTTTCTAAATAGATGCTATTTTGGACTATAAAAATTAATTAGAACGTTAAAAAAATTTCATACATCATAGTATTTTTTTCATAATTTTTAGACATTAAATAAATTAAATTATTTATGACATCATCATGATGTAGTGATTACCTCATTATTTAACGATTTATATAAAATAAAAATATAATGTAAATTCTAAGACCTACATTTGTCAAAGACCTATTGTATGAGTATATTTCTAACCCTTATCACCTTATCCTCGAAATAAATCAAGTAGGACCTTTAAAATCCGAAACTCATTTGAAAATAAAGTATCATTTTGTAACTTTCCAAAAGTGCCCCTCCTCTCCGCTTATAAAAGGCCCCCAACTCTACCTCCTTACCCACACCTCTCAAGCCTTTGTCTCAGCCAACCCCTTATCATTGTGTCTCTCCACATCACTCTCTTACTTCTAGAAGCCTCTATTTGGGCATAAGTTTTCCCAAGGAAGCCTTTGAGCTCAAATCAAAAAGAGTTACCCGATTTAATGGTAGTGTCTTCTCTTGTGTTCTTATGTTTTATTTTGCATCTCCAACCCCCTAAACTATTTTTATTCATTTATTTTGTAAAAAATAAAGTATATTAAATATAATAGGATGTTTTTATAAGAATAATTCGATCTACACTTACACACACCTACATCTAATGGTTAAAGAACATACTGGTTTTGTGGATAGCGAATTTCTGCCTCACAAAACGATGATTGTTCAATATTATTCTAACACCTTCAAAGGTGGCCATTAAGATGTCACTATATTTATATATAATATGTTTATGTTTTCATTAATCTTCTATGTTTTTCATTTATGGAATACCTTTATGGGTTCCATTATGGGTATACGCAACATCATCATTTTAGGAAGTGCGGACTACCGCCCCCTCAAAGTGATTTGATTCGTTAATACCATATGTGGTACGTATAAAGGATAGATTTAATGATATTATATATGATACCATACTGGAATTATAATACTATTATGTATCATTATGTTTTAATTCCATTAAATTATGAGATAGAAATGAAAGTAGTGTTCATGTGTACGTACGGCTTACCCTCTCCATGAACGGTGCATTTCATTTCTTATCCCCAAATGTAATGTACTATTATAAGTACATATATATAATGGATATATATGATTTATGATACATCTAAATTATGAATATAATTCTGGAATTAAAATATACATATCCCTAATTTAGTTTTAATTCCATTAATTTGACATATAAATGAAAGTATCGTTCATGTTTACGTACGGCTTACCGTCTCCATGAACGGTGCATTTCATTTCTTACCTCTAAATGATTAGGTAATATTATAAATGCATGTATATATTGGACATATATGATATATATGGCATCTAAATCATGAATATCATTCTTGAGATAATGGATATTTGACTATGTGAACAACTTGTAAATATAAGAAGTTCATTTTTGACTCAAGTACAAATGATCGTTAAAATGACCATTATAAACTTAAATAATAACATAGTGTTCATGACATGGTAATAAATGATATTAAAGTAATAATGAACTTGAAAAAGGTTTTTCATCAAGTAGAAATTAACTCAAGTTTATTATACAGGAGATTAAAGAACGATCAAGTCATGTCGGATACGAGGTAAGGGAACTTCTTAACCCAATTTCCGTTCTTTGTGTTAATCTCCAACTTTCAAATTATGTCATGATATTATTATGTCCTATCTTTTATTTTTAATTTTATTTATGTGTCCTTATATTGAATACACATAATAGATGTATTTTATTTAAAAAATGATCTTTTTATGGGACTTCATCTCAATCTCAATTCATTGAGGCATATTTTGTTTTATACACAACTTTCTATTATACGGTGTATAAACCCCTTCGAATTTTATGATTATTCAAAAGGAAACATTTTTTATACAAAGCCTTTTACTATACGAAAAAAGGAATGTTTTTTTGTCATACGTATGAGGCGAAAACGACTTCTCCACCGCCGTGACCATTATTTGAGTTTTTGCTTCCTCTACAAGCCATAGCATTTTTTAAAAATGAAAAATAAATACCATGTTTTACTTTTCTTTTATTTTGTATTGAAAATGTTTTTCAAATTTTTTTATCAATGTGTTGTATAGATATTTTGTGATTGAAATGTGGAAATGTTATGTTTCCTATATGCATATATTATGTGGTACGATTATGTTATGGTTCTTGGGAATTGTTATGAAGATTGGTGGTTCCGTGATAATCTAAGGGCGGGTGAGCCCGATATATCTCTCCAATGCATTGGGTAACACGAAGGAGTTAAACATTAAGGGTTGTCCGAAGAGTTTTAGGGAATATAATGTGATGGGTATTCCAAACGTAACCAAGAGGGTTACTCTCTATGTAAGAATGTTATGAATGCCTCAAGTTACCTTTATGTCTTATGAATTCTATGATTTATTCATGATTTGATGAGGTATGTTAAAGTTCTTATGTTTTATGAGTAATGTATGATTTCATACTTGGAATAATGTTTTCATTTCATACTTTTATATCCCTTAATGAGATTTTTATGCTCATCCCATGTTTTTGAAATGTTTTTCAAATGTCAAGGTAAAGGTACATGATGTGATGATAGTGTCAATGAAGTGTCAAAAAGAATCCCTGTTTTATTTTAAATATGTTTTCGCTGATGGAAAAAATGAGTACTATATTTTATGTAACCACTTTGTTTAAATGTGGTATGTAATGCATGTTTTTTGATCTAATTATCTAAAAATCTAATCTTGAAAATATCCTCAAGGTGTATTCTTGAAATATCTCAAGATTAAGTAATGTTTAAGGCTGTGGCCTTATATAAATCGTTACTCAATGAATTGAAGGGAGTTATAGGTCCCAAAAATCCCAAAATGAAATCATAATAGCATGTTCCCTAGGATAATAAATATTTATATCATAACCCATGAAATGAAATGGGTGTCAAAATTATGTAATCATATCATAGCCTGTGGAAAAATTCATGTTTTATAATCATTAAATCAAAACCATAACAAATAATGGTGAAACAGGTCTCATACAAATAATTACCATGAAATAGAAATATATTTCATAAACATATAACCCATGAAACAGAAACAAATTTCATATGTGTTAAGTGAAAAGTCTTCTTTTGACTTCTATATCATGTTTTGGAAATCACAAATGCAATCTATCATATTTTAGAAATTACAATTGTCTTTTATCTTGTCTATCGTATCGTACAATGTTAATCGTACCATACTGACACTGTCAATTGTACCATACTGACTCTGTCAATCGTATCGTACTGACTTTTTCAATCGTACCATACTGACTATGTCCATCGTATCGTACTGACTCTGTCAATCGTATCATACTGACTCTGCTTTTCATATGTTCATTATTTGTTTTGGTAATTTGTCAAAAACACTCATTTCATAATGAATCGTACTCATGTTTTTCATTTCTATATATCTCTTGTCCTAACAAAACGATGTCGTTGAGTTAGTTACAAAGTAATCAAAACGATGTCGTGCTTTCTGTTTCAATATGACCGTTGAAGGCAATATGACCGTTGGAACCCGAGGCCTATAAATAGGAGGTCATTTGAAGCTGAGAGAACAACGATGAACGAAGAGAACGAATGAAGAGACTCTGTGAACTACCAAGATTCTAGAGAGAGACACTGTGACTTCTCTCATCATCCTTGTGTGTCCGATCATCGTATCTAGGGCTTTCAAGTAATTGAAAGACAGAGGTGCCGATTACCTACAAAATCGAGGGCTGCCGGGGATAGGCAGACAGACGTGCCGATCATCGTATCGAGGGCTGCCGGGGATAGGCAGACAGACGTACCGATCATCGTATCGAGGGCTGCCAGGGATAGGCAGACAGACGTGTCGATCATTGTATCGAGGGCTCACCAAGGTGTTGGTGAGACATACATTTTATCCTAGGTGAAAGGATAAACCTTCTCTTTGGGTTCAAATAATTGTAATACTTTTACATTTCCGCGGTTACTTGTATTAGAAAGGGATTTGTATTGTTTCCTTTCTTATTTACATATTCAATTGTAATTGTTTCAATTACAATCATTCTATTACATTTTGTATTGATTGATTCTATACGCTTTAAGGTAGAATCATTCATCTTTGTATTACTCTGATTATTGTGTTCACCTTGAATACAATTGTTTTACATTACATTAGTATTACAATACATCATACTTTTTATATTCAATACAATTGTGGGTATTTGTATTTGTATTAGTTTAAGATCATTTAAACTAATCTCTTTGTTGCTAAAACTCATAGGTTTTTAAACCTACAATTCACCCCCCTCTTGTATTGTTCCATCTACTAGACATTTATATCTACTATTCGATCAAACAATTGGTATCAAAGGAGGGTTTCCACTGATTTGTATTACTAGCTTTATTTCTTTTTACTATCTTGAATACTTACTACAGTAACGTGTGGAGTGGAAAAGTTGTTTTTGTTAGATGGAAGGAATGAATATTGGATCAATAGATAATCCGAATCCTTCCAGACCACCAATCTTTGACGGGAATGATTATGAGTATTGGAGAGATCGTATGAAGACTTTCGTTATCAATACTGGTGTAGACAAATTTATTATGCTTACTGGGGGTTACAAAATTCCTGACAAAGAAGTTAGTACTTTCACCAACCAAGAGAAGCAAGAATATCAACTGAATTACAAGGTACGCAATACTTTATTATGCTCTATGACCAGGAATATATATAGTCCGATATCTTCATGTGAAGCAGCCAACTGTATTTGGAAGAAATTAGAAGTTACTCATTTTGGTACATCCAAGGTTATAGAAACAAGGAGAGCAATGCTTCGAGCAGAGTATCATGGATTTGTTTTTCCTTATGGAGAGCCAGTATGTAAAGTGCAACAAAGGTTTATGACAATTTTCAACAGCTTACAATCTATGGGAGAAAAAGTTCTTGATGATGAAGCTCTTGTTGATAAGATTATAGATATTATGCCAAATGAATGGGAGTCAAAAAGGACAGCTATTGATGAAAATAGAAAAGTTTCCCAAATTACTCTTGATGAACTTTTTGGAACTCTACTACAGCATGAGACAAGAATGAAGAGAGATGCTGATTTCAATAAGAAGAAGAATGGGAATGGAAGTGTAGCTTTTGCATCTAATGCTAAAACACCTGAAATGCTTACAAGGTCTAAATCCAAGAAAGTTGTTGTATCTGATTCAAGTGATTGTAATCTTTCGGATAATGAGTTAGTCAATCTTGCTCGAAGGATGAACAAAATTGAGGGAAAGAAATATTTTCAATATAGATTCAAAAAGAAAGACAGGAAAGATGGGAATGATTCATAGGTAACCTGTTATGAATGCAAGAAAGCAGGACATATAAGGCCCGATTGTCCTTTACTAAAGAGGAAAGATAGAAAGGAGAAACACTCTGAAAGAAACAAGAAAAGGTTTTATAAGACAAAGAAAGTCTTGAAAGCAAATGATACGTGGAGTGCAAGTGGTAGTGATTCCTCAGATGATTCTTCAGAATATGAGACATCAGGGCAAAGAAATATTGGACTTCTAGCCAGATTACCAATTGAAGATCATTGTCTCATGGCTAAGGTACATAATGCTGAAGCTGTTACAAATGTCTCTTTAAATGCAAATTATATTGATAATAGATATTATGAATCTTCAAATGATGAATCCTCATCATCAGAAGATGACACATTACCTTCTTTCGAAGAGGTCTCTAGATTTCCTAAGTTACTTGAAAATGAAAATTCTAAACTCAAAAAGAGATTTGAAAAAGAAAATTCTAGAATTTCTATTTTGACTAATGAAGTATCAGATCTTTCTAAAGATCTTTATATGAAAACATCTGATTTTGAATGTATTTTAAAAACCCTTGAGAAAGTTAAATCTGAAAAGGATAAACTTTCTAAGGATCTTGAAAATGTAATTTCAAAGAAAAATATTTTAGAATCTAACTCTTGTTCAAATTCAAATGTTTTAGAAAACAAGAAGTTGGTTTTAAAACTAAAGTCAGAGATTTTATCTTTTTAGGAAATGTTTGTCAAACTTTACTCATGGAAAATAAAACTTTGACAGGATGTAATCTCAAATTAGACCTTTGAGAAATCATTCTGGTCTTGGTTATACTTATTCCAAACCTGTTTTTAGCAATAACTATTTTGTTCCTCAAAAAACCATTTTCTGTTCTAAGTGTCAATGTGGTGGACACTGGAGAAGAGATTTTTCTCTTAATAAAACTCAATCTTTAGGATTTCATAAAGCTCATTTTGAAAAACAAATGTGGATTCTTAAAATTCTTTTATCTAACCCTTCTGGATCCAAACAAGTTTGGATTCCGAAAATCTAATTGTTTCTTTTTCAGGAAAATGAGAAGTGTATCAATAAGAACATTTGGTACATGGATAGTGGTTGTTCTCGACATATGACTGGAAACAAAGATATTTTTGAAAATGTTATAAAAAAAAAGGTGGAAAAGTTACCTTCGGAGATAATGCTCAAGGAAAGATTGTTGGTATAGGTAATATTGTTTTTCTTGGAAAAGTTCTTATTTCAAATGTTTTGTTTGGTAATGGTCTTAGGCACAATCTCATCATCATAAGTCAATTATGCGATGAAGGTTACCTTGTAAATTTTAGAAATGATAAGTGTCTAGTTCATAATTCCAAGGATGAATTCATTCTATCTGCCCATAGGCAAGATAATGTTTACACTATTAACTTAGAAGACCTTAGGAACCAAAACATACCTTGTTTAAGTGTAATAGAAGACCAATCGTGGCTATGGCATAGGAGACTAGGACACTGTAATTTGAGAAACCTAAGTAAACTCTCAAAGAAAGGACTTGTAAAAGGGATACCGGATCTTAGATATGATTCTTCAAAAGTCTGTGATCCCTGTCAATTTGGCAAGCAACATAAAACTAGCTTTAAATCAATTAATGATGTTTCAACTTCTAATGCATTACAGCTTGTGCATATGAATCTGTTTGGTCCTTCACAATCTGGAAGCATTGGAGGAAAATACTATGTATTTGTTTTAGTTGATGACTTTACTAGATTTACATGGGTTTATTTTCTCACAAAGAAATCTGAAGCCTTTTCCTATTTCAAAACTTTTAGAGCCCAAGTTAAAAATTAGAAAAACCTACCATTGATAACTATTCATAGTGATCATGGTGGTGAATTTCAAAACTCAGATTTTGAAACTTTTTGTAGTAAGAAAGGTATTACTCACAATTTCTCAGCTCCAAGAACTCCTCAGCAAAATGGTGGTTTTGAAAGAAGAAATCGTATTCTTCAAGAAATGACTCAACCCATGTTGAGTGAATACTCAATTGCTAAGCACTTTTGGGCTGAAGCTGTTAGTACTGCCTGTTATACTATAAATCGTGTTTTAACTAGACCATTTCTTAATAAAACCCCTTATGAGTTATGGACTGGCCGAAAACCTAAAGTTTCATACTTCAAAGTTTTTGGATGCAAAGTATTCATTCTGAATACAAAAGATAATCTACACAAATTTGCACCAAAATCTGATGAAGGAATCTTTCTAGGCTATTCTAAAACCTCTAAGGCTTATAGAGTTTTCAATAAAAACACTTGTACTGTTGAGGAAACAGTACATGTAAAATTCGATGAAACTGATCCTTTTGTTTTCAACCAACCCAATATTACATCCTCAGATGTGTTTTCTAAAAATGTTTATCAACCATTATTAGAAGAGTATTCTGATAAGGAAAATGTTCAAGACAATATTCCTGAAACATTTACCTCAGAATATTTTCTACCATATGTTGATGAACAGTTTTTACAAAACCCAAATCAACTGTTTCTTAGGAATCATCCCAGGGATAACATCATTGGTGATATAAATAAACCTGTATGGACCGGAAATTCCTTATGAAATGAAATAGAACATCTTTCTTTTCTTTCCCAATTTGAACCTAAAAGCCCAAGTGAGGCCTTAGGTGATGATGATTGGATCAAAGCAGTGCAAGATGAACTAAATGAATTTGAAAGGAATCAAGTCTGGACTTTAGTTGAAAGACCTAAAGAAACAACAGTCATTGTTGTAAAATGGGTTTTCAGAAACAAGTGTGATGAAAATGGAATCATTGTAAGAAATAAAGCAAGACTTTTTGCTAAAGGTTATAATCAACAAGAGGGAATAGACTATGAAGAAACATATGCTCATGTAGCTAGACTTGAATCTATTCGTATTCTATTAGCCTTCGTAGCATATTTCAATTTCAAACTATTTCAAATGGATGTCAAATGTGCTTTTCTAAATGGTTTTGTTCAAGAAGAAGTTTTTGTAGAACAACCTCCTGGTTTTCAAGACCCAAAACATCCTGATCATGTTTTTAAACTTACCAAGGCACTATACGGTCTTAAACAATCCCCTAGAGCATGGTATGATAGACTTACAGGATTTATTTTACAAAACAATTATACAAAAGGTACAGAAGATCCAACTCATTTTATCAAAATGGAAAAAAAAAATGTTTTGATTGTCCAAATCTATGTTGATGACATCATATTTGGATCAACTCAGAAATCTTTAACTGATTCTTTTGCAAAATTAATGAAATCTGAGTTTGAAATGAGTATGATGGGTGAGTTAAAATTCTTTCTAGGTTTTCAAATTTCTCAAAAACTAGAAGGAATTTATATATCTCAACATAATTATATTAAAGACTTACTCAAAAAGTATGGATTTGACAAAACTAAAAGTATTAGCACCCCAATTGGCACCTCAAATACTCTTGATCTTGATGAAACTGGGAAACCAGTAGATCAAACAAATTTTAGAGGTATGATAGGGAGTTTTCTATACTTGACAGCTAGTCGACCCGACTTGATGTTTTATGTATGCTTATGTGCAAGATATCAATCTAATCCAAAAGAGTCTCACTTAAAAGCCGTAAAGAGAATCTTTCGGTATTTAAAAGACACTATGGATTTAGGTTTTTTCTACTCTTCTGGAAATGATTTTGTTTTAAAAAGTTTTTCAGATGCTGACATTGGTGGTTGTAGAATGGATAGAAAAAGTACATCTGGAACATGTCATTTCTTAGGAGATTCTTTGGTTTCTTGGTCCTGCAAGAAACAACACTCAGTAGCACTCTCCACTGCTGAAGCTGAATATGTAGTAGCTGGAAGTTGTTGTGCTCAAGTATTGTGGATGCAGCACACACTCACTGACTATGGTTTGAGTTTTTCCAAAACTCAAATTCTTTGTGATAATACGAGTGCCATAGCTCTTAGTAAAAACCCAGCACATCACTCTCGTGCAAAACACATAGATGTTAGGCATCACTTTCTTAGGGATCACACACAAAAAGGAGATATTATTTTACAATTCATCGGAACGCAAGAACAACTTGATGACATTTTTACGAAACCTTTACCTTCCGATAGATTTGAATATATAAAACAGAAGCTAGGAATGATTACATTAAAATAATAATTCATATCTACTTCCTATTTTACATCTCTCCTAATAGTAAGAAACTCCTCGTAGAAAGGGGAAGGACATTTCTTTCTATGTCTTTATGTTTATTCTTATCTTATGATCTTTAACTATTTACTCTCTCAATATGTGTATCTTTTTCTATTTATCGTATTGACAGTTTTATTGTTTCATTCATTTTTTTTCCATTCTGTTTATCGTATTGACAGTTTTATCATTTCGTTCATTTTTTCCTGTTTATCGTATTGACAGTTTTATAGTATCATTTACTATCGACCGATGATGGTATTGAAATTATTTTCCATTGTATCAATAAATCTTGGTATTGAATCGACCGATGATGGTATTAAATATCTTTTCCATCGTATCAATCAATCTTGGTATTGAATCGACCGATGATGGTATTAAATATCTTTTCCATCGTATCAATCAATCTTGGTATTGAATCGACCGATGATGGTATTGAATTTCTTTTCCATCGTACCAATCAATCAATAGTATTGAATCGACCGATGATGGTATTGAATTTCTTTTCCATCGTACCAATCAATCAATAGTATTGAATCGACCGATGATGGTATTGAATTTATTTTCCATCGTATCAATAGTTTTGTATCGACCGATGATGGTAATGATTTTCTTTTCTATTGAATCGACTGATGATGGTATTGAGATTGTTTTCCATCGTACTGTCAGTTCATGGTAACGAGATTGTTTTCCATCGTATTGTCAGTTCATGGTAACAAGATTGTTTTCTATCGTATGGTCAGTTCATAGTAATGACTTTGTTTTCCATTGGCATGATGATTTTTTTTTTTGTTTTTTACGATTGTATTTTCTTTTGATTAATATCAAAACCAACAATTACCTTATGTTCTCCGGCAGGTATCTTTTTCATTTTTTTAAATTTTTTTTTAATCCTAACCATTGATCTATTTTTCTCTAATCTTGACTGTAGAAGATCAATGGTCACCCTTTTTCGACCATAGAAGATCAACGGTCACTTCTTTATCGCCTATAAATAGCCCCCCTCCCCTCCCCAAACCCACATTGGTTTTTCAGGATTTCAGGCGAAGCTCTGCTCCACCAGCTAAATCATCGTACGATCTTCTCATCGGCAGAACCTTTATGTCTCAATCCTCTGCTAATAATCCCGCCGAAATGTCTTCAAAGACTTTTACAGAGAAAGACTTTAACAGAGAAAGGTTAGTATCTAGAGACTTTTTCGATACGTATGATTCTACAATCAGGAGGATCATTTTGTTTCAAGGATGGGAACATCTGTGTGTTGAAAAGCATGATTCTCAAGATCTGGTTCTTTTTGATGAAGTTTGTCAGTTTTACAAAACCGTTTCTTTCGACAAAGACATGACTATAAACTTTGCTGTGTACGATAGAAAATTGTCTATGTTTTTGAAACAAGCGGCACATTTTCTAAATGTTTCTATAGAAGGGGATTTTTTCTGTCCATCGCACAAACTACCAGAGGAAGTTGGTACGTTTAATAGAGAACGTGATGAAAAGATATTGTTTGTTATTAATGAGGAAAAGAGAAAAGTGTCTCATCTTTCACCGGACAATCGTTTTGTAACTTTATGGGTGCAAGGTTTTCTTATCCCAAGGAAAGGAGATAGAGAAACTCTGAAAGTTTCTGATATCTTTATGCTTTACTTTCTTGTGAATATGAGAAAAGTAAATCTCATGGGATATGTTTTTGAAACAATTAAGAATGTCAAGACAGGAGGGATTAAGTCCCAGATGATTATGTATCCAGCTATCCTTATGAAATTCATTCTTGAGAGTATGAAGTTTTGTAACATTCCTCTGAAAGGAAAACCCATGGATTGGAGGCCATCATGGATTAGTAAGAGTACGATGAAAAAGCTGAATGTTTGTTTTGATCCAAATTCAAAACTTTTTGTCAGAGATGTAGAAGCTGAATTGGCTCAGAATCAATCGGCACCTATGCCAGTCAAAGACATTCAATCTACCGGTGTTACTCAAAAGTATGATCTGCAAACCAGTTCAAAGCCGAAGAAGAAGACAAGGTACAATAAGGAAGTTGTAGCAAAATGGTGAAAGGATAAGGAACAGAGAAAAGAAGGTGATCCGAAGTTTGGTCTTGACCCTGCTGAGGCCTTTGCAGAAAGAATAAGGGTAGAAGTAACCCTTCAGGGTGAAAAGAAGAAGAAGGTTCTTTTGAAAAGAAAGGCTCAGGACTTTGATGTCTCTAAAGTCTTGAAAGCGGTTGAGGATGCCAGTGCCCAACTAACAGAAGAAGTGCATCAAGATCCCATCATACAGAGTCTCCCTGAGGAAGGAAAACAAAAACAAGTGATGGAAGAGATAGAAGAAGTGGAAGAAGAATAATGAGACTTTCTTTTATAATTTCTTCAATGTTCAAAGAAGAGTAGAGAGGAATCGGTTCAAAAGATGAGTGAAGGTGTTCAAAAAACACTTCATGCCGATCAAGTACGATCTCCGGACATAATGTCATCTCAAGAAAAGCAAGGTGCTCAATCTTCTCATTCTGATAAAGTTGTTGTCATTAGTGACAAAATGGAAGAAGAAAGAAAGCAGAAAGAAAAAGCAAAAGGGAAATAACTAGTTGTTGACTCAAGCAGATCGTATGAACTAGCATCGTATGATGAAGATACTGATTCAGATCATACAATCTCTCTCAAGAAAAGTGATTACATTGTTCATACTTTGAGAAGGGTTGAGAAGACTATTCCCTATTTCCCGAGGCTGTAAGGAAAGATTGATTTTATTACTGACAAACAAAAGAAGAAGTTTGGCTCTGTAAAATAATTGAGGAAGAAAGTTTTGTCAGTAGAAGCCGATTTGAAAGTTCTTTCAGAAAGCTCAGTGGCTCATAAGAAGGCTTGCAATATGATGACCAAGTGGTCGTACAAAACAGAGAGCTCAATCAATGATCATGAAATAGCTATTGAAGATATAAGAAGGTTATCAAATGAGCATGCAATTTCTTTCAACAAGCTTGACAGAGAAACGGTTGCAAAGTTGAACCTTTTGTCTTCTCAAAGAGCCGATGTTCCTTCAGTGAAAGATTTACAAGAGAGAATGAATGTTTTTCAATCAGAATTCTCGAAGGTTTCATCCTTCAAAGATGAAATGGTTTTGCTGAAGAATCAAAATTCAGTGTTGTCCAAGGATAACAAGAATTTGCAAAACAGAATTGATACCCTTGAAGAAGTAATCAGAGTCCAGGAGGAGACCATTTGAAATCAAGATCAGATTTTTGCGGATCATTAAGAGATTCTCAAAACTTAGGGAGAATCAATTTCTGAAGACAAGAAGGAGATCAAGAAGATGAAAGCTGTTATTCATGAGCTTATAAAGAAGGATAAGGAAAGAGAAAAAAAATGATTGTTGTATTTGTTTTCTTTTGGAACCTGTCTTTGTTTTGTAGTGACTCTTATGATCCTTTTCTTTTGTCCATTATCGTGTATTTCTTTACTAACTCTTTCAGATAATTCAAGATTACACCTTTCTTTTTGTAAATCACAAAGGGGTAGAATGTTTACAAAGGGGAGAATGTTTACAAAGGGGGAGAATGCTTTACAATGCTCTTAAGGAAAATCTACGAATACAATCCTTAGGAAAGTCCATACCTAAGGGGGAGTTAGTTGTATTCAATTTCTTATTCAGAAGAGTTTTCAATAACTCAGGGGGAGATAAGTATTTCTTGTTACATTTACTTTGTGTGTTGTGATTTCCAAAAAGGGGGAGATTGTTAAGTCAAAAGTCATATTTTGACTTTTATATCATGTTTTGGAAATCACAAATGCATTCTATCATATTTTAGAAATTACAATTGTCTTTTATCTTGTTTATCGTATCGTACAATGTTAATCGTACCATACTGACTCTGTCAATCGTACCATACTGACTCTGTCAATCATATCGTACTGACTTTGTCAATCGTACCATACTGACTCTGTCCATCGTATCGTACTGACTCTGTCAATCGTATCGTACAGACTCTGCTATTCAGATGTTCATTATTTGTTTTGGTACTTTGTCAAAAACACTCATTGCATAATGAATCGTACTCATGTTTTTCATTTCTATATATCTCTTGTCCTAACAAAACGATGTCGTTTGAGTTAGTTACAAACTAATCAAAACGATGTCGTGATTTCTGTTTCAATATGACCGTTGAAGGCAATATGATCGTTGGAACCCGAGGCCTATAAATAGGAGGTCATTTGAAGCTGAGAGAACAACGATGAACGAAGAGAACGAATGAAGAGACTCTGTGAACTACCAAGATTCTAGAGAGAGACATTGTGACTTCTCTCATCATCCTTGTGCGTCCGATCATCGTATCGAGGGCTTTTAAGTAATTGAAAGACAGAGGTGCCGATTACCTACAAAATCGAGGGCTGCCGGGGATAGGCAGACAGACGTGCCGATCATCGTATCGAGGGCTACCGGGGATAGGCAGACAGACGTACCGATCATTGTATCGAGGGTTGCCAGGGATAGGCAGACAGACGTGCCGATCATCGTATCGAGGGCTCACCAAGGTGTTGGTGAGACAGACCTTTTATCCTAGGTGAAAGGATAACCCTTCTCTTTGGGTTAAAAAAATTGTAATACTTTTACATTTCCGTTGTTACTTGTATTAGAAATGGATTTGTATTGTTTACTTTCTTCTTTACATATTCAATTGTAATTGTTTCAATTACAATCATTCTATTACATTTTGTATTGATTGATTCTATACGCTTTAAGGTAGAATCATTCATCTTTGTATTACTCTGATTATTGTGTTCACCTTGAATACAATTGTTTTACATTACATTAGTATTACAATACATCATACTTTTTATATTCAATACAATTGTGGGTATTTGTATTTGTATTAGTTTAAGATCATTTAAACTAATCTCTTTGTTGCTAAAACTCAAAGGTTTTTAAACCTACAATTCACCCCCCCTCTTGTATTATTCCATCTAATTGACATTTATATCTACTATTCGATCCAACAATATGAATATATCCTGTGAATGGGCAATATGATTCTTATGGACAATAAAATTAAGAATAAAAAATCATTGAATGAATATTAATGTATAATCTAGATTATTTCATAGAAGGGAATGAGTAACATTAGTCGATTTCATCATAGATGGAAAATAATTTTTAAATATATTTCAAAAATGTTTCTTAAATAAAATATACTTATTTCTTTGGAAAATAATTTTTAATACATAAAAACATTTAAAAAAACATTCTTGCATAATACATTGAAAAACTAAAAATAAGACTTAAAATAATTTTGAATGATATTTTCATGATAAATTATAAAATAAGAATCAATATATTTTAAAACAATTTTTATTTTAAATCACATTGAACACATATAATAAAATCATGAAAATATTATGAAGAAAAATATACATGAAAAAATCGTGAAAAATTTTATTGAATGCTGGAAATTGTTTGGAAAACTATTTATTTGGAAATATTTTGAAAATATATAAAGAATTCAGGGAATATTTTTTAATACCTTTTACCGTGAAATCATATGAATTATTATTGAAAGAGTTTTGAAAACCTTTTCTTTAAAATACTTTGAAAACATATGAATAAGGATTGAAAACCCTTTGAAAATGATATTCATTGAAAAAAAATTCAAAAAAAAATTCTTAATATTTAACCATTATAAAAGTAATATTAATATTCAATGAAATAAGGGTGGTAAAATATGTACATGTCATATGTGGTTAAAAGAACATTACATTTTCATGGTAAAATGTTTTTAAAATGAAATACTCCAAATGGGACAAGAAAATTCATTTCAATGGAATGGTAATTGAAAATGTGTAATAATTTATATTAAATATTATTGTATAATTGTACTATTTTATATAAAACCCTTTTTAGATAATCTGGTTTTTATGTAACATATATTACCAAAAGTCAAGAGGGTAATGATGATCTTTCTAGAAAAAAACATTATTAATTTTTTATGTACAAAATATTGGATGAAAGTGTAGTAATATATGAATAAATCATTAATTACTAAAGGATAAGAAAATTAATGAATGTTTGTAAGAGATGGATCATAATATTTCATCAAAGGAAGTGTAAACATAAACAATCTAGATAAGGGATGGGATTGATTTTATGAAATCTTATAATATGAAAACTTTGAATCATACTATCAATGTAAGAAAATGAAATTACATTAAACATAAAATATCATGAATTGATGTAAATTCATGATATAACATGACAAATGGGATTATAGAATCCTTGAATGGGAATTTAGTTGCATAAAAAACCTGAGTCTCAAAGAATAAAAATTAAGAAAATTCTATTTCACCGCTTTGGTATCTTTTGAAACTTAATATTATGCCCACTAGGTCAAATACCCAAAGGGGGTGAATTATGGTATGATAGATTAAAAGTACTACACCTTCAGATCTTGTTACATAATTAAAAAAACACACCTGTCTCTTCCTCCTGAAAAAATATTTTAACAGAAATGAAATCATGCACCTGACCGAACCACTTTTACTGGGTTCACCCTTACAAGGTTATGCCCAAGGAGCATACAACAATGATGTTCTTAAGTACCGAATCTAATAAATCTCACTTATAATTACAAGGTTTGGGTTAGATCTTCTTGGATAATGCTCATTGCCTTCATAGGGTTTAGTGTCTACTCACTGCATTCTTAGGGGTCATGTAATAGCCCGAGCTTCCATGATACGCTTCTCTTTCAATAATGCAATAGCTTGCATTGCACGCTTGTTCGAGATTCTAACACACCGCGACCAATCAAAATACCCATTATGAATAGTAATACCCACATTTTGAAATTATATATATTTTATATTGCAAAATGGACTTAATTTTTGGATTTGGAATATCAAAAATATCTTATGTTCAATTTTTGGTCTTTTTCTAAGAACTTCATGTTTTTTATGAATAGTGAAAAATACTTAAAAACAACTATTTTACTCAAAATAATTGATAGTGATAAATTATATTATTGAGTGGTTTTAAAGTATAATTAGAATATATTTTTACTATTTTATCCAATGGTGTTCATTAGAATTAATTTCACTTTGAAATTGGACATAAACAATTGTCAATCTTTTGATCTATACTGTTTCTTAAAAACATGCTATTTGTTGTGACAGCGGGAATTAATTATTAAAATAATTAATGAAACTTATTTGTTTGGAATTTTTTAAAATATACATCATTTTTTAATTCGTAATATCAATTATATCTTAGGGTGAAATTTTGGCATTGTTCTGAAAAACTTCAATTTTTGATGAATAGTGAAACCACTAAGTGGTAGTTAAAAAAATGATTTTTCGTTTAAATGAAACATTTCCACTTATGTGATTTGATTTTCAAAAATCCGACCTACATGGTTGTCATTAGGAAGTAAAATGTGGTTCAATGGGATTAAAATATGTTTTTGGTGAATAGTTACTTTTATGTTTAATTAATCGCGATTAAAGGTAATTAGTGAAATTTAAGGTAAAATGATATTATAAAAATATGAAAATACCCTTACACTTGTTCTACCATTATTTTATGAGTCATGGCCGACCAATACAATCCATGGGTCAACTTGGGGACCCCATGGAGCCACTTGGGGTAAGAAAATGACATTAATAACTTTTTATATAAAGTAAAACTAAAATTGTCACAAACATGTGTTATTTTACTAAAAGAATTATTACATGGGGTTATATAAGTTAACATTTCTACTATAAATATTCATTGGAAAGATAAAAATATTTACTACATCATTATATTTTTTTTAATTTTTAGACATTAAATAAATTAAATTTTTATGACACCATGATGATGAAGTGATTACCTCATTAATTAACGATTTAAAAAAAATGAAAAGATATTGTAAAATCTAAGACGTACACATGTCAAAAACCTATTTTATGAGTATATTTAGAACCCTTATCACCATATCATAGAAATATATAATTGTGGGACCTTTAAAATCCGAAAATCATTTCATAATAATGTAACATTTCATTACTTTCCAAGAGTGCCTCTCTTCCCCTCTTATAAAAGGCCCCCACCACTCCCACCATATTCACACCTTCAAGCCATTTCGCTTGGCCAAACTCTGCCCAAATACTCTCTCAACTTCCCTCTATTACTCCTAGAAGCCTCACTTTGGGCATAATATTTCCCAAGGAATCCTTAGGCTCAAATAAAAAAAGAGTTACCCAATTTCAAGGTAATGTCTTCTCTTATGTTATTTTGTTTTTTTTTCTTCTCCAACCCCGTAAACTATTTTTATTCTTTTATTTCTGCGGGTGGTGAATTACTACCTCACGAAACGATGATTGTTCAATCTTCTTTTAACACCTCTCATGGTGGCCATTATGATGACAATATTTTCATAAATGATATATATTATGTTTATTTTTTCCTTATGATTCTGTATTTTTCATTTATGGTGTACCTTTATGATTTCCATTATGGGTAAACGTGGTAATTTCATTTTAGGAAGTGCAGACTACCGCCCCCTCAAAGTGATTTGAATCGATAATGCCAAATGTGGGATTTATAAAGGATGGATTAAATGGTATTATACATTATATTATACTGGAATAATAATATACCTTTATATAATTATAATTCATTTCATTAAATACAAAATAGAAATGAATGTAGCGTTCATGCGTACGTACGGCTTACCATCTCCTTGAACAATGCATTTCATTTCTTACCTCTAAATGTTATGTAATATTATAATTGCATGTATATACTGGATATATATGATATATATGATATCTATATCATGAATATAATTCTGGATATAATGGATATTTCACCACACGAAAAACTTGTAATTATAAGAAGTTTATTTTTGACTCAAGTACCAAAGATCGACAAAACGGCCTTTATTAACTTAAATAATTACATAATGTTCATAACATGGTAATAAGTGATATAAAAGGAATAATAAACTTTAAAAATGTTCTAATGAAATTTTTAATTAACTCTAGTTTATTATTCATGAGGTTAAAGAACAGCCGAGTCATGTCGGACACGAGGTAAGGGAACTTCTTAACCCAATTTCAGTTCTTTGGGTTAATCATATAATTTCATATTATGTCATGATATTATTATGTTCTATCATGTATTTTTACTTTCTTTATGTGTAATTATAGTGAATACAGATAATAGATCTATTTTATTTAATAAATCATCTTTGTAAGGGACTTCGTCTCAATCTCCATTCATTGAGGCATATTTTGTTTTATACACAAATTTCTTTTATACGGTGTATAAAACCCTTTGACTTTTTCATTTATTCAAAAGGAATATTTTTATATGATTTGTTTTACTAAATGGCAAAAACTAATGTTTTTCTTTTCATACGTATGTGGTGACAATGACTTCTCTGCCACCGTGACCATTATTTGAGTTTCGGCTTCCTCTATAAGCCATAACTTTTTTTAAATGAAAAATAAATACCAAGTAATAATTTTCTTTTATTTTTTTATTGAAAATGGGTTTGAAAGTGTTTTTATTATATAAATGTGTTGTATTGATATCTTGTGATTGAAATGTGGAAATGTTATGTTTCCTTAATGCATGTTTTATGTGATACGCTTATGTTACGGTTTATGTTATGTTTAAACATGTTCATATGAGGAATGAATTGGACTTAATAAGTGATGGGTGGAGCCCGCTATAGCTTCTCGATGCATCGGCAGGTCTCATGAGACAAACTAGTGTCTTGGCACGAGTTCCTGACAAAGTCTTATTTGTAGTCTTGGCACGAGGCCATGGGTAAGTGGTTATCATAGTCTGGCATTATGCATTCCATCATTATGAAAGTGGTTATTGATATTGCATGTGATTATTCAACCAGTAGAATATCCATATGAATAAGTAAATGGCATTATCTCATTTTACTTTTTCCATATTATGTTGAAGTTCAAGTTTAAAAGGCTTTTGTTTTAGTCATACATTGCCTTAAATGTTTATGTTTATTTATGAAAGATTCATCTATATTGTTATCCTTACTGAGCATCTGATCTCACCCCTTTCAATGATTTATTTTTTCTAGGATGTGAAGATGTATATTATGAATGACCTGCAGGGATAGTATGAGGGGATATGAAGAGAAGATGTTTTTGTAGTTTTTCACTTTATGATGTAATGTACCGGCTATGAATGTATCTAGTGTTTCCAAGGCTACTAAACTAATCGGTCTTTCGAGACTTGATCTTTTGTGATCATTCCAATGTTATGAAATAATGCACTGATTCTGGGTAACTGGGGTTGGGGTGTTACAGGTCACTCCCAATGATTGTTTCTCTAGCTCTCTGCTATTGGAAAGGATTAACATATTCCTCTTCCTTTCATCACTGTTCTTGGAAAGGATCCCCTCATAGTTTAGGGAATTGTATGTCCCTTTATTTTTATGAAATAATACATCCTCAACAATAGGTAGATGCTATATTGATGTTCCTTTTTTACTAATAGATGAAATCCAATTTTCCAGGAACTATTTTGTTGTGAAAAATTATTTCGTGAACTATTTTAGTGCCTTTTAAATATTTCTTGAGTACTTCATGAACCACCATGAATCATTTCTTAACCAACTAGCATTCGTTTTGAATAGTGTAGCATGTATGCTTCCTGGATCGTCTCTCCACGAACCATTTCACCTCCATGTACAATCCCTGCATTGCAAATTGTCTCGAATTTTGCGTACTGTCTCTCCTCGACAGACTACCTTTTCTTCTACAGACCATCTATCCTTTGTATACTAGGTCATCCTCCTTTGTGTACCATGTATTCCTCCTCCACATGCCTTGTATTCCTCCTCCATGTGCATATTCCTCTGTGGGATATAGTTCCCCATAAAAACATTCTAAAAATATTTTATCTGATTGATCAACTTCACCAATCATTGAATTCTCCCTCATGAACCTATTTCATAATTCACTGAATGCATGAAGAAAATATATTTTCATATAAAAATAATTCTTCATAAATATGGTAATAGTTTGAATTATATAGTAAAATAGATCCACAATATCTACTAATGAATGATTTACCAAATCTTCAATGTTGTATCACCTTCCCCACGTGCTGTACATTTTCCATGATCCATAATCATCCCATGAACCATTTTCTCTTCGTGGTCTATGAACTACCCCTCTTCGTTCATGGGACTGAAATAAAAAAAAATTAATAACAACACATCCCACATACCAAAAGCCTTTCGTTTACCACATTTCTTCTCAACATACCATTTTGTCCCAGAAAATTGTCCTCATTCATGGTCTGTATCTCATGCTTCGTGATTCCCTACCACTGCAGATTTCCTTCAACATTCTAGGTACAATTTTTTCAATCCAAGAATTGTTCTTCATGGTCCATGTACTATATTCCACAAAACACCATCTTCGACAAAAAACAACCATGCTCATTCATAGTCATCTAGCATTGTCAACTAACACAAAGACACCCAAAGCAATAAAAGAGGATACCTTGAAGGATTTTTATACAAAAAATATCCCCCATTGGGTTGTTGACAACACGTTCATATTATGATTTATCATTAAAGATTCATTAATTTTTTTAGCATTTTATTCTCAGTATTAAGATAACTATCAGTGATTTACTCCAAACATACTCTAAGCTCACATGAGACATGCTTGACATGAGATAAATGAGTATAATGAAATGTTCATTTGTGAATTACTCCATTCCATTCCAAAAAAAACTCTAATGCTTTCAGCACAAACCTCAGTTGCCTTGATATATATCCATTATTTGATCATGTCTAACATAATCATATTTAATACTCTATTTTATCAATGCTCCTCCTAGAAGCTTCAGCTTATCTCATCTTCAACACACCATATCTACTACTCCCCCTAGAATATTATCCCCATGTCTCCATTAAGACATTTCTCCCTTAAAAAATACCAAATTTCTCCAACTTTTTTCCCGAACCTGATGGGCACATTATGGTTGTATACAATAGGGTAAAGAATAATTATCAATACATTATGTAAAATAACACCATACCTTGGAGAGAGGGGGCCAACATCCACATTTTTTCATATGTGGGGAGTCTAATGAACTCTCTGAGCTAGTTGATGCCTTTAAAACTAGTCATTTTGAATGACCATTGTCAGAATATATGCAAATTTTTATTCAATAGAAACTTACTCCAACATCACTATCCCTTCTTCCACCTTCTCATTTATGAAATGAAACATTCGTTGAATTTTCATAGTCCTTGAGTGATGGACTGTATTTTTTCTATGATTTCTGAAACATCAATTATCATAATGGATTCTGATCAGAGGCTTCACTTCTACTCTGATATCCTTATTATGTTGCTTCATCCACAATAGTTATGTGCAAGATTTAGTAGCCCCAATATATTTATATTTTTCTCTTCTTAATGAAATGAAATAATGTTTCTTTGTAAGCTATGAAATACATAGTTCACTAAGAGAGAATTCATCCCCTGACATTGGCTTCCTATCACTTGCTGATCCGGACCAGTTTACATCTGTATATCCCAATAGCTATGTCTGAGATTTGGAATTATACTACAAACCGAAATCCATAGTGCCCTCAATATACATATGTATTTTTCTACCAAATGAATATGTCTTTCTTTGGGATGAAATTTACACCGTGCTTCTTGACTCATGGAAAAAAAATCTGGTAATCTCTCTTTTAAGTGAAACATACATATAATGATCTACATGTATTCATTGAAATTGATAGCCTTTTCTTCATCCCTATCCTCTTGGGGCTAATCCGGTATTTTCTAAATACCCAGGTGATTCTTCAATGTTGTTACATCATTTATTTCAATAAAATTTCAAATCCTCTTGTTGATGAATTTATATTATTAGTTTCACTTTGAGTATAAATAAATATACCTTTATCTCCATGGGATTCAGTATTCATATGTTTCTGCATATTGAGAATGAATCACTTAAGAAGATTTGAAATTACTTCAAAGATTTCTTCTTTCAATATCATATCTTATAGAAAGTCTTTTCTTCATTTGTATATAGTAATGATCTATTTTATGTGTAGAATCATCACTACTTCTTTCAAAAATATCCCCGGGATGTCTTTCTCAATGAGCATTTTTCTGGCCATGTTGTTCATAATACGATTCATTCTCTCAATTTCTCCATTATGATGTGGTGTTCTTACATCCGAAACATGATTCCTTATCCCATGTTTCTAGAGATAATCCCATAATAATCTATTTTGTGAACACTACTCCATTATCTATTTTGATCTTCTTGATTTTAAAACTAGTATATTTTCAATATTCCATTAATATCATGTATTAAAACTAAACACCTTAAACTTATGGGTATTGATTGATACATATGCAATTATTCTATAATCACCAATGAAGGGAACAAAAGATCTTACCCCATTAAAACTAGTATATTTTCAATTTTCCATTAATATCATGTATTAAAACTAAACATCTTAAACTTATGGGTATTGATTGATACATATGAAATTATTTTATAATCACCAATGAAGGGAACATAAGATCTTACCCCATAAAGATATCTTTGTAAAATTGGTCTACACACATCAATATGAAAAAACAAAATCTATACAGGATACCTTTTCTATTTTTGGTTATATGTCTTTCGAATGATATTCCCTTGATGCTAGGTATTACATGTATGTGTACGATCACATAACAATATAGGGAGATCACGAGAAGAATTATATTTCAGTAGCTCTTTTTAGGATGTTTGGAATATGTGGCCAAGACATTTACGCCACAACTTATTTTATTAATTCTCGGACAAAAATAATGTATCTCTTTCTCCACTCATGAGGCAGAGATTAAATTTTGTACGAATTAATTTCAATACAATAGCATGAACATTTTTATTGATGAACCATAATTTATTTTAAATGCAAATAGCATGTCCTAAGTCTCAAAACTGACTTAAATAAATAAGTTGTGACTAAGACATTCAATAACCAAGACATCTACACATCTCAGGTCTTTTCCCCCAAACTATACTTTCCCAGAGACAATGATTTTCATCCCATCGTCAATAATAAATCATATGATAACTTATTTATCATACCTGATTCCCATCACCATATCATTATTTACTAACATATGGGAGGTGTATCCACAGTCAATGATCCATATACCATTCTGATCTAATGCGTTAAACAAAATTCCTATAGCCACTGCCTACCCTAATCTATTATTTTTTATGCATGTTTTTGATTTTATACCCTGTATGGATTGTTACTATTAACATTACTTGGAATATGTTGGATCAACATCATCTTTTTGATATACAAATCAATTTTTTATTTTCAACTCATTTGTTCATACATTTGGATGCTAATTATAAAGAACCTCATTTTTAATTGATATATACCAATGTATTTTTGATAAGAAATATCTAGCCATATCTTTGAATCCCCCACACCTGTAACATTGAATATCAAATGATGGCTTAAAAAATATAGCTCTGAATGACTCTCTCTATTGTACATGTTCCCTTTTTTAACACATCACTATTTAATATATTTTTTTTAGTTTCCCTGATTTCCAAAATAATTTAATCTTATATAAGAAAATTTTCTGTGTGAAAATACTGCAACAATATTTTTGTCATGGGTTCGCTGAATATTAATATTCTACTTTATACCCAAGCCATCTTTCAATAATGGAGGGGGTTCTTGATGTATAACTTCAACTGTTACTACTAAATATTTTTGATCAAGACCCATACCAGCCTTACCATTTTGATTTGACTATTACTTATGTTGTTCTAGTATTTTATGCTAAACATTAATCATATTTTTTTTTATATATTGAATTATTCCATGAAATCAAACATGGGGTCAATATTTCTCAATTATCATTAACACTTCATCACAGGACGACAACTTCCTCTTCGAGTTTTTTAGTATATTTGATTTTATTATTTTCTTGTTTCATTAGACTATTTACCTATCTTTTATATACATCAATTTTGAGTTTGTACTAGGAAACCTTTTCTCAGATTTCAATCATAAAGGATTTAGTTTCAAAATTTCATCATTCTGTTCAGACTTTTATTCTTCCTAATTCTTTATAGAGAGTTGAGAATCATGAACCACTTTGTTAATTTTTGTTGTTTTGACTCTAAAAACTTGTATCTCTTCAAGATAATCTTCTAATCCTGCCAAAACGTTCACTATTCCTTCAAAATATCATTCTTCATTTTTCACCTTTTTATTTTGTTATGGAATTTCTGATAACTTCAACGAAAGCATCTATCTCATGATCTGTGTAGTCTTCTAACTCTTTTGCTTCATATTATTCTGAAATTTTATCTTCCTTTGATAGAAGATTCATATTTCCAAAGAACATAATATTTGTAATTCTACTACCATTCATATATAATGAATACTTATTTTAGGAAATTTTATCATTTCCTTCATTATCATTTTCAAAGTTCTGAGGACACTTCAAAGAAAAATGTCCAATCTTTCCACATATGAATCATTATAGTGGGACTTTGTCATTGAACATTCCCCTTCCACTTTGATGGCCTGAAGATATAAATGAAATGACATCATCATATTTTTTTCTCTACAAATTCATCAACAATGATCTTCTTTATAGATTTGAATGCCACTTCATTGGACTTCCTCTTATTCACAGCATTTTTATCATAATTTCTCATTTTATATGAATCAAGAGTACTGTGAAAGTTATCCAATGTCACATCCAGTGGATCTTTATCTCCCAATAATGAAACATTTAGATTAAAATGAGGTGGATGTTTTATCAGGATATGATTAACAATCATTATGTCGTTAGTGATTTCTCCAAGACCACACACATATTTTTATACAATATTCAACCAATGAAATAATGAATTAACAAATTCACTTGGGTTCATTATCAAATATTCATTCATGATCCCCAAAACCAATATTTTTTCCTATCCGACCTTTGAATATCCTTCATAGATATTCAAGATCTTTTCCCACATAGCATGTGATGTTTTACATGACATCACCTTTGTATAAATTTATTTTGATGTGGCTCTTTCTAAATATTTTATTCCATTAGAATATGTCTCCAATTATTTTCATTCATCTTTTGATAAAGAACCACTATTGACATTGGTTGATATTCCATGCATATCTGCTATGAAGGCATCCATTCCTAATGATCGGAAGCAGTTCTACATTCAATTCATTCATAGTTTATAATTTTTTACATCAAATATCGGAATTTCTTTGTGATTTACCACCTCTATTTATTCTACAATGGGATAACCACTTACTCTTATCCTTTCCCTATTATTCCAAGTGTTAGGTCCATTAGCTCAAGTACCATAGGGGAGGGGGTGAATTAGGGTTTGATAGATTAATTTTACTTCCCTTTAGATATTATTTCATCATTTTTTAAAAACATCTCAATTACACTCATAATGATACATGAACAAAAATGAAATCTTGTATAGGACATAGATATTTTTACGTGGTTCACCCTCACTAGGATCTGTCTACGGAGAATAAGATGACATTGTGCTGATATACCACGTCCACTAAAGAACCTAATAAATTTTAATGTTTGTGTGAGAAATTATATTCCAAAGATCTCAATCATTATAATTATTGGGGACTTTTCATTTAATCTCTAAGGGTTACTACCTATGTTTTTTTCCCTAGCTCATTGTCAGTGTAATGGATCATCGTATTTCTCTTCCTTTGATAACTACTACTTGAAGGGATCTAATCATAATTTATGGAAATTTAGGTCCCTTAATTTTCATGAAAGAACACATCCTCACATGTATGTAGATGCTTTATTTATGTTCCTTCTTCACCCATATATGAAATCAACATTTTCAAAAACTTTTAGGTTGTGTAAATTTCATTAATGATTTATTTTATTTCTTTTTCAATATATATTGATTCCTTTATGAAACACCTTGTTTTTTCCATGACCCCTCGAGCTTCTTCTATGAACATTTTAGTGGATTATCTTCATGGATCGCCTATCTATGATTTGTATATCCTCTATGTATCATCCATTCTTCATTGAATTTTTTCGGCTTCTTCAAACAGACTCTTGTCTACATACAACCTCCTATATTGAAGACCATTCTTCTCCACATACAGGGTATACCTGCTTCACATACCATATATTACTCCTCAGCATACCAAGTCTTCCTCCTTTGCATACCACTGCCTCTGCGGGGTATAGTTCCCCCATAAAAACCTGGGAAGGAATTTCCTCCGCAGAGACCACTTCGCAATTCTCGAAATTCTACCACATGAACCTATTTTGGACTTCACCAAATTTCTAGAGAAAATATGTTTTCATATAAAATTGTTTCTACATAATGATGTGTTTACTAACCCTTATAAAGGATAATAGATCAGAAAAATCCTCTAATACAAGATTTACCAAATCTTTAATATGGTACCTCCTTCAAGGCGTGGTATGAATTTTCTGTGAACCACAATAGTCCCACTAACAGTTTTCCCTTCATGGTATGCGTAATTCCTATCTTCATTCACATGGACCATTAATTTATGAATATAATATATAAAATACAATCATGGGTAGTAAATACACATCAGAAAATGATAGAGTGGTTAACATGGCATTGCATCTCACATAAATAACAAGTTATATAAATTCCAATACCTTGTGTGTCGAATCCCCTTGTAATCATTCAAACCACCTATATAATTAATATAAATTTATTATATATATTCTAAGGAACCATATTGTTATATATAATACAAAATATGGTTTTATATGACCTTATATTATGATATTTTTATCCATCCTATTTTATTTTTTCACATAGGGTAATATAGATTTTATTCTTCACATGTGTCTTAATTTGAAATATCGTTGGTTCTTATTCTCATATCATGATTTATAGAATGTAAATAAATATATAAATATCACATATATATATATATTATTTTTTTATAATAAAAAATTATATTATATAATAGTATGAAGGAAAATACATCATTCATTTAGATGGTAGGTCGTACGTACACATGAACGACGTTCCCATTTAATTGTCTTGTTGAAAGAATTAAAAGTAAAATCCATATATATACGTATATATATGTAATCATAATAGTAGATTTTTAATATCATATATTTAATATATATTAACTAAAACCATCCTTAACACAATCCACATAGTGTATGAATGAATCATATGTCTTTGGGGGTGCATTAGACACACTTCCTCGAACAAAATTTTCGTATAAAAAATGTAATGTAAAAGGATATTTCATTTAAAATGGAATAAATAATCCTAAACAAATAATATATAACAAATATAACATATATAAATTTTTTTCCCTCATAATTTCCACCATGACATAAGGTAATGGAAAAATCAACAATAATCATTTTGTTAGGTAAAAGTATCCCTACACAGAAATGGTATGTTCGTTACCCATTAGATGGAGGCGAGTGTAAGTGTAGGAAGAAATATTTACATAAAAATCCTAGTATATTTTTTATACTGATATTTTATATATTAAAATAATAATGATATTTTAGGGGGTGGATAATGGAAATGAAACTAGAGATTTTGAGAGAAGATGTTACCTCATATTCATGTAAGTCCTTTTGGTTTATACAAAAAGGATCTATTAGATTTCTTCCTAAAGAAATGGAGGATTATAGGTATATTATAGGGGTTTTTAATGTATAATCGGATGTTATTTTCTTATCCTAAGAGATTTTTGTGGTATGAAGAAGAGGGATAGGTGCTGACCTTTTATAGGGAAGGAAAATGACTTTCATGGAATTTTTGAAAACTAGTTTGGTGTATAAATTTCATTTCTAAAAAAGTCATAAAAACATAATATAAATAACTAATTTAATATTTATTACCTAATAATGTCCATAAAATGGTTTTTGGTCATGTTTATTGGTCTTTCGGTCCCCTAAGATTATGTTTTAATCCATAATTATGTTTAGTTCAACCTTAATCACAACGATCAATTTTATTCAGGTATACAAAAAATCTTTTGTAAACAATTAAGATGATCTTATAGAATATAAATTTTATACATAATACAATGGTTTATATTTTCTTACCAATTTAATTAATATAATCAACAAAATTAATATTAATTTTATTCTCAAAGACGTGATAGAATTGATGGTTTTTAAAGTAGAAAGTAGTTCAAAAGATTTTTATGTTTTTTATATTCAATTTGAAAGTGAAATTGATTATAATTAGTTAACTTTTATTAATAGATGTGTAATTAATCTAATATGACCTTAGAAGAAGTTTAAAATACAATTTAACATTAATTATTATCTAAATGAAAAGGCAGTTTTTAACTAAAAACTATATTTTTCACTTTTCATAAAAAAATGTTGTTTCTCAGAAATATCCCAAAAATTCAACCAAAGATTATTTAGGCATTATAAATTTAAAAATTAATTTTTTTTTATGAAATTCAATTTCTAAATTAGTATAAGAATAATTATATTATTCAAAGATGTTCATTTGAGAATAAATATTTATAAATGTAGAAGAACTTTACCAGAAAATCATATCATTCATTAAAAATATGTTTTATAATTATAATACAATTATAAATAATATTTAACAATTATTTGTTACTATTCATATAAAAAATCTTAATGTATAGGTTATAAATATATAATTTAAATAATTATAATAATAAAATCTTTTTTTATAAAAACATCGATGTTGCGTGTAATGTATGCCAAGTTGTTGTTCAATGTAGTGTAGGAGAAGTCGGTATTGTGTGTAGAGCAAGCCATGTCAGTGTTGTGTGAAATGCAAGAAAATTTGGTATTGTATGTTGCACAATCTATGTATGTTCTGTGTAAAAGGAATGTTTGACATAATGTTTTCATATATGTAAGGAAATACTCTTAGTGTGACATGGAAGGGAAAGTATCAAAATCATAAATTAATTTGAAAAAAAATAATTCAAAAAATACAGGGGTGTTACTATTACCTTGAAATTCATCTTCATAATGATGATGTTGATCATTATATATTTTCATAATTTATCCATATTAATATCTTGTTCTTCATGCATTCGAAATATGAACTATTTCATTCAAAACCATATTCTAAATCACATTCCTTGAAATTTTCTTCTTATGATACACCTTCCCTCCTCTTGAATGATATTTGAATAACACAACGAAATTCATCCAATATCCTCAAATTCGTCTAAAGGAAATTAAATTTACTCGTATTTCCATCCAAAATGTAAACTGACTTTCATTTGATGTTTTTAATGTGTAGTTCTCATAATATGGACACACCACCAAAGAAAAAGATCAGGATCAAAACATATAAAAATAGTGAATTATTTGACCATTGAAGAAGTCAAATGAATTTTTCATGGGGTGTTGTGAAATCTATTGGGGAGGGTGGTTGAAAATTACATATAAGAGAAAAATATATTTTTATATCCACATAACCCTTATGTTAGTAGTGAACAATTCCCAAGTTAGGATTTTCCTATATGGTATTATCACCCAGTATGATAGTTATTAATAAAATAGTTTCAACTATCCATCCCCAATAAAATATCCAAACACTAACACTGATGTGATAAGTCCACTGTACCACCCAAATTAATTGTTACTTATTTTATTCTTTAATTATCTCTTATTTTTGAGATTTATCTCTTCTATGGAACATCAAATTCCCTTTCACTTTGTTTGATCTATTCAATCTTGTTTTGTTGTCCTTGTGATTCCGTGGATTATTTTGTGGATTTTATATCTTTGAGTTGGCCATATATTTTCATATATCAATATAATATATGTATATAATAAAAAAACATTAACTTATCATATCAATTAAATATAATTCATATATAGAGTAAGAAGTGATTGATAAATAGACCCTCATATTTCCAAATAATAAATAGGCTCATACATAGACTCCCCCTTTGGAGAAAATAAAATACATTAGTTGTTTCACCCATAGGTTTACATTATCACACTGTAATGAAAATATATTCTTCAACATGTGTTGGGGTTACTATATACATTAAAAATCATAGATTATGTCATAATAATAGGGGGAAATCCCATCATGGAATAACTATTAAAACCTGGGAATGGAATACAAATAACTTGGTGACATAAGTTGGAATACCATCATTGTAACAAGGGTTCATAGGTCAAACTCATGTTTTAATATAATTACGTAGAATTTTGAATAATGTTCCTATTATAATGTAAATAAATGAAATAATGACCCAATACATGGGTATCTCATAATAGGGAATCATATAACATGTCCAAGGAAACCTCATAACAGAGGGAATATGCATCTATAAGAACCCATTCCCATAAAGGGAATATAATCCTCTTCCATGTAAGAAACACACAATAGGAAATATATATTTATTCTATTGGTAATAGAAAATAATTATGTAAAAAATACCACAATCAGAATTACAAATTCCATGTGAGAATTAAGATCCATTTCCTAATAGGAATCATATATCAAGATAATAAAAATAGTTTTCTTGTCATGACTATAAGATATAATTGGTATAGCATACCTTATAGAAACTAAATAATTAAACATTATAATTACCTCATATAGAAATCCATAAAAAATATATAACTAATTTTTCCAATATACATCACCAATATTATAAAAATATATATTTAATAGATCAGAAAACAAGATTTATGGATTTTTTTTATTTTGGTTATCATGGAGTCCAATTCACTAGGATTTTATGATATTTTGGGACTCTTATACCCAACTCATTATCATATGTCAACCCATGGTAAAACATTATATGTTATAAATAATCAAAAAGTCTTAGAGAGATCAACCAAAATACAAATTAATGTCAAAAAAAGAGTGTATGGAAACTGACAAGTTCTATATGGGGAAAGCGTCTGTATAACGTCTCTTGATTAATTAATATTAATATTTTCAAGAAGATAATGGCCATTTATATAGGTAAATTATATCATATGAAACATAGTGAATCCCCCAAATGAGTCCTGATTATATGGTACATTAAATTTGGTCATATATGATGACCATAAAAAACTAAGGAATCTTGAATATAGATTAAATAGACCATGATTCCAATGCACATCATAAACCAAATCATACAGGTCAATTAAAAGTAGTTTGAATTAATTTTATGGTCATTGGAACATTATTAGTGAGACTAAGAAACACACATAAGATGAAAATTTTGAAAGCCTCCAAGAATTATTAGGGATATCTTACCAAAGTTTTTTACAATCCACATTATTGGTTGCCAATTATCAATTCATCGTCAAATGCTAGAAATTTTGTAACGTAACAAAATAACTAAATTATGGTATAACCAATGTCAAATGAAATATTAGTGATAAAAATAAATAAAATATTCAGAGTATATTTAATCACACTCATAGAGAATTCTAGTGTCGAACAATATTTGAATCTGTTTAGTACAACATGAATCTGAATTGGTGAGGGAGAAGAGTAAAATTAAGGCGATAGTGTAATAAAATCAGGAATATGATATATATTTTATATGATTATAAAAAATTTTAGGATTTTCAAATTAAATAAAAATAAATTTATAATTTTTTATAATATATTTGGCACCCACCGGATAACATTCAACCATACCACATATACCAGGTTCACACATAGTTCCTGGTATAGGGTCATAGTCTATATGGGGGACCACATAGAGCTTCCACTCCATTATAATCATCAACAAAATTTATATTGATAGTCATCCATGATCCTATTTGAATATATAATTGTGATAAATATCCCAACACAATGATAATTATCATGAAATGGGCCCCCAAGCTGATAAGAACCCATGAAACAACCATAATTAATAAAAACTAAAAATTATTATTAAAAATTTAACAAAAAAGGAAACTAATAATATAATAGGTGTCATAATACTTCATTACAATATATTATTTCATCAACAATATGTGTCATTGGTCCTGCTCAAAAATACTATGTTTCCTTTTTTTCAACATATCAGACTCATGATTTAAAATCTATTCCTAGATACTCCCATGCTACAATAGTACAAGAAATAAATGGAGCGTATTTCCACATAGGATCTTCTCACTAAAATAAAAAATATTATATAGTTACTCATCAAATGAAACATGATATTCTATATCTTTAAACCTCTTGAAATATTGAATGTGACCAATCAATTTTTCCTCCATGTTACCCCATCATCAATTATGATTTTTTTCTAAACAGGGAAACACACAATTGAAATACTAACCTCCCACATAAAAATATTGTGGGACATTACATTAATTATTATATTAATGATTACTTATCTACTATTTAGCTAAAAATATTCAATCTATCATATATTAATTAAATATCCTAACCATGGTGTAAAAAAATCACACATAACTTTCCTACCATTATCATGAAAAATGATGAATTGAATTTGCTTCTATGTAGGGTCTCAAAAGGATCAATCTAAATCAACAAAAGAAATTTTCTTTATGTCCACTCAATATAGGATAGATATATCTCCAAAAAAATATATAATATAAGACACACACTCTCCAAATGTTCTCTAAAATTATAAAAATTTGCTCAGACTAGCCATTAGTTTATCAACAGAATGCTTTTCTCAAATGCACCAGATTATTAGGTCACTTTTAAAATATCTCTGAAATTATCATGTAAATCAAGAATCCATACCTTAATGAATATTCATTTCCACATCATTCATCTATACATTACATAAAAAATGAATTCATCCAAAATCATTAACATATTGGGTCCCTTTTATTTGTAGGAAATTTGTGACCTTCATCAATATTTCGATAAATAACATATTTAATTGATAACAAGGAGTGAATGTGGAAACTATGTAAAAAAGTAAAACATCACATCACCCCATTTCCTATCAGTAATTGGAATTGATTATGGGGGGCCCAAGGGTACTTTACGTTACAACATAATATTTCACTAAATGTTCTTCTTAAATAAATATTACAATAAATGATTATTTGACATGAAAATAATATCCATGAAAATAATATAACCTTATATAGAAATTTAAATGAATCCCTTTAAATAGTAAGTAAATGTATATTCATCATATTTATAATATATAGGATGGAATGTTTTTTTTTATAAATTCATCTATATGGATAGAATTTAATTATTATTGATATGTAGTAGTTATATTCCTGATATGGGTAAAACATAGTTTAACAAAAAATATTATTTTTCAGGAACTATGAATTTTATTATAATATAGATAAATAATTTATTGGTTTTATATTATTTATAATATATAAAATAAAAAAATATAACATACTTCCAATAATTTTTATAAGGAATGTAATATATTTATTTTACAATTAAATGATACATAATTCAAATATAATTTTATTGGATTATACAAAAATTGATTATTATCAATTGCAGAAATTGAATCACAATAAATGACTTAAATGTTTTTCATTATAATTTTTTATTTTGAAAATAGGATTAATTTTATTTTATGTACATAAAATAGTTCACCCAAATAAATATTATCATGAACATTAAAACAATTTCTTTTAAAAATATAATAATTTTCCCTGTTATGTTAATTAAAATTACAATAATTAGTTTTTAAATAAATACCCTTATATATATTATTCAATATATATAATATGAAATAAAAAACGAATTTATTTTGAAATAAATGTTAGATATTATTTTTAAACACTTTTTGATTAAAACCACATTATCTTCAAAAATATTTTTTCTACATAATAGATTATTTAATTTAAAAGTCCATTATTACATATTTATAAATTCAATTTGACTAAAAGTAATTGAAATTAAGATTTAGCATGTAAATTTATTATATGGGGGCATCTTATATTCGTAGTGAAAGACTAATTACCACTACAAAATTTTATGGACAATTAATAAATGTTAAAATGAAAAACATATTGTGGATATGTTTTTAATAATTAAATTTGACGAATATACCTATTATAGTAACAATTTCTATGATAGAATGTCATGCCTAAATGTATCACCAACATGTCCCAACATAACTCACCTAACTGTCATGAGATTTCATTGAATCTCTTCTACTTACATTATTTAACATTGATTTGTCCGTTTTTACAAATAAAAGGATTTGACATCCATAAATGGTTTGACACACACCTACTTATAAAATCCAATTAAACACAACCCAATTTACATATTATATTTCCCCTTTTGAAATTTTATTAACCTCATGTATAAAAAATTATCCCCATGTCATTCATTTCCAAAGGGCACTTCAAGTGATGATCTAAATTCTTAACATAAATATTACTTACCCTTTTATTTCCCTTATTTATTAATCCTATCAATCCACATCAAAAACAGACCTATGATATTTATATGTTTACATTAGTATAAAAAATATAATTAATTTTTATTATATTAACATTTTTTTAAAAAATATTTCCCTCTAATTTGGTTGAAAAAATTATAACACTACTCTTGTGTGTTTACTGACTACCACATCACTCAACAAGATGTTTCATTTTTTGTGTCCCTCTTTCTAGGATTGTTCAAAAATAATGGTATATTAAATAAATATTGTATTTATTTCACGATTTATATTCTATAAATATAGTATAGTTATTATATAATAAAAATTTGGAATAAGAAATCATTATAAAACTGACCATCTAAAACAAACATAAAATGATGGAATGTAATTTATTTTTTATTCAAAATTTTTGGAACTAGGGTAGTTATTTTCTTGAAATAAGCGTTCATGAAAACTTCAAATATCATTTGAGATTCACTGTGAAGATTTTTTAGTGGTGCTTCCCAAATACAATATTGTTTTTAAGGAAAGCGCTCGGATTATGACAAGCATCACAAACTGTGAATTTCCATGAAGCTTCGTGATAGTATAAGTGTCACAATGTTAATTTTATAAATATCCATAAAATGTGCCATGTGTCGGTGGATCCTTATGAACAACATAGCCAGTAAATTTTATCCAACCCTATGTCAACTCGATCATTTATGAATAAAATTCTCTTTATTTCAATGTCTTATTTATATAGGAAACACATGGACAATTATTAATTTTATTAGGTTTAAATAAGACATGTGTATCATTACTATCGATAATATTGTAGTTGAACAGTGATCACACGATGGATATAAATATAAGGTTTATAAAAAAATTCCTTTAAACAAAGACAAAGGAGGGGATGGCCTCATCCAGTAGACCTGGGCCATACAAAGATCATTATTCAGAGCTTGGAAATGAGGTATCTCCATTGGTATTCTCTCTTGACCAAGCCCAAGACGGGATTATTCACGTTATACAAGAATAGAATTTACTATGGGTGAATACAAAGTTAATAGAGATTACCACCCAGGAAATGATATATGTGTTGCCCCAAGAGTCTGCCTCTATATCATAACATTATCTTAGGTCTTATGTGAGTGTTATAAGGGGTTATGTAACTAGTTATTAGCTACATTTTTCTAATCCATTTCTATAAATAAATTTATTATTCCAAAAATTCATTTACGAGAATAGTATTTTTTAAAAAAATTGATTAATTTGATTAATTCATTTTTCAGGTATAAATGGTAATTTTTAGAAATATATACATTATTATATTAATCTATGGTTTTTATTAGTAAAATTTAAAAACAATGCTTCCAAATGTTGAATATATAAGTTCCTTATCTGTAAATGATTAGGTAATCAAATTGATAATAGTTATTCTTTTTATTTGATAAAACATAGAGTGTATATTTGAAGAATTTATTTTATAAAAATAATGAACTGTGAAAAAAATAAATATTATAAAGAAATATTATTATCAAATTACTATTATGAATAAAAGAAATTTATATAATTTTTATGAAGTCAAATGTAATTTTTCTTTTGGTTGGGAAATTTTTTACATCAAAACCAGAGAATTTTCAATAAATGACTATTTTCATTTTAAAAGTGAAAATTCACATATATATAAAATTATTTAGATTAAATGAATATAATTTTTGTTATCATCATGTAGAAATTATCTAATAGATAATATTTCATAATTTTCATAGACATTAGAATTTTTCGATCCAAATTATATTCCATACAAATAAAATATGTCTTCCTGGACATCACTATGACCCAAACATATGTAATTAAGAAGATAATGGGTATTATCATCCCAATATATATTTTCCATTAAAATGATTAGTTTTTATATTTGTTTTACTTATTTTATAATGCATCACTGAATCCTCGAAAATATATAATATATTTTATGATTTTAAATTCATTTCATTAATAATGTGGCTTACCTCCACATAAAAAAAAGATAATATTTTAATATTTTCGGCCATTGACATTTTAAAATAAAATTTTCCATAATTTTTTGTCATAAAAATTTTGAAAAAACCATTACATGGTTTTTTTGAATATTTAATTATATATATTCCAATGACTATGTCTATGAAATATTAAAGAATTACCATTTCATTTACTATATAAACCCACACAGACACTCACTTATAACCATTAAAAATCCATAGAGAACATCCCTTCTCTATCCTCCTCTCTCTAGAATCCAACTAAGTCGTCCCAATCTCTCATGAATCCACTCTTCTTGATTTTGAAGTCACACACTCTAGTAAGGGATCCTTAAATTTCCACATTTATCATTTTTTTCTAAGATTCCTTATATTGTTACACCATTTTAGTTTCAACTAAAAAATATGGGTTCTATTTTATTTCATCCCTGATACATACCTTATTATGTTTTTATAATGGTAGTGATCTTTCTCTATCATTAATCCCTCCCATTTTAAACCCATTACCATGCAGAAATTTAATAAGAGTTATTCCATTTCTTCCATCAATTTTATTTACATTTTTTATCCTTTTACATCCAAATTCCATATGTTGGGAAATGTGTCTATATTAACACATTGTAATCTATTTCAGGTATATATTATAATATACACATTTCTCACTCATTAACCAATTTTTATATATTTTTATATCATGTCGTTATGCTGCCAAAATTGCATAATGATTTATTATGCCTAAATTAACATGTAGTGAATACCATAACCATTTATTTATCATGGTTTATCAAATTTTTTCACATATACAAATTGATTATAGACAATTATATATGTATTCCACATTCCATTATCGTTTAATAAATGTTTTTTTTAAATAAATCCAAGTTATATTTTCTATGTTTCACTCATAAGCATGACATTGGAATGATTAGGAAAGGCATGCCCAGATAGCACTGCAATGCATTGGGTAATTCTTAGTATCACAATAGGTAATGTTGGGATAAGAGTTTACATGATTCCTTTTATGAAATTTATTCACCATGTTGGGATAGGGATTTACCTATTTCATTTATGACAATAATGCAATGCTTTATGTTGTTTCAACATTTCCAAGTTATGATAATCATGCTATATCAAAACATTATTTTCATGTTTCTATAATGACTCATTTTTTGTCAATTTAAAAAAATTATTTCTAATCATCCTAGTATTTATTTTTTACTCCCATAGTAGCCTTTATATCCCATCCTTTTCTTGTTTATTTCCTCATGTAATCCCACCATTTAGTAAATTCATAAGCTTAGTATGAATCATTAATAAGGGAAAAAATGATATAAGAATATATTTTGGGAAATATATCCAAGATAAAATTTATTTAAGCCAAGTTATTCCATAATTAATGAAATTAGTTTAATTTATATGTTAACACTTTTTTCCATAGTATTCTCCCTTAAATGTTTAAAAGATTAAAATAATTACCACTAATTTTCCTTTTATTCTATCCAGTGGCTGGTAAAAGGAGGAATCGAGCTAACAATCGATCTAAAGATCATTGTGATGGCTATTTTAATGAGATTACCAATAAAATGGGAGTGATAATCTCAAAATATATCATGATAATCTCTCAGTTAACTCAAATTTTAAATGAAAACATGGGTAAAGAGGAACATCAACACGCCCCCCCCCCCCCCGCTAAGAAATAACAAGTGAAAATTGAGATCTTCATGTGACAAAGGACTTATTCTTCCAATAGATCATTTGATCCCTCAATCACCAAAAAATGGATCAACTCCATTGAGATAAACATCTCAATCCATCAATGTTTCGAATGACATATTTTTTTATTGGTGCTTATTATATAGAGGGTGAAGCTGATCAATGGTGGATTATGATAAATAATACGAAGCCTGATAATGATATCGAGGTATTTGAATGGAAGGATTCCCAGAAAATGTTTTTTGTAAAATAGTTTTCCCTCACCTTCGGACTTAAGATGTAAAGGGATTTACTTTACCTCAAAAAAAGAAGAAGATGAATAAATCAGAGCATATGAGGAAAACATCACATGTCTTGCACGATATGCCTCCGAGTTGGTCATTTCCCCCCAAATAAAATGGTGCTAAAAAAATTCTAGCACCCCATTTTCCAATTTTGCGGAAATAAGCACCCAGAACATTTCTTGAAGGGGATGATTAAATGATTTAGCTGTAGAATATAAGGGAATCTAGAAAATGATTTCCAACAAGAAAATCCTGTTGTTACAACATAGGAGAAGAATGCTCTGTTTGAATCCCAATGATTTATTCATTGCTACAACTGCAAATAACGAAGACACTTTGAAACATGGTTCCCTTATCCAAGGGTTTTAGGAGGGAACCAAAAACCTCTAAGGTATCAAGGGAAAGCTTTTTCCATTTCTACCACTAATGTGAATCCTGACAATAATGTGGTGATAGGTACACTAGATATTCATTCATGAATAGTTATTGTACTTTTTTATTCCGGTTCTACACATTCTATCATATCCCAAAAGTTTCGTAGAGCAATCAAAACACCACCACAAATCATGGAAGTTGTGATGTCGTTGAGATTGGAAAAAGGTAAAATTATTTCACCACATGAATATAACTCTTCTATTTCCCCGATTTTTGTATTGGACTTCCTGTAGAACCTCATCATACTCCCTATTTTTTAATTTTATACAATTCATGTCATGGATTGGCTATCCCTATATAGAGCCAACATAAATTTACATGATATGAAAATCACTCTTCATATGGAGATTCAACCCCCGATTCTGTACAAGTACAAGGTGGGGGATTAATCTTTTTTACCACCATCATCTCATGAATGGATATTAATTACATATCAGTTTGTGTTTCATTCTCATATGATTGAGTCTAAGGATGGAACCAGCCTCGAAGATATGCCTATTGTGAGGGAATTCGTTTATGAGTTTTCTGAGGATTTTTTGGTCATCCTCTTAGAAGAGATGTTGAATTATCAATTGATCTTATATCTAGGGGTATCCAATATCTAAGAATCCATATAAAATGGTTGTTGTGGAGCATGAGGAGTATTGAAAAAACCAAAGGATAATCTAGATAATGTGTTTATAAACCCATGTGCTACACCATGGGGTGCACCTATCCACTTTGTCATGAAGAAGGATGGGCCAATGATCCTTTTAATTGATTATAATGAGCTCAATAAAATCATGATAAATAAGTATAATTTTCCCAAAATTGGTTACTTGTTCGATCAGCTACATGGATAAAAATACTTCTCCAATGAGGATCAGCGGTCATGATATTACCATGAAAGGTTGAATATTGAGGATATCCCCAAGACTGCTTTTGGTACAAGGCACGAGAACTATGAATTCATTGTAATTCCATCCAGACACACTAATTATCCAGTAATCATCACAAACATGATAAATAGTGTCTTTAGATATTACCTTAAAATATTTTTTGTAGTCATTATAAATAATATTATAATACACTCCAAAACCAAGGAGGAGTAAGAGTAGCTTTTAAGAACTGTACAAGTGACCATGTGAAAAGATAAGTTCTATGAAAAGTATAACATGTGTGAGTTCTGGTTGATGTAACTCTCATTCATGCGGCATATCATCACATGTAATGGGATATCTGTGGATCTCTCCATGAAAAATGGAATTGAGGGATGGCCAAGTACAAAATCTATGATATATATTCGTAGATGCTTTGGGTTACCTTGATATTATCACTGATTTGTGATAAATTTCTCACATTTTTCAAAACCACATAACAAGAAAATTGAGATGGGAGTCTTGTTTTCATGAAATGATAAACATGAAGAGAGGTACAAGGAGTAAAAAAGGAGGCTTATCACGGTGCTTGTTCTCACACTACCAATAAGGGGAGAACTTTTTGTGATATTTAGTGATAATTCAAAGATGTGATAAGGTTTTATGTTGATGAAAAATGACATGTAAAATGCTTATAATTCAAGCTAATTGAAATTTCATGAGAAGAACTATAAAACAGATGATCTAGAGTTGGCTTTTGTGATATTCACTTTTCAAATTTAGTGACATTACCTCTTTTGGGAAAATTTTGAATTATATAATGACAAAAAAATACTCAAGTATATATTCACACAGAAAGAGTTCAATATGCACCAAAAATAATTGTTAGAGCAGATCAAAAACTATGACGACTCAATTTAATACCATCTAAGGAAAGAATATAATGTGTGAGGCACTGTACATAGAATGGATGTAGCAACTCTTTCATTGATGAGAATTGAAAAGGATCCAATCTTCTTTGATTTGGTGAAGATTGATGTGGGAATCATAAAAAATGGTACATCATTAATCATTTTCAAAAATTATTTCTCAACCATCACTTTTGGAGTGTTTAAAGGTTGATCAAAATAATGATTTGGGGATTTATAAGAAATAAGATACTTTCAGATAAGGGGAATCCTAGAGTTAAATTTTAATAAAGAAGGAATTGTGAGATTTTTTCATGTCTACGTATTCCATCTAATTTGGAGGTAAAGAATGAACATTGGGATGATGAACAAAGTAAAAATTTATTTATTCACCCAACAATCAGAAAGTGGTATCAAGATCTTTGAGAGGATTATTGGTTTGATAAGATGAAGAAGGAGATCACTAAGTATATAACAAGGTTCTAGATATGTTAGCAAGTGAATTCTTATAGGTAGAAGTCTAAGGGGATGATGCAACCACTTCCCATAAGAACATGGAAATGGGAAAATACCCCTTTGGACTTTGTCATCGTACTTACGAAGACATCCAAATGAAACCATGCTATCTAGGTTGTTGTGGATAATCTTATAAAGACTGATCATTTCATTTCAATCTGGGATGAAATTTCATTGGATCTACCAGAACGAATATACATCAAATAATTGGTAAGTATGCATGGTGTACCACTATCTATTGTATCCAAATGCGATCAAAGATTGACCTATATTTTCTATAAGAGTCTCCTAAATTCTCTAAATACTAAAGTGAGCATTAGTACATATTATCATCCTCAAAATGATGGCCAATCTTAGCATACAATCCAAACACATGAGGAAATGATGAGAAAATTTTCAATGGACTTCAAAGGAGGAATGGATCAACATCAACCTCTTGTTGAGTTCTCTTAAAAAAATAGTTTCCACTCAAGCATCCAAAAGGATTTTTATGAAGAACTTTATGAGATGAGGTGTAGATCACATGAATGCTAGGTTGAGGTTGGGGAGTGAAATATTCTATGTCAATAAATGGTCAATGAAATGGTTGGGAAGGTTAGGACCATCCAACAACAATTTAAAGCATCATAGAGTCAGGAAAAGAGCCCTGATGGAATTTTTCAAGGACACCTAGGGTTCAATGTTTGAGACATAGTATTCCCCCACATATCACCTTAAAAGACAGTTATGACATTTCAGATGAAGGGAAATATTAGTCCAAGGTACATCGTCCATTTTGAGATCCTTGATCACATTGGTGTAGTTGCCTATCGACTAAAAATACCACTGGAACTGTCTGAATTACATGACATATTACATGTATCGCTCCAGAAAAAGTACATACCAGAACCATCACATGTACTCAATCCAGATATAGTACCATTAGAGAATGACTTCTCTTATGAATATATATCAGTGAAGATCGTAGATCATAGAGAAAAATTTCTATGAAATAAGACGATGCCCCTTATCAAGGTGTTATGGAGAAACAAAAAGTTTGAAGAATAAATGTGGGAACCAGAGGAAGTGATGACGCAGAGTTACCCTCATATGTTTTTTTGTGGGAAAAGGAAATTTTAGGGAGAAATTTCCTAAGGATAGAATGGTGTAACAACACAATCATTAATGAAAAAAATTTTATTTTATTTTAATGTCTTATGGATATAGAAAAACCATGCACTCATTTTATTATTATTATTGAATTTAAATGGCCGTTAACTTTCATTACTATTGATAATATAGTCGTTGAAGAGTGATCATGTGACTGATATACATATATGGTTTAAAAAACATTTCAATAGAGATAAAGGAGAGGATGGCCTCATCAAGTAGTTTCATTCTATACAAAGCTCATTTGTCAAAGCTTGAAATGGAGGTAGCATCACTGGGATTTTCTCATGACTAAACCAAAGTCATGATCCAACACGTTATTCTTAAATGGAATCTCCATTGGGAGAAATTCAAGTTAATAGAGACAACCACACGAGAGATGCTATCCAAGACACCTGAAGAGTCTGTCACAACCACAAAATATACCCTATGCTATTATCATGTTGTTATAAGGGCTTATGTAACAATGTATTAGGTAATTATTGTGTAATACCTCTCTTTAAATAATATATTTATTCCATTAATTCCGTTATGAGAATATCCTTTCTTAAAATAATGATGAAGTTGATTAATTGATTTTTCGGGTAAAAAAGGTACTTTCGAGATATATATACATTATTATATTAAACTATGTGTTTTATTAATAATATTAAAAAAATATTATTATAAATGATGATTAAATCAGGTCAATATCTATAATTTATGAGGTAACCAATTTGACAAGAGTAATATTTTTTATACATTAAAATATAATGTTTATTTTTGAAAAATTTATTTTAAATAATTAATGAATTTTTTTTTAAATAATTAATAATCAAATAAAATATAATTATCAAAATAATTTTACGAATAATAAATGATTATATAATTTTTATGAAGGCAAATGTAATTTTTTTCATGGATTGAAAACTGTTTTTGTTAAAACCCGTGAATTTTCAATATGTGTCGATCTTTATTTTAAAAGTTAAATTCACAATGTGAGAATATTATTTTTAAAAATTGTTTTTATCAAATCAGGATGTCAAAATTATCCCATGGTGAATTTCTCAAAACTTTTTAATATAATTAAATTTTTGTGTAAAAATTAAATATTATATACATAAAATATGTGTTTTACGATGTCAGAATGACCCATAAATACTATAATAAATAATATAATGGGTCTTCTCGGCACAATATATGTTTTAACATCTAAGTAATGTTATTTAATATTATTTAATTATTTTATAAATCCTTATAGAACCCTCCAAATTGTATAACATATTTTATGATTTAAAATTCATTTCTCTAATAATGTGACACACCTCCACATAAGCAAGGGTAATATTTTAATATGTTCAGGAATTGGAAATTAAAAATAAACTGTCTAACTCCAATTTTGAAAAAAACATGGTTCAAAACCATGTGAAGGTCTATGGTTTTAATATAATATTATATCGATTAAAAACATAATATTATGAAATATTAATGAATTCCCCTATCATTTCCTTTATAAACCCACCCATGCTACCAATTCTCATTACTAAAAATACACGATGAACATCCCAAATCATTCCAATCATCACTATAATCCTCCAAAGTCACCCAAATCACTCATGAATCCCCTCTTCAAGATTTTGATGTCACTCACTCAAGTATGTGTTCGCCACTTTCCTTCCTTTCTCATTTTTACCTATATTTCATTATATTGTTACACAATATTATTATAAATTAAAAATGATCTGGTATGTTATTGATGATCCCCCATACATCCCTTATTATGTTTCTATGATGTGATACCTCTTTATCTCTCATTAATCCCTCCCATGTGCACCTGTTACCATGCTCATATTTCGTATGTGTTATTCTATTTATCCTCTTCCATTATGTTTCATAATTATGTTATGACTTCTATATCCAAATTACATATGTTGGGATATGTGTCTATATGACCCAAATACTTTCCATTTCATTTATATATGATGAAATTCCCTTTTTTATCTGATCAACCATTTTTTTTAATTTTTATGTCACGCCGTTATGCTTTCGAAATTGCTCCGCAACATTCCATGCCAAAACCATCATGTAGTGAATAGCTTTCCAATTTATCTATCAAGGTTATTCACCTTTATGAAAATGCACTTCTTGATTATGGAATTTCATGTATGTATTCTCTATTCCTTAATAATGTAATAAATTATTATCTTGAATGAATCGTTGTAATATTATCTCTATGGAACATTAAGCATGAGATTGAAATTATTATGAAGGGTGCCCTCTAATAGCGCTCAAAGGCATTAGGTGATATTTAGTATCATGATACATCTATTTTGTTCATGGGATTACCTGATTCAAATTATTAAATTTCACTCCATATAGGAAAAGGGTTTCACAAGATTCCTTTATTTTATTAGAGTAATGATTTTTGTTATTGCCACATTTCAATGATACGATAATCATACTATATCAGGACTTTATGTACATATTTCTCCTATGATCCATTTAAAATTATACTACCTAAAATGTGTTTTTTTCAACATTTTATTCCTTTTTTACTCCCTTACTAGGATTTTTTGAACACCCTTTTCTTATTTATGTCCTCAAGATATCCAATTCAATGCTATATATGGGAGAATGTTGTGGTCACATAAAAGATCTTTTGAACAAAGATGTTGTATTTTAGAAATTACGTTGCTCTTTAATGTTCCTATTACCCAAAGAAACTAGACCTATTGATCTTTTCAATTTTTAAGTGTATTTTTATGTAATAAATCAGTATTAAGTGTGTAATAAAAATAACATTTGTTATATACCTCTCTTCATTTGAAATTAATTATTAAAATGAAAATCTGGAATCGCTCTGATTTTGTGAAGCCAGTGGAGCATCACAAATATGAAATTCCCTATGATTTTGTGAATCAGGAAAAGTATTGATTATTATTTACTAATGACAATTCTTATGATAAAATTGTGGTTCTTGATGATTAGGTTTTCCCCATTGACTCATTGATATTCGCAAAGGATGTTGGTTCCTTAAAGGTAGTTAGCTTCATGAAGGGTTCAACATTAAAAAGGAGCTTCATAAAGGTAGTTGGTTCTAAAAAGGAAATTATCTTTGCAAATGGTTGAGATTCGTAAAGGCGATTCATGACATGGAAGTTTGAACATTATGTTTTTCAATAATAGTGAGTTCAGAGTGCATTAAATCATGTTTACGTTGTGAAAAGTGTTTTTTAGTCAGAGAAAATACTTTAATTCCAATCCATTGAAGTGTGATTCAAGTCTATAGACTAAGAAATATGTATCCCATGGAATTGAGTTTGAAGAAGTTAATGAAATTGTTATGATGAATTCAGTTTTCTCTCCCTAAAATATTGTAAAGGTAGTGAGCCAAGTAGAGTGTTATTGTGTCCAAAATCTTATATTCCACAACTAGTGACAATTAGTGGATTTGAGTACGACCAACACACTTTCTAAGTATTCTCCAATGATTTACCATTAGTGAAGAACCATGTAATATTGTTCTATGATATCATAGAATATTGTAGTCGATGTTTTGAAGATTACCATTAGACCAGTTTAATTGGTTCCAACCTATGTAAAAACAAGATCCATCACTTTTGAAGAAACATTTGTCACCTTGATCCACCACTCCCCACACAGGGCGTTCCAGCGTCCACTAAGTTGTATCATAGAAAGGTTGCAGGTGCTAAATTTTCCCTTCTTTGCTATCATGGAAAACTCAGTTATTGTCATGGGATTCCAAATCAATGATAGAGGAAACATATATATTTCTAAGAATAGGAAGAGATCACATATAATATATATTGGAATGAACATAATCCTTACTAATTAACATGAAATTTAGGTGACTGATTCGATAGGGCTATTAATGTCTTAAATAGATAAGAAAATTCTTGATATAGAGGCCAAAGTTCAAAATTCCATTATTATAGCATTTTATGGTAAAATATATGTAATGGTAATGAGTTTAACCTTATAAATGTCCACGTAAAAAATGTGGGAATATATATATATAATTGATAAAAAGCGAAGGAGTCCAAAATTCAATTATTTCACAATAAGTTTTAAAATCTGAATATGCATCCTAAAGAAAATACAGATAAATTATTCAGTAGAATTACTGATTTCATAGGACCAATTTGTCGGATTGGTGATGAGATTAATGACATTGAAATAATAAAATAAATACTGAGAAGAATTCCACCTCTTTACAGTACAAATGTTTCCTCTCGTGAGGAAATGAGTTTTTCAAAACAATCCATCAATAATATGCTATGAATTATAGTAGACTATGAAATTAGATTAAAAGTAGTGGATACAATAGGTCTTGTTTACAAGGAGATGAAATTCAAATCCATTGAAAACCCATAGATTTTAGGAGATAGTTTTAATGATGGTAGTTAGCATCATGAAATACATTACCTCTTTACAAATAAATTCAAGAGAGGAAAATACATAATCAATGGAAAGATACCAGTGGAATATTTTCATTGTGGTAGAGTTGGGAACATTGCCTTTTGCTTCTCAATTATGATCATTGATGAAGAATGTGAAGCAGAAACATCATAGAACCTCAGAAAACGTTTTCTTAAAGAGATACATATAATTTGTTAATAAATTATAGATAAAGTGATTTTTTTATAATGATGAAGATTATGATAATGAGTTTATTGAGGATGAAGAACCAAAGTTTAAATCTACGATCCAATAATCTATGATGAATTTAGTTTAAAATTCATATTTATCAAAAGATAAATCAAGAGATAATCAGTTTATATTTGTTGCTGATATGAAGAATAGACATTGAGGATTATCTTGGTTATCCTAAGAATAAAATAATCTGAAGGAAAATGTGGAGAACAGTTGTGGAAGTTTCCTCGAAATATGTTGATTGGCTGGAAGTTGAAATTAATAAACTGGAGGAAGTAGTAAAAGAACATTCATTGTCCTTTCAAATCATAGAAGACATAGTAGAACATATTCTCTAAATTGATGAATATGAAAAGGTCATAAATGAACATACATCCAGATATGAGGACATGTCCTAGAATCCTGAGGGACTGGAAGAATATGTTTGTACTCTTAAGAGTAAAAATGAAATTTTAAAAAACAATTAATTGGGAATAAAATACTATTTTTAAGATTCTTAGATGCATATATAGTAGGGAGAAAAAATTGTGGCAATGAAGGTTTAGAATACTCAATGAATGATAAAAGATCCCCATTTGTGGGAAAAAGTGGAATTGGATGTGATGTTGGAACCTCAAATTAGGAATATAAAATAGGCAAAAATAAATGAATGTTTAAAGTTGAACGTATCTTAATGTCACTTGATTCAATAAAAAATAAATACTCAAATAAAACTGAATAGAGAATCCAAAACTATCCCAAATTATCAAAAAATGATCAATAGTATACCTCTTTTCATAGGGAAAGTGGTATGTGGGGGATAATAGTGAGAAAATGATTCCTCTTATGAAAGGTTAACTTTACAGTTGTCTCGGTCACACAATGTCATACTGTGATGATGAATAGAGGTATTTGAATGGGGAAGATATAGTAATATAATAAAGGAGAATAAATTCTTATCCAAAATCATATATAAGAAATAGACTCAGGGTTCATTACTTTAACTGATCTTACTATAGCCATAAATCTATTCATTGTAGGTAGAGGAAAGGTTGAAACGACCTCTACAGAACACAGATACAAGTCCATACTTTCTAATCAAATGATGTTTCTCTTACAAGTAGGTTTGTCCTATAAAAAAACTATATGAGTATAATGAACTAATACTCATGGAATAGAGTTTGTAATTACTATCTTCATCTCCCACAAAATAAAATTTTTCAAGGATGGAAAGTAAGAATGTGGAGAAATCTAATCTTATAGAAGTCTCTCTCAATTATATGAAGAACAATAGCACCAATATTTTTAATAGCGGATGAAAATCACAAATTAATGTAATTTTAGTACAACTATTTCATTTTTAGAAAAGATTTTATGGAATAGTGAGGTTCTATAATGACGGTGCATTGAAGATCAGATTAAGGGAAAGTACTGAACTGGTTAATGGGCAGATAAATAAAACTAAAGTTCTACCTCCCTATGGACTTTATCACAATATCCTATGTTTTAGGAAACTATGAGACTTTGAACTGATGGTGAAGATTTAAAAAAAATTGGTGCATTATCATAAGAATGACTAGGAATTATCTTATGAAAAGATGCAGAATAGATGATAACTTATACCAGGTTGATAGTGAAGAGAACAACAGGTACACAACAATTTATGAAGAAAAAAATTTGTGGCACCAATTGTAGGGGCACATTAATAAAAAATATAGGGAAAATATTTCCCACCCCAAACATTAAAATTAATTATATTTTGAGATTATTGTGAATTTTGTTATGCAGCATGTCAAATTATAATTTATTTTATTTGTTTTGTTTTTGTAAATTAGCCCATATAGTTTGGGTATTCATGTGGTGCTGTTGTGATATTCCATTCCATCCTATGGAAAGTGCATGATTGGCGCACGGTCTAGTAGACATTGCGACCGAACCGTACTGGTTGTCCTGGGATTAAAATTAATAAATTTTAAAGGAAGAATATAAAAAAATAAAAAAAATAAAAAAAATAAAATTAAACGAATGTTAATAATAATAATTAAAAAAATATTGTTTTAAATATTGTTGTTATTAATATTATTCTCATTATTCAAATTTTCATTAATGTTATTATTTTTACAATTATAATTATTATTAATTTTTCTATTATTTTTAGTGTTATTATTGTTATTATTGCTATTATTTTCGGTGCTATTATGATGATGATTACTATTATAATATTTGTTTTATTATGGAAACCCTAATTTTTGTCTATCTTTCCCCCATTTAATGCCCCCCATCCTCATTCTCCCTTACTGCATGTGTGACCTCCAGTAGCTCAGCCTTCGCCACCTTCCATTCTCAAGGAACCCCCTACTCAGGTTTCTATGTGCATTCTTCATTCTATGGTCGGACCATATCCCCAACAGCAATCCCTCCCTTCAACACCACCATCTCCCTTACCTTTTGTATTATGCAATGCATACACTCTAACATGCTTGATCCATTATGACGCAGTCCCCATTGTCTTGTCAGTATGCTATGGTGTTCTCCACCTTGTCCGGATCTCCTGCTCCAGTGTGACCCCCATCTTGTGAGTCCTTCTCCACTAATTCAATGATTATATTTGGGGTTTCTTGTTTAACTAAACCTTAATGGTTTTCGTTTTCATAGATAGTGTATTTAAATTTAATTTAGGGTGTTTATTTGGTCTATGAGGACTCAGCCCCCCTTCGGCTGATGTTTTATGGTTTTCATACATTTTCGAGGTAAGTGAATCCATGTTTTTACATTCCAATTAAATCTTTATAAATCTAGAGTGATTTTAATTAACTTCTCGACTTGATTCCCTCCTTTATGACACACTAGGTTAGCTTATTGGTGTATTTTCATATTAGATTAATTTGTTAAAAATAGACTTCAAAGAAATTTTTTATTTTCTTTTATGTGTGCACAACAAATTAAACATGTGTATTTATAATATATTTATAAATGTTATTTTTTCCACTATAGTACCCTTGTCAACCATATTATGATGTTTCAATATTGGTATAATTTGATTAAATTGGGCCATAATGTGGTTTTTCAATTATGACTAGTGTTATGAACAAGGTGTGAAAAATTGTTATGTGTTCTTTTAATGTAATGTCACATGATTTTGAGGATTTTTCCCTAGTTTGGTTTTATTAAAATTGTTAAAATTTGTTCTGGATTTTACATGCTGATTTTAATGGCATGGTTGGGAATTTAATTTAGGAAGATTATGTGATTTCATAAATGTTGTTTTCAATTTGGTAATTTTGTGGCATTGTTGAGTTTTGTCAAAGGTGAGTGGTGAATTTATAAAAATTGTTTTCGGTTCTTTTAAGGTTAGTCTAGGTATGCTATTTAATGTTGGTGCATCAATAGTGCACCAAGTGCATGCATGGGTGTTCCCTCCAAATAAAGTGAAAATGTAAGATGTGTTTTCCCTCATATCATTGTTTCGAAATGGTTCTTGGATTCATAAAAAATAGCATTTTCCTTATGAAATTTCAAAATGATCATTTTAAAATACCATGTTTGGAATTATGGTCCGTTGGTATTTTCAGAATATGTTTTTTAGGTGATAGGGTATCCCATTTGGCATCATTCATTTACACGTGAAGTCCTATATTGGTCATGGAAATTTATTTGAGGATGTAAGGTTTTGTTTGGAATTTTGAGTGTGTTGGGAGTTTTTTTATTATTTTTAAAATTAAGATTTACTTTGATTATTGAATGGTCTTTTAGTATCTAAATGGTGCGGGTTCCCATATGTAATTTAAAAAATGTGGGTATAAATGAATTCTAAAAAATATGCATGTTTGGTACATGTTTGGCATAGAGGGCCATTTTTCATGTTTAATATGAAATAATATATCCTCAATGTTTGGAAATGATTTTATGAAAATGTATTAGAACATGAAATTTAAAGACATGTTTGGAGTTTTTCATATTAAAAAATTTGGTTGAATGTATATATGATGTGATGACCAAATTGGATCTTTTAGTGATGTGATATAAGTATGTATGCATATATATAAAGTAAACCCTATCTATCATTTCCCTTTTTATGGTTATTTTATAGGTGATGTACGTGTTTAGGGTAGTCATGTTTGGTAGATGGAAGAATTTTAAGTCACGTGTGCTTGGACCTCCCCCACAAAATGTATATTCATATATACCATGGTTTCCTGGGAATCATTTAGTAAATTGAGTGTCTGTTTCTTGCAAGCCCTGATTACATGGGTTAGTACCCTCCTACAATTTTAGACATGCCAGGAGGGGTGTCCTGGTTGCATGGCTAGGTTAGAGAAATCAGTTGGTTACTGATTGAATGGATTCACCATACAACAATATGTGGTTCTGGACCGACTACATCCATGCTATGTTTATAGGTTTTTAGGATCTTCCATGGTTCCAATATTTTTGTTCTTGTTTGTGTGAATTTTAGTGCAATTAGTTTTTCTAAGTACCCTATATGTTTATTTGTTTTTTATAATATCCCTGTGTCATTATGACTTGGTTTTTTGTTTAAATTTTTGGTACTAGAATAAAAACATGTTTATGAAAATGAAAGGATGTGTGTGTTCGTTTAATCTATGGAAGAATATTTATATTCATATAAAATATGATAAAACATTATTATAATTTCATTTTAAAACTATATTTAATGGAATGAATTTGAGAAATGAAATATAAAGATTCCATCATGATTTATTTATATGAATTTTAGTCCTCACCCATACTATATCTTTTCAGTTTCAGGTTCTACTATTGTTGGATCTTCATTCGAGAAAACATAGTTCTAAGTTAGTTGGTGATCTCGGTGGTCACATAGAGTTATGTACTGTTTAAATTCATTCCACTATAAGTTTTTATTTTTATTTTCATTCCATATTTATTTCGTTATATTTTGTTTTTGTTCCATATAGTTCCCACATGTTTAGTATAGATTCCCAACGCTAGTTGTCAGCCAGTTGGGACTGGGAATGACCTTTAGGAAATGCCACAAACCCGATTAGGTGACTGATTGAGGGTGGTCTAGTTTGATTTCTGAGTTAAATTATCTAAGTTTAATATAGTCATCGATATCCCTAATATGAATCGTTTGTAGGAAAATGCTATTTATTATTGCATATAAGGGACGTTAGTATGATGTTAACCTTGAACAAAGAATAAAACGACCTCAAATCTTGTTGATCCCATCTATATAGATGTATATGGTCTAATAAATGTTGTTGGAACATATTGATAAAGGATATTAATTATTTTCATTGAAGATTATTGAATAATGTCTTGTGTGATGGTTATATAGAATAAACGAAAATTTCTTGATTAAAAGAAAATATATCGATGAATAACTGATAATGATACACGATGGATAATCAAAGTTCTACAGTTTAACAATGGAGACGAATTCATATCCATTGAGTTTGAAAATTACCTAGAGAGACTTGGAATACAACCTGAAGAAGGTTTTGTGATAACCCCAAAATAAAATGTATTTGTTTTGAAAAAGAATGGACTTGTGAACAATATGGACATAATTATTCTGATTGATTGTCGTATCACTCACCATCACTAGAGAGAGTCTATTCAAGAAGTAGTGCATACTTAAAACTAGACATATAATTATATGGGAGGAGAAAAGGCATCATATGAAATGTGGCATGGTAGGAATCCAACTTTTATGTACTTAAATTTTGTTATAAGTAAATCTTTCTTTCGAAACAAACAATTAATGAAAGGGAAGTATGATAATGTTGCATACAAAGAAATATTCCTCAGATATTTAATGAATAAAAAAGCCTATAATGTTTCCATGAACATATTGGAAGAATGTTTCTAGAACTGATGTCACAATCATTGAAAAAAATACCCCAAATACCATGAGGGGGACTTTTGATGATGTGATTGATAATGTATAAGACAATGGACATGTGATTTATTTTATAGATGAAGTTGGGAAATGAGTGAAAAAATTTAGAGGTCACACCAGAATTTTGATTCAAATGAAGAATCAAAATGGGAAACCGTGTCTAAAGAAAATTATTCTAAACTTCACAGGATAAATCGAAGATTAGAAATCAATTCATCCAATATTATTGGGGATTTGATGTCATCCAAACAGATGAGCAAGATAAGAAATAACTCACAATCTAACATATTATAGACTTTTTAACCAACATCATTTAGAGAAGATTCAAATGATGGATCGTTGGTGAAATCCATGACAGAATACGTAGATCATATTGATGGGAACAAAAAATGAACTCTTGTTAAGAGACCTGAATTCCGAAATGGTATTGGTACGAAGTGGTCTTTTAAGAATAAATTTGATGTGTGTGGTAATGTGATAATAGAAATAGCATGATTGGGTCGTAAAGGATATTCCCATTTTGAGGGAGTTGATGTGGAAGAGAATTTTTCTCTAGTAGCTAGACTAGTGACAGTCATACATTTTCCTTCCATGTAAATTAAAATATGATACCATTTGTATATAATGAATTTCAAAAAAGAATTCTTGAATAATGATCTCGAATAATTATACAATGAATAACCAGTGAGTTTTTATCCTGGTAATGATACAGTGCAGGTTTATAGATTATTGAAGGGACTATATGCTCCGAAACATGCACCAAATCCATTATACTATATGCTAGATTCTAATCTATGGATGTTGGGTATTAAAATAGGATGATTGGATCACAATATATCATTGATGAATTCTTAGAATAATTAGTTCATGGAATTCATGTACGTAGATGATATTATATTTGATGGAAGTAGGCCAAGATCTGTGGATGGGTTTTCCAATCACATGAAAAAAGAAGTTGAAATGTCCATGATTACGAAAATGACATAAATCTAGGGGATGTAATTTATTATGAGGAAATAACACACTTTTATTTCATATTAAAAGTTTCCTATAGATCCTCTAATGAAATACAATATGCCTGGATCCAAACCAATTTCGAATTTGATTGTGGTTGGGAAAAACAATGAAAGCATTAGGATGGGACATCGGTAGATCCCATAATGTGCATGAGAATCATTCAAATATTATTTTAGCTAGCAGTAACATGGACATATATTTTATTTACAACATTCTTGGTGGATGTATTTCATTTTAATGTAAAGGAAAAACATAGAGAATCCATGAATTGAATCATGTGGTACATTTATGGTACTAACAAATATGGAGTAAACATAGCCTCAAAAAATATAGTGAACTATTAGAGTTTTCTGATACTAAACGGGATGGATTTGTTTTTGATTGAAATTACTTGTGCGGTGAAGCATTATTTATTGGAAATAAATTTCTGGGAATATTGAGTTAGAAAAAGGAATGTACATCTCATTGTAATGCTGAAGCTGAGTATATCTTTTCAACAAAGGCTTTCACTTTTCTACTATGGATGAAGGAACAACTGAATGATATTGGTGATGATTTGAGACAACCAATGATGATTCATTGAGATAACAAGAGTGCAACTGATATTGGGATTAAACATGTTCATCATTATCATCAGAAACATAATGATATCTGATATCACTTCTTCAATGAAAATGTTTTACAAGGTAGATTTAAAATAGATCATGTTGGAATAGATGAAATGTTTATTACATTATGATTAAGAAATTGGAATCACATGTAATCCATAAAAATCTATTGAACATTACTACTCAACCACCTCCATGTGCATAAGGATGTCACAAGTGTCTCCCCTCTACCTAGTTGTGTTACCTGTTTTAATATGATTGTAGATATGATGTAGGATTGTGGGGGAGATATGATCTAGTTGGAATATTTTTTGATCGTTACATGTACACATATTAGTTTTATGATTTTATTTTAAATGGATGAGAATGGATAAATTCAATGATATGAGGTTGGTGGAGAATGGATAAATGGATAAATTAAACATTACTATGATATAGAATAAGATGAAAAGTAGATGAATGGGAATGGGGAAAAAATCAGTTATATGTGAAAATTGTAAGATCATAGATTGGATATCATTAATAACTACAAAACATGAGAACCCATTCTTAATTTCCATATATTTTCCTAAATCGAGTATTTCTTATGTATACGAAGATTATTATCTGAGCTATCCCTTGCAAATTAGGTCTTTATAGTGGATAATACTTTATGCAATTTATCTGATGATTTCCAACAAACCAAAAGGGGGACATTGTAGGAACCAATGTTGTTCTTCGTTTGAAATTGATTATGGTTTTTGATTGATGTAAATACCTAAATTAATGATTAATGATATTTTAAGGAATGAGATATCAAAGTTCATGAATTCAACAATATTGATGGTGGTATCATTTATAGTGTTTTCAAAATTTTGGGGGTTTAAAATCCAGATGAAGATGCTAGAATCATGAAAGGTTATTAGAAGATTCTAGCATTGATAACGGTACATTTATTTTAAAAACTATTTTTGAAAATGGTAAAGGAATGTTCTTGGAGATGACTTGGATGATATTCATGATATTGAGGATCATCGTGAATGATGAAAGTGTTCTCTGTGTTTATGATAATGTGCGAATTGTGAGTGTGTTATGGTTTGATGGTTGGCTTTGCAGCAATCTCAAATCTCAATGAAGATTCATAATGAAGATATTTTTTATGAATGTTTGTGAAGGTGATAAGGGCTTAAAGGAAATAACTATGACTACGATGAGCATCCCAAACTATGAATTTCCATGGAATTTAGTGACATGAGGAGCACCGTGATGATATTATTGAATGTTATGAAAAATGGGCCAAGTGGTTGTAGAGCATTATGAATGTCTGATCCTTTAAGTATAATGCTACACCATTGCCCGAATAGCCTGAAGGCCTTATTTTTATTTTTGTTATAGATAATTCCCCTTTTAATGGTTGAAGGGGAACCCGTACATGACCTGTAGGCCCAAGGTACAAGGCCCGACATGACCCGAAATACATGACCCAAAGGCCCAGAGTCATACCATGCCCATTACATAACTCATAGGCCCACCCCACTAGAACTGTCCCTCCCCAGCGTCTTGAATCATCGATCTACATGTCTCCCCACCTTGCAATTCTTATCGTCTAGCATTGCCCCGTACAAATATGCACGGTGCCTGGTCCCGATGGCGGCTGTCATATCCTCTCATTCTTCAAATCTGGTCAGCTCTGCATCTGGTGGATGCTACTCCTATTGCTCTAATCCTCTTCTGGGGCCGGTTCTATGTGAACTGGGATACTCCATGGTTTACGTGACCCAAAGGCCCTGTGTCCTGAAGGCCTTTGATGACCTGATGGCCCTAGAGACCCGTATTCCCAAACCGGTGGCCCGAAGGCCCAAATCAGGTGAATAGTTCCGGCTGCAATAGTACCAAGTAGTACTACTACAGTGACTGCTACAGTGCTACTACAGTAATGCTACAATGACTACAACAGTACCCTAAAAATTCTCCTCCACCGGGTTATGATCCCGGGTCTCTTGGATGCCAAGCAGGAGCCCTTACCACTCGGGTACGGGATTGTTGGCTAATGCCACACCATTCATTTCAAACAATCCATTCCAAATAAAATCATTAATTATTATAATTTGTAAAATCCAGGGGTTCTATGTGAATCTTACATTCTATGCGAGCATGAGAATCATGAAATGGAGTGTTTAGTCTAGAAAGATGCCAACGATTATGAGAAAAGTGTTATTTGTGATGTTGTGATATTCTAGTTTATCTCAGTGATCTTCATGAATGTAGTTTTTTCTATGATTTTACTTAGCTTCTTGAAGGGTTATGCGTCATGAAAGAGCTTCGAGAGTGTTGATGGTCCTGTGAAGCCATTTATATTCACGAAGGGTTGAGCTTTACAAGGGAGATTCAAAAAAGGCATTTTTGAACACATATTATTAGTGACCAATGCTTTTAGAGTGCATCAAGTCAGGTCTATGGTGAATGCATTATCCAATGCTACTCAAGGACAAAGTAACTAATTCCAATCCATTTAATAGACCTTCAAGTTGATAAATTGGGTATAGCTTCTCCCAAGGTAGTGATCTAGGGGGAGTCAATGGAATTGTTCTACTTGATGTTTTTTAATATCACTAAAATCATTTAATGGTAGTGTTCCTAACATAGAGTGACTATTTCTAAATTATTGAATTCCATAATAGGTGAATATTATTATATTAAGGTATGACGGACACACTGTCAGTGTATGCTTCTTGGACTATCTCGTATTGGTGAACCATGTAAAATGGTTGTGATATTTCCTCGAATATGGTAGTTTCTTTTTTTATAATTTTATTCAGATAGGTTTAAATTTTTCCAACCATAATGGGAATAGGATATGTCACTTTTGAAGAAAATGTTACAACCATGATTCACCCCTCCCCTATTAGGTTGTTTCGGTGTCCATTAAAAATATGAGTAAAATTTAATACCTGACTATATGTATTAAATTTACGATTAATATTGATAATAAAATAAGTTTATTCTTATTTTTTTATTGATAATGATATATTGAAAACAAAAATCTTCCATAGACATATTCACAAAAAGATTTTATTATCTCCTTTTGGATCATTTTAACATCATTTATGAAAAATTGTAATAAATTTATATCTACATTAGAAGAATATGCATAATATTTGAAACTGTCATATATAAAATTATTTTTTGGTTATGGTTTATTGATATTTTAATTTAAATAATATTTTATTGTTTAATTATTCAATATTTAAAAATAAGTTAAAAAATTCCATCAAGGATTTCATCTACATGAACCATAAAAAAACTATCTAAGAATGAAATCATAATTTTATAAGATATCATAAATCATTAATTCATCAACCTTTTATGATTTGATAATGACAACATTTTGGATATAGTTGACTAACAGTACAATTGTGATACTTGTTCCAAATGATAAATATTATTCACAACCAAAATTGAAAATCTTGTATATCTTACTAATATACATGTTGAGACTAATGGTAAATGAAATTTATGAAAAGTAAAAAATATTAATAATTTTCTAAAATAGGTAATTGATATGGTCATGTATTCTATAAATGATATGTGAGTGTGATCACCTAATATTGAATTCCATGTTAGGGTTTTTTGTGTGAAATATTACTTCTTATTATATATTTCTAATTTTACACAATGTTTTATTAGGAATGGTGTATCTACTACCGTTTTAATATTTTGAATTATGATCCACTCATTTTTCATGGTATTTAATGTTTCGTTTGAAATAAAATCTTTCATAGGAATTTGATTCAAATATTTTTGTTTTCTAACTGTTTTTGAATCATTTCCAAATCCAAGAGACATGATTGATATTTCGCAATATTATTTCATTAATAATGTGTATTCACTACCCCATTTCAAAAAATATATATAAATACAATTCATTTGAAGATATTATAATGCCTATTTCATATAATCCCTCAAATTATCATTTAATTATTACATTAACATTACAGTTTTTGGTAAATACATTGTTCTTCTTTGAGTTACGACTGTCCTTGTTGAACATGTTTCAGTTTTGTTATCCAAATTAATCCATTTCATTTGATTATATAGTAATGTATGATTTTTTCTATGGACTTATACAATTACCAAATAGACCCATTTCAAAAGGGTTCCTTTCATTATAAATTATGATATCCATAATAGATTCAGTTTAGTCATAGTCAATTAATAATAGATAAAGTGTTTTTTCGTGAGGGGCATTTTTATATGTTTCAAAAATTATTCAATTTCATATTATTTAGGAAAATTATTCTTTTATAACTATTAATGTGATGTTGTTCAATCAAATTTTATTTCCAAAATAATGTAATTATCAGAAAAGGTGAATTTATTAAATAAAAAAACAATATAATTTGATGATAGTTTTCCCAAATTTTCGTATTCATAGTTATCTAAAATGGATTACTTTTTAGATTCAAATAAGTGTTATATCAATATACGTATTTTAGAATTCATTAAAATTTATAGAAAACTCATCTTTGTTCAATGGAAAATCATATTCAAGGATCCCTTATGATTACTTATATAATAAATCTTATAAATTGAAGAGTAATGTCAGTTAATTCATACATACGTATCGATTGAAAAAAAATCATAGTACAAATAGTTGGAAAGACATATTGGGATCACCCATGATAATGAACATTTTCCAAAGAATATATCATATATAAAACATAAATAATCATTAATTTACTTTATAAAAAAAGTAAAATATAATTTGAACCATTGATAAAAACATTTTCATCAATTAATATATCCTATTCCTTTAAAGATAAACTTCAAAATCTATAATACCTAGAACAAAACATTAGTATTCTTTAAAAAAACTGGAATCTTGTTGCATAATAAAAATACCAAAAATCTAATATGACTATTGGAAACATATTTTAATTCATATATGTTAAAATTGAACTTTACTTTTCCACTTATAAAATAAAGTGAAAACTTCTCGTATATAATATGTAAAAATATTTCATTTGAAAACATTTGAATGAATGTAATAAGGTTGTAAAAATTCCATTTATAATATATTTTTCTCAATACAAAAAATCAATAAAATTTATAAATAATTTTTACCTGGAGGTGACAAATTTATAAAATTAACCTTTAAACCTTTAAAATGAGGTTTAATTGTAATGTATGCCTTACTATAAGACTGTCATGTCACATAAGTATTTAATCAACCTAAATAATGAACTCATGTTAATTATTTATATTAATGATAAAAATATTATTGTTTAATATATGTCTATTTTCACTTTTATTATTGTCATACATAATAACGAAATCAATTTATTTTATTCCATTAATTAAAGAACAAACATTTTAGATAAATGAAATGGATTAGGTACACTGTCTATAGTCAATACAGTCATTTTAATTTATTTATAGAATCTTATTCATTTAATTATTATCATATTTTTATGTCAAAAATAATTTTGAACAGTTTATTTATGGTGCATTTGAAAACTTAATCACATCACTATAAGGATGTGGTAGTCTATACAAAATCATTAATTAGGTAACAATTTTTTAGTGGATACAAATGTATCAAAAAAAGATATAGAATATAAATTGAATTTTATTTAAGTCATTAATATGATTTAATAATAATTAATTTCATCATAATAATAATCCTCATGGGTTGGTGACGAAAAAAGATACACATAACATAGATTAGGTTGAAATCCACACTTATATAAGAGCAATTTTGTCATTTCCATAGAATATAAAAGTGAGTGAACATGGTTGTACCAAAAAATAATAACATAGTAATAATTAGAAGATAATAATGTAACTATTTTAGAGACATTAATGGACAATTTAATGAAGAAGAATAAAAAATAAACATGAAATGTGTGTATTAAGACATATTTATTCTCTCTAGAAAACCCATTTGGATTACACAATAAACCTTCTTGGATATCATGACCCATCCCAGAGGGGCCCATTCCATTAAAACCCAAAGCCTACCTCCAAAAGAAAAGGGGATGGTGACTAGCACTGAGTATATATATCAAACTAATGAGAGGGATTATCCTAATGTACCTATACAAACACACATATATCCTAGACAAAAAATGATTAATTGTAAAACTAAATAAGTAAACCATGAATTCATAACACTAAGATATCACAAAAATGTATAGAATCAAAAGTATCGTAAAGTAAACATAGCCAAATATAAGCCCACAACAAAGTGACTGTAACACAAGTCTAACATGGAAACAAAGGTACAGTGAAAACTGTTTGCAATCCGTAGGAACAAACCATGATCTGTTCAGTCTCAATAAGAACCATCTCTTCCTCATCAAACTATTGAACCATTAAAATGTAGATCTTATGCACAAAACAAGACACATTTTGGAAAATAATGTGTAGGGGTTTGTATAGCAATACTCAGTAGGAGACCCCAATACCAGAAAGTAATACTGAAAAGGAAAACCAAAAAGAAATGCCAAAATGGAATGTACCTACAACTATACAGAGGTATATGTATGAAGAAAATTTTAAAATAATATCAATATATACACATGAGAAACACTACACCCATAATAGGTCGAAACAGTCTTCTAGCCGCAAGATTATTCTCAAAGCATTCTCATTTTGGGAGTACTCAATTCTATGGGAAAACATTCCTTAGAAACACTCATTAAGTGGTCTAGCTCATTTAGGACATGTCCAAATGAGAACATATATACAAATTAAGACTATAATAATCATATAGGGGGACTTTCCTAAAACTAATTGCGGGATAACATAGATAATGCCCAGACACCCTATGTGATACAAAATACCTAATAAGGTTCAACCCAATATGTAGAGGATCATTCCCAGAAATGACCGTTGGACACAAAAGAACCTACTGATGTGGTCCACTAGATGGAGGATCATCACACTACTCAAGGATGTTACATGATTCCAAAGACTCTGCTCGGTGAGATAGATTATAACAATCCAGTAACAAGGAGTGATACCATACTCTACCTAAGACTCATCTATTATAGGGGATTACAATCCATTGATGTTTATTAAATAATATAATAAACCCTATTGGAAAGGGCAAAGGGGACTCTATCAACCTATAATAGACCAAAATAAAAACTAACCACATGCCCCAAAAATACAATCTTAGTGCCAGGGTCCTGATAACATAAAAGGCTCATCGATTAGATTCCCTGTTGAGGAGATATAATTAATTTAAAATAAATCATATGCATGCACGTTCGGTCCTGCATACCTAAAAATATAGTATGTTCAACCTACCTCCATGGTCAATCGTTTTGGTTGGTCAAAAAACCATGCGAACTGGCCATGTGGACACTGCACCTATGGTCATCTATCACGGTCGATCATCATGGATGGTTTTCTCGCCGCTACTTGGATTATTGCAGACCCACTGTGGACCATTGTGGTCTACCAAAACTAGTCTCCGCTCTAGATTCCCCATTTTTGACCTTGTTCCAACCAAGTTTCTATTGGGGTTTTATTGCCCTAACTCAACCAACTGGACCAACCAATCCAACCAGCCCGACTTGGCCCGACTTGTTCAGTCACCAATATGTCTCATGTGTCTCATCCCTACATCTACCTCTACCAGACCCCTCCGTCATTTTGTTATAGCATCCTCCTCACCCCCATCATTGCTATCATCTCACATGGCCACCATCACATGCTTCACCTCTTGCATGTAGAGTTGCCTCCAAATGTTTCCACAACTACCTTCATTCACTAGTTCCACACCGTTGGTCCCTTTAATGTACAATTGTTCCTCCTTCAATTCTTTAAAATCATAATGGTCACATACCTGTAATCTTTGGCATATGATCTACATTGATTCACCTTCGATTGTCTATTTACCTCTATATAGGGGGTTTTATCATGCTCAAAACCACCCGGGAACGTTGATCCATGAATTGAAGGGTTCCAATGATTAATAAAACAAAGAATATAGGGATAAAATAACAATGAAAAAGGTTTTATATCATTGGATAAGTTTTCTTTTCCAATGACTTTGATCAGGGAATTTTTGTTAGAACAATTGATTAAATCAATCCGTATAACCGAAAAACCAAACCAACTCACAAATATGACCAAACAGTACAACAATATGATGGTTTATTGGTCCATTTTTATCATGGAATTAATGAATGGGAATGTAAAATCAATATTGCAATCCCTTCCACAATTCAGATCCCTCACATATGTAGAATCTTCATCACATCGTTTCCATAGGAAAGGTCCATCAAATCCGAGGTGTGTCGGTGTTCGACCACGATCCATCTCCATCACATGAGAGATAATCCCCAATGTTCTCTCTATATAATGTTTCTAAAAGGATTTAGGATAATGCTACAAACCATCAAAATTATTCACAATAACAATTTAAAAGTTTTTCTACAGTTGTTTCAACAATTTTTTTTATTAAATTATTTTATTTTTGTTACATTCCATGATAGTTTTTTCATAGATTTCCTAGGCCAACATAATTTAAGTCACTCCCTATGAAAAATAAATTTATGAAATAAGCAGCACAATTAGATTTTGGATTTCGGAACCTGTTTATGAATTATTCCTTTTTTCAAGTGAAGCGTGTGTGCATGCCTTTAAAATGTTTCAATATTTTTGAAACATTTATATCTGGAACATCAGAATTCAAAACCGCACACTATCCCGTCACCTAGTCTCAAAATCATTCCATATAAAATCAAAAAATAGAACACATAATGTCCAAGATGTTACATTCTCCCCACCTTGGGGATTTACTTACACAATAGCCAAAACAAAGGCTAGATAAACAGATCAGGGTGTTGATCACTAATCTAAGCCTCCCTCCCCCATGTTTCCTCCAACAGAATCCCATGCTACCAAAAAAAATGCACCAAAAGATTCTATCAACCATGGAGGATCCTCTCTTACCGATCCATAATCACCGCAGGGTACTCATTCAAAGTCTCTCTATCCTCGATGTCCAGGTCACCCCACTAGATAATGTGTGATAAATTTTGCATGTACCTACTCACTTGTGACATGCTGAAGATGACATGTATCAATCCAACTGTCGTGGAAGTTTATATTGGTATGCCACCTTGCAAACTCTACATAGTATATGAAAAGGTATAATGATCCATGAAGATAGCTTGTTACCCCATTCAAATCTCGGTAAACATCATCGATGTGAAACACGAACGAACAAATGGTCTCCTTCTTTAAAATCCAAAGGCCTATGCCTCTTATCAGCATAATAATTATGATATATTTATGAAATATTTATCTACTCCTTGATGATACAAACCATTTTTGTAGTTTTTCACACCAACATCGTTCCCCTAAGTAATGACTTTCCATGGTCAGTCCATCAAAGTAGAGATCTATTGGATCTCCTGTACAAATGCTTGAATGGTGATATACAAATGGTGGAATGGTTTATTTTTCATACACAAACTCCACCAGTGGTATGTGATCCTACCAAATATGAACAATGTCTAAATTACAAGCCTTCATCATGGCCTTGAGAACCTAAATGGTCCTCTGAGTCTGGCCATCTTTATATGGGTGAAAATATATGATCTAGCAATTTTGGTTCCCAAATTACTCATGTAATCCATTCTACAACCATGATGTCATAGGAGCATCATGATATGAAACTATCATCGATGGAACTCCATGGTGTTGAAAAACCTCTTAAACATAGAGGCATCTAATGATCTCTGCTAAACGCTTCTCCTTGATAGCCAAGAAATGAGTCGACATGGTGAGTTAGTCAATGATAACCTAGATAAAATCATGTCCCCGGAAAATTTATAGTAAACCCATAATTATGTCCATTGATATACCACCCAACTTCCATTATGGAACCAAAAGGGGTTGAGATAAACCCACTATAACATGGTGCTCAGTATTCACTTACTAACAAATGGGGAAATTATTCAACACCCTTATTCATACTTGGAAACAAAAAAGTCATTAGAAGTCGTGGTGTTTCTTCACCACGCATGGATGTACCACCAAAGGGGACATATTAAATTTCCTATGAACCTCCTCCCATAAATCCATTGGTATTACAGTGCATCCAATGAAAATAATATCGTTCTCCCAATATTTCAAATATCCATCAGGATTATGACATGTGGATATATTGGAATGGAGGTTCTTGTAGTCATTATTCTCATGTTGTGCCTCTTTGACTTTCCGCAACAGTGGAGTGGTGTCATGATCGACTATAGGTAAGCTTCTCTAACTCTATTCACAAGGGACATCTACAACAACATCAATTTCTCTGACACCTTATTCATCAACTACGAACTAGATCACAATATTTGACTATTTACCATTGTTTCCACTTTTGATGAGTACAGAAAATGTCAAATTCATAGTCCTGGAGGAACTCTATCAATCATCTCTGCTTCATGTTCAGGTTCTTATGAGAAAATATATACTATAGACTCTTGGGATTTGAGTAGATGTTTAATTTCTTAGCCGTCATGTAATTTCATGACATCTGAATGTGAAGACTACCACAACTAACTAAAAATCATTAGTCACATAGTGATTCTCCTGGAGTCTCAACTAACATCAACAATTGGAAATAATTAATCTCTACTGCATCAGGACCCAAGCAAGATTGGTTTTTTATGCATCATAGAACACCACATACTCGAAGCCTTACTCTGGTAACTTCTTGATTTGATGACTCATTACCCTATTCACTAGCTCATGGAAGCCTTTGGGACACTTCTTTGTCAACCAGAGATGTTCCCACATTTTTGTCAATGTAGTCAAGTGTGATACCCCATTGCAGAAGTCAAGTTCAAAACATCAGTAGTACCCAACCAATACAAAGAAACTCTACACCTCAGTAACAGTCTTGGGTGGATCCCAAGGAAACACTACCTCAACCATCTCTAGATATCATTTAAATATGGGTTGTTTGATGAAATGTCCCAAAAATGTTCCACTTGAATCAAGAAGTGACACATTATGAGATTAACACAAATTTGGTGCTCTTGGATTGTTTCTTAAACCATCCAAAATCATCTCATGTTGGCACCCTTAGACATTGAGTGAACTAGGATTTCATTGATGAAGACCACCATGAAGCAGTTTATGTAAGGCTAAAGGACATGACTCATGAGTCCCGTGAACACTTTTAGGGAACTCATCATGAAAAATGACATCAACATGTACTCATTGTGACTATAAAAACATCTAAAGGTCGTCGTCAGTATATGATCATCCTGTAATCATAATTGCTGATAGTCAATGCTAAGGCAAATTTCCCAGAACCACCATGCCCCATTAAAAAAATCAAAGTGTTCAGTGATACATAGTTGTGGATACTTTGTCTTCATGGTAACCTGGTGTAGGAACTAGTAATCCACACAAAACCTCATGCTCCCATCTACCTTCTTGGAAAAGAAAACAGGGGCTTCCCAGGATGAGACACTAGGTCTCATGAATCCATTTATTTTAAACTCATCCAATTGTATCATCATCTCACAAATATCTTCTGGAGACATATGATATAAATTGGTAGATATTGGTTCTTTACTAGTGTGTGGATCAATAAAAAAGTCCATCTCCCCATGGGGGAGGTACAACTGGAATATCAATAAGGAATACTTCCTCATACCCAACCACCCATGCAAGAAACTGAGGAATCATATCTTCCACTACACTGAGGGTGCGACTTACAAATTGATGTTTAATTTGTTGTGCCATCCTATAATGAATCCCATCTTGTACTTCCTATATTTCCTTTTCCCCAAAAAAGTAAAACATGGTTCCATCATTATGGAATCCCCACACACTACACCTAAGGAAATAAATATGTTCATGAAAGGTGGGTAACCAGTCCATAACAAGAATGGCGTAATAAGTCCTCGACGCCACTAGAAATAGATCACAACCGAAACACTCACCACTATGAGTCAGGTCACACTGTTGGCACCAGTGTGTAATCATCGAGTCTCCACCCATAAGAGTCTACAAGCATAAGGGTCGAGTTAATGGTTAAACCATTATACTTGAGTCTTGAACAAGGATCATGGAAATAAATGAATCAGTAGAAAATAAATGAATCAAAACTAAAACTATGGTGTGAAAGAAACAGATTGTACCACGTATCATCTCTGGAGCTCTGAGATGATAAACCTTCACCACTTGATATTGGCCTCATCCCTTCCCACCATATCCCTAATCTTGATGTGGACCACCAGAGGTTGGGGAGGTAATATTTCCATCCTATGACCACCTCTTTCTTCCATAGCATCCCCTCTTCCACATCCACTTCCTTATGTACCACCCAAAACATTATTCCATGTCTACCTCGATGGTCCCTTAACTATGTCCCAATAAGAAATATGACGGGTCGGGAAATATCATGATTGGTGTCCCCATTCTCCACCTGAGTAACATCATCTATCCTGGGGCTTGTTCGAGCTACCCTGGGTTACCTGCAATATTGACCCTAGTTCCTGTGATTGCCCCCTAAAGCAGCTGACCCACTTGGATCCATGTCAATGCCAACAGATACATATTTCTGAGGTCTCAGCAACTTGTTACTCACTATTGTATCCCACTAACTATATCTTCAATTCCATAACACTCTCCACAAACAGGGCTCTCCCAAGTATCCTAACATAGGTAAAAATTGTAAGAGATAATATTGATTCCTTGAATTCATTGAATGATCCCTAGTTGAAGGTCTGATCCCTAAAGAACTGATCTCTTACTATGATCATGGAGTATCATGAAAGGCTTATAAACTTCATTGAATAATCCTCCTTGATTAGTTTTACCTATTGATGATGTAGAAGCTCTTATATTCATACTAATTCAAATGTGGCCAATTTAATATCCTCTTTAATGATATGTTCCAAGTCTGTTTAGGATAGAGTTGTCTCATCATGTTTCCAAAACAAAAAATCCACACCATCTCCCTATGGAGACTTGATGAGAACTCATTACAAGGACTCCCAATAGATCATTAGGTTTTCTTACAAGGTGGAAAACACCAGTGACTACCTCTAGCGAATCCTCAGCCATTTGGGGGCCTAGCTCAGTCCAAAATTAAGGAGGTAGTTTCCTATTAAACTCATGAAAAACACGTTTCCTACGTGTATCGACTAATGGTAATAATGGTTGTAGATTATACTAGATTGGTGGTTGTATAGCTGGTAAACCAATCATAGGTTCTATCTCTACTACATGAACACGTACTATTGACTCATCACTATGTGGATCATCCTCTTGATCACACAATGGAACCCTGACTAGATGTATATGTGGATGAATCCTAAAATATAAGAACATTTATCCTAATAAATAGAGTATATCTACAAAGATGACTTACTTAGGAAATCCAAAACACAAAAATTCATATATTATGCATATACAATTGTTTCTCCTACACGTAGAGTATTCCTGTACCAATTTGAAAAACAAGTAATTAGAGTCCAGGTTAATGAAAGCATCTTCCACCAACCTAATACTAGAATCCCTAGTTTAAAAGTCAATCCTACAACACTTAACACATTTTCCCCAAACCAACCATAGAGGCTCTTTGTGCAGTAGTTGAACTGACACGCCTAGATACGACATGGTCATGATCCATCCCAGAAGGCCCCCTACTATTACTACACCAATCACACCTCCAATAGACAAGGGTATGGTGACTAGCGCTAAGAAGGAATATCCGAAAAATGGATGGAATTTATATAATGTACCTGTATAGATGCAGACATCTGAAATCACGAAAATTCTAAAATATAAGATCCACTAACAAACAATTCAATCATAACAATAATATATCACAACAATGTACAATAGTAAAATTTCTAGATGGTAAAGAGGGACAACTATAACCCACCATACAGAGTCTATAAAAAATGTTTGACCTGGATATAGAGGTATTGTGACTAATGTCTGAAAGAAGTAGGAACACAACTCAGTCTATCCATTCTAACTAAGAATCTTCTAGTCCTGGTCTTCCTAGGACTCCTCCAAATGTTCTATCATCTTCAAAAGACATGAAAAGTGCAGGAAAGTCTCATTAATAGATGAATATAATAATACTCATTATGTAACAATAATACCATAACACAAAATAGAAATGGAATAGCACAATGGAATTCTAAAATGGAAAATACAAAAAGGAAATTATAGTCCACTCTATACATGTACAAGTCTACAACACATATAACAAGAATATCCTAATATACTCATGATAAACACCACCAAATTAGTCAGTCACAACCAACAACAAGAGAGAATATTATTTTCTAATCATTCTCGTTCTAGATGAACTCACTCATCAATCCACGATATCATCACATACACTCAGAAAGAGGTCTAACTCATTTAGGCCCTTCCAAAATGAGAAAATATCATTCAAAGAATTATATGATATAAATAGAGGGGGGCATGCCTATAACTAACCGGTATACTCCATGGATCGTGACCACACACACTAGAGGATAATATGTACAAAATCGTGTTCAACCCACTACGTAAGGGATCCCACCAAGAATTGAATAAGGGATTCCACAGACCCCACCGATGAAGTTCAATAGATCATGGATTATCTCCCTACCTATAGAGTTTAAATTATTCCCCATGGGTGTTATAGGATCACACTCCAGGCATATTAAGGGATACCATACTCTACCTGGTACTCTTCCTCTATAGGATGTTAAAATACAATGATGTGGATGTAATTCTATACTGAACCCTCAAGTAGAGGACAAAGGGAACACATTCATCCTATAATCATTCAAACTAAAAACTCACCACTTTTCCAAAAATGATCATCTCAGTGTTAGGGTATCAATGGCGTAGATGGATCATAAATTTGATGCTCCTTTTATGAGATATGATTCTTTAAGGGAACTGCTCCGATTTATTCCTAGGCATACAGACCTATCACTGTGGTAGATTAAACATACCTTCTTAGTTAGTTGACTAATCACGCAGACTCGACACATGGTCATTTCACCCATGGTGGACCATCACAGCCAACCATCATTGTAGGTGTGCCTATGAATACTCAGGATGTAGTGGCCCTGTGGTCGAGCCTCACAGTCGAGCCCAACTAGTCTATACTCCGAAGACCCCAGATTTGACCCAGTATACATCACATGACATGGGCCACTAGACTATGTTGACCCAATTTTCAGAGCTGGCCCGACCCATCCATACCCATTATATCACTTCTACATCTCATGTGGCTCTCCATAGCGTCTCCCACCACCGACACCTAAATGGTTGCCGCCCATGACCCACTGCCATCGCTCTGTCGTCTCCACCAAGACGTCCTCTTCAACACCTCCATCTGCCTCTACCTCTGGTCACTGGAACCATGCATGTGATATCTTCCATAGACCAATTATCCTCCTAGAATGACAAAAAATCAAAAATTTCACTAATATGAACTCTTTAGCTCCAGATATACATTCATCTAGACCTATTAGTCGATTCGCCTTGAACCCTGGGGTCTAATCATGCTTGGAAGAACCCGACGACATTTTTCCATGAACAACAATGTTATAGTGACAAATAATATGAGGAACAGATGGAGAAACTACTATTAATTAATTTTTAACCTATTTGGATACGCGTTCTTGGACATATATTATGATTGATGAATTTTGGTTAGAAAAAAACTTAAATCAATTCCAATATCACACAAAAGCTATCTTCATTCCAATACGTACAAGCCGCAGATCAATATGTATGCTGATGGTTCCACATTATTCAGGGAATTAAAGAATGGGGAAATCCAATGATGATAACAAGTCCCACCTCAATTCAGATCGCTCACAAATGAAGTATAGTCGTTTCATCATTATCATAAGGAAGGTCCTTCGAATCCAAGGTGTGTCGGTCATCAATCCACAATACTTCAACATTTCCCAAGGGAGAATCTCCAAAACACTCTATCTCTATAATGGTTTTCCAAGTATTATATTGTTATAAAAATAACCCTATAATTCATCCATAAAAATATTTTTAATGGATTTCAAACGTTGCTTCGATTTTTTTATTAATCTATTTTATTCTTATTACATCACGTGACTCCTTTTTTTCAAATTTTAAAATACTGTATCTTTATTTCATGTATGTATCATTGATTTAGGTGTTTTTTTTGGGTAAAAAAGTAAATGGAAAAAAATTTAAGTACCCACCATGTACTTTTGAGTAAATATAATGTACTAGTTTATTGGTAATGTCACTACCGAGTACATGGCTATGTGGGTGGCCTGGAAGACCACCTAATGAGGGGTCCAATTGAGGTTAGAAAACAATGTGTACATTAAATGAAAATGCACGATACTTATCTTTGTAACTGATATATCAGTGCGGGGATGCATCTCATTTACAGATCAATATTATTCTTCTTGTTTCTTGTAAAGGAGAGCAACATACAACTGAGGATCTCAGAGCTCCTCTCATTCCTCTATCTGAGTATTGATTGAGATGGAGTTTCATGCGTTGGATTCCAAATGGTTATTTATCTATTTCTCTAGTTACCCTCTTATTGATTTATCGTATATCTTGAGTTATCCATGGTTGATCATTTTTAACCATTTTTTAGATCTACATCATTCTAGACTGATTCAGGGGCCAATGTTCAGAAGTGTTCATTGTACAACACTGAGGTAGGTCGTTTGTTCCTTTATATCGTTGTCTTCAGATTTTATTTTCTACAACTGTTGGATACCCATGTTTAGAGTGTTACAGGTTTAAGAATTTGACCTTTTTTAATACCTTCAATGGTTTGATTGATTGAAATGGGGTTATTCATTAGGAATAAGGTTTTATGCCTTGATAATAGGTATGTATCCCATGTTTGATTGATTATGTCCATTTGGTCTATAAATATTTTTAGGATTGTTTTTTCCATGCCTCGTGTAATTAGGATAGAGTTATGGATTATTTGAGATGCATGTGTTTCACATTTTGAATGCATGACCATTGGGGAACAGACTATGAGATATTCCTAAGTTAGTGTCATTTATGTATGAATTGTTGTTTTTTTAACCCAGAGGTATTTAATGTGACAGTTGCAGGGTTGTCATAGGAGAGTGGGGTTATACCACGAGATCTACCTATAGGGTTGTTATTAAATGAATGTTGGACCATAGGTCATGGAATCTAAGAGAGGCCAGGTGGTCGTTATATGTTTTTTTGCTATGAAAACCAAGTGGTATTGACTGTGAGAGATACCTAGGTGGTCATTTGTAAATGATTCGTAAAATGTGGTACCAAAGGGGAAATACTTTGTGAGATTTCCTAGAGGGTCATTATTTATTGAATTTATGACATGTTAAACTAGAGGGATTGGACTGTGAGGACATTCCAAGGGGGGTGGTTATGAATGATTGATTGGTTGTGACAATTTTTCCAAGACAAATCACAAGCATGGAATGAGTCTTACATGATTTTTTAAATGGTATTTTGAGACATCTATTTGTTAATAATAAACAAGGTGATATAGAGCTTTGGATATATCCTGAGGATACAATATTAAAGGGAATGAATAATTAATAAATGTAAAAAAATGTGACTATGAACTGTAGTATTGTTTACCATTGAGAACTTCCAATATTATTTATTCATCTTTCAAATTACCTGCTATATATATTCACATAGATTTAGGCAGAAATCAATTTGTTGTTTCCTACTGGTATTTTTCTCACACCCTTTTTATGTCATGAATTTGGACCCAAAAATATTATATGGATGCAGATATAGATAAGTGAAAGAACCCTTCTTTATTTGGTACAAGATTGCAATTTGGGCTGGATAGCATAAGACCAATATGAGGCTTACGTTGCTATTAGTTTTTACGGTTTTTCTATACTTTGGTTTCAGTATTGTATTTATAGCATTGTGACTTGTTTGGATTCTTCCCTAGACACATTTAACATGCATCATTTATATATATATTCTCCAATTTCTTATTTTTTATTAGTCTTCTACTATTTACATATGTTTTATTATAATATTACATCCTCTACTATTTTTTGTTTGATATTCCATTGTGTATAGACAACCAATGGGGTCATAGTTTCCCCATTATTAGTCATTGGCCCTCACTACTAGTCAGTAGCCTATGGTATTTGGGGATATGTGCCTGATGCTATGTGGCCAACCCTCTATGGGGAACCTTTGGGAGGCACCCGAAACCGGGATGTTAGAAAGTGGTATCAATGGAGTTTCATTTCTTCAGTGTCTTACTATTGGGAGCCTATATTCAAGGAGATGAAAAAATGGGTAATTGTTAATAAGTTTTTCCTTGGAGTAGCTGACCTGTGCACATTGAAAAGCAATGTTACCTCAGATATTTATATTTTTATGGTTTTGAAATTGTTATAGTTTATTCGATTGCACCATTGGGTGATTAACTTGTTTTGTTTTGTTATTGTGGATATTATTAAGGTTTTATTTCTATTCCACTCTGATTAGATGATGGTATTCCATCTCATTAAAAATATAGTCACCTAATAGAGATTAGATTTCAGGCATTCTTGTAATTCCATTTAGGTTGAATTACTGATTCCAATCAACTGTGATAGTTGTTGTGCAAGATATTCATGATGTTTTGATACATTCCATGATAGAATACCTACTATTTTGATTTGGTATTGGAATATGTAATGTTTCATTTAGAAGGATGAAAAACTTTGGTACCTGAGGTGTTATGGCCCCTCTTCAGTTGGAATTTTGTGGATCATGGTTGAATTTTAATTCACATTTTTTATGTTATGAGATGAATAAAGATTCCAAATGTTTATTCACAGGATTTTGGCTTCTCACATGTCTGAATGTTTCATGCCTTGGACTAAATTTTCTATTTTTAATGGTCCCAAAGAAGTTTCAGGGGTTTACTATCTTGAATCACAGACAACACGACATGTGGTTATATGAAAAGAAGCCATGTATTATTGTTTTCTGAAAAAATTTAATTTTATTAAGTACACATCATGTAATCGAAGTACAGGACTTGTATTTGTTGACTGTGGGACTAACTGTTTGAGCAGAGACACAAGTTTGGGAAACTGTTGGTGGAACATGTTGTGTCCAGATTGTACATTCCATATTGTATAGAACCTTGAATTTGGTTAGGTGATCAATGACACGAGTGGATGAATCTTAGGTTGTGCACATCATGTCCAGTTTATGAACGTTGTTTAGAGTCAACCATGTATCTTCCTGTTTGAATAACAACACAGGTGTTTATAATGTAAGTAGTACATGTCATTTTTAGGGTTCACAAGTGGTGTAGTGTTACCTATGAGGAAACTGTGTAGTTCTAGATGTGTATAAGAACTTGGGACGGAGGTAAAATTCAAGTACAAGACTTGTCTCATGAAGAGCTTTCTGTTTGTAAAGGGTGTTACACAACAAGGTTTGGCAGACGTACATTCCCATGTTAAGCCTAAAGGGAAGATACCATGAGGGGGTTATACATGATGTGTAACCTTATTTTGAAAAAAATTATTATTATTTATCGATTTACTTTCTTGAACATGTACATTATTTTTCTTGATAATCATTAACTGAGGTGTTCGCTTGAACATAAATAGTCATGCCACCAAGATGTCCTTTAGTTCTAATCCAAATACATGGAAATGATCAGACACTGGAAATGGTAGATCAGGGACTACCAATAGATCCAGCCTTCAGGCCCGTTTTGGAACCTGTTGTTATACCATACGTAGGTGAAAATGAAATATTCTGTAAATTTTTTTATAAGATAGTACATAACATTCAGAGAACACCACATCCTTCCCCATATATGGTAGTGTTGACATGGGTGTTCCAGCAGTATCATCCTCCCACTTTCCGAGGGATGGAGGACCATATGATGGAGAGTCATTCTTGGAGGCCATTCTTACTGTCTTTGATAATCTAAAGAAACCTCCAAAGAGGACAGTGAAGCTCGTGATGTACATGTTATGTGATATCACTAAGAGATGGAGGGATGTTATATCATAGGTTGGACATCCTCTGGATATGGCTGGGGAATAATTTCAAAGGACATTCTATGATTATTACTATCCTGAGACGTTGAGGTCCGATCAATCCCGAGAGTTCATGAATTTTTAGTAGGGCGCTCTTTTAGTGATTGACTACACATATTTTTTATAGAGCATCAAAACATAACACATATTCTCAGAGGTGAAGAGTTATATTGGGCTAGGAGGTATGATGAAAAACATAGGTATAACATATGATCACAGGGGCATGTCTTGAGGATGACTTTGGTGACTGCTATAGCAAAGAAAGCACTGATTACGGAGCGCTATCTGTGGGAGTTGGGAGCTGTGAGCTACTGTGGTTTAACATCTTGGGATTGAACTCCTTCGACAGATGGTAGAAAACACAATAGGGAGCTATCACAAGATGATTCTTTAGGAAGCCTGGTGGTATGCTACAAATGAAGGAAGACTGGGAATATGAGACTGTGTTGCCCAATGGGCCTAGTCAACTACCGATCTAGCCGCAATATGGGTCATCTTCAATGTTTTTTCCAAATTTCCTCACTAGAATAATGTCATAATGGACCTATTATGACTCCACGTTCAGAACCAAGACCACTAGTTTATCAGCCGTTAGTGAAAAAGAGTTCGTCATGATGTTAATGGCTATGGAGGAGTTCATTGTTGTGGTAGCCAATCGGTAGGCTTTCAGCGATAGATGGGTGGACCAGATCAGGGTAGTCAGGCATGGTCATTGGGCCACAGTACATTTCAGACTTTTGCAGTGGAGAGGACCCAGCTAGAGCTGGATCTTAGACCCTCTAATGATTGAGGTATGATTATAGTTTCCACAATTTTAGCTTTTTCTCTTTTTGATATAGGGGCTTCCCGATGTATTATATATGTTGTCATTGTGGAGATATATGGGCTCTGTATCTTTCCATCATAGGATGATATGATTCTATATACTCTATTGGGGATTAGGATAGCTAGTTTACATCATTGAATATTGTTCCCTCTTGAGGATGGCAGGTGTGACCTAAGATGGGACCTCTATGTCTTAGATATGACAAACTTCAATGTCATCCTCAGAACAGAATGGTTGATAACCTTTCAGTACATTATTGCTTGTATTTCCTTCAGGTGAGATTTACATCACTAGAGGAAAGGTATTTTATACACAAGGTTGAATTGAATGTTAAGTATACCATAGCTATACATAAGCATCATGGGATTGGAGTAATTATAGAACATATTTCTTGTTTATAAATGGAGGACCAAGGGACTTCACAGATGAACATTCCTCCAGTTGGGCATCATTTCAAAGATGTCTTTCCAGACAACTTTTCATGTTTACCTCCAGAGAGAGGGGTATATTTACCTTTTGATATTGTGCCAAGAGTGGAACTATTGTCCATTCCTTCTTATAGGATAGCTGCACCTGAGTTATTGGAGCTCAAGAAACAGTTATGGGAGTTTCAAGAAAAGTGTATAATCTGACCCAGTACTTCTCCTTGGGGTTCACTTGTTCTTTTTATAAAGAATATGAATGATAATATCATAATTTTTGTGGATTAATAGATAGTGAACTAGGTAATGACCAATAATAGATATCCTTTACTATGTATTTATTATCTATTTAATCAACTTCGAGGAGTCCGAGTGTTCTCTAATATTGACTTGAGATCCGGTTATATTTTGTTGTGTGTTAGGCCATAAGATATACCTCTTACATTTATTGGACTACGTATGGTTTATACCATTATTTTTCATATCGTTAGGTCTCAATAATGAACCAGTAGTTTTTATGGAACTAATGAATTGAGAGTTCCATATTTTCATGGATTATTCTGTGTCAATCTTCATGGATAGTCTCATGGTATACTCTCAACTTTGAAATGACCATGCCATCCATCCTAATATCGTAGTGAGTACACAGAGAGAGAATTTTTTATATTCAAAGATCTCAAAATATCACTTTGGATGTACTAGATTTACAACTTTGGTCATATCATCTCATAGATAGGAGAGAAATTATACCTAGAGAATGTGAGCGCAGATGTTTCAAGGGAGTATCCAAAGAACATATTTGAGGTATATAGTTTCCTGGGGCTAGACGGTTACTAAAAACACTTTATTCATAACTTTACATGGTTATAAGGGCCACTGATGGGCCTGACTATGAAGGTCGTGAAGTACTGGTGGAATAAATCTTACAATTCATCCACTTAGGAGAAAAAAAGATAGATTTACTCCAGCAGCAATACTAGTTTTTTCCAGTTCTAGGAAAGAGTTACACTATTTACTATGATGCATCAAGAATCAGGATTGGAGTAGAGCTTATGAAAGGGGAAGGAGTCATTGTGTAGGGGCATCCGTAGTTGAGGACATATGAGAAAAATTACCTTTCACATAATCTCGAGTTATCTGGATATTTGCGTGCATTATGCTCTTGGAGACATTATCTTTTGGGAGAGAATTTTGTGATATACACAAACCACAGAAGTATCAAGTATATGTTTACTAAGAATGATCTGAATTTGAGACAACAAAGGTAGATTGAGTACCATCAGTATTTGACATTGAGCTTTCCTACATGCATAAGAAAGGGAATGTAGTGGATGATTCTTCAAGCTGGAGGACTCAGATACATTCCATTCAGGAGGACAGTACTGAGTGGTATCTTATGGATCTATTCTCTGATATGCATTTGGAGGTGCATGTCAAATAGTGGAAAATGTTTCTTTCCTCAATAGATGTTACCTCTACCAGACAATATTGATTGTGAATAAGGAAAAAATAATGTTTAGAAGGCCTAGTTCTACTGGAGAGTGTGTTACGAGAGGACCATACTCCTAGGAGGATCATAGAAGATGATGATATCTTGTGTTTCTAGGGATGCGTATGGGTGTCAGCAGACATACGTTGTGATTTTATGCGATATTTTCATTCTTTAGTTTGGGATGTTCATCCTGGTGTCACAACGATGTATCAAGATCTAGACCATCAATATTGGTGGCTAGGAATGATGTGGGATTTAGCTGGTTTCGTTATGAGATGTTCCACCGGTTAGTAAGTGAAGGTGGAGGATCAGCTACCAGCAAGGATACAACAGTAGTTACTAATTCCCAAGTCTATGTGAAAAAAATTCATGATAGATTTCATGATGGGTTTACTGATGTCTCCTTGAGGGAATGATGTGGTTTGGGTTGTTATTGAAAGTATCATGAAGGATGCACACTTTCTATTAATCTAGGAAACCTTCCGAGTTGATGAGTTCAGAAATTTGTATGTATCAGAGATTTTATGATTTCAAGGGGTTCCACACTCAATTGTTTTAGATAGGGATTCCTAATTTAATTCTCGTGTCTGATAGGGAGTAAAAAAGGATTTGGGTACACAAGTACTTTTGAGCACATGTTACCATCCCCAAACAGATGGCCAATCTGAGTGCACGATACCAGTTTGGAAGATATTCTTCGAGCATACATCCTGTATATCCGGGGCTCTTGGAAGATACACATACACCTCGTGATGTTTGCATACAATAATATTTTATTGGAAATTATTCAGATGGATCCTTATGAGGCTTTGTATGGTAGGCCATGTCGATCACCCCAATGATTTACGGAGGTAGGAGAGGTAGCTATGATGGTACCTCATCTTTTCAAGGAAACCACTGATCATTTATATTAGATTCATAACTAGATGAATACTGCAAAGTCTTGACATAAATCTTCAGCTGATTGACAGAGAAAACCTCTATTATTTGAGGTCACACATCATGTTTTCATACATGTCACTCGAACGTTGGGAAAAAAGAGGGTTACGATTCAGTGGTATATTTCACCAAGATACATTGGGGCATTTGATGTTTTATAGGGAGTTGTGATTTTTCCTATAGGTTATAGTTACCTCAGATGTACAAGGCTATGCACAACATCATTCATTTTCTCTATTATGACGTAACTATTTAGACCCATCTCATGTTCTTCATCCTGTGGAGGTTGATTTGGAGTTAGATGAATCCTTTTTGAAGAAACCTATTTATATTTTCGATCACAGTAAGAAGGTTCTATGTGGCCAGTCAAATCATCTGGTATGGGTGGAATGGCTACACAGGTGAGTACAAAATGAGATTTGGGAGAGACAAGCTGACGTACAATCACAATGGACAAAGTTGTTTGATGTTTCATCATCACTACCTTTTGAAGAGAAATTCATGGATGAATTACTTTAAGGGTGGATGTTATTAAGAACCCAGATCTTCATTTTGAGTATGGATCTTTGTATTGGATTGTTTTTTAGGAAAAAGGATGAAAAATAAAATTTTCTAAGAATAAATCATGTACATTTCAGTATACATAATGTATTTTCCATGTAAAGGCCAAGTACATGGTAGTGTGGGTGTCTAGTAAGACCACCTAAAGTTGCGGTAAGTTGAAGATAGTACTCAGTGTATACAAAAAATGAACCCGCCGTGTAATTTTATTTTTAATTGACATGTCACAGTGGGGCTGCATCTTATTTATGGTTCAATATTTTTCGTCAGGTGTCTCGTTCTTGAGAGTGATGTATGACCAATAATCTTTTATCTCCTACCGTTCCTCAATCCATGCTCTGATTCTAACATCGCTGGGTGTGTTGAATTCCTGCTGGTGAGTTCCCTCTTTCCCTAGAGCATCTCTTCCTAATTTATCTAATCTCGTTAGTTTTCTTTGGTGAAAATTCTAATCCTTTTTGTATATCTACTTCATTCTATTCCGTTTCAATGGCTTATTTTCAAGATTTTTCATCATACAACACTAAGGTAAGTGGTTTGGGCATTTATTTTATAATATTTGGATTATATGTGCTAAAATATTAGAATACATATGATTTTGGGGTTTAATGTTTTAAAATTTATCATAGTTTAATAACAACTATGTTTTATTTTATTGATAATTGGATATTGATAATGCATATGGTTTTTTTCCTTGATAATGGGTGTCTATCCCCTATTTGATTGATTTCAGCAGTTTTGTCTGGAATGTATTTTAGGATTGTTTAGTTTCCCATGCCTCATGTTATTAGGATGGATTTACCATTTTATTTAGATGAATGTTCTTGATATTGTGAATGAATTACCCTGGGAAATAGAAAGTTAGAGATTCTCAAGGTAGGGTCATTTATGTATGAATTGTTGTTATGTTGACCCAGAGGTATTTACTTTGAGGGATGTCGGGTGGTCATAGGCTAGAAAGGTTAGACTGTGAGAGCTACCTATACGGTCATTATTAAGTTAATGTTGGAACTTATGGCATTGAATTTTAGAGCATCCAGGTGGTCATTATATTTTATATTTTCTAAGTGGACAATGATGAATTGATTGATAGAGCTACCCTTGTTGTCGTATGTAAATGAGTAGTGCTATATGGGACCAAAGGGATTAGACTGTGTGAGATTTACTAGTGGGTCATTATTAATTTAATTAATGATATGTTAAACCATAGGGGTTAGACTATGAGAACATTCCAAGTGGGTTTCTATAAAGAATTGATTGATTGTAAAAAGTCTTCCATTCCAAAGCACAATCCTAGACTTGGTCTTACCTGATTGTTTAGATAGTCTTTTGACACATCTATAGGTTAATACTGAACAAGGGGATACATATCTTAGGCTAGATCCTAAGGTTACATTATTCGATGGATTGAGTAATTAATTAATATAAATGAATCTAATTCGAAACTATAGTACTGCTTTCTTTTTAGTAATTCTATGTTTATTGCATCATTTTTTCATATTACATGCCATACATATTCCCTAAAAGTTAGGAATATATCTTCTGGTGGTTTCCTACTGGGATTCATCTCGCACATTTTTTGGATAATGTTTTTGGACCCAAATAGATTATATATTTTCACATATAGATAAGTGAAATATTCCTTCATTATTAGGTATTTGATTGTTATTGGAGCTGGATATAATGAGACCAAGTTGAGGCTTGCGATGTTGTTAGAGTTTACTACTATTCTGTTCATCGGTTTATGTATTGTCTTTCCATCATTATTAATTGATTGACTACTTCACTGTACATATGTGACATGAATCATTTATCTATATATATATATATATATGATATAGTCTCTAATTTGCTATCATTCTTCCACAGTTTAATTCTGTTGTATGGTATTACTGATTCCACTACTATTTACTATTTGATATTTGTAGATACCCTAACAATAATGTTCATAGAAATTACAATAATATTCTGGAATAATTAATACATAACAAAAATAGACACCAAAAGGCCATATTAGTTTAGTGTATTAGGAAACTCGCTACAAAGTCTTCAAATCATTGTGAAAGATCGTCAAAATCTCCCATAAAGATCTTCCCCTTTTTTTGTTACCTAAAAAATTTCATTATATCCTGGGAAAAAAACATAAAAATTGTGAGGTGGAAGTCTCAGTTAGGGTAAGAATGGAGAACATAAAACAATCGATAAACATTTGACTGTAAAAACATAAACATAAAACATCCAAATCAAGAGTAATCACATAAATCTTGGAATTAAAAAAGGTATAGATCATAAAGGAACATTAATCATGATAAAATAGAATTGGAATAAAACATGTAATTATGGAAAACCATTTATAATGTTATATGATTTTCATAGTTTCAATGGCATTTCTGCCAAGACCATTATAGTGGAAAAATTCCATTACTGTACTAGGTTTACTTTCCATTCAAGCCCTATAATACTGAACCTAATTTACTTTCCATACCACCCATGTCAATCTCATGAGATATAAATCTTTACCCAATGCATTGGAGGGAGATATAGGTCCCACCACTCTCATAATGAAATCACACTTTGGTGTGCCACAAAATAAGCATAAATCATTAATCATAACCCAATGAATAAAATGGGATTCATATTCCTTATCCCATCATAACATAATCCATATAAAAAAATGGATATAATTTAATCCTAAACTAAATTAAACCATGTAAATAATAGGGACATTATACATGAAACATATCCATATTAAAGAACATCATCTTAGATGGAAAATAGTTTTGATAAAACACTAGAAATATATTCTTGAGGAAAATATCCTTTCATCTTCAAAATCATTTTCTTTTCTCAAAATGCCGTGAAATTTTAAAGGAAAATTATTTAAATGAAAATAATCATGATGTCTTCTTGAGTAATAATGATGGAAATAAGGCGCTATGAAACTATAAAAATACATTCATGCCGCATAAGTTAGAAAAATGTTCTCCTCGTACTTTTTCCGGAAAAGTCCAAAAGTACCGCATATGGTAAACGTAAGAATGATTCCTTCCATGCCATGTGGTAAAAGTCAAAAGATGGTAAAAATGACTTTAAGAATATATGGAATATTATTAAACATTTTATGAAAATATTTTTCAAATACATGGACATCGATGATAAACATAACCCCAATAAATACTTACGAGTAAACAATCTCGGATAGAAATGAGATTGGGAAATTTACCCCTTACCGTAGGTCCAATTTCTTCCATATGTGTCTGATACTCCAGTATATTTGCATTAAAATATATTATAGACATGTAACAGAACCATAAAACTATTTATGATATCATATATGATTCACTAATGACTTTATATTTCCTGTTCATTTGTCAATTCCATGTTAATGCAGCGTTTTGGGTAAAATCATTTCATTTATCATACTTGTTTTTACTTTTCATATGATTACTTAGATCATGTTTAATTACATCAAGAATGTAAATCATGATTTATATATCACATATATTCAATATTTAAATATATATAATCGATAGATAAATGGATTGAAATACACCGTTCATGGAGACGGTAGGTCGTACGTATACATGAACGATGTTTTCGTATATTTATTAAATTAAATGGAAGTAAATGATATATATATATATATGTATATACATAAATCTAGTAGCATTATTATGTCATATATTTCAGTATTATTTATTATATATACTGTATAATCATTCTTGAATTGTTAACATGGAAATGAATCTCATCGCATCTTGGAGACGGTAAGCCGTACGTACGCACGAGCGATAATATCATTCCAATTATTGTGGAATTGTATTGAAGTGTATGGTGTATAATATCTCAGAATAAAAATAACTTTACAATAATCATATACGGTTGTTTCTTCCATTATAATACCCATCCAAGTATGTTGGTTATGAAAAACATATTACACAACGGTGTGGAGATGGAAGGCCATACGTAGTCACTCGTGGTGATTTCATTTTTCATAGTATGGAGAGAAGATGGAATATGGTTGTTTCATGTTAATAATAACATATCGGTATACAAGTGATACTGGAGTTATTACATAATAATAAAAAAACTCAAATAAAGGATGTAGAGGAAGAAATAAGTTTGAAATAATCGGTAATAGATATTACCTCTTCTTCGATGTGCCTCTTCTAAACCTCCTCATAGGGCACTAGGACTGGTATTTGAAAAATTCCAGAACCTCTAGTATGTCTCTAGGGAAGTTTATAAGAGATATGGTCAGGATTTGGCTATGTCTTAAAGCCCAAATGGTGTGAATAGGATATGGAGAAGGTTCCATTTTATAAGAGAGGAGTGTGGAACTTTTGGAAACCTCCAAAATAATAATTTATAATAACCTCAAAACCCATATAAAAAATTCAAAAGTGACTCAAATTTGATGATGAGATAATATAGAGTTGAAATCTCATCATCTAATTAAATTTAGACACATTAGGATTTTATTTTAAAACATATCATTTTGATTTATCCTTATTTAATATATTTAATTTTATTTGTTGTAATAATATACTAAATTTTAAATGGTTATAAAAACATAGTTATGTGTTGTGAATTATCCATAATTGGCTACATTATGAAATTTTCAACCATATAAATTTCAATTTTAATTTTTTAAATATTTATTTGTTGATTTTTAAACAATTTAATAATATGTAATTTTTATAAAATATCAAAAGTTTCAATTTTGACACTATTCATTTTTGTGAATTTAAAGAAAATGAAAATAGATGATATATTCAAACCAAATTATTTAATAGATTCATAAAATTTTATATTAATTTATAAAATTCGTGGATAACATTAATTAGTACATATAATATTTATTTTAATATTTTTAAAATCATTTATTTGATATTTTTCTTAATTAAATAATTACAACAACATTTTTTTATAATTAATTAATATACATATATATTCCATAAAAATTAAAAATTAAATAAAAAGATGAAGATAAATATAATATATTGTATAAGAATAATTTTAGTCGAATTTATCTTCTAAAACACCCTAATTTTAAAATGACATGTTTATTAAATTATGAAGGTGACAACTTTGACATCATTTAAAATAAAATAATATAAATATCATAATCTGTTATATAAGCCTCCAAATGGGCCAAAAGTCTACACATGGATGATTATATTGTAGATATACTCGACCAATAAGTTTTGGTCATGTTTTTGGTTCTTTGGTTGGGTATTATTATTTTAATAAAAACAATATTATTGATTTTTCACTAAATAAATAATTTCTTCATCTTTAATGTATAAGATATTATGGTAATTTTATATTTTATAAAAATTAAAAATAAATTACAATGATAAAGAAAAACATTTTATCATTCAAAATAGTATTTTTAATAGAATTTATATTCCTTTTAAAATTATATTAAAAATAATTTAATTATTAAAGTTTCAGTGAGACATATTTCACCTTCCTTTAAATAAAATAAATTAAAGGTCATAATCTCATACATGTGGGTTCCAATAGATAACATTTCAACCCAAGTATATTTTAGGATGAAATATAATCATCCAACTATATGAAGAAAAGTGTTAGAGTAATCATATATTTCATTATTGTCTATTTTATATACTTTATAATCATTTTTGAATGGTAAATATGAAGAATGAATCTCATCGTGTTGTGGAGACGGTAAGCCGTACGTACAAGCGACAATATCATTCCCAGGATTGTGGAATTGTATTGAAGTGTATGGTGTATAATATTTCAAAATAAATATCACTTTTTAATATTCATAAATAGTTATTTCATCCATTATTATACACATCCATGTAGGTTGGTTATGAAAAACATATTACACCATGTTCTAGAGACTGTAGGTCGTACGTACGCACGCGTGGTGATTTCATTTTTCATAGGTTGGATAGATGATTTAATATGGTTATTTCATATTCATAATAACATATCAGTATACTAGTGTTGCTATATTTATTACCTAATAATGAAATAACTCATATAGATGATGTAGACGAATAAATAAGATTGAATGAATCAGTAAAGGATATTACCTCTTCTTCTACATGGCTCTATTAAACATTCTCTTTGGGCACTATGGATGGTATTTAAAGAAGTACATGACCTCTAGTATGTCTCTAGGGAAGTTGATAGTAGAAATGTTAAGCGTTTTTCTGTTATTGAAAGCTAAAAATTTTTTTAAGAGGAGAGGGAGTATGTGCCCTTTAATAAGAGAGGAGAGGGGCACTTTTGGAATCCTCCAAAATATTAATTTATAATAAACTCAAACCCCACTAAATAAATTCCAAAGTGACTCAAATTCTATGACTAGATAATATAGGGTTGTAATCTCATCAAAAAATTAAATTTAGACATGTTTTGAATTTATTTCGCACCTTATCATTTTGATTTATCCTTGTTTAATCTATTTAATTTTATTTGTGGTAATAATGTTCTAAATATTAAATGGTTATAAATATTTACTTATGTGTCGTGAATTTCCAATAATTGGATACTTTATAACATTTTCGACCACATAAATTTTAATTTTTAATTTTTAATTTTTTTGTGATTTTGAAACTGTTTAATAATCTGTTATTTTTTTAAAATATCAATAGTGTCAATTTTGTCACAATTCATTTTTTTGAATTTAACTAAAATCCACACAAAAGAAATATTCAAAATAAATTATTTAATAGATTTCTAATATTATATATTAATCTAGAAAATTCTTTCAGAACATTAATCTGTTCATATAATATTTATTTTAATATTTTTAAAATCATTTCTTTGATATTTCTCTTAATAAAATAATTACTACAAAATTATTGCATAATTAATTAATATACTTATTTGTTGCATTAAATTTAATAAAAAATCACTATTATGTATATAATTCTAATAGACTTCATAAGAATACATGTAGTCTAATTTTTCTTCTATGACACCCAACTTTTAAAATGATATGTTTATTAAATTATAGAGGTGGTAACTTTGACATAATTTAAAATAATATAATATAAATGTCATAATCTATTTAATAAGGCTCAAAATTGTACAAAAGTCTACACATGGATGATTATGGTGTAGATATACACTAGCAATATTTTTTGGTCATGTGTTTTGTACTTTTTATGGGTATTATTATTTTAGTAAAAACAATATTATTTATTTTTCAATAAATAAATAATTTCTGCATCATTATTGTATAATTTATTAGGGAAATTATATATTCATTAAAAATTACAAATAAATTAACATGATAAAGAAAAAAATTATATCTTTCAAATTATTATTTATAATCTAATTTGTATTCTGTTTACCTTTATATTAAAAATAATTTAATTATTATGGTTTGAGTGAGACATATTTCACTTTCCTTTAAATAAAATAAAATAAAGGTATTAATCTCATCCAAGTGGGTTACAATAGATAAAATTTAAACCCATTTATATGTTAGGACGAAATATAATCATCCAATTATATGAAGACAAGTTTTAGGGTTATTTTATAATATTATTTTTACCCTAAATTACTTGATTAACTTTTAACTGTTCTAAATAAAATATACCGTAGTTACTATTCATAATTCCTAAAAATAATCGTTAAATATTTAAAAAAATTTAACCTCATTATTAAAAATATGGAATCTATTTTTAAAAATTCAAAACACAGAAGATGCATTAGTTAATTTAAAATTAATCTCAATGTAAAAAAACATGTTTTTTTTAAACATTGCAAAAGATTGAAATGTTTTACCTATGTATTCAATGTAAAATTAATTATAATGACATAAATTATATTAAACGGTAAAAATATATTTTATTTCTACTTTATAACAATTAAATATTAGAATTTAAACATATAAATTATCTTGATGATAAAAGTTGTTTTTAATTAAACTTTAGCTTATTTTTACTATTCATCAAAATATTAATGTTTATATAATAATATAAAAAAATTATCCCAAGGAAAGTTTTATATACCCTTATTACAATGAATATGTTGATTTTGTAAAATGTTACAAATAAATGTTTCAAAAATTATATTTAATGTGGGTGTGCGATCAAAAGGCGGTAAGACTAAATTTTTCGAAAAATACTTATTTTACCCTAAAAATTTAATTTGTTATCATACCATTTTCTAGAATATGTGTATGATGAATGAAAATGCTATAAAATTCAAAATGTGGTTTATATTATTCATAAAGGCTAGTTAATAATATTATTATTACAATATATTGTTGTTTAGTGAAACTCGGTATTGCGTACAACACATGATACAGAGGATGGTCTCTCTTGTGTGAAACACAGGCCAAGAATAGTGTTCTGTATACTAACAGCTAATACGATGTTGCGTATAGTGGAAGCTAATCATTGTGTAGCATACAAAACAAGACATAAAATAAATTAAAAGAATATTTCTAAAAAAATATCAGGGTATTACAATATTCCAATGTGTATACTCTTTCAATGAGGGAATAATTTCCCCATTATCAGAACATGGACCTTGCTTTTAGTCGGCAGCCTCTGGTGTATGGGTAAATTTACTTGATGTCATGTGACCAGCTGAGTACGAGGCACCTTTGGGTGGCATCCAGAATCGATAAGTTAAAAAAAATTACGTGAACCCACTAATGTTAAGTCACACATAGGATAAAAAATAATTTATGAAATCAATAGTTACCTTAGATATCAGATCATAGAATCCATTTAAGAGGTATTTTACTATTTTAAGAAAACCTCTCATACATGAAATTAAACAGTTTAATGTTTTTCAAACATTTATTTTGGCCACAATGGTCATAAGAATAACACGTCATCTGAGCACCTAGTCTCAAAATCAATCTATATAATATCCAAAGAATTACACAGAAAATCTACGATGTTACAAAAGATTTTATTTTTTGGTGAAACCAAGACCTCTAAGTCATATAAATATATTTTGGGGGGATATTTTTTAATGTACAAGTTGAACGATAGTATTTAAAATGTGTGAGGATGGGAAACGAATATGTTCCTATTTATAAGTGAATGGATCCACACCCCTGAAAATAATTAAATTAATAAATTAATATAAATTAATTATCAAATTAACTTGGTACAAAATTAAATACTAATATTATATTATGATAATATTTAAAAATAATCTCATACAAAAAATGGGGATGTTTTGTTTATGTTTTCACCATCCCCTCTTTGTATTATCCCTTAATTAACCTCATGGGTGATTACTATGACATCAAAGATTATTACTCTATAGGTCCTAGGAATGACATTGTTTAATGAAAAAGTGTCTAGTATGTGGACCATTGATGATATTATAGACCATATTTCTTTCGATTGGTTGATTGAAATACATTTTGGAGTTTAGAATCATTAAATAATATATTATTTAGCATAATATGACTTTTATTTCATTCTTAAAAAATTTGACATAATTTAAATTTAATGACACCTTGAGAGTAATGTAATTTAGATATGAGTTATTTACACATCAGTAATATTTAATAGCTTTCTATAAAACAAATTCTGAAAAATAATTCACCAAATTTTTTATATTTAATATTTTTATAAATAATTCACATGATTTTTCTATTATTTGAACATACACTCTATTAGTGTTTGATATCAATTTAATATAATTATTAAATCCATAAAAATTAATATTATATTTACATAACAAAAAATGCTAAATAATATTTAAAAAATATCAACAAATTGTTGAAAAATATTTTTATCACAATGAAAAAAATTAGATATCAATAAACAATGTGTGTGGAATATGGTTTATATTTTCTTCCTAAAATCATATTAATGAAATTATCAAAGGAATGTGGCATTAAATTCCCAATTTTTATGAAATTTCATGGTTATAGGTGAAAATAATATTATATAACAAAATATATAAATCCATTGTGTATATTTTTAATCCTTATTTCATAGTTATAACACTATTTTGACTGTTTTAACCATACCAAGTATACAAAAATAATTTTATTGTTACTATTCGTATGGGAGAAAAAAAAGGAAACTATTTATCATATGTGATCCTCTTCATTCTAAATATGGTACCCAATTTTCATTATTTAATTTCAAGAAGTGGTAGAATTGTATTTTAACATAATCATCTTAAACAAGAACTGTTTTTTCATAGAAATTTTTTTTAACCCAAGAAGTGAATGTATAATTGTTTTTTCAATAATAATGTTTCTAATATAATTAATTATAATATCTTAAAATAATGTACAGTTATTTTGTGTTAGGATTAAATTACCTATATAATTTTCCTTTAATATTAATTTCTTTAATTAATATAAATTATAGTACTCTAAAAATATACAAGTTTCAGTATTCACAAAAAAATAAAAGTTTTCTGATAAATTCGAAAATATGATTCTAATATAATAATGATATTATTGAAAAAAATGTATTTCATTTTCATAAAGGTAAAGTATACAATTGTCAATTTATATTTTAATTAAAACCATAAAATAATTAAATACTATTTTATTAGAATAATGTTATTCTATATTATGATTGAAACAATAATTAATTTCATTATGATGAAAATAAATCTATAAAATATAATTCATTAATATTTATAAGGAAAAAAATTGATGTATTATCAAAATTACTTGGGTTGTAAGATTATTCCCCCTATTTGAAATTTCATCCTAACAATTTTTTTCCTAACAAAAATATTTTCGGATATTTCCCATTTATATGATATTATAATTCTCATGTTTCTTCTTTAATCACATATTTATTTTAAAAAACATAACATGGTGAATCAATATATTCCACAATGAAGTCTCTTAATTGTAAATGAATAATCGTTCATGGATAATTAAATTTCCAATTTTGGAGTTGGGGATGTTTTGGTTGTGGCTTGTTCTGTGGAATATGGAGCTACAGAAAATGTTGCTATAAATTCATGTCATGATTTTGTGACTCGTGAAATGAATTAAAAATTCATATTTATGTGGATTTTTTCATGTATTGTTTTAGTGGTGGTTAAGTGTGTGAAACCTGCCCATGATGTCAATGTGTAATTCACAATGTGAGTTTATATTGCATTCGGTTCCTTGAATTTAAGAGGTAGTTTGAAATATAATAAATTAATGAAATAAAACCAATTTAATACATGTATTTCATGGAAATATACTTAACCAAAGTTTTAATATGTTATTCTTGATGTGAATTATTTGTGTTATATACCATATTAAACATGATTATTCGGTTTTATTAATTCATTCATCACATGTTTCATTTAAGCATCTGAGAAACCCCTATACACATTTAGAAAACACTCCCACATATGTTTCCTTTCTAGACTCATGGGTTACATAGGTTATCATTGTGTATTAATGGTGAATCCTTTTCTTTATACACTGGTTCTCCAGAATACCTTAAATTTAGATTCATAAATTTATTATAATTTTAATTCTGGGTATGTCTAATCTATGTTTTGATGTGTCAAGACCAAACCTAATGAGGCCTAATACCCAACTTTCCCAAACCCCACTCCAATAGTCCAAGGGTTGCAGATCATTTCTAGGAATGAATATCACTCCCACGGCAGAAATTCCTCTATGGAAGCTATATTAACACACACACAACCAATCCCACAAAATGTTGAAATGTAAAACAACAATTGAAAATTCATGAATATGACTATAATTCCACAATCTATGTATGAAATAGTGTAAGGAAATGCATAAAAAGAGGAAAAATACAATCAAACCCACAAAGGGAGGGTAATGTCACACCTTATCATAAAGAGGGGAATGCTATCAAATAAAATATCATTATAAACCTTAGTTTTTTGATCCAAAACTATATCCACCTGATTCTATTTCACATAAGATTCTTAAAAAGGTCTATTTTTTACACAAGACATGACATGTGGGTGAATATCCTAAGTATGCTTTAGAATAAATATAACTATTATGCAACCTTAGAATATCCAAAAACAAAGAAAAAAGTGTATTCAGATCATCATTGGATAAATCAATAATAAAGTGAGATATAAAACTAGACATCAAGATATACTCATAGTATACACGATCTATAAATGAAGGGTCGCAACTATATATCAAGTCTTTTGTTCCTTCACAAAGGTTTCACATAATGATCTTCTTGGAGAAAACCCATAATATGTAACTCCAATGATACCTCTCATCATAGGGGTCACACTCTTTAGGTCTCAGTATAAAGGAAACTAAAAGAGTTCCTCCGAGATACACACTTGATCAGACTACACCTCATTAAACACATCATATCTCGATACACCGAGAGGATTTCAATTAATAGGGCTCACTAGGGTAGTACAAGAGAATACTATAAAAAATCACTTAAATAAGGGATTAGTGACCATGTAAATGCAGGTCATATCGATACCAACAAACCATATAAAGAAACATGAAGGGAGATTAGAATTCCTCTAGGCCTTTTTGAGGAATAGGTGCTTGATGCTGCTATGTCTATATATAATTTTGCATGGGAAAAATAATTCTATAATTAGTTAACTAAACATTAATGTAAAAGCCATAGGAAACTAGAGAGGGTTAACCCTCTATGATGAAAATGGGAAACCACATTGAACCCTCATAGAAATAGACTAGGGAAACCTAATCATCCAATATTATTATAGGGAATCTCATACAAGCACTCAATGAAGATGAGATAAAGATAAGTTGGAATCCATCATGTTCACAAAGGATTACCATAAGATTCCCAATGGCTACACATCATGTCTCAAAATTTCTAGCACTACCTATGTCTGCACTCACATGTGAGGCACTTTTTCTCAATACATGGTTAGTACTTAAAGAACATGACATGTATAAGTAGACCTAGCACTCGATGTCCCATTCATCAAATACATGTGTACATTTAAAAATTTCTAGAAAATTTTCTATTTTCCATTTATGTGAAACTGTAAACATGTCTGTGTAGTGTGGTTGTGTTTGGGTACCAACCTGTGTACACCTATCCATGTTGTGTAGTCGTGTTATCATAACAACCCATGTACACATGTTCTTACAGTCTATCTATGTTTTTGTACCTTGGCCTACCAATAACAATGTATCCACAGAGATATATTATGATCCACAAATATGGGTCACACACATTTACTCAAGGTCACAAGGTGTGTTATATTTTACTCTAGATGAAACCATTGGGTCGTATTCAGGGGTCCCACATGGGTTTTTATGCTAGAATACACACTGTGTAACATAATATTTTTTAGAATCAATTATATAGTAAAAAAATCATTATATTCCCCATATGCTATCAATTCAGCCATGCATCACCGCATAAATCAAGGGGCCCAACCGACTAATCCTTTCCATCATTTATCACCATGTTTCGGCCCTTAAAATCCGTTTGATGAATGCTTACACATGTTGTCTGTCAATTAACATCGACGATATAATGAATTCATATCCATAAACACATACCTAATCAATAATCCAACAAAATAGATAGATTCCATCATCAATTCAGACAAAAATATATTGTATCCATATATTTCACAATGATATGAGTGTGAAATGATTAATTTTGAAAATTAATCTAACCTAAAGATAATTTAATCTCTCGTGATGAATAAAGAATGATGGATGACATGAATAGAAAAAAATTTAAGAATAAAACTCATAAAATTATCTTGTTGGGCTTGAAACATTTCCTTTATAATAAATAATGAAGAGAAAACATTGGACTCATCAATGAATTCCCAATCCTAGTTAGTATCTACAACATACTCACAATAAGCACGATCCATGAGTAAATTCATTTGTTGGTTTATTTTTAATCATCATCGTAATAGGTCATTGGGGATAACTACACAGAATTAAAACAAATTTTTTTTATGGATTTTGATTAATCACAAATGAAGAATGATCTCAGATCGTTTACATTGGCGAGATCCTTCATTTCAATTGGAACACCAATATTCAAATCTTGATCTATCTGTGCGCATCCATAGATGATCCTCCACCATATCATTGGTCAAATTTCAATTATATGAGTAAATCCTTGGAATTTCATTATAACTATGAATATAAGAGAGTTCATTAGGTTCCCGTATCATTAAATAATATTAGTAATTCATAAAATAATTTATTTTTTACACGTACGACAACGTTTTCACAAATTCTAGATGTCAACATTATTTATTTAACTCCTAGGTGGAAACCCACATTATGAACTCATCAGTTACCTGATGTATCCAATCTAGGCCCCTTTTGGGTTTAATTAGTCTTTTACTAGAAAAATTCATGAGAATGATAATTAATATATTTAATATATTTACCAATTTAATTCTAGGAACATCGAGCCTAATTATCTCATACAATTTATTGTCCTATCTATTGAAATATTATGAAAAATAATCAAAAATATTACACAAAAAAATATGGGGCATTACATTATTACCTTCATCAAGGATTTTCATAACTGAAAATCACAAACTATTAAAAATGTGGGGATATTGGTCTCTTAACTAGGTTTTTCCCTCCCATAATCTCTCCCATTGGTTTCATGTGCTGTTAAAATACTGGAACCCCTAGGAAACACATTCCCAGAATGTTTATTTCTTTTATTGGTCAATATGGTAACTAAATGCTTGAAAAAAGAAACTCCACTATCACAACTGAGCTCACCTGGGTTTATATCATACAATTTTCATGCACATACCTCCATATCCATGGAATCTATTGAACACTAAGAAACTAAAATCTAATTTGGACTTACGGTTATGGGGAACACCACCACTCTATCACAAAATATAAGTAAGAATCAAAGGGGCCTATTATCCCCAAAGACAACCTACCACACTGGATAAGACTTCTAAACTCATTGTATGGAAATGAATCAATCATCAGTACATTTATTACTTCATACATTTATCGGGTAGTTCTCATCCTGCCTTGGATGAACTTCACCCCTAAAAACTATTACTACCACCCAGATTAGAACCCCAGCACTATAACCCATGGGATCTAACCAGTATCCTTGGCTCTCACATGGACTCTAATGTATGGCCTAGAAAATTTCTAATCTAGTTGTGGAGTTATAATAATCACGATTCAAAGTCTCCAAAAGTGTTAAATTATCATACAAGGAATCCCTTGAAAACAAACCTACAAACCTGATGTGTGTCCACAATAACCTACATGGTCTACATTAACTATCTAGACTACTCGGATAAAACACACTTCCCAACTAAAATGTTGTCCCCAATTGAATTCTATATGCTCTCCATAATCATGCAGTGACATTTGTGTCACAGCCTCCAATGTTCACTGAAGGAATTCAATAGATTCAGACTAACTATAGTACACATTGGTTTCCCATAAATGTAGAAATATTTTTTTTGGTCATCAGTCAAATATCGAAAAAACCATGAGAGTATAATTAAAAACGTTCATCACTCCCTTTTCTATCTAAAAATTTCCAAGATATCATAGTAAATCCCCGTTTCCACTTTGTGAAAAAATAAGGGAAAACAACCTCCTCAAAACACATCTTTCATATTGATATGAATCACTATCCATTAATGGAAAAGGTTTGATGTGATTCCCTACTTCATGAGTTTCATCATCAATTTATTTAGTTGATATGTGAACATGAATGATATCCCAGTTGATATCCTTGATTACTAACTTGTGACTTGTTGATTATAAGAAGGGGTAAGAATAATATATCGGATGTATGATTCACCATCCTTCTATGTCTCATTTGGTCTTTCATTGATTCCACTAAAATGAGGGTATCATCATTTAAGACAACATTTAACTAATCTTATAATGATTAAGGATCACACTCATATGCCTCGTGAACTTTTTTTTAGTGTTCAACATGTTAAATGGTATCACCATGAACTCAAATAAACCAGAAAGTATCTAAGGGTACACACTTGGTAGAACCATCTCTAAAACATGTAGTTTGTGATAACCCATTGTGAGGTCCATAATAGGGATCTAATTCACCTCCACCCAATAGCTGAAGTGGTCATCGATTAACAGGAGTGGATAATTTCTTTCCTGACACCAGGTCCATGTGAAACCAATCCACTTGCATCCTCATGCTCTAATATTTTTATAGGTGTGTAAGATAGGGTCACCCATGAACTAAATTCATACTTATTAAACCCAATTCGCTATAGACACCTCCAATAGGTCATTTATCTCTTACAACTATTCAATTTCATCCCATACACTAGCATAGATTTCTAGTCCTCCTTAGTGAAATTCCATGCATAAATCAAACTCTATGGGCTGATGTAACACCCCTATATTTTATAATATATATTATTTTTAATTTATTTGATGTCTTATATTATACACTACACCAAGATTAGCTTTTACTATACACAAAACAATATTAGCTTGTAGTATACGCAACACTATTCTTGGCTCGTGTTACACACAATTGCAAGTTAATTTTGAGGAAATTATTTTACGCAACATTAAGTATAGATTTTGTTTAATGTATAAATGAAATAAGTTTTGATTATTGTATACACAACACCAAATGGAGCTCTCACTACACACAACCCTGACTTGGCTTTCATTACACGCAATCAAGACTATCTTCGATAGCATGTCTGTTACGCAATACAAAGTTTCACTAAACAAGATATTTTTATAATATTATAATGAACTAGACATTATGAATAGTAATAACCACTTTTTGAAATTTTATTCTTCAAAATGGACTTCATTTTTGGATTCAGAATATTGAAATTATCCTAGGGTGAATTTTTGGTATTTTTGTGAAAACTTTCAATTTTTGATGAATAGTGAAAACACTATGTTACTATATAAAAACCGACTTTTTATATAAATAATTATTTATTTTATATAAATTTATATTAGGTCAAAATTGATACAAAATACCTATATAAGTTCAATGTAATTAATTGGAGTCATTTTATAATAATTTTAGACATATAAAAAGTTTATGGAACTTTTCATCGTCTTTTACCCACCTCCTTGGAGATTTTGAAAATTTATATAAAACATCATTTTACCGCTTCTGTGAGTGGAATTTAGAAAATCCTAGAGACACGGTTAATATCAAGTAGTAAAATGTAGTTCAATAAGATAAAAATAATTTTTGGTGTATAGTAACTTTTTGCTTTTATTTACCACGGTTAAAAGTAAATACAGTAATTAAGGGTAAAAATGATATTATTATTATCCTAACACATGTACTAATTCTATTGGATAAGTGTAATTATACCAAAAACAACCTTATGAATAAAATATTACCCCTTAGGTTCACTTGTATTAGATTAGGACATTTATTATTATTTTATTTAAAGAAGAATTAAAGTAGTTAAAATCAAAGATTAATAACTAAAACATTTTTAATATAGGGTTATTCCAAGGATAAATTCAACTATAAATATTCATTCGAAATATAAAAAGATTTCCTACATAATGGTATTTTATTTATAATTTGTACACATTAAATAATTTAATTTATTTATGACACAATGATGATGCCATAATTACCTTATTAATGAAATATTAACATAATTGATGTTATAAATACCCAAATAAATGTAATTTTATACTTTTTATGAATTACACTAATTTTATAGGTTAATATGAAATGTTATTGTGTATTTAATTAAATGTTTCTGAACTAATCATGATTTTATGAGTTTCAAAAAAATCAACTACCAAACAGTGTCAAAATTGACATAAAATAGTTTTTAAAACTAATATTATATTATTAATTGTTATTTTATTCTAAAAAATATAAGGTTTGAAGAAAATACTTAGATAAAGATATATATATATATATTAATAATGAACCACTTGGGGTTCGTTTGGCTTGTTATATTATGTTTATTAACCATATAGTGTAAGAAAACAAGAAGATACGGTAAATGTTAAATTATTTAACATAGAGTTAAATCTAAAAGATGAGGTTAAAATAGTAACTTAGACTTGTCTAAAACCTATTGGTTAAGCGGACTGCGACCCATAACTACATTATCTTCGAAATAAATTATTTTTTAGCTATTATAAACCAAATATGACAATATTATAAAATAATATTTTATGTTTTTCCAAAGGTGCCCCTCTCCTCCCTTATAAAAAGAGAACCTCTTCCCTCTTATCTTTAAACCCTTTTAAGCCTTGAATATCGGCCAAATCCTACCCATTTCTCTTCTCCACTTCTCTAGAAACATTCTAGAGGTTCTAGTCTTCTAAAAAGACCAACTCTACTTCTTTAAAAGGAAGCTTAAAGGAGGTGCGTCGAAGAAGAGGAAATATCTTCTTCTGATTCTCTCATGTTTCTTTCTTCTTCTACTTCCTCTACTTTAGTTTTTCATTATAAAGTAATAAAATTAGTATTACATATATACTGATATTTTTTTATAAATATGAAACAACCCTATTTGACCTTCTATCCTTCCTACGAAAAACAAAATCACCACGCGTGCGTACGTACAAAATACCGTCTCCACGCTGTGGTGTAATCTGTTTTCAACCACCACCTTACATGGATGGGTATAATGGTGTAAATAAATAACTATATATGATTATTTTAAAGTTATATTTATTCTGAAATATTATACATACACTTCAATACAATTCCACGATCATGGGAATGGTATCATCGCTCGTGCGTACGTAAGGACTACTGTCTCCATGACGCGATGAGATTCATTTTCCATGTTAACCATTAAAGAATGATTATATGGTATATATAATTAGTAATAATGAAATATATGACATAATAATGATACTGGATTTATTTATACATACATGTATGTCATCTACTTAATTCCATTCAATTCAATAAGGAAACGAAAACAACGTTCATGCGTACGTACGGCCTACCGTCTAAATGAACAGTGTCTTTCATTATATTTATCGATCTATCATATATATTTGAATATGATGAATATATATTATATATAAATCATCTTTTACATTCTTTAATTTTGTAAATCAGTATATAAGTAATAATATTAATAACAACAAGTTGAAACACGTACAATAAATGAAACGACTTTACCCAAATTGCTGCTTTTACATCGAATTTACAAAAAAAACGTGTAATATAAATTCATAGGTAAAGAATATATGATATCATAACAATGAATATGATTCTTTAATAAGTCAATGACATTATTTAAATCATTGTATAGGATTTTCGGATACGTACAAAGCATATCAGACCTAAGGTAAGGGATAACTATTCCATTCTCGTTCTTATCTGAGATTGTTATTCGTAAGTATCTATGGGGGTTATTGTTATCATCCATGCCCATGTTTTTTAAAAATGTTTTCATGTATTTTTAAAGTCCTTTTTACCCATTTTGGAAATTTACCACATTTTATGAAAGGAATCTTAATTTTGTTTACCACACGGTGAACTTTTTGACTTTTCGGACAAAAGTACGAGAAGAATGTTATTTTTAACTTCTACAGCATGAACGGATTTTTACGATTTCATAACGCCTCATTTTCATAAAGCTTAATCTATAATATTTTATGAATATTTTCATCAAAATACTTTTCTTTTAAAATTTCATGGAATTTTGTGAAAATAAAATTATTTGTATGGAGAAAAGATATTTTCCTCAAGAATACATTTCATGTGTTTTATAAAAAAAAAATTCCATCTATGATGACATTATTTCATATCTGTATGTTTAACGTATCATATCTCTATGATTTACGTGGTTTATCTTTTCTTATGATGAAATGATATACATTTGTTTTATATGGATTATGTTATGATGGGATGATGTTTATGAAACCCATTTTTATTCTTTGGGTTATGATGAATGATTTATGTTTATGTTGTGGAAAAAGTAAGAATGATTTCATTATGAGATAGGTGGGAAATATATCTCCCTCCAATGAATTGGGTAAAGAGTTATATCTCATGAGATAGACATGGCTGGAACGACAAGTGAAGTTCCCAGTCAGGATCCAAGTATCACTAAGAGTTGGAGGGGGTGAATCAGTGATATCTTTTTCTTTTTATGTTTCCCCTTTTTGAAACAACCTTCACCTCCTGTTAAAGAGTTTCTTCCCTTCTGAACACACACAACCACAGGAACACAAGATTTACAAGGTTCACTACTCAACAAGAGTATCTACGTCCTTGGTATGGTACAGAAACAATCAAGTACCACACAATCCACTATAAAACAATCCTTTGATGTGGAATACAACGAGTAAGATATACCTTTACACTCGTGTAACACTTTGAAAACAATCCAATATTGCATGTGCTCCCTCTTAGCACAAATAGGGTAACACAATGTTTCAGTGCTTCTTTACAATTGAACAGATGTATTATCTGAAGTAGAAATCTTCACTTTCTTACCTAGAAGCCGGTAAGAACTCTCTTGTGAACAACTGAATACGTGCGAAGACACCAGATATTTCACACAGCCTTTAGGGTGCCTTGCACGCAATTCAAATGGCTTGCACGTAAAATCCCCTTTTGGCACGAAAAATGTTTTCGCGCAACTTTTTCTTTGCGCACAACTTTCTATCTTTTTGCGCAACTCACATAGCGTATAATTTATGCGCACCAGAGCTCAGGATTTCTTCTAAGTGCTGATCATTAACCACTGACAAGGGTTAGCCTCATATTTATAGGCATTTTTGACCCCGCATGAAAAACACTAATCTGCATGTAAAAACTCCTCCATGCGCATAAAAAATCTTTGATGCAACTTCATATTTCGCGCCATGCTTCAATATTTCGCACACCTCATGCCTTTTCCATTTTTCATCCTTCTAAGCATGAAGCATCAATGGCGTGCAAAATTCTGCACTGTGTTCCATATTGCGCGCAAACCCAATCTTTCCTGCGACATCATATTTCGCGCACTGCTCCAATATTTCATGCATTTTATGCCTTTTCCAATTTTTGAGCTTCTGATCTCGAAACACCTTTTGCACGAAAACTTCATTCCTCAATTTCGGGCACGATGCTAATATTTCGCACAAACTTCATTTTTCACGCAGCCCGCTGATATTACGCGCACAAAATTCTTTTTTCGCACATCCCACTGATTTTTCACGCAACCCGCTACTATTTCACGCAACCCGCATATATTGCACGCAACCCGCTACTATTTCGTACAGCCCGCATATATTGCGCGCATCACTTTATTTTTGCGCGCAACATGCCCAAATTTCCACGCACGCCATTCCATTGTCATTTTTCAATGTTCGGACCTTGAATAACTCCTTGCACCTGAAAATATAAACCATCTTCAATCTTGTGCGCAACATCCATTGCCAAGCACATTTCTTCATCTCCCGATTTTCAGGCCCTAAAATTTGGAAAACACAGGAAAACGACGCCACCTTAAATTGTGCTTTTCTGCCATCCCCATATTGTCCATTTCTTTGTCATTTTCTCTCTTCACTGCTTCCCATAACCATTCTTCTTCTCTCATCATGAATCCCACTATCGTGATATTTATCATTTGTTAGATCAGCTTTAGCGTCGTCAGAGTTGCAATGGGAACTGAAACTTTACTATCTTCCAGCAGCATCATTCCTTCCAATCAAAACATTATATGACTGGAAACATCATTTCTCCCCCTTTCCATCATAAGGCTTGCATCACAAGTTCTCCTAACTCATGATTTGTGTTAAATACATACCAGAAAAGCATCGTCTGAATTATGATCCTTCTACAAAGTGAATTGATTTATCTTCTTTGAAAAAAATACAACACTCTGCAAAAGCTAACTCTTCAAACTTTCTTCTCCATTCAACTTGGTCCCAACAGCAAGTTAATCTGGTTCAGTGTTACAGGACTGAAACGAGGAGTGAACTCGATTCAGAAAGGGACTTTGTCCACTAAGATGTTCTTGGAAGCAATTCCTTGGCTACTATGGGAATCATATCATGTTCTTGATGGTTGCCATAGTCACATATTTTATTCCCATGATATTTTATCACGATTGATGTTCCTTTATGATATATGCCTTACATACTTCCAAGATTTATGTTTTTCTCAATATTTTGATGTTTAGATTTTATGTTCATGTTTTTTCATTCAAATGATTATAGATTGTTTAATGTTATCTATATTTACCCTTACTGAGCATTTGAGCTCACCATTTTTTTGTTTTATTTTCCCCAGGATATAAAGAAATGTTTTATGTAAGAAAAAAAGGGGAAGATCTTTATGGGAGATTTTGATATTCTTTCACCACGATTTGAAGATTTTGTTCCGAGTTTCCAAAGACACTAAGCTATTATGGTCCTTGAGTGTTAGTTTTTGTTATGTATTAATATTCTGCAAAATTAATGTGATGTCCATGTACGTCAAGATGTGGGTCTCTACAGTTGATATCAGAGGAAAGTTTTGTTAAAATTTGGAAACTAGGATGCAAAAACATTAGTGAGATCCCTAGATATATTTCTAAGGTATGTCTAGGGATGTACTTAAGGTTCAGTATAAGTATAGGTTATAGTCCTAGAATTACGGTAATGATATTAGAATTAAACCTAAGATGTTAGATATCAATGGTACTCCCCCTTTATTATGTTTTTTTCCATAGCATGATTTTTTGCATCTCACACTATTCTTTTTGGGTTTTAGAAAATTTCTGGAAATGGGAAGATTCACGGTAATGGATGATATGATGGACAATGGAATGATATTCCTCATGAGACACTAGATGAAATGAGATTTAGAAGTCCAAACATCGTTATTATTCGTAATCAGCAATCTCATAACATGATCAATAAGCTCAACTTTGGTAAGTTTCCTGACTCAGCTAATAAGATAAAGATGGAATTTCATGATGATCATAGAGGAAATAAAGTTCAATTCCCCTCATGTAAATCATGTAGGAAGAGGCATCAGGGAGAATGTTTTAAAAGAACTGGAAGATGCTTTGGGTGTGGAAAAGAATGACACAAATCAAGTAAGTGAAAACAAAAAGGTTCACTTAACACCATGGAGAAGGATAATGGTATTGATACGACATCAACAATGATTAGATGTTTTAAATGTGGAATGTATGGGAATTATGAAAACCAATTCTCTAAGGGAAAATATCATGAAGAGAATCAGCATGGTCATATGGGTAGTATTTATATGGATAATGATGAGGAGACTACAAATGATATATGAGATGAAAGAAGTGTTAAATCTTGGTCAATGGTTTAGGAAGGTAGTGTAATGATTTTATGTAATAAAGAGTTATGTTTTATAGGTAATTTAATGGTAATATGGAAAAAAAATCATCTAAGGATTGTTACACTATTTTTTTCTTAAATTATTTGAAAGTATATGATGAATGGTACTGGTAACAATGAAAGGTTATTCAGATAGTTTTGGAAAGAAGATGATATGTGCATAATAAAGGGATAAAGAGAAAATAAAATGAGCTCATGACTGATATCATGGTTTGAGTATAATGAAATTTTGGGATTTTGGTATGTGGAAAGAGCAAACTTTTGAAAACATTTGTGTTTTCACTAAGGTTCAATTGGTATTAATTTTTCAAGATAATACATGATTAAGGTATTCACATGTTTAGAATGTGACCAACAATATATATCTTATGATATATGGGCGATAAATGATGGTATTAAAATTCATGTTTGATGACATTTCTAGTAATCATTTTCTTTATACTATAAGATTGGAAAGAAGTATTTTAGATAAGCTTAAAGATTGGAATGGATTGTGTTGTACATAAGTTAGTATTGTTTATGTATAGAACTATGTTTTTGATATTATTTATGGGATTTTATACTAATGTATTTTTCGAAAAATGACAACCTGCAGGATAGGCGACAACCCGTCGCATCAGACAAGGCTATGGGAATCGAACCAACAACCGAAGTGCGATAGGACTTTATCGCCTACCACTGGCCTATAAGAAGTCCCTAGTTAGTAGGAACTAGTTTTATTTTATTAAGCGGTATGATAGATGAGGTATAAGTACATTGTTGGAATAATATACGATTAATCTCACAATAGATTGACTTATGTATATTTAATAAATTATGCTAACCTTATTGTGATAGACACAGATCAGATGACTTATCATTCTATCGCATGATCTGCTAACACTTCATGAATGAATAATTCGGCTTCATTTCTTTAAATATAGATGAAGTGGAAATTTTTCATGGAATGACCAATGATGATATTACAATGAAATCAAGTAATTATTTGTTCTTATCTAAAAGTTCATCAATGTTAGGGAAATGATCTTGGAAAACAAAAATGTTGTCCTAGTACTCTAATATCTGATGAATCAGATGGTACCTTAAATCATCACAAATTTATGGCTTTGTGATTGTTGGATTTTTATAGCCATGTTCTCTACCACTCTCCATCAGAACATGATGGTCAGATTTCTCTTCCATATCCATATTTTCATCCATATACTTCTATGTGGGAACCCAAGGGATGAGTTACTTTGGGTATCCCTTTTTATTCTAACATTACTTTTCAAAATTATGATTTAGTATTTCTTTTTACGATGTGGGTTTCTATGAGTGAAACATTCAAGTAGTAAATGATTTATAACCCCGATGAATTTTGAGGGCGAAATTCATTTTAAGGGGGGTAGAGTGTAACACCCCATGATTTTATGAGATATATTATTTTTAATTTCTTTGATGTCTTCTATTATACACTACACCAAGATTATCTTGTACTATACGCAACACCGTATTAGCTTGCAGTATACGCAACACTATTCTTGGCTCGTGTTACACACAATTTCATGTTCGTTTTGAGGAAATTATTTTATGCAGCATTAAGTATAGATTTTGTTTAATGTATAAATGAAATAAGTTTTGATTATGTTATACGAAAAAAAATCTGATCTTTCACTACATGCAGCCCTGACTTGGCATGCATTACACACAATCAAGACCTTCTTCGATAATGTGTGTAGTAAGCAATACCAAGTTTCCAAAAGGATATATTATTATAATATTATTATAAACTAGCCATTATGAATAGTAATACCCACTTTTTGAAATTTTATTTTTCAAAATGGACTTCATTTTTAGATTCGGAATATTGAAATTAGCCTAGGGTGAATTTTTAGTATTTTTCTGAAAACTTTCAATTTTTGATGAATAGTGAAAACACTAGGTTACTATTTAAAAACCGACTTTTTATATAAATAAATATTTATTTTATTTAAATTTTTTTAGGTCAAAATTGATACATAATACCTATATAAGTTAAATGTAATTCATTGGAGTCATTTTATAATAATTTTAGACATATAAAAATTTTATTGAACTTTTTATCATCTTTTACCCACCTCCTAGGAGAGTTTGAAAATCTACATAAAACATAATTTTACCGCTTCTGTGAGTGGAATTTCGAAACTCCGAGAGACACAGTTAATATCAAGCAGTAAAATGTAGTTAAATAAGATAAAAATAATTTTTGGTGAATTGTAACTTTTAACTATTATTTTTCGTGGTTAAAAGTAAATCGGGTAATTACGGGTAAAAATGATATTATTATTACCCTAACACATATACTAATTATATTGGATAATTTTAATTCGACCAAACAAACCTTAGTAATAAAATATTACCCATTAGGTCCAATTGGATTAGATTAGGATATTTATTACTATTTTATTTAAAAATGAATTAAAATAGTTAAAATCAATGTTTAATAATTAAAACATTTCTTATATAGGGTTATACATAAGATAAATTCGACTATAAATATTAATTATAAATATAAAATGATTTCCTACATAATTTTATTTTATTTATAATTTTTAGACATTAAATAATTTAATTTATTTAAGACACAATGATGACGCAGTAATTACCGTATTAATGAAATATTAACATAATTGAAGTTATAAATACCGAAATAAAGGTAATTGTAGAATTTTTATGAATTAAACTAATTTTATATGTTAATATGACATGTTAGTATTGATTTAATTAACTTTTTTTTAACTAATCAAGCTGTTATGAGTTTCAAAAAAATCAAGTACCAAATAGTGTCAAAATTGACATAAAATAGTTTTTAAAACAAATATTATATTATTAATTGTTATTTTATTCCTAAAAGTATAAGGTTCGGCCAAATGACTTAGATGAGGATATAGATATTAATAATGAACCACTTGGGGTTCTTTTAGCTTTTTATAGTATGTTTATTAACCATATAGTGTAAGAAATCAAGAAGACATGGTAAAAGTTAAATTATTTAAGTTAGAGTTAAATCTAAAAGATAAGGATAAAATAGTAACCTAAACTTGTCTAAAACCTATTGGTTGAGGGGATTTTGACCGATCCCCATGTTATCTTCTAAATAAATCAATTTGGAGCTATTATATACTGAATATGACTTTATTATAACATAATATTTTATGCTTTTCCAAAGGTGCCCCTCTCCTCCATTATAAAAAGGGAACCTCTTCCATCTTCTCTTAACACTCTTTTTGAGCCTTGAATCTCGGAATCAAATTTCACACTACTCTTATCCACATCCCTTGAAACATTCTGGAGGTTATGGTCTTCTCAAAAGGCCAACTCTACTTCCTTAAGAGGAAGCTTAAAAGAGGTGCGTCGAAGAAGAGGTAATCTCTTCTTCCGATTATCTCAAGTTTCTTTCTTCTTCAACATCCGCTACTTTAGTAGTTTCATTATAAATTAATAACATCAGTGTTACATATATACTGATATGTTATTATAAATATGAAACAATCCTAGTTGACCATCTATCCATCCTACAGAAAATGAAATCACCGCGCGTGCGTACGTACAGAATACAGTCTCCACGCCGTGGTATAATATGTTTTCGACCACCACCTTACTTGGATGGGTATAATCGTGTAAATAAATAACTATATATGATTATTTTAAAGTTATATTGATTCTAAAATATTATACATACACTTCAATACAATTCTACGATCATGGGAATGGTATCATCACTCGTGCATACATACGGACTACCGTCTCCATGACACGACGAGATTCATTCTCCATGTTAACCATTCATGAATGATTATAAAGTATATATAATAAGTAATAATGAAATATATGAAATAATATTGATACTTAATTTATATATATAAATGTATGTCATCTACTTAATTCCATTCAATTCAATAAGGAAACGAAAACAGCGTTCATGCGTACGTAGGGCCTACCGTCTCCATGAACTGTCTCTTTCATTCAATTTATCGATCTATCATATATATATGTATATGCTGAATATATTTTATATATAAATCATGTTTTACATTATGGAATTAATTAAATCAGTATATAAGTAATAATATCAATAACAACAAGTCGAAACACGTTCAATAAATGAAACGATTATACCCAAATCGCTGCTTTTACATCGAATTTACAAAAGAACGGGTAATATAAAGACATAATTAAACCATATATGATATCGTAACAATGAATATGATTCTATAATAAGTCAATGAAATTATTTAAAATATTGAATAGGAGGTTCATATACGTACAAATCATATCAGACCTAAGGTAAGGGATAACTATTCCAATCTCGTTCTTATCCGAGATTGTTATTCGTAAGTATTTACTGGGGTTATTGTTATCATCCATGCCCATGTTTTCTAAAACAATTCTTGTATTTTTAAATTCCTTTTAACACATTTTTTATATTTACCACATTTTATTAAAGGAATCATACTTTTGTTTACCACACAGGGAACTTTTTGACTTTTCCGACAAAAGTATGAGAAGAATGTTATTTTTAACTTATACGGCATGAATAGATTTTTACAGTTTCATAACAATCATTTTCATGAAGCTTACTCTATAATATTTTATGAATATTTTCAACAAAATACTTTTCTTTTTAAATTGCATAAAATTTTGTGAAAAGATAATGATTTTGATGAAGAAAGGATATTCTCCTCAAGAATTCATTTCACGTGTTTTATCAAAACCATTTTACATCTAAGATGAAATTATTTCATATGCATATGTTTCAAGTATCATATCTCTATGATTTACATGGTTGATATTTTTTATGATGAAATTATATCCATTTGTTTTATATGGATTATGTTATGATGGGATGATGTTTATGAAACCCATTTTTATTCATTGGGTTATGATGAATGATTTATGTTTATGTTGTGGAAAAAGTAAGAATGATTTCATTATGAGATGGGTGGAACCTATATATCACGCCAATGCATTGGGTAAAGATTTATATCTCATGAGATAGACATGGATGGAATGGTATGTTAATCCAGTTCAGTGTTATAGGATTGAAACGAGGAGTGAACTCGATTCAGAAAGGGACTTTGTCCACTAAGATGATTTTGGCAGCAATGCCTTGGATACTATGGAAATCATATCATGTGCTTAATGGTTGACACAATCACATGTTTCATTCCCATGACATTTTATCATGATTGATTTTCCATTATGATATATTCTTTACATAATTCCAAGATTTATTTCTTTGCTCAATATTTTGATGTTTAGATTTTATGTTCATGTTTTTTCATTCAAATGATTATGGATTGTTTAATTTTATCTATGTTTACCCTTACGGAGCATTTGAGATCACCCTTTTTATGTTTTATTTTCCCCAGGACATAAATAATGGCTTTAGGTAAGAAAAAAGGGGAATATATTTATGGGAGATGTTGAAGATCTTTCACCACGATTAGAAGATTATGTTACGAGTTTCCAAAGACAAGAAAATATTAAGGTCCTTGAGTGTTTGTTTTTGTTATGTATTAATTATTTCTCAAATGTAATGTAATTTCCCTGTAAGTCAAGCTTTGAGTCTCTATAGCTGAGGTAAACTTGACATGCCCATAAGAATTACTCCCTTATAATCCTCCTCCACTGTAGGAATTGAAAACTCAAAGCATGAACTACTATAGATGTAATACTATCAAACTAATAAGGAAGCAGTGATAACATCATAAAAATTAGCTCATCCTAAACTATATAGGGGGTATATCCTTACAAAATTAGAATAACTACATCCTAATAAAATGGAATCACTACTATATTAACAGATTTAAATCACCTGATCATGGATGGAAATGAATCATTCACTACAATGGAAAACAACATAGGGACCCATTGCCAATATGGAATAATTTACATGTGATGATCTCTCTCCCACAAAAAATTTATCTAACACTATTCGTAGAAGTGTGTCATATTTTTTCATCTATGCAGGAGTCACCAATTGATGGTATGAGGAAAATTGATCCACTGAAATCAGTAGGTCTCGAATAGGGAATACACTCTAGGATATGTGGCTTATAATTTTTTTGAAAACTATAACTGGGGTAGTGAAGACACATGTCATATGTCAAACGAAGCTCAAGCCTTTATTGTCTACAAATAGTTTTAAACCATCACTTTCATATCAGGATTATTTAACACAACTACAGATTTATTTGACACCTTATTACATTAAAAAATCTAAACCATGAAAGACATACGAACTCATTTACAACATAATGAGAAATTGATTCATTGTTACACCCTAGTGATGTCTCTCTTACCAGACCGCTTTTAGGTAGGGGTCTCACATATATGGGATATCCCAACCACATGAGTATTCCAGTGCTATAAAAACTGACAAGGGGGTTTGGCCGACCATGTAACCTGGGAGTTATCAAAATCTAGAACCCACGATGAACACTCATTCTTGGTGTGTTTTCTATCAGTTCCATTGAACCCATCTACATCTCCATAAGGGAAATGGTTTTCATAAACTAAAATATTATCTTTTAGGATCCACACATCTTAGAAACACATACCACTACATTGATTTAATCCTATACCACAAGAGGATATATCTCAATATTGATCCTAAACAATCCATATCACTTGAAATTTCATAACATGAAAAGAATTCACGTACCATCATTTATTCATGTAGAAGAAATTATCATTTCAACACATCGATGATCATATGTTTGATAAAAAAAGGATACATGTGCTACTCAAAAGTGGGTAGGACTATTTGGTGCCCACCTAGAGAAAAATTCGTCATGATTGTGTACATGAAATTAAATGATAACACTTATCTGGAAATCATCCTAAAACTATTTTAAAATCCCAGTTTTCGGTCACCATATAGGCATCATGATGATTATCATAATATACATTGGTCAATAATTATATCTTGGGAGATTAATCAACAAGGACATTTAAACCAAAACCCTATACTATATGATACATTTACCAATTTGTTTCCTACAACTAATGCCTATATGCATATAGTCAACAATATGGGGATCATGGTCTTGGTGAATGGATAGATCAACTGCCACACTAACATAATAAAACCTGGCCTATGAGAAAATATAAAAAATGTTATGAGTATTTTCCTAGTTAACAAACCAAACCTAAAACATTGAAAAAATATTCACCATTCTCCAATTTTAATCCATGGGAGTGTAAGGAAACATGAGGCTAGGTATTGCTATGAGTTCATTTTATCTTGAAGTGACCCAACATGGGATGAGATTAATGTACCACATGTCCCACTCTAATAGGCCAGGTGATGATGACTAGCAGAATGATAAAATATCACACACATGGGAGGAATTATCCTATGGTAACTAGACAAACACTCACACAAAAAACCCATACATTGATAAATATAACACATATCATGAAAATTATTACATACTTATTCAATCCCGCAATTGGGGTATGAAATACAATACTAGAAATAAGAACAAGTAGAAAAATACAATCCCATCAAAAAAGGAAAGGGAATTTCCCACCTTCTCTTATAGAGGTTACTTTTTTAAAAAAACTTCTGTACACCTCATTATATCTATGAGAAACGAGATCCACGTACTCCAAGTTCACAAAGGACAATAAAATATTTTTTTTATGTCATATATAATGTGTGGATAGATCCATTTCAGGGGTTATTATAATAATACCTAGTAAGGAACTCCAAATAACCAAACAGATATCATCATGAGTATTCATGTCATCACATGATTTGCAAATAAAACATTTAGATGTACTCACAGTAGTCAAAAAAATCATGGTAAGGTCACAACTATAAATCCATCCCTGGATTCCAACTTGAAGGTTATATACAATGTTCATCAATGAGATCATACTCCATGTTATGTAAGGACATTTAAGAGCATATCATAGTGGTCATGCTCATCAGGTCATCATGAAAATGAAACTGAGAGGGTTTTTTCGAGATACATACATGATAAAACTACACAAAATCAAAAAGATTATATCATGATATATAGATAGGTGTTCAACACCCATGGGGCACTGGGAGACATTAGACCAAACATGAAACACACTCATAGATATGAGATCAGAACCCATGTAAATGTATCTCATTCCAAAACCGAAAAAAATAATCTAGGAAAACATAATTGGAAATGTGGATCTGTATGGGAATCTTAGAATGATATGTACTATGAGACACTGAGTCAGTAGTCGAATCCGCCTGAGAAAACCCACTCTATAAAATTGAAAAATTACATTACTATAACGATCATCAATAAGTTGAAAAGGTTACACATTTATGATGATATTTAGATACTACACTTCAGCCTCATAGGAATAGACCATAGGAACACACATAGCCAATACTAGTATAATGGAAGTGACACAAGCTGTCAATGTTGTTTTGATTAGGAGAAAATGGAATCCAACCTATCCTCGAAGGATTATGCGAAGTGACCCAGGGGTACTTTTCATATCCCATAAGTCATAGAATTTTCCATGTCTCACACACACATGGATTCAACATTTTCTAAATACGTGGGGTTTCCCTGAGGTACATTATGTGTATATGTCACTCTAGAACATAGTGTGTTGTTCTTGCAATTCTTACGTACCATGTACCATGTCTGTGTACCAACCTATGTACACCTATCCATTGATTCTAGTTGTGTTCGTGTACCAACCCTTGTAGAAAATTTAGTGTAGTCTGGCTATGTCCATGTACTAACACATGTACAATTATCCATGTAATCCTTTCATGTTTGAGTTAAAAACAATGTACAATAGTCTATTCAGTCTGGTAGTGTCCATGTAACTTATCCTACATGATCCCATGTATCATATGATATACACACCAAGCCTACAACATGGGTTACGTGGAATTTTCCTTGGTTACACAACACTTGATATCTGACTATGGAGGAAACCCCTATATGATAGCCAGGGGTCCGACATGAGGTATAATACCGAAATAAATGCATTGAAATGCATGATTTTCCAAAAATCGTATATCCGGTTGATGCCTCATCATTTTCTCCCCCAGTCATCTACCCGACCGTATATAATGACAAAAATCAAGGGGAAAATGGAAGAGACATTACATTCTCTATAATTTTTTTCTATCCCTTTGAATTCATACGAATATTATCCACCCATGTCATTCATTATATTATATCAAGTATTAGAAGAACAAGTTTCCCCAAATCTGTCCCTGGTGATAAAACTTCTTTGTATCTTGAGTACACTTTCAATGGGGAACATAATTTACAGTATCAAAACATTTTACTAAGAAACTATTGTGAAATTATTTCATTCATGGCTTTCATCGAATAGTGGGCGAATGGAATTTCCTATGACAAAATAAGTGAAGTGAAATAAATGCACAAAAAACACATTAGGAAATGACATTAGATGATTTTCCAGTTTTCCACATCGTGTTAATTTTAAAAATATTAACAAAATAAAATAATATAATAAAAAATGAACATCCAATTCATGATAATATATAACACATTATTGCAATATTCTTGATCAATGACTCATTTCATTAGTTGGTTGATTCAAGTTTATCATATGAATAAATCAGTGGGGATAAATAAAAAAACAAAAAAATCATTCCAAAATTTGGATTCACAGCAGATGAAGAATTATGGCATGAATTATCTATTGGCATGATCATTGATTTTCATTTTCACAATAATAAAAAATTCTTTATCTATTTTTATTTGTCAATGGACGCTCCTCCACAACATCCTCTCTAAAATTATAAATTTATTAGGCCAACCTGATAATTTAGTTATAAATATTTATAAAAGTAAATTTATAATCTGAATACATAATAAAATAAAAAATAAATTAATTTTTTAATAATGTTTTTATTTATTCCCAAGAAAAAAATTTCACAAACACCTAACACTGAAAATGTTTAAGTCATGGCTTGGGTGAAACCTAGGTTTGGAGAAAAACAATGCCCATGGATTTCCAATTCCACCCCTAATCTCGAATTATTCTAATTTTTTAGTAATCAACATGTGTTACATATTTAATATATCTAGTATATTTCAAAAATAAATTATAATCACTCAAAACCTATGAATCTTATACTTTACTGATGCTTGGATTTGGAAATATCCCTATATTTAATCTTAAAACAAACATGGAAGAAACTAGGACACTAAAATATAATCCCCTAATGTGGTTTAGGTTGATCCATTGTTTCAATGTGCCATTTTGGTCATAAAATTTTACTTTTACTATATGTATCATAGTTAATCAGAATGAATCTCTATGATTTTGGATCCCTATTCACTCTATATTTATGTAAAATATTTCATATTTAATGATTTATTCATCAATTAGGTTGGAAATAATGTATAAATAAATAAATAAAATTGAATTAAAATATTTGATAAATTAGATTGAGGAGTAATAACATGATTTTACAACATTATTGATATTATTTTTGTTATTGTATAGGATTTTTTAAAATGATAAAAACCATGTCTATTGGTAGCATTTTTATGTTGCAGTTGATGTGTATAAGACCATTAAAATATATTTGCTTAATTTACCCTAGAATAAAAGTATAAATTACATATATGCAGAAAATATAATGCTGTAATGTTTCTATTTTTTAGTGGTTATTTTTTTTGTTATATATTTCCGTGGTAGTATTTGTGACTGTTTATGTGATCTATAATGATAGAATGATGGTTTGTACTAGTTTAGGTTTTTAATACTATGTTTTTGGAATTATGTGCTATCTATTTATAATGTATTATATTATATTTCAATATACATTTCTACCAAGTTATACAACCTTACTAATTAACATATGATTTGGGTTCTAGGTACATTCCCTAATATATAAGATTGTGGTCATATGGATGGATGTCTACTCGTATTTTCCAATCATCTTCAATAATAGTAACAATAAGGTTTAGTGTTTTATATTTCCCAATAGTGATTTGTTATGATAGAATATTTGTCTAAGGGAGAGTAGTGATGTGTTTTGATATGTGGTGGGGGTCATGCCTGGTAGTATGAGTGTATGAAGTTGACTTCCTTCATGTTTATGATACCCTTGTACACTAGATATATGAAAATATGACCTATGATGGTGACTAATTCTACAACCATATTCTAGATATTATTAGGGTGTGTGTGTAGGTATACATATAAAATCATTTGAGATAGTTTCTTGTGATATCACTTGTGTGGAAGAGATTTGAGAACATGACATTCAACAATGGGTCACAAGAGTACCAAATTAGTTTGCAATAATTACTAGGGTTGGTTTTTATGATAATGATATTATGTTATAATATTGGATGAGTGGTTTATTGGGTAAGAAAAATGTGGATTTTATTGGTTAGTTGTCCTATTTAGGTTCTTATTTTATATTCTAATTGTTCACTAGAACATTAGTATCCTATTTTCACATTTTCACATGATATCATGGGTATGAACCCATTGAGTAATCCTTTATTCTCACCCAAAACATATAAACTATTTTTTTCCAATAGGAATAAGGGGATAGATCATGAAATTTTTATCTTGGATAAGAGCAATATTTTTTCATTAATGAGTGAATTTTCTTTTGGTATTTACATAAAGTCTTTTATATATATTTTTTGCTTTTGTCATGCATTATAGGATGGTTTTGGGATTAAATTTATAATATTTTCTTGATTTTCAATGTGGTTCTTTATATTATATTTTAATCCTATAATATTTTTGATGGTAATGCCTTCTATATGTGATATTACTATAACCTTATTTATTTTCACCCATGTAGTGCCTATAGGAGGTTGGACACGGTGGGACACTGTCTATTTACTTTATATCCAACCCTAAAGTGGTACCTTTTTTAAAAGGTTATGTTGGGAAAGTGGTATAAATTTCATTTGAGTGATTGGTTGGAGTTTTTAGTTGCAAAGAATGTATATTTCATGGGTTAGTAGAGATATATTCTTGTTGGCTATAATATGTTACATTTTCTAGGGATACCTGGTATGAAATGTTAATTTATGGTCCTCATGATCTTGTTCATGGAATATGATCATATTGAATAAACATGGGTGGTTGATATATTTCATTTTACATATATTGGGAAAGCACATGTCAATTTATTCATTTTAGGATTGACTGAATGTGGAATTTATGTTTGTAAAATGAAAAAATAATATAAACCACTGAAAAGAACATCTACACTAAATTGGTATATAACAATATTTTTTATAATTGATCCAGGTATTATTCTTTTTCTAGCCCATGCAACCATGTTTTAGAAGACTGATCTAGATGATCATCAAAGTACTAAACTAATAATGGTGTATATAGAATGATAGATGATTTTTTTGTCTGTCTAGTGGAACTATTTGAGAATGAATTAGGGAAGAATCATAAATTATGATATAGAGTTTTGAATAAAGTAGCTTCAGATCAATTTCATTCATATTCAAGAATAGGATTTGTTTTGGGTGTTATTAGATGTTAGTATGTTTTAGAGAGCTATGATTCAGTGGGAAATAATGTACCTTGATGGCCGAGAAGAGGAAGATGTGTTGCGTCTAAAATTTTAGATGGAACTCCATTTAGAAATCTGTTATTAAATGAAAATTCATATGAATAAATAGATGTATATATCACTTTAACAAGAATACTACATGTGGAAGAGCTTCAATATCATTTTCTAGGACCTATTATACTTATACATGGTTTTTATTTATGGTTAGGAGTCCATATTACAATTTATTGAGGTGGATTTTCCATAATGGTAATTTAATTAGTCACCATGTTTAGTTCTTCTACAAAATTGGTGGTTTATAAGAACGAAAATGTCCTTCAGTGGATGCTTTTCATAAGATTTATGCTTTCGTTAGGTGTTAAATTGGGTGTATACAAGATTATTTCTATAGGAAGTGGGTCTCATATTAAAATAATTTATATGTTTTATGTATTATTCAGTAGACCATAACATATAGTTTCTCCTAATTCATGGACACGTGGCTTCCATGAAACTATCAAGGGCTTCCAATTTTCATGTTATATTTTATATGGACATGAACAGTACATTTCATAGAACCTGACTACTTATGTGGTCCAATTATATATGGGATTTCGTGCACTTCTTGGAAGAAATAGTAGTTTCCTCCAAGGATGCATCAGTGGAATGGACCGCAAGTGCATGATCAGTATCCATGGGTAAAAGGTGTTTCTCTGTGGCATCCTTGTGATAGTTTCAGACAAGGTGACCTAGGATAGATCATGGTAATAGAGGATATCAATAGAGATGTAGAATAACTTTTCCTGGTTAGAGGCATGTGATTGAGGCATCAACACTAGTAGGGCCAGATGATGCAGAGGTACATTCAATTTATTATCTATGTTTGTTTTTAGTATTTTGATTCTATAACCTAACACTTCTTTGTTACAAATATTTTGGTCAATTCCATGGTACTAGATGTGGGTAGTCTTCCTGTTTTCCATGTATTTTCTATACTATTTTGTGAATAGGTTTATTTTTTTTGTGAGAAAAATGTGTAGAATAGTTATGGGGTTAGACACTATGAAAATATACTGTTTGAACCCCAAATTTGATAGCATGTATGACATGTGACACCAATCACACAAGGTGACATAATATCAAGATACATTATTATATATTTACTTTTTAAAATATATTCAACACTTTTCAATGAATTAATGGCTAAGATAGCATGTGTTACATTCTAGAGAGACCTTCTACGATGGCGTGCATTACATGAAAGACCTTATTTTATCAAAAAAAATATTTTATTAAAATATAATGATATATATAAAAGAAATTAAATTAGTTGTTATAAATTTAAATGAATAACTTATGAAAATTATGGTTTATATAAGTATAGAATAAATTAATTTTTTACAAATTATTTACAAAAGGATAAAATAGGAAATTGTATATAAAGTTAATATTTATATAGCAAAAAAAATTAATACTGAAAAGGTGGTTTTATGATAATTTATTAACTTAATTATAGATAGTTAGTGATATTAATTATATATATATATATTATATTCAATAAAAGATTTTATATATTCAACCGTTACGTTTGATAGACATAATATTGGAACAAATACCATTTTAACCAAAAAAACCAACACTTTTTAATTTGGAAATTTTTCCCCATTTGAGGGAGAACCCATTAGAAATATGAATTTTAGAACATTAATTGATATAATATGTAAAAATAATCTTTATATAATAAATAAAATCATATGAATTAATTTTTGGGAAATGGTTATATTTTTTTAGAAACTTTTCATTTTTTATTCAACAGTTAAAAATATTGAATTTTAGTTCAATACTGATTTTTAATATAATTTATTTATAATGATAAATTTTAATTGTAATTTGTTTTACAGTTTATTTACATAAAAAGTTTATAAATAAAAAAAATTCTTTCTTTGGAATAATTTATACATTTAAATTTATTATTAGAACTTTTCAATCATTCAGGCATTTTGACTTTAAAAATCAACATTGTTGTCCGGCTGGTAGGATTAAATTTAAAACACTTTTAGATACATATGTGATTGGAATTTTGAAAAATAAATTAAATATTTGTAATAAAAATATTTTATATCTTCCAACAAGTCTGAATTTTTTTTTCACCAAAAATATAAGTGGTTGTAATTAAAATTAATTACAATTATTGAGAGAAAAATAGTATTAAAAAAATAATAAAAATTTAACATAGGGTCCCAAATGAAATAGTAACATTTCCAACACCCATTTAATGACCATAATTAAGAATTTTAACTTCCATTATTTATTTTTATTTTTATGAATTTTTATAGGTAAATACGTGGGCACACCAAATGTTTATAAAAAAAGTTCCATGTCAGTCAGTTACCCCTTATAAAAGGCCACCAGGTCTCCACATTCCACATATTACTCATGCCACTTATTTTTAGACAACATATACCCACATATATTCCCAAAATACCTCCATTTGACCTTGAATCCTCACATGTTAATAAAAACCATCCATGGAATCCTTTTGGTAAAAACCAAAAGAACATTCTCGATTAAGTAGAATCATATTTCCTTAAGCATTCTAGTATTATTCCCATTCATCGACCACTGAATTATTATTATTATATGATTTTATGAATAAATATACCCAATATACTATTATTTTTTTATTCTATTTTTTTAACCTATACTTTCACACACATCCTTATAATGGGTACGAAATATACTCTTTCAATGTATGGTGAACCACTGCCACACAAAATGATGATTGTGCATTTTTTAATACCCCCCTTCATAGTGGATTTTATGAAGGAAACTATTTTTATAATAGATATAAATGATATTTATTATTTCATTTTACATTTTTAATAATTTTATTACAAATACATTTAATACATTCTATTTTTTGTTTATACGATAACACTATTTGAGGAAGTGTGGACTACCGCCCCCTCAAAGGGATGTGATTCATTCACACTATTCATGAAGCATATAAACAATTGTTTTAGTTAAAAATATGTGACATATGTAAATATATATGATATTCAGAACATAATTACCATTCAGAAAATTTAATATATATATATATATATATATTATTTTATTTATAACCCTTTGACATAATTAAAAAGTGATAATGTCGTTCGGGGATGTTTGGACTACCGCCTACTTGACATGATGTGATTACATTTCATAATATTAAATTCATATATATGTATATACAATTAAATAACATGTTATTTGTGATATAATTATCCATATGGAATGATATGGTGTTACATACCATCATTCCATAACGATTATTGAAAAATTTAAATGCCACTCATTGTACGTATGACCTAGAACCACCATTATTGTAACATAGATTCATTTCTCTAAACCACATGTAATTATTATATTTCAAAGTATTATTGAAGTATATTTATGATATATTTGATTTTATTTTTTTCTTTTTATGATAAATAATGACCCATTTTACCATATTTTACCTTCCAATGTAGTTTTTGATAAATAAATCGAATTTGGTTAAAAAACCCAATGTAAACATAATTGTTTTAGTAGATGTATATGACATAGAGAGACTTAAATAAATGTATTGAAAAAAATGAAAATTTAACCAATGAATGTAGAAAATTAACATCATTTTTTATACATGTTGTTATAGGATGTTCTTAAAAATGAAATGAGAGGTAATGTAATCACATCACACTTTATTACATTTGTGAGGGAATGGTCATGTTCACAACTTTCATCTTTTGTCTTGTATATAATTCCCATTTGAATATATTATTTGATGAATTATATTAAATTCCGGTAATTTAAAACATTAATCTAATAACATTCCATCACTGGGTTTGGGATTTAAAATCATTCAATGTGGTATGGGAAACTTTGTAAGGATTAAAGAATATTTTCCTCCAATATTAAATTCATGATAATTTAATATAATTTCCATTTGAGGAAATTATAGTACCATTTTTCAACAAACCCATTTTTTTCATCTCATATGGTTATTCAATACATTTTCAAGTACTAGTTCATTTTTCCCACAGATTGGAACTCAAGGTGTTTTTGAATTTATTAATGAAAACCCGACATCATTTATAATTTTAGACAGAGAAATTTTTTTCTTCTAAAAAACAAGTTTTATTAATTTTTTTAAAAAAATCAGATTATTTCTTATATAATTTTTTCTTTATTTCCATTTAACCAATGTTTTCAATGGAATATTATTTTCCCATTCTATATAAGGAATTTTTCTAACCTATTACAACGACAAAAGAATGTTCTTGTTACCTTTTACGAAATTTATAGATTTACCCATAATCATTCCATAAAATCATTATTTTCATTTATTGATGGCTAGTTTTTAAGAAAAACATTTTTCAAATTTATTTTTAATGAAAATTTTGTTCAAAAAAATTATATATTTTCCTTACGAATATTTTTAAAATATCCTTTTATAATTTTTTCATTCATCAACGACTACAACCCATTATGGATTACATGTGTTACTATTTATTACCTTTAAATATTTTAAATTCACTTATAATTTGTTTATTGATTACATGGAAGTTGTTTGAGGTTATGTACCTTGCTATATTGAATATTTTAATTGGTTAGTTATTTATTCAACTATATTTTTAGTTTTTGAGAATTTTAGCTCACCCTGATTATGATTCATTCTATAGGAATAAATTAAGAGTACTATGAACTATATGCATGGATTTACTAGATGGATTAAAGATACCAATGAAGTTATTTATTTAAAAGAAAACAAATATGTAGTAATAATTATGTTATTTTTTATTAAATGTATGATGTATATATCTAGTTACTAGGAGTTCTATACTCATGTTCCTTAATGATTTGACTCCATGTAATCATGACATATTAATTTATAGAAGACAGTGTTTGCAAGATATCTGGGGCTGGGGCCGTACATTTGGAATCAAGGGATGTTTCATGGATACCATGGGAAGAATATTTAGGGAAATATATTTTAGAGAACATAACACTAATTTATAATTTTAGGATAAGTTTAGAATAACATCCTATTATTTTAATTAGGTATAGATTATGTAGGTCATACTAGAAATACATATTTTTGTGGATACTATAAGTAGAGGTGGATCTGGCACAGATGTTCCTCAGATTAATAACTCCAACATGGTGTTCTGATCCTGACAAGGGGTAACATGTTACACGAGAAGATTCTTCACCGCACACCTGGTTTAACATCTTTATGGTTATTCTTGGGATAATTCAAATTTTATTTTTACAAACCATTATGGTGAAAATGAATATAAAATGAAAACAAATATTTTAGGTAGAAACTAATGTGTTTTAAATTCATAAATCGGGTGTCATGATTTAGAAATCCTAGAAATGAAATTATGGAAAATCATTAGACCCTGGAAGGATCTATTTTAAAATATGTGGATGAAGTATTTATATATTGGGTTTGTTTGAAAAACATACATAAAACTCCATTTAGTTATTTCTCTAATTTCAGGGATTTCTATCATAGTTATTTTGGAAATTAAATTAATAAGGTTTTAGAAATGGAGAAACAATATGGATGGAGAAAGATAATAAAATATGGTAATGTTTTTTTCAATGGACCCATGAATGACGAACGATTAGGGTTTCATTCTAAGAACTAACCTACACAATGTCCTGTTTAATTTTCCATTGTTTTTAAATAAAAAATTTGAAAAAAAATTAAATGATAAACTAATAATATCAATTTTTAGGATATAGATTAAAATATTAACCATATTGGGTTTTCCATATACATAAATGGAAATATTTAGACATTTCAATCTTTTATAGGACTTATGATCCTTTAAAAAAAATTAGTGTTTGAGAGAAAAAAATTCATTAATAAAAACTTATTTCTTGTAATAATGGAATGAATTAGAGTTTTACTAGAGTAAAAGACCATGTTATGTTTGTTAAAATGAATTTAATACATTTATGGTATAAATATTACATTTTATTAAGGGTCAATAATATAATTAAAAAACATTAGTAAAATTATTTAGAAATAATGTGTTGTCCTAATACCTTAATTTTTGTTGAATTGATGGTCACTTATTTAATCTAATATTTATGGATTTGAGGGAATTGACATTATATTCATTATGAAATTGTTTTTATTGATGGTATCATTCACTCCCTATAAATATTTATTCTTTTCTCCCTTATATGTATCTTTACCTTCCACTAATGTTCTCTTACATAGTGACCTTGTTACATGGTACTCCATGTGACTGTTGTACTTTCTATTCTATCTCTTATAGGGGTGGATTATGAAATATTCTCATGATGTGGGATTATATAACAAACAAATATCAACCAATATATCAGTGTGATATAATTTAAATTGCAAGGGAACAATTTCAATAAGCTGGGGATAATGTTACACCCTAAAAATCTAAAGTACCATGTGTTCGATAGCATGTTTGACACACAACACCAAGCACATAAGGTAATATATTATACTTATACATTATTATATATTTAATATTTAAAATATATTCTTTATATTTAAATCCATGAAACACTAATATGACATGTTTTACACATAATTGTGACATTCTTCAATGGATTTCATTACACACAAGACCATGTTTTATTGAACAATATTATTTTATTAAAATATAATGAGATATAAACATGATGATAAATTAGAAGTCATGAATAGTAATAAATAAATAATGAAAATTATGGGTTATAAAAATATATAAGGAATATACAGTTAATATTATTTACAAATGGATATAATATGTAATTGAATATAAAGTGAATATTTTTATAGAAAATTATCTTTACGCTCAAAATGTTCTTTTACGCTAATTGATTAAATTAATTACAATTACTAAGTGATATTAATATAATATATATATATATATATTATACTGAATCAATGATTTGGGATGTTCATCCATATGGATTTAAGGATAGAATATGAGAACAAATTCTATTTTACACATAAAAACCTATATTTTTCTAAAGGAAATTTTACAAATTTTTATTAGAGAATGAAATTTTAAATACAAAATTATAAACACTAATTAATTTAATATGTCAATATAAACATTATATTTGAATATTATGCTTAATAATTTGTTTAGGGTTAATTTTAGATATTTTTATAAAAAAAATTACAATTTATAGAATAATTAAAAATACATAATTTTAGATCAAAACATATTTTTCATCTAACCGATTCATAAGGATAAATAATCTTTTTAATTTTTTTTATAGTTTATTTGAAGGATGATATAATCAATTAATATGATTTATGTCATTGGTATCATTTTAACATTAAAATTAATTGTAAAACATAACATTATTTCAAGCATTTTTACTTTAAAAACCAGTTTTATCATACTAACAACGTGATTGAATTTAATAAAATTTACAACACATATATGATTTATATTTGAAAGAATAATTAAATTTTAATAATAATAATAATTTATATTTTTTAAAAATATAAAAAATTCATAAATTTATTATTGAATATAGTTCTAATTAAATACAATTACTAAAGTATAATTATGCTTAATGCAGGACTGAACGTTTATCATAGGGGACCAATGTCCTTGAGACATTCCCAAAACCCATTGGATGGTCATAAATCGGAAATTTACATTTAATAATTGATTTTTTTTGTTTTTAGGACTATTTTTTTAAAACGTGGGACCACATAATTGCTTTCAAACATACCAAGTGAGTCCTTTTCCTCCATTATAAAATACCACCACCTATCCCTATTACTCGCACCATTAAAAACACTTCTGTTTGGAAAATATATTCCTATATAGATTCTCATCATCCCTCCCATCGAACATGAAGCCTCCCTTTCTTCATAAATCCATCCATGTAATCTTTTTATTACATCCCAAAAGAAGCTACCCAATTAAGATGTAACATCTTTCCATAAGTGTTCAAGTTTTATTACCATTATTCAAACACATAAACAAACTTATTCTATAAATGTATATTTAAATTTTTTCCCTTAATATACTAGTAATTTTTTTATGAAATTTTTTTGTCAAAACATTCATACATTTCTATCTAAAGGGTAATGAACTTACTGTTTCTATTTTCAGCAAACTACCGCCTCATGAAACTACGATTGTTCATTTTTCCATTACCACCTATCATGGGGGAAATTATGAAGGAAAATCTATTTATATATTATATATAATTTTTTTTATTTGGGCATTTTTAATACTTTTAGTACACATTACTTTAATTCATTCCATTTTATGTTAATTCGATAACATTGTTTGAGGATGTGAGGACCACCACACCCTCAAAGTGATGTTATTCATACACGCTATACATGGAATGTATAAAGGATGAGATTAATTTGACATATGTAACATAAAGGAACAGTATTTTATATTCATGAAATAATTATATTTCTTCCTAAAAACTCTCTCTCTCTCTATATATTTCCTATATCCATTATTTCCCTTATTCACACTTAAAATGAGGTAACGTCATTTGGGGAGGTGTTGACTATCACCCCATTAACATGATGTGATACATTTTTCATATCAATAATACTATATATGAGTATATATTATAAAATAATATGGTATTAATGATATAATTATCATTAATTAAATATATTTTTTTACTTACCATCATTCATTAACGATTGTTGAAAAATAAGACCATTACTCAAGCATACATACGGCTTATCGTCTCTATTATTGTAATAATGATTCATTTTTTAATCTTGGATGTAATGAAATTTTTTGAAAGTATAATTGTTGTTGAAATATGATTATTATTTCATTATTTTTATTTTTAATTTTTATATAATGTCTTATTTGACTATATTTGACATACTAAATATGTTTTTGAAACATAAAATGAATTTGGTCAAAACAACTGATAAAATTTAATTTTTTATGTAGTTGTATTAAACAAAGTAATAATTTATGTAAATGTTATGATAAATATGATAATGTTTCTCAGGAATGTAAAATATTAAAAAATGATTATTATATAGGAAGGTTGAGTAACTTCACCCAAATGGAAACAGATGGTAATGAATTATCATCTGAAATTTTATATATATGACCTAAAGGTCATGTTCACCACTCAAAATTTTTGGGTGGTGTATCTCCCATTTATTTTTATATAATATTTCAAGAATTCCTTTATATTTGTGGTATTTAAGTATCCCTTTTAATATAATTTCATCATGTGGTATATGATTTAAAATGATTCAAAATGGTATGAGATACTTTGGAATGTTTAATGATTATTTTTCACAGTAATATCATTAATGATATTTCAATCATGTTTAAATTTTAATAAATTATATTTAATTTGTTAAATAAATCCCCTTAGTTTCCTCCAAAATGGTATGGCATGTGCTTTTTAATTCAATAGTACCATTTTCTACTATTTGGTACTCAAGGTGTGTTAGAATTTTTTTACGAAAACCCAACATCATTTATCTCAATAGTAAGGGAACCCAATTTCTTCTAAAACCCATGTTTTATTAAAATTTTTTCATAAATGTTTTAAAAATTATATGGTAATGATATTTTTTTTGAATTTTTTCCTTTAGGAATATTTTCAATGGAATATTTTTCTCTCTTTGTAAAAAAGTAAATTATCTAATTATTTACCATGAAAAAGGAATTTACATTTTATTTGGTATTAAATTTAAAAATTTACCCACCATCATAACTTCAAATCACCCATTTCATTTTTAATGGTTATTTTTTATATAAAATATTTTAAAAAGTTATATTCATAATAAATTCTCTTCAAATGGGTTTTTAAAACAAAAAGATACATTCCTCAAGAATTTTATAAAAAATTATTTTTATATTGTTTCCATTTTTCAATGAAAACAACACTTCATTTTAATCCACTTGGGATATGTTATATTTATAAAATACATATTCTTCCTCTAGATGGTTTATGATTTATTTTTATAAGGATTTTATTCAAATTCATTGATTATATTACTTTTCTCCCCTTGAAATTTTCAATTTCCTATGATCATTGAACATTGAATTACTCTTATATTACCATATAATTTATCATGGATATGTTCATTTCCTAAACATGATATCATTTTTATGTATTATTCACTTTGAATTTTATTCAACTATTTGGATAAATATTGATAAATATGTATCCCTTAATCCATATGTATATTAGATATGGCATGTTGTTAAATCAAATATTCATTATAAAAATATTGTTTCGGAATTTTATGACTTAGGTGGGGCCAGGTTATATATATACCCTTAATGCATCTATAGTCTCATAAGATGGGTAATTTGGCTTGCTACCAAAGATGGGTTTTTACCCAAATAGATGTAAACCATCGTGTGAAAGGAATTTACTATAAAGGTACCATGTATCTAGTAAACATTTAATCCAATTATCAATCATTTAACTTATATTAGTTTAAGTTATTATTCTTCCATGGGATTTTTCATCAACATACCTATGGATACATTTAATTTTCAGTTATTTAGATGGAATGTTTTTCAATTTCTTACTCTACCACATTAATTATTCCTTATATAGTTATTTTGATGGGACTTGTTTCCATTTATTACCTTGCCATATTTTTTATTCATTTCCATTATGTGTATTTATTACAGGGAAGGTGTGTTTAGTTATTTACCTTTCCACATTGACTATTCCCATTTATTATTTATTTCTTTTACTATATTTTTTTCATTACTGATCATTTGTCCTAACCCTTTTTATGATTCATTCCCCAAGAATACAAGAAGTGTAATGTGAAATATATATAGGGATTTACATGAAGGATTAAATTTACCAACTATGTTATTTATTTAAAAATAAGTATAATTTAAATTATAATTTGTTTATAATTTTGAATTAAAAGTCTCATTTATGTATCTGGTAACGAATACTACTAATCTTTCATTCCATCAAGAGTTTATTTCTTGTTTTCATGCCAATGTAATTGATACTAGACATAGACTTTATGCTTAATGGAGTTGGGTCACTAGATGGGACATCACCTATTAGTGGGAACTTTATTAATGCTAGAGATATAGCCATAACATGTGATACATGTCTTGGATGGTCTATATCCTGTGTATATAGCCATCATATTTTTATAGACTAGTGCATCTTTTTCGATGTGGATGTATAATTAATGGAATTAATTGGATATGATGTTTATAACAGATTTTCTAGGTGAGTGGAGCCTATTTTGGCTTTAATAGCGGATCTATTAGTGGACGCCTGGGTAGATGATGCTCAAGGGTTTGTGGAGAATTTCCTATTTTTTATCCCGAATGATGTTGTCACAATACCCCAATTATTTTATGTCATGTCTGGGAATTATTTTATAGAAGGGTTGTCTCCAATTTTGGTTGATCTAGGCCAAATAGTTATTAAAGCATTAGACATGTTGATATTATAGGTTGGTGATAGGATGTATTGGGTTTTCATCCTATCAAGGGATTCTTTATAGAATTATGAAGTAATTTTTATTATTAATGTGGATGATTTTTAATGTTTGTTTTTACACAACCAATAGTTGAATTAGGGAATTGAAACGATCCATTAACAGCTTCCAAGGACAGATAATTTTTCTGATATAATTTGGGCATCCATTTTGTTTTGGATTGTCGAATTGAGGTATATATATTTGCTTATGTAGGTGAAATTTGAGGATATTCTATAGAATTCCCTCAGCTATAAGTATGAGAAGATAATGTTTATGGTCATTTGTTTATATGTCCCAAATTCACTATACGCGTTATTTTGGATCATGAACTCTATATTCAATGAATTTTTACACTACTTTTTCATCATGTTCATCAAATAATATTTTAATCCACATGATGATGTAAGATGATATTTCTATACATTTTAGAGTTTCTTTGAAGTCCCTTCATAACCAGAATTTATATGAAATGGTTTCCATGTACATGTTTTTGACGAGATATGTGTTTTCATGATAGGAGGTGTCTAGTAATGGTGATTCCATATATTCACTGAGGGATGTGAATGTTTTTTCAATATTAGAAACCAATAACATAGAAGAGGATTCAAGTTTTTATGGCTTGGATGACTATTATCAATGTATGGTGTATGATTGCACTTCGGTTTTATCCCTTATGATAGAAATAACTATAATGAAAAATGTTTTTATGTAAAATTATTAGTTTAAGGTATATTTTAATTACCAGATAGAGATATTGGTCAGTTCAATAGAGATTCGGTTTCTCAGGGAGGATCTGATATTTTAGGTTCTCCTTGACGCATTCCTTTGAATATTAGGATCAATATTCTTTTATTATATGGATGAGATGTATTATAGGACATTATAGTTTAATCATCATAAGAATTAATATTCCACACATTATCTAGAACTTGTAGTAGTTATATTTTATCTATGGCCATGGTGTAACTACCTAATTATAGAGTTAGTTATTATTATTTTTGGACCACAAGACCATGTAATATAAATTTTCACAGAGGGGTTTGAATATACATTTGTAGAGGATAATTTCTATTATTATGGTTTTTTAATTTTTTAAATACTACACCCTATGGAATGGTAATTCAATTTCTAACGTGTTGAGTTATAAGCCGTTGGTAGATGTGTTTTAAGATTCTTGAGATATTTGAAATGGAAAAGAGGAGCATGTGACAATGAATCTTGATCATAGATGATTAGTGGTAGAATTTGTCTTTAATAGATGTAGGTTGAGTCTTATTTGAAGTGGTGAGTGGTGGAGTATCAGTTGGGGAACAAGGAGTTATAGGTGATGTGTGACTAAGTTTTACATAGTAATATTCTAGTGGGATTGATAGAATTGAATATTGTTTCAAGAAAATTGGTTTTTTTCATTGGGTTTTCAAGATTTATATCTTCATAAATGTTAAATTTCACCTTTATTGGTGTATATGTGTGTTAATAAGATGTATTATGGCTTGAAGAGACAATTTTGTGATTTGAGATGAAATGGGCCGTGGTAGGTTTTTTGGATAAGTGAATCACTTTTTTCAATATTGAAGTGGAACTTAAACTTTATTGATGTTATTTAACATTTTTATTATATCGAGTGTAAATGAAAAACTTCACGATCTATTGAATCAACATGATATAATGGAATCACAGAGGTATTTCTCTACTTTTGGTTATAGTGGACCAAATGAGGAATGGATACCATTTTCTATCTATCCATATGTTTTGAGGCATGGATGCCATTGCAAGGATGTATGTCGATGATGTGATTAGATTTGTGTAGTACCAATGAAAATATTCTCTAATATGTATTATCATTTTACATTTCATTTTTGGGTGTAATATATAACTTTTTTTCAAACTATTTTATTTCTCAGCACTATTTTTCACCCTCAGAGAGATGGTATGACATAATAGACATTAGAGGACCTTGGGTAGGACACTAGTCTTTATTTGAGTTTTAATACATCAAATAATATAAATGATCCATTAAAATTTTATTTTTTCAGGAATTTAATGGTTTGATATGTCATTCTCCTTCATAATGGATTGAGGTTGGGTAGTTAGTTGTCCATGGTAATAATGTTTTTCAAAGATCAACCAAGAAGATTCTAGTTTGTCTAATGGAGGATGATGGTGGCATATGACCATCATATGGCCTATGTATATCATGTTATGAGTCCCCATTATTTTAATATTTGGGAGCATATGTTCATGAGGGTTGTCTTTGAATGGTAAAATATATGTTCGGCATGGGGTGTAATATTTCTCCCCAGTTTTTTGGGTTTTTTTATGAGTTAAATTGAGATTGTGCTATGCAATTATTTTTACTTCAACTATGGACGTATATGATCCTTTAAATATTCCTTGTATCCCAATATAATTGTATTCTTAAGGATGACTACCATATCAGGACTAGAGATTTCATGATATAGAGAATGAAATGGTGTTTATGAATTCGACTTTATATGAGTAGGATAATCAAGGGAATTTTTTGTGAGTGATAATGATTCAATAGGTTTTTTCTGCGAATCCATAGTGTCATGGAGGAGAGTAATTTTGAGTGTGAGATAATAATTCATTATGGATTCCCAAAACTAGTATAGGTTCATTATTTTATCATTTTTATTGATGAGGTGATGTTTGGATATTTCTATTTTATTACATTTACTTTTCCTTAATGATATGGTATTTGATAGATATTAATGTATAGGAAGGGGGGACCGATATCCTAATCATGATGAATTATTCTATGAAAAAAAATCATACCATATATTTCAATCAGAAAAACAGAAAGAGGACAATATCTTTATATGGAAAATATGATTCAGATATTGGTGGACTCAGGGTAGTGATATATGTTGGTTGTGGAGTTGTATTGAATGGGAATGTTGTTGGTTGAGATAGTAGTGTGGAAGGTTATATATAGAGGAGTTGGCTTGTGTCTACATCCAGATGTTGCGGTGTTATGCCCAGTAATAGATGGTGATGTGGTAGTGCTGAGAGTTTTATGGGAATTTTGGTTTTGACAAATTTTATGGTTGTATTTAATGTGGTTTAATGATATACCAATTTTTTTGTGGTATAATTTTATAAGAAAGCAGTATTATGGTGGGTTGGTTTGGATTCCTTAGGTGAAAAATCTTTTTAGAAGTTGATAATGTTATAGTGGCACCTTCCTAACATGTTGCATTGTCAGTATTGCAGTTGGGGACATTTTAGTGGAGAAATTTTGTGGTTTTATAGATGCTGGAGTGTCATACAACATCATCGTGATATTCATGTTTTTAATGTGAAATTCATGATGAAAATATGTGATTTTCAACCAGTGTGTATGATGTTTCATATCTTGTAATCAGTGGTGGATATGTACATGAAATGTGTTCACAACACGAATTGGAAATTCAGAACATAAGTTTATCCAACATGAGGAATCACAAATTTCAATGAGCATTGGAAATATGACAAATTCAAGACATAAAATAAATTAAAATTTTTATTTTATAGTGACTCTAGAATAAAAATTATGAATATGTAATTTAAAACATGAATTAGGTGAGTTATTGTTTTTTTATAATGAGAGGGTTCAGAAGAATTCCTTCATTCAAAACTTATTTCCTCTCATATTACGGCTGAAACGTGGATTCCTTTGAAATTTATTTTTTCCCATATTCTATTTCTTTTATCATTTGTTTTAAAGTGTTGTTTTTTGGATATTATAGGTGAGTCCCCTTTATCGCATTTTCCTCATGTGGTTGTTACATGGGGTTTAATATCAGTGATGTTGTTTTGGTTTGGGTGTGATTGGGTTTTGTTTTTATAATTACATGATGTGATTCAAGTACATCAATGGTTTACTTATTTGGTATGATTTTATATGTTGTTTATTCTTTTCCATGTGATATCCATAAAATCAAAAATCTTCTTTTAGCTAGGGGATCCTTGTTCTATAACTATTTATGTGCTATGTGTGGGGATTGCATTATTTTTTCGTCCAATGGGTGGACAGTATGTATCATATTAGTAATGGTAGTTTATTATAATTTTTAAATGTTAGTGATATTAATTAATCACATTTTTTTATTTGTGATATTTTTGATATTTTATATACATATCATTAAATAATAAAATATTGGTTGTTGGACAACATGTTTGTGTTGTAGTTGATATATGTGAGACCCTTACTATATTTTTTATTGACCACATTCTACGTAAAAATTTATGGAACATAAAAAGTAATAATAGTTTGTTACCCATTAAAATCATGTTCTTGTGAGAATTCACATGCCAAATAATTAGGTAATGTAATTAAATCCCATGAATATAATTTGTGAAATCAAGATATTTTATTACATGTATAGTTATTCAATTTTAATTTTCATTATGTGGTGATGGAAAATATGTGGTGATAGTGTTAATTGATTTTTTTGTGAAAATAATTGGGTTGAGGACAAGAGATGTGGTGTCCATGATGTTTTGTTGTCGAGATAGACAGATGTACATGCATTAGGGGTATGATGGTTAATATGAACAATTGTACAATGGTTGTGAGATGTGATATTGATATAGACTTTTTTGGGGTGGTTGTGATGTTTAGTGGCTGTGTAGGGATGTTGATATGTTGTCTAGTAGTATTGGTGTGGTGGTTGAGAATTGTTTTTATAGTGCCATGTCTTTGTAATGGTGGTTTTTTAGAGGTGAATTATGTGATATTGATATGACATGTTATGGTGTGGTTATTTAAGTTTTCCATTAATACATTGAATAACATGTAATGGTGAATGGACTGTATTGTGTTGTAAATTAATAAATAATGGGATTGAAATCTTCTTTTGTAATTGGTTTAAATTATTTTGATGGTAAATGAATGGGCTGTGAAAAGGTGATTTGAAATGTCTTAGTTAATGGGAGTTTGTATAAACTCATTAAATTTGGGAAATTGGAGATTGTGTCACTATAAGATGGTATGTGTGGTTTTTTGTAGCAGTTTTTTATTTTATTTATTATAGTCATTGAAGATATTGTCACTGTGGATTTGTGGGGTAATAGTGGTGTCTTACTGTGTGCTAGATATTTTTTAAGATCCCATTGGTTGGTTACTGTGTTCTCTCATGATAGCTCTTACACTATGTTATTTATCAATGTTATCCACCCCATGGGTATAACCATACAAACCTATAATGTATTTTGACTTTGGATTTCAATAAATTATCTAGGATTATACTTATATGGCGAGTTAGATACCCAATAGTTCTTGGACATACATTTATAGAAGTGATGATATAGGTTAGTGATGAAGATTAACCTCTAGTGATATGATTTGATGGTCTAGATATTATTGAGTTTTCTGTGATGTAATATTATATGTGATGGGGGTCATGCTTGTTTTTAGAATGGAATGAGATTTATATGCTAATTCATGATACCCTACTACCCTTGTTACAAGATGAGATATTATAGTGTGGTTGATGATGCTTGCACCTTATTGTACACCTTGAGAGGTTGGGATATTTATGGGATATATACCAACCCACAATAGATATGGATGGTTGTGATGTGATTTTAATGTAGGGTATTGGATCATATGAAATTTTTTGTTGGTTGAGAGAGTGGATAATTACAGTTAAAGTAGGACTATTGGGTGTTTTTATGTCCTAGAATCTATTTTACTATATTTGATAAGGATTTGGTGATTAGGTTTCGATGATTCAAGGATGTTTTATTTATTTGGTTATTTTAGGATCTGATTTTTGTTTACGAGTGAATATGTATTCTCTTTTAATATATTCTCTTGATACCAGTGGAATGATCATATTGATTATATTTGTTTTCTTACCCAATGTATGTAATCATTTTGTTTGGATTCATTGAATTATTTTGGGTACCTTTCTATACATATGTAGATTTTAATGTTTTTATTCCTGATATAATACTATATACTTGTCTTTTATTATTTACATGGATATTGTTTTTTATTTTTTTGACCTTATTCCCTAATTATGGGATGTTTTTAGGATTTCTATTGTACTAATACCTGGATTTTCTTGGTTTTTGTTTCTCCTATCTCATGATACTATATTTTTATAATGGGGAATTCTTTCCATATAATATATTTTTATACCATCAATTCTTCTTTCCATCATGTATCTTATAAGAGGTCAGAATCACGATTTATTATCTTTCATCCAAATAAGAAAGGTTCTCATCCAATTAAACTAATCTAGGAATCAAAATAAGAGATTCTTATAAAATGGAAATCATTGACATTTATATTAGAAGCACATCGTGTACCTGCTATAAACATTTAGGTAAGTACACTAATTATAAAACTGATCTAACAGTATATAATATTTCATATATTCAATTGAACAGTGGGTATAAATTTATGTTTTTTCCAAAATTAATAACACATCCACATTATGATACATAATAAAAACATGATAACCAACCTTGGAATGAATTTTATTTCCTTCGGTAATAAAAACACATTTCTTTCTTCTATAATATTATCAAATATGTTAATAAATCATATTTTTAATCATCCATTAATTATAAAATTTCTCAGGATAATAACATTAATTCCATTTCTTTATCCTAACAAGATGGAGTCCAACACAACTGACCACATAATTACTCATATGGTTCCATCTGTAAACATTAATAAAAAGTTGGATTATAATAAAATTCAATTAAGTAATGATTATAATTACAAGGTGAATTATAATCCATATAAAATTATTGAAGGTGACATAATATTTATGAATCACTTTCTCTAACTGTCTACCATATTTTTGAAGAAAAATTGTAATCAAATTATATACTCTTCCTAATTACATCCAAAGGATTTTATAAAAATAGAGGTAAGAATAGGATCAAGGTAAGTTATAATAGAAATTTGGTGCCTAGGATATATGATTATATAATTTATATATACAATTGAATGGTTCCTTAGAGAAATATTATCTTGAATTCGAATGAAATTTGAATAGTTAGTTGAATGATTAATAATAATATATATCAATTAATTTCATTGAAAATTATTTTGTAATAAAACCGTGAAATATTTTATATATTCACACATTTCAATTCCAAAACTAGAAAAGGATGAAGAATACCATTCAATAATTTTCATCCACCTTAAATATCTTTACAAGTATAAAATTTAATTTTAAGTTAGGTAATATATATTTTCATTCCATCCCACTAGAAATGTGGGTTTTCAGTATTCATACATCTTAGTGTTAAATGGATGAAATAAAAATATATAGTTATAATATTCTCTCAACAATTATTTCTCCATCCTAAAATAACATGGAACACTACTCATTTTTTTAACCTCAAAACACATTAATTTTGATTGTTAAATTATGAAAACATATATATGCTAAAAAATTATATATTTTCTTGTATTAAATTATCCTCTATATGACCATTCTTAATACAATCTTACAAGGATGATTTTATTGAATCATAACAATATAATATGTTTATTCATGAACAATTTATTGACAAGATATCATAAAATCATTTACTAAATTATTTTTCCCCAATTTATCAAATTTAATGATGCTTTAAAATTTCAACTTTTTTAGTAAAGAAACAAATTATCATTTACATGATGTTAAATAATTGTGCAATCATAACCCTTAATCATTTGTAGCCATATTCACAAAATCATATTAAATTATTTCATTGTGAATATAAAATTCAAAATTTTATTATCATTTTATAATATTATGATTACTATATATATGTGACGTATCGATATTGTTAAATAAAAAAACTATAAAAAATAGTAGATGGTTTTGTATGTGATAATTTTTCTAATGAGGATTCAATTGGTAAAATACATAAGAAATATTCAAATCATTAAATATGTAATCCCAATGATGTCTCTTCAATAAAGCATCATTATTGATAAAAAATACTAGTGTTAGATAATAATTCAAAATTCAAATAATTCAATAAATTTCTATACAACCACTAGAAACATTCAACATGTTATTTAATCTTGATTAATTTAAAAGAAAATAATGATAACAATGTTTATGGGAATAAATATAGATTTAAAAAAAATTGTTATTAACATAATAATAAATGGAAAATATGAATCTATTTGATCATTCTTAGTATTGAAACCACTTCAATCAATAAATTTGTACTTGTATGAACTTTTATTCCATCATAGTCTACATGTTATCTATGAAAAGAAATTACTTATATCTAGAACTAAAAATTACTAAATTTCCAACATATTTTCATTTCATTCAAAGTCTATAGAACTTCCTTAATATATTTCTCAGGGTCATGGTAATTAATTAGAATATATCATGATGTAGGAACCAAAAATAACAAAATATATATCCACTAACTCCTGGGGAAAAAATTTCATATTGTTCATAAATATAACTGGAGAATTTTTTCACCCAAATGGAATCACAATTGTAACAACCCCAGACATTAATTTTTTTTATGTTCGACTAAATATTAATTTTTCTATACTCATATAATACACCATGTAAATATTATGATATACACCATAATGAGTTATCTATTATTACACGCATGACTATGTTTTACCGCCTTTTAATGGTGCACCTATCATAAAACTAAATTTTTAATTTTTTTTAAAAATTTTCATGTAAAAAAATCAATTTGAAAAAATATTTTATGTTGGATATTTGTTATTTTATAAGAAAATTTATTTTTTGAGGAATAATGAATAATACTACATTTTTTGATAAATAATGAATAATACTAAATTTTATTTCCAAACTGAATTTTCATTAAAATAATTGTTATTGTTAAATTATAAATTAAACTAGATTTAAAGCCAAAATAGATCAATTATACATATATTAACCTCATTTTGTTAATTATAATCATTTTATAAAAAAAAATCCATTAAAACCTATTGAATTTTTGAATGTTTCTACTTTAAAAAACTACTTTCTCATCACATCTCTAAGATTACTGTTCATATTTATTTTCCCACTTATATGATTTGATTTCTTAAAAATATACAAAAACAATTATAATTAATAAAATATATTTTTATCGTAACATTAAATTAAATTTTGACCAAATAGATTATTGAAAGTCAGTAAAATTAATTGTGGTGATTAACGTAAGATTATATTTAATAAGGGACTGACACATAATTTTGAGGACAAAAATGACTTCAAAACAAGTACAAAAGCTATTTTCTACTATTAATTCGACCATTTACCCAAATTTTTCGAATTTTATATGTTATTGTGACATAATTAAATATATGTTCCCAATATAAAATGATAAGTAAGGAAAAAGACAAAAAAGGAGCTTTCATTAACTTTAACTTTTACAAAATATTGAGACATGTAAAGAAAGTCATAATTTTTGTTACACATATCCTTTTGAAATATAAAAAGATTATTCTTATCATAGTAACTTATCAATAATTTTAAGATTTGGTTTACTTACATAAAATTCTTACAAAATTATAATGAAGTGATTATTTGGTTAATAAATCATTAAATTAATGATACTATAAATATAAAAATTGTAGTGAATTGATTGAATTATTTTTTTATTTTTTTAGTTGAATATTCCTTGTTACACAACTTTAAGCATAAAATATTTATATTATAATTTTTGTATTTTAAATTGACTTCTAATTAAATAATGTTAAAATTGACAAAATTGTTATTTTATAGTAAATTATATTTTACTAAATGATTAATTATGAATAAAAATTCTATATTCATCAATAAGATATTATGTTTAAAAAATATTAAATATGTTCTATTATAATACCAATTTTTATTTTAAAATTTATATATTGACATATATACTGTAAAAACGATGCTTACACGGTCTCGATTTTTGTAGAGTTTTACTGCGCCACATGTGCATGATTTTAAATGAAATTTCAATACATATGGGTTTTTTATTTTATAGATTATATATCAGATTAATAATTAATAGGATTTATTTTTTCTTATAAATATCACTTTGTTTTTTTCTTTGTGTTTAAATTATTTAGATTATAAAACTATATGCTTTATCCAAAAGGAATGTGATAAAATTGGGGAATCTTAGAAGTTTAGGATCTAAATTATAAAACTACACGTGTTTTTTTGTTATTGTGGTTTTAATGGAAAATTATAATCCTTTAATACATTATTTTTCAATTTTTCAGAATCTATAGATATATTATACCTACTATTAAGGAAAATCTTATGGTAGTTACTAGACTGCCACTTCCCCTCCACTATAAAAAGAAAGTACTCTACCTCATCCTCACACATATCAATCCACTTTTTCTCATCCAAAATATGACAAAATAATCTCCCAAAATACCACACCATGACCTTGAATCCTCCATTATTCAGGAATAAATCTATGTAACCATTTTATTACAATCAAAAAGGACTTACTCCCTCAAGAGGAAACATCTTCTCTCAAGATATCTAGTTTCATTTATATTCTTTGATCCCTAAAATATTCATAATCAATTCTTGTATAAAAACTCGAATCCTAAAAAAATTATTCTGTTATTTTAAGGGAGAAATATAAACATTCAAACACATTCATCTATTGTGAAATGAACATACTATTTCATTGTACGATGAACTATTGCCTCACAAAATGATGATTATTCTTTTTTCCTTTACCACATAACACGGTGGCCATTATAATGTAAGAATGGTTTATATATTATATATATGTTATTGATTATGTATTTATAAATCTGAAGTCCTTTTTAAACACACAACATTAATACTTTCAATTTTGTGTTATTATGATAACATCGTTTGAGGAAGTGAGGACTACTTCCTCTCGAAGAAATGTGACTCGTTCAAAATATAGACGAAACATATTATGCATAAATTTAATAATATTATGTAAAATATTTTACCTAAATATATTACTTCAAATATAATATAAATATATATACATATAATTTATATTTTATTATTTTAAAATATGATAATGAAATGAACGTATGATGTGTGTGTACGTAAGGGATGTCGTCTCAATGAATGATGCATTTCATTTAATATCTCCAAACATTAAAGATACTTGTATATAAAATTATACTGATTATATATGATAATAAATACATGTTTTAAATTCTATATATGTTGAAACATGGTCTAATTAATGATAACAACAAGTAACAAGTTAAAACATACTCGAGGAAACTCTGCATTTAACACCAAAAATAGTGAAATAAATGAATGAATGCTAAAAAACTCATAACAAGATAACATAAGAAGATAACATATGTAATTATAAACATGAGTTTAGTTCTGGTATAAGTTAGTAAAATTTTTTGGACAACTATACATGTGGATAAATACCAAAAAAAAAGGGTAATGTAAGCGTTTTCATTTCAATTTACTTTCCTTTGAGATTTATTTTTGTTATAAACATATTCAATTTTTTTTGGTAAATAATACCTTTTGATATATAATATAATGAATATAATTATTTTAATGACATTAGAATTTTCATTTAATTAATTCTTAATTATGATTAAAATGTTACAATGTGTTATGGGACACATGGAATGCATAAATTTTATTTTTCCTCAAGTATGTTTTCTGTTCAACAACCCATATTTTTACATTTCCTCCTATGAGGTATTATTGTTAAATAAATATTCATTATCCAATATGGGTACATTATAAGGAACATTATTCATTTTATATTTGAGGAATTCTTTGGATATTTAGTACACAGGTTGGGGATCATTTAAGGTAAGCCTTACGATTTTGGGATCGGTAAATAAAATCTATTAGATGTATTGGTACTCTCATGAGATTATTTAGTTAGCCATAATAGATGGGTTTTAATATATAACTAAAAAATCTTTTTAATGTTATGGATGGTACTAGTTACATATAGCTAAGAAAAATGTCATCCAATAATTATTCATTTCCCTCACTTAGTTTCAGTTAATATTCACCCACGATATTTGTGTTGACATATCGTTGGATATATATAATTATCATTTAATTAATTAAATAGAATTTGTTTCATTTTATCACCTACCCATATTGAGTTTTCTTTATCTAGATATTTTAATAGAATGTGTTATCAGTTATTTAAATTTCCATGTTAATTTCTTCTCACTGATTTATTATTACATCTTTTTTTTATACCATTACTGTGCATTTAAGCTCCCCTTATTATTTTTTATTTCCCCAGGTTATGATGTAGATATTACTGAATAAGTTTCCATGAATGAAATTTATTTTATTTTATTTTATTTTATGTTTCTATTTTATATTTCCCAATTTATAATGTTTATCAGCTATGTAATCTGGCTTTCAAAGACTACTAAAATGATCGATCTTTTGGGATTTTATTCCTTATAATCATTCCAATCTAATAAAATAATTCACCATGTTTTAGATTTTGGGGTTATGGTATTATAGTGTATATTAAATTATGTTTAAAAACATACGTGGAAACTATATTTTCAAAACATAGATTATGAATCACAACCTATTATAGAAATTGAGGATAATTATAAAAGAAAATCCTAGATTATTTATAAGGTAGTAATTATTAGGGTATTTATAGAAATTAATCCCTATCTAGATACTACATGTAGACCTGTTTCTTACACATATTTACCTTGGGTTACGATCACAAACACGGTTTCTTGAGCCATACTCCGGATAACCCTATACATGACAATGAGCCTTATTGTGCACATGGTCTGACAATCTCGGTAGATACACATTGTATAGTAACAAATTTCATTACTTACCATTATAAATGAATTAAAATTAATTATTTCCCCAAATAAACTATGTTTATGATTTCTAGGAATCAATACATAAATTTATCAACTAATTTTATGTAATTTTTTTTATAGTTTTTAGGGAACACATTATGATATAATCTAACCTATTCTATGTCATCTTTTAGTAATGGAACCTAGTATAAGGAATGTGAAAATCATAGATGCGATGATTCAAATAGTAATAAGGGTGAAATATTTCATGTTCTTAATATAATATTCCAAAGAGAAATCATATTACAATTATTCTCATCTGATGAGGACTTTGTATCAGGAAATAATTAGATGTGTAAATAATTTTACATGTTATATGAATTTAAAAGAAACAAAGGAAAGAATATGACATCTGAGCACCATGAAAAATGGAATAAGTAAAATAAGAAGAAGGGAAATGAGGCATCTCCCAAATGTGATAATTGTGGAGAGAAACACTCTCGTACATTCATGAAGGTGATGGGGGTTTGTTATTAGTGTTGAGAATAATTCCACCAAGTTTTTGATTACAAGATAATGAAATTATATTCCAATATGCAGTGATTCCATTGAAAGGATATATGACACAATAAAAATGAATGTCTCAATTGTCAAAGGAATATACCATAATATTTGGTAATTGGTAATGTATATGTTATTACAATACAACAAATGAAGATTAATGATTAATATTTCTCTTCAGGTATTATGTCATTTGAATATTTTATGAGTGATGTTCTGGTTATAATAATAATATAATATATGAGGATTGTACAGAAGTACATTTTCATCAAGGATTTGAGATCATATTTTGAACAGTACCATGAAAATTTATTTAGAGGAAAGTAATTTTTTTTGGAAAACAAATGATTTAGGGGAACATAACCTTTAATATGTTCCTATTGTAAAGATAATTTTGAATAAATGACAAACTTGGATAAGTAATGACTACCTTGGAAATGATTAATAAATTTTCTACAAGTTGTTTATCCTATCATTAATGGAACTTACATAACATTTGGATTAAAGGATTGTATCCAACAACATGTTTCTTACTTAAGTAGTAAGGAAGATTTAATTTTTTCAATATGGTTATTTGGGGATTCAAGTTATTACCATATTTCGAGATGAAACATAATGATATTATTGACATGTTTGGAATATGAAAACTTAGAGCTGCTTTATGTTGATTAAAGGCCAATCAGATGTTCATTTTGGAAATTCAATGACCTCATTCCTAATGTGTTGAATAAAAATATTTTATAATATATAACCATTTATAGGATGTTTTATATAGATCATTGGATGGAATTTTAGAGGTTAATGTTTTAATTCACCATATGATGCAACATGATCTAAGAGATGATGTAGAAATAATTCATGGCACAATAAATGGATTAGATTATGTTTAGAAAATATAAAATTATATTTACATATATTAATATAGAGGGAATGAATTCCTAAATATTCTGAAATTTATATTATAACATAAATGGTTTCCTTCTATCACCATTATTTGATTATATTAATGACCTTTAATCAATCTTCTAGTTTTTGGTTTTTTGGTCTAAAATTTTCAACTAAACCTATTTTCTATCACTCTACACCAAAATATGATAGTTATATTCCTCTTATATATACATATTTTCACTAAGGCTCTCCTACTAGAAAACCACTTTTAGGATTAAAATTATATTTCATTTTCCACTTATTAATAAGAGGTTTTGTTAACCCTACTTATGATTTGTGTTTTTCAAAAATAGTATTTTCAAATATCAATTCGTTGATTACTAAGATCATGTTAGAATTGTGAGGACACATTTTAATTAATGTGGCGTGAATGTAACACCCCTATAATTTAAAATCATTTCATTATAGAAAAATTATAATTTCTTTATCCTTATACGCAACACCATGATAAGTTATACAACACAACACATTGAGTTACCTTGCATTACACGCAATATAAGTTTTTACTATTATTTAATGGAGAACCTATTATAAATCTAATATTTGGAGTTTATATAAATTTTAAATGTAAAATAACTTAATTTATGAATTAAAAATTTCAGAATTATCTTATGTTGATTTTTTTGGAATTTATCAAAGAGGCTTCTTTATTTGATGAATAGTGATAAGTTCTTCAATTTAGTCAAAACTACCATTTCATACAAAAAATTATTAATTTAAATTTATATATTAAATTACATTTTAAGAAAAAATAGATCAATTATACATATATTAAAACTATTTTTTTATTTGAAATTTTTTTATTAAAATTTAACATAAAAACTTATTGAACATTAGAATGTTTCCACTTTTAAAAACCCACTTTCTTTCCATGTATTTGACATCAGCATTAATATTAATTTATCCACTAACATGATTTGAATTTTAATAAAGGGAAATAAAATGTATAAATCTATAAAATATTTTTGGTCTAATATGATCAACATATTTTTAAATAAAGATACTTCTGAAAGTGACTAAAATTAATTATAGTAAATATGGTATGTTTAAGGTTTATAAGAGAATAATCAATAATATTAATGAAAAAATGACCAATAGAGTTATAAAAATATTTTATGTAAAATATAATACCATATACCCACTTGTTTTAAAATTTATGTGTTTTTTGGATGTTATTAAATGGATATTCCCTATATAGAAGGCTATGAAATGAAAATGGAAGAAGAAAAAATTCCAAAAATTTAATAGTTATAAAACATTGAGATATATTAAAAACATCATATTCATAGTTCTTAAATTTAATTTTTAAATATTTTGACTTTATTTATATCATAATAATTTATCAATAATTTATTGAGATGTTTTAGTTACTTAAATTACACATGAAACACTAATAAATTGATTATTTATTAAATAAATAACTGAAATAAATGATACTATAAAAAATAAATGTTAAGAGAATTGATTATTTTATTAACATTATTTGATTTTTATTCTAAAAAGTAATTTTTAAAAAAATTAAATTATAATATTTTAATTATGATATTGTTTAGATATTTCTAAATTAAAGAGAAATAAATAACGTCCAAATTTACATTATTGATATTTTAAAATATATGATATTTTATTAAATGATTTAAAATTAATAGAAAAACAATATTGTTCCATGTGATTTATAATTTTTAATAAAAATTAAATATGGTTTATTAATGGACCAATTATGTTTTATAATTAACATATTGATCCATATATTCTAAAAACGTTGTTACCATAATCTCAGTTTAAGTACAATTTTATCATGTTATATGCGCTTTTTTTAAAATTTATTTCCTAAAAAGTTGCGTTTTTTATTTTTTTAAAAAGTTATTATGTTAATAATTCATCAGATATATATTTTATAATAAATATAACTTTATTTTAGTCTCAATGATTAAATAAATTGAAATAAATAACTATATTCTTTAATAAAAAACAAAATGATAAAATTGGGGAATCATAAATGTTAGGAACCGGATTAAAAAAATGACCAAATTTTAGTGTAGTGGTGGTTTTATTGAAACTTATTCTCTATTAATCCATTATTATTAAATTTATTAGTATATATTGGTAAGGTATTCCTCCCATTAAGGAATACCTTTGGGTATTCACAAGAGTCAAACTCACACATCTCAATACCCTATGGATGCTCAAAAATATAACGATATAGACATTAAGAATCACCCCCATATACCTATAATTATACCTTTGGTATGAAATCAACCCATAAAACCCTTTTTTACAAATGAAAAGGAGTTACCCAGTTAAGAGACAACTTCTTCTCTCAATATCCCAAGTCTCATCTACATTCTGCAATGCCTCAAATATTATTGTTTCATTATTGTATAAAAAGACATATATAATCAATAAAAAGGATTTTTTTTATTTCAAGTGTTTTGAATAAAAATATATAGACTTCCATCTAATGGATAATGAACAAACTTTTTCTGTGTTTGGTGAACTATTTAATCATGAAACCATAACTGTTCATTTTACCTTTACCAAATGTCATGGTGGAAATTATGATAGGAACTATGTTTATATATGATATATATGATATTTTTTAGTTATATATACATAATTAATCATTTTATGATTCAAAACAGTAATAGTATCTGTTTTGTGTTAATACGATAATGTCGTCTGAGTAGGTGTGAACTACTAGCCCCTCTATGTGATGTAATTAATTAACACTATATATAGAACATATTAAGGATAATTTTAATAATAATATACAATAATAATTGCAAAAATAAGTTAATGAAATTATAATATTCATGTATAAACTTATCATTTACTTTTCATTATTTTATAATACAACAATGAAATGAAGGTTGTGTCCATGCATACATACATACTATGGTATCCATGAATGGTGAATTTCACTTATTATATCCGAACATTATAGATTATTCTAAATACATATATAATGATTATATATGATAATATAGTCATTGATTAAATAATGTATATGATGAAACAATGATCTAAATAATGATTAAAAAAGTAACAAGTTAAAACATACTCGAGAAAACTCTATAATTGACACTGGAAATAGTGATAGTAATGAATGATTACTAAAAAACAGAAAATGAGATATTATAAAAAGATAATTTAACATATTATAAAATATATTATCATTCAATAATGAGATTTAAAACTATTTTAAACCACTATATTATACGATTATTACTAGATAACAAAAGGTATTTTATGTTAAGGAATTCCTCTTCAATTTATATTCCATTGAGGCTTGTGTTTTTATACACCAATTCAATTTTATTTTGTTTATATCATACTCATTGAAATTTTATATCATGAATCTAATTATACTCCTGATATTATATGTTTCATTTTAATTTGGGTTAATTATTACATAAATGATTCAATGTGGTATAGGACACATTAGAAAGGTTAAATATTATTTTTCTTCAAGAATATCATAGTGTCAACAAAAATTGTTGATAATTATCCTCCAATAAGGTTTTACTAATAAATACATATTATTTATTAAATATTGATATTTGATAAGTAAAATTATTTATTTGATATCTGATTAATGATTTGGACATGAAATACACAAATTGGGTACCATTTAATGTAATCCCTATGAGTTGGAGACATGTTAATAAAATATCCTCGATCCATTGGGAGTCTCATGACATGAAATATTTTTCTAATATTGATGGGATTTTACCTGATTGATAAAGAACCTTGTGAAAAGGAATTGACGGTAATTATTCAAAAAATTTAGGAAACATTTTTTTAATGATTAAGAATTTCCAACATTTAGTTTCAGTTATTATTCATCCATGACATGTTTCGTCATGATATTAGTGGATACATATAACTATTAGTTCATTGGTTAAATGTAATGAATATCAATATCAAACATTGACATATTTATTTTTCCTTATTTAGTTATTTGAATGGAATGTGTTATTAGTTATTTAACATTTTGTTTTATCTATTCTCATTGATTCATTATTGCTTACTCTTTATTTACCATTACTGAGAAATTGAGCTCACACTTATTATGTTTAATTTCTTATGTTATGAAGAGTAAATAATTGAATAATTAATTTAGGATATTTATTATTTAATTTTATTATGTATCAATTTTTTATTTTCTTTCTCTCAATGTATTAGGGGAATCATTTATGTAATCAGGATTTCGAATAATTTTTAAGGAATATGTCCTTAGAGATCTGATTCCTTGTAATCAAGAAAATATAATAATATAATTCACCTGATCTAGGCTTATGGGGTATGGGCATTACAACAATCAACACATAATCCCCAAAATTTGTAAGAAACCCCGCATTTAGAAAATAGTACCCATTCACCTTTTAATTTTGGTCCCATAGTTATAATAAATAGTTAAAACATATATATCTCCATATAGATGATAAAAATAATAATCAACATGAAGAAAAAAGTGATTATTCATAAAATTTATTTTACAAAATTCAAAAAAATCAATTAAAATATTCCTAGAACCATCACTACTATCAAAAAATGTTGGAGAACCCTTTGTTGATGCTCATAGATGAATGAAAACAATATCAAAAAAATCTTTTAATTGAATTTTATAATTCATAAAAGTCTACTTGAGAAACTAATTAAGAATATTTTAAAATTTTCAATGCATTTGGAACTAAGTCAACTATAAATTTAATATCATGATTTTGAATAAAATCAAAAAAATCAATGGAAATAAATCCATAAATTAAGTCACACCATGAATATGATAGATTTTAATAGTTCCCTTTTCTAAACATTTTTTTCTGGATAAATTTATTTTCTACAATTTTTTAGTTTTTCATATTCTTGATATTTTATTAAGGGAATCGATTAATTATTGTATAAAAACACAAAATTATTCCAAAAATTATTTTATTAGCAATATAGTATATGTCAACAAAAAAAATACAAAAACATTATCCAAACACCGAATAAAATCAATATATATAATGGAAAATAATTCATGGTTTGAAATTAAAACAATTCCTCATATGATAAAAAGAATATTTTTATTTTTTTATTTTTAAAATAACAATAACAGAAATTATTTTTATCAAATTTTCTAGATTCATTTCTTATAGAGAATTTCTAATTTATCCTAGAATATATCAAAAATGAAAAAATGTTCATACCCAAAAAAGAACAAGAAATTGGATGAATATGAAAAGAAATAAAATTAATATATTACCAAATTATTTCATGGTAAAAACCCAACTTAATAAAATGAAAATTAATCATAAAAAACATTCTACATTTTATCTTGATAACATATATCCATTATTCGAATATTTAAAATAATTAATCAAATAATTACCCATATATCATTATATTGATGTTTTATTTTCTTATATTATAATTTCTATGATGGGTGACTCACCATTACCCCTCACTGATAAATTATTTGACATTGTTTTTGTAGAACTTTTGATCATTAAAATAATCATTTTCTACCTTATCAGTGTATCTAATAAGATTCTCATAACTATTGAAATCACAAGAATCTAAATCAATTTGGTAAATTCAATTCAATCATGGGTAAAATTGATAACCTCTACTATCAAGATCCTAAATAAATTTTTTTTGTAAATATTTCCAAATTGGTGATGACATATTCATACAAAGCTATTTAATTTTCACCCTTCTACCTCAATACCATGAATTTTATTTCCTTCCAATATTGCAAAAATTTCCTAAAATACTTATCATATGGAATGTTAAAAATGAATTCCATTAAAAGGAATCAATATTTTTTATTTTTATGATATTTGAAACCATTTTCCAAAACATATTGATTTATCCTTAAAAATGGAATGTATGGATATATAACATTCATGTTACCAAAAACCCATGACATCAAATATATTCTATATATATTTTACCCAAAAATTAGATATAATATGGCCTATTATTCCCCAAAATTCTAAATAGATTTTATCATGAAATACTCTACAATAGTCATATTGATCAGTGGTGAGCTTGGTTTCTCATGCACACTAATACCACCACCTTTTATATCCAGAATATACTGAGTAATCATGATATGAATGTTCTCTATTCCAATTCCAACCATTAAAGGGTCCTAATATTGGAGGTTGTTTTCTTATTTGTGCCTTATTATATGATCATACCTATTTCATCAATGGAAAACCATTCAGAGCATACATAGATTATGTTATAAAAAATGGTATTATTCAAATTATATATCATTAAAACTAATAATTAAAATTTCATAAGGTTACCTACATATATTATTCTTATCACTAAGAAATATGAAAAACATTCACCTTATACAATATATAAGGAAAAAACCTCCATTCCCTATATAATATTATGTTTTCAATCAATAATTATCTTTATTTCATTATGTAGGTGTTTAGGGTTTATATTTTTAGATAATTATTACCCAAAAATTAAAGACTAATCCCACACATTATATTTTGTACACATCCTATCATTATCAATTAATTTAAAAATAAAATATTTTTAAAATGATTTTTTTCTTTTAATGAAACGTCCTCATGATTATCAAATTTACAAAATATTTGTTATTACTCATCCTTAAACCCCATGGAAAATAGTTGAAAAAATTTGATGTCTAGAAAAATTTAGTAGATGATAGAAAAATATTTTATGTATCCTATTAGTTGTTTTAATAAAATATCATTTAATGCAGTATTTATTTTCATAATTAACATTGATCTAAAATAGTTTTTTTATAAAATTCAAATTATGTTCAATGATTTTTTTCATATATCACATGATAATAGAAAAACAAACAAAAATTAAAAATCGTGATGGTTTTCTCGAAAATTATATAACCCATTGAAATCATTTTCAATGAAACATTAATTTACACCCATAATAGTAAAAGTAAATACTTTGAATAATAGATAAATATAATATATTATTAAACCATAAATATACAGGAAACACTATAGAAATAATTGATAATTCATGTCGGTAACTGGGGATATTATCTTAATAGATTCCTTGCCAAAACCCTTACTAATAGAATAACCAACATAATTATTTCAAACATAATTGTATAGGTAACATAACCCTAACCCAACCAAACACATTAAATAGATATTATAGGATAACATATAATCATAAAAATCTTCCAAATACCATATCATAGCTAAAACAACAAAAATATAGAAATTTTATCATCAAGCTCATAAAATATACATTTCATCCCACGAGAAAATAATCATCAAATATTTATATACCATATTCCATTAAAACATGATTCTAAAAAAATTTACCATTAAAAATTGAAGGTTAATTTTTCATTAATTAAAAAATTTACTTATATTGGAATCACAATATCAAATACTTGTTTTAGTTGCAGGAAATTTTATAAAAGTCGTATATGTTAAAACAAATGATCAATTTTTATTATTTTCAAATAATGTAAAAATGATCCTTATAAAATTGGGGAAAATATTTATCTTAAAAACTATTTAAATAAATTTATTAGAGACCAAAAATAACCATTATAATATATTTAAATTATTATTAATTTTATCTTGAATGAATTTTATAAATATAGATGTGTTGAAAAACAATTTACAAAATGAATCCTTAAAATGTTTAAATTACTAATAAGGAACATTTTCTATTAATATGAGTCAATTTTAGTACATATATTCTTTATCAGCAAGATGAGTAAAATTATGTTAAATATAAACATTATTAATAAATAATTAATATTTTTTATTCACTATATAACCCATACATTTAGGTTATAAAAAAAATTACATAATTTATTTTGTACACATCAAAAATTTGAGATCATTTGTATTCTATGTTATAAATGACATCAATAGGTTAACTATGTCAAAATCAGTTATTATTCAATAATATCAAGAGTATTAATCAAGAAATAATTATCCATTATTCAGTCCATAAGTTCAAATACCCTGAGGGGGGGGGGGAATAATCAGTGAATGATAGATTAAATCTACTGTATGTTTGGATCTTATTTTGTCATTAAACAAAACACAAGTATATATTTCTACCGTAGAAATATATCAATATAAGTGAAATAATTCATAGGACATAACTAATTTTACATGGTTCACCCACGTTGGGAAGCATCCATAGAGTATAGAACAATGATGTGCTGATGTACAAGATCCACTAAATCTTACAGCCAATTACAATGTTTGGGATAGATCTTATGAACAAGCTCACCGACTTTACATGTTTTTGGGTCAGATCACTGCATTCCCAAAGGTTACACTATATGCCTCTTAATCATGCTCACTATCAATGGTTTGGATCACCAACTATTTCTTTCATAACTCACTTATCTTGGAAGGGATCCACTCATAGTTTATGGATGAGTGGGTCCCATCATTTTCAAGAATGCATGCATCCTCAACAATATGTATTTGCCCTGTTGAAGTCATTTTACCCCATTGATTATGTACACCGTCCCAGGTACTATTTTATACTGAAAAAAGATCTCAAACATATTTGAAGCCTCACTCAAGATTTTTTAGGTGTTCCATGAACCACCTACTCCTCCTGCATACTGTGTACCAGGATTGAAATGTGGACCACCTCCTATGTGTACTAATTCAGATTACATGAACCTCCTTTGTGTTCTCACTCATAAGACTACCTCTCTTGTGTACTACCTCTACCTTCTCTATCATGTACTTCCTCCGTGTACCAACTCCATGAACATCCTCTTCAATATTCTTTTTCAAACATTCTTTGTGAAATAACCTCTATGCACGAACTACCTTTTCCTCCACCAACAACCTGCGGACATCCTTAATTTTTTTTCTGAAAATTCCTCCTCTGTATACAATGTTCTTCATCCATAGAATTTTTTTCCCTTGCTTAATAAACTATATTAAAAAAACACTTTCATTAACTGTTCTGCGTTCTACTTTAGCATTTGCATAATCGCTTCCTATAACAAATTCGGACATCGCAAAATTCCCAGAGCAAAGAGATGTTATATAATATTATTTTACCTCATTTATAGTCAAATGGTTAGATATTTTAGTATAGGAAAAAAATATCCACTTAATATTCTAGATTGAGATTTACCCAATCATTGTTTCAGTACTACCTTCACCACATACCACTTCATTATCCGTAAAGCACAACTATCATGGGATAGATTTTAATACTCAGTCTTCGTACTAACTTTTCTCCCCTACAGTGGTTGATCACCTACTGAAAACAACAATCCATCCCTCGTAAAACCAGCCTCCCATGTACCAAATACCTTTTCGTGATCTTTTTCATTGTGAACCATAGCTCGAACTGTAAAAGGGTCAGCATACCATTCCCGCTGTGTTCTAGGATGTTGCAAACCGTTTCTGGAACATGGTTTTTTGTCCATTCCTTATGGTACATGGTTCCCTGTTTTTCAGATTTTTACCACTATTATACAGACCATTCAATTCTATACAGATAACTTTATTTTAACACAATCAGTCTACTGATTTTATAGACAAAAAATTTGATAAATATTGGGAATTCACATCACCTACAAATCATGTCTTCGAAAACAACGAACCATTCTCATTTGCAATCATCTGGCTTTTTCAAAAAAACACAACCACACCAAACACATACTAAGATGAAACCATGTAGGATATTTTCCCAATATACATTGTATAGATTTAGTTAAATTTTATAAGTTTCCATTGATTTCATCAATGAAAAAAGAATCAGATAACTTCATAGAGGTGGTAGGCCACATGTATACATAAATGAAAAATTCATTTCTCAATTGATATAATTATAGACTAATGGATTATTTTTAATATTTATTAAATGACTATAATTTTTCGAGTTTCATATATATTATGTATATAAAATATAATAACCATCACTACGAGGTGGTGATGAAAAAAGAAATTATTTCATAGAGATCGTAATCCACATTTATGACTAAGAAATGATTTAACATCCCATGAGATAGAAAATTAGGAGAAAAACAATTGTAATATAGTCATAATGATGTTTTGTTATATGATATATTGTTAGGTTATATTTAAACATTATTTAAGAGTATATAAATAATAGAAAATATGAAATAAAGTTGTAATAGGTTGGTTTTCACTTATATATTCTCCTATGATAACCTCTCTGAAATACCTGAAAATTGATATTGTTTTTTAGTGGGACTAGGACCTATAAATATCATTTAGGTATATTTTGGAGGGGTTTTTATTAGTTATTTTATGAATTAGAAAAAAGAAAATGTTAAATAAATTATAGCGATGAGGTTTCATTATACATGTGAAAGGAGGGGAACACTTGACAATTCAAAATGTATAAAATGAATATAAATTTGTCTCACAAAAATTTTAATATTATTATTCTACGATGAAGATCTGTTAAAATATTATTATCCAATTTTTTTTTAAAAAAACAAGCATATGGTATCCCTCTTATCTCACAGTTTTAACGCCATGTAAACTATTTTGATCAGTATCCTAATATCAATTTTATATGATATATAAGTTATGAATGTTTTTATAAAATGAAAAGTTAAAACATAAAAGAATATGGACGATATTATTGATCTCTTCTAATTTAATTCGGTGAAGAAATTTTTTATGATGTTTAAATCCCAAAATAGACTTTATTTAATATTTTATATTAGTATATTCAATTTCAGGATAATTCACATAGTTTTTCAATAATGGAATCAAGAGAGTAATGGAATAAGAATATAAATGTTTAGATATATATAATTATCTAGAATAATCATGTGAAAAATAATTCATCCAAATTGTAATAAATTTCATGTTTCTTAATTTCATTTACATGATATTTCATATGCTTGATCAAGCAATTATTGGTGCCGTGTTAGTAATTAAGGTAATAATTCAATAAATGAAAAGTGATAGCATATTAGCATGATAATTTTGATAAAAAATCGTCTTGAATATATTAATAAAATATTATTATCCATATGAAAACATATTATAAATATTAAAAAAACCGACATTTTTTTTATTTATTAACATCAAATCATATTGAGGTCATTATAAAAAGAAATTTGGATTGAAATTTCCATAATTTATAACCATAGATATTTGTGGAAAAAATATTCAAATAAATAAACATATGTTTTGGGGATATATTTAGTCCTTGTCTCATAGTTATAAGCTGGTTTTACTCATTTAACACTTATAGTGGTAAAAAATATTAATATTGGTTATTATTCATAATGACCCAGATTTGACAGGAAAAAATTACAAAAAATGGTCTTCATTATTTAAAATATGAAATTAATTTTTCCTAGATTATTTTGTAGTATTGGAATTAATAAATTTGAATATAAATGCATAAAACATAGTGAAAATTAGTTTTTTAAAAGAAGTGTTTTGAATGGTAAAAAATGATATTATAAAAAAATCTGTATTAATACTGATTCTTATGAAATTAATTTAATTATTTCCAATTAAAATTAAATATATAAATTTATGGATAAAATAAAAATAAAATATCATTATTACATTAATTTATTTAATTAAATTAAATGATTATTTTACTACAATATGTATCATTCAATATTCACTCAAAAAATAATCCTCTGTGGAAAGAAGAATTTATTACTCTAATATAATTCTGACTTGAAGATATCATAGTGGATTTCATTTTTTCAAATTTAAATTCAAAAATTTATAAATTAATCATTCTTAAAAACCATATAATTTTTTAAAATCAATTTAATTTAAATAAAACTACACAATTTTTTTTTATAAAATTACAAAATATTCATATTGAGAATAAAACACTATAAAAATCTATCTAAGATATTTTTTAGGGAAAAATACATATATTATCATGAGTAATTATTTTGTTATATATTTTATGTCTTTTATATTTTAAATTTAATTTAAATAATTTTTACGTGATAGAGAAAATTAATTATACCCATAAAAATGGAATTCAATCATTTTATAGAGGTGGAATTCATCAATGAAAGTTTTTTATTATTTCATACATGATATCATTGATAAAAAAGTTTCATGAAATTTTTTCAAACAGTACTACGATGTGAATTGTAGTTTAAAATTAATCGGTTTTTTGTTGAAAAAAATATTGAAGACAATGTGATAGATTAAAAACATTACATTCAAGACCATAATCAAATGAATTATTGATGAATATTAGATAAATCAACCCAAAATATTTTTTAACCCATAAACTTTTTTAAAGTAAATTAATCTTTATTATAGTTTTTTACCTATAAGAATGAGTTTATCTTATGTCACATGCAACTGTAAGGTCAAATGAAATGTTTAACATTTTTAATATAATATTATATGATAATAATCAAAAATTAATTATATAGGTGGGTATGAATATGTGTTTCCATTGAATTTTGGGGACTAGGAACCATCATTGGGAGAAAATAACTGTTTGATGAGAATTAGGAAGTCAGTAATTTTTTCTGTTTTAAAGGAGATGTGGTAATTCAATAAGTTCACATAGAGCTCACCATATTTGTTTTGATATAGAGATGTTGGGGGATTTTTTTCTTGTGGTCAAATAATGAGGGGTTCTATGTTTTGTACAATCATTTTCATTAGGGTCATCATTTTTAATCCTTTCTATGAGACCCCCAGTGGTTATCACAACCATAACAGGTTATGGAACTACATCCCAAAGGAAGGTGTTTAGTTAGTGTTTTAAACTCTATGACACCCATAAACTCATGTTGATTGAGATTATAGGAGGTCGAGCTCATCACACCCTTTTGGGGGAAAGTTATTGAGAATTCCATGAGGCTCATATAGTTTTGATATATTCTCGTGATTATCTTCCTAATCCAAATAAGATACTAATATACCTAAAAATGATTATTATTGGTTAACCCCATTTATATACTCATGAATAGGATCTAATTAGTGAATCTATATGTATTTATCTGTGTTTGTTCATCCATTTCCAAGTAATGAGTAGGAACTTATATGACAATGTCGCATAACCAAAAACTTCAGAATTTGGTTTCATGTAGGTGGTGGTAAGTATTCCAAAGAGCGTATTGACACATTACATAGAATGCTATGTATTATATTTATTGTAGGAATAAAAATCCATATATTAAATTAATACCATTTAGTCTGTTATCATGTGGAATGGACACATGTGTGGGGAATTATGAATAGAATATTTGATCTTGAGTCTCGGGGATACATCCTACATTTCCCAGTTATGGGAGGAATTAAAGTTATCGTAGATCATTCACTCTCATGTGAATATCCATGAGGTATATTATCTTTCATGGGGTAGTTTATACAGTGAAAATTATTTTAAATCACATACTAATATTACACTAGATGGTGTAGATTCATGATTCTAATTATATGAACATTGTAGTTCACTATGCTCATGTGAGTTATGCATGGTGTGAGAAATAAAAGAAATAATGTAATCAATATCATTATGTATGGATGAAATAGTTAGGTACTTGGTAAATCCTTGGGATATTTAGTATGGACCTCATACCTTAAATATAGTTCTATATATACTTGTTATATCAAAAAACAAAGTTATCATAGTTCATTTGGATTCACATTCCCCGGCTGGATGAGGTGAAATTGTTAGAACATGGGAATGACTAGATCATGATGGTTGACATATCAGAGACATAAAGGGAATTACACCTATATTGATTGGAATCTATGTTTTGTATTAGGCCATGGTAAAGAATCATACATAAACAAGGTTTGTATTAATAAGAGTCATCGCAGTTTAATTTGTTGGGGATTACAAACGGCAATTTACCTCATATGAGGGAAAAATAATATTATTATGCTGATCTAGGAATAAAAATTGAGGTTACCATAATCTTTATAGAGTCTTGTGACATGAATGATATGATCATTTAAACTCCCTAATCCCACCTGAGATATTATCCTTGATAGAAAAAAGTGATGGAGAATATTCAATCTCATTTCATATAGATTATGTTCTTATGTGATTGGATTTCACTTCGGATGGATTTACATGGTGCGTAGCTTTAGGAATGTTTCCTACTTATCTTGGTTATATAATTCATCGTTGTCATAATATTTCAATTGTTATTCGCTTACATAGTGATGTTTCCCCTACATGAGGAACATACCTTATTATATTGTTGATCGGATAATACACATTAAGGTTTACCTTATATGTTGGAATATCATATTATTCCATGGACTGGGGATTACACATTGACGCTGGATAGAGTTATTAGGTCCCAAAATGCCAGATTGACTTTTCTTGATGACATCAAGGACCTGACTATCATGTCTTGGAAGAAATCACATGATCTCATATGACATTATTATATGGCGTCCGATGATTCAGTTGACAAACCCTGGTGTCATCGCAAATGATGATTGACACCCAGTGAGGTTATTTCAAGAGTCAATGTGACCTCTCAAAGGGTGTTGTATGTCTTGGATGACTTATCTGATTTTTATCATGAAAACCATATAACATGTTCGGGGTGAAAATCATGAGGCATATGACATTCCCTAGTTCTATCATGAGACATAGCTAATGGATACTAATGTATCTATATGATATTAATGAAAAGTCTATAGGACATTGTGATGGATGAATGGAGAGATTTAAGGGTTTCATGAGATGGTAAATAAACTTCAGGGGTGCCACATGACTTTCTAGACATGTACATGGGACTTCTCCTAACCCAAATGATATATATATAGACAGATTATCACCTGACCATTACAACATGTCAAGGTGTCGGGAAATGAACCATCTGGTTTATTAGAAGCACATGAGGATTTCCATATATATTCTTCAGATCATCAGATATATTATTCACCTAATTCCCCCATATTTTAGTATTTTTTCCCAAAATTTTTTTTATATTCCATAAATTTTTTCAACATTATCATATATTAAGTCTTTGCAGTTATAGAAAATATGTGGTATTTACTTCTCATAACCTACCCGTATTCCTCCAAATGATCTTTGAGTTATCATGTGATGTGTCTACAAAGGTTTCATGATTGATCCAGTAGTTACCAATATCATATATGATGAAAACAATTCCTAGTCGTGATATCATCCTATCTATATATCTACTATGATTCATGGTTGTGTCGGTGTGAGGATACGAGCATTGATCCGCATGTGACTGTTTTTATTTTTCATGTGAGGTCCTATTGTAAGAATTTCTAAGGCCATTGGCTGTTTCTGAGTAAGCAGAAGTCTATCCCATTAATGACCCAATTATTGGATTATAGAAATGTATTTAGGACTTTTGAAATTATGTATACATGTTAATGGAATTTCATATTTCCATACTGACATGTCCATATACAATCATCATATCAAGGTGCTTATAGAATGGTCTCTCTGTTATCAAAGGAGACATTTCTGGGACATGTTTTGGGACAAGGATGGCTTGTCAAGGGTGTTTGCAGGACTCTACGTGGTCATCACATGAGTTTTAAGATGGAAAAAGAATCCCTCATTTTCACATTAATTTCACTATGATATTTATCAAAGTATTAGGTATTTCATTATATTTCATTAGTGTTATCGAGAATAATCTATTTCCCCATTCGTGATGTGTTGTGTGAATAATTAATGGTCTTTTTAATGTGTGCGGACATCATGTATAAGACATGCATATTATTGTTAGTGCCAAATGGGGAGGGTGATACTTCTTGTACATGTCCGCATCCATTCTTCTGACATAAGTGAGTAATTTTTTTGGGATCATTAATTACTAGGAGTACATGTCATCAGGGCTTTAGTGGTGTATTGTGGGATTCAAAGGTCCATTAGGTGTACTTCATAACTAAAAGAGGCTCCCTTCATTTGTATTTTTATTCCATTATTTAATTTAAAATATTTGGGAATCTTTTGACGTTGTATGATCATTTTAGATGATAATCATGATAACTATCAATGATGTGCCATGTGAAATTTATGACCACAATAGGCTCCTATAATTTTTTAAAATTTCTTCTTAGTTTACAATTATTTTTGGATGGTTTGTGAGGTGTAATCCACCTAAAAATTCCTATGACCTTGGGGTTCTTTCTTGGAATCTGCAGCATAATCTCTAAAAATTTTGGGAGCCTTCTCAAGAGTATAAGGACTCATCCAATGGGTTCAATGGGATCATTCATTGTCTATCTTTTGTGCACATCCATACACATGAACTTCGGGTAATCTTGCAATCACATGCCTATAGGGGATTCCTGTGATTTTTGTGTTCAAGAAAAACTTCCATTTCTTTTTATTTTATAGGTAAAATAATACTCGTATTCATTTTTTTCATATTTTCTAAATTTATTATTCTCATTTGGTTGGATTCAACAATATAAATAGCTAAATTATGAAAATTCATGGCTAAAAATCAATATAAATTTATTTCATTTATGTCTAATTAATTTGAAATTTATATAAAATAATTATTTCAATATAAAAGAAATATTTGTTTTTAAAGACTAATATTATGTGAACAAACATGTTTTGCATTAATAATTTTTACAGTAACCTAATTTTATTTGTTTAATTAAAATAATATAATATATAAGAAATAAATTTTTTAACATTCATTGAGTGTATTTTCCAGACCATAGATGGGAATAAATCTAAAATTGCACATAAAAACATTATTTATCTAAAAAAGAGTTTTTTCCCTTTTGTGAAGTTATTTTAAATATAAATTTTTAAAAAATTACAAAATTAATTTTAAAATATTTAAATATATTTAATAATCAAATTTGAATTATTATGGGGAAAATATTAAGGAATATTCTTATAAGAATTTTTTTTTATGAATATCGTAAATTTCTAAATTTTAATTGGAAATTACCATTTTTAAAATATTGTTTATAAAGATATAATATCTTTTATATTGTTTTTGAATTTAAAATTGTTCAATTACATATAAAATAATTCAATGGATTTTAGTGGGATCAATTTTTATTTGATTTTCTATATAAGAACATTGATTTCTTTTACCTTTTCCCATTGAAAACCCTATTTCTCGACCCCTCGGTGATATTGAATTTAAATTAAAATTTTAAAACTATATAAATGGAATTATGAATCATTTATTTCATATAGAGAATATAAAAATTATATTTTATATAATATGGTAAACACATATTTTTATCATAATTAATAATAAAAATACAAAAAATATTTATTCTTGTTACGATAGAAATGGTTTTACCAGGGGTTCACCTAAAAAAATAATTGTTAACATGAATTGAAAACATTACTAGAATATATTTTATAACCATATTTATACCATATATTTTATAAGTCTCGATAATAATCATCTTTGGAATGTTTTGGTAGGTTTAATAAGTATTTACACATTTTTATTTTTAAGAAGTACTTGTGGGCCACTAAGGTCACATATAAATTTCCACCCCTATACTCTCTACTTAACACTATTAAAACATTATTTGTGATATTACTTACCAAATAACATCATATAATACCTTCTATATTCCTATAATTCTTAATATGGGCATCATAACACACTAATAAGTTTTTTCGTGCAAACCTAAGGAGGTTATCTAGATAAGATGTATCATTCATCTATGAAATTTTTTATTTTATGTCTTTATCCACCTCCGTAAATTATTTTTTAACACTTATTTTATATTAAAATAATTATATATCATATATTGAGTATATTTTATGTTATTTTAATGATCTAATCCACCTCTATATCAATCAAATTGATTACGAAATCATCATTTGTGTGTACGTAAAAATACCACATCCCAAACCAATGTTATTTGTTTTTCCATTAGAACCATTAATTAATAGTAATAATAATAGATTTAATGTTTATATATGATAATTATGGAATTTTTTATACATATGTAATTACTATTTCACTCATATCATTGTGGTATTCACTTTAGGGGAATAAAACAATGATGCTTGTGTGTATGGTCGACTACTATCTTGCAAAGTGAAGTGGATCAATCACAAATTAGATAGAGTGTAATTAGGATGTTTTTATTTAAAATACATTATATATAAAAAGAAAATGATTCTATAATATTAATATATTATTTAACATACATTCATTATATCTTTGGAGAAAATTGAATCAGTATTAATGCATACGTACAATTTTCCATCTCTATGAACACTTTATATAATTTTCTATCTATAAATTTTATGAATTAATATCAATACATATATTGTGATTGTATATGATAATAATACCATGGTTATAATTAAATATATTATGTATCAAATTTCAATGTTTGAGGAATAAAAATTAAATATCAAAATTAACCTAAAAAATAATGGTATTTCCAAAAACATGATTTTAATATAGGATTTTTATAAACATGTCATATAATTTAATAAGAAAATAAAGTATAGTATTATAAAAAAATTGTATGGTTATATAATATATTAACAATAAACATATATATATTATATTTGATGCAAGCCTACATATTAAAAAATTAAATACATAACATAGGTGATTTGTAGTCTCGCTATTATTTATGAGAGACATAAAACAATTTACCACTCATTTATTTTTTGAAGTTTATAAATTTCCCCATGGATATTTTATATCATAAATATCATGATTTTCGTAATATTATTCATTTAATTTGAGGTTACATTAATATGGAATTTATGATTCAAAATATTACTAAAGCTGTTATGGATTTCATTCTCCCTTTTTTTCTTCTATGATACACATCCCATTTTCACAATGTGGTTCTTTTATATATATATATATAATCAAAAAAACGGATTCCTAATATTCATTATATTATGTTAATGTAAATATAAAATTGATTATATATTTTTTTGGTTTATGGCTTAATATATTCCAAAAAAGTATGAGGATTTTGCCTTCGTTTTCTTTCCTTGGGGAATATGTTATTTTCTGCACCAGTCATGTGTTATAAGGTGTATATCTTCCCACATTAAAATGAAATATCATAAATTAATTTACTCTAATTATATTTTTTTCATTTATTAATGTTATTCTATAATAGGGATTACAATTTTAGGTTCCCGAAGTGGAAATCATTTTATATTAAAATCTCATTGTTTATCATTATTTTTATGATTACACATCAAATGATAAAATCACATTATATTTCTCTCAAGCAACAGAAGAATTTTATTCTACTCTATGTATTTATTATGAACAAATAATTTTCATTCGTTTTCCACTCAATATGTATACAATATATCAAAATTATTTTTTATGAGAAAATATCTATTTTCTCTATTCGGTTAAAAAATATTTTTCATCCAAAACCTGGTTTTCTAAAAATGTTTTGAATTTTTTTTCAAATTCTTATAAATTATTTATTTATGAATATATCAAAAAAGTTTTTATTTTCTAATTCATTTAGATATGGATCTTTATGATTATTTCCAAATAGTTCATTTGATTTTACAGAAAATGTATACAAAATCCATGGTTCATACATGCATTAAATGAACAACAATTCCCAACATCATAAATGGTCAAATATTTCAAGTTACCCTTAAATATTTTTTAATTTTATTTTCAAATAATTTTTTTATATCCAAGATATATTTTTTTAAAACATGATTTTAAATAAAAAACATTGTTTTTTTCAATGTGGAATGGATATATTTTTTATAAAGTGATTTAAATTAATTTTAAAGGAAAATTTATAATTTTTCATATTTTATTTTTTTTATAATGTATTTCCAAAATATTTTTTTCCATTTTTAATTTTTGAATGTTATTTTCAATGAAATGTTATCTTCCTCGAGAAATGTTCCTTGTAATTTTTGTTATAAAATCATTCCCATCTAAGATGACATCATTGGATATTATTTATTCTTTGTAGAGGATATAAACCATAGATATAATTCTTATTATTTATATGAATGGTTTATGATGATAAGATTTTTATGAAACCCATTTTTATTTCCCATGTCTACCATGATTTATATATTCTGAATCCTGTTACTTTTTACATAGGTTACGGAATAATGAAATGATTATGAAACCTTTATCATTCTTGTAGGTTATTGTATGATGATATTTTTATAAATTCAATCTAATTCCACAACATATGATATGATGATATTTAATGATATTATGGAACAAAAACATATGAATTCCATTCTGTGACATGTGGGAGAAATATCTCCCTCTAATTTGTTATGTAATAAATTACATCTCATAATATAGACATAGATGGAATGGTGAGTGAACATGGTTCAATATGAGACTTTTTCTGTTATTTTGTTCTTTTGAGTGAACCTCAACGACTATGATATTTTTTGGGTGAACCCATTACACTATGATAGCTTTGGCTGTGAGCCTTTACTATTATGTAAATTAATTTTTATTCTTGTGAGTGTGACATTTTTTATCCCTTATGCAAAGGTTAGGATCTCATAGATAATGATATTTGATTACCTAATGAATTGTGTCTTATTAAATTCTAATATTTATTTGATGAATCATGATTATGAGCTTTTCTATGTTGGGTATGGTGTTCAAATGTTATTCACAAGTTACCATATGTTTATGTTTCTTTTATTCTTAAATATCTCTCTTGTTTACCATTACTATGAATATAAGCTCACCCTTTCATAGACATACATTCCATAGGTTATGAAAAAATATTTTATGTACAGTACGATTGTGGAGAGTAATAAAGGGGAATATCGTAATGGGTGTTTTTGAATATCATTCACCAAATTATAATATTGTGTACCTAATCTGAAAATTCACTAAACTAATATATTCTTCATGTGTGTGCTTGTGTAATCAATGGAATAGTCACCTAAAACAACTTAATATGAACGTTTGATAAGATGGGTCTGTTGTAGTTGGTTTCGAAGGAAACATTTAGTTTACATTTGGAAACATTAGTGAGAGTTTTTTTACATCCTTTGAGATATTTCTAAGAATTTATCTGAGTTTTTCACTATGAATAAGTATAAGTATGATTCAATGTATTTTAAAAGTTCCCAGAATATTTTTAAATGAGATACATTGAGGTTTCTATCCAACTATATCCTTGTGTGTATAAAATTATTAGAAGTGGATTTTGGGAAGCTGTACTAAGGGAAATTAACACCAAAAAGGGTAAATTACTCTATACTCAACTATCAACAAGTTCATGAAAACTGACCATTATTCACACTTGAGTTGGCACTCATTGGGGATATTATTTAATTATTCACAAAATTTTTATGAAACATCATGAAATATTTAAATAGGTCATGGTCATGGATGTCCTTGGATAATAAAAGGGTTTAATATATATAATTGAAAGATTATTGATTTAGATATTGAGAAGAATATTATTCAAACTATGTCATTTAATAGTAAGAATATTTTTACTCATGCTATGGATTTTTTATTCAATGGAAATGACTAGAATGAATTGGGGTAAAAATTAATGTGATGAACAATTTCATAATGAGAACTAAAATTTATTGATGATTGGAGTAAAGTGTAACGTCCCAGTTATGAGTGCTTCCCAAAGGTGCCCCACAACCAGTTGGTCACATTCCCTCAAGTGAATTTCCCCAAATTCCAATGCATGCCGACTAGAAGTGAAGGACATGCGTGTGATAGTGGGGAAAATATTCCCGCGTTGGTGGATTAATACAGAAAAAAAACAAATAACAATAGCAGAAGTAGTATTAATACCATACAATAACAAACACTGAATGAATAAATGTAAATAAACAACTAGAGCACATATATAATGATGCATGTCACATATGTCTAGGAAAGCATCCTAACAAATAAAAATGATGAAATATAGTACTAAACCAATGTACAATGTTTTACAAGTAAACAACTCCAGCAACATCGCAAGCCTCGGCTTGGTCACATGCTCTCTATCTCTATAACAATCAAGTAACTGATGTAGATGGGCAATTTTATTTATCTATACATAAAACAATATAATTTGTTTGGGCCCATAATCATGACCCAAACAGGGTATGAGATGAATCCCAGTAGGCAACCACTTGAAAATATTTTCTAAATTTCGGAGAATATATATGTTAGTAAATAAGAAAAATGAAGCAATAGACAAGGAATTACTCTAAATGAAATTTTCCTACACATTAAATTACATTTATTTTCATTTATCAAAACATATTTCCAATCAAATAAAAGAAACCCTCTGGGAAGTTCTCACAATCTAACCCCTCTTGTTCTACTTTAACAAAGTCTCTCTAAGGAAGCACAAAACATCAATTCCCTATATGGTATAACAACGGTAATCTACAGACACTCTGGGGATATAATAAACCTCAAATTCCCCTTGGGGACTCGCGACATGGAACTATAGAAAAATCGAGGGAGGAATCACATCCATCCCCTATATGGTCTCTCAAGGTGAAAGTATAAGAGACACACAAGAAAAAAAACTCAGCATCCATTTATCCTATGGTCTAACTACACCAGGTTCCCACATCCCTGTGTAAGTTAATCATGCACAAACGATGTTCAATAGCCAAATTAATCCTCAAGAACTACTTTGTTATACATCTACAATTCATATCCTTACATCATATAATATCACTACATCCTATCAAAAATAGGCATGGAAAACAATCATCCTAACATGAAAGGGTTGACAAAATGGTCAATAAAAAATAAAACAAGAAAAAACACCTCTATATCATGGAATAATAACCCTATTTACTAACAAGATCCCTAACTCAAGAAAACAAGCATAGAAGTCATAAACATGATTAAAATCCTTAAACACACAGTAACCCAATCTAGGGTATTATGCACTTTTACACTTAAAATACAATGACTTGCTTGGGAAAGGCACAAACCACCAACCTCGACATTGTAAGATCGATATACTCTATCATCGGTACTTGAATCTACCTAGAATGCATTAGATATACAAATATTTCGAAACTATTCATCTAAGGATATATCAAGAAAGGAAATAAATCAGGAAACAAAGATCTAGAAAACGAAAGAGCTCACCGTACCAATTACAACACAATCGACCACATCTGAATTGGAGGATCGATGTTTTATCAGGGGATCTGGGAAGAATATCACTCCTCAGTCGCTCCAGGATGCGACGTTGTTAGAAAAATGGGTTTTTATGAACAATACATGACATCGATCTCATATAAAATTTAAAATGAAAAGTACATGTTGTGTTCATTAAAGGTACATGGCATGTAGTTAACATAACTGGCCCTCAGTTTAGGCAGTCTCCATGTCACCCGACATGGTCATGTACTCAGCCGTTACACGACCCAGACATTGTCACCCACAGCAACTGGGTACATGGCATGTACTCTTTAAATTTGAAAAAACACTATTTTTCTGAAAAACACCAGAAAAGAAAACCCATACCTAAGAAAAGGTACATGTTCTTAAAAACATCCCCCAATAATGATATTCAATCCTGGATCTCCTTAGAAAGCCAGTATAGAAGAAGGATACTCTCATAGCTTTGGTCACTATAATCGTACACCTGCCTCCCTCTCCCATGTCTCGTCTTGTAGTCGCCGTTGCTGTCATAACACCCATACCTGAGGACTAGACTGAACACAGAGAACCTTCACGTTTCATTCAACGTTCCAGATAGGATGCTCCTTGAACAATGTGTCCCCCTCCATCTCAACTACCTCGGGATGAAAAACATGAAATAGGTCTGAGAATTAACATCGAAGTTGAGAAATGTAGAAGACATCGTGCATATCCCAGTACCTCTGAGGTTACTGCAACCGATAAGAAACTAGCCCGACTCTCTCCAAAACCTCAAACATTCCAAAATATCTCTGCGAAAGCATTCCCTGTCTGATAATCATACGATGTCCCAACATTGTTGGGACACATAAAAAACATTATCTCCATCCTCGAACTCCCTAGGTTGTCTCTGTCGATCAGTATAAGACTTTCATCATGACTTTGCAGTATCCATCCTCTTCCGAATCAACTCCATCAACTCTGTGTTCTCTTGAAAAAGACGTGGTACAATTGTTGCTTCCTCTCTTTCCTCCATCCAACATAAGGGTGTTTAGAATTACCTACGGTACAATTCCTCATAAGGTTCCATCTGAATAGTTGCATGAAAACTATTATTGTAGGAAAACTCCACAAGATGTATGTGTTTCTGCTATAAATCTCCAAAATATAGGATGCATGCTCGAAACATGTCCTATAGTACCTGAATTGTACACTCAGACTGACCATCTATTTGGGGGTGGTTAGCTATAACCATAAGTACCTATCTACCAAAATCCCCCTGTAGTCCTTGCCATACATGAGAAGTAAAATATGCTTCCTATTTTGAAATAACGTTGTGAAGACCTATATTTAAATGTACAATCTCTTAGATATACAGAAAACCCAGCTCATCAACATTTAAGGTATCATTGATAGGGTTGAAGTGAGAAACCATTGTGAGTTTGTCAATGACAACCCAAACTACATCATTCCCTCAAGGAGACCTCGACAAACCGGTCACGAAGTCTATCATATCTCCGTTCCACATCCACTCAAGAATGATTAATTGCATCAAAATATGTTCTGGTCGCTGATGAAATTCCTTCACCTACTGAAAGGTGGAACACCTCATCAAAAAACCAGAAACATATCTCTCCATAACTATCCACCAATAGTGATGGTGTAGAACTCGATACATTTTTGAGGCACCAGGATGAACTGCCCAAACTGATAAATGAAATTATTGCATCAGCTCATCAGGTATGTCTGCTGAGACCCATACACGTCCATGAAAGTGCAATATAACATCCTTTCCTACTGTCCATCTAAGAATATGGTCATCTCTTGACAAACTCTCCCGTAAGAATAGACCTTTAGAATCAAATAACGACCTCATTATCACTCGATCAAGAAGAGTATATGTAATATCTATAGAATAAAGAAATGACTACCCCTTTCTAGCGTGCATCTCTAAATTCATGTCATAGTGTATAGCCATAAGCTTCCACTCACTACTGGCATTAAAAACATCATGTATTTGAGTCCTTCTACTCAACGCATTAACTGCTATGTTGCATTTCCAAGGCGTGTAGACAAGCTAAATGTCAAAAGAAAGAAGATAATCATCCCACCATCAATATCACTAATTCAGATCACACTGTGTAAAGATATATTTGAAATATTTGTGGTTAGTGAAAACCAAAAAATTCTCTCCCAATAGATAATGTCTCAAAAAGCGTAATGCATGAACAACTCTAGCCGACATGATATTGTGAGTCAGGTAATTCCACTCATGTGGCCTCATCTACCGAGACCCAAACACAATGACTCCTTCCCCCTACATATGCACTACTCCTAGCCCGATACCTGGTGAATCATAGTATCCGAAATATCTCTTTAATTTTATAGAAATACCTGTATCGACACTGATGTTAACCTCACTTTCATCTCTTGAATGGATCACTCACAAGAATCTGACCAGTATTACTTCACACCCTTCTTATTCAAGCCCATCAGCGGTGCTTCTATGCGTGAAAATTCTTGTATGAAACGTATGTAGTATCCAACAAGCCCTAGAAAACTTTTTACCTCAAATATGTTCTTCATATTCTCATAAGAAACTACTACTCTCACTTTCTCTGGGTCTACTGATACTCTTGTCTCTGAGATAATGTGACCTAGGAACTTAATTTGGTCCATCCATAAGTGGAATTGTTAGAGAATATCATATATCTAATGCTCTCTATGTGTACTCAAAATGATATCAATATGTGTGGCATGGACATGATGAGTGTGAGAGTACACCAAGATATCTTCCATGAAAACTACCATGAATGAATCCATGTGTGGATGGAATTATAGGTTTAATAGTGCCATTAAAATAGCCGACACATTCATGAGACCGAACGACATAACCATATAATTTTATAGACCATACTAGCTCTAAAAATATGTAATAGGTAAATATAATTGTCTAACGCCCAACTAATGATAACTGGATCTCTAGTAAATCTTCGTGAACACATGATCTCCTTGAAGATGATGAAAGAGATCATCTATCCTCAGAAAGGGATATCGATTCTTTATCATCAACTTGTTCGACATCCAATAATAAACACAAAGCCAGAGGGTATTTTCTTCCTTATTTGCAGACATAATAGGGGAAACCCAATGAGAAGTAATGGGTTTGATGAAACTCTCCACATGTAATTCCATTAACTACTTTTTGAGCTCTTGTAACTCTGGTGTAGACATCATATAAAGAGGTATGGACATTAGTATCGCGCCTAGAACAAGATCTATAGAAATTTCCACCTCATGCTACAGAGGAAAACCTGAAATGTCCTCTGGAAAGACATCGCTAAAAGATTGACCACTGGAGGAAAGTCCAACATTGATGTCCCATAGTCATCCAGATATAGACTACAAATATGGGCTATAACTCCTCCCAATCCATGATGCTCGGGTCCCTCTCTACATGTATTCACATCCCATTCACCCTTGTGTAGAAAGAATACACCTTCTAGTGGTGTGAAACTCTCTCTACTATGATAGAAATTGCCCACATCCTGGAAGGAAAATAATGAGTCCAATTAGAGAATGAAATTAGAAATTGTCATATCTAAGACATATTGATCCCATAAATTTTGACACCAACCAACCTCAATTAGACACTCCTTGAACCATTATTGTCCCCAACAGAGTGTCAATCAACAAGAAAATAGAAGATGAAAAGATACTGATCCCAAGGATCTCCATAATAGAAACAAATAAGAAACTATGAAAATCCCCTTTATCAAAAATTGTATCAGTTAAAACTAAGGAAACTTGAACAGTACCATGAACTGAAGAGGGTTTGAGATCCTCCTACTACTGGGTCTACTCCACTGAAAATGTATAGCATGAACCACAACTGTGTGACCCTTCCAGACCACCATGATATTGATGTGGACCGCCAGAGGTTGGGGAGAAAATGTTTCCATCCTATGACCGCCTCCTACTAACATAACATCCCCACTTCCACATCCACTTCCTAATTTACCACCCAAAACATTAATCCATATCTACCTTGGTGTCCCCTTAACCGTGTCCTAATGAGCTATATGAAAGGATGGGCAATATCATGATTCATGTCCTTGTTCTCCCCCTGAGTAACATCATCTCTCCTGGGGCTGATTCGAGCTACCCTAGGTTACCTGCAACACTGAACCAGGTTCCTGTGATTTCCCCTAATGCACCTGGCACACTTGGATCCTTGTGATTGCCATCAGATACATAATTTTGAGGTCTCAGGTACCCATTTCTCACTATTGGGTCCCACTAATGATATCTTCAATAACATAACACTCTCCACAAATAGGGCTCTCCCAATTACCCTACCATAGGTAAAAATACTAAGATATAATATTGATTCCTTGAAGTCCTTGCAAGTTCCCCACATGAAGGTATGATTCCTAAAGAAGTGATCTCGTTCCATGCTCATGGAGAAGAATGAAGGTTTTATAAAAATCATTGAATATTAGTCCCAGATTAGTTTTCTCTTTTGAAGAAGTATAAGATCTTGTATTCATACTAATCCCAACATGGCTAGTTCAATATCTTGTTTAATGATTTGCTCCAAGTCTATTCAGGAGAGAGATGTCTAATCATGTGGCTGAAACAAAAAGCTAAACCATCTCTCATTGGGAGCCTTGAAAAAAATACTCATGATGAGGACATCAAACTGTTCATTAGTTATTTTTAAAATGTGGAAAATGCATGTGACTACCTCTAGCCAATCCTCAGCCATTTGGGGGTTAGGCTCTCCCCAAAACCAGGGAGGTAGTTTCCTATGAAACTCATGAAATGCTCTTTTTTTATGTGTATCCTCAAATGGTAATGATGGTAGTATATTATAATCGATGGGTGGTGTTATAGCTGGTAATCCAACCGGAGGTTCTATCTCTACTATATACACCTGTACCGATGCCTCATCACTAAGTGGATCATCCTCTTGATCTCACAATGGAATATTGACTATCTTTATTTGTGGAAAAATCCTAAAATACAACATGATTTAACACAATCAATATAGTATACATGGAGAGATGACTTAACAAGGACATGTAAAACACAACCATTCAAATATGATGCATCTACCATTTTTTTCCCAGAAGTAGTGTTTTCATGTACCGATTTTAAAAACAAGTAATCAGAGTCCAGGTGTATGGATGTATCTTCCACCACCCTAATACTAAAATCCCTATTGTAAAAGTCAATCCAGAAACACTGAACACTTTTTCCCCAAAACAGCCATAGAGAATCTAGGTCCTATAGTATAACGGACCCTCCTAGATATGAATCGGTCATGATCCATCCCAGAAGGGACTTTACTATTACTACCCCAATCCCACCTCCAATAGTCTAGGGTATGGTGACTAGCGCTGTGTAGGACTATCTATAAAATGGTTGGAATTTATATAATGTACATGTATAGATGCAAACATCAGAAATCCCCAAAATTCAAAAATTTAAGAACCACTAATAATAAATTCAATCATACCAATAATATATCACAACAATGTACAATATTAAAATTTCTAGAAGGTAAATAGGGACAAATACAACCCACCTTACAGAGTCTATATCAAAATTTTGACTTGGATATAGTGGTACTGGGACTAATATCTAAAAGGCGTTGTATCACAACTCTGTCTATCTAGTCTAACTAAGAATCATCTAGTCCTGGTCTTCTTCGGACTCTGGCAATAGTTTTATCATCTCCACAAGACATGACATGTGTAAACAATTATCATTAATAGATGAGTATAATAATACTCATTATGTTACAATAATACCATAATACAAAATAGAAATGGAATACCACAATTTAACACTAAAATGGAATACCATAAAAGAAATTATAGTCAACTCTACACATGTACATGTCTACAAAACATATAACAATAATATCCAAATATACTAAGGAGAAAGTCCACCACATTAGTAATTCACAACCAAGAAAAAGAGAGAAGATCCTCTTCAAAGCATGCATGTTCTAGTGGAACTCACTCATCGATCCCTGATATCATCACAGACAATCAAAAATAGGTATAACACATTTAGGCCCTTCCAAAATGAGAAAATATCGTTCAATGAATAATATGATACAAATAGAGGGGGTCAGGCCAATAACTAACTAGTGGACTCCATGGATCTTTCCAAGACACACTAGAGGATACTATGTAGAACATCGGGTTCAACCCACTACATAGGGCATCACACCCAGAAATAGAATAGGTATTCCACAGACACCACCGATGTATTTCAATATATAGAATATTATCAACCTTTCTAAAGAGTTTCAATGATTACCCATTGGTGTTATAGGATCACACTCTAGTCTTATGGAGGGATACCATACTCTACCTGGGACTCTTCCTCTATTGTGTATTAAAATATAATGATGTTGATGTAATACTGTACCGAACCCTCAAGTAGAGGACTCAGGGCACATATTCATCCTATACTGGTCCAAACTAAAACCACACCACTTTTCCAAAAATGAACATCTCATTGTTAGGGTATCAATTGTGTAGATGGATCATCGATTTGATTATTCTTTTATGAGATATGATTTTTTAGGAGAACTGCTCGGATGTATGCCTGGGCATACAAACCTATCACTGTGGAAGGTTGAACATACCTTTGTGGTGAGTTGACTGACCATGTAGACTAGACATGTGGTCATTGCACCCATGGTGGACCATCACAGTCAACCATCGTTGTCAGTGTCCCTATGACTGCTCGGGATGTCGTGGCCCCATGGTCGAGCCTCACAGTTGATCACAACCGGTCTCCGCTCCGGAGACCTTGGATTTGACCTGGGTATAATTCTCATGACCTGGACCACTAGCCTATGATGACCCAATTTTCATATCCTGCATGGCCCAGCCATACCCATTATATCACTTCTTCATCTCATGTGGATCACCATAGAGTCTCCCACCACCATCACCTATATGGTTTCCACCCATGACCCACTGCCATCGCTGTGTTGTCTCCACCTACATGTCACCATCGACACCTCCATGGACCTCTACCTCCAGTCACTGGTTCCATGGTAGTGATATCTTCCATATACCAATTATCCTCCTTGAATGAGCAAAAATCAAAACGGTCACTAATCCGAACTCATTTGCTCCTGTCCGAAATAGATCTTGACCTGGCTGTTGATTCACCACGAAACCAGGGGTCCAATCATGCTTGGAAGAACCTGAAAACATTCATCCATGAACTACAAGGTTACAGTGACTAATAATATGAGGAACAGATGGAGAAAATAATTTTAATGAATATTTATCCTAGTTGGATAAGATTTCATGGACATATATTATGATTGAGGAATTTTAGTTAGAAAAAAATTAAATCATTTCCAATATGACACAAAGTATATCATCACTCCAATACAAACGAGCATCGAATCAATATGTTTCCCAATTGTTCCACTTTCATCAGGTAATTAAAGTATGGGGAAATACAATGATGATAACAAGGCCCACCTCAATTCAGATCACTCACTGATGAAGTAAAACCGTTTCATCACAGTCATAAGGAATGTCCTTCGAATCCAAGGTGTGTCGGTCATCAATCCACAGTACTTAACCATTTTTCGAGAGATAATCTCCAAAAAACTCTATCTTTATAATTGTTCTCCAAGGGTTTTATTTTTATGAAAATAACCCTATAAATTATGCATAGAAATATTTTTAATGGTTTTCAAATGTTGCGTCCAAATATTTTTTATTAAACTATTTTATTCTTATTACATCAGGCGAATACTTTTTTTACAAATTTCAAGAAATTGTATCCTCATTTCAGGTACGTAACAATGATTCAGGATTTTTCAAAAGGAGGAAATGGAAAAAAAAATTTAGGTACCCTGCATGTACTTTTGAGTAATCATTGTGTGCTCGTGTATTGGCCATGTAACTACTGAGTACATTTCTATGTGGGTGGCATGGCAGACCACCTAATGAGGGGTCCATTTTAGGTTAGTACACAATGTGTACATTAAATGAACATGCCGTGTACTTTTTTTAATTGATATATCAGTGCGAGCACATGTCACGTTTATATATTAATCTTCTTCTTCCTGTTTCTTATAATGGAGAGCGAAATACATCTGAGGATCTTAGAGCTCCTCACATTCCTCTTTTTGTGCTTTGACTGAGATGGTGTTTGGTGCGTTGGATACCAAATGGAGAGGTATCTCTTTCGTTAGTTCACATCTTACAGATTTATCTTCTCTCTTGAGTTATCCATGGTTGAATGTTTTTAACATTTTTTTATATCTACAGAACTCTAGGATGACTTAAGGGACAATGTTCAAAAGTGTTCAATGTAAAACACTGAGGTAGGACATTTGTTCATTTCTATCATTGTCTTTGGATTTAATTTGCTAAAAGTGCTGGATACCCATGTTTAGGGTATTATGAGTTATGGAATTTATCCATGTTTAATACCTTCTATGGATTTTTCGATTGAAAAAGTGTTATGGATTAGGAATAAGGTTTTATTCCTTGACAATTGGTGTGTTTCCCATGATTTATTGACTATGTAAATTTGGCCTATAATGGTTATTATGATTGTTTTTTCCATGCCTCGTGTAATTAGGATGGAGTTATGGTTAATTTGAGATGCCTGTGTTTCACATTTTGAATCTATGACCAGGGGGAAAAGACTATGTGAGAATTTTAAGGTAGTGTCATTTGTGTATGAATTGTTGTTTTTTAACATAGAGGTATTTAATGTGACAATTGCAGGGTGGTCATAGGAGAGAGGGGTCAGACCATGAGATCAACCTTGTGGGTCATTATGAAATGAAGGTTGGATCATAGGTCCTTGAATCTAAGAGAGGTTGGGTGGTCATTATATTTTTTTCTAAGAAAACCAAGAGGTATTGAATATGAGAGATACCTTGGCGGTCATTTGTAAATGATTAGTGTAATGTGGGACCAATGGGGATAGACATTGTGAGATTTCATAGAGGGTCATTATTTATTGGATATATGACATGTCAAACTAGAGGGGTTGGGCTGTGAGAAAATTCCCAGAGGGTTTCTTATGGATGATTGATCGGTTTTGACATGTTTTCCAAGCCAATGCAAAGCATGGAATCAGACTTACATGATTGTTTATATGGTATTTTGATACATCTGTTTGTTATTACTAAACAATGGGATACAGATCTTAGGATTTATCCAGAGGTTACATTATTCAATGTATTGTAAAATAAATAAATGTAAACGAATGTGATTATAAACTATAGTATTGTATACCATTGAGTACTTCCAAGATTATTGCTTCATTTTTCAAATTAACTACTATATATATTCACATAGAGTTAGGCACAAATCATTTTGTGGTTTCCTACTTGGATTTGTATCACAACCTTTTTAAGTCATAAATTTGGACCCAAACATATTATATGGATACGGGTATAGGTAAGTGAAAGTGCCCTTCTTTATCAGGTACAAGATAGTGATTAGAGCTGGAGAGCATAGAACCAAAATGAGGCTTGTGTTTCTATCAGAGTTTACGGTTTTCCTATAATTTGGATTCAGTATGTACTTATACCATTGTGGCTTGTTTGTATTCTTTCCTAGATACATTTAAGATGCATCATTTATATATATATTCTCCAGTTGCTTATTTTTTATCAGTCTTCTACTGTTTACTTATGTTTTTTGGTATTACTACATCCACTACTATTTACTGTTTGATATTCCGCTGTATATACAATACAAATGGGGTCATAGTTTTCCTGTTATCAGTCCTTTTCCCTCATTGGTAGTCAGTAGCCTCTGGTATTTGGGGAAATGCACTTGATGATATCTTGCCAACCCTCTACGTGGATCCTTTGGGTGGCACCTAGAACTAGGATGTTTCAATGTGGTATCAATAGAGTTTCATTTCATTATTGTCTTACTATTTAGAGCATATATGTAGGTAAATGAAACAATGGGTAGTTGGTAATAATTTGTTTCATGGAGTAGCTAACCTATGTACATGGAAAAAAAATTTACCTCAAATATTTATATTTTTATGGTCTTGAAATAGTTATAGTTGATTTGATTTCACCATTGGGTGAATAACCTGTTTTGTTCTATTATCGTGGATATTATTGAGGTTTATTTTATATTCCAGCCAGATTAGATGACTATATTCCATCTCATGAATCATATAGTCACCTGATAGAGATCACAATTCGTGTATTCTTATCATGCCAGTTAGGTTGAATTACTGATTTCATGCTATTGTGATAGTTTTTGTGTTTGATATGCATGTTGTTTTGATACATGCCATGATAGAATACAAGCTATTTTGATTGGGTATTGGAATATGTAATATTTTATTTAGATGGATGAAAATATTTGGTACCAGAGGTGTTATGGCCCATCTTAGGTTGGAATTTTTTTGATCATGTTTGAATTTTAATTGAATTTTTTCATATGAAGAGATGAACAAGGATTCCAAATGATTATTTGAGGGATTTTGGGCTCTCATATGTCCAAATTTGTAATGCCTTAGACAAAAGTTTTTGTTTTCAAGGGTCCCAAAGAAGTTTCAGAGGCTTATTATCTAAAATCATGGACAACACGGCATGTGGTTTCATGAAGACATGTCCTGTGTTATTTGTTTATGAAAAAATGTAATTTTCTTATGTACAGGATGTGTACTGGAAGTAAAAGACATTTATTTGTTAATAGTGGGACTTACTGTGTAAGCAAAGACATGGGGTTGGGAAACTGTTGGTGGAACAGGTTCTGTCCATATTGTACATGCCATATTGTATTGAGCCTTGTATTTGGCTGTGTGATCAATGAAACATGTGGATGAATCTTTGGTTGTGCACGCCGTGTCCAATTTATGAACTTAGTCTAGAGTCGACTGTGTATATTCCTGTGTGACTAAAAACACAGGTGTTTATAAAGTAAGTAGTACATGCTGTTTCTAGGGATAACATGAAGTGTAGTGTTACCTAGGAGGGAACTGTGTAGTTCTAGCTGTGTAGAAGAACTTGGGTAGGAGGTAAAATTCAAGTACAAGACTTGTCACATGAGGAACATGCCATTTGTAAAGGGTGTTACACAAAAAGGTTTTCCATAGGTACATGCCCATGTTAAGCCTAAATGGAACATACCATGAGGGGGTTATACATGATGTGTAACCTTGTTTTGAAAAACATGCTTGTTTATTCTTCGATTACTTTCTTGAACTTCTACTTTGTTTTCCTTGATAATCATTAGTTGAGGTGTTCGATTGACCTTGCAGAGTCATTCCACCAATACATCCATATGTTTTAAGACAGATACATGGAAATGATAAAAAACAAGAAATGGTAGATCAGGGACTACCAACAAATCCTCTCTTTATGCCCGTTTTTTCACCAGCTGTTATAGCAGATGTAAATGCGAATGAAAAGTTCTGTAATGGACTTTATAGGATGATACATACCATTCAGAGAGCACCAAATTCTTCCCCATATATGGAACTATTGATGTGGGTGTTACAGTACTATCATCCTCCTACTTTTCTGGGAGATGGAGGACCACATGTCGGAGAGTCATTTTTGGAGGCTACGATTGTTGTCTATTATAATATGAAGATTCCTTCGGAGAGGACAATGATTCTCATGACGTACATTCTATGTGATACCGCTATGAGATGGTGGGATGTTATATCATAGGTGGTACATCATCAGGATATGTCTGGGGAAGTGTTTCAGAGGACCTTCTATGATTATTACTATCCTGAGACGTTGAGGGCCGATCAATCCCGATAGTTCATGAATTTGTATTAGGGCGTTATTTCAGTGATTGGCTACTCATATCTTTTTATATAGCACCAACACTTCACACCTATTCTCAGAGGTGATGAGTTATCTTCGGCTAGGAGGTATGTGCTTAAAATTAGGTATGACATATGATCGAAGGTTGATGTCTTCAGGATGACTTGGTGACTGCTATAGTGAAGCAAGCACTGATTACAAAGCACTATCTGAGAGAGTTGGGAGCTGCGAGCCAGTGCGGTTCAACATCTTGAGCTGACACTCCTTCAACAGATAATAGAAAACACTATAGAGATATAACACAAGATGATTCTTTAGGTTTCCTGGTGGTATGCTACTAATGAAAGAAGACTGGGAATATGAGACCGCTTTTCTTGAGGGACCCATTCGACTACCGATCTAGCTGCAATATGGGTCATCTTCAATGTTTTTTCCAGGTTTCCTCACCAACAATGTGTCATAAGGGACATTTTATGACTCCATGTTCTGGATCAGGACCACTAGTTTCTCATCAGTTAGTTAACAAGAGTTTATCATGCTGTTAAAGGATGAGGAGTAGGTCATGGTTGTGGTAGCCAGTCAGTAGGCTTTTAGTGATATATGGGTGGATCAGATCAGGGTAGTCAGGCATGGTCATTTGTCCATAGTACATTTCAGACCTTTTCATTGCAGTGGACCCAGCTAGAGCTGGATCCTAGACCTTCTACGGTTTGAGGTTCAATTCTAGTTTCTGTAGATTTAGCTTTTGTTCTTTTTGATATAGGGGCTTCACTGATTTTAATATCTTTTGTCATTGTGGAGGTACATGGGAACTGTATCTTTACTTCCTAAGATGATATGATGATATTCACTTTTTTGGGGATTAGGATACCTAGGGTACATCATTGAATGGTATTCCCTTCTGAGGATTGCCGGTGTCACCTGATATTGGACCTCTATTTCTTAGAGATGACAGGCTTCAATGTCATCCTATGAACTGACTCGGTGACCAACTTTTAGGCCATTATTGTTTCTATCTCCATCATGTGAGATTTACGTTACTAGAGAAAAAGTATTTTATACACATGGGTGAGTGGTATGTCAAGGATAGCATTTCTAGACAGATGCATCATGGGCTTGGAGTAATTATAGACCATATTTCTAGATTATATATGGATGACCAAGGGACTTTATAGATGAACTTTCCTCCAGTGGTGCATCATTTCATAGATGTATTTCAAGACGAATTTTCATGTTTAAATCAATAGAGAGAGGTATATTTCCCTATTAATCTTATTCCAAGAGTGGCACTATTGTCTATTCCTCCTTATAGGATGGCTGCACCAGAGTTATTGGAGCTCAAGAAACAGTTAAAGGAGTTGCATGAAAAGGGATTCATCTGACCTAGTTCTTCTTTTTAGGGTTCACATGTTCTTTTTATAAAGAAGATGAATGATAGCCTCATAATTTTGGTGGATTATTCGATGGTGAACTACTTGATGGCAAATAACTGATATCCTTTTTTGAGGATTGATGATCTGTTTAATAAACTTTGAGGATTCCGGGTGTTCTCTATGATTTACATGAGATCCGGTTATATTTTGTTGTGCATTCGGCCATAAGATATAAATCTTACCATATTTTGGAGCACGTATGGTGTATAAAAGTATTTTGTATATCGTTAGGTCTCAATAATGAACTATATGTTTTTATGGCACTAAAGAACTGAGTGTTCCATCTTTACTTGGATTATTCTGTGTCAGTCTTCATGGACAGTCTCATGGTGTAATCTCACACTTGACATGACCATGCCACCCATCCTGAGATCATTGAGAGTACACTGAGAGAGAATTTGTAATATTCTAAGATCTCAAAATATCACATTTTGATGTACTAGATTCAGTTCTTGGGTCAAATCATCTCATAGACAAGATAATCAATAGACCTAGATAAATTGAGAGCGGATGTTTCTTGAGAGTATCCAAAGAAAGTAATTGAGGTATAGTGTTTTCTGGGGATAGCTGGTTACTACAGAGACATTATTCGGAACCTTTCATTCTTAGGTGGGCCCCTGATGGGCCTGACTATGAAGGTTGTGAAATACTAGTGGAATGATTCCTATGATTCATCCACTTAGGAGAAAAAAAGAGAGATTTACTTCATCATCGATACTAGTTTTTTCAGATCTTGGAAAGAGTTACACTGTTTACTATGTTGCATAAGGCCTTGGGTTGGAGCAGTGCTTATGAAAGGGGAATGAGTCGTTGTGTTTGGGTCTCAGTATTTGAGGCCATATGAGAGAAATTACATGATACATAATCTTGAGTTATCTACATTTGTGCATGCATTATGATGTTGGAGACATTATCTTTTGGGAGAGAATATTGTGGTGTACACAAACCACACAAGTATCAAGTATATATTTATTAAGAATGATATAAATTTGAGACAAAAAAGGTGTATTGGGGACCATTAGTATTTAACTTTGAGCTTTCCTACATGCCTAGTAAAGGAAATGTAGTGGCTTATTCTTCGAGTTGGAGAACTCATATACATGTCGTTCAAGAGGCCAACAATGAGTGGTATCTTATTGATCTATTCTCAGAGATGCATTTGGATGTGCATGAAAAATAGGGAAAAATGTTTCTTTCCTCAATATATGTTACATCTACTTGACTGAATTGATTTCGAATAAGTTGGATATATGATTTATAAGGCCTAGTTCTATAGGAGACTGCGTTACGAGAGGACCATACTCCTAGGAGGATTGTAGAGGATGATGATATCTTGGGTTTCCATGGATGTGTATGGGTGTCAGCAGACATACCTGAGGATTTGATATGATATTTTCATTCCATAGTTTGGGATGTTCATCCTGGTTTCACAACGATGTACCAAGATCTACACCGTCAGTATTGGTGTCCCGGTATGAAGTTGGATTTAGCTACTTTGGTTATGAGATGTTCCACCTGTTAGAAGGTGAAGTTGGAGCATCAGCTACCAGCAAGGATACAGTAGTAGTTACTGATTCCCAAGTCTATGTAAAATAATTCCATGATAGATTTCATTATGGGTTTACTGTGGTCTCCTTGAGGAAATAAGGTGGTTTGGGTTGTTGTTTAATGTGTCATGAAGGATGCACACTACATGTTGATCAAGGTATCCTTCAGAGTTGATGAGTTTTGAAAGTTTTACATCTAAGAGATTTTAATATTACAAGGGGTTCCACACTCCATCATTTCAGACAAGGATGCCTTGTTTAATCATCGTGTCTGATAGGGAGTACAAAGGGCTTTGGGTACACAAGTTCTTTTGAGTACTGGTTACCATCACCAGACAGATGGCCAATCAGAGTGCACGATACCAGTTTTGGAGGATTTGCTTCGAGAATTTGACTAGGATATTAGGGCCTCATGGAAGAGACACATACACCTCGTGGAGTTGGCATACAATAATATTTTTCTGGAAACAAATCATATGGAAGCTTATGAGTATTTGTATGGTAGTCCATTTCGATCACTTCAATGTTTTCTAGTGGTAGGAGAGGCAGCTTTGATGGGACCTCGTCTTTTCAAGTAAACAAATGATCATGTATAGTAGATTCGGAAGAGGATGGATACTGCATAGTCTTGATAGAAATCGTCTGCTGATCGATAGAGACATCCTCTGTTGTTCATGGCCAGAGATCAGTTTTTCATACATTTCACACCAACATTGGTACATAAGAGGGTTAAGAGTCAGGGGAAGCATTCAGGTGGATATGTTGAGTCATTTGATATTTTATAGGGAGTCAGTATTTTTCCTATAGGTTACAGTTACCTCATATGTACAAGGATATGAACAAAATATTTCATTTTATCAGTTATGACATATCTATTCAGACCCATATCATGTTTTTAACCCGCGGGGTTTGATTTGGAGTTGGGTGAATCCTTTGTGGAGCATCATATTCTGGTTGTGGGTCACAGTAAGAAGGACCTATGTGGCATGTTTATTCATCTGGTATGGGTGGTATGACAACACAAGTGAGTACAAAATGAGATTTGGGAGAGAGAGGCCGATGTACAATCATAATGGCCAGAGTTGTTTGATGTTTCTTCATCGCCACCTTTGGAAGTGAAATTCAGGGATGAATGAATTTAATGGGGGATGTTATTAAGAACCCAGATCTTCATTTTAGGTATGGATCTTTGTATTGTGATGTTTTTTAGGAAAAAGGATGAAATGGAAAATTTTCTAAGTATACATCGTGTACATTTCAATATAAATCATGTATTGGCCATGTAATGGTTGAGTACACGGTAGTGTGGGTGTCCTGGAAGACCACCTAATGTGGGGGCCAGTTGAATCTAGTACCCAATGTATAAAACAAATGAACACGTTGTGGAATTTTATTCTTAATTGACATGTCAAAGTGGAGCTGAATCTTGTTTATGGTTCAATATTTTTCTTCATGTGTCTCATACTTGAGATTGATGTATGACCGAGTATCTTTGAGCTTCTCCCATTCCTCAATCCAAACTCCAATTCTGACGTCGTTGTGTGCATTGGATTACTCCAGGTGAGTTCCCTCTTTCCATAGAGCCTCTCTTCCTGATTTCTCATATCTATTTAGTTATCTTTTGTGAATTTTTAATCCTTTTTTAGATCTACTTCATTCTAGCAGATTCAAGGGCTTATGTTCAAGATTGTACATCGTACAACACTAAGGTAGGTTGTTTGGGCATTTATTTTCTAGTCTTTGGAATATATGTGCTAAAAGTTAAAAATGCATATGTTTAGGGTTTTTAATGTTTTAAAATTAATCATAGTTTAATACCTTATATTTTTTTTGATTGATAATGGGATATTGTTATGAATATGGTTTTATGACTTGATAATGGGTGTGTTTCCCATATTTGATTGATTGCTGCAGTTTTGTCTAGAATTACTTTTAGGATTGTGTATTTTCCCAAGCCTCATGTTATTAGGATAGAGTTACTGTTTATTTCAGATGAATGTGATTAATGTTGTGAATGTATGACCATGGGTAATATACAATGAGAGATTATCATGTTAGGGTTAATTATGTATGAATTGTTGTTACGTTGACCTAGAGGTATTGACTATGAGAGCTGTCGGGTGGTCATAGGATAGAATGGTTAGACCATGTGAGCTACCTAGAGGGTTATTATTAAATGAATGTTGGACCTTAGGGCATTGACTGTGAGGGAATATAGGTGGTAATTATATTTTATATTTTCTAAGCAGACCAAGGTGTATTTACTAATAGAGCTACCCTGGTTGTCATTCGTAAATTATTTGTGCTATGTGGGACCAAAGGGATTAGACTGTGTGAGATTTACCAGAGGGTCATTATTTATTGAATTAATGATATGTAAAACCAGAGGGTTTAGACAGTGAGAACATTCGAAGATGGTTTCTATGAAGAATAGATTGATTGTAAAGAGTCTTCTAAGCCAATGCTCAATCTGAGACTTGGTCTTACCTGATTGTTATGATAGTATTTTGACCCATCTTTATGGTATTACAAAACAAGGGGATACTGATCTTTGGCCATATCTTATGGTTACATTATTCTATGGAATTAATAAATAATTAATGTAAATGAATGTGATTAGAAACTATAGTACTGCTTACTTTTGTGTAATTCCAGGTTTATTGATCATTTCTTCATATTACATGCCATACATATTCCCTGATAGTTAGGCACATATCTTATGGTGGTTTCCTACTGGGATTCATCTCACACATTTTTTGGATAATGATTTTGGACCCAAATAGATTATATAGTTTCACGTATAGATAATTGAAATATCCCGTCATTATTTGGTACATGGTTGTTGTTGGAGTTTTATGCTTTTTTTCATTGGTTGAAGTATTTTGTGTACATCATTATTACTTGTTTGGATACATTATTATACAGATTTGAGATGAATCATTTATATATATATATGTGTGCTATAGTTTCTTATCTGCAATCAGTCTTCCAATGTTTAATTCTGTTGTAAGGTATTACTACTTCTACTACTATTTACTATTTTATATTTTTAGAGACCCAAAGCTTTTAGTAAATATAAATTACATTAGTTTTGTGGAATACTTAATAGATAACAAAAATAGACACCCAAAGACTGTATTAGTTTAGTGTATTTGGAAACTCTGTACAATGTCTTCAAATCATAGTGAAAGATCTTCAACATCTCCCATAAAGATCTTCCCCTTTTGTTTTCTTACCTAATACATTTTTTTATATCTTGGGGAAAAAAGAGTCATCTCAAATGATCAGTAATGGTAAACATGGAGAACATAAAACAACCCATAAATATTTTTACGTAAAAACATGAATATAAAACATCAAAATCACGAGTAATGACATATATCTTGGTAGTACATAAGGGATAGATCATAAAGGATCATTAATCATGATAAAATAGAATGGTAATAAAACATGTAATTGTGGAAAACCATTAAGCACATGATATGGTTTCCATAGTGCCAAGTCATTGCTGTCAAGACCATCATGGTGGACAAAGTCCATTACTGAACTGGGTTTACTTGCCATTCTAGCCCTATAATATTGAAACAGATTTAGTTTCCATTCCACCCATTTATATTGCATGAGATATCAATATTTACCCAATGCATTGGAGGGATATATAGGTCTTGACCTTCACATAAAGAAATAATACTTTCATGTGCCACAAAATAAACATAAATAATTCATCATGACTGAATAAATAAAATGGGTTTCATATACATCATCCCATCATAACATAATCCATATAAAACAATGGATAGAATTTTATCATAAATAAAATAAAATCATATATATAATATGGACATTATACATGAAACATATCCATATTAAGGAATGCCATCTTAGATGTCATATATGTTTGATAAAACACTTGAAATGAATTATTGAGGAAAATATTTTTTCTTCTTCAAAATCATTTTCTTTTCTCAAAATGAGGTGCAATTTTAAAAGAAAATAATTTCATTTAAAATATTCATGAAATATTTTTGAGTAAGCTTGATTGAAATAAGGTGTTATGAAAAAGTAAAAATCCATTCATGTCGTATAATTTGGAAAACTTTCTCTTCGTACTTTTTCCAGAAAAGTCAAAAATACCTCGTATGGTAAACAAAAGAAATATTCCTTCCATACCATATGGTAAAAGTCAAAAAAGGGTAAAAATTACCTTAAATATACATGGAAGAATAGTAAACATTTTATGAAAATAGCTTTAGAAGAAATTCACATGGATGATAAACATAACCCTAGTAAATACTTATGAGTAAACAAACTTGGACTGAAACGAGATTGGCAAAGTTACCCCTACCTTAGGTCCAATTTCATCCATACATGTCTGAAACTCCAGTATATTGGCATTTAAAAATATTATAAACTTGTAATATAACCATAATACTATTTATGATATCATATATGATTCACTAATGACGTTATATTTCCTGTTCATTTGTCTATTCCATGTTAAAGCAACATTTTGGGTAAAATCATTTCATTTATCATACCTGTTTTGACTTTTAATTTTTAATATGATTAGTTATCATGATTAATTACATCAAAAATGTAAAAAATGATTTATATATCACATTTATTCAATATAAAAAAATATATAATCGACCAATAAATTGATTGAAATACATTGTTCATGGAGACGGTAGGCCATACATACACATGAACGCTGTTTTCGTTTCCTTATTAAATTAAATGGAAATAAATGACATATATATATGTATGTATGTATGTATATAAATAAATAAAACAACAGTATTATGTCATATATATCATGATTATATATTATATATATATTATAATCAATCTTGAATGGTTAACATGGAGAATGAATCTTATCACATCGTGGAGATGGTAAGCTGTACGTAATCACGGGCGACAATATCATTCCCATGATTGGGGAATTTTATTGAAGTGTGTGGTGTATAATATTTCAAATGAAATATAACTTTAAAATAATCATATATAGTTATTTCTTCCATTATTATACCCATCCATGTAGGTTGGTTATGAAAAACATATTACATGGCTTCGTGGAGATGGTAGGCCGTACGTACACACTTGTGGTGATTTTATTTTTCATAGTACGTGTAGAAGATGGAATGTGGTTGTTTCAAATTAATAATTACATATCAGTATACAAGTGATACTGGAGTTATTACCTAATAATTAAACAACTCATATAGAGGATGTAGAAGAAGAATTAATTTTGAATGAATTGGTAAAGGATGTTACCTCTTCTTCGACGCGCCTCTTTAAAACATACTTTTATGGAACTAAGGATGGTATTTGATGAAGTACAGGACCTCTAGTAAGTATATAGGGAAGTTTATAAGAGAAATGGTAAGGGTTTGGATGAGTTTGAATGCTCAAAATGGTGTGAATATGAGAGGGAGGGAGTTCCCTTTTATAAGAGAGAAGCGAGGAACTTTTGGAAACCTCCCAAATATTAATTTATAATAAACTCAAACCCCGCATAATAACATACAATGTGACTCAAATTAAATTATGAGATAATATAGGGTTGTAATCTCATCATCCAATCAAATTTAGAAATGTTTTGATTTTATTTTAAAACATATCATTTTGATTTATCCTTATTTAATCTATTTAATATTATTTTTGGTAATAATATTTTAAATTTTTTTTTGTTATAAATACTTACTTATCTGTCATGAATTGTCTATAATTGGGTAATTTAGGAAATATTAGATCATATGAATTTCAATTTTTATTTTTTAAATATTTTTTGATTTTTAAACAATTTAATAATATGTTATTTTCCTAATATATCAATAGTTTCAATTTTGACACTATTCATTTATTTGAATTTAAATAAAATGCACACAGAAGAAATATTAAAAAAAATATTTAACATATTCATAAAATGGTATATGAATTTAGAAAATTCATGTCAAACATTAATTATATCATATAATGTTTATTTTAATATTTTTAAAATAATTTATTTGATATTTCTCTTAATAAAATTATTACAACAACATTTTTTATAATTAATTAATATACATATTTGTTGCCCAAAAATTAAAAAAAAAATACTAATATAAATCTTAATCTAATATATTTCATAAGAATACGTTTAGTAAAATTTATCTTCTAAAACACCCAACTTCTAAAATGATATGTTCATTAAATTAGGAAGGTGACAACTTTGACATTATTTAAAATAAAATAATATAAATTTCATAATCTGTTATATAAGGATCCAAATGGTCCACAAGTCAACACATGGATGATTATTGTGTAGATATACTCTAAAAATATGTTTTGGTCATATTTTTGGTTGTTTGGATGGGTATTATAATTCTAATGAAAACAATATTATTGATTTTTCACTAAATAAATAATTTCTGCATCATTAATGTATAAGATATTTAGGTAATTATATATTTCTTAAAAATTACAAATAAATTACCATGATAAAGAAAAACATTTTATCATTCAAAATAGTATTTATAATCGAATTTATATTCTGTTTACATTATATTAAAAATAATTGAATTATTAATGTGTGAGTGAGACATATTTCACCTTCATTTAAATAAAATAAATTAAATGTCTTAATCTCATCCAAGTGGGTTCCAATAGAAAAATTTCCAACCCAAGTATATTTTAGGACGAAATATATTCGTCCAACTATATTAATACAATTTTTAGTGTAATTTTATAATATTAATTTTACCCTTAATTACCTGATTTACAATTAACTCCTGTAAATAAAATTTACTGTAGTTTCTATTAATAATGCCTAAAAATAAAGGTTATCTATTTAGACAATTTGATCCTACTTATTAAAAATATGGAATATATTATTACAATTTTATTACATATAATTTTTAGTAATAATTTTAAAATTAATCCCGTTGCAACAAAAATGTTTTTATTTAAAACATTGCAAAAGATTTAAATGTATTTACCTTTGAATTCGATGTAAAATTAATGATAATTACATAAATTATATTAAATGGAAAAATTATATTCTATTTATACATTAAAACAATTAAATATTATAATTTAACCGTATAAAATATCTAGATGATAAAATTTGTTTTTAATTAAAAAATAGCGTATTTTTATTATTCATAAAAATATGAAAGATGACAACAAATTTAAAAAAGTTATCCGAAGTAAATTTTTATATTATTATTACAATTAATAGGTTTATTTTGTCAAATTTAACTTATAAACATGTCAAAAACTAGATTTAATGTGGGTGTTCCATCAAAAGGTTGAGAAACTACATTTAATGAAAAATTCTTATATTACCTAAAAAATTTATTTTGTTCTCATACCGTGTTCTAGAATATGTGTAAGATGAATGATAATATTATAAAATTAAAAATGTGGTTAATAATATTCCTAAAGGCTAGTTCATAAAAATATTACAACAATATATCATTTTTTAGTGAAACTGAGTATTACGTAGAACACATTCTATTCAGGATGACTGCTCTTTCGTGCAACAAAAGCCAAGAATAGTGTTTATTATACTACAAGATAATAAGGTGTTGCATATAGCAGAAACTAATAATGGGGTAACATACAATAGAAGACATCAATGAAATTAAAAAGAATATTTCTCAAAAAAATCTCAGGGTGTTACATTCTACCCCCCTTAAAATGAATTTCTCCCCCAAAATTCGTCGTGGTTATAAATCATTTATTACATGAATGTTTCTTTCATAGAAACCCACATTGTAAAAAGTAATACTAAAAATTAATTTTTAAAAGGAATTTTAGAAACATAACTATGACCCAATGTAACTCAGTATTGGGTTTCCACATAGGAGAATATAGGTGAAAATATGGATATGAAAGAGAAATCTAACCATCATCTTCTGGTGGAGAATGGTTGAGAACATGGATATGAAAAAGACAAAAATCACAAGGCCATAAATTTTTGATGATATAATGTACCATCTGATTCATAAGATATGAGGGTACTAGGACTACATATTTGGTTTTCAAGATCACTTACCTAATGTTGTTTTATTTTTAAATAAGGAGAAATACTTACTAGATTTCAACGTAATATCATCGTTGGTCATTCCATGATCAATTTCCACTTAATATATTATTTAATGAAATGATTCTGAACTTGTCATTGTTGACGTATTAGCAGATCGTGTCGTAGAATTATAGGTTATTCCAACTGTCTCTATCACAAAAACAGTTAGCACACGATATTAAATATACATATGTCCATCTATGGGGAAGTTAATCATATTTGGTTCCAAAAATGGACTTATACTTCCTCTATCATACCATTTAATAAAATAAAACTAATTTCAACAAATGAGGGACTCTTTTAGGCCAATGGTAGCCGATAATGGCTTTTCTCACTTTGGTTGTGGGTTCGATTCCGACAGCTTTGTCCGATGCGACGGGTTGTCTCCCATCTTCCAGGTTGTCCTTTTTTAAAAACTATACTATTAAAATATTCCAGAAATTATATCAAAAAGTTATATCCTTAAACAATACTATCTGATGTCCAACTTAATCCATTCCAATCTTTAGGCTTACCCAAAATACATCTATCCAATCTCATAGTATAAAGAAAAATATTACCATAGAGGTCATCTACCATGCACGTGAATATAATCATTTCTCCCCCATATATTGTAAGATATATCTTGTTGGTCACACTCCAAACCTGTGAATGAATTAATCATATATTCTCTTGAAACATGAATTACAATATAATCTTACTGGAAAGATGAATGATGTAAAAAGTTAACTATTTCCACATACCAAAATACCAAAATTTCTATATACTCAAACCATGATATCACTTTGTCCATATATCAGTCACGAGTTCATTAATAATATCCAATATATTAATTTCTACTTATCCCTTCATTATATGCATATCATCTTCTTTACAAAAATATTTCCATCACATTTCATGGTTATCAGTACATACAATTTTTGAAAACCAATATGTAGATATTCCATTATTCCATGATACTATAAATGAAATTCTGCAACACTATTTTGGAATCCCATTACATAAACTCTTAATCTCTCCACCACTTCATTTTCATAATCAAATTCACCAATAGTGATCGCATGTGACTTCCCTCTTTCCATTCCCTTAAGAGTTTGTTGATGTCAGTCATCATTAACCCTTGGATTCGGGAATTGGTTAGCATAATGCCACATTTTCTTTCACTTGTTGCATTGAAGTGTTGGTGGTGCATTTTCTGTAGTCTTTTCTCTATTCAAATCATTAGCTACCTTTTTCCATTTTTTTGAAACTCAGTTGGTTTATGACCTTCATTTCCACACTTAAAACATTTTCTATTCCCTTTAAGACAATCTCCACTATGCTTCTTTCTACACTATGAGGATAACGAAACATTTTTATTTTTTTCACCATAGTTTTCAGATTTTTCCTTGAACTCCATATTTCATTTCTTGTCAAAAACATGAGATGGATATGTAAAAATAACTTACAGTTCGTCCATGATATCATAATGAAAAATTTCTTCATAAATACTAAAGTCTCTTATAGCTAATTCTCTTCAAAGACTTAGTTTTAAGCCACTGATGAATCGATCAACTTTACTTTCAGGTTGGTTGATAAATTCAGATGCATAACTTGCAAGCATTGTAAAATTCACTTTGTATATACCAACAGATTCATCATCCTTTTGTTTAAGCTCAAGGAACTCCTTTTCCAAATTCTTTGAAAGAATGAGAGGGAAGTAATTATTTAAAAATTAGTTCATGAAATCATCCCATTCCATGGATTCAATTTCATCTTGGGGTCTTGTATTCTTAATAGAGTCCACCACTGGTTTGCTTCAACTATTAAACGGTAAACAACCAGAATGAATTTTTAATGTTATGAATAGTGAAGTATGGAATATATCTCTTTAATTGTACTGATCCATTTTTTACCAATAACTAGACCAGAAGACCCATTGAAAGAAGGTGAACGTTGCCTCATGAAAGACTTAATATAATATTGTTCCCTTCTCTGCTCTTTAGAAAGTCCCAAATGATACATAGCTTGTGTAAGTATGGAAATAATAATTTTCACTCCATCTCCCATGAAATTTCTTTGTTCAGGAGGACAATCATTTCATTTTCCATTATATTGATCAACACAGTTCCTTTGGGTTCCATCCATCATCTAAAACCCAAAAATAATAGTGTGAGAGGTAAAAATCATGATATAAAAACAAAAAAATAAAGGTGGAGTACCTTCAATATCTAACATCTTAGGATTAATTATAAGAACGTTATCATCATTCTAGGATAATAACCAATACTTATACTTAAACTTAGTGACATCCCTAGAAATACCAGATAAATATCTCTAGGGATCTCTCTAATTTTTTCGCATCCAAGTTTCCAAAGGTTAACTGATACTTTGCTCTGATACCAACTATAGAGACCCAAAGATTTATAGAAATTTAAATTACATTACATTTGGGGAATAATTAATACATACCAAAAACAGACACCCAAATACCATATTAGTTTAGTGTATTTGGAAACTCAGTACAAAATCTTCTAATCATGGTGAAAGACCTTCAACATCTCCCATAAAGATCTTTCCATTTCTTTTCCTACCTAAAACTTTTCTTTATATCCTAGGGAAATGAAAACATATAAAGGGTGTGCTCAAATGCTCAGTAATGGTAAAAATGGAGAATATAAAACAACCCATAAACATTGGAACATAAAAACATGAACATAAAACATTAAAATCATGAGTAATGACATATGTCTTGGCAGTACATAAGTCATAGATCATAAAGGAACATTTATCATGATAAAATAGAATGGTAATAAAACATATAATTGTGGAAACCCATTAAGAACACGATATGATTTCCATATTAAGCAAGGCATTACTTCCAAGACCATCGTAGAGGACAAAGTCCATTACTTAATCGGGTTTACTTGTCGTTCCGGCCCTGTATTACTAATCGGGTTTACATTCTATTTTAGCCATGTCAATATAATGAGATATCAATATTTACCAAATGAATTTAAGGGAGATATAGGTCCCACCCATCTCATAATGAAATCATTCTTTCGTGTTCCACAAAATAAACATAAATCATTAATCATAACCCAATGAATAAAATGGGTTTCATATACATCATCCCATCATAAAATAATCCAAATAAAACTAGGGATATAATTTTATCATAAACAGAATAAAATCCATGAAAATAATAGGGACATTATACATGAAACATATCCATATTTAATAATTTCATCATATATTGAAAATAGATTTGATAAAGCACTAGAAATGAATTCTTGAGGAAAATATACATTCTTATTCAAAATCATTTCCTTTTCTAAAAATTCCATGAAATTTTAGAAGAATTGTATTTATTTTAAAATAATCATGAAATATTGTAGAGGAAGCTTTAGGAAAATAAGTATTTATGAAATTGTAAACATATGGTCATGCCATATAAGTTAAAAAAATCTCTCCTTGTACTTTTTCCAGAAAAGTAAAAAAGTACCTCGTATGGTAAACAATAGAAGGTTTCCTTCAATACCAAGTTGTAAAAGACCCCAAAGGGTAAAAATAACATTAAATATAAATGGAAGAATACTAAACATTTTATGAAAACAATTTTAGAATACATGGACATGGATGATAAATATAGCCCCAGTAAATACTTACGAATAAACAATCTCATATAAAAAAAGATTTGGAAAGTTACCCGTTAATATAGGTCCAATTTCTTCCATACATGTCCAGAACTCCTGAATAGTGGGGTTAAAAATATTATAAACCTATAACTGAACCATAATAATATATATGATATCATATATGATTCACTAACGACTTTATATTTCCCTTTCATTTGTAAATTCCATGTTAAAACAACATTTTGGGTAAAATAGGTTCATTTATCGTACTTGTTTTGACTTTTAATTATTTATTAGATTTCTTAGATCATGATTAATTAAATCCATAATGTAAAAAATGATTTATATATCACATATATTCAATATATAAATATATATAATCAATTGATAAATGGATTGAAATACACCGTTCCTGGAGACGATAGGTCGTACGTACACATGAACGATGTTTTCATTTAAATTTTCAATTAAATGGAAGTATATTTCATATATATATATATACACACAAATAAATCTAGTAGAATTATTAGGTCCTATATTTCATGATTATTTATTTAATATACTTTGTAATCATTCTTGAATGGTTAACATGGAGAATAAATCTAATCATGTCGTGGAGACGGTAAGCCGTACGTACGAGCAATAAAATCATTCCCATAATTATGGAATTTTATTGAAGTGTATGGTGTATAATATTTCAGAATAAATATCACTTTTCAATAATCATATATATTTATTTCATCCATTATTATACCCATCCAAGTAGGTTGGTTATGAAAATCAGATTGCACCATGGTGTGGAGACGGTAGGCCGTACGTACGCCAGCATATTGATTACATTTTTCATAGGTTGGATAGAAGATGGAATATGTTTGTTTCATATTCATAATAACATATCAATATACAGGTGATACTAAATTTATTACCAAATAATTAAAAAATTGATATAGATGATGTAGAAGAATAAATAAGATTGAAAGAATCGGTAAACAATATTACCTCTTCTTTGACGTGACTCTTTTAAAAATTCTCTTTGTTATGTGTGGTTTTTAGCAGTTTTGTGTTCTATTTATTACAGTCATTGAAGTTGTTTTTACTGTGGATTTGTGGTGTAATTTTTGTTTCCTAGTGTGTGTTAGTGCTTTTTTAAGATCCCATTGGTTGGTTATTGTGTTCTCTCTAGATATCTCATAAACTAAGTTATTTATCTTTGTTCTCCACCTCATTTGTATATGCATACAAACACATAATGTATTTAGACTTTGTATTTCATCCAATTATCAAGGATTATACAGATATGTCTAGTTGGATACCTAATTGTTCTCACACTTAAATTCATAGAAGTGATGATATAGGTTGGTGATAGAGATTACCCAGTAGTGATATGATTTGATGGACTAGATGTTTTTGAGTTTAATGTTATGTAATATTATATGTGATGGGGGTCATGCGTGTTTTGAGAATGGAAGGAGATTTATGTCCTAATTCATGTAACCCTACTACCCTTATTAGATGATGAGATATTATATTTCAGTTAAGGATTATTGCACCGTATTGTACACCGTGAGTGGTGGGTTTATGTAGGGATATATTCCATCCCACAATAGATATGGATGGTTTTCTTGTGATTTTAGTGTAGGGGATTCGATCATATATATTGTTTTGTTGGGTAAAGAGAGTGGATAATTATTGTTAAAGAAGGACCATGGTTCATTTTTATGTCCTCAGATCTATTTTAATATATTTGATGAATGATTTGGTGATTAGGTTTCAGAGATTCAAGGATGTGTTAATTTCCTTTGGTTCTTGTATGTTCGAATGTTATTTACTAGTGATGTAGTATACTCTTTTAATATATTCTATTGATAACTTTGGTATGATCCTCTTGATTATATATGTATGCTAACAAGATGTATTTAATAATTTTTTTGGGTTTCCTTGAATGCTTTGGGGACATTTCTATACATATCATGAATAGAATGGTGGTATTCCTAATATACTACTATATACTTGTCTTTTTGTATTTACATGGATATTTGTTATTTTTTTGACCTTCTTCACTAATTATGGGATGTTTTAAGGATTACTATCATTATAGTAGCTGGATTTTCATGGTTTTTTCCTCCTATCTCATGATACTATATTTTTATAATGGGTAATTATTTCCGAATAATATATTTTATACCATCGATTCTTGTTTCGATCATGTATCTTATAAGTGGTTGGAACCACGGTCTATTATCCTTAATCCAAATAAGAAATGTTCTCATCCAACTGAACTAATTCAAGAATCAAAATAAGGGATTCATATAGAATGAACATCATAAAAAATTATATAATAACAACATCATGTACCTTATATAAACATTGAGTAATGTCAACTCATTAAAAAACTAATCTAATATTACGTAATATTTCATACGTTCAATTGAATAGTGGGTATAATTTTTTTTCCACAATTAATAACACATCCCCATTCAGATACATTATAAAAACATGATCACGAACCTTGGAATGAATGATCTTTCCTTTGGTAATAAAAACACATTTCTTCCTTCTAAAATGTTATCCCATATTTTAGTAAATCGTATTTTTAATAATCCATTAATTATACCATTTCTCAAGATGAAAACATTAATTCCATTTCTTTATCCTAACAAGATGGAGTCCGACACAACTGACCATATAATTCCCCATATTGTTCCACCTATAAACATTAATAAAAAGAATGATTATAATAAAATTCAATTAAGGAATGATTCTAATTCCAATGTGAATTATAATCCACATAACATTATTGAAGGATGACATAATATTTATAAATCATTTTCTCAAACTATATACAATATTTTTGAAGAAAAAATATCATAAAATATTAAACTATTCCCAATTACATCCAAAGGATTTTATAAAAATAGAGGTATGACTAGGATCAAGCTATGTTATAATAGAAATTGGGTGCCTAGGAAGTATGATGATATCATTAATATATACTATTGAATGGTGCATCAAAGACATATTCTGTCAAATTTGAATAAAATTTGAATAGTGAGTAGAATGATTAATAATAATAGATATCAATTAATTTCCTTGAGCATTCTTTTGTAATAAAACCATGAAATTTTTGATATATTCACCCTTTTCAATTTCAGAACTATAAAATGATGAATAATAACATTGAATGATTTTCATTCACCTTAAATAAATTTACAAGCCTAAAATATAATTTTAAATTACATAAAATATCTTTTCATTCCATCCCACTAGAATTGTGGTTTTTCAGTATTCATACATTTTAGTATTACATGGATGAATTAAAAATATATAGTTATAATTTTCTCTCAACAATTATTTATCCATCCTAGAATCACATGGAACACTAATCATTTTTTAATCTCACAACACATTCATTATTAATGTAAAATTATGACAATATACAAATGCTAAAAAATTCTATATTTTCTTGTATTACATTATCCTCCACATGACCATTCTTAATTACATCTTACAATGATGATTTTATTGAATCATAACAATATAATATGTTTATTCATGAAAAATTTATAGACAAGTTATCTTAAAATCATTTAAAAAATCATTTTCCCCCAATTTATCATATTTAATGATGCTTTAATACTTCAACATTTAGAATAATTAAATAAATTATCATTTACATGATGTTAAATAATTGTGAAATCATAACTGTTAATCATTTGTAGCCATATTCCTAAAATAATATTCAATTATTAATATGTGAATATAAAATTCAAAATTTTAGTAGCATTATATATTACTATGATTACTATATATATATGATGTCTCGATATTTATAAATAAAAAAACTACAAAAAATAGTAAATGGTAATGAATACGATAATTTTTTTAATGAGGATTCAATTGGTACAATGCATAAGAAATATTCAAATCATTCAATACGTAAACAGAATCACGCCTCTTCAATAAAGCATCATTATAGATAAAAAAACCAGTTTTAGATAACCATTCCAAATTTTAAGAATTCAATAAATTTCTATACAATTACTAGAATCATTCAACATATTAATTAATATATATTAATTTAAAATAAATTAATGATAACAATGTTTATGGGAGAAAATATAGATTAAAAAAACATTGTTACTAACATAATAATAAATGGAAAATATGAATCTATTTAATTATTCCTAGTATTGGAACCACTTCAATTAGTTTTGTTTTAGTTGTATTAACAGTTATTCCATCATAGTCTACATGTCATCCTTGAAAAAAAATTAGTCCCATACCTAAATAAAAAATATTTAATTTTCAATATGTTTTCATTTCATTAAATGTTTGTGGAACTTTTCTAAAATATTGCTCAGGGTCATTGTAATGAATTAGAATATATCACGATGAAATCACTAAAAATATCAAAATATTTATCCACCGAGTCATGGGGAAAACATTTCATAATGTCCATAAATATAACTAGAGAATGTTTTTTACCCAAAAGGAATCGTAGTTGTAACAACCACAAACATTAAAATATTTCTATGTTAGACTAAATATTAGATTTTCAATCCTTATATACAACCCCATGTTAATCATATTCTACACACCATAATGAGTTAATGTTTATTACATGCAATACTATGTTTTAATTCCTTTTAATGGTGCACCTATTTTAAAACTAAATTTTGGATATTTTAAAAAAATTGCATGTAAAAAAATAATTTTTTTCTCAATTTAAAAATTATACTATGTTGGATTGTTGGTATTTTATGATTAGATTAATTTTTTTTAATAATGAATAATACTAAATTTTATTTACAAACTGCATTTTCATTAAAATAATTATTATTGTTAAATTATAAATTAAACTGGTTTTTAAGAAAAAATAGATCAATTATACATATATTAACCTCATTTTGGTCATTTGAATCATTTTATAAAAAATGTTTCCATTAATAAATATTGAACTTTTGAATGATTCTACTTTAAAAACCTTCTTTCTCATTACATCTCTGAGATTAATGTTCATATTCATTTTCCCACTCCTATTATTTGAATTTTTTAAATATAAAAAAATAATTATAATTAATAAGATATTTTTTTACAATAAAAGTAAATTATATTTTCACCAAAAATATTAGTGAAAGTCACTAAAATTAATTATGGTGATTAAGGTAAGATTATATTAAATAAGGGACTAACCCTTAATATTAAAAACAAAAAAACTTTGAAACATGTACAAAAGATACTTTCTACCAATAATTCGACCATTCACACACCTTTTTTGAATATTATTTATTATTGTGATATTATTAAAGGGATGTTCCTGAAATAAAAGGATATGTAAGGAAAAAGATAAAAAAGGATCATTCCTTAACATTAACTTTTCCAAAATATTGAGGCATGTAAAGAACATCATAATTTCGGTTACACATATCCTTTTTAAAGATAAATAGATTATTGTTATCATAATAACTTATCAATAATTTTTAGATTTGGTTTACTTACATAAAATTATTATAAAATGCAAAAAAGTTATTTTTTGGCAAATAAATCATTAATTTAATAGTACTATAAATATAAAAATTTAAGTGAATTGACTGATTTATTTTTCTTATTTTTATGGTTGAATATTCCTTGTTACACAACTTTAAGAATAAATTTTTTTTTCTATTAAATTTTTCATATTTTAAATTTAGTTCTAATTAAATAATGTTAAAATTGAAAAAATTGTAATTTTATTATAAATGATATTTTATTAAATGATTTAAAATTAAAAAAAATAAAATATTCTTAAAAATGATTTAAAGTCATACAAATTATTAAATATGTTCTATTAATATACCAATTTTTCTTCTATAATTAATATATTGACTATGTATTTTAAAAATGACGCCTACACAGGCGCAGTTTAAGTAGTGTTTTAGCACATCACATGTGCCTGATTTAAAATTAACATTCAAAACATATAGTTTTTTTATTTTATAGATTATATATCAAATTAATAATTCATGGGATTTATATTTTCTTATAAATGTCACTTTGTTTTCTTCATAGTTTTTAAATTTTAGATTAGAAAACTATATGATTTATTCAAAACTAATGTGATAAAATTGGGGAATCATAGATTTCAAGGAACCAAATTATTAAACTACACATGTTTTTGTGTATCTATGGTTTTAATGGACCATTATTATCCTTTAACACGTTATTTGTCAAAAAATTTAGGAACTATAGATATATTAGACCACATATTAACGAATATCTTTTGGAATTTACTAGAGTGCCACTTCCCATCCACAATTAAAGGAAAGTACTCTACCTCATCCTCACACATATCAATCCACTTTTCTTATAAAAAATATGACAAAATAGTCTCCCAAAATACCTCACCTAGACCTCAAATTATAATGCCCCGGACTTAAAACATTACATAATCTTGAGTTAAATGAATAATTCACATTGAGGATCTATTCGGGTTTAGAGTTTTTGAGAATTAGGACATAACTATTACATCTCAATGATTGTAAAGTAGACACATCTACTCAGTTTCCATTTTTTTAACAAAATACAAAATCTTGAACAAAAGAGTCATGTCTAGTTCCTTGTTTTAGAGAGCAAGACATTTCCTTGATCCCATCCTTGATCCTATTGAAATTTATATCATGTTAAAAACATTTTAAAAACATGGGTGAGAATAAAAGGCTCAGTAATGGATATAAGAATAGGGAATGAAATAATTAGTCCATGTATACATAAGAATCAATGAAATCAAACATTACTCATAAAACATAATCACATCAACATACCTCATGAAATCATAAGATTTATGAATAACTCCTAGAAATCATAAGACATAAAGGTAACATGAGGCATTCATAAAATTATTACGTAGGGAGTAACCCCAATGGTTACGTTTGGAATACCCATCACATTATATTCCCTAAATCTCTTCTGAAAAACCTTAGCATTTAACTCCTTCGTGTTACCCAATGCATTGGAGAGTTATCTCAGGCTCACCCGCCCTATGTTTATCATGGAACCACTCGTATACGTAACAATACCCAATAACCATAACATATTCATAACACATAAACCAATCATAAATTATAGAGACCATTTCCACAATACAATAACAATATATCATTTCAATATATTGACATAATAAATGATTTATCAAACCGTTTTCAACACCATTTAAAACATTTAATAAATTGATTTTTGAATCAATGTGTCCCATACCACTTTTAAGATTTTAATGGAATTAATATTTTAAGACAATATTGTCCATATAAATAAATCCTTAGAACCATTTTTAAAATGGAAATTAATAAGAATGATTTATAAGATTAAATCCTTAAGATGCTAATTTAGTTATGGAGTTATTAACAAATAGGAGATGCTTCAATACAAATAAATGAGGAATATCATTTAATCAAAACATTATAATATCATGAGAATAAAGGTATTCATGATATAATATTCCAAAAGAATGTATATACACCATATCAAAGTAAATTGGCTCATATCAACAATGAAGTCTCAATGGAATGTAAATTGAGAGGAAATCCCTTATAAAGATGATATCATTTGATTAAAGATAAAACTATTACATAATTATGTATGAAAAATAAGAGTTAATACAATATAATTTGACATTAGGTTTGAAACAATTAGAGGAAATTCACACATATTCATAGGATGACATATTCATGATGTACAACTTTGACCCAAATAATAGAAATTGGGTTAAGAAGTTCTCTCAAAAATTTGACACCCGGACATCACCACATTAAAATTCAGAAAATGAGTTGATGAGAGAAAAAATGGTATGTCATTACTTGGAAATAAAATATTCATCAATAAAGATATATAAGAACATATCCCAACAAAAGAATATGTGAATTAAAATACATAACAAAAAGAAGTCTTTTAAAAAGAGGAGGGTGAAAGGTTCCCTTACCGATTTGGGTAACTTTCGAAATGTACACCCCATGAAAGAAGGACTATACAATGTTGATATAAATACCCATGAATGAAATTATATTACACAAAAATTAGAATAATGGTCAGTACATGCACCACCCAACGAAGATAGTGACAAATATAGCATAAATCGCATGGGAATAAATAGTGAGATAAAAACCCCTTACCTCGTTGTAATAAATCGAGTCATATGACCAAAAGATCAAAAGATCCAAATGAGTCACATAATACCAGGAATATAAATAGAATCATGATAATATATTTCTAATGTAAGTACAAAATACACCACATGAAATTAATAATTGGCGTACAATGAAAATCTCACGGAATTTAAAGTGAGATAAGAAATCCCCTTACCTCAAGTCCGACTTGTCTTGTTCATTTCTTATTATTCCTAAATAATAATATTTGGTCAGTTTATAATTTCTCAAGGAATTAATTTAATGTTTATTATTAAATTCATATCACATATTATCATGTTATAATAATTAGTTAATTATGTGAGTTCATATCATACGTTTTTTCAATGTTTGGTACATGAGTCAACAATGAAATTGTTTGAAGAGAATTGTCCATGTAGTTATAAGTACTTCATCTCCGGAATGGTGTTCATGATTTAAATATCTTATATATCCAATATATATTTATTTAATAGTATTCCATAATTTTTAGAGATATGAAATGAAATATACTATTCATGGAGATCGTAAGTCGTACGTAGGCATGAACACTACTTTCATTTTTTGACATATTAGTGGAATTTAAAACTAAAAGGAGACATAGATATATTATAATTCTAGTATAATATATATGTTATATAGGTAACATAATTTAATTAATTATATTCTTTATAAATTCCATGTTTTTCATGAACGAGTCACATCACTTGAGGGGGCGATAGTCCACTCTTCATCAGATCAAATTATAGCATTTGCAAAACATGAAAAGCATAATGGTAAGTTTTAAATATAAAATACAGAAGCATTGAGAGGGAATAAATATAATATATATCATATATAAATATAGTTCCATCATAATGGCCACCATCAACGGTTTTAAAATAAGATTGAACATTCATCGTTTCGTGAGGCAGTAATCCACCACCCACAAAAACAGTATGTTCCTTAACCATTAGACGGAGGTGTGTGTAAGTGTTGGAAGAATATGTATCAGAGAAACATACTAGTACTTTTAGGAAACATGTTTTATTATAGGATAAAATAATAAGAAGATATTGGTGAGTGAATAATGAAAATAAAAGAATGAAACTCGAGGGAAGACATTAACTCTAAATCGGGTAACTCTTTTTGATTTGAGCCAAAGGCATCCTTGGAAAGACTTCTGCCAAATGTGAGGCATCTAAGAGTAATAGAGATACGTGTAGAGATAATATGGTTAGATTTTATATGAGGAAAGGGCTTGAGAGGTGTGGGTAAGGGGTTGAGCTTGGGGCCTTTTATAAGAGGGAGTAGGGTCACTTTTGGAATGTCTTGAAATGTTACATTATTATAAACTGTTTTCAGATTTTAAAGGTCCCACATTGATATATTGTGAGGATAAGGTGATAAGGGTTATAAATACACCCATATAATTGGTTTTAGAATAGTTTATGTCTTATATTTAACCTTATCTTTTCATTTTATTTAAATAGTTCATTAATGAGGTCATCACTTCATCATGATGGTGTTATAAATAAATTTATTTATTTATTGTCTAAAAATTATAAAAAAAATTATCATGACGTAGGAAATATTTTTAGCATTCCAATGAATATTTATACAATAAATTATCATTTATTTAAACAAAAATCAATTTTTTTACTTATGTGTTACATAGTTGGGTTTTATTTTCCATTCTTTAAAAATAGTATTATAAAAGGTCACTATCACACAAAAGTGATTACATGGGGTCCCTAAGTTGGAATAAGGCGTACCATTGTTAGCCATGACACAAACAAGAGGTCTTGGACACATTTCAGGGTCATTTTATATTATTATGATATTATTTTATAAGCCTTAACTACCCAATTACAAATTAATCATGATAATTGAAGATAATTTCCATCATTATTATTCATAATGTCCAAAAACAAAAGAGTCATAATTACATAATTTGGAACTTCTGATTCCAAATATGGAATCCATTTTACCAAATTCCAATCACATAAATTGCAGTAATTATTTTGAAAATAATTTCCGTAGTCAAAACAATTAGCGTGTTTTAAAAAAAACAATATCTATCAATGGATTGACACTTGTTTATGTCCAATTTCAAAGAGAAATTAGTTCCATTGACCACCATTGGATTAAATGGAAAAAATATATTTTAACTAAAATTTATACCCAATAAAAAATATAGTCTAACAATATAAATAAATTATATTAAAAAGAGGTTTTGAATAAAAATACATCATTTTTTCACTATTAATAAAAAATGAACTTTATCATAAAAATAACACAAATTTACCAAAAGTAAATTTCAATTTCCTGATTCTAAATAATGGTTTTATTTTATCAAATATAACACATAAATTTGTCAATAAGAGGATTTAAAAATGGTTCTCCATCAAAAGGTGTTTAATAGACCTTTTAAATAATATTAGAATATTTATGCTTAAAATTGGATTCATTCACATATTAAACCACTAACATTTATTGGAAAAATGTAAAAATATTTAACAAACATATGTTATAATTTTTTAGTTTTTTCTGTTCATTCCCTCCATTACAATATCTAGGCATTAACTACCATTTAAAATAATATTATTATATTATTAGTGTGCAACGTCAGATTTCAAAGAAACTCGTTGTTGCATATTGGGTACGCCATCAAACATAGCATTTCCTTTAAATTAATATTAACATTTTATTCACAAATATTGATAAATATGAGAATTTCATATTCTTTATTTACCTGGGATGTTACATCCTTCCCTACTTTTGGGAATTTTTTTCTTGTAATTTTAAAATTGGGTTCAGAAACATCATTGAAAGCCCCACATCAGAAAAGTAGTAAAATAAACTATCACTTTCAATGAAAGAATGAAAAGTAAAAAGGTCACCCAAGACAATAAGTACATGGATTCCAGGAAAACATGGATATAGAAGAGAAAACAAAGGGTCAAATTCTTTTGGAGAGTGATAGAAAATATGTCTAGGATAAAGTTATCCACCAGAAAATCACAAACTTTTGATGGGTTAAATGGTATTTGATTCCCCAGTAAGAAAAGTCAACAGACAACATTTCTATTTTATGTTACTTTTCATTGAGGAATTTATTTATGAGATTAACTAAATCATAAGGACACATACTTACTTTTCATGTATAATTTCATCTCTTAATATATTTCTTACACAATCACATATATTCTCCAAAATATGAGTATTTAGGACGACTTGTTCAAATTAAGGTTTCTATAATCAACTTCTTGAGAATCACCTAATCCAAAAAAATGAACTATATATTTCCCATGTCTTTATACCATAACTAAAACAAAAATTGTTAGTACAAGAGCAGATAATCTCCAAAGGGATAATCCTTTATAAAAAGAAATAATAATCTTAATATCCAAAATTCAAAAAAAAATATCCCAAGATACATGAATTCCCCTTAAATAAATATATATCTACAAAATTCTTCAATGTAATCCAATCTAAGATTGGAACCCAAATCTAAGAAGGATTTAATCACATAGTCTGCTAATGTAAATCTAAACATTTGTCTCCAAATAACATCAGTTACTCTTAAAGTATCATATTGAAAAGTAATTATCCTAATAACATATCCGCCATGATAGGTTAATCATTTCCATATATAACCCAAAATCAACTTATTCTCGATTCATAAAATCATCTAACTAAAAAGAATTAGTCATACTAACCAGGTACTTCACGTATTCTAGTGGTAGGCGATAAATACTAGTTGCACTTTGGATGTGGGTTCGATTCCCACAACTTCGTCCGACGCGATGGGTTGTCACATAGTTTGTATGTTGTCCCTTTTCAAAAACAACATAATTTTATAACATTACCAAAAAAGAGATAAATTCATCAAAAATAACCATAACATAATTTAACCATGAAGGTTATCTAATATCTTTCATTTTCCATCCAAAAATGTATTAACCGGTAATTACCTCAAATTTAAAGATTATCAAAACCCAAATCATTATTTATAACTATATCCACAAAAGACAAGATAAATATTCCATGAATAAAATTTTCAAATATCAAACATTAGGGGTACACATACTATGAAAAGTCTTCTAATGTAATATCACCATGAAAAGAGCATTAATTCTTTTAAGATTTTCACCATCCTAAAATCTACTATAACACTTGAATCCCTTATATGTTCACTTATTTCTCATTCAACATTCTTCATGATCCATTAACCATTACATTATAACTTATTATTAAATATTTCTTTCCTACAAACAAAATCCGGAATAATATCCTAAGATTTCAATAATAGGAAAACATATGATACGAAATAATCCATACCTTTCATTGTTCATTGTCAATTTCTTTATCCTCAATCGGAATGGAATTAGGTATTAGTAAATGAATATTTGTACGATCTTTGTGATCCCATTCCTGAATGTTTTTTGTAGGACATGTGTTTTCGTAATTACCATGGACACCACAATTAAAACATTCAATTGATCCTTCAAAAATAACTTCTTTCCCTTTCCAAGATTCAACTAGATGCTTCCTTTTTTCATGGAATGTTCTTGATTTATGACCTTCATTTTCAAATATATAGCATATTTTTTTCCATTTGAATAATTTTCTTATGTGTTTATTTCGACATCTTTGACATAGGTTCCTGAACATACTTACCTTTATGATTATTACCTAAACATCCATAGTGATTTCTTTCTCTAATATAAAATTCATTTTAAGAGTCACTAAGGTTTAGGTGGTCAATAAAGACTCCAGATAGATGGTTGAGAATAACCACAAGAGTTATCACTGCATCTCCCATATCATTTAGTTGCGCGTTCAGAGAATCGTCACGGTTTTCTTCACATCCACTGTTACTTTGGTGCCTACTAGATCCAACCATTTACTAAAACCAAAAATGACAGTGTGAGTATATCACTAAAATAATCATATAATACTTTTATATAATTATTCATGTTATCTTAAACTTATCCACTTTATCTAAAAAACTATTACTCTTTCTGAAATCTTAACCATTATGGTAATGTCACTTATGCTTAAAGAATACCCAAACCTCTAATGTTATCTAAACTAATCTTTCATATCTACTATAAGGCCCCAACCATAAAACATTACATAATCTTGAATTAAATGAATAATTCACATTGATGATCTTTTCTAGTTTAGATATTTAGAGAATTAAGACATAAATATTACATCTAAATGATTACAAAGTGGAAACATCTACTCATTTTCCATTTTATAACAAAAATAAAAACCCCTGAACAAAAGAGTCATGTCTAGTTCCATGTTTTAGACAGCATGACATTTCCATGATCTCATCCTTGACCCTATACTAGTTTATGTCCTGTGAAAAACATTTCAAAAACATAGAATGAGCATAAAAAACTCAGTAAGGGATATAAAAATACGGAAATAAAACATTAGTCCACGTATACATAAGAATTAATGAAATCATACTTCACTCATAAAACATAATCACTTTAACATACCTCATTAAATCATAATATTTATGAATAACTCATAGAAATAATAAGACATAAAGGTAACTTGAGGAATTCGTAACATTCTTATGTAGGGAGTAACCCTCATGGTCACATTTGGAATACCCATCATAGTATATTCTCTAAATCTCTTCGGAGAAACCTTAGCGTTTAACTCCTTCGCGTTACCCAATGCATTGGAGAGCTATCTCGGGATCACCCACCCAAGGTTTATCATGGAACCACCCATATACGTAACAATTACTAATAACCATAACATATAAATAACACATAAAACAATCATAAATGAAAGATAACATTTCCACATTGCAATCACAATATATCATTTCAATATATTGACATAATCAATGCTTTATAAAACCATTTTCAAAACCATTTAAAACATTTAATAAAGATATTTTTGAATAAATGTGTCCCATAACACTTTGAAGATTTTAAAGGAATTAATATTTTAAAATAGTAATTTCCATATAAATAAATCCTTAAAACCATTTTTAAACAAGTAAATTAATAAGAAATATTTATAAGATTAAATCATTAAGATGATAATTTAGTTAAGGAGTTCGTAACAAAAGGAGATGCTTCAATAGAAAAAATTGAGGAATAACATTTAATAAAAACATTATAATATCATGAGAATAAATGTAATAATGATATAATATTCCAAAGGAATGTATAAAAACCATGTAAAAGTGAGTTGGTGCATATCAACAATGAAGTCTCAATGGAAGGTAAATTGAGATGAAATCCCTAACAAAGACGGTATCCTTTGATTAAAGATAAATCTATTACCTAATTATGTGTAACAAATAAGAGTACACCCAATATAATTGGTTATTAAGTGTAAAACAATCATAGGTAATTCACACATATTAATAGGATGACATAATCACGAAGTTCAATTTAAACCCATATAATTGAAATTGGGTTAAGAAGTTCCTTAAAAAATTCGACAGCCTAACAACATCACTTTAAAATTTAGAAAATGAGTTGATGTGAGATAAAATGGAATATAGTCACTTGGAATTAAAATATATATCAATAAGGATATGTAAGAAAGTATTCCAACAAAATCAGATGTGAATTAAAATACATAACAAAAAGAAGTCTATTAAAAATAGGAGGGTGAAAGGTTCCTTTACCGATTTGGGTAACTTTAGAAACGTACACCCCATGAAAGAAGGACTATAAAATGTTGATTTAAATACCCATGACTAAAATTAAATTAGACATTGAGTAGAATAATGTTCATTTTATACACCACTCAAAGGAGATAGTGAAATTATAGCATAAATCTAACGGGAATAAATAGTGAGATGAAAACCCCTAACCTCGTTGTAATAAATTCAGTCATATGACCAAAAGATAATAAGAACAAAATGAATCAAATAATATCATGAATATAAATAGAACCATGATAATATATATCCAATTGAAGTATACATTACACCACATGAAATAAATAATTGGTGAACAATGGAAATCTCACGGAATTAAAAGTGACATACAAAATCCCCTTACCTCAAGTCCGACTTGTATTGATCGTTTATTTATATTCCCGAATAATAAGCTTTGGTCAATTTATAATTTCTTAATGAATTAATTTAATGTTTATTATTCAATTTTTATCACATATTATCATGTTACAATAATTAGTTAATTATGTGAGTGCATATCATACGTTTTGTCGATGTTCGGTACATGAGTCAACAATGAACTTGTTTGAAGAGAATTGTCCATGTAGTTATAAGTAAATAATCTCAAGAATGGTTTTACTGATTTAAATATCATATATATCCAGTATATATGTATTTAATAATATTCCATAATGTTTGGAGATAAAAAATGAAATGCACCATTCATGGAGATGATAAGCCGTACGTACGCAAGAACACTACTTTCATTTTTTGTCATATTAATGGAATTTAAAACAAAATGAGACATAGATAAATTATAATTAAAGTATAATATATAATTTATATAGATAAAATAAGTTCATTAATTACATTCTTAATAAATTACATGTTCGGCAAGAATGAGTCACATCACTTGAGGGGGCGGTAGTCCACACTTCCTCAGATGAAATTATCGCATTTTCACAATATGAAAAGCATAAAGGTATGATTTAAATATAAAATATAGAAGTTTTAGAGAAAATAAATATAATATTTATAGTATATAAATATATTTCCATCATAATGTCCACCATGAAAGGTGTTAAAAGAAGATTGAACAATCATCGTTTCGTGAGGCAGCAATTCACCACCCACAGAAATAATATGTTCTTTAACCATTAGACGGAGGTGTGTGTAAGTGTAGGTATAATACATATCATAAAAACATCCAAGTATATTGTGGATACTAGAGTTTTTATAGGAACAAATAATAAGAAGATAGTGGTGTGTGAAGAAGGAAAAAAAAGAAAGAAACTCGAGAGAAGACATTATCTCCAAATCGGGTTACTCTTTTTGATTTGAGCCAAAGGCTTCCTTGGAAAGGCATATGCCCAAAGTGAGGATTATAAGAGTAATAGAGAGATGTGGAGAGATAATATAATCATAGTTTAGATTATTCAAGGGAATGATAGGTGTGGGTATGGGGGTAGAGTTGGGGGCCTTTTATAAGAGGGAGGAGGGTAACTTTTAGAAAGTTTTGAAATTTTACTTTATTATAAAATGGTTTTTGGATATTAAAGGACCCACATTGAAATATTTCATTGATAAGGTGATAAGGGTTCGAAATACACCCATCCAATAGGTTTTCAACAAGTTTAAGTCTATTATTTTACCTTATCTTTTCATTTTATTTAAATCATTCATTGATGAGGTAATCACTGGATCATCATGGTGTCATAAATAAACAAATTTATTTAATATATAAAAATTATAAATAGAATATCATGATGTAGGAAATCATTTTATATTTTTAATTACTATTTATAGTCTTAGATATAATTTATTTAAACAATATTAATTTTGTTTTACTTAGGTGTTACATAGTTTTGTTATATTTTCCTTCGTTTAAAAATAATCTGATAAAAGGTCATTATCACACAAAAGTGATTCCATGGGGTCCATAAGATGGAAAAAGGAATCCCATGGACGCCCATGACACAACCAAGAATATTTGGACACATTTTGGGGTCATTTTATGTTATTATTTTATTACCCTTAACTACCTAATTACTAATTAATCATGATAATTGATGATAATTGTCATCGTTACTATTCATACTGTCCAAAAACAAAAGAGTCTTAATTACATAATTTCGACCTTATGATTCAAAATATGGAATCCATTTTTCCAAATTACAAATATATAAATTGCAGTAATTAATTTAAAAATAATTTTCGTTTTGAAATCAAATAGCGTGTTTTTAAGAAACAATATCTATCAAAAGATTGACACTAGTTTATGTCCAATTTCAATGTGAAATTAATTCCAATGAACACCATTGAATTAAATGGTAAAAATATAATTTAACTACACTTTTAACATATTAAATACATAATCTATCCATATAAATAAATTAGATTAAAATGAGATTTTGAATTAAAATACAATATTTTTCACTATTAAAAAATGAACTTTATCCGAAAAATAACAAAAATTTACACAAAGTAAATATTGATGTCCCGATTAAAAAGAAGGATTTCATTTTATCATATATAACATATAAAATTGTCAAAAAGTGTATTTAAAAAGGGTTCACCATCGAAAGGCGGTTAATCGACCATTTAAAGAATATTAAAATTTTTATGCTTAAAATTGGACTCATTCGCTTTTTAAGCATATAAAATTTATTAGATAAATGTAAGAATATTTAACAAACATATATAATCATTTTATAGTTAGTCTTGTTCCTTCTCGTCGTTACAACATCTATGCATTAACTACCATTTGAAATAATATTATTATATTATTAGTGTGCATTGTAAGATTTTAATGAAACTCGTTGTTGCATATTGGGTATTCCATCGAACATAGAATTCCCTTTAAAATAATTTTAGAATTTTATTCTAAAATATTTATAAATATGAAAATGTCATATTCTTTATTTACCAGGGATTATACATCTTTCCCTCCTTTTTGGAATTGAATCCTCGCAACATTAAAATTGGGCTCAGAAACATCATTGAATGACCCAAATCAGAAAAGGAGTAAATTAAAATATCACATTAAAAAAAAGAAAGAAAAGTAAAAAAGGTAACCTCTAGGATTTGATGAGAACATGGATATGGAAAAGAAAACAAAGGGTCATGTTCTGATAGAGATTGATAGACAATATTTCTAGTAGAATGTTAACCACTAGAAAATCACAAACTTGTGATTGATTAAACAGTATTTGATTCCCCAGTAGGAAAAGTTAATAGACAACGTTTTTGTTTTATGTTACTTATCATTGGGTAATTTATTTATGAGCTTAACTAAATCATAAGGAAACAAACTTACTTTTCATATAGACATTCATATATTACTAGATTTCTTACCCAAACTCATATTTTCTCCAAAAGAAGAGTATTTAGGATGACTTGTTCACATTAAGAGTGCTATAATAAACTTCTTGAGAATAGCCTAATCCACAAAAGATTATCTATATATTTCCCATGTCTTTAGACCTTAACCAAAACTAAAATTGTTTGTACAAGATCAGATAATCCCCAAAAGGATAATCCTTTATAAAAAAGAAATACTACTCTTAATCTTCAAAATTCATCAAAAAAGAACCCAGGGTTCAAGAAATACCATGAAATAAATAGATATCCATAAAATTATTCAAAGTAATCCAAACTGAAATTGAAACCCAAATATATGATGGATTTAATCACATAGTCATCTAAGGTTATTCTTAAAAATTATCTCATAATAACATCAGTTACTCTTAAAGTATCATTTTGAAAAGTAATTGACCTAATCACATATCCTCCCTGATAGGTTAATAATTTCCACAGATAACCCAAAATCAACTTATTCAAGATTTATAAGATCATATAACTAAAAAGAATTAGTCATACTAAACAGGTACTTCACGTAGTCCAGTGGTAGGCAATAAATACCAGTTGCACTTTTGTTGTGGGTTCGATTCCCGCAACTTCATCCGACGTGACTGGTTGTCACATGATTTGCATTTTGTCCCTTAAAAAAATACATAATTTTATAACATTCCCAAAAAAGAGATAAATTCATAAAAAGTAACCATAACATAATTTAACCACGAAGTTTATCTAATAACTTTCATTTTTCATCCCAAAATTTATTGACCGATAATTACCTAAAATTCAAGGATTATATAAACCCAAATCGATCTTTATAACTATATCCATAAAAGACATGATACTATTCCTTGAATAAATTTTTTATATATCAATCATTAGGATTACACATACTATAAAAAGTCTTCTAATGTAATCTCATCATCAAAAGAGACTTAATACATTTAATAATTTCACCATCCTAAAATATACCATAACTCTTGAATCCCTTATATGTTTACTTCTTACGCATTCAACATTCTTCATGATCCATTAACATTTCCTTTCCAACTAATTCTGAAATAATTCTTTCCTATAAACAAAATCATGAATCATATCATAAGATTTAAATAATAGGATAACATATGTTATGAAATAATCCATACCTTTCAATGGTCATTTTGAATTTCTTCATCATCAATCAGAATGGCATTAGGTATTGGTAAAAAAATATTTGTATGATCTTGGTGATCCCATTGTTGATACTTCTTTGTAAGAAATGTGTTTTCATAATGACCATGCACACTACATATAAAACATTCAATTGATCCATTTGAAATAACTTCTTCCCCTTTCCTAGATTCAACTAGATTATTCATTTATTCATGGTTGGTTCTTTCTTTATGACCTTCAGTTCCATATCTATAGCATCTTTCTGTCCCTTTGAAACATTTTCCTCTGTGTTTCTTTCCACATATTTTACACATTGGTTCTTGAACATACATACCTTAATTATTATTACCTGAACTTCCATAAGGATTTTTTTCTTGCAAATATGATGCCTTATAAAAATAAATATGGTTCAGGTGGTCAATCATGACTCCAGATAGTTGGTCGAAAATAACCACATGATTTCTCATTGTAGCTCCTATATCATTCAGTTTCTCATTCAGAAAACTTTCATAGTATTCTTCACATCCACTATTACTTTGGTGCCTACTAGATCTAGTCATTTACAAAAACCAAAAATGTTAGTGTGATTATATCAGTAAAATGATCTAATAATACTAAGATATAATTATTCATGTAATCTTAAACTTATTCACGTTATCTAAAAAACTATGACTCTTGCTGAAATCCTATCCCTTATGGTAATGTAACTTAAGCTTAAGGAATACCCTAACCTATAATGTTATCTAAACTGACCTTTGATTCCAACTATAAGGCCCCGACCTTAAAACATTACATAATATTGAATTAAATGTATAATTCAAATTGAGGATCTTTTCTGGTTTAGAGTTCTAGATAATTAGGACATAAATGTTACATATCAATGATTACAAAGTAGACACATCTACTCAGTTTCCATTTTTTTTACAAAATAAAAACTCTTGAACAAAATATTCTTGTCTACTTCCATGTTTTATACATCATGACATTTCCTTGATCCCAGCCTTGACCCAATTTCACTTTATTTCCTACAAAAAACAATTCAAAAACATGGGATGATCATAAAAGGCTTAGTATGGGATATAAAAGTATGGAAAAAATCATTAGTCCATGTATACATAAGAATCAATGAAATCATACTTTACTCATAATACATTAGCACTTTAACATTCCTCATTAAATCATAATATTTATGAATAACTCATAGAAAACATAAGATATAAAGGTGACTTGAGGCATTCATAAAATTATTACGTAGGGTGTAACCCTCATGGTTACGTTTGGAATATCCATCACAATACATTCCCTAAATCATTTCTGAGAAACCTTATTGTTTAAATCCTTCACGTTTCCCAATGCATTGGAGAGCTATCTCGGTCTCACCCGCCCTATGTTTATAATGGAACCACCCGTATACGAAACATTTCCAAATAACCATAACATATTAATAACACATAAAACAATCATAAATGAAAGATAACATTTCTACATTACAATCAAAATATATCATTTCAATAAATTGACATAATCATGGCTTTATCAAACCATTTTCATAACCATTTAAAACATTTAATAAAAAGATTTTTGAAACAAAGTGTCCCCTACCACATTGGATATTTTAATGGAATTAATATTTTAAAACAATAATTTCAATATAAATAAATCCTTAAATCCATATTTAATCATGGACATTAATAAGAAATATATAGAAGATTAAATCATTAAGACGATAATTTAGCTAAGGAGTTCTTAACAAATAAAAGATGCTTAAATACAAATAATTAAGGAATAAAATTTAATCAAAAAATTATAATATCATGAGAATAAAGTTATTCATTATATAATATGAAAAAGGAAAATATATACACCATATAAAAGTGTAGTGGTGCATATCAACAATGAAGTCACAATGGAATGTAAAGTGAGAGGAAATCCCTTATAAAGACGGTATCCTTTGATTAAGGATAAATCTATTTAATAATTACATGTGAAAAATGAGAGTACACCCAATAAAATTGGATATTATGTGTGAAACAATCAGAGGTAATTTACACATATTCATAGGATAACATATTCAAGAAGTTCATGTTTAACCCAAATAATTGAAATTGGGTTAAGAAGTTCCCTAAAAAATATGACAGCATAACAACATCACTTTAAAATTCAAAAAATGAGTTGATGAGAGAGAAAATGGTATCTCATCACTTGGACATAAAATATACGTCAATAATGATATAGAATAACATATTCCAACAAAATAATATGTGAATTAAAAGGCATAACAAAAAATATGTCTTTTAAAAAGAAGAGGGTGAAAGGTTCCCTTACCGATTTGGGTAACAATCGAAACGTACACCCCATGAATGAAGGGCTATAAAAATTTGATGTAAATAACAATGTCCTAAAGTATATTTCCGAAAGATTAGAATAATGGGTAGAACATAAACCACTCAAAGTAGATAGTGACAAATATAACATAAATCTCACAGGAATAAATAGTTAGACGAAAACCCCTTACCTTATTGTAATAAATCGAGTCATATGACCAAAAGATAATAAGAACCAAATGAGACACATAATACCAAGAATATAAATAGAATCAGGATAATATATATCCAATTTAAGTACACAATACACCATATACAATAAATAATTGGCAAAAAATGGAAATCTCACAGAATTAAAAGTGAGATAAGAAATTTCCTCACCTCAAGTCCGACTTGTCTTGTTCGTTTCATTATATTCTTGAATAATAAACATTGGTTAATTTATAATTGCTCAAGGACTTCATTTAATGTTTATTATTCAATTAATATCACATATTATCATGTTATAATAATTATTTAATTATGTTAGTTCATATCAAATGATTTGTTGATGTTTGGTACATGAGTCAAGAATGAACTTGTTTGATGAGAATTGTCCATGTAGTTATAAGTAAATCATCTCTGTAATTGTGTTCATGATTTAAATATCATATAAATCCATTATATATATATATATTAATATAACATAATGTTTGGATATAATAAATTTAATGTACCGTTCATGGAGACGGTAAGTCGTGCGTATGCATGAATGCTACTGTCATTTTTTTCATATTAACGGACATTAAAACAAAATGAGTCATAGATATATTATAATTACAGTATAATATATATGTTATATTGGTTAAATAGGTTCATTAATTACATTCTTTATATATTCCATGTTTGGAACGAATGAGTCACATCACTTGAGGGGGCGGTAGTCCACACTTCCTCAGATGAAATTTTCGCATTTGCACAACATGCAAAGCATAAAGGTATGTTTAAAATATAAAATTAATAACCATTTAGAGGGAATAAATACAATATATATCATATATAAATATAGTTCCATCATAATTTCCACCATGAAAGGTGTTAAAATAAGATTGAACAATCATCATTTCGTGACACACTATTTCGCCACCCACAGAAACAGTATGTTCTTTAACCATTACATGGAGGTGTCTGTAAGTGTGGGTAGAATACTTATCATAAAAGCATCCTAGTATATTTAGGATACTGGTTTTGTTATGGTATAAAATAATAATAAGATATTGGTGAGTGAAAAAGTAAAATAAAATAAAGAAACTCGAGAGAAGACATTTCCTCTAAACTGGGTTACTCTTTTTGATTTGAGCCAAAGGCTTCATTGGAAATAATTCTGCCCAATGTGAGGCTTCTAGGAGTAATAGAGGTATGTGGAGAGATAATATGAACAATGGTTATATGATCCAAGGGATTGAGGGGTGTGGGTAAGGGGGCAGAGCTGGGGGCCCTTTACAAGTGGGAGGAGGGTCACTTTTTGGAATGTCTTGAATTGTTACTTTATTGTAAAATGGTTTCTTGGATTTTAAAGGTCCCACATTGATATATTGGGAGTATAAGGTGAAAAGGGTTCGAAATACACTGATACAATTGGTTTTTGAGAAGTTTATGTCTTATATTTAACCTTATCTTTTCATTTTATTTAAATAGTTCATTAATGAGGTAATCACTACATCATCATGGTGTCATAAATAAATTTATTTATTTAATGTCAAAAAATTATTAAAAAAAATTTAATGATGTAGCAAATATTTTTAGCTTTACAATAAATATTTATAGTCTAATATATAATTTATTTAATAAAAATTAAAATTCTTTTACATAGGTGTTACATAGTTTGGTTGTATTTTCCTTTCTTTAAAAATAATATGATAAAAGGTCACTATCACAAAAAGTGATTAAATGGGGTCCCAAAGTTGGAACAAGAAATAACATGGTCGTCCATGACACAACCAAGATGTTTTGGACACATTTTGGGGTCATTTTATATTATTATGATATTATTTTATTACCCTTAACTACCCGATTACTAATTAATCATGATAATTGAAGATAATTACCATCGTTACTATTCATAATGTCCGAAAACAAAAGAGTCTTAATTACATATTTTCGAGCATCTGATTCCAAATATGGAATCCAATTTATCAAATTCCAATCACAGAAATTGCAGTAATTATATTGAAAATAATTCCTGTAGTCAAAACAAATAGCGTGTTTTTAAGAAACAAAATCTATCAATGGATTGACACTCGTTTATGTCCAATTTCAAAGAGAAATTAATTCCAATGACCACCATTGGATTAAATGGTAAACATATATTTTAATTAAAATTTAAACCCAATTAAAACTATAATCTATCCATATAAATAAATTATATTAAAAAGGATGTTTTGAATAAAAATACATCATTTTTCACAATTAATAAAAAATGAACATTATTGAAATAATAACACAAATTTACACAAAGTTAATTTCGACGTCCTGATTGTGAAGAAGGATTTTATATTATCAAATATAACACATAAAAGTGTCAAAAGGAGTATTTAAAAATGGTTCTCCATCAAAATTTGTTTAATCAACCTTTTAAAGAATATTAGAATATTTATGCTTAAAATTGGATTCATTCAAATTTTAAACAACTAACATTTAGTGGATAAATGTAAAAATATTTAACAAATATATATAATAATTTTTTAGTTAGTTCTATTCATTCCCTCCATTACAACATCTAGGCGTTAATTACCATTTAAAACAATATTATTATATCATTAGTGTGCAACGTAAGATTTCAATGAAACTTTTTGTTGCATATTGGGTACACCATCAAACATATAATTACCTTTAAAGTAATATTAACATTTTATTCACAAATATTAATAATTATGATAATGTCATAATATTTATTTACCTGGTATTTACACAAATCCTCCATTATTTTGGATTAAATCCATGGAACCCTTTTAGTACAATCAAAAAGGACTTACTCGGTTTAGAGGAAACAACTTCTCTCAAGATATCTAGTTTAATTTATATTCTATGATCCCAAAAATATTATTATTCAATTATTTTATAAAAACTATAATCCTAAAAAAAACTTATTCTGTTATAATAATGGACCAATATCCGCATACACACAAATTCATCTAATGGGAAATGAACATAGTATTTCTTGGTTGGATGAACTACTACCTTAGGAAATGATGATTGTTATTTTTTTCCGGTACCACCTCTCAAGGTGGCCATTATAATGTAATAATGGTATATATATGATATATATTTCATTTATTATGTATCTATGAATCTTCAGTCCTTTTTAAACAAACAACATTAATACTTTCCATTTGCGTTAATATGGTAACATCATTTGAGGAAGTGAGGACTACTTCCTCTCGAAGCTATGTGACTCATTCACAATATAGATGGAAAATATTATGTATAAATTTAATAGTAATATATAAAATATATTACCTAAACATATTAGTTTAATTATAATATAAATATATGTATATATCATTTACATTTCATTCTTTAAAAATATGAAAATGAAATGAACATATCATGTGTGTGTATGTATGGACTGCTTTCTCAATGAATGGTCCATTTAATTTAATATCTCTAACCATTGTAGATACTTTTAAATAAATGTATACTAATTATATATGATAATAAATACATGTTTTAAATTCTATATATTTTGAAACATGATTTAATTAATGATAAAAACAAGTAACAAGTTAAAACTTACTCAACGAAACTCTGTAATTAAAACCCAAAATAGTGAAATTAATGAATGATTGTTAACAAACTCATAACAAGATAATATAAGAAGATAATATATGTAATTATAAACATGGTGTTGGTTCTTTTATAAGTAAGTAACAAATTTTAAACCACTATACATGTTGATAAATACCAAATAACAAAAGGATGGGTAAGGTAAGTGTTTTCGTTTCAATTTAATTTTCTTTGATACTTATTTTGTTATGAACCAATTCAATTTTTTTTGTATATAATACCCTTATCTATATAATATTATGAATCTAATAATTTTAAATATATTATAATTTTCATTTAATTTATTTGGAATTATGATTTAAATGTTCTAATGTGTTATGGGACACGTGGAATGCATAAATTTTATTTTTCATCAGGAATGGTTTCTGGTCAACAACCCATATTTTTACATGTCCAACTATAATGTATTATTGATAAATAAATATTCATTATTAAATATGGGTACATTATAAGGAACATTGTTCAATTGATATATGAGGAATGATTTGGACATATAGTACACAAGTTGGGGATCATTTAAGGAAAGTCTTACAGTTTTGGGACCGGTTAATAAAATCTATTAGATGCATTGGTAGTCTCATGAGATAAAATAATTGGACATAATATATGGGTTTTAATCTATATCAAAACCACATTCTTAATGTTATTATTTGTACTAGTTCCATATACCAAGGAAATATGTTATCCAATAATTTTTCATTTCCCTCAATTGGTTTTAGTTAATATTCACCCATGATATTTGTGTTGACATATCGTTGGATACATATAATTATCAGTTAATTAATTAAATGGAATGTGTTTCATTTTCTCACCTACCCATTTTGAGTTTTCTTTTTCTAGATATTTTAATAGAATGTGTTATTAGTTATTTACATTTCCATATTTATTTCTTCTAACAGATTTATTAGTACATCCTCTTTATATACCATTACTATGCATTTGATCTCCCCATATTATTTTTTATTTTCCCAGGATATGATGAAGAAATTACGGAATAGGTGACCATGGATGCAATTTATTTTATTTTATTGTGTTTTGGGTTTGTATTTTATATTTCCCAATGTATTATTTTTATCATGTTTGTAATATGGCTTTCAAAGACTACTAAAATGATCAGTCATTTGATATTTGATTCCTTATAATCCTTCAAATCTAATAAAATAATTCAACATGTTTGGGATTTAGGGGTTGGGGTATTACAGTGTATATTAAATGTTGTTTAAAAACAAACCTGAAAACTATATTTTCAAAACAGTGATTATTAATCACCACCTATGATAGAAAATGTGCATAATTATACAATAAAATTCTAGAATATTTATAAGGTATTAATTATCAGGCTATTTTTAGAAATAAATCCCCATCTAGATACTACATGTTGACATGATTCTTACACATATTTACCTTGGGTTATAATCACTAACAAGGTGTCTTGAGCCGGAATCGGGATAACCATGTACATCATAATGATCCTTATTGTGCAACTAGTTTTAAAGGCTTGGGAGATACACATTTTATAGTAAAAAATTTCATTAAATACTATTATAATTGAATTAAAAGTAATTGTTTCCCCAAAAAAATTGTGTTTGTGATTTCTAGAAATAAATATATAAATATATCAACTAATGTTAGGTATTTTTTATAGATTTTAGAGAACACATTATGATATAATCTATCCTATTGTATGTCATCATTTAGAAATGGATCCTAGTAGAAGGAATGTGAAAATATCCCATGCACTGATTCAAATAGTAATAAGTGTTAAATATTTCATTCTCTTAATCTAATATTCCAAAGTTAAATTAAATTATAATTATTCTCATTATATGAGGACTTTTTATCAGGAAATAATGAGATGTGTAAATAATTTTACAAGTAATATGATTTCGATGGAAACCAAGGCAAGAATAGGACATCTGAGTACATTGAAAAATGGAATTATTAAAATAAGAATATGGGAAATGAGGCATTTCCCATATGTGATAACTGTGGAGAGACACCCTCTATTACATTCTTGAATGTAATGGGGGTTTTTTATTAGTGTTGAGAAAAATTACACAAATTTTGTGATTTCAAGATAATGAAATTATATTCCAACATTCAATACTTCCATTACAAGGATACGTGAAATAATAAAAATCAATGTCTCAATTTTATAAGGAATATACCATAAATTATGGTAATTAATAATGGATATGTTATGACACTACCACAAATCAAGGTTAATGATTAATATTTCTCTTCCTGAATTATGTCATTTTAATATATTATGAGTGATGTGTTGGTTATAATAATAATATAATATATGAGGATTGAACATAAGTACATTTTCATTAAGGATTTGAGATCATATTTTGAACGGTACCAAGAAAAGTTATTTGGAAGAAAGTTAATTTTTTTGGAAAACAAATGAATTAGGGAAAAAGAAACCTTAATATGTTCCTAATGTTCAGATAATTTTGAATCAATGATTAACTTGGATAAGTACAGACTACCTTGGAACTGATTAATGACTTTTCTACAGGTGGTCTATGCTATCATTGATAGAGTTTATAGAACATTTGGATTGAAGGAGTGTATCCAATAGCATATGTCTTACTTAAGTAATAAGGAAGATTTCATGTTTTCAATATGTTTTTATGGGGATTTGAGTTATTACCATATTTGAAGATGAGATATAATGATATTATTCAAATTTTTGGAATATGAAAATTTAGAGCTTCTTTTTGTAGATTAAAGGCCCATCATATGTTCATTTTGGGAATTAAAGGACCTCATTCCTATGTTGTTGAATAAAAATATTTTAGAATATATAACCATTTATAGGATATTTTATACAGATAATTGAATATAATTTTAGAGGTTAATGTATTAATTCACCATATGATGAAACATGATCTAAGAGATGATATAAAAATAATTCAAGGCAAAATCAATTGATTAGATTATTTTTAGGAAATAGAAAATTATATTTATATATATTAATATAGATTGAATTTATTCCTAAATATTCTCAAATTTATATTATAAAAAACTGGTTTCCAACTATCACAATTATTTTATGATATTAATGACCTTTACTCACTCTTCTAGTTATTGGTTTTTTGGTCTACAACGTTCAGCTATACCTGTTTTCTATCACTCTCCACCAGAATATGAAAGTTATATTCCTCTTCCATATACATATTTTCACTAAGGGTCTCCTATTAAAAACAAACTTTTTATGGTTAAAATTTCATTTCATTTCCCACTTATTAATAAGATGTTTAATTAACCCTTCTAATGATTTGTGTTTTTCAACAATAGTATTTTCAAATATCAATTCCTTGATTACTATGATCATGTTAGAATTACGAGGACATGTTTTAATTAAAGTGGGGTGAATTTAACAACCCTATAATTTAAAATAATTTCATTATATCATAAGTAAAATTTATTTCTCCCTATATGAAACACCATGTTATGCTGATGCAACACAACACATTCAGTTACGTTGCATTACATGCAATACTAGGTTTTAATACCTTTTAATGGAGAAACTATTTTAAAACAAAAATTTAGAGTTTAAAAAAACTTATATGTAAATTAAATTAATTTTTCAAATAAAAATGTCAGGATGATCTTATGTTGATTTTTTGGTATTATTCTAATAAGATTCTTTATTTGATGAATAGTGAAAAATACTACATTTCAGTTAAAAACTGCCTTTCATATAAATAATTATTAATGTAAATTTATATATTAAATTGTGTTTTAAGTAAAAATAGCTCAATTATAAATATATTAAAACTATTTGTCTATTTGAATAATTTTTTATTAAAAATTAAAATAATAACTTATTGAACATTTTAATGTTTCAACATTTAAAAAAACACATTCTTGCCACATCATTGACATTAGCATTTTGATTAATTTTTCCACTAAAATGATTTGAATTTTTATAAAGGGAAATAAATAATAGAAATCTGTACAATTTTTTTGGTCTAATTTAATAAACATATTTTTTAAAAAAAATATTAGTGAAAGAAAATAAAATTAATTATATTAAATATGGTAAGATTAAGGTTTATAAGGGATTGATCCTTAATATTAAAGACAAAAATGATCGGTACAGTTGTAAAAAATATTTTTTTTAAAATATTATACCATATACCCACTTGTTTTCAAATATATGTGTTTTTGGATATTATTAAATGGGAATTCCCTATATAGAAGGTTATGTAATAAAAATGAAAAAAAGATAACATTCCATAATGTTAACATTTTTAAGGCATTTAGATATATTAAAAACATAATATTCATAGTTTGTAAATATAATTTTGAAATATATCGACTTTATATATTTAATAATAATTTATCAATAATTTATAGAGATGTTTTAGTTACTTAAAATACATATGAAACACTAAATAAGTGATTATTTATTAAATAAAAAACTAAAATAAATGATACTATAAAAAATAAATGTGAGGAGACTTGATTTACTTATTAACATTATTTGATTTTTATATGAAAAAATAATTTTCCAAAAAATAAACTTATAATATATTAATAATGATATTGTTTTGATATTTCAAAAATAAGGATAAATAAAAAACTTCCAAATTGAAATTGTTGTAATTTTAAAATAAATGATATTTTATTAAATTATTTAAAATTAACAGAAAAACTATATTTTTTCATTTGATTTATAATTGTTAATAAAAATGATATATGGTTTATTAAAGGAACAATTATGATTTATAATTAACATATTGACCCATATATTGTAAAAATGATGTTAACACGATCTAGGTTTAAGTACAAGTTTGGCACGTTAAAGGCGATTTCATGACAATTAATTTCCAAAACTAGTTCGATTTTTGTTTTTTTAAAATGTTATTGTTTTAATAATTCAATAGATATATATTTTATAATAACTATATCTTTAGTTTACTCTCAATGGGTAAATATATTTAAGTATATAACTATATTTTTTTAATAAGAATCAAAATGATAAAATTGGGGAATCATAAATGTTTTGAGCCAAATTATTAAAGTGACCAAATTTTAGTGTAGTGGGGGGTTTTAATGAAAATTATTATCTATTAATCCATTATTATTATATTTATTAGTATATTTTGGTTTGGTATTCCTCCCATTAATGAATATCTTTCTGTATTTACAAGAGTATCACTTCCCCTCCACTATAACAAGGAAAATACTCTACCCCAAACTCACACATCTCAATCCCCTATGGATGCTAAAAAATATAACCATATAGTCTCTCAAAATCACTCCCATATACCTATAATTTTTCCTTTTGGATGAAATAAATTCATAAAACCCTTTCGTACATACCAAAAGGAGGTACCCAATTAAGAGGCAACATCTTCTCTCAAGATACCTAGTTTCATCTCCAGTCTGCAATGCCTCAAATATTTTTATTTCATTATTGTATAAAAATAATACTATAATCAATATAAAAGGATTTTTTATTTGAATGGTTTTCAAAACACATATATAAACTTCCATATAATGGAAAATGTAGATACTTTTTTTGTGTTTGGTGAACTACTTTATCATGAAACGATAATTGTTCATTTTACCTTTATCAACTGTCATGGTGGAAATTATGACAAGAAATATGTTTTTATATGATATAAATGATTTTATTTATTTATTTATACATATTTAATAATTTTATGTTTCACAAATTCAATAGTAACTGTTTTTTGTTAATATGATAACGTCGTTTGAGTAGGTGTGAACTACCGGCCCCTCTAAGTGATGTAATTAATTCACACTATACATAGAACATATTATAGATAATTGTAATAATAAAATATGATAAACATTACAAAAAAAGATTAATTTAATTTTAATATTCATGTATAAATATATCTTTTACTTTTCATTATTTTATAATATCACAATGAAATGAAGGTTGCGTCCATGCGTATGTAAAGACTATGGTATTAATGAATGGTGCATTTCATTTCTTATCTCTGAACATTATAGATTATTCTAAATACATATATAATTATTATATATGATAATATAGTCATTTTTTAAATAATGTATATAATGAAACCATGATCTAAATAATCATTAAAAAATAAGAAGTTAAATGTTACTCAAGAAAAATCTATAATTGACACTTAAAATAGAGACAGTAAGGAATGTTTGTTAACAAAAAGATAATGAGATACTAAAAAAGATAATATATCATATTATAAACATGATTATAATTCAATTTTTAGTTATAAACTTATTTTAACCCACTATTCTAGAGGATAATTACTAGATAAAAAAAGGTATTTTACAGTAAGGTATTTCTTATCAATTTATATTCAATTGCGTCTTGTTTTTATTATGCACAAATTCAATTTTATTTGGTGCATATTATACTAATTGAAATTTTATATCATTAATCTACTTATTCTACTGTCATTATATGTTTCATTTTAATCTAGGTTAATTAATTCTTAAATGTTTCAATGTGTTATTGGACACATTTGAATGTATAAATATTATTTTTATTCAATAATTTCTTAGTGTCAAGAACAATTGCTGTTAATTATCAAGCTCTACAGTTTTAATAATAAATCCATATTCATTATTCAATATGGATATATGATAAATATAATTATTTATTTGATATGTGATTAATTATTTGGACATGAAATACACAAATTGGGTGCCATTTAATGTAAGCCCTATGAGTTGGGGACAGGTTAATGGAATACCCTCGATCCATTGGGAGTCCCATGACACGAAATAGTTTTCCAATATTGATGGGATTTTACCAGATTGATAATACACCTTGTGAAAGGGACTTGACAATAATTATTAAATATTGTTATGAAATATTTCTTTTAATGATTAATCATTTCCTTAATTTATTTTCAGTTATTATTTATCCATGAAAATTTTCCCCAAGATATCAGTGGATACATATAATTATTAGTTCATTGGTTAAATGGAATTAATATTAGCTTCTATCCTTGACATATTTAATTTTCCTAATCTAGTTATTTTAATGAAATGTGTTATCAGTTATTTAACATTTCGATTTATCGATTCTCAATGATTCATTATTACATACTCTTTATTTACCATTATTGATAATTTGAGCTCAAATATATTATGTTTAATTTCTTATGTTTTGAAGATGAAATCATTGAATAATTAATGTAGGATACAGTTTATTTCATTTTATTATGTATAAAGTTTGTATTTTCTTTTTCTCAATGCATTATAGGTATCATGTATGTAATCTGGCATTCCAATAATTTTTAACTAATATGTCCTTTGGGATTTGATTCCTTGTAACCATGAAAATGTAATAAAATAATTCACTGTATTTGGGCTTATGGTGTATGGGCATTACAATAATCAACTCATAATCCCCAAAATTTGTAAGAAACACCCGAATTTGGAAAAAAATACACATTCACCTTTTGATTTATGTACCAGAGTCAAGATAAATCTTCAAGACATATATATCATCATAAAGATGATAAAAATAATCCTCAAAATTAGGAAATAAGTGATTATTCATAAAAGTGATGTTACAAAATTCACAGAAATAATTTAAAAAATTCCAAGAACCATCATTATTGTCAAACAAAGTCGGGGAACCCTTTTTTGATGCTCATATATGAATGGAACCAACATCAAGAATCTATTTTAACTGAATTTTGTCATTCATAAAATTATACTTGTCAACTAATTAGTCATAGTTTTAAATTTTCAATGCATTTGAAACTAAGTCAACTATAAATTTAATGTCATGATTTAGAAAAATTCAAAAAAATAATTGGAAATAAATCCATAAATTAATATACATCATGAATATGATAGATTTGAATAGTTACCTTTTTTTAATCATTTTCCTCTAGGTAAATTTATTTTCTACAATTATTTAGTTTGGAATTTTCTTGGTATTTTATTAAAGGTATAGACTAATTATTGTATAAAAACAAAAACTTATTCCAAAAAATTATTTTCTTATCAATATAGTCTATCGCAACAAAAAAATACAAAAAAATACTCCATACTTAGAGTAACATCAATATATATAATGGTAAATAATACATGGTTTGAAATTAAAACCATTCCACATATGATAACAAAAATATTATTGAATTTTTCTTTTTAACATAACAATAACTGAAATTATTTTTCTCAAATTTTCTATTTTCATTTCTTACAGAGAATTTCTAATTTATCATAGAATTTTTCAAAAATGAAATAATGTTCACTCCCAAAAAAGAACAAGACATTTGATGAATATGAATAGATATAAAAGTAATATATTACCAAATAATTTCATGGTAAAAATAGACTAAATTAAATGAAAATGAATCATCCAAAACATTCTATATTTGATCTTGATGACTTATATCCATTATTTTTATATTAAAAATATCACTCAAATAATGACCCATATATCATTTGATTGATGCTTTATTTTCTTATCTTATAATTTCTATGATGGGTGATTCACCATTACCCCTCACTGATAAATTATTTGACATTGTTTTTATAGAAAATTTGATCATTAAAATGATACTTTTCTACCTTATTAGTGTATCTAATAGGATTATCATAACTATTGAAATCCCAAGAATTAAAAACACTTTGATAAATATGATTTAATCATGATTAAAATTGATCAACTCTACTATCAAGATCCGAAATAAAATTTTAGTTTAATGTTTCCAAATAGGTGATGATATATTCATTCAAAACTATATAATTTTTTCCCTTATACCTCAATTCCATTAATTATATTTCCTTTCAATATTGAAGAAATTTAATAAAATACTTACCATGGAGAATATTCAAAACTTTATTCCATTATAATTAGTCAATATTTTTTTTTCTGATATTCAAAATCAATTTACAAAACATATTGATTTAACTATAAAAATGGAATGTATAGATACATACCATTGATGTTATAAAAAACCCATGACCTCAAATATATTATATATATATATATATATATATATATATATTACCCAAACATTAGATATTATATGGCCTATTTTTACCAAAATTTTAAATATATTGTATCATGAAATACTCAACAATGGACATGTTGCTCAGTGGTGAACTTGGTTTCTCTCCCACATTAATACCACCAACATTTATATCTACCAAAAACAGAGTAATCATGAAATTAATGTTCTATATTCCAATTCCAAACATTCAAGTGTCCTAATTTTGGAGGATGTTTTCTTCTTTGTGCCTTTTTATATGAGATTCCATATTTCATCAATGGAAAACCATTTATAACATAAATAGATTATGTTATAAAAAATGGTATTATTCAAATTATACATCATGATAACTAAAAATTGAAATCTCTTAAGGGTACCTACATATATTATAATTATCACTAGAAATATGAGAAACATTAATATTATACAAAATATAAGTACAAAACCATCATTCCATATATAATATTAAGTTTTAAATCAATAATTGTCTTTATTTCATTATGCATATGTTTAATTTTTATTTTTTTGATAATTATTACCCAAAAATTATAGAATAATCCCACACATTATAATGTGTGCACCTCATATCATCATCAATTAATTTAAAAATAAAATATTTTTAAAATTACTTTTGTTCTTTTCATGAAAAATCCTTATTATTATCAAATTTACTAAATATTTGTTCTTACTCATCCTTAAACCCTCTGTAAAATATTTGAAAAAAATTGATGAACAAATTTTTTTTGTTGTCGATATAAAAATATAGTATGTATCCCATTAGATGTTTTATAAAATATATCATTTAATGTAGTCTTTATTTTCCTAGTTTACATTGATCTAAAATAGTATTTTCATACTATTCAAATTATGTTTAATGATTTTGTTCATAAATCACATGATAATAGAAAAAAAAGGAAAATTAAAAATCATGATTGTTTCCTATAAAAAATCATAACCCATTGAAAAAAATTTCAAAGAAACATTAATTTACACCCCTAATGGTAAAATTCAATCCATTGAATAAAAGATAAATATAATATATTATTAAACCATAAATATCCAGGAAAAATATATAGAAATAATTGATAATTCATGTCGATGGGTTGAGAGATTATATTGATAGATCCCTTACCGAAACCCCTACTAGTGGGATAACCGACATAGTAATTTCAAACATAATTATACCGGGAACATAACCATAACCCAACATATTAAATAGATATTCCAGGATATCATATATTCATAAATAATTTCCATATAACATATCATACCTAAAACACCAAAAATTTAGAAATTCTATCATCAAGCTCAAAATATATACATTTCAACCCACGAGAAAATAATTTTCAAATATTTATATACCATATTGCATTCAAACTCCATTGTCAAAAAAATTACTATTCTAAGGGGAAGGTTGATTTTTCATTAATTAAAAAATGTTACTTGTATTGGAATCCCATATTAAATCGTTTTTTAGTGGAATGAAATTTTGTAAAAGTTGTATATGTTAAAACAAATGATCCATTTTGACTATTTTCAAACAATGTAAAAGTGTTCATTATAAAATAGGTGAAAATGTTTATATTGAAAACTGTTGAAATAAAATCATTAGAGACAAAAAAATAGATTATAATTTATTTAAATTAATATTAATTTTATCTTGAATGAATTTTATGTATATAGACGTGTTAAGAGAATATTTAAAAAATTGATCTTTAAAATGTTTAAATTACTAACAAGGTAAATTTTCCATTAATTGGAGTCCTTATTGGTAAATAAATTCTTTATCATCAAGAACAGTAAAATTATGTTAAATATAAACATTTTTAATAAAAAAAATTAATGTTTATTATTCCCTGTATAACACATATATTTAGGTTATACATAATTACATAATTGATTATGTAAACCTAAAAAATTTGAGATCATTTGTATTATATGATAGAACTGGTCTCAATAGGTTAAATATGTTAAAAGAAGTTATTATTCAATAATATAAAGAGTATTAATCATGAAATAATTATCCATTATAAGGTCTAATAGTTCAAATACCCTGAGGGGGGGGGGGGGGGGTAAATTAGGGAATGACAGATTAAAACTACATCATGTTTGGATCTTATTTTGTCTTAAAAAACACATGTATATATTTATACCATATAAATATATGAATATAAGTGAAATAATGCATATGACATAGCAATTTTTTCATGTTTCTCCCTCACTGGGCAACATCCATGGAGTATACAACGATGATGTGCTTATGTACCAAATCCACTAAATCTCACGGCTAATTACAATGTTTGGGCTAGATCATATGCACATGATCAATTCCATTACATGTTTTGGGTTCGGTTCACTGCATTCCAAAAGGTCACACTGTATGTCTCTTCATCAAGCTCACTACCAATGGTTTTCATCACAGACTTCCTCTTTCATTTCTCACATCTCTTGGAAGGGATCCACTCATAGTTTATGGATGTGTGGGTCCACTCATTTTTCATTAATGTATGCATCCTCAACTATATGTAGATGCTCTGTTGAATTCATATTCACCCATTGACTATGTACAACATCCCCGATACTATTAGATACTGAAAAAAATCTCAAACGTATTTGAAGCCTCCTTCAAGATTCTTTAGGTGTACCCTGAACCACCTACTCCTCCCGCGTACTATATACTAGGATTTCAATGTGGACCTCAACCTCTGCATACTAATTCGTATTCCACAAACCTCCTATGTGTTCTCACTTATTATACTACCTCTCTTGTGGACTACCCCGACCTTATCTGTCATCTACTACCTCCATGTACCAACTCAGGAAACATCCTCTTTAATCTGCTTCTATAAACATTATTCCTGAAATATCCTCTATGCACGGACTACCTATTCCACCACCAACCACTTGCAGAAATCCTTAATTGTTGTACCAAATATTCCTCCCCCACATGCCACGTTCACCATCCACATAATTTTTTCCCTTGTGGACTACAATATATTGCAAAAACACATTCACGAACTGTTCTGCATACTACTTTAGCCTTTGCATAATCGCTTCTAGTACCAAATTTAGACATCGCTAAAATTCCCAGAGCAAAGAGATGTTATCTAATGATATTTTACCTCCTTTATAGTCATTTTATTAGAAATTTTAATATAGGAAAAAATATCCAATTAATATTCTAAATTGAGGTTTACCCAATAATTGATTCAGTACTGCCTTCCCCATATACCACTTCTCTCTCTGCAAAGCACAAATATCCATGGAGACATTTTCATACTTAGTCCGCATGATAACTTTTGTCCCCTAGAATGGTTGATCACCGTCTAAAAACAATAAGCCATCCATCATACAACCAGCCTCCCATATACCAAATACCTTTTCTTGAACTTCTTCATTGTGAACCATATCTAGATCTGCAAACTGGTCAGTATACCATTCTCGTTGTGTCATACGGGGCCACAAACCATTCATGGAACATGGTTTTTTGTCCATTTTTTAAGGAACATGGTTCCCTGTTTTTCTGATTTTCGCCGCTATTATCCATACCATTCAATACTATGAGGATAACCTTCATTTTACACTATCAATCTCCCTATTTTATAACCCAAAAATTTAAAAAATACTAGGAAATGAAATCACCTTAAAATCAAGCGTTCGAAAATAACCAACCATTCTCATTCACGGTCATCTATTTTTGTTATAAAAATATAGTCACACCAAACACATACTGTGATGAAAGCATGTAGGATATTTTCCCAACATACATTTTATGGATTTAGTTCAATTTTATAAGTTTCCATTGATGTCATCAATGAAAAATTAATCACATAAGTTCATAGAGGTGGTATTCCACATGTATGCATAACTGAAAAATTCATTTTTCAATTGAAATAATTATAAAATAATGGATGATTTGTAATATTTATTTAATGATTGTAATGTTTTTAATTTCATATATATTAGTTATAATTTTTATAAAAACCATCGCTATGAGGTGGTGAAGAAAAAAAGACATTATTTCATGGAGATCATAATCCAAATTTATGAAAAAGAAATGATTTAACATCCCATACGATGGAAAATTATAAGAAAAACAATTATACCATAGTCATAATAATGTTATTATATGATATGTTATCATGTTATATTTACACATTTTAAAATAGTATTTCAATAATAGAAAATATGTAATAAACTTGTAATAGGTTGGTTTTCACTCGAATCTTCTCCTTGGATAACCTCTTTGGATTATATCAAAAATGATATTGTTTTTTTATTTTAGTGGCAATTGGACCTATAAATATCTCGTAGGTTTATTTGGTAGGGGTTATCATTAGATATTTTATGAATTAGAACAATCAAAATTTTAGATAAACAATTGCGATGAGGTTCCATAATACATGTGAAAGGAAGGGAACACTTGACAATTTAAAAAGTATAAAATGAATATAAATTTCTGTGAGAAACATTTATATATTTTTAATCTATGATGAATATCTGCTAAAATTTTCTCATAAAATTTTCTAAAAAACATACTTATGGTTTCCCCCTTATCTCATAGTTTTAACCCCATGTCAACCACTTTGATCATTATCCTAATATCAATTTTTATAATATAGAAGTAATGAATATTACTATAAAATGAAAAGTTAAAACATAAATGAATATGGAATATATTATTGACCTATTCTAATTCTATTGGGTGAAGAATTGTTTTATGAGGTTTAAATCACAAATTAATTTTTTTTTAATATTATATATCATTAAATTCAATTTCAAGATTATTCACGTAGTTTTTCAATAATGGAATCAAGAGAGTAATGGAATAAGAATATAAATGGTTAAAAAATAGATATTTATCTATAATAATAATGTAAAAAATATTTCATCCAAATATTACTAATTATCTAGTATCTTAATTACATTTACATGATATTTCTTATGTTGAACAAAGAACTATTATTCTCGTTTTAGGATATATGGTAATTATTCAATAAATAAAAAGTGATAACACATTACCATGATAATTTTGTTAAAAAACACTTAAAGAAAATAATAATAAAATAGTTTATCCCTATGGAAAAATATTATCAATATTTAAAAAGACTCGCATTTTGTTTTCTTTATTAACATAAAATCATATTGAGGTCATTATAAAAGGAATTCGGATTGAGATTTCCACAATTTCTAAGCATATATGTTTATGAAAAAAAATTATGGGAAAAAATAAATAAATGTTTTGGGGTTATATTTAGTCCTTATCTCATAGTTCTAATCTGGTTTTACTAATTTAACCATTATTATGTTGGAAATTATTTATATTGGAAATTATTTATAATGACGAAAAATAGGCGGGAAAAACTACCTAAAATGATATCTATTATTTAACATATGAAATTAATTTTTCCTAGCTTAGTTTGTAGTAGTGGCATAAATAAATTTGAATATAAATGCATAAAACATAGTGAAAATAATTTTTTAAAATAATAGTTTTGAAGGGTAAAAATTGATGTTATACAAAAATCCGTAATAATACTAATTATTATGATATTATTTTAATTATTTACAATTAATAAGAAATATGTTTTTTTATTATTGAACTAAAAATAAAATGTCACTATTACATTAATTTATTTAATAAAATGAAATGATGATTTTACTACAATATGTATCTTTCAATATTCACTCGAAAAATAAACCTCTTTAGAAAGAAAAATTAATCACTCAAATATAATTCATACATGATGATATCATCATGGATTTAATTTTTTCAAATTTAAATTCTAAAATTTAAAAAATAATTATCCTTAAAAACAATATAATTTTTGAAATTCAATTTAATTAAAATAAAACTACACACTTTTTTATTATAAAATTTAAAAATATTCATATTAAGAATATAAAAATATAAAAATATTTAGTATATATTTTTTAGGGAAAGAACATATATTATCATGAGTAATTTTGTTTTTATATATTTTATTTTTTTATATAATAAATTTAATTTAAATTATTATTACGTGATAGAGAAAATGAATTATACCCGTAACAATGGAATTCAATAATTTTATAGTTGTGTATTTCGTCCATGGATGTTTTTTATTATTTCATTCTTGATATCATTGGTAAAAAATTTCATGAAATGATTTCAAATTTTACTACGATATGAAATGTAGTTGAAAATTAATTGGTTTTTGGTTGAAAATAATATTGAATAAAATGTGATAAATTTAATACATTACATTCAAAACCTTATTGAAATGAATTATTGATGAATATTAGATGAATCACCGCCAATGATTGTTAAACCCATATATTTTTTTAAAGAAAATTAATCTTTATAATAGTTTTTGTTACCAGAAATAATGAGTTTATCTTGTGTCACATGCAACTCTAAGGTCAAATGAAACATTCCCCCTTTTTAATATAACATTATATTATAATAATCACCAATTAATTATACTTGTGGGTAGGAATATGTGTTTTTTTTGAATGTTGGGGACAAGAAACACTCGTTCGGAGAAAAAAATTATATGATGAGAATTGGGAAGTTAGTCATTTTTTTTAAAGGTGATGTGGTTATTCAATAAATTCACATAGATCTCACCATATTTGTTTCGATATAGAGATGTGGGATTATTTTCTCTAGTGGTCAAATAATGAGGGGTTCTATGTTTTGTACAATCATTTTCAATAGGGTCACCATTTTTAATCCTTTCTATGAGACCCCCAATGGTTCTCACAACCATAACTGGTTATGGAACTGCATTCCAAAGTAAGGTGATTATTTGGTGTTTTAAACCCTATGACACCCAGAAACTCATGTTAGCTGAGAGTATAGGTGGTTGGGCTCATCACCCCATTTTGGGGAGAAGTTATTGCCAAGTCTATTAGGCTTGTATAGTTTTGAGATATTCTCGTGAATCTCTTCCTAATCAAAATACAAAACAGGTATACCTAAAAAAAATTATTATCAATTAACCTCATTTATATACTCATGAAGATGATATAATTAGTGAATCCATATTTATTTATCCCTGTTTGTTCATCCATTTCCTATTAATGAGTTGCAACTTATATGAGGAAGTCGCCTAAACACAAACATCAGAATTTGGTTCCATGTAGGTGGTGGTTAATATTCCAAGGATGGTATTGATTCATTACATGTCATGCTATGTATGATATTTATTATAGGAATAAGAAAACAACTACTAATGTAATACCATTTAGTTTATTGTCATGTGGAATTGACACATGTGTGGGGAATTAGGAACAGAATATTTGAGCTTAAGTCTTGGGGATACGTCCTACATTCCCCATTTATGGGAGGAATCATAGTTATCGTAGTTCATTCACTCTCATGGGGCTATCCATGAGGTAGAATATCTTAAATGGGGTTGTTTATACCATGCCACTTATTTGAAATTACATACTAATATTTCACTGGATGGTGTAGATTCATGATTCTAATTATATGAACATTGTAGTTCCCTATCATCACGTGAGTTATGATTAGTGTGAAAAATAAGTTATATAATTTAATCAACCTCATTGTAAATGGTTTAAATACTTAAGTATTTGTTAAACCCTTGTGATATCTATTATGTATCTCATACCTTAAATATAGTTCTATATAAAATTTTTATAGTAAGAAACTGTGTTATCGTAGTTCATTTGGATTGAATTCCCCTGATTGATGAGGTGAAATTTTCAGAACATGGGAATGATTGGATCATGATGGTTGGCATATCAGAGACATATAGGGAATTAAATCTATGATGATTGGAATATATGTTTTGTATTTGGCCATAGTAAAGAATCATATAAAAATTGTTTTTTGTAGTAATAAGGGTCCTCGGAGTTTAATTGGTTAGGGATTACCAACTGACATTTCCCTCATATGAGGGAGATAAAAAATTATGCTTCTCATCCGGGCATAAAAACTGAGGTTACCATAATCTTGATAGAGTATTGTGACATGAAAGATATGATCATTTAAACTCCCCAATCCCACCTGAGAAATTTTCTTTAATATAAAAAAGGGATAGAATATATTCAATCTCATTTCTTCTGGATGATGTTCTTATATGATGGTATTTCCATTCTGATGGATTAACAAGGTGCATAGCGGTAAGAAGGTTTCCTACTTATCTTGGTTATTGAATTCCTCATAGTAATCATATTTCAATTATTCTTGACTTACATAGTGATGTTTCCCATATATGATGGACATAGATTGTTATGTTGTTGATCGGGGAATACACATTGAGGATTCCCTTATATGTTGGAAGATCAGATTATTCCACGGATTGGGGATTACACATTGAGGTTGAAAAAGGTTATTAGGTCCCAAAATGCCAGATTGAATTTTCCTGACGACATCAAAGACATGACTGGCATGTCCTGGAAGCAATCACATGATCCCAGATGACATTATTATAGGGTGTCACATGATTCAGTTGACATACCCAAGTGTCATCGCAGAAAAATGACAAACACCCAATGTGGTCATTGCGAGAGTCTGTGTGACCTCCCAAAGGGTTTTTTATGTCTTATATGGCTTTTCCATGTTTTATCATGAAAAACTTATGACACGTTTGGGTACATATCATCAGGCATATGGCATTACCTAGTGCTATCACGAGACCTAGGTAATAGATACTAATGTATCGATATGATATTAATGAAATTTCTATAGGACATTGCGAGGAATAAATAAAGAGCGCTATGGGTTTCATGATATGGGTAATGAAATCCAGGGGTTCCAGGTGACTTGCTCGGACTTGTACATGGGACTTCTCCAAACCGAAACGATATATAAACAGTGTATCAAATGACCTTTGCAAGATGTCAAGGTGTCGGGGAAAGACCCATCTGGTTCAGTTGAAGAACAAGATTATCACCATATATACACTTCAGATAATCAGATATATTATTCTCTTTTGTCCACCATATTTTAGTATTTTTTCCATCAAATTTTTTCATATTCTATAATATTTTTCAACATTATCATATTTTATGTCTTTATAGTTTTTGAAAATATATGTGATGTACTTCTCTTAACCCGCCTATATTCCACCGCATGATCTTTGAGTGATCATGATATTTGTCTACATATGATTCATGATCGATCTAGTAGTTACTAAGTTCATATATGACGAAAAAATTTATAGTCGTGAGATCATTCTCTCTGGAAATCCACTATGATACATGGTTGTGTCAGTGTGAGAATAAAAGCATTCGTCTGTTTTTGAATGTTTTCATTTTTCATGTTGGTGTGGGAGAATTATGGGCGCCACCAACATAGTTGTTAATAGTTTTTTACAATGCTTATTACAAGAATAGATGATGATGTTGGTTGGTGAAATTGGGGTAATGAATCTTTGTGAGGTATTATTCTAAGAATTTCTGAGGGCATTGTCAGTTTTTCAGTGAGCAGAAGACAATCCCATTAATGACCCATTTATTGGATTATAGTCATTTATTGAGGACTATTGTGATTATGTATACATGAAAATGGAATTTCATATTTTCATACTAACATGTATAGATATAATCTTTATATCAAGGTTCTTATAGAAAGTTCTATCTATTATCCAAGAAGACATTTCTGGGACAAGTTTCTGGATAAGGATGGCTTGTCAAGGGTGTTTGTGAGACTCTGTCGGGGCATCACATGAGTTTCAATATGGAAAAAGAATCCCCCATTTTCTCATTCATTTCATTATGATATTTATCAAATTTTTAGGAGTTTTGTAATATTTCATTAGTGTTATCGAGGAAAATATATTTCCCCATTCGTGATGTGTTGTGTGAATAATTAAAGGCCAATTTTAATGTGTGGGAAAATCATGTCTAATACCTACCTATTATTGTTAGTTCCAAAGGGGGAGGGTGATACTGCATGTACATGTCCAAATCCATTCATCTGACATCAGTGAGGATTTTTTTGGGAACATTCATAACTATGAGTACATGTCATCGGGGCTTTTGCTGTGTCTTGTGGGATTCAAGGGTGTATTAGGGGTGATTTTTTACTGAAAGAGGCTCCCTTCATTTGGATTTTTATTTCCATTATTTATTTTAAAATGGTTAGGAATCATATGATGTTGTATGATCATTGTAAATGATATTCCGAATAACTATCAAAGATGTGTCATGTGAAATATATGACCACAATATGCTCCTACCATTTTAGAATATTTCTTCTTATTTTCCAAATATATTTTTTATGGTTTTTGAGGTGTAAGAAGCCTAAAAATTCCCATTAACTTGGGGTTCTCTTTTGGAACCATCCCCATAATCACTAAAAATCAATGGATCCTTCTCAAGAGTAGAAGGACTCATCAAAGGGGTTCTATGGGATCTTCCATTGTCAATATTTTGTGCACAACCACACTCATGATCTTCTGGTAATCATGTAATCACTTGTCTCTAGGGGATTCCTACGATTTGTGTGATCAAGGAAAACATCCACTTAATTTATTTTATAGGTAAAATAATACTCTCATTCATTCATTTCACGTTTTCTAAATTTTATATGCACATTTGGTAGGATTCACCAATATAAACAGATAAATTATGAATATTCCAATCTTAAAATATATATAAAATTATTTCATTTGTCACTAATTATTTGAAATGAATATAAATAAATTATTTCAATATAATGTAAATATTTGTTTTTGAAGATTAATATTATGTGAACAAACTTATTTTACATTAAAAATTTTAACAACACCATTTTTTTAATTGTTTAATTAAATTAAAAATATATATATTAAATTAATTTTTTTACATTCATTTTTTGTATTTTGTAGAGCATAGATGGGAATAAATCCAAATTATCACTTAAAAGCATTATTTATCTAAAATGTTGTTTTGTTTGTTTGAAGTTATTTTAAATCTAAATTTTGAAAAAATTAGAACATTTATTTTAAAAAATTTATATATATTTAATAATCAAATTAAAATTATTATAGGGAAAATTTTAAGGAATATTCTAATTAGTAATTTTTTTATGAATTGCTCAAATTACCAAATTATAATTGAAAATATCCATTTTTGAAATATTCATTATAAATATATACTATATTTTTTATTGTTTTTGAATTTAAAATAGTTCAATTACATTTACAATAATTCCATTGAGGTCACTGGGATCATTTTTTATTTGATTTCCTGTATAAAAACATTGATTTCTTTTACATTTTTCCTTTGAAACCCCTCTTTCTCGACCCCTCTGTGAGATTTAATTGAAATTAAAATTTTACACATATATAAATGTAATTATGAATCTATGATTCCATATATATAATCGAAATAATTTATAATATATAATATGGTAACCACATATTTTTTCATTACTAATTGTGAAAATACTAAAAATATTTATTCTTGTTATGGTAGAAATGGTTTTACCAGGAATTAACTTAAAAATATAATTGTTAAAATGAATTTAAAACATTACTAGAATATATTTTATTACCATATTTATACCATATAATGTATAATTATAGATAATACTCTTGTTTCGACTATTTTTGAAGGTTTAATAAGAATTTACACCGTTTTATTTTTTATACGCAGTAGTGTTCCACTAACCTCATATATAAATGGCCACCCCTATAATCTCCACTTAACACTATAAAAACATTATTTTGTATAAACCGTACCAAATAACCTCATAGAATACTTTCTATATTCCTAGAATTCTTAATTTGGGCATGAGATGCTAATAAATATCCTGGTGAAAACCTAAAGAGGTTATATAGAGAAGAGGTATCATTCATCAATGAGAATTTTTATTTTATGTCTTTCTCCCCACCGTAAATTTTTATTTAAGACTTATTTTATAATAAAATAATTATATATCATATATTTAGTTTCTTTTATGTTATGTTAATGACCTAAACCACCTCTATATCAATCTAATTGATTACAAAATCATCATTTGTGTGTATGAAAAACTACCAGATCTGAAACCAATGTTTTTAGATTTTCCATTAACACAATTAATTAACGGTAATAATAATAGATTTAATGTTTATATATGATAATTTTGAATTTTTTTTACATATTTAATTACTATTTCACTCATATCTTTATGGTTTTCACTTTAGGGGAATAAAACAATGATGCTCATGTGTTTGGTGGACTACTATCTTGTAAAGGGATGTGGTTCATTCATCAATTAGATAGAATGTAATAAGGATGTGTTTATTTAAAATAAGTGATATATAAGAAGAAAATTCTTCTGTAATATTAATATATTATTTAACAAAGATTCATTATATCATTCGAGAAAATGGATGAAGTATTAATGTATACGTACAGTTTTCCATCTCCATGAACTATGTATATCATTTTATATCTCTAAATGTTATTTATTAGTATCAATACATATATAGTGATGGTATATGATAACAATAACATTTTTAAAATTAAATATATTATGTATCAAATTTCAATTTTTGAGGAACAAAAATTAAATATCAAAATGAACATGGAAAAAATAAAGATATTTCCCAAAACATGATTTTAATATGGAGTTTTATATAAACATGTTATATAATTTCATAAGAAACTAAAGCATACTATTAGAAAAAATAGTATGGTTATATAATATATTAATAATAAAAACATTTTTCTTATATTGGAGTCAATCCCATATACTAAATAATTAAATACTTAACATAGGTGATCTGTAGTCTCACTATTATTTATGAGAGACATAATAAAATTTACCACTCATTTATTTTTTTGTGGTTTCTAAATTTCCCCATGGATATTTCATATCATAAATATCATAATTTTTGTAATATTAGTCATTTCATTTGAGGTTACTATTTTTTGGAGTTTATGATTCAAAATATTACTAAAGTTGTAATGGATTTCATTCTAACTTCATTCTTCTATGATGCACATTCCATTTTCAGAATGTGTTTATTTTATATGATATATATATATATATATAATTAAATTATTCAATTATTATTATAAATTATATTATAGGAATGTAAATATAAAATTGATTATATATGTTTTTTGGATTGTGGTTTAATATATGCCAAAAAAGTATGGGAATTTTTCCTTAGTTTTCCTTCCTTGGGACATATATTATTTTTTCACCATTGTTCTATTATAAGGTGTATATCATGCCAAATTTAAATGAAATAACATAAATTAATTTAATCTAATTATATTTGTTTCTCATGATAATTTTATTCTATAATATGGATTATAATTTTAGGTTCCTGAAGTTGAGTGTATTTTATATTACAACCTCATTGTTTATCATTATATTTATGATTACACATTCAATGATAAAATCATATTTTATTTCTCTCAAGAAACAAATGGATTTTATTATACTCTATGTATTTATTATGAATAAATATTTGTCATTAATTTCCCACTCTCCATGAATAGAAAATAAAAAAATAATTTTTTTTGAAAAAATTTCATTTTTCTCTCTTCGGTTGAAAAATATTTTTCTTCCAAAACCAGGTTTTCTAAAAATGTTCTTAATTATTATCAACATTTTATTACTTATTTATTTTGAAAATATTTCCCATGTTTTTATTTTATAATTTATTTGGATATGGATCTTTATGTTGGTTTCTATATAGTTCTCCTTTGGATTTTACTGAAAATGTTTACAAAATCTGTGTTTCTTATATGCATTGAATGGAAAATGTTTCCCAACCTCATAAATGGCCAAATATTTCAAGATACCTTTACACATTTTTATTTTATTTTCAAATAATTTTGTTTATATCCATGAAATAGTTTCATTTTAAATACATGATTTTAAATGAAAAATGTTGAATTTTTTTCAAAATAGAATGGATATATTACTTTATAAAGTGTGTTAAATTAATTTTAAAGGATAATTTATAATTTTTCATATTTAATTTATTAATAAATTATTTCCAAAATATTTTAGCCATTATCAATTCATAAATGTGATTTTCAAATGATATCTTCCTTTAGAAATGTTCCAAGTAATTTTTATTTCAACATCATTCCCATCTATGATGACATCGTTAGATATTACATATTCTTCGCTGAGGATATAAACGATGGATATAATTCTTAATATTTATATGAATGGTTTATGATGATAAGATGTTTAAGAAACCCATTTCTTTTTCCCATGTCTACCATGATTTATATATTTTGAATCCTGTTAATTTTTTCATAGGTTATGTAATGATAAAATGATTATGAAACATATAACTTTTCCTTAGGTTATGATGTGATGAGATTTTTATAAAATAAATCTAATTTTATGGGATATGATATGATGAATTTTTTATGATCTTATGGAACAAAAACATATGAATTCAATTATGTGACATGTGTGCACAATAACCCCCTCCAATTTACTGTGTACTGATTTACATCTCATAATATAGACATAGAAGGAATGGTTTGTGAACCTAGTTCAATATGAGAGTTTGTGTCATATTTTTGTCTTTTAAGTGAACCTCGACAACTATAATAGTTTGGGGGTGAACCCATTACACAATGATAGCTTTGGATATGAGTCTTTACTGTTATGGGAATTAATTTTTATTCTTGTGAGTATGAAATTTTGTTATCCCTTAAGACAATGTTAGGATCTCATAGATAATGATATTTGATTACCTAATGATTTGTGTCTTATTAAATTCTAATATTTATCTGATGACTTGTGATTAGTATATTTTTTATGTTGGGTATGGTAATCAAATGTTATTCACATTTTCCCATATGTTTATGTTTATGTTATACTTACATATCTCCCTTTTTTACATTTACTATGAATATGAGCTCACCCTTTCATACGCAATCATTTCATTGGTTATGAATAAATGTTTTATGTACAATTTTTTTGTGGAGAGTACTAAAGGGGAATATAATTATGGGTGCTTTTGAATATCATTCACCAAATAATAATATTGTGTACTTAATCCCAAAATTCACTAAACAAATATATTCCTCATGTGTGTGCTTCTGTAAACAATGGAATAGTCATCTAAAACGATTTAATATCGATGATTGATAAGATGGGTATGTTGTAGTTGGTATTGAAGGAATGATTTAGTTATCATTTGGAAACATGGATTAGAGTTTTTTTATATCTTTTGAGATATTTCTATGCATATATCTGAGTTTTTGACTATGAAAAAAGTATAAGTATGACTCGATGTATTTTAAAATGTCCAAGAATTTTTTTAAAGGAGAGACATTGTGGTTTCTAACCAATTATATCATTGTGTGGATAAGATTATTAGAATTGGATTTATGGAAGTTGTACTAAGGGAAATTATCCACAAAAGGGGTAAATTATTCTATACACAGTCATCACCTAGTGCATGACAACTGACCATTATTCAAAATTGAGTTGGCAGTTGTATGGGATATTATTTTAATATTCTCAAATAATTATGAAACATCATGAATGTTTTAAATAGGTCTTGGCCATGTATGTCCTTGGATAATTAAAGGGTTTATTATATTTAATAGAAGGATTCATGATTTATATATTCTTTAAAATATTTTTCAAACTATATCAATTTTTAGTAAGAATATTTTTACTCGGGCTGTGGGGTTTTTTATTCAATGGAAATGACTAGGAGGAATTAGGGTGATAATTAATCTGATGAAAAATTTTCTAATGAGAATTAAAATTTATTGATGATTTCAGTAAACTGTAACGTCCCTGTTTTGAGTGCCGCCCAAAGGTGCCCCACAATAGGTTGGTCACATTAACTCAAGTGCTTTTCCCCAAATTCCAGATGATGGTGACTAGTAGTGAGGGACTTAGGGGTGATAGTAGGGAAATTATTCCCGCATTGGTGGAGTCATACAACAGAAATAAATAGATATCAATAGCGGAAGCAGTAAAAATACCATACAATAATAAAAAATGGAAGACTAAATATAAATAACCAACTGGAGCACATATAAAATGATGCATGTCACATATGTCTAGGAAAGCTTCCAAACAAGTCAAAATGATGAAATATAGTACTAAAAGAATGTAAAAAGGCTTACAAGTGAACAACTCCAGCAACATCACAAGCCTCAGCATGGTCAGTTTCCCTCCTACTCTACAACAATCAAGTACCTAAAGTAGATGGGCTCTTTTCCTTATCTATACATATAAAAATATAATTTTATTGGCCCAAACGCATTACCCAAACATTTTATGAGATGAATCCCAGTAGACAACAACCCAGTGATCATTTCTAAATTTCAATGAGTGTATAGGATAGACAATAAGAAAAATGAAGCAATATACAAGGAAGTACTCAAAAGTTAATTGTACTAAACCTTCAATTACATTCATTTTCATTTATCAAAATAAATTGAAAATAAAATACAAGAAACCCTTTGGGATGTTCTCACAATCTAAAATCTCTGGTTTAACTTTAACGAACACTCTTTGAGAAAGAACACAAGTTAAATTCCTCATGTGGTCTAAGATTAGTAATTTACAGACACTCTAGGGATGCACTCAATGTAAAATTCTCTTTGGGGTCTCGCAACATGGATCTATAGAAACTCCGAGGGAGGACTCACATCCATCCCCTATATGTTCTCGCAATGTGAAAGAATAACATGCACTCTAGAAAAGCCCTCAGTTTCGATTTCCCCTATGGTCTAACTACACTAGGTTCCCACATCCCTTTGTAAGTCAATCATCCAAAAACGATGTTCAGTAGCCAAATTAATCATCAATATCTACTTTTCTAAATATCTAAAATTTATATCACAACATCATATAATATCACTCCATCCTAACAAAACTAGGCATGGAAGAAAAGTAGCCTAACATATAAGGCTGAACAAATGGTCTATAACAACTAAAACATGGGAAAACACCTCTATATCATGGAATAATAACCCTGTTTACTAACAAGAGCCCTAACTCACGAAAATAAGCATATCAGTAATAAAAAGGGTTAGAATCCGAAAACACACAGTACCCCAATCTAGGGTATTAGGCAATTTTTCACTTAAATATAAAAGACTAACTAGGGAAAGGCACAAACCACCTTCCTCTACATTATAAGATTGATATAATATATCGTCAGTCCTTTAATCTTCCTATAATGCAGTAGATATACAAATAATTCTAAACTGTTCAACTAAGTATATCTCACTAAAGGAAAGAAATTAGGAAACAAGGATCTAGAAGAATAAAGAGCTAACTGTTTCAATTCTAATACAATCGACAATGGCTAAATCGGAGAACCGATGATCGATCGGGGGATCCAGGAAGAATCTCACTCCTCAATCCCTCTAGGATGTGGCGTCATTAGAAGAAGGGGTTTTTATGAATAAGACATGACCTCAGTCTGAAATAAATATTAAAAATAGAATACACAATGTGTTATTTAAAGGTACTTGACCTATACTTGACTTAACCGGCCCCCATACTAAGTGGTCTCCATGTCACCACACATGTCCATGTACTCAGCCATTACACAGTGTTCACATTGTCACCCACGGAAACAAGGTACAAGGAATGTACTTTTTAAAAATTTAAAAACTCCTTTTTTATGAAAAACACCAGAAAAGTAAACCCATACAGAAATAGAAGGTACGTGTTCTTAAAAACGTCCCCCCTTAATGAAATTCATCTCGAAATGTACTTAGAAAAGTTGTATAGAAGAAGGATACTTGAATAGCGTTGGCCACTAATGTAGAAACCCGAAGCTTGATGTACATGGAAATTACATTACTTTTTAGGAATAATTAATACATAACAAAAACAGACACCAAAGGACCGTAATAGTTTAGTGTCCTTGGAAACTCGGAAAATAATCTTCTAATCCTGGTAAAAGATCTTCAACATCTCCCATAATGTTCTTCCCCTTGTGTTTTCTTCCCTAAAACCATTCTTTAAATCCTTGGGGAAAGAAAACATATAAAGGGTGATCTCAAAAGCTTAGTAAGGGTAAGCATGGAGAAAATAAAACAAACCATATACATTTGAACATAAAAACATGAACATGATGTTTAAACATCAAAATCATGAGCAATGACATAAAACATGGCAGTTCATAAGGCATAGATCATAATAGAACATCAATCATGATAAAATATATTGGGAATAAAAATTGTAATTGTGGAAAAACAAAAAGTACATGATAATATTTCCATGGTAGCCAAGGAATTGCTGCCAAAACCATCTTAGTGGACAAAGTCCCTTTCTGAATCGAGATCACTCCTCGTTTCAGTCCTGTAACACTGAAACTGAATAACTTACCGTTCCAGCCATATCTTTCTCATTAGATATAAATCGTTACCCAATTCATTGGAGGGAGATATAGGTCCCACCCATCTCATATTGAAATCATTCTTACTGGTGCCACAACATAAACAGAAATCATTCATCATAACCCAAAGAATAAAAATAGGTTTCGTAAACATCATCCCATCATAAGATAATCCATATAAAACAAATGGATATAATTTCATCATAAGAAAAGTGAAACCATGTAAATCATAGAGACTTTATACTTGAACCATACACATATGAAATAATGTTATCTTATATGGAAAATGGTTTTGATAAAACACTTGAAATTAATTCATCAAGAAAATATCCTTTCTTCTTCAAAATCAATTTCTTTTCACAAAACATCAAGAAATTTTAAAAGAAAAATATTTGGTTTAAAATAGTTATGAAATCTTTTGGATAATGCTTCATGAAAATAAGGCTATATAAAACCGTAAAAATCCTTTCATGTCGTATAAGTTCAAAAAACATTCTACACGTAATTTTGTCGGAAAAGTAAAAAAGTACCTCGTAACATAAACAACAGAAAGATTCATTACATACCATGTAGTAAAAGATAAAATGGTTAAGAAGGACATTAAACATACATAAAACACTTTTATAAAACATGTACATGGATGATAACAATATCCCCAATAAATACTTACATATAAGCAATCTCGGATAAAAATGAGGTTTGAAAAATTATCCCTTACCTTAGGTATGATATGCTTTGTACGTATCCAAAACCCCTGTATAATGATTTAAATAATGTAATTAACTTATTAAAGAATCATATTCATTGTTATTATATCATATATAGTTCACTTATGACATTATATTACCCTTTTTTTTGTAAATTCATGTTAAAGTAGCGTTATGGGTAAAATCGTTTCATTTGTCGTTCGTGTTTTAAATTTTAATAATTCATATGATTACATAGATCATGATTACATAAATCCAGAATGTAAAACATGATTTATATATAATATATATTCATAATATACATATACATAATAGATCGATAAATGGAAAGAAATACATCATTGATGGAGACGGTAGGCCATACATACGCATGAACGTTGTTTTTGTTTCCTTATTGAATTGAATGAAATTCAGTAGATGACATACAAATATATATACATAAATCTAGTAGCATTATTATGTCAAATATTTCATGATTACTTATTATATATACATTATAATCATTCTTGAATGGTTAACATGGAGAGTGAATCTCATCGCATCGTGGAGACGGTAGTCCGTACGTACGCACGAGCGAAGATACCATTCCCATGATCGTGGAATTGTATTTGAGTGTATGTATACTATTTCAGAATCAATATCACTTTACAATAATCATATATAGTTATTATTTACACCATTATACCCATCCAAGTAAGGTGGTGGTGGAGAATAGATTACACCACGGTGTGGAGACGGTATTCCGTGCGTACGCACGCGCGGTGATTTCGTTTCTCATAGGATGGATAATTGGTGAAATAAGGTTGTTTAAAACATATAATAACAGATAATAATATGATCGATACTGATGTTATTACTACATAATGATACAACTAAATAAGAATAAGTGGAAGAAGAAATAAAGTTGAAATAATCGGTAACAGACATTACCTCTTCTTTGAAGCGCCTCTTTGAGACCTCTCATTATGGCACTAAAATTGGTCTTTGAAGAAGACCACGACCTATATGATTTTTATAGGGAAGTGGAGAGGATAAATATTCATGTTTTGTCCGAGCTTGAAGGCTCAATGTGGTGTGATGAAGAGAGGGAGGAGGTTCCCTTTTATAAGGGAGGAGAGGGGAACCTTTGAAAAAACTAAAAATATTATTTTATTATAAATTCATATTCGGTTTTATATAGATCCAAAATGATTTATTTAGAAGCTAAGGTGGGTATGGGTCGAAATACTCTCAACCAATAGAATTTAGACAAGTTTAGGTTTCTATTTTAATCTTATCATTTAGATTTAACTTTAAGTTAAATAATTTTACTTTTTCCGTGTCTTCTTGTTTTCATACACTATAAAGATAATAAACATACAATAACAAGCCAAACGAACCCCAAGTTTTTTATTATTAATATATTTCACCTTATCTAAGTCATTTGTCAGAACCTTAGATTTTTAGGAATAAAATAACAATTAATAATATAATAATTTGTTTTAAAACTATTTTATGTCAATTTTAACACTACTTGGTAATTGATTTTTGTGAAAATCATAACAGAAATATTAGATCGATAAAGATAATTAAATCAATACTAACATGTCATATTAACATAGAAAAATATTTTAATTCATAAAAAGTTTCAAAATAAATTTATTTGGGTATTTATAACATCAATTATGGAAATATTTCATTAATAATATAATTACTGCATCATCATTGTGTCATAAATAAATTAAATTATTTATTGTCTAAAAATTACAAATAAAATACCATTATGTAGGAAATATTTTTATCTTTATAATTAATTTTTATCGTCTAATTTATATTATTTATAACCATATATTAAAAATAATTTAGTTATTAAACATTGATTTTAACTATTTTAACCCTTCTTTAAATAAATTAATAATAAATGTCCTAATATAATCCAAGTGGGCCTAAATGGTCATATGTTATTCCTAAGGTTGTTTTTGGTCGAATTAAACTTATCCAATAGAATTAGGACATGTGTTAGTGTAATAATAATATCATTTTTACCCTTAATTATCCCATTTACTTTTAACTGTGGTAAAAAAAAGAAAAAGTTACTATTCACCAAAAATTATTTTCCTCTCATTGAACAACATTTTACTTACTGACATCAACCGTGCTTCTCGGATTTTTGAAATTCCATTCCCAAAATCGTTAAAATTATGTTTTATGTAAATTTGCAAATTCTCCTAGGAGGTTGGTAAAAGACGGTCAAAAGTTCAATAAAATTTTTATATATCTAAAATTATTATAAAAAGACTCTAATGAATTACATTGAAAGTATGTAGGTATTATGTATCAATTTTGACCTAAAATAAATTTAAATAAAATAAATAATTATTTAAATAAAAATTCGATTTTTAAATAGTAACCTAGTGTTTTCACTATTCATTAAAAATTGAATGTTTTCAGAAAAATACCAAAATATCACCCTAGGCTAATTTCGATATTAAGAAATCAAAAATGATGTCCATTTTAAAAAATAAAATTTACAAAATTTCAAAAAGTGGTTATTACTATTCATAACGGATAGTTTTAATAATATTTAAATATCATGTCGTTGTTTAGTGAAACTCGGTATTGCGTACAATGCAAGCTATCGAGGAAGGCCGTGATTGCATGTAAAGAAATCCAAGCAAGTGTTGACTGTAGTGAAAGATTCCATTGATGATTTATATAACATAAAAACAAAATATTTCTCATAAATGTCCCGGGTGTTACACTCTACCCCCCTTAAAATGAATTTCATCCTCGAAATTCATCGTGGTTATAAATGGTTTACTACTCGAAAGTTTTTTTAATAGAAACCCATATCATAAAAAGGAATACCAAAACTTGTCTTTAAAAACTGACGTATTAAACGTAAAGGTTACCCAAATTAACTAATCACTGGGTTTCCACATAGGAGAACATGGGTGAAAATATCGATATGGAAGAAATATAAAACCGTCAAGTTCTGATGGAGAGTGGTAGAAAACATGGCTATGAAAAATCCAACAATCACAAAGCCATAAATTTGTGATGATCTAAGGTTCCATTTGATTCATCGGATATAAGGGCACTATGACAACATTTTTGGTTTTCAGTATCATTTCCCTAAAGTTGAGAATTTTGAATTAGAAGAAATACTTACTTGATTTTGGTAAAATCTCACTGTTGGTCGTTCCTTGGAAAATTTTCAATTCATCTCTTAATTAAATGATGTTTAATTTGTCATCCTCGATGTGTTAGTAGATCAGGTGATTGAATAATGGGTCATTCCATCTGTCTCAAACAAAATGTTAGCAAAAGTTATCAAATATACATAAGTCCATCTATAGTGAGATTAATCTTATTTGGTTCCTAAAATAGACGTATACTTCATATATCATTCCACTTAATAAATCAAAACACATTTACACTAACTGGGGACTTATTGTGGGCCAGTGGTAGGGGATAAAGGCTTGTCGCACTTCAGTTATGGGTTTGATTCCCACAACCTTGTCCGACGCGATGGGTTGTATCCCGTCCTGCAGGTTGTCCTTTTTCTAAAACTACATTATTATAACATTCCATCAATAATATATAAAAAGTTATAGAATTAAACAATACTAACTTATGTCCAACATAATCCATTCCAATCTTTAGGCTTATCTAAAATACTGATGTCCAATCTCATATTATAGTGAAAATGATTACTAGAGAGTTCATATAACAAGCATGTTAATACCATAGTTGATCCTCATATATCATAAGATATGTCTTGTTGGTCACATTCCAATCATTCGAAGGCCTTAATCATGTATTCTCTTGAAAAATAAATACCCATTAATCCTTAGTGAAAACATGAGTGCTGTCAAAAGTTAACTCTTTCCACATACCAAAATCCCAAAATTCTATATACTCAAACCATGATATCACTTAGTCCTTATAACAATAATGAGCTAATGAATACAATCAAACATCTCATTATCTTCGTATCCCTTCATTATGTGCATATCATCCGCTTTCCAAAATATTTGAATCACTTTTCATGGTTACCGGTACCTTATTCTTATAGAAAACCACAATGGACCAATACATAGATATTTCAAAATTCCACGATACTATAAATGAGATTCCATGATACTATTTTTAAATCCCATTAATTAAACACTTAATTATTACACAACCATTGTCATACGTAACATCACAAATAGTTATCTCATGTAACATCCCCTTATCCTTTGCCATAAGAGGTTTCTCACGTTGATCATCATTAACCCATGGATTTGGGAATTGATTAGCATAATTCTCCATTTCATTTCACTTGAAGCATTGATGTGTTGGTGGTGCGTTCTCTAGATTCTTTTCATTATTTACATCGTTAGCCACCCTTTTTCCATTACATCGACACTCAGCTGCTCGATAAACTTCTTTTCCACACTGAAAACATTTTATAGTCCCTTTAAGACAATCTCCACCATGCTTCTTTCCACACATTGAGCATATAGAAACATTCATCTTCTTTTCACCATCATTCTGAGATTTCTCCTTGAACTCCATCATTCATTTCTTGTTAAAACCATGAGATGGATATGTTACACCAACTTCTAGTTCTACCATGATAGCACAATGCCCAAATTCTTCATAGCTACTGAAGTCTCTTATAGATAATTCCCTTCAAAGACTTGGTTTTAAGCCACTAAAAAATTGATCAACTTTACATTTAGGTTGGATGATAAAACTAGATGCATACCTTTCAAGACTTGTAAAATTGACTTCATATATACCAACAGATTCATCATCCTTATACTTAGGCTCATGAAACTCCTTTTCCATATTTTTTCAAAGAATACGATGGAAGTACTTATTGAAAAAACAAGTTCTTGAACTCGTCCAATTCCATGGACTCAATTTCATCTCTTTTCCTCATAGTCTTGATAAGATTCCACCATTGATCAGCATCAACTTCCAAATGATATACTGCTACGATGAATTTATCATGATCAGAACATTGTAGAACTGAAAATATCTTTTTAGTGGTACTGATCCATTATTCAACCACTAAGGGATCAGAAGACCCACTGAATGAAGGTGGACGCTGCCTCATGAAGGATTCAACAGAATGTTGCTCCTTTATCTGCTCATTTTGAAGTCACGAATGATTCATAGCTTGTGTAAGTATATAAATAATATTGTGCACTAAAATCTCTCATAATATTGGTTTGTTCAGGAGGACAATCATTGCATATTCCATTACATTGATCAACACGGTCCTTTCGGGTTCCAGCCATTGTCTAAAACCCAAAAAGAATAGCATGAGGCAAACATCATGATAGGGAAAAAAACATAATAATGTGGGAGTACCTTCCATATATAACATCTTAGGTTTAATTCGAATATCTTTACCATAATTCTAGGACTATAACCTATACTTATACATAACCTTAGGGACATCCCAAGACATACCTTAGAAATATCTATAAGGATCTCACTAAATTTTTCGCATCCTAGTTTCCAAAGGTTAACTAAACCTTTCCTCTAATACCAACGGTAGAAACCCGAACCTTGATGTACATGAACATTACATTACTTCGGCAGAATACTTAATAGATAACAAAAATAGACAACAAAGGACCGTAATAGTTTAGTGTCTTTGGAAACTCGGAAAATAATCTTCTAATCGTGGTGAAAGATCTTCAACATCTCCCATAAATTTTTCCCCCTTTTCTTTTCTTACCAAAAACCATTCTTTAAATCATAGGGAAAGGAAAACATATAAAGGGTGAGCTCAAATGCTCAGTAAGGGTAAGCATGGAGAAAATAAAACAAACCATATACATTTGAACATAAAACATGAACATAATGTTTAAGGATTGAAATCATGAGAAATAACATAAAACATGGTAGTACATAAGGCATAGATCACAATAGAACATCAATCATGATAAAATATATTGGGAATAAAAATTTTAATTGTGAAAAAACATTATGTACATGAAATGATTTCCATGGTAGCCAAGGCATTGCTGCCAAGACCATATTAGTGGACAAAGTCCCTTTCTAAATCTAGTTCACTCCTCGTTTCAGTCCTGTAACACTAAACCATATTAACTTACCATTCCAGACATGTCTATATCATGAGATATAAATCTTTACCCAATGCATTGGAGAGAGATATAGGTCCCACCCATCTCATAATGAAATAATTCTTACTTGTGCCACAACATAAACATAAATCATTCATCATATCCCAAAGAATAAAAATGGGTTTCATAAACATCATCCCATCATAAAACAATCCATATAAAAGAAATGGATATAATTTCATCATAAGAAAAGTTAAACCATATAAATCATAGAGACATTATACTTGAACCATACACATATGAAATAATTTCATCTTAGATGGACAATGGTTTTGATAAAACACTTGAAATGAATTCTTGAGGAAAATATCCTTTCTTCTTTAAAATCAATTTCTTTTCAAAAAACATCATGAAATTTTAAAAGAAAAATATTTTGTTTAAAATATTCATGAGATCATTTGGAGGAAGCTTCATGAAAATAAGGCTTTATAAAACCGTAAAAATCAATTCATGCTGTATAAGTTAAAAAAACATTCTCCTTGTACTTTTTTCGGAAAAGTCAAAAAGTACCTCATAACGTAAACAAAAGAAATATTCCTTAAATACCATGTAGTAAAAGTCAAAATGTGTAAAAATGAAATTTAAAATACATAATAACACTTTTAGAAAACATGTACAAGGATGATAAAAATATCCCCAGTAAATACTTGCGTATACACAATCTCGGATAAAAATGAGATTTGCAAAATTATCCCTTACCTTAGATTTGATATGCTTCGTACGTATCCAATCCTCATGTATACTGATTTAAATAATGTAATTTACTTATTAAAGAATCATATTCTTTGTTATTATATCATATATGGTTCACTTATGACTTTATATTACACGTTCTTTTGTAAATTCTTGTTAAAGTAGCGTTTTGGGTAAAATCGTTTCATTTGTCGTTCGTGTTTTCACTTGTAATTATTCACATGATTAAATATATCATGATTACTTACATCCAGAATGTAAAACATGATTTATATATAATATATATTCATAATATACATATATATAATAGATCGATAAATGGAAAGAAATACATCGTTCATGGAGATGGTAGGTTGTACGTACGCATGAATGTTGTTTTTGTTTCCTTATTGAATTGAATGGAATTATGTAGTTGACATAAATATATATATATACATAAATCCAGTAGAATTATTATGTCATATATTTCATGATTAATTATTATATATACTTTATAATCATTCTTGAATGGTTAACATGGAGAGAGAATCTCATCGCGTCATGGAGACGGTAGTCCGTACGTACGCACGAGTGATGATACCATTCCCATGATCGTGGAATTGTATTGGAGTGTAGGTATAATATTTCAGAATCAACATAAATTTAAAATAATCATATATAGTTATTATTTACCCCATTATACCCATCCAAGTAATGTGGTGGTGGAAAATAGATTACACCACGGCGTGGAGACGGCATTCTGTACGTACGCACATGCGGTGATTTCATTTTCCGTAGGATGGATTAATGGTGAAATAGGGTTGTTTAATACATATAATAACATATCAGTATATGATTGATACTGATGTTGTTACTTCATAATGAAACAACTAATGAAGAAGAAGTGGAAGAACAAATAATGTTGAAAGAATCGGTAACGGACATTACCTCTTCTTTGAAGCGCCTCTTTGAGACCTCCTCTTAGGGCACTAAAATTGGTCTCTGAAGAAGACCAAGACCTCTAGGATGTTTCTAGGGAATTTTAGAGGAGAAATTTTCAGGGTTTGTCCGAGCTTGAAGGATCAAAGTGGTGTGAGGAAGAGTGGGAGGAGGTGCCCTTTTATAAGGGAGGAGAGGGGCACCTTTGAAAAAACTAAAAATATTATTTTATTGTAATTCGTATTCGGTTTTAAATAGCTCGAAATTAATTTATTTTTAAGATAAGGTGGGTATGGGTCGAAATAATCTCATCCAATATAATTTAGACATGTTTAGGTTTCTATTTTAACCTTATCATTTATATTTAACTTTAAGTTAAATAATTTTACTTTTACAGTGTCTTCTTGTTTTCTTACACTATAAGAATAATAAACTAACTATAACAAGACAATAGAACCCTAAGTTGTTTATTATTAATATATATAACCTTATCTACGTCATTTGGCCGAACCTTATATTTTTAGGAATATAATATCAATTAATAATATAAAATTTGTTTTAGAAACTATTTAATGTCAATTTTGACACTATTTGGTAAATGATTTTTGTGAAACTCATTACAGAAAGATTAATTAGAAAAAAGTTAATTAAATCAATACTAACATGTCATATTAACATAAAAAATTATTTTAATTCATAAAAAGTCTCAAATTACTTTTATTTGGGTATTTATAAGAACAATTATATCAATATTTCATTAATAAGATAATTCCTACATCAACATTGTGTCATAAATAAATTAAATTATATATTGTCTAAAAATTACAAATAAAATACCATTATGTATAAATATTTTTATATTTATAAATAATATTTATATTCGAATTTATCTTATGTATAACCCTATATTAAAAATGATTTAGTTATTAAACTTTGATTTTAACTATTTTAACCCTTCTTTAAATAAATTAACAATAAATGTCCTAATCTAATCCAAGTGGGCCTAAATGGTCATATTTTATTCCTATGGTTGTTTTTGGTCGAATTACTCTTATCCAATAGAATTACCACATGTGTTAGGGTAATAATAATAATATCACTTTTACAGTTAATTACCATATTTAATTTTAACTGTGGTAAAAAAAGTAAAAAGTTACTATTCCCCAAAAATTATTTTCATGTCATTGAACTACATTTTACTTAGTGACATCAACTGTGTCTCTCATATTTTTGAATGTCCATTCACAAAAGGGGTAAAATTATGTTTTATGTAAATTTACAAATTCTCCTAGGAGGTGGGTAAAAGACGGTCAAAAGTTCAATAAAATTTTATATATCTAAAATTATTATAAAATGACTCTATTGAATTACATTGAACATATATAAGTATTATATATCAATTTTGACCTAAAATATATTTAAATAAAGTAAATAATTATTTAAATAAAAAGTTGGTTTTTAAATAGTAACCTAGTGTTTTCACTATTCATCAAAAATTGACTGTTTTCATAAAAATACCAAAATTTCACCTTATGCTAATTTCGATATTCCGAATCCAAAAATGAACTCCATTTTAAAAAACAAAATTTACAAAATTTCAAAAAGTGGTTATTACTATTCATAACGGCTTGTTTTAATAATATTTTAATAGCATGTCGTTGTTTAGTGAAACTCGGTATTGGGTACAACGCAAGTTATCGAGGAAGGTCGTGACTATGTGTAAAGAATGCCAAGCTAGTGTTGTGGGTAGTGAAAGATTCCTTTGATGATGTATATAACATAAAAACAAAAACTTTCTCATAAAAGTTTCGGGTGTTACAACTAAAATCATACATTTGTCTCCCTCTCCCATGCCCTGTCTTGTATTCACCGCTGATGCCATTGCACCCGTAATAGAGGAACAAATAGACCACCAAGAACCTTCACTATAAATTTAACAATCCAGATAGGATGCTATTTTAACAATGTGTCCCCCTCCGGCTCAACCACTTTGGGATGAAAAACATGAGACATGTCTGATAATTAACACAGAACTTGGGAAACGTAGGATACGTCGTGCATATCCCGGTACCTCTGAGATAACTGCAACTAATAGGAAATTGACACGACTCCCTCAAAAACCACAAATTGTCCAACATATATCTACGAAATCATTCCATGTATCCTAATCATACTATGTCCCAATATTGGTGTGACATGTAGAAATACCTGATCTCTATCCTCTAACTCTTGAGGTCTTCGTTATTGATCAGTATAAGACTTCTGTCAGGACTCTATAGTATCCATCCTCTTCCTAATCAACTCCATCTACTCTATGGTCTCTTGAAAAAGATGAGGTATGGGTATAGCTGCCTCTCCTACCTCCATCCAACATAAGGGTGATCGGCATGGCCTACCATACAAATCCTTATAAGGTTCCATCTGAAAAGTTTCTTGAAAACTATTATTGTTGGCAGACTCCACAAAAGGTATGTGTGTCTCCTATAAATATCTAAAATCTTGGATGCATGATCGAAGCATATCCTATAGTACCTGAATCGTACGCTTAGACTGACCATCTGTCTTAGGGTGGTAAGCTATACTCAGAAGAACCTATGTAACCAAAGCCCCCTGTAGTTCTTGCCAGACCTGGGAAGTAAAACATGCATCCTGTTCTGAAACAATGTTGTGAAAAACGGTATTTAAATGTACAATCTCTCGAATATACAGACATCCCATATCATCAACACTTATGGTACCATTGATAGGCCAAAAGTGAGAATCCTTCATGAATCTGTTAATAAAAACACAAAGAGCATCATCCCTCGAGGAGACATCAACAAACCATTCATGAAGTTCATCATGACTTCATTCCATTTCCACTCGGGAATGAGTAATTGCAACAAAATCTATGCCGGTCACTGATGTTATGCCTTCACCTATTGGATGGTGGAACACGTCATCAGAAAACTGGTAACATATCTCTGCATAACTATCCACCAATAGTGATGGTGTAGAACATGATATATTTTGGAGGAACTAGGATGAACATCCCAAACTGATAAATGAAATTCTGGCATAAGCACATCATTTATGTCTGCTGAGACCCATACACGTCCATGAAAGCACAAGATAACATCCTTTCCTACTTTCCATTTAAGAATAGGGTCCTCTCTTGACACAGACTCCCATAAGACTAGGCCTTCAGAATCTGATAGCTACCTCATTATCACTCGATCAAGTGGAGTATATGTAACAAGTATAGGAGAAAAAATGCCTGCCCCTTTCTATCGTGTATCTCCAAATTCATGTCATAGAGCATAGCCATAAGTTGTCACTCACTACTAGCCTCCCAAATATAATGCATATGAGTCCTCCTGATCAATGCATCAACTAATATGTTGCCTTTCCATGGCATGGAGACAAGATCAATGTCAAAATACTGAAGGTACTCAACCCACCTTCACTATCACTATTTTAGATCATGCTCTGTAAAGATATATTTGAAATATTTTTGGTCAGTGCAAACCACAAAATTATATCCCAATAGATAATGTCTCCAATAGCATAAGGTATGAACATCTACATCCATCTTAAGATCATGAGTCGAGTAATTCTACTCATGTGGCCTCAACTACCGAGACCCAAACACAATGACTCATTCCCCATACATAAGAACTTCTCCCTTCCCGATACCTGATGAATCACAGTATACAATATAGCTCTTTCCCAACTCTAGAAATACTAGTATCGGCACTGATGTCAACCTCCCTTTCCTCTACTGAAAGGATCACTCACAAGAATCCGACCATTTTTACTTCACACCCTTCTTATTCAAGCCCATGAATGGTGATTATACACTTAAAATGTCTTGTATTAAATATATGTAGTATCCAACCAGCCCTTGAAAACATTTTACCCCAAATATGTTCTTTGTCTGCTCATACGAAACTACTACTATCACTTTCTCTGGGTCTATTGATATTGTTGTCTCTAAGATAATGTGACCCAAGAACTGAATTTGGTCCATCCAGAAGTGTAATTTTGAGAGCGTAGCATATAAAAAAACTCTATTTGTGTAATAAAAATGATATTAGGATGAGTGGAATGGACATTATGAGTGTGAGAGTACATCAAGATATCTTCCATGAAAACTACCATGAAATAATCCATGTATAGATGGAATTATAGGTTTAATAGTGCCATGAATACTACAGGCGCATTCATGATACCGAACGACATAACCATATACTCATATAGACCATACCTTCTCTAAAAAGATGTAATAGGTATATCTTATGGTCTAATGCACAACTAATGATAATCGGATCTCAAGTCAATATTTAAGAACACATGGGCTCCTTGAAGTAGATTAAAGTGATCATAAATCCTATGAAAGAGATATCGGTTCTTGATCATCAACATGTTATACATCTGATAATCCACACAAGGTTAGAGGGAATTTTCTTCCTTCTTCGCAAACATGACAACTGAAACTCAATGTGAAGTACAGGGTCGGTAAAATATCTTCACCTGTAACTGCACTAATTGCTTCTTGAGCTCTTGTAACTCTGTTGTAGCCATCATATAAGGAGGAATTAACATTAGTGTCACCCCTAGCAAAAGATCAATAGAAATTTCCACCTCACTCTATGGAGGAAAACCTGAAATGTCCTCTGGAAAGACATCCCTAAAATGATCAACCACTGGAGGAATTTCACACATTGAAGTCTCGTGGTCATCCAGATATATACTAGAAATATGGGCTATAACTCCTCCATATCGACGATGCTTTGGTCCATCTCGACATGCCTGCACATCCAATTCACCCTTCTGAATAATGAAACCACCTTTTGGTGATGTGAAAGTCACCCCAATATGAAATAAATCATCCAGGGCCTGGAAGGAAACTAACCAGTCCAATCAGAGAATGAAATATTATATTTTCATCTGTAAGAAATATAGGTCCCATAAGAAGTGAAACAAACCATCCTCAAGAGGGCACTCCTTGAACCATTATTTTCCCCAACAGAGCGTCCTTCAATAATAAAATATCACAAAAAGAATATAAAGCCCAAGGCTCTCCACAACAGAAAAAAAAATACGAAATTATGGGAAGCCCCTTTATCAAAAAGTGAAACATCTAAAACTAAGGCATCTTGAATTGTACAACGAAATGCCGAGGGTTTTGGACCCTCCTCCTACTAGGTCTACTCCACTAAAAATATATGGCCTATACCGTAACTGTGTGACCCTACGTGACCACCCTGAGCTTATCCACCATGTTTTCCCTGAAAGCCCATATATTGGACACCACGACCGTGACCCCCTCCTCATCCTAAATGGTCGTAAGAACAACAGTTCCCTGGCTGAGGTGGGACTATTGGTCCTTCTTTGGTATGAGGAGTTGAGATAGAACCGCCATCACTAGATGTAGGTGATAAAAAATAATATAAATTCTGAAGATGCCGCATCATACCACATGATCGGCACTTCACTAGGTCTCTCAGGGAATGTGGCCATGAATGCCCATCCATCCCACACTGGTATCATGTCACCATGATACCAATAGAAGTATCATGTTTCATCGGTTATCCACAATTAGATTCCCTACCTTCCATCCTACAGTCAGAAGGATGGGAACTTACTGCAGATTTCAAGCCGCCCTGGCTCACAACCCTTGAATCCCTCAGATTTTGATTTGTGATTAGAGCCATGTTGACTATAGAAGTGATGCAATTAAATATTATTATTTTCACCTCAGACCAGATCAAATGCCTAAGAACATCCTCAAAATTCCTCTCTATAAATAACTCATCACCCCCAAGAATGGGCATGAAGCATTGTAGCTTTATGAAGCAAGAATAGTACTCCATGAATGAAAATAGTACAATGTTCCATACTCATGAACTTTCAGGCTCGATCGTCCCTCAAAGTCTCATGGTATAAGTAATCGTAGAAGGAACACTATAAATCATCCTAAACAATAACCTCCTTGAATCCCACATGTTAGATCACATCCCACCATCTCTTGGCGGAAACCCAAAGCATATACATATCGAGAATCACCCTATTCTATGGAGGAATATCCAGATGATCAATGATTGATTGCATAGCATCTAACCATGATATTGTATCATAAGGCCTTCCTTCTTCTATGAAACTGGGAAAATGTGGCAACTAAAAAAGAAGTGTCAATTACTCCATTGATGGGGAAGGATGTAGTGTTATGTGGAAGGTCTGCATTAACCTCATGATGCCCTACCAGATCTATTAATGGGCACCTTTATCTCGAATAATGGATGGTGACAAGACATGAGCTACTAGAGGATCTGTTAGTAGTCCCTAATCAACCATGTCATGTGTCTGATCACTACTCTGTGTCTGGAATACATCATATGGATGTCGTGGTGGCATGACTCTACAAGGTCATGAGAACACCTTAGTTCAAGAATATCGAGGAATGAAACATCTATGATCATGAAATGGACAAACCACTCATGATTTTAAAAATAGGGGTACACTGTGTGTATGAACCCTAAACGGCGTGTTCCCCCATTCCTTTACATGGGAATGTACATCTGCTCAACCTGGTCATGTAACACCCCATACACATGATGTGTTCTCCAAAGACACAGTGTGTACTTGAATCATTTTCCCCTACCCAGGTTCCTCTAAACGACTAACCCCCACATTTCTTCTGAAAAAAGACTACATGTTACGTCTTACCGAAACACGGCATGTACCACTTCTGTTTCCACTGCCCATGTCATTAGAGACATGGTCAGAGGCACGGTTGACTCTAAATGGAATTTTTTTATGCCAGACACGATGTGTACTAGATGGATTTCATCCACCTGTGTCATTGGTCACATAGCTGGACACATGGTCTATTCAAATGGAATGTAGGTTTAGTATATGGAGTGTTCCACCAATGATTTCCTAACCCCGTGTCTCTTCCCACACAGCCAGTGACACGATTAGAGACTACACTATGTGTACATATAGTACATGGCATGTTGTTAGGAAAAATAGTTCATTCCTGAACCGAAGGATTCCTGGCATGTAAACTACAATACACAACGTGTATTTTGGGTTTTTCGGATTGTAAACCTCAGAAACTACTCTGGAAACCCATACGACACTCAAAAAACATTTGAGTTCTATATTCCGATCACTAGGAACAAATTATCCCCAGGAATCAAAGCTTGGATTCCTTAAATGTCAAATAAAGGGAATAACAATGTACTGATTCAAAAAATTCTGATCCACGAGGTCCCATAACACCTCTAGAACAAATGTTTGGAATTTCGTCTAAAAAAATCTTACACAATTCAATACCCTAAGAAATATCAATTATTCTATCCTGGAATCTATGACATCAACACGCATATATAGCACAACATTAATCACAAGAACTTTTAGCCATAAGTTCTCCCTAAATGGGAAGCATGAATGCATGAAATTTGATCACTTGAATGTGCCTATATGATGCATGAGATGGCATACCCTCATCTCATTAGGTTTCAATAGATATAGAACCTCAATTATTTCAATGATAATAGAAAAAACATGTGAATCACACAATAGTGAAATCAAATCAACTCTAAAATCGCATAACCAAATAATTGCAATGATCGAGGTAAATTAGATTTTCCCTATACATGAGTTTGCTACTTTCGTGAACATCTTATTTCCATGTACCATTCCATCATATCCTTTTATATTGGATCCAAAATATATGTCAAGAAAAAAAGAACCTCCCATCGATACCACATTGTAACATCCCCGTTTCGGGTGCCACCTCGCGGTGCCCCGTACCAGGTTTGTCAAATGGCCTCAAGCGCATTTCCCAAAACGCCAAAGGATGCCGACTAGAAGTGAGGTACTTGGGTGTGATAATGGGGAACTATACCCTCTTTGGAAGAGTAATTCAGTTGAAATAAACATATAACAACAGCGGAAGGAGTAATAATACCATAAAATAGTAAACAGTGGAAAACTGAATGTAAATAAACTATTGGAGAACATATATAATAATACATGTCACATTAGTCTAGGAAAGAAACCAAACATGTCACAAAGAGGAAATATAGTACTAATACAAAGTAAAAAAGTGAAAAAAGATGACTACTCTAGTAGTATCACTTGCCTTATCTTGGTCCCATGCTATCCATCTCCATAACAATCAAGTACCTGAAGTAGAAGGGTTCTTTCCCTTATCTATACATGTAGAAATATAATCATTTTGGATACAAAATCATGACACAAACATGGTGTGAGAGAAATACCAATAGGAAACAATAAAATTATACGTTCCTAATAGTCAATGAATGTATATGGAAGTCAAAAGAAATAATGTAATAAACAGGGAAGTACACAAAATTAAATATTCCTACAGTTTAAATTACATTTATGTTCATTTATCAAAATAAATTTCAAATAAAACACAAGAAACCCTATAGGAAGTTCTTACAGTCTAATCCCACTGGATCATCTTTAACAAAGACTCTCTAAGGTGGCACACACCATCAATTCCCCCTATGGCCATGTAACAGTAATCTATAGATACTATGGGGAAGCATTCAATGTCTAATTCCCCATGTGGTCTCACAACATGGAACTACATACACTCTAGGTGAGAACTCACGTTTATCCCCCCTAATGCTCTCACAATGTGAATATATAATAGGCACTCTAGGAAAATCCATCAATATCCATTTCCATTATGTTCAAACTACACTAGGTTCCCAGAGCCCTGTGTAAGTGAATCGTGCACAAACAATGTTCAGTAGCCAAATTAATTTTCAAGACAACCTTTTCTAAACAACTATAAATCATATCACAACATCAGATAATATCACTCCATACTAACAACTCTATGAATGGAAAACAAGAAGCCTAATAGGTAAGACTACACCAAACAGTTAGTAACAAATCAAACATGGTAAAACACCCCCATAACATGGAAAAATAACCCTATTTAGAAACAAGATCCCTAACTCATGAAAACAAGCATTGAAAGCATAACAAAATTTAGAATATCATAACACAGTACCCAAATCTAGGGTATTGGGCACTTTTGAACATAATTTTCAATGTTTGACTAGGGAAAGGCACAAACCACCTACCTCAATGTTATACGATCAATATACATCGATGATGGCCCTTAAATTGACCATGAACGGATTAGATCTACAAAAATGTATAAAACATTAAACCAAGGATATCACAATAAAGGATATAAATCCAGAAATGAGGCTCAAGATGAAGGAGGAGCTCACCGTACTGATTCCAATTCAATTGACGATAGTTGAATAAGAGAACAAATGATCGATCGGGAGCTCCCGGAAGAATAGTGCTTCTCAGTCATTCCTAGACGAGACATAATTAGAAGAAGGGGTTTGTATGAATGAGCTGAAACCCCGGTCTGATATAATTAATAAAAAAGAAAAGAAAATGGCGTGTTCTCCAAAGGTAAACGGCAAGTAATTTCCTTAATCATCCCTTGCTTCAGGCAGTCTCAGGGACATCCCACATAGCCATGTACTCAGCCGTTTCATGACTAGTACACTATCACCCACGGAAACCAGATACATGGAATGTAATCTTATGTACATGGTGTGTATTCCTTAAATTTCTCGATACTCATCATTTCTCATAAACATTATAAAATAAAACCCATACCTAAAAAATGTCTGGGTTATTACAAAATGGATATTTTCATTATTCATAATCAGTTGTCATAGAACATGATTTACATGATGCACCAAAACTAACTCTCAATATCACAAAATTAGTGAAGGATAGAGTTCCCTAATACTATAAGTAGTATAGAATGTTTGATGAATGCAGATTCATTTACATCTATGTTGATAATTTTTGTATGAGAACTCATGGTAATGTCTTAGAGGAATACAAACAATTATTTGAAATGGAAAAAAAGTTAAAAAATAATGTAAATAGAAAGTAAAAATGAAATGAATTATTAACATAAGAGATGTGATTATTAGTCTCCCTAATATGTTATCAAATGATGAATGTTTTAACTATCAAATATAATGGTGTTTGGAAAATATATTTCCTAGGAGGAATACAAGGGAATTGAATTAGAATGGTGGTATATGTAATGGAATTGTTTATAAGGAGGAAGAGAATATGAATGAAATATAACATGAATGATCTATAAAAGTAACACCCAAAACATGTATGTATTGTTTATTTTTAATTAGTTTAATCTCTTCAATTGAAGACTATTCACAAAATATTGATCTTAAACAAACTCCAAAATATTATTAATTTCGGTAGATATCACATAGCTATTAGATTAATAAGAAAAAAATTAGAATAACTTAATAATGAAGACATAGTTTTAAAATTATTATATAATTAATTCATTGGTTACTAGATAATTATAAATTTTAAAAGTATTCCAATGGAAAATAAAAGATTTTTTTTATAAAAAATTATTTGTATACCCACAATGAGGTTTTATATTAATAAATTAAATTATTCATTATTATTTAAATATATTAATGAAATTTATTTTTTTAATATTCAAAAACATGTTTGTAAATTAATAAAATAGTTATTATTACCTCAAGGTAATAATAAATAAAAATTTAAGCATAAAAGGCCATATTTTTCAAAAAGAAAATCATTCCCCCAATAAATGGTCCCTCAACTATAAAACTAATTTGGGAAAATGTATATATTTTATTTCTGAAAATAAATTTATTTTTAGGAGTAATAATATATAAATTATCTTAGTGTGGTATTTTTGTAATTTTTGGAGGTGTTTCTTTTTTTCAGTAGTGGAAAATAATGACATTTAATTAAAAACTGGTTTTAATTTAATTTATTAATATAGTTAAATTATATTGGAAGTTGATTTTAAATCATTATTATATAAATTATACATAAATACGTTCAATTTATGTTGTCAGAATCAATTTCAAATTTAAATTTCAAAAAAAACATTGCAATATTTTTATCTTTTTTACATTAAAAAGACATTTTCCAATTGGATGTGCACGATTAATAATAAATATGATCATTAAGGTTATGTGAATTGAATTTGGTTAAAAATATTCCATATTTGGAATCTATAGTTAATAATTAATTAGTATTGTAATTTCATTGTTTTTAATAAATAATTAACAATAGTAAAAAAGATATATTTTTCGGGTAATATGTAAAATAGTGAAACGAGTTAATGTTAAAACATAATGTCTTCAAATAACTATAAATACAACATTTATTTGGTGTTTACGGGATTTATCAGCCTTATAATCCCATTAGAAAATAAATTTTCATAAAAAATAATTTAAATTAATGCATACTCATTGTGGTTATCATTAATTATAAAATAATAATTATTTAATCCCTTAACACAACACCACCTCAAATATAAATACCAATTCTCCACACCCCATCTCTCCAAACAAGAATTGGATAGCCTATAATATTATTCTAACCATCTCACCTTCTACATCCACACTTCCACGTGTTCTTTATCTCACCAAAATACCAAATAAATGTTCCTAAATGGGTCCTTAATTGAGGAGATATTAATGATGTAATTTTCACTAAAAACCTTTATTTTTTTCTTTTCCTATTCTAATTTATTATCTGATAATTCATCAACCATATAATGGTAAATATTGTGTAAATTATATAATATATTTTTAATTTTAAAATTTAGTATTTCATAAAAATTCCATTTTCTCAATTAATATTTCTCAACAAATTCAACCTAATGTCTAATTATTCAGGTTAATCACCTCTATGAATAATGATATTGATAGTTTTCCATTTCCAAATTCTTGTATGGATGTTTAAATTTTTATATATTTAAATTATATTTTAGTCAATATATTACAACCTATTTCATTTTTCTACCTAATATATTGAAATAATATTTAATAAAAAAAATGTTTTTGATGGTAAGATAAACATCCATATTAAACTAAACAGTTACAATAAATATTTTATCAAATAGGTCATCCTCATGTAAGAAAAAAATGATATAATAGATAATGTAAACATAGTTAAGTGATGGAATATTATTTCAATTCACTTCTATAATTTTATTTCCATTTTTCATGAAAATCTGTGACTATACCCAAATGAACCAATCATGAAACCTAGAAATGAACACTCCGAAAAGACTGAAAATAACAAAATATTATTAATTAATGGGTAGTAAGATGTTATTAAATTATCATATATAGTATTATAAATCACATAATAGTTATTAAATTATTTAATGACCTTATTTATAACTTTATAAATGGTTTTAATGTACATAAAATAAATGGGAAGCTTGAGGTAATGTTTTTGGGTCACACATTTGCTTCTGTGAGATATATTCAATATTAACCACAAATTTCATGTGTGTGGTGTTTTTATTTCCTTTTAAATATAATAAAATTAATATAATTATCCTAATGTTATTATATGTTTTAATAGATAATAATTACTCTTAGGGGGAAGACGATTTGACAGATTACATTGTGGTACGTGAATTCTTAACCAAATTTCCATTTTTTAAGACAACCATAATCTTTGTCGATTATGTAATTATATGAATATGTGTGAGCTGAAGTTTGATTATATTAGTTTATTTTTTATATGATTTTACACAGACTAAATATAATCAATTTATACTATTAATGATCATTTTAAAGATATTATATTTATAAGGGATTTTCCTCTAAGAATAATCATTTTATAATTTCCCTTAAAACACTCTTTTTCATCTATGTTTTTTTTATAAAATTCCATTGAATTTTTTTTATATTATTGTAACACTGTTATATTTTGATGAGAAATATATTATTTAATATTATGATCTCTTGTGTTGTACGCAACACTAGGATAAGCTTGTGCTATATGAAACACAGACATAGCTTGTATATTACACAACACTGTTTTGGGAATGTGTTTCACAAATTTTTTGGTTCTTATAATTGAATAAATCACATTTATGACCTTTTTTATGTGAACAATAATTTATTATTATGTTACCCTATATCCTATTCATTATAATGGTGAGTGTGAAAAATAATGAATTTTTCTAAAATTCAATTTAAATGAAAGTAAGTGAACTTATTAATCTATTAAATAAATTTTTGTGTATTTTGTTAAATTAATATATATGTAATTTATTCAATATAATGTTAAAATTTCATTTTATATGTTTTCAATAAATAAAATGTGAAAACTATTTTTTTTGTTAAATGAAGTTTTTTTTAAAAAAAATATTATTTAAAGCATTTTGATGGAACACCCATTTTAAATAATGTTTTGACACTTTTGTATATTATATTTAACAAAATTAACATCATATTTGGATGCAGGAAATAATAAATTACTTTTCATAATTTTTTTATATTTTCCTGATATGTTCTAGGTTTTGATGAAAATTAAAAATATACTAAATTTTAATTGAAAACAATTTTGGTCACTAAAATAGTTTAGGATGATAAATTAAATTATTAAAGGGTTGAAAAGTAAATCACAGTATATTTTTATCATTAAATATAATTTTTGTCATTGGAAAAAATTTCACTATATATTTTAATGTAAGTACATATTAATTTTTACAATGATTTATCTTTTAAAAACCTGTTTTTTATTTTGACAATTGGATTAATTTTTAATTAATTTCTGAATCTTCAATTTATTGATAAATAAAAAATTATCATTTTTTGAATAAGTAGATAAAAATTTTATAAATATATTTGTTTTTGTTTTTTCCATTATAAATAGAAAATTAAGTATTTTTAATTAATATACTAAAAGGGTAAATCTAGTAATAAGGGTAAATATATTATTATTAAATTACCATAACATTTGTCCTAATATTATTCGATGCATGATTTTAGATATAAACCAACCTTGGCTCGAAATAATACCCATTGGAAGCCACTTGGATGATATTTGAACATTTTATATATTTTGATTAACGAAAACTTAAATATGTTTTTCTCAAATTTTAATAACATTATCAATTTTTAAAAATGGTTTATATAGAATCTTAATTTGACTATAAATACTCATTTGAAAGATAAAATGTTTTTCTTTATGACTATATTGTATTTAGAAATGTTATGGAAACAAATACTTACCTTAATGTCTTATACATTGATGATTCAGAAAATATTTAATTGTTGTTAAATAAATAAAATAATTTTTATTAAATTGAAAATAATCATTAAAAGACCAAAAAAAACATGACCAACTGTTATTGGGAGAGTATATTTCGACCATAATAATCCAGGTGTCTAGTTATTGACCATTTGGAGCCATATTGAATTGATTATGACACTTAGAATATTTTATTTAAAGTGACATTAAGGATCTCACATTAATGTTTTAATATAGATTACATTATTATGTACCCTTTTCCAAGATATATTTTAGACTATAAGTAATTTTATGAATTATATAGGATTTATATTTTTTTTTTAAATTATTACAAAAATATTAGGTATATGATATAATTAAACAGAACTGATGTATTAATTATTTTATTAATTGAAATATCAAAATAATGAAATGAAATATTAAAAAAATAAATATTGATTGTGATAATTATAATATCAGAAAAAATATCTAGTATACTTTTAATAAATATAGACATAATAAAATTTTCTCTCTTCAGTTAACATCCTATCATTATATTTTTACAAATCCATTAAATAAATAGATTCAAAAATACTATATTGATATTTTGTAAAATTAAGGTTTTATTAAATTATATAAAAATAATAAAATAATTTCTAAAATATTAAAAAATTATGGAATACTCTAATATGTTATTTATTATTAATTTATGGACTAAATTTCATGAAATAATAAAAAATTGCATAATTTTAATATTGAATAATTTATTACCTTTTTTAAAATTAAAAGAGTGCAATTAAGTGAAAAACGAAATGATAAGGTTTAAAATTAAATAAAAAATGTATAAAATTATTTTATGTTGATACTACCATGTTATATAATCTCATATTCTAAATAAGTACATTTTGGAGGTTTTTTGTTGGGGCTTGAGTTTATAAGTTGTTAATATTTTCGGTGATTCTAAAAGTGTCCATCACCTCAATTATAAAAGGGAACCTCCTCCATCATCTCTTCAAATCACAATGATATTCAATATATTTCATTCCCATTCCATTTAACTAATAAATATCCCATGTTAAATTCTAGAGGTTATGGTCTTCTCAAGATATGAACTCTAGTACCTTTATGAGGAGTTCTAAAGGGAGCACGTCGAAGAAAAGGTAATATCATATGCCTATTCTTTCAAACTTCATTCCTCTTCTACTTCCTCTTCATGAGTTGTTTCTATTATAATGTAATAACTCATATAAAACATATAAATGATATTTCATTATAATTATCTAACAATCATATTAATCATTTTAACCATCATAGGAAAACGAAATCATAACGTGTTCATACTTACAGCTTACCATATCTATGTCATGGTGTAACCTTTTTTTCAATAAAAAATTAAATGGATGGGTATAATGATGGAAATAACAAATATATATGAATAATGTAATATATTCTATATTTTTTTAACATAATATACACCTAACCACTTCTATACAATTTCACAATTTTGGGAGTGATATCGTCCCTCATACGTATGCACAACCTATTGTTTCCACGATGCAATGTGATTCATTTTACATGAAACACATTAATTAATGATTATATAAATTAAATTAAACAATATATTATGATATCTATTATATTTATATCATTCTATAAATGACATAACTATAATCTATGAAGTTTAACAAGAACTTATCTAATGAGTCATGTATATGAAAATAGAGGAGTTAATAATTGATGGATGAGTGATAATGTTATTAAAAAAACGGATAAAAATATGATCATATGTGATATCAAAAAATTACTATGAACTAGGAATAAATATATGAATTTATTTAAACCATTATATAGAAGGTTCAGATTCAAACAAAGGATATCAATCATATGGTAAGGGATTGTATTGTTTCGCTTTTAATTATGTGGGATATATTCCTTTTTCACAAAACTATTCATTTATGTTGTGTTTATTCTTCCCCTGAATGCTTTTATGACTCTTATAATTAATGTTAGGATATGACTATAATTTTTTTATTAGGCTTATTATTTGACTGATTATAAATTTGTAAGAGAAAATTTTGTAATCTTGTTATTTTCTGAGATTGTTTATATGAAAGTATTCTCTAAGGTATATTTATTATCCACTACCATGATTCCAAAATATGTTTTCAAAAATATTCATTCTATCATAACAAAAAAATTTAATATAAATTTTACATTTTGGTAAATATTTATTAAATGGTATGAATGGAATCTATTTTTTATTTTAATTATGATGAACTTTTTTTACTTTTTGGAAAGCGTATGATAAGAGTGTTTTTTTATCTTAGACATCATTAAAATATTTTTCACAATTCTATAATTCTTTATTTCCCTAAATATACCTTTTCATGATTTCATGTTTATTTTGAAATAATTTTTTTTCTTTTAAAAATTGCACAACATTTTGAGAATAGAAAATATTTTTTATGAAGAAATGATATTTTACAAAAGAATTCATTTGAATTTTTATATAAAAATTATTTTCCATCAATGATATAATTGTTTAATAGGGTCATGATTCATATATACTATCCCTCTTCTACCTAAGGTTTGATTTTGTGTTTGTGGGAAAGATATTTATAAAAAAACATTTATTTTATATGGATAATTTTATGGTGGAATGATATTTAAAAAACCCATTTTATTCCTTGGGTTATGATATGAATAATGATTAATGTTTTTAAGGCACATATAAGAATTATTTTCATTATGAGATGGGTGGGACCGATATCTCCATAAAATTAATTTTAAAATGATTTATATCTCAAGAGAATGAAATTAATTGAATGACTTGTAAATCAAGTTTAGTAATATAAGGATGGAATGGAATGTAAATCTAGTTCATTAGTACATGGTTAGAATGATTAGTAAACTCAGTTCAGTAATGTAATTTGTCCACTATAATGGTCTTATCATTGATTCATAGATAATATCGAAACTATTTTCAGTTCTTTTATTTAAAAAAAATCCATATTTTAGTTTTATGTTATTTTCTCATATATTATTTTCCTTTTTGATTTATGTTTTATAAACTACTATGATTTAGTTTGTGACACAATATTTTGATATATGTTATAAATTTTTTTATTTTCAAAATTTATGTTCATGTTTTTACATTTTTATGTTTTTTTATTCAATATTATCCATTTTACCTTTAATGAGAATTTGAGGTCACTTTTTTCATATGATTTCATTTCCCCAGGTTATAAAGAATGGTTTTAGGTAGGAAAAATAAAGTGTATGATCTTTATGGGATATGTTGAAGATCATTCACCAATTAGAAAAATGTTTTCATTGATTCAAATGGAACTAAACTAATAAAGTTGTTAGTCCTATGTTCGTATAATTTTTTATGTTTTTCAAAAAAATGATATATGTTCATTGTAATTCAATCATCGGTCATTATAGTTTGTATTAGAGTGAAGGTTTAGTCAGTATGGGTAAACTTGGATGTGAAAAGTTTAGTGATATCCAAAGATATATGTCTACAGATATGTCTTCAGATGTTACAAGGATATGTCTATGTAAATCTCATAATCCTAGAGTTTTTGTGATAAACATAAATAACCAAGGAATAAACCTAATATATCATAGAATTTATATATATATGAAATATATCTTACTTACGTGTTTTTATTATATGATATTTATTTATTGGATATTGATTACTCTTCTTCGAAAATATCCAAAACTAGATAGAACAAAACTTACAATGAATTTTTCAGATGTGAAATGTATGGGAATTGTAAAAACTGATTTCTGAAATGTAAATCAAACAAATTGAATAAACAATTTGTAATGAGTATTGGTTATACTACTGAGTATAAAATGATTGTAAATTACTTGTGAAAGGTATTACATGTTCTAGCGTTATTGTTTACTTTAAAACTACAAATCTTTCTTTGAATAATGTTGAGTAACCTTAAGACTAGATTCATATTTTATGAATGACTAAAATGATGGATCTAGAGTGGTGGTTTCAGAATAATTTTGGAAAACTATGGTTTATAGGTTTTAGAATTCAATTATTATGTTATATGAATCATGAAATGTGTAAATGTATTCATTATATCTTTTTTATAAGGATTGGAATAGATATTATGAATAGTTATAAGGACTAAGAAAAGTGATCTAAGGGTAAGGTGATGTCTTTGGAGAACACAAGATAAAGGGGAGGATAACACAATATATGTACCTTATGTGAAGATAATGATGTTTGGATAATTATATGTCAGATTTGAATAATTAAATTTTATGATGTTAGTTTCTTTGGAACTAATTATGGATTTGTTCTCAAGAAGGTTACAATATCATGGATGAAGTCTAAATTTTTTTGGGACATATTGAATATATCAAAATGTTTTGGAATAAAGAAACGTGTATGTATTTGAGAAATACTTGTAATTCTTCATTAGCTTGGAAGATTTTGTGGTTGAATTTGTTTCTTCTCTCAATGATACTGAAGAATACACTGCTAAAATTATTTGGATATCTCTATAGAATTCCCTTATGGATGAAAAATATAACCACATCAACAAGCAGTACCTGATGTTAGTTGGGGGTTTCAATGGTAGGAAGATTAGTATGGAGGTGTAAATCTAGTCCTAGGAAAGGTTGACCCCTTGGTTTGATGATCATATCATGGATGAAGCCGACCCCTGGTAAACAATATTTCCTTCAAATTATTTTGGGTGTATAATTATTATAGGGTTAATTTTACTTTTATAACTCTTTTATTTCCATCTGTGGTTGAACTCCGATTTCTCTGGTTTCTCGTAAAAGATTTCTAAATATAAGAATTTAAATATCAGTGAAAACAAGATGACACATATGTTTTCAGTAAGAATACATGGTAATTCTGGTTATTACTATAAATCAAGAGAATACACGATGAGGGTGATCACATTATTTTAATGATACAAAAAAGAGATACCTTATAATATATGGGGGAGAAATTTTAATCTCTGTTAGTGTACAACATTATAATGTTTTGTATTTTTAGTTCTCTAAAGATTAATAACTTTATAAATTTATAGACAGTATAAGATAAACTGTATATGATGTTTGTATTATCTCACTATAGGGGGAGTTATGCATATGAGATAAATTTATATTATATTTTGTGATAAAGTTATATAAAATTACATATCATTCTATTTATGTATCTCGTGATATGATAACAGTTCATGAATGTAGAAATTAAAATCATTTCTCTGAATAAGAACTAAATTTGAAATTATTCAAGCCATTCCCTACAATGAGTTTGTACCAAAAACAAGTATATATTCTCATGAAAATTATTCAAAATTAGGTAAAAAGGATCATGATAGAAAATGGTGTCTTATTATTATAATTTCATATGATATCAGTGAACTCCATCATGTTACTTTTGGTTATGGTTTTATGATTGTTAACCATCAATGGATCACAAACATTCTTGTTATTGTGATCATGATCAATATCTATGATTTTTTAAGATTTTAACACATACACAATATTCACCAATGTTATCCTATGAAGATACCTAGTTATGATTTACTTTAGGTAAGTATTATTTTTCAACTATTCGTTTTTAAAAGGATGTTTTAGTCACCCTTTTTATGATGTCGGTTTCTGTGAAATAAAATATCTAGTATTAAATCCTATAAAACCCAAAAAAAAATGAGGGAGAACTTCATTTTTGGGGGGGTGTATAATATGACTACATGATATTTTTAAGATTACTATTGTCTTTTAATTTCATTAAGGGATTGGGTTGAATGCTACACCAAGATAAGAATGCGATGTATTAACCCTCGACGTAGCTTGCAGTATACGCAAAACAATGATTGGCTAGTGTTGCGCACAATTTCATGATATTTTGATATCATTCATTTCATGAAATAATTGTTTTACATGAACAATTATATTTTATTATGATACCTTATTTCGATGTCATTATAATGACATGTATGAACAATATTAATATTCTTCTGAAAAACTATTTTAATTTGAGTTAGTGAGTTTATAAAATTGCATAATCAATTTTGATATATTTTATTAAGGTAATATAGTTTTTATATATACAATATAATGATTAAAATTAATTTTATATGTTTTATAGAATTTATTTAAGAATAAATTCAATTTTTTCACATAAAAGAAGTAATTTTAAAAAATTACAGTTTTCCTCCTTTTGATGGAGAACCCATTTTAAATATAGTTTTTTTATAATTTTGTATATTCTATTTTACAATATAAACATATTATATTGAATCGGTATTTGAAAATTTACTTCGGATTATTTTTTAATGTTTTTTTGATAAGATTTATGTTTGGTTGAATTTTAAAAATATAAATAATTTTAATTGATGTTTTTTTCAGCAAAATAATTTATGTCGATAAATTATATTATAGAGTATTTTTGTTGTAAAAATATAACATATTTATATAATTTAATATAATTTTGGTCTTTCAAAATAATTTTATTTGGTATTTTTATAAAAAAACATTTCAATCTTTTCCAATGTTTTAAATTTTTAAAACCACTTTTCATTATGTAAACATGATTGATTTTAAATTAATTACTAAAACATCTATATTTTTAATTTTTTTAAATTAATTACAGGTTTGGAGTGATTAGGTCCAAATTATTTAAATAGAAATATTTTATTTTTTGTCATTATAAATAGTATATTCAGTAATTTTTATTCACACATTAAACAGATAAATTTGGTAATTAAAGGTAAATATATTATTCTGAAATTTAATTAACACTTTTCCTAAAATGATTAAAAGAATGGTTTTTTTACTAAAACATGATTTAGTCGAAATAGTACCAATTGGATACCACTTTTAAGAGATTGGGTCAGCTCATATATTTTCTTAATTAAAATTTAAATATGACTTAGTCACATTTTAATAACTTCTTCATTTTCAAAATAAGGTTATACATATTATAAAATCGACTATAAATACTCATTTAAAAGATTATTTTTTTCATTTCCATTATTATTTCTTTATTAAAATGATAATAAGCAGCAGAATAACAACACACATGATAAGTGTTTGTGATATATAATGACCATAATGATCTAAATAATGATTTATTAACCATATGGATACATATGGAAAATATTATGAGGATTATAATATTTTATTTAATGGTATGTTAAAGTTTCCACAATCAGGTTTTAATACAAATTTCATTTTTAATGTTGGATTTTCCAAGAGATATTTTTGATTATACGTATTGTTTTGAAATATAGATGATTTATATTCATTATAGTATTTAAATTCTAACTTTTACTCAATGTAAATGTATAGTATATTATTATACAAAAGTGATGTAGTAATTATTTTATTAGTTGAAATATCTCATTAATGTTACTAAAAATAATAAAACAAATATAATTTGGGATTATTAATTTATCGAAAAACATTCTAGATGACCTTGAAACCATATATGTTTAATAAAATATTTTTTTCATCGGTAAAATTGTATCACTACATTTTAAAAATCAATTAAATGAATAATTTACAAATGAATCTATTGATATTTTTTCAAAATAATGTTTTATAAAAATATTTAAAGATCATAATTTATTTTTAAAAAATATAAAATAATATGGTTTACTATAAAATGTTATATAATTTTCATTACGGTTTAGTTGATATAAACATATTTAATTTTAGAATATTATTATACTAAAAAATAGGTTAACTTAGTTAAAATTTAATGAGAATAATTTGGGTTAAAATGATAATGCTTAAAATTAAATTGAAATGTAAGGACCCGACTCTTTGGACCAGGATTGAAATGATAGATTTTCACTTTGAATGTCTTGAATAGTCCTAGTGAAGTCTTTTTATCAAGAACAATGGCCATGGGAGCTTCTGCGACACTTCTGTAGCCTAAAGCATTGGAATAGTGAAAATATTGTTTGGTCACATTGTTAGGAGAAACTATGCATGCCTAGATGCATGGTCAGGTGACCAAATAAAGCAAGTTGTAGAAGACTTAGAACTGTTACACATTGTTTTTTCATTGTTTGGAAACCCTACGTAGAGACAAAGGAATAATGTTATAAAGGGACAAAACCTTGAGCAATATATGTGAATGGTTTCCCAAACAGTGTACATAAACTATGTAAGCCATATTTTAGGGGAAAATCAAAATTTCCCCCCTAATTCATTTTTAGGTGTCTTTCTTCTTTTTATATTTATCCTTGAACACAATAGCTCTCCTTTTCCCATGGGTTTCCAAGCATCCATAACATTTAATCACTAATTTCTCCTCCATATAGTGATTGTCCCATGATCCTTCAAAATCATCTAATCCCCCTCAGTAAGGCTATCCTCAAGAGCCCCTCTTTCATCTCTGATTCTTGCAATCAGTTTTCCTATTTAGGTGCAATATCATTCACCCTATTTTTAGGGCATTGGATGGAAAACATAGATTCAATCCAACCTACAACGAATCTAGGCTCGATCCTCTATGAGTAATTATTTACGACCCTTATGTAGGTTGTCACATTGTTTTCAATTTGAGTTTTGGTCATTTCTAATTTCGTCTCATTGTTCCATGGGCCGACCTTTTTAGAGACCCTTTAATATGTTGATTCGTTCAGGTCTAATTGACCATAGAGTGATGAATTAGGTTAATTGAAACTTATTTAGGGAATTTTGTATCATCATTGCCCAATATAGACTCCCATGGGGAGTTCCATCAGAATTTTCTATTTGAGGACAATTTCGCTAAAGGTGGTTTTATGGTTCAAGGATCTCAACATGGTTTTTAAATGAATTGGCCTCTGTGTCATGTGTATTTTGAAAAATACATGACACCCTTTGGTTGTTTGTACACGTATGGCTTGAGACTAAAAAATTGAGTGTGTGACTATTAGATTAATCTTTTTTTCTTTTTTGAGCCTTTTGAATAGAATTCCATCTTTATAAAATTAAAAGGGTGACTTTTATGTGTTGTTTAGGATGTGATGGTCGAAAACCTTATGAAATATTTGGATTATATGGAATTAATCAAGGGATTTCATGTCCACTCCCTTGTTTTTTTCATTAAAGGCATTCCATAATAATTTTTTGTCTAATGTGGAATGTGGTAATTGTTTTTCCGTATATTTTATAATGTGAATGCATTTATCGTTTTTATACTGGTGGATTCTATGAAATGTTGGTTGTAGGTATATAGACCCAATCCATTCAGAAAATTATTGGGGGTAGGAATTATATCCCCAATACATTCTATAAACTTTGGGCAGTTGGCATTATAGTCCTAAGAAATTCTATAAAATGTGGATGGTAGGCATTATAGCCCCGAGCCATTCTGTTATATTTGGGCCGTAGGAATTATATATTTTTTCATTATCTCAATTGTGGGAGGTAGGAAATATATCCACATGAAATTTATATCAATATGTATATATACACGATTATGTACTCTAACATTCTAGCATGTAGCTAATGAAGGTAGACCCATAAGTGTCCTTCAAAATCTAAGCAAGAGGTTAGTTGTTTGCTTCATATTTCATTAATTTACCGCTATTTACTACAAACTTTGTACATGTGAATTCCACTCGGATTACACATAGACATTATTGGCCGTGGCCTACTGTGATTTATCTCACACCCGATTTGGGCTGCCTTTGGAACGTTGTATGATTGTCTGCCTGTAGATATGTATAAGAAAAAGACACCACTCTTTTTGAAGTGGACTCACTTTCCAGGGTTTGAGATTTGGCATAGAGTTCCCAGAATAGGTTTGAGATTCTTGGAGATTCTTTTTACATTTGATTCAATATTATAGTACTATTCCATGTATTCCTAGTTTCTTCTTCTGTTCCCACTCTTTACCAGCATTCCATGCACATATTGTTATAACAGATACTTCCAATGAGGCCCTCGTATATATTCATTAGAAAATAATTTTTTACTTATTCTAATGTTTGATTATTCCCTCACTATTGTTTTTTTCTTTTACACCATTGTGTACTCTGAAAATGGGTTAAAGTCTATTCATATATTTTACCATTAAGACACCCGCAGCTGGTCGAAAGCCCCTTGCTTTTTCTGGGACACACTGGGAATAATGAGGCCAACGGGCTCAAGGTACAGGTTAAGTGAATGATGGGTTTATAATGTCAATATGTGGTATTATAGGGGTTCTTTTCTTGCATTACTATTTGGGAGAAAATATAATGAAAATTGGGTATGATTAATGAATTATTCTAGTGTCGTTCTTATTCTTTGTGAACCCATGTATGTGGTAGATACCCAGATTGCATACCTATTGTTGTTATTGTTTTTGCTATTACTCTTGATAGAATTTCTTAATTGGGTGATTCACATGTGTTATGATGTTATCAATATCGATGAGACTAAAACTGTTATTTCATTATTTGACCCGATGAGATGAGGATTATGTGTTTGAACACTCATTAATATAGGCCCAATGTTATTAGAACATGACTATTTCCTTGTCACTTTTAGATTTTTAGTGAGTGTTTCTTGTTTCAATTTGTTGTGTCTTATTATATATAAAATTATGCTGACACTTTTCTATATGATTTTAATTTTTTTTATGGTGTGTGTTTTTTGGGTTTCATTCTTTGATTCAGATGTATTATGTGACCTAATGGATCGGGAAATGAAATTCCTTCTACTTTAACAATCTGGGATATGATATAATCATAGGTCTAAAAACAATTTAAAATTAATATAAAATTTAAGTGGGTGTCACATTCTTAATTATATGCCGTATGGGAAATTATGGGAGGGTAAATGATAGATCATTGGATTCAATTGTAAATAATGACTTGTAATATGAGAATGTTCTTTATACAAATTCCTAAATTAGAATCTTGACCTGAACAAGATAATAGTAGATGGTAGGGGATGTTATTCGTTCATATTCCATGTTAAGATCTATTCTAGCATTTAGTCCTTGATTTAGAAGAAGGTAGAGAGGTGTTGTCATTCTTATAAAATGGATTTTGAAACTGTCCTAGTTTCATAAATGAAATCCTTTGAAATGCCTAAATCCCTTTTGAGATGGTCATTTAGAATTGTAGAAATAAGCCGCCATGATGTCCTCTTGTCATGAACCCTAAAGGCGGCAACAATTAGGTTTCTTTGGTGGCGTTCCCTGAGCCTCTATTAGTTATTATTAATGATAATCCTTTACTTCCACCTCTTATAACTAAATTGGGCACGGATACCATGTTCCAGTAGGGATTCTTTCATATGATTCAGAATATGCAAGGCGAAGTGTGACCTTCCCAATGTTTGGAATAGATAACTCATGAGATTTAGGATAATCATCCTCCTATATTCTTGGGTGTTGGTGGAACTTTTATTGTGGTGTCCTAGATTGAGGTGATACTTTATATCATTGAGAACCTAGAGGTTACACTAGAGTTGTGTGTCAAGTTAGCTGTATACATTCTAAGAGACTCAGCCAAGAGGTGGTGGGAGGTTATCACCTATGAATTCCAACATATAGAGATGATTTTGGGTGATATCAAGACCGTGTTCTGTAATGACATCTTTCCCCAGACTCTAATTGATGACGGAGCTAAAGGGTTCACGAATATGCAGTAGGGGATCGTTTCGGTCATGGAATACTAATCTCATTTTACTAAAATTTAGTATTTAGATCCTTCTCTTCAAGTAATAAACTTATGGCTTCTAAGATATTTGTTGATGGGTTTTGTTATGCCATCTAGCTAGAGGGAAACATTTTTAGGTAGGTGAATTTTTTTGAAATCTTCAAGATGGCATTAATTATAGTGCATAATCTATGAGATGTTGAGGGTTCATGCCTAGACAATTCAGCAATGAAAGATTATATTGGATTATCTTCAGCGAGAAGGTGATGTTTCAGCGAATCTCATTAGAGAGGTAGTGCTTATGCACCTTCCACTTCCTTATCTCCAATATATCACTGGTGCAGAGCTTTAGGGAATTACCAAAGGCAGGGCACGTGTGATGTAGTTGAATAGAGATGTTGTGGTAGGTCAGGTCAACTACACTATTCATGCATATTTCTCCCTAGATTTCCTTGTGAGTAGGTATATTCACCTATACCTCCATTAGAAGCAGGGTCAATAGGATCACAGAACCCTGGTAGTAGGAATACCATAGGTCAATCAGGCTAAGGCAGTGGTCGAGACAGAGGTCATCAGGCATATGATTCATAGCACCAATAGTGCTAGCCTTCTCTGGTCTCCCAGACAGTGACTAAGGGCTATATATTAGTCTAGATACACATAGTATAGCCTATTCCACCTGAGAAAAGCATCTAACATTCTTCTGCATGTGGTACTATTCTAGTTGCCTCCACATTAGTATTTTGTTTGATTTAAGCACTTCTCACTCGTTAATATCTGCGGAAATCACTGACAGTCTGGGTCTCAACATTGACTTTTACCATGGTGTTATGATTCTATATGTATCCCTACGTATCCATTCAGAGGGTGTTCATAATTTTTAGATATTTTCCCTTAGGATAGGTGGTTACCTTTTGGAACGGAACATGTACGTTCTCAATAATAAAGGATACCATGTAATCCTCTGGATGGAATGGTTAGTTCCCAATAGAGACCATATTGACTATTATCATCGGAGGGTAATGCTTATGTCACCATCAGGAATTATGAAGGTACATAATTGAGAATGTAATGATTCTATGTCCTGAGATGTTCCCAAGCAGTTGAGGCTGGGAGTGTTCCGTCGTAGTTTTTCAGTCTTTACCCTGATGATTAAGGGTTGAAACACATAATTTTTATAATATAGTAGAGAGCTTGAGAAATGTTTTTCCTGATGATTTTTTTATACCTCCAATATTAGAGGTAGAGATTAAAATAGAGCTATAAAAGGAGTAGTACCTATTACAATTCATCTGTAACAGAGGGCACCTATGGAGCTTTTGGAGCTAAAGATACTATTGGAGGATTTGGAGGTGAATTTTTCTTTACACCACAATATTTCTCTGTTGGGTTCACCGATCCTCTCTTCAAAGAAGGAGGATGGTAAAATTTATATTTTTGTGTATTACCATCAGTATAATCATTTAACAATCAAGAATTGGTATCCATTTCCTTGAATAGATGACATATCTGATCCGTTTTGAGGAGTGAAGGTATTTTTAGAGATAGATCCAAGGTTGGGATTTCATCAACTGTATGTCACAACTTCAGACATGCCTCACATATCTTTCAGAAGTAGCTATGGTATTTATGATTAATTGTTTATGCCCTTTGTACTCACAAACACACCTATTGTCTTCCTGGATCTTATGAATCAGTTCTTCCACTAGTATCTGGATTTATTTGTGGTTGTCTACATAGAATATATCATGTTCTATTCTCGTTCAATACATGATCGTGCAACCCATATTGTGATCATGATGAATACGATGAGAGAGCATCATCTCTATTCTATGATTATAAAATGAAACTTTTGGATTGATAAAGTTCACTTACTGGGTCATATCATTTCAGAGTTAGGAATTTCTATTAGCCCATAAAAAGTGAGGGATGTGGCTTCATGGGAGAATCCCCAGAATATCTCTGATATTTGATGTTTCATTGGGATTTATGGATTCTACGTATGCATGATTAGGGATTTATTAGGCCTTGAAGAACCGCTTAAACATTTTCCAAAAAAATGTGTAAAATATGAGTTCTCAGAATCTTATGAAGTAGCCATTCAGGATTTGAGGAGAAGACTTACATCAGCACCGAAAATGATTCTCCATGAGCCAGGTATGGCATATATATTCTATTGTGATGCATCAAGAATAAATCATGGAGTTGTTCAAATGTATTAGTTGTGAGTTGTTTCATATGGTCCTCATCTTTTGAGGAATCACGAGTGAGATTACCTGACACGCAACAATGAGCTCACTATATTTGTTTTTTCCTTATGATGTTGGAGACACTATTTATTTAGAGATAATTATTTGGTGTTCATAGATCAAAAAAGAATAAATAAATCATTAAATAGTGGGATCTAAATCTTAGGCAATGTAGGGGGTTGAGTACCTGCAATAGTTTGATTTCAAACATTATAACAAACGTAGGAAATGGAATTCAGCAGTCGATGCTCTAAGCCAACAGAATCATACATAGGATGTTCAAGAGTCTAGTGAAAAAAGAATTCTTATGGCCTTATTCTCAGATATGCATGTTGAGGTTCACATGGACCATGGTCAGACTATCCTCCCATCCTTAGTGGTGACAACTACTCTTATGGAATAAATAAGGTAGAGTAAACTATTTAATCATAATTGAATTTTCCTACTAGAGTGTGTCTCAGATGACATCACATCATCTTGTTGGATGGATGATTGGGATGATACTATTATGTTTTGTGGTCTTGAATGAGTCCCAGAAGACATCACAAATGATATGATGAGGGATTTCCACACATAAAAAAGGATAAATCACCCTAGTGTCACAAAAAATGCATCAATACCTACAACATCGGTATTGGTGATGCATAATTAAATGTTTGATAATCAATTTAATTACACGATGCACCACCTATTAGAAAATGATGGTGGAAAATTAGGGTTACACATGACTTCTTCTGCATTTTTTCCATTAAAAAGAGTAATTGGGATGATGTTTTGAAAAACATTATGACTGTTCTACCTAGATCAGTTTGGGGAAATGATTTTTGGTGTGTTACAGTTAATTGGTAGAAGAAGGTCACACACTTCTTACTTATGTGAGAGACCTTTTCAGTTGATCAACTGAGAAGACTATACATCAAAGAAGTTTCACATCTTCATGGGGCACCATGTTCTATTATTTTGGATAGATATTCTCATTTTACATAATAGCCCTGGTAGGGTTTCATAATTTGTTGGGTACAATGGTACTTTGAGCGTGGCCTATCACCCTCAGACCGATTGTAAGATAGAACATACAATTCAGGTACTCAAGGATATGCTTCATGCATGTATTATCAACATTGAGGGTTCCTAGGAGAAATTCATTATTCTCATTGAGTTTTTTTTATAATAACAACTTCTAGTATAACATTATGATGGCTCCCTATAAAGCCATGCATGGAAGTCTGTTTCACTCACTTATATGCTGGTTGGAGGTAGGTGAAGAAACTGTCCTTGGTACTTGTCTCATAATTGAGAATTTAGAGTAGGCCTAACTAATTCAGAAGAGTTTCTGATAGCTTAGTCCTAACAGTAGTCTAATGAGAACAGATGCTGATGAACTCTTGAGTATGAGGTCTGAAAAAGGGTTTTCTTGATTTTCTTTCATAGGTTAGGCTATAGACGTATTTGGAAGTTGGGTAAAATATTATTGAAATTTTGTGGACCCTTGGAGGTTGTTAAGATGATCAAACTAGTGGCTTACCAGTTAGAAATTCCGTAGAGATATAGTTCCATGCATGATATATTTCTTTTATCTCAACTAAGTCGGTATTATCTAGACCAATCCCAATTCATTCAGCTAAATGAGGTTGAGCTAGATATGGATACTTCGATCGAATAATATTTAGTTCATATTATTGATTGGATCTGGAAGACAGTCTTAACAGGTTTTTTCCACTTGTATAGGTGCTGTGGTAGCTTATCCAGGTACATGATGAGACTTGGAGTATGAAACTCTTTTATGATCACAGTGGAAAAAGTTCTTTGTTGATAGTACCACTTTACCCACCGAAGGGAAAATCGGGTATGAGTTTCATTATAGAAGGGAGGTAGTAATGACCCAACACTTTTTCCAAGGTAAAATTTTTTAGTTTTTGTTTTTCATTATCTCGAATGGTTCTAGTGAAGTATGGTAATCAAGATAAGGAGGTAACGAGAGCATAAGAGTCCCTTCTAGAGCCTAGATATTTTAAATATGGGAATTTAGGCTTGGATGAATGATAATGATAAATAGTGTGGGCCTATACATACTATCATACAATCTGCTATAGAGAGTTTCAGAAGATGAAAAACCCTTCAGCACAATTTGCACACTGTCTAGGAAACAGTTCACAAAGACCATGAAAACTTTCTTTAAGGGGAAATAAACATTTACAAGATATTCACACAGTTTCCCAAACCATGTGCAAAAACTTTGAATGCATTTTTTTTAAAAAAATAACCATTTTACCATAATTAATTATTATTTATATTTCATTTTTCTCCCTTTCTCATTTCTAAAAACAACTCCTCTTCTCCTATGGATTTATAACATCCCATCTTCTTCGTTCGTAGGATTATCCTCCATCAGGAAACCATTTCTCGCACTTTTGAAATCTGGTGTTTTCCCCAATGGTAATATACCAATGGTTTATTCAAACTGTTACATTAGTGTAAAATAAGGCAAAAGTTTCCAACATTTTTCAGAAACTGTTGGTAATGCCTGTTATTTCCCAAGGGTTTTCCAAAAACCGTTGGGAAATAAATATTTTCTCTATGATATATCAATGTTTTATCAAAACCATTGGGAATGTTTTCCAGCAAATACCAATGCCCCATCTCCCACTCGGCCTGATTGTAGACCTAACCCATAGCTCTTAGAGAAGTCTTCCCAGCCCCAAAAATAATTCTAGCCATAGATCCATCTTCAATAAAACGAATTTTTCTTTCCACACATCAAATTACTAAGTGTTACCTTTGTTTTAGTGTTATTCATCTTTTTTTTTCTGTTTGTTTTTTTGATTTTATATTAATTAGATTTCATGTTGTCATTGGAGTAACAAACACTTTAGTTTTTTATGTTTATTTTTTCTATAATTTAAACATGGTAAATGGATTGTATAGTGGGGTTTGTTTAGTGTAGGGCATAAAGGGTTTGTATTTTTTTTAACATTAGTTTAGTTGAAAATTGGATTTGGATTTTGGAGTTCATTGGAAGATGGATTGGAATTGTGAAAACCCCCACCCCCAACCCATGGACACCTCCCACCCACTGGGCAGCTCCCCTACCCACGGGACACCCCCATTGGACAAGCCCCCACCCCCTAACACCCCCACCCCTGGACACCCCCATCTCTGAGACCTCTCCCTCCACCACCCCCAAGACACTCCCACACCACCAGCCCTGGACACCCCTCACCTCCCATGGACATCCCACCCCCCGGACACCCCACCCCCTAGACACCCCCCACCTGTTGGACATCCCCCACTCCCCCACCCCCTGGCCACCCCCCACCCTTTAAGTAACCCCCTCCCCCCACCCCCCTGGACAGCCCCATCTCCACCCTCCTTGGACTCCCCTCACCCTGCATGGACAACCCCCACCCCCCATGGACTGCCCCCCCCCCCACCCTTCACCACCCCTAGACACCCCCCGGACACCCTCCTCCCCCTTCGAAGAACCCCCAACACCTTAAGCAGCCCACCTGGAAAGCACCACACCTCCTAGAATCTACCACACCTCCTAAGTGGATGACTTAATTTTTTAATTTGAATTAACAATGTAGTTGATTTCCCTTTTCCCCAATGAAATTTTCTAAGAGACCCATAGAGCCATATAAATTGAATTTGTCTTGTTTTGATAAATTGAACTTTCCATGTTTTGATAAATTGAATTTGTCATGTTTGGATAAATTGAATGGGTTGTTTGGAATGAAGTGACTAATGCATGATAGTTTGGCATTCTTAATGAATAAAATTATTTTAAATAAAATTACTCTAGGGGATTGCAGGAGTTATAGGGGGGATGTCCATGTGTGTTTGTGGGGGGGGGGGGGTTGTCCAGGTTGGGGGGTTTCCAAGGGGTAGGGGATGCAGGGGGTAGGAGGATATAATGGTGTGGGGGAGGGGGGATATGTGCTTCCCCAAGGAGGGGTGGGGGCTATCCAGGGGGGTCAGGGTGGGTGTCCAGGTGTGGGAGGGGGGTGTGGGGTGTCTAGGGAGGGGGGTGGGATCTCTAGGTGGGAGGTGGGGGTGGGATATCTAGGTGGGGTTGGGGGCGAGATGTCCAGGTGGGGGTTGCTGGGAGGGGGTCTGGGTTGTCCAGGGAGGGGGTGGGCTATCCTGGGGGGGTTTGCAAGTGGGGGAGGGGGGTCTGGGAGGCCCCATGGAGTGGTGTGGGCTGTCTAGGGGGTCAGAGTGGGGTGTTCAGGTGGGTGAGAGAGGTGTGTGGTGTCGAGGGAGGTGGGGGGGGGGGGTTGTCCAGTGGGGGTGGGGACGTGGGCTGTCTAGTGGGGGGGGGGGGGCTATCCATGGGGGGCTGTCGTGGGGGGGGGGGGGGGGTGGCGTAGGGGTGTGGGTGTGGGCTGTCCAGTGAGGGGATGGGTTGTCCAGGGGTGGTGGTCGGTGGGATATCTAGGTAGGGGAGGGGGCGTGTGATGTCATGGCGGTGGATCGTCCAAGGGGGGTGGGTGTGGGCTGTCACGGTGGTGGAGGGGGTGTTTGTTGTCTAGGTAGGGGGGGATGTCCTGGTGTGGTGGGGGTGTCCAGGTGGGGTGGGGCGGGCTATCTGGGTGGGGGTGAAGGGGGGGTAGGGGGCTGTAGGGGTGTGGGGGTGTGGGGGGTGTGGGATGTTAGGGATGGTGGTGGGTTGTCCACTACAATATTCTATAAAATGTTTTAATCAAATATAACCAACGTATAGTTGATTTCACACTTTAATACTTTTCTTGAAGTTTCGTACCAACACCCACTCTTACCCTTCTAAGAAGAAGTGATATATGTAATGAAATCTCACTTAAAGAAGTGATATATGTAATGAAATCTCACTTAGGGTCTTATCCACTATCCATATTGATCTCAAACAAATTTATCATTAAATCTACTCCATATCACCTAATGATATAACCATGATCGTCCTCCTATGGGTAGTGTCCCATAAAAACATGGCTCATAATGTTTGATCCATGTATGATATTTGGTTTTGTGTTTACAAATGGTTATGTTGTGATTTCAATGTAATAAATTCATGGTTTACACCAACAGTCATCTTGGTCATTTATAATAGGCTTGGAATCATGCTACAATTTGTTAAAGATTGGATTTTACAATCCTAGTTTGGGGGTGGACACCCCCACCCCTTGGACAACCCCCACCCCCTTGGATAGCCCCCCTGGACACCCCCACCCCCATGGACTGCCCTGCCACCCCCATGGACAGCCCCTGCCACCCCCTTGGAAGCCCACCCACCCCTCTTGGACAACCTACCCACCCCTGGACATCATGTACTCCCCTGGACACCCCCTCCACCCCCGTGGACAGCCCTCCCACCCACCCCATACCCCCACGACAACCCCTCCATCCCCCTGGGTAGCCTGCCCACCCCTTGAACACCTCGTACCCCATGTACAACTCCCCCCCACCTTGGACCCCAGACCCCCTGGATAGCCCCTCCACCCCTGTGGACAACCCGCCCACCCACCCCATACACCCTTGGAAGGCCCTGTCACCCTAATGACTTCCCGCCCACCCACTGGGAACCTCGTTCCCTATGTATGGCCCCCCACACCCTATAAAGCCCCCCCCCCCCCCACCTCCATAGAACCCCCTGACCCCCCTGGACAGCCCTGCCACCCCTATGGATAGCCCTCCCACCCCCTGGACACCCGACACCCCCTAGACAACCCCAACCCTTGTGAACAGCCCACCAACCCCTCGGGACAACTCATACCCCCTTGGACAACCCCACCACCCCCCCTTGGACAACCCGCTCACCCACCCCGTCCCCACCGGGACAGCCCCGTTACCCCCTGGACAACCCACCCACCCCGTGGACACCTCGTACCCCTGGACAGCCCCCACCCCCTTGAAAGCACCCCCTGGACACCCCTGACCACCCTGGATAGCCCCACCACCCACGTGACAGCCCGCCCACCCCCTGGACACCCCCTCCCCAGTGGAAAGCCACCCAACCCCATGGACATCCCACCCACCACCAAGAAACCTCCCCATGGACACCCTCATCCCACTAGACACACCCCCACGCCATAGATACCCCGACCCCACAAGATAGCCCTGCCACCCCCTGAATAGCCAGTACTCCCCCTAGACATCCCCACCCCCTGGACAGCTTCCCCCCCACCCCCACCGACCCGCCGACCCCTAGATTTCCCCACCACCCCCATGAATAGCCCACCCTCCCCCTAGAAAACATGTACCCTAGGGACAGCCCCCCCCCCCCCCCACCCCGTGGACTGCCCACTCACCCCCCAAGACACCCTATACCCCCTGGACAACCCTGCCAACCCTATGGATGGACCACCCACCCACCCCGTACCCCCCAGGACAACCGTACCACCCCTCTAGATAGCCCGCCCACCACCTAGACACCTCGTACCCCCTGGAAAACCCCCCCACCCCCACCCCCTTGATAGCCCCACCAACCCCTTGGATAGCCCACCCACCCGTGGACACCCCTCCCCCCATGAACAGCCCCCACCCCCTATGGATAGCCCATCTAACCCCCTGGAAACCTTCTCACCACCCCTTAGACACCCCATCCCCCAAGATACCCCCTCACCTAGAAATCCCCCCCCCCCCAGCCCCCCTAGACACCCCCGGAACCATTGGGCAACCCCCCACCCCCATGTGGATAGCCTAACTACCCCTCGTGGATAGCCCACCCACACCCAGAACACCCCGTACCCCCTAGATAGCCCTGCTACCCTTGGATAGCCTGCCAACTTCTGGACACTTCGTACCCCATGAACACCCACACCCCTAGAAATCACCCCCACCCCAGGACACCCTCAACCCCCCTGGACAGCTCCACCACCCCCGTGGACTGCCCGCCCACCCCACTGGATAGCTCGTACCCCTAGAAAGCACCCCCACCAAGACACCCGCCCACCACCCACAGACACACCCATCCCAACGGACACCCCCCATCCCCCTAGAAATCCCCCACCCCCTTGACACCCTTGACCCCACTAGACAGCGCTGACACCCCCGTGGAATACCCAACTACCCCTCCCCCCCATGAACAGACCTCTAACCCCTGGAAACAACATACCCACTATACAACCCTTCCCACCCCTCAGACACACCGCTCACACCCTCGACCACCATACCCCCTGCATACCCCCCATCCATGGAAATCCACCCACCCCATGGACAACCCTGACCCCCTGTACAACCTTTCCAACCCCGTGGAAAGCCCGCCCACCCGCCCTGGACACCCCCTTACCCCCTGGACAACCCCCAACCCCGTGGATAGTTTATAATCTTTCATTAAGACTAGAACTTTTATTTATTCCTCTATAATTTATTTGATTGATAAAGTTGTTATATAATGTTAGTTATTAATTTAATGTTTTTTTGGTATCCTGTTTTTAATTATGGTTTCCAACATTTAATGTCACAGTAGAGGAATAAATTCAATATAGAAGGTTGTGTTCCTGGAGCAAAACTATTTTTCTCGAGTAGAAAGAATATAGATGAAAGTGCGATTAATAAACTGACTCAACAAGAGATTGTAAGTTCTACATAGTAGATTTAAAATTTTAATCTCTATTTTGAAACATAATAATATATTTATATTTGTAACAGGCTACTTTAGAGGCCCTTGATGCCCAGGAACATGATAATTTTTAGCCAAACAATCACTTACATCAGGTTTTCGGAGATGAGCACCTTTGTATAGTACACTGACAACCTGGGTAAATTATAGTTCTAACATGGTATTGAAACTCCTTGGGTATGATTTCTAGTGCCAACGAGTTACAGTAGGTTAAGGAACATGTAGAACAGGCTGAAAAACAATTTCCAAAAAGATAGCAGAACAGTCTGCCTGGGGAAACACTACATTTATGAAACTGATGAATGTTTTCTTCCGACACATCCACAAGAGGCCAGCACTGGTTTTGATGAATATATGTTATCGATGGAATCTATATATGGTGCACCAAATGGTATTTCTAGTAGTGGTTAAGATGATGGAAAGGATGAGGCTGAGGCAGAGGAGGAGGAGGCTGAGGCAGAGGAGAATGGTGAAGAAGAGGCTGAGGCTAAGTACGGGGGTAAGGATGAGGGTGGGGATGATGATGGGGATGATGATGAGGAAGAGGGAGAGGGTGATAATGATGGTGATGATTGTGATGGTGATGACGGGTAGATTGATCAGTTATATTTTTTTACTGATATTACCGACCATTGATGATTACTGATTTTTTGTGCCTGAATATATGTGTGATTATATAGGTCACATCATCTTTAATTTTTATCTGTAAATAATAAAACATGACTTGATGATTTTCTATGACAGATTCACCCCTCCCCTAGATATCCCCCACCCCAGGATACCCCGTACCCCTTGGACAGCCCCGACCACACCCGCGGATAGCCCACACACCTCTCTAGACACCCCTGGCCCCATGGACAGCCCCCCACTCCCATGGACAATCTGCCCAACCCCATGGACACCCCTACCCCCCGTGGCCAGTGCCCCCCCCAGATAGCTCGCCCAACCACTGGACTCCCCCTACCCCTCGAAAACCTTCCCACCCCCATGGATAGCCCGCCCACCCCCTGGACACCCTGTACCCCCAGCACAACCCCCCCCCCCCATGGACATCCCACCCCTCGGGACACCAACCCACCCCCTTGGACACCCCACGGACACCACCCCACCCCCGGTACACCCCCTTGGACAACCCCCCACAGACACCCCCATGGATATGCCCCCACCCTTGACACCCCTTGATGGAAACCCCCCCCCCCCACCCCCCCACCCCACATCCCACCTGGACACCTTGTACCACCCTGGACAGCCCCGCCACCCATGTAGATAGCCCGACCACCCCCTGGAACGCCCCTCCCCATGTGGACAGCCCCCTAGACACCACGTACCCCCTGGATAGCCCCACCCACCCCCTGGACACCCCATACCCTTGGAAAGTCCCTTCGACCCACATGGACAACCCATCCAACCCAACTGGACAGCCCAGCCCACCCCGTATACATTCCCTCCCCCCGTGGACAGCATAACTGCCCCCGTGGACAGCCCTCCCACCCACTGGACACCCCTACCCCCATAGACAGACCGCCCACCCCCCTCAACACCTCATACCCACCAAGAGATCCCCTCCCACCCCTGTTGACACTGCCTACCCCGGTGGCCATCCCCGCGCTCTCGTGGACAGCCCGCCCACCCCGACCCCCTGGATAGCCTCGCCACCCCTGTGGACCGTCCCCACACCCTTGACAGCCTCCTCCTCCCCCGGACAACCCTTACCCCTGTGGACACCAACCCACCCCCTTGGATAGCCCCCACCCCTGGAATGCCCCCACCCCCTAGACACCACCCCACCTGCTAGACACAGCCACCCCATGGATATCCTCCGAACCCCTAGACACCAACCCACCCCTAGACACCCCCATGGAAGCCCCCCAGACACCACCCCACCCCGGACAACCCCATGGGAAGCCACCACCCCCCCCCCCCCCACACTTGACAACCCCCACCCTTCCTGGATACCCCAATAGATAGACCCCCCCCCCCCACCCTGGGACACCCCAATCCCCCCAGACACCCCACCCCTCTAGACACCCTAACCCCCTTGGACAGCCATCCCAAACCCCTGAACATCCCCCAACCCCATGAAATCATAATTTAATTCATGATGTATTAATTTAACATTTATATTATTTGTTAATGGATTATGTTTATACATGTTGTATGTGTATACTTTTTGTAAATACCTTATGAATTATGTGCTAATTCTATAAATGGTTTATATAACTCTAACTATAGCGTGCTCTCATAAATGTGATTTTCCTATCCCCATTATGAGATATCTCTGCCATAGATTTTGAAATGGGTTATTTGTAAGAGTGGTTTTCATGTGAATATTCAAATGGGGAAAACTATGTCATGGTACATTTCATGGTTGGTAGAGTCTACTGGGTTTACACAATATTGCATGTCTTTTCACATTCTATTTTAAGTGTAAATCGTTCTATTTTAAGTGTTGAGTTTTTTTGTTCTATTTTATGTGAAAATTGTTCTATTTTATGTGTTTTTTTCAATTGGGATTGTAGGTGTATGTAGTGGAACCTGTGTTTGCACATGTATGCAGTGGAGGGAATGGGTGGCTGTTGTGCTGTTTTATAGAAAACCAGTATACCAATTGTTTTAAACCATTGTTATAGTGGTTTTGGAGAATATTTTTACTAAAAGTTTAAATAAACAATTGGTAATAGTCTATACCAATAGTTTTGAACCATTGGTATGGTGTATTTACAGAACATTTGTCCTAATGGTTTTAAGAAACCATTGGTAATACTATATACCAACAGTTAGAAACTGTTGGTGATCTAAAAGTATTCTATATATCTCAACGTTTTATCAACTGCTAGGATAAATATATACCAATGGTTTCTATAAAACCATTGGAATACTGAATTTTATAGTGACATATAACAATGGTTATAAGAAAACCATTTGTATATGCCTTTTGCAACCGCTTTCTAGCCAACGGTTTGGAAAACCATTGGTATATAGTACACCAACGGTATCGAGGCCAATACCAATGGTTTCAAACCATTGGTATATTTTATATTTATAATAGTGTCAATCTGTCAGAAGCATCAGATCCCCCTCACTATGGCTATCCACTGGTGCCCCTCTTTTTTAAATGAATCTACCCATTAGTTTAACTATTGATGTGCCAGTTGAGTCACCATATTATTAGGGTGTTGGAATGAAATGTAGATCTACTACAACCTGATCTGAATGTGAGGCTAATACTCAGCAAGTCTTCTTATACAACCCTAAGGAAGGTTGTCACGTAGTATTCTATTTGTGTTTTGGTCGTTTCAAAATTAATTTCATTATGTCATGGGACAACGTTTTCTGATTTCTTCTAATGTGTTGACCCCTTCATGTATTATTAAACCTACTATCATGACATAGGTCCATTGAATATTATTTAGGGGAATTGTAATCACCCTAGAACGATGTGGAATCTCAAGCGGAGGTCCACCAAAAGTGGTCATTTTAGGCCAATTTTGCAAAATGGGTTTTTAGAGATCATGGATCCTAGTTTAGATTTAAAATGAATTGGCCTCTTTATAACTTATATTTTTATTAATCCAAGACAGCCCTTGGTTTTTTGACCATTATGCCATTAAACAACTAAATTGATCATGAGACTATTTGATAAATAATTTTTAATTGTTTAGATAATGGTAAATAGAATTTAATTTTTATGAAAATGAAATGGGATTTATGCATGGGTTTTTTAGGATGTTACAACTGAAAAAATTATGAATTATTCAGATCATATGGAATGGATCAAGGGATGGCATGAAAACTCTTTTTTTATCATTAATGGCATTCCGTAATAGTTTCTTTCGTAATTTGAAATGTTTTAAGATGGTTTGAATGTCCTTTCATAATTTTAATCCCTTTTTCATTTCTATATTTCTAGATTCCTTAAAATCTAAGTGGTTAGCATATAGACTTGACCAATTCTATAATATGTGGGTGGTAGGAATTATTTCCCCGATCTATTATATAAAATTAGGGCAGTAGGGATTATAGATCCTACCCACATTGTAAAATGTTGGAGGTAGGAATTATATCCCCGATCTATTTTGTTATATGTTGGTGGTAGTTATTATAGCTTTGTACCATTTTCTCACTTGTGGGTGGTAGGAAATATAGACCTATGCCTTTTATATAAATATGTATATTTAAGAGGTGACATACGTAGACTTGAAAACATTGAGCATAAGCATGTGACCCTCCATGCGTCCTCTCGAACCTGAGTAGGATGATAGTTGTTTATTTTAGATAGATTTACATTCCGAGTATTATCTTCAATATTTTTTACATATGAACTCCACTAGGATTAAATGTATACATTTTTGGGGGTGGAATACTAATATTTATCTCAGACACTATTTGGTCCCCCATTATAACCTGAGATGATTGTCTGCCTCTAGGTGTAGATAGGGGAAACCCCCCTATTCAGGATGTTGAATCTCATTTATTTGTTGGAGCTTAGTAGGAAACGAGTGGGCTTAGGGTCACGATTCTTGGAGAACATTTTTACTTTTTTCACTTTTGTAGTATTGTACCATGTTTTGTTATTTCCTTCTTTTTTCCAATTTTGTACTAGAATACCATGCATTAATTCTTTTATCATACACTACCTATGTGGCCTATGTATTTTTTTCGTCAGTCTTCCACTGCTAACTTATTCTATATTTTGATTATACTTCTAACATTGTTTGTTTACATTACACTGTTGTGTACTCTGACTTGGGGGTATAGTCTCCCCGCTGATATTACCATTATAACCCCCACTTCTAGTCGACAGTCCCTTCCTTATAGATATACACACTAGGGGTTTGTGGCCCACTGTGCTCTGGGCACGGTTTAAGTGGCATCCGGGATCATAATGTCACAAAAAGATTGTATAAAAAATATTGGATGATGTTATTACAACCATATTAATTTCATCATGAAAAATAATAACATTTTTCTATTTTTTATATGGTTTGAGTTTATTGTAAATTAATCTTTTTCGAGTTCCCAAAATTTCCCACTCGACCCTATTATAGAAAGGAACCACCACCCTCAGATATTCACTTCACATTTCTCCTTCAATCTCATCCATCCCTTCTCATTTCTCATCTCAACTTCCCTAGTTTCATTATATATGATTTGTAATTCTAAAAATTCCAACTATAGTAACATTAAGGGGAGGTGTAGATGGAGAACATCAAAGAAGAGGTTATCTCCTCTACTGAATCATTTAATATTCATTCTTATTATACTTCCTCTTCATGAGTTGTTTCCATTATAATGTAAAAAATAATGTATGAATAATATATTGTGATGTTATTATAAATATGTAACGACCATATTTAATCTCCTATCCATTCTACGAATAACGAAATGACCATGTGTGTGATTTTATGGTTTACCGTCTCAACACCATGGTGTAATTTGTTTTCACAAACACATTACTTGGGTGGGTATTATGATGGAAATAGTATCTATATGTGATTATTATAACAAGATATGGATTCATGAAAAAATATATACCAACCACATCCATTCAATTTCACAATTACGGGAAAGATATTATCACTCGTGCATACATCCGACCAACTATCTCAATGATGTGATGTGATTCATTAAACATGAAATCAATTACATCAAGATTACGTAAATGTAAAATATGAAAAAATATTATATATATTATGTTAGAATCATTATGATAATGATATATCAATAATAAAATAATAGAAAAAATATCTCATCCAAAGAAATATGCATATGAAAATAAAGTAGTTAATACTCAATGGATGGTTAATAATTTTATTTTCAAGTGAATTATAATATGATCATATATGATATCATAGAAATGAATTTGATTATTGAATAAATCAAAAAAAATTATTTCAATCATTATAATAGAGGTTCAGATACATAAAAAGGATATGAGACCTATGTTATGTGATTGTTTTGTCTCTCAATTATTTTTTTGGGACATATGCCTTAATCACCACTGATTTCTTTTGAGTTTTTTTTATGTTCCCCAAAAATAATTTTTTTACTCCAATTATGAATGTTATTATATTAAAATAATTTTCTTTATATTATGAGTCTTACGATTCAAATGATTATAAATTGTCATGGGTTAATTTTTTAACATCATTATTTTCCAAGATTGTTTATACATAAGTAATTTATGGGCTATATTTTTTGTTCACATCCATGTTTCTGAAATTGGTTTTCTCAAATATTATTTCAACACATATACAATTTTTTATTGTCAGTAATACCCATAAGTGAATTTCTATTAAATTCTAAGAAAGGAATTTTTATTTCATTTTCCTAATGTGCTACTTTTTTCCTCATGAAAAATTATGATAATAATTTTTTCTTTTAACATTGCACCAAAAATAGTTTTAAAATTTTCATAATGCCTTTTTTTCTATAAATCATCCTTTAAAATATTTAATGATTGTTTTAAAAAAATCATTTTTTTAAATATCACATAATTTTGAGAAAAGAATACATTTTTAAGAAGAAAGGTTATTTCCCCAAGAATTTATTTCTAATGATATTTAAAAATTATTTTCAATTTAAAATGAAATTTCTTAATAGGGTAATGGTTGAAGTATAATATCACCATTATTCCTGTGTATTGATTATTTTTATAATGGAATTACATTTATAAAATAAATTTGATTTATATTGATTATGTTATGATGGAATGATGTTTAAGAAACCTAATTTACACCTTACGAAATGATACGATGAATGGTTTATTTTTTTTGTGGAACAAATGTGAATACTTTTAATTATGATATTTTTGGGACCTATACCTCCATAAAATGCATTAGGTAATGATCAAATCTTATGATATAGACAAGAATCTAACAACATGTGAATCTGACTTAGTAATACAGGGATTAAACAACCTGTAAATATTGTTTAGTAAAATATGGATTAAAAGAAGAGTGAGCTTGTATTAGAAAAGGAATTTTTCTACTCTAATGGTCTCGTTATTGAGCCTTGGATAATATAGAAATGTTTTTCAGTAGTTATTTTTTTTTTCAAAATTCCTTGTTTTTGGATAATATTATTTTTGCATGGATTAAGTTCCTTTATGATTTATATATTATGAACATCCTAGATTTATTTAATGACTCAATATATTGATACATGTTATACCTATTGTGATATCCAAAAGTTATATTCATGTTTTTAAATCGTTACGTTCATTTTATTCATTGATATTTTAAATTTAAACCTTATTGAGTATTTTAGCTCTCAATTTTCATATGTTCTCTATTCCCCATGATATAAAAAATGGTTTATGGTAAGAATACTAATGGGGAAGATCATTATGGGAGACGATGAAGGTATTTAACCAATTGGATGAATTTATACTATATTTCCTAAGTCACTAATCTAATAAGGTCTTTCGTCATATGTTTATGTAATGTATTATATATTCATAAAAATTTGATGTAATGTCATTGTAAATTAGGATGGGGTATTAAAAATTATTTTATGATTGACTTAAATTAATTTTTAGTCATATTTGAATTCATACAAAACTGATTTAAATGATTCTACTGTTGGTATTCTAAATGGGGATCATTGTGACTTTTCAAAAAAAATAAGGAATTATTTTTATGTTATACGGAATGAGATGATTTTAAAAATTTCACGATGACTTAATGATTTTATGACACCTTTACTGTATTACAGGATACATTGAATGAAACTATTTTCTTTTATAATTTTTGTGAATTTTAAAATTTTATAAAACTGAAAGGATAATTTTCAAGAGAATTATTTAAAGTGCTAATTCAAAATTATTTTACAACAAATATTACATTATATATCATTAATAATGATTTACTGGGGATATTATTTATGAATAATACCATAAATTTTTTTGTTATTGGTTTACTTTTACGATGGATTGATACATTTTAATCCAATTTCTTCTCAGTGAGTAATTTTATTAAAAAATATTTATGATAGTAATTTTATTACAAGCCCTCTAAGGTGATGAATTATTTTTGTTATTTTGGAATAGATATGTGTGATTTTTGTTGATTGATTGGATGGACCTATATCTCCCTCAAATGGATTGGATAATGATAAATGTTCATTAAGCTCAAACTGAATGGATTTGTTAACTCAAGCCCATAGTAAAAGGGTACATAGGTGGTCATCATGAGCCTATAATAAAATGATAAACAATAGGTCAACCTAATCCCACTTAAAAATGGAATATGGGTTATTATTCCAATCACACAAAAAACAAGTATATCGGAGGTCAAACCAACCCCACAATAGTATTGTGCATTTCTGTTCAACCCAGGCCTGCAATATAAGTGTACACATGTGGTCATCCCATGAACGGAATAGACGAGTACATGAGTGGTCAGCCCATGGCCACAATAGAAGGGCCCATAGGAGGCCATAATAAGCCCAAAAAATTTATTTCATGAGTGGATATCCTAATACGAAAATTAGAGGGTACACAGGTGGTCATCTCAAGCCCGATGGAGGGTCACTAGTGAATATACCAGGCCTAACATGTTATGAATTTCTTGGTGGGTATCCTTGAAATAATATTTTCTAATCTAATGGTTATTCCAAAAAATTTATGTCTTATTTAAAAACATTTCTCTAAGTCTAATATATTATTTATGCCTTATGAACATATAGGATTTATTCCATGACACATGATTACGATCATTGTTATGAATGATATAATTTTTGAAGGTTATCATATTATGTGACATAACTCATTAGTTCACCCCTATCAATCATCTATGGTCACCAATATCTTATTTTTTATTTCCCCAGTATGGGAGAACATTTTTTATTTATGATTTGTTAAAAATGGTTATATTTATTAATGAATGAGAGATGAATGATATATACGTTTTATTAAAAAAAATTATGCTTCCATGTTTCTAAAGACACTAAACCAAAATGAATATTCCATTTTTTTTGTTGTGTTATGTTTTGAATATTCATCTATCTAGATGTAATATCTATGCATGAAAATTTTGGTTCATTAATGTTGATATCTTTGAAATGTATAGTTAACCTATTCATACAATGATTATAAAACATTACTGAGAACCTTAAGGAAAAGTGTTGGTTAAAATTATAGAGTTTTGGTAATTTTTACAAATAGCGTAAGTTAATCATAAGGGGTAATATATTGACATATTATAAGTAATTTACCATGATATTATGTTATTAAACGGTGAGTAATGTTTTTCAAAAAAAATAGTTTATGATAATAGATCGAACTAGGATGATTCACATCAATGGTTATCGAGATGGATAATGAAATGATCTTCCTCATGAGAAATCAAATGAAATGTGGATTTTAATTAAAAAATTATTATTATTTATAATCATAAATCTCAATATATGACCAATAATATTATCATTTGTGAGTTTTTTTGATGCATATAATAGAGGTAGTGGAGAATCATTGTGACTACAAAGGAATGAACGTTCAATTATACTCATGTGAAGAATGTGGAACAATTAATCAAGTATAATTTTTCAAAGGATCCAAAATATTCTTTCAGTATGAGAAAGAAGGAAACTAAACATGTTATTTCAATGAAAAATTGAATGGTTCTGAAATAGATAATATTAATGGTGTTCATTTGGTATCACAGATAATAAAATGATTTAAATGTCGAATATATGGGAATTTTGAATATTTATTCCATATTGGGAAATATTTTGAATTGAATCCTAAAAGTTTTATACTTAATTTTTTTATATCTAATGATGAAGTGACTATGAATGAAATATAAGATGGAATATGTTTTGAGAAAAAAATGATTAAGTCTGAATAATGTTCTAAGACGGAATTGGAATAATCACGTCTCTATGTATTGTAATTCTTGAATAATGTTGTACAAGTAAATATATGGTATTATGTAATAATGAAACATATATAGGGTGTTCGAATATAGTTTTTAATTAACTATATTAAATTATATATCGAATGGTCCACGTAATAATTATAAGTGATTGATGTTGTAAGTAAATATTTTGGGAAACACGTGATTAAGGGAATCATTATCCTTAGTACATTCATAATTTTAGGATAATAATGAAAAAAGAGATTAATGGTGGTGATAATATTAATGTGGTAGTGTTTATGAGCTTGATACTGATTAGTAATGTGATGAAATGGTGGTTTATAAATTATGATTATAGATTTTTTGGATTTATTTTTTGTGGAAAGAGGTCATTTTTAAAATCATTAATGTTTTCATTTTTTATTTTTGTTGATACATCTTCATACTAGGATTCAAGATACTTCATGATATTGATCTTTACATGATTGGTGTGTGAAAATAATTGGCTACATAAACTTTTTTCGGGATTAATGATTTGTTGATTTTGAAAATTTAGTGAAATTCCACCAAATGTTTTAGATTTTAATTTGGAATGTTCCAAGGGTAACTATTTATGATGTTTTATACATTGATCTTCATAAAAGGATTCAAATAATAATTTATTACCTATCCATATGAATATTTATACATATTTATTAATCTATGCTAATCATTTTATTATAATAATGAGAGATAGATGGAATGACTTGTTATCCCTTTATAGAACTTATGATCCCCTATTTTTAAATACAATAAAATTTAAAGTTTATTCCATAGAGTGTGAAGTATCAAAATAAAATTATCTAGGAATAATCAATGAGTTAGTTTGTGCTAATGAGAATAATTCAAGTAATTATATCTTCTGATAATATATTTAAAAGAATTATATTATCCTCATTTAAGTTGATATTAATGACAATTTTCATATATATATATATATATATTATATTGTTTTTGGTCATTAACATCCTAAAAAATGTTCTCTATCATTCTCTATGAGATCATGATAGTTATAATCCAATTGTATTTTTATATATTCTCTTTTTGTTAATCGAAATCATTGTTTTGTGGTGATGTTTTTCATTAACATTCCATATTTTAAAGAGGATATTTTATTGACCATTTTATGAAGTTTCTTTCCAAAAAAATTATTTTTAAATATCCATATTCTATTTTTAAGGTTCAATTAATTTTTTTTAAGATTTCATGTTTTGAAATTCTTTACAGAATCGTGATGGGAGATCATTTATTGAATATTACGCCAAACCACCCTCACGTTCATGATGTGTTCCATGTATCTCTCTTGAGAAAGTAAATAAATGATCCTTTAAATGTAGAAACATAGTGTTAATACTATTTCTGAATTTTTTTTAATATAGAACAGTGAGTAGAGAATCAAGATAATAGATAATTTTTTTTTTGAAAAAACAAAACTCACCCTGTTATTGTTTTGTATTGAAACCCCTGATTTATGAGACCTATGTAATAGCTTGAGGATGTGACGAGGAACAATTATCCTCATATTTATGTATTTATGAAATTTATATTAAGGTAGAAATTAATTATATGTTGTGTAGAATTTAACTGCCAGGGTTTTTTGTGGTATTTAACTTTTTAATTAAATTTACTAAATTCAATGCCTTACTTTTCACAAAACAATGACCTTAATATAACTATGAAATATTATTAATTGTGATAGTTATCACCTAGTAGTAGGAATTGTGAAAATGAATGAGAATAACTATAATATGAAAGTATATTTTTCATAGGATTATAAAACAAATTCTTTTGCTACAAATTATTTAGAAATCAAAATAAAAAACTTATTGAACATAAAGGATGTGTTTTTATAAAAAATAGATTTTGTCCACAGTGGAATTTTATATTTTTAAATTAAATTAATAACTATTGTGGAAATATTATAATGATATTTATATATATAATATTAAATAAAATGTGTTTAAATTTATCTAATATGTATTACATGCTTCAGATAAGAAAAAATCGAATTTTTAGCAAAAGGAAATGAAATATTTTTCTAAATGTCAATTTGTCCACTTTCAAACGGACCACCAATTTTTAAAGTATATTTTGAAAATTTTATAGATATTATTTGTGAAAATAAATTTATTTTTTGATATCAAAATATCAGTATTATCTTCTGATGAATTTTTTGTTTTTTTGGGGAAGTTTAATTTTTAATGTATAATGAAAATTGAATTTTAATTAAAAATAGCTTTTTTGTAAAATTTAATTTCAAATTGATATTATATTTTAAATTTATTAAATATATTATTAGTTTAATATCAAATCATTAAATCCATTTCAGGTCATTGGAATAAATTTTACATTGATTATTGATATAATAAAATTTCAATCTTTTGAACGGTATGACTTTAAAAACCTCATTTCTTATTGTGTGTGTGGGATTAATTTTAAAAATAATTTTACAAATATAGTGAATTATAATTGGTAAAAAGATTAAATATTTCGAATAATAATTTAAAAATTATGTATTATGTTCATTTTCATTTTTAGTCATATATTATATACCATGGTAAAAGGAATTTCATTTCTTTGTATTAGTAAAATAATGAAATTGGATAATGTTAAAAGGAAATGTTTTAAAATTACATTAATGTAAAACATTTATTGGATGGTTGATATAATTATTCAATCCTAAAAATCCATATAAAATATTAATTTTCAATCGAAATTATTTAAAATTAATGCAACCATAGTGTTTTTGTTTTATATTATAGGATAATCAGTATTTAATCAATAATACCACCCCTCCTCAAGATTTAATATATGCCATCACCACCCGATTTCACAAAACAATACTCGAACCTCTTCAAATATATGATGGAACATATCTTCCTCACACTACCAATGTTAAGTTTCTTATTTTGTCACGAAAATACCAAATCTGATGTCCTCTAGGAGTCCTTCAATGAGGTTATATTCAAGTGCTAATTTTTCTCAAGACACCTCTCATAGTTGATATTCTTATTCTTCATTATTACCACATCATTTATCTAAAAAGGAATTAAAACTATATAATAATTTATATAATATATTTTTCTATTTATAATGTAATTTCACCTAACCATTTAATTTCCCCATCTCTTTATATTATGAGAAACAAAACTATTATGCAAATTATGTCGCCTAATCGCCTATGTGAATATTGATTTAAATTGCCTTCCATTGCAACCATCATGCCAAGTGATAAAAATATTATTCCATTAAAAATGTATTTTAGACAGTATATGATGACCTATTTAATGTTCTAGAAATAATAAATATACATAATATTAAATATAAATTATATTACGTTATGGTCGAAAAAACAGCCAAATTAAAATAAAAAGTTATCGTTTACATTTTATAATATGAATCTTACCTATGTAAAAATGAACATGATATATTGGAACAATAGAAATTATGGATGCTAATTAATACCATTTCATTTAAAATGTTTTGGTTTAAGTCCTTTTGAAATGAAAATCAATAATATTATAAAATTGAACTTATCATGAAACCATTAAATGAACGCACCGAAAATAATGAAAATATGAAATTATTAATAATTAATGGGAAGTAAGATAAAATTAAATTACTATATAAGGTATCAATAATATGTGTATATATAGGGAATTAAATAATAACATTATTCAGACACTTATATTGTAGGTTAATGTATAGAAAACCTAAGGGAAGTGTGATGTAAGGTTTTTTCATCTCAATTTTTTTTCTGAGATATATCCCTTATTCTCCAATTATTTCATTTGTGTCTTCTATATAATACCATTTGATATATGATATCATGAATCTAATTATATTATTTTTATTAAATGTTAAATTTGGTAAATATTACTTTTAGGTGGCATATGATTTGACAAATTAAAAACGGGTAAGACAATTATTAACCTATTTCAATTCTTTGGGGTATCCCATTGGTTCATTAATTATGTAATTATATGATTATGTGTTGGGATAATTATTAATATATTATGATTTTTTGGACATATATATATATATAATACACATAATTTACTAATTTTATTAATTATCACTTCAATTATATTCTATTTATACAGGATTATCATTCACAAAATACCCTCTTGAAATTTTCCTACTAACGTTTTCATCCATATTTGTGTTTTATAAAAAAAATTAGAATTTGTTTAAATATTATAATTTTATTTTTTTCTAAAATTAATTTTGAATTATGTTTTACTTTTTACAGAATATCATGAAAGGAATCATTTTTTTCTAAATGATATTCTTTGTGACTTTTACTTCAAAAATATGGAAGTAATATTTTCATAACATAAACAACTTGAGTAGCTTTTACCACCATCAGGACACTTAAATTTATTTATATATATATATAATACAAAATATATATTCTCAATAAAAACATTATCTTTTATAATTGCACTGAAATTAAAAAAAACTTAAGAACATAAAGGATATTTTCCATCAGAATTAATTATGGTGATCATTAAAAATAATTTTCCATATAAGATAATATTATATTATGTTACATATTATTTACAGTATATGTTTTTTTATAATAAATCAATTATTCAATTTATTTTTGTTTTATTTATATGTTTGAAATAATAGTTTTGAAACCTATTTATTTTCAACGTGTAATATTATGATGAAATAGTTATGAAACTCATTTATTTACGTGGGATATGATGTGATGAATGCATTGCATTCTTCTGGAACACAGATGAATGATTTTCATTGTGTGATGGGTGGGACCTATTTCCACCTCCAATAAATTAGGTAGTGACAAATTTTCTTTTAGCTAAATGGTTATAAGGGTGTTAATCCTAAGCCCATAATAAAAGGGTACATGGTTGGTCATCCTAAGCCCATAATAAAAGGATACACATACAATCATCCCAATAATTAAACAAAAATGTTACATGAGTGGTCTTACCAGGGCTACAATAAAAGGGTACATGGTTGTATATCCCATGCCCACAACAGATGGGTACAAGGGAGGTCATCCCAAGCATACGGCACAAGGGTACATGGGTGGCCATCCCAAGCTAGAAATATGAGGGTACACTGGTTGTCAGCCCAACCCCAAAATAAGTGGTAAATGAGTGGTTATCATATGCCTAAAAATGGTACACAAGAGGTAATCATACTAAAAAAACTAGATGGAAATTTGGAGGCCATCCTGTGCCTGAATCAGGTACATGGGTGAATAGCCAAGGTCAAATATGTTTTCAATGTCTTGAAAGGTAACACTGACATAATATATTATATGCTTATGTGTATGGAAAAATTATATATATTGTTACAATATTATTCTCTCATGTACAATCATGAAACATTTAAAATTAACTAATATTTTTTATTCCATGACACAATATTATGATCATTGTTATCTAGGGTATAATTTCAAAAAGTTCAGTTCAGGATCTTATGCTTAAGTTATAGGTGTCCCTTTATTACCCATACTGAGTATCTTTTCTCATAGCCTTATTATGATTCTTTTCACTTTGATACTAATAAATATATTAAGTTTGATTTTTCAAAATAGGGTTATAGTTTTGAAAGAATAAGAGGGGATGTTGAATAAATTTTTAGAACCCATTTTTTATGTTTCCATGTTTCCAATGACTCTAAAACCAAGTGAATATCTTGTGGTTTTTTTATTTTCTATAATGAGTAAACATATATATGGTTTAATATCTATATATTAAAAGTAAGAATTATTATAATGAAGAGATATAATCGTAAATCCTGGTTTAAGGATTAATAATGATATGGAATAATTAATTTGATTTTGTATTGGGAAGCCATAAATATGTTAAATGAATCCTTATATATATAATGATTTTCTGTAAAATTTTAATCATTAAATAGTTTCAATCATATTATGAAATGTCCTAGGGAATTAGAATTTTTTGATCAAAAATATGATATTCATGTAAAACAAAAGATTAAGGAACAAATAACCTTTAATATATTAAATATATGGAGATAATTTTGTTGTTATAAATAAAATATTTTCATTGATATGGTAAATTTTCTAGTATTGATGTATTTGGAAATCATTGAAAATTCTTTTTAAAATGTGGTTTATACAGTCATTGATGGTGTTTACTACATTATTATATTTTTGAAATATAACCTATATTCTATGTTCTAATCAAGTAATGAGGAGGCATTTATTTTTTCAATATGGTTTTATGGTAATTCAAATTATTACCATGTTTCCAGAGGATATATAATGAAGGTATTCTTATATTTAGAATTTCAAAATCATGATCTATTTTATATTATCTGGGGGATTTATGTTAATCTAGTTATGATATATTTAGTGGAATTTGATTTATTAATTTTTTTAAAATTTCAATGGGATTTATATATAACCATTTATATAATGGATTAAGATGAATTTGGGATAATTATTTAGAGAGTAACATATTACATCACTATATGAAACATTATCCAGTGTTAACCAATTGTAACGAAAGATAGAATGACTTAATTATAATTTTTTATTGATTCTATTTTTTTATTTATACATGATTAATGCAACTCATAATGTAATAAAAGAAGTGGAATTGATCATGGATCAACCAATGGATGAAACTATCCCTCAGATATTAAATGATATAACGTAAGTACATTTTGATATGTACTAAGTCTATATAGAAAAGGGATTCCAAAAAATTATGAAATTGTTTTTGAAATAATTTTTTCCCTATTATCATAGTGTAATAAGATATATATTATCATTTTCACCTCTCTTAATATAATGTATTTGGGGTCATTAAACATCTCTGGACATTGTTCTCAATCACTCTATGTATATAATAGTGTGTTAGATTTCTATTATATGTTCATGTTTTCACATTCAGCCATGTTATCCTATTATAAACCATGCATGTGTTATTTTTGATGACTTTCTCACAACCATTTATCTTTTTCAAGGGGATATTTTATTAACTCTTTTTTGGATGTGGGGGTTTGGATAGAAATTTGACTATATTAATCAATATTCGATGAACAAAAATATTGAGGGGGAAATTATTTTAAATGGGGGTAAAATGATTCAACCATAGTATTTTTGAATTTTATATCAAATTTTTTTAATATTTTCGATATTTTTTATGACAGAAATCATTGAGTTTCTGTTGTCCTACACACAACCTTGATTTTAAATGAAATTTTTCATATTATTAATATATTATTATATGATTGTTTTCATATACATATTAAATAGAAGGTATGAATAGGTGTTACTACTTTATGAAAATATTTTGCTGAAAATGTATATAAATATTTTTATTTGTAGTATAATTAAATACAAATGAAAATAAAAAATCATTTTAAAATATTTAATTTGAAACTAATATTTTTTGTATGCATAAACATGTTTTCATTAATAAAATAAATATTTTTTTTGGAATTTGATTAACTAAAATTTTATATTATATATTTAATTAAATGTTTAAAATTTATCATAAGTATTTTATAGACTATATATAAAAATAATTATAATTTTGTAAGTAAAAAATATATTTTTATAAAAATAGTTCTATTTCCTTTTTGAAAAAAATTTTTGAACTAAATTATTGAATCACATTGAAGATTACTTTTAAAAACTAAAAATCATGTTTTGATAATAAGAAAAAATTATCTTATGATATATTTTTGGGATATTTCTTAATGGAATAAATTTTTAATGATTAGCGAAAATACAGAAATTATTTGAAATATAAATTTATCATTAAATTATTTATATTTTGAAAATTTATTTTTATTTGTTTCATAAATAAAATTAGTACAATTATATATGTATTATTTATTTTTTTATTTGAATCTTTTTTATATTAAAATTTTATTTAAAAACAATTTAAATGTTTGAACTTTTTCTTATTGAAAATACACTTTCCCATCACCTCTGTGAGATTAATTATAATTTATAATTTCAAATTATTTCAATAGAATTAAGAAAAATGTAATCCATATGTGTAATTATAATAAATTATATTTTTTTTATTAATTAAAATTAATGTTTGGCCATAATGAATAAAGGAAATAGTAAAACACATTTACCACGGTTAGGATAAAAATTTGTTCCACAGGTGTTTAACTAAAAGTACAAGGGTTGAAATAGCCAAAAAAATAAAAAAATATTTTATATCCATATATTCACCCAATAATTAATAAGGCTTGATAATAATTCCTTTTATACTCTTTTGGATTTCAAAAATTTTTATTAAAACTTTTTATTCAAAAATTATTTGTGTTCCACTAATATCAATTATAAAATACCACCACATATCCTCTCATTGTCACTCATGAAGACAATTTATATCTTACAAGACCAGGAGAATTAAATTCTCCAATTATATCCCCACATCCTATAAGTTTTAATTTGGGATAAAATCAAACCTAACAATTTTTTTGGTCAAAACCATCATCTGGTTTACAGATGAAGAGTTATCATTTATCACCATGAATTTCTATTTTATCTATCGCTAAAAATAATTAAATTATTATTAAATAATGTTGATATAAAGAATCATAATCTTAAACATATTTATATTTTCTTATTTTATGTCAATTACCAATAACCATCTCCACATCCATTGAATGGGTTACAAAATCGTCATTCATGATTACGGTAGTTTACCACATAATGAAATGATTTCATTTTATTTTCCAATTCCCCATATCATGGATTATTGTAACACCATATGATTTCATAGTACATTATCTCTTCAAATTAATTCAATAACCTATGCTACAGTCAACACTGAGTACGAGGGCACTGCGAATTATCAAACTAGCTGTTTAAAAAGTGATTTTTATTAGTATTAATTGAATTTTGAATTTTATATAATACATATAATTTTAGATTCAATATTATCTGTTTGTTTGACATAATATAAGAACAAATTCATTTTTTCAGGAAAAAGAAGTAATTTGAAAAAAGAAATTTTACCACCTTTTAAGGGAGAACCCATTTTAAAAACTAGTTTTGACACTTTTATATATTTAATTTAATGAAATTAAATTATTCTTTAGTAGTTGGAAATAAAAAATATTTGGATAAATTTTTGGTACTTTTTTATAACAGTTATATTTCAATGAATAGTGAAAAATAAAAATTTTTAATTAAAAACAACTTTTTTAATCGATATAATTTATAGTGTCAAATTTTGAATTTGAATGGTTTGGAATTATAATTAGGTTATATTTTTATCCTTTAATACAATATCTGTCATTATATGTAACATCCCATTTAAATTTTACATAAACAAATGTTAATCTTTTCAATGTTTTTTCTTTAAAATTTCTTTTTGGTTTTGACAGTAGGAATTAATTTTTAATTAATTAATGAAACATCTATGTTTTAAATTTTATAAAATATAATTATTTTTGAATTCGTAATATAAAAATTAGCTTAGGGTTAATTTTTAGTATTTTTTTGAAATCTTTTAATTTTTGATAAATAGTAAAAAACACTACGTTATTTTTTAAATCGACTCTTTATGGAATAAATTTTTTATTTAAATTTATTTAAAGTCAAAATATATATATATAACACCAATATATGTACAATTTAATTCAATGGAAAATTTTTATAATAAAATTAGATGTATAAAATTTTATTTAACTTTTTAACATTTTGTACCCACCTTCTAGGTGCATTTGTAAGTTTGTATAAAATGTAATTTTACTAATTTTATGAATTGAATTTAAAAATTCTGAGAGACACAATTTACATCAGTAAGTAATATGTGATTCAATAAGATGAAAATAATAGTTGTTGAATCGTAACTTTTGACTTTTATTTACCACAGTTAAGTGTAAATAGGGTTATAATTAAACATGATTATAATGACCCTAACACTTTTCCTAATTATATTGGATAGGTTTATTTCGAGCCAAACCAACCGTCGAAATAAAATATGATCCTTTTGGTCCACTTGGATTAGTTTAGGACATTTATTATTATTTTATTTAAAGAAGTGTTCAAAGTGTTAAATTAAAATGTGAATAACTAAACCATTTTTAATATTGGGTTTTAAATAAGTTAATTTATAATATAAATAATCATTCGAACGATAAAAAATATTTCCTACAACATGGTATTTTATTTATAATTTTTAGAAATTAATTAAGTATATTTATTTATGACACTATGATGATGCAATGATTACATTATACATGAATGATTATGATACATGATATTATAAATATTAAAATAAATATAAATTGAGACTTTTGATTCATTCCACTTATTTTATAGGCTAATATGAAATTTAAGTGTTTATTAAATAAATTCTATTCGTAATGATGAAGTATTTGTTAACCTAACAAAAAGAAAATAACTAATAGTGTCAAAATTTACATAAATAAGTTTTTACAACAAATAGTACATTAATAAATTATATAACAATCCCAATAATATATGTTTCCATCAAAGGACATATATAATAATATATATTTCATTAATGAACCACATGAGGTTTTATTAGAATTTTATTGTTTGTATATTAACAATTTAATATAAAAACAGACGGATACATGGTAAATCATAAACTATTTAACCAACAGTTAAATCCAAAAGATAAGGTGAATATGGTGACATAAACATGTATAAAACCTATTGGTTGGGTGGTTTTCTACCCATCACCACATTATCCACAAATTAAATTAATTTGGATCAATTAGAAACTGAATAATATTTTATAATAAAATAATATTTCAAACTATTCCTAATGTACCCCTCACCTCTCTTAAAAAAGGGAAGATACTATTATTACACTTTTACTTCTCCAAAGGCATTTTTCTTAGCAAACCCCTATTCAAATATACTCCAAACTACCTTCAATTAATCCTAGTGGCCTTACATTGATCAGAAATCCAACCTATAGAGACCTTTTTATCAAATCAAAACGATGTATCCAAAGAGGAGATAATTATTTCATCACCTCTTTCAAAGTTTTTTTCTTTTCCACATCATAATTCATTGATGTTTCAATATAAAAATAATAACTCCAATACCTTATAAATACTGTGAGGTTATTATAAATATGGTATAACTATATTAATTATTCTATCCATCCTATGAATCGAAATGTAACTATACGTGCGTATGTACGGCATACTGTCTACACGCCGTGATGTACTTTGTTATTCAACACTTCATTATTTGGATGGGTATAATAATGAGAATAATTGATTTAAATAATAAATAAAACATGTTAATGATTATGTATAATTAATATACCATCCCATTCCAAACCATTTTATCATTAATGAAATGATATCATTGCTCGTGTGTACGTACTGCTTACCGTCTCCACGACGCGTTGAGATTCATTTCCACATTCACCATTAAACGATGATTATAAAAATATATATTATCAATAAGTATGTAATATGTGACATAATAATGCTACTGGAAATATATATATATATATATTTACATATATCTCAACCACTTACTTCCTTCAATAAGATATGAAAACTGAAATAACATCCATGCGTACGTACGGACTACCATCTCCATGAATGGTATTTCCATTTCATATATATATCAATTGTAAAAATTTATATTCTTAATATATATTATATTGATATCATGTTTTATATTATGGAAGTATTTAAATAATGATCTATGTGATACGATGAAGAATAACAAGTTCAAACACAAATGATAAAGAAAGTGATTATTACCAGAAATATTAATTTAACATGAAAATTATTATTAATGGGCAGTATAATGTCATAAATGAATCATTAATGATATAATAAATATTAATATTGAATTTTTATAACTTAATAACATACTATGGTCAAGAAACAAGAGGTTAAATATACCCCCGACTAAAGGAAACTACAAGGTAAGGGTTAATTCTGTAATGTCATTATTATCAGATAATGTTTATGTGTAAGTATTTTCAGGAAATATTTATTATCCACATCCATGTTTCATAAAATACATTTAAAAATGATTCTTTTAAGGTGCACTTTTATGAAAAAAATAATTTTAAATGTTTTAAATATTTATTTTTTGAAATCATTAACATTAATGTCCATTTTTCCAAAATGGTTTTATGGATTTATTTTTATGGTCATGGTTTTTTGAAAATGTTAATTCCTTTCAAAATATTCTATGTGGTATGAGACACAATGATTAAAAAATCCCTTTTAAAATTATTCCTTTATAATTGTGTGACTTCTAAATGATTTCAGAAAAGGGATATTTCTTTAAAAAAGTTTTACTGATTGTTTTCCACCGTGTCAACATCTTTTATTGGGTATTATTTTTGATTATGTTTTGTTATTTATAATACATTTTTATATAATGTATTGAATGAGTTATGATATGATCGACTATGGATGTGTTATTTTTATACCCTACATGTTTTATGGTTGAAGTGTAACACCCTGAGATTTTATGAAAAATATTCTTTTAATTTCTGTAATGTCTTGTGTTGTATGCTACACCAAGACTACCTTGCTCTATACGCAACACCGTATTACCTTGCAGTATACACAACACTATTCTTGGATCGTGTCACACACAATTTTGATAATAGTTATTCTATGCAACATTGAGTATATATATATATATATATTCAATGTATAATTGAAATATGGTTGGATTATGTTATAAAAAACAACGAAGGATTCTTTTACAACACGCAACCCTGACTTGGCTTGCATTACACGTAATCACGACCTTCCTCGATAGCGTGTGTTGTACACAATACCGGGTTTTACTAAACAACGATATATTATTATAATATTATTATGAACTAGCCATTATGAATAGTATTAACTAATTTTTTAATTTTATAACATTATTATTCATCTTACACATTTTCTAGAACATGGTATAAGAACAAAATAAATTTTTCGGGTAAAATAAGTATTTTTCAAAAAATGCATTTTTGCCGCCTTTTGATGGCGCACCCACTTTAAATCTAGTTTTTGAAATTTTTATAAGTTAAATTTAACAAAATAAAATTCATCTTTGGAATCAGGATATAAAAAATTAATTTGGGTAAATTTTTTGTATTATTCTGGTAACATTTATATTTTGATGAATAGTAAAAACACGCTATATTTTAATGAAAAAAACTTTTTTCATCGTAATAATTTATATGGTTAAATTATAATATTTAATGGTTTTAAAGTATAAAAAGAATATATTTTTACCATTAAATATAATTTATGACATTAGCATTGATTTTACATTGAATTCGTAGGTTAAATCAATTCAATCTTTTGCAATGTTTTAAACAAAAACCCATTTTCATTCGACAACGGGATTAATTTTAATTTAATTTATGCAACTTCTGTGTATTGAATTTGAAAAAATGGATTCCATATTTGGAATCAGTGGGTCCAAATTATGTTAATAGGCTACTTTTTATTTTTTGGAATTATGAATAGTAACTACGGTAAATTTTATTTACCATAGTTAAAGGTAAATCGGGTAATTGAGGGTAAATATAATATTATAAAATTACCCTAACACTTGGAAAAATCCTATTGGATGACTAAACGTCGACCCATATCACCTAAGGGTCGGATTATATTCATTTAATGGACTTTTTTCCATGAAAATAATTTAATTATTATTAAAACCAAAGAAAGTGACAACATGTCACTCTCTTAAATACTATAAGTATAATAATTTTAAGATAATGATAAACTTCATGAAACATCGAAAATTAATAGTCTACATAATTCTAACAAAATTATATATATCATGAGAATTTATTTAGAATTTTTTGGGATTAAGGAATTATCATTAATTGTGACACAATAGTGATGCAGAAATTATTTATCTAGTGAAAAATCAAGAATATAGTTTTATTAAACAAAATAGTGACCATAAAAGGCACAAAACCCTGACCAAAACTTATTCTTCATGTAAATTTAAACTATAATCATCCAATTGTCGAATATTCGACCATTTGGAGTCTTATACAATCAATTATGACACTTATATTATTTTATTTTAAATGATGCCAAAGTTTTCACCATCATAATTTAATAAATATAACAATTTAAATATTGTGATTTTAAGATGATAAATTCGATTGTAAGTGTTATTGTGAAATTTAATATATTTATCTTCATCATAGGATTTTATTTTAAATTTTTATGCAACAAATAATTATATTAAATAATTATACAAAAATGTTGTATTAATTATTTTATTCAGAGATAAACCAAATAAATGGTTTTACAAATAATAAAATAAATATTATATGACCTATTTATTGTGATCCAATAATTTTATAGATACACATGACCTTTTATGAATCTATTAAAGCTTCTAGTTAGAACATATCTTCTGTATATAGTTTATTTAAATTTAAATAAATGAATAGTGTCAAAATTGACAGTATTGTTTTTTTATAAAAATAATATATTATAAAATTGTTTAAAAATCACAAAAATATTTCAAAATTAAAAATTTAAATTTACATGGTCTATAATGTTATAAAGTAAACTATTATGAAAAATTAACAACAAGTAAGTAATTATTTGTTATAATTTAGAATTTATAATTTTATTACCACAAATAAACTTAAATATATTAAATAAGGATAAATCAAAATGATAAGGTTTAAAATAAGATCCAAACATGTCTAAATTTGATTGGATGAGGAGAGTAAAACCTATCTCATCAAATATTCGATTATGAGTAATTTTTGAGGTTTTTAAGTGGGGTTAGATTTATTATAAATTAATATTTTTAAGAATTCCAAAGGTGCCCCTCTCCTCCCTTATGAAAGGGCACCTCCTCCCTCTCCTCCACACACCAATTTGAGCCTTAAAGCTCTTCAAAACCCTGAAAACATATCTTCTAAACTTCCTTAGAAACATCCTAGAGGTTATGGTCTACTTTAAAGACCAATCTTAGTGCCCTAAGAGGAGGTTTTAAAGAGGCGTATCGAAGAAGAGGTAATTTCTTCTCCCGATTCATTCAAGCTTCTTTATTCTTCAACTTCTTATTCTTTAGTTGTTTCATTATAAATTAATAACATCAGTATAAATAATATTCTGATTTTTTATTATAAATATGAAACAACCCCATTTCATCTTCTATCCATCCTACGGAAAACAAAATCACCGTGCGTGCATACGTACGGAATACCGTCTCCACGCCGTGGTGTAATCTGTTTTCCACCAACACCTTACATGGATGGGTATAATGGTGTAAAGAAAAACTATATATAGTTATTATATCATCATACTGATTCTGATATATTGTATCATCCACTCCAATTCAATTCAACAATTATGGAAATCATATCATCGCTCGTGCGTACGTACGGACTACCGTCTCAACGACGCGATGAGATTCATTCTCCATGTTAACCATTTAAGAATGATTATAAAGTATATATAAGCAATAATAATGAAATATATGAAATTATAAAGCTACTTTATTTATATATATATGTATTTCATCTACTTAATTCCATTAAACTCATTAAGGAAACGAAAACAGCGTTCATGCGTACGTACGGCCTACCGTCTCCATGAACGGTGTATTTCTTTCCATTTATCGATCTATTATATATATGTATATTATGAATATATATTATATACAAATCATGTTTTATATTCTGTAATTATGTAATAATTATATACGTAATCATATGAATAATTACGAGTCAAAACATGGATGACAAATGAAACGATTTTACCCAAAACACTCTTTAACATGGAATTTAAAAAAGAACGGGTAATATAATGTCATAAGTGATCCATATATGATATCATAACAATGAATACGATTCTGTAATAAGTCAATGACACTATTTAAATCATTATACAGGAGGTTCAGATACATATGAAGCATATCAGACATAAGGTAAGGGATAATTCTGCAAATCTCATTTTTATCCGAGATTGCTTAATCGTAAGTATTTACTGGGGATATTTCTATCATCCATGTAAATGTTTTATAAAAGTGTTTTCATTATGTTTAAAGTACTTTTTTAACCATTCTTGAATTTTACTACATGGTATGTAATGAATCATTCTTTTGTTTATGTTACGAGGTACTTTTTGACTTTTCCGGCAAATGTACGAGAAGAATGTTTTTTTAACTTATACGGAACGAACAGATTTTTATGGTTTTATAAAGACTTATTTTCATGAAGCTTCCTCCAAAATATTTCATGACTATTTTCAACAAAATAATTTTCTTTTTTGTATGACATTTTTTAAAAAGAGAATGATTTTGAAGAAGAAAGGATATTTTCTTCAAGAATTCATTTCAAGTGTTTTATCAAAACCATTTTCCATCTAAGATGACATTAATTCGTATGTGTATGTTTCAAGTATAATGTCTCTATGATTTACATGGTTTCAATTTTCTTATTATGAAATCCATTTCTTTTATATGGATTATGTGATGATGGGATGATGTTTATGAAACCCATTTTATTTATTGGGTTATTATAAATGATGTATGTTTATTTTGTGGCACAAGTAAGAATTATTTCATTATGAGATGGGTGGGACCTATATCTCCCTCCAATGCATTGGGTAAAGATTTTATATCTCATGAGATAGGCATGGCTGTAATGGTAAGTTAATCTAGTTCAGTGTTAGAGGACTAAATGAGGAGTGAACTCGATTCACAATGGGACTTTGTCCACTAAGATGGTCTTGGCAGCAATGCCTTGGCTACAATTGAAATCATTACATGTGCTTAATGGATGCCACAATTACATGTTTTATTCCCATGCTATTTTCTCATGGTTTATGTTCCATTATGATCTATGCCTTATGTACTTCCATGTTTTATGTCGTTTCTCAAGATTTTAATGTTTAAACTTTATGTTCATGTTTTTTAGTTCCAATGTATATGGTATGTTTTAATTTATCCATTCTTACCCTTACTGATCATTTGAGCTCACCCTTTTTATGTTTTATTTTCCCCCAGGATCAATAAAATGGTTTTAGGTCAGGAAACAAAATGTGGAAGATCTTTATGGGACATTTTGAAGATCTTTCACCACGATTAGAAGATTACGCTCCAAGTTTCCAAAGACACTAAACTATTACGGTCCTTGTGTGTCTGTTTTTGTTATATATTAAGTATTCCGAAAAAGTAATGCAATGTCCATGTACGTCAAGCTTAGGGTCTCTACAGTTGGTATCAGAGGAAAGGTTTAGTGAACCATTGGAAACTAGGATGCGAAAACGTTAGTGAGATCCCTAGAGATATTTCTAAGGTATGTCTAGGGATGTACCTAAGGATAACATTACGTATAGGATATAGTCCTAGAACTACGGTAACGATCTTAGAATTTAACCTAAGATGTTAGATATTGAGGGTGCTCCCCCTTTTACTATGTTGTCTTCCCTAGTATGATTTTTGCCTCTCACACTATTCTTTTTGGGTTTTAGAAAATGGATGGAAACAGGAAGATTCATGATAATGGAGGATATAAAGGACAATGGAATGATTTTCTTCATGAGAAACCAAATGAAACGGGATCTGGAAGTCCAAACATCGTTATTATTCCTAATCATCAATCTCATAATATGATCAATAATCTCAACTTTGGTATGTTTCCTGACTTAGATAATAAGAGAAAGATGGAGTTTCATGATGATCATAGAGGAAAGAAAGTTCAATTTCCCTCATGTAAATCATCTGGGAAGAGGCATTAGAGAGATTGTTTCAAAGGAACTGGAAGATGCTTTTGGTGTGGAAAAGAAGGACACAAAGCCAGTAAGTGCAAAGGAAAAGGTTCCGTTAACACCATGGACAAGGATAATGGTATTTCTATGACATCAACAATGATTAGATGTTTTAAATGTGGAATGTACAGGCATTATGCAAAACAATGCCCTAATGGAAAATCTCATAAAGAGAATCAGCATGGTCATATGGGTAGTATTTATGTGGATGATGATGAGGAGACTACAAATGATATATGAGCTGAAAGAAGTGTTGAAGCTCAATCGGTTGTTTTAGAAGGTAATGAAATGATTGTATGTTTATCGAATGTTATGTTGTATAGTTAATGGTACTATGGAATAAAGAATCATATAAGGATTGTTAAACTATTGTTTTTCCTAAAAGTATTTGAAAGTATATGTTGAATGGTACTAGTAACCATGGAATGATATTCAGATATTTTTGTAAAGTAGATGATATGCGCATAATGAATGAATTAGAAGGTAATGAGATGTTTGATTGTATTCATGAGCTCATGATTGATATAAGGACTAAGTGATATCATGGTTTGAGTATATAGAATTTTGAGGATTTTGGTATGTGGAAAGTGTTAACTTTTAACTGCATTCATGTTTTCACTAAGGTTCAATGAGTATTCATTTTTCAAGATAATACATGATTAAGGCCTTATAACGTTTGTAATGTGACAAACAAGACATATCTTATGATATATGGGGATCAACGATGGTATTAAATCTCTTGTAATCGTTTTCACTATATTATGAGATTGGACTGCAATATTATGGATAAGCTTAATGATTGGAATGGATTATGTTGGACATAAGTTAGTATTGTTTAAGAATAAAATCTTTTTCGATATTATTGATGGGATGATATAGTAATGTAGTTTTAGAAAATGGATAACCTGTTGGACGGGCGACATCCCATCACGTCGGACAAGGCTGTGGGAACCGAACCCACAACCGAAGTGCGACTGGCCTTTATCGCCTACCACTGGCCTACAGGAAGTCCCTGGTTAGTAGAAACTAGTTTTATTTTTTTAAGAGGTATGATATATGAAGTATAAGTTCATTTTTGGAACCATAAATGATTAATCTATCCATAATATGGACTTATAACTTTTCCTAACCTTTTGTTTGAAAGAGATGGAATGGCCCATCATTCTATCACATGATCTTCTAACACATCATGAATAACAAATTCAACTTCATTTCTTTAAGGGATGAAGTGGAAATTGTTCAATTCATGAACAACAGTGAGATTGTACCAAAATCATGCAAATATTTATTTTAATTCATCAACATTAGGGAAATGATCTTGAAATCCAAAAATGTTTCCTATTTCCCTTATATCTGATTAATCAGATGGTACCTTAGATCATCACAAATCAATAGCTTTGTGATTGTTGGATTTTTCATAGCCATGTTCTCTACCACTCTCTATCAGAACATGATGGTTAGATTTTTCTTCCATATCCATATTTTCACCTATTTTCTCCTACATGGAAACCACGTGATGAGTTAATTTGGGTAACCATTACATTTCATACTTTAGTTTTTAAAAGCCATGTTTTGGTATTCCTTTTTACGATGTGGGTTTCTATAAAACAAACTTTCGAGTAGTAAACCATTTATAACCCCGACGAATTTCGAGGGTGAAATTCATTTTAAGGGGGGTAGAAGGTAACACCCCGATATTTTATGAAAAATATTCTATTAATTTCAGTAATGTCTTTTGTTTTATGCTACACCAAGATTACCTTTCTCTATACGCAACACTGTATTAGCTTGCAGTATACACAACACTATTCTTGGATCGTGTTACACACAATTTTGATAATAGTTATTCTACGCAACATTGAGTATATATATATATATTCAATGTATAATTGAAATATGGTTGGATTATGTTATAGGAAACAACGAAGGATTCTTTCACAACAGGCAACCCTGACTTGGCTTGCATTATACACAATCATGACCTTCCTCGATATCGTGTGTTGTACGCAATACCGGGTTTTACTAAACAACGATATATTATTATAATATTATTATGAACTAGAAGTTATGAATATTATTAACTAAATTTTGAATTTTATAACATTATTATTCATCTTACACATTTTCTCGAACATGGTATAAGAAAAAAATAAATTTTTCATGTAAAATTGGTATTTTTCAAAAAATGCAGTTTTGCCGCATTTTGATGGCGCACCCACATTAAATCTAGTTTTTGACATGTATATAAGTTAAATTTTAAAAAATAAAATTCTTCTTTTGAATCAAGAAATAAAAATTTTCTTTGGATAAATTTTTCGTATTATTCTGGTAACATTCATATTTTGATGAATAGTAAAAACACGCTATATTTTAATGAAAAACATCTTTTTTCATCGTAATAATTTATAAGGTTAAATTATAATATTGAATGGTTTTAAAGTATAAAAAGAATATATTTTTACCATTTAATATAATGTATGTCATTAGCATTGATTTTATATTAAATTAGTATGTTAAATCAATTCAATCTTTTGCAATGTTTTAAACAGAAACCCGTTTTCATTCGACAACGGGAATAATTTTAATTTAATTTCTGAAACTTCTGTGTATTGAATTTGAAAAAATGGATTCCATATTTGGAATCAGTGGGTCCAAATTATGTTAATAGGCTACTTTTTATTTTTGGGAATTATGAATAGTAACTACGGTAAATTTTATTTAACATAGTTAAAGGTAAATCTGGTAATTAAGGGTAAATATAATATTATAAAATTACCCTAACACTTGGAAAAATCCTATTGGATGACCAAAAGTCGACCCAAATCACCTACGGGTCGGATTAGATTCATTTAATGGACTTTTTTCCATGAAAATAATTTAATTATTATTAAAATCAAAGAAAGTGACAACATGTCACTCTCTTAAATACTATAAGTATAATAATTTTAAGTTAGTGATAAACTTCATGAAACATCGAACATTAATAGTTTACAGAAAGATAACAAAATTATATATATCATGAGAATTTATTTAGAATTTTTTGGGATTAAATAATTATCATAAATTGGGACACAATAGTGATGCAGAAATTATTTATCTAGTGAAAAATCAAGAATATAGTTTTAATTAAACTAATAGTGGCCATAAAAGGCCCAAAACCCTGACCAAAACTTATTGGTCATGTAAAGGAAAACTATAATCATCCAATGGTCGAATATTTGACCATTTGAGTCTTATACAATCAATTATGACACTTATTTTATTTTATTTTAAATGATGCCAAAGTTGTCACCTTCATAATTTAATAAATAAAACAATTTAAATATTGATATTTTAAGATGATAAATTCGACTAAAAGTATTATTGTGAAAGGTAATAGATTTATCTTCATCATAGGAGTTTATTTTAAATTTTTATCCAACAAATAAGTATATTAAATAATTATAAAAAAATGATGTAGTAATTATTTTATTAAGAGATAAACCAAATATTTGGTTTTAAAAATATTAAAATAAATATTATATGAACTATTTAATGTGATACACTAATTTTATAGATACACATGACCTTTTATGAATCTATTAAAGCTTTTAGTTCGACCATATCTTCTGTATATATTTTATTTAAATTCAAATAAATGAATAGTGTCAAAACTGACACTATTGTTTTTTTTATAAAAATAATATATTATAAAATTGTTTAAAAATCACAAAAATATTTCAAAATTATAAATTTAAATTTATATGGTCTATAGTGTTATAAAGTAAACAAATATATAAAATTCAAAACAAATAAGTAATTATTTGTAATAATTTAAAATATAGAATTTTATTACCACAAATAAACTTAAATAGATTAAATAAGGATAAATCAAAATGATAAGGTTTAAAATAAGATCAAAACATGTCTAAATTTGATTGGTTGATGAGATTACAACCCTATCTCATCTAATATTCTATTATGAGTCATTTTTGGAGGTTTTTAAGTGGGGTTAGATTTATTATAATTTAATATTTTTAAGAATTCCAAAGGTGCCCCTCTCTTCCCTTATAAAAGGGAACCTCCTTCCTCTCCTCCACACACCAATTTGAGCATTCAAGATCGGCCAACTCATGAAAAATTATCTTCTACACTTCCTTATAAACATCATAGAGGTTCTGGTGTACTTTAATGACCACTCTTAGTGACATAATAAGAGGTTTCAAAGAGGCGTATCGAAGAAGAGCTAATTTCTTCTCCCGATTCATTCAAGCTTCTTTATTCTTCAACTTCTTCTTATTTAGTAGTTTCATTATAAAGTAATAACATAAGTATAAATAATATACTTATTTGTTATTGTAAATATGAAACAACCCCATTTCATCTTCTATCCATCATACGGAAAAGAAAATAACCGCGCGTGCGTACGTATGGAATACCGTCTCCAAGCCATGGTGTAATCTGTTTTTCCACCAACACCATACATGGATGGGTAAAATGGTGTAAAGAATAACTATAAATAGTTATTATAACATCATACTGATTCTGATATATTGTATCATCCACTCCAATTAAATTCAATAATTTTGGAAAAGATATCATCGTTCGTGCGTACGTACGGACTACCGTCTCCACGACACGATGAGATTCAATCTCCATGTTAACCATTTAAGAATTATTATAAAGTATATATAAGAAATAATAATTAAATTTATGACATTATAAAGCTAATGTATTTATGTATATATGTATGTCATCTACTTAATTCCATTCAACTCAATAAGGAAACGAAAACAGCGTTCATGCGTACGTACGGCCTACCGTCTCCATGAACAGTGTATTTCATTCCATTTATCAATCTATTATAAATATGTATATTATAAATATATTTATATATAAATCATGTTTTATATTCTGGAATTATGTAATCAAGATCTATGTAATCATATGAATAATTACAAGTCAAAACACGGAAGACAAATGAAACGATTTTACCCAAAACACTCTTTAACATGGAATTTACAAAAGAACGTGTAATATAAAGTCATAAGTGAACCATATATGATATAATAACAAGTAATATGATTTTGTAATAAGTCAATGACATTATTTAAATCATTATACAGGAGGTTCAGATACATACGAAGCATATCAGACATAAGGTAAGGGATAATTCTGCAAATCTCATTTTTATCCGAGATTTCTTAATCGTAAGTATTTACTGGGGATATTTCTATCATCCATGTACATGTTTTATAAATGTGTTTTCATTATTTTTAATGTCCTTTTTTAACCATTCTTGACTTTTACTACATGGTATGTAATGAATCTTTCTTTTTTTTACGTTAAGAGGTACTTTTTGACTTTTCTGGCAAAAGTACGAAAAGAATGTTTTTTTATCTTATAAGGAACGAACAGATTTTTATGGTTTTATAAAGCCTTATTTTCATGAAGCTTCCTCCAAAATATTTCATGACTATTTTCAACAAAATAATTTCCTTTTTTTCATGACATTTTGTAAAAAGTGAATGATTTTGAAGAAGAAAGGATATTTACCCCAAGAATTCATTTCAAGTGTTTTATCAAAACCATTTTCCATCTAAGATGACATTATTTCATATGTGTATTTTTCAAGTATAATGTCTCTATGATTTATATGGTTTCACTTTTCTTATTATGAAATCCATTTCTTTTATATGGATTATGTGTTGATGGGATGATGTTTATGAAACCCATTTTATTCATTGGGTTATTATGAATGATGTTTGTTTATTTTGTGGCACAAGTAAGAATGATTTCATTATGAGATGGGTGGGACCTATATCTCCCTCTAATGAATTGGGTAAAGATTTTATATATCATGAGATAGGAATGGCTAGAATGGTAAGTTAATCCAGTTCAGTGTTACAGGACTGAAACGAGGAGTGAACTAGATTCAGAATGGGACATTGTCCACTAAGATGGTCTTGGCAGCAATGCCTTGGCTACTATGGAAATCATTACATGTTCTTAATGGATGCCAAAATTACATGTTTTATTCCCCTGTTATTTTATCATGGTTTATGTTCCATTATGATATATGCCTTATGTACTTCCATGTTTTATGTCGTTGCTCAAGATTTTAAGGTTTAAACTTTATGTTCTTGTTTTTAAGTTCCAATGTATATAGTATGTTTTATTTTATCCATACTTACCCTTACCGAGCATTTGAGCTCACCCTTTTTATGTTTTATTTTCCCCCAGGATCAAAAGAAAGGTTTTAGGTCAGGAAACAAAAAGTGGAAGATCTTTATGGGAGATGTTTAAGATCTTTCACCACGATTAGAAGATTACGCTCCATGTTTCCAAAGACACAAAACTATTACGGTCCTTGTGTGTTTGTTTTTGTTATGTATTAAGTATTCCGCAAAAGTAATGTAATTTCCATGTACGTCAAGCTTAGGGTATCTACATGAATTATAGAAATTTTGTATCATAGTTTTAATACAAATGTTTATGTTATGCCTAAACATTTTTCTTTGAGAAATGTAGTGGACATAGTATGTGATGGGTGGGCCCACTATAACCCCTCGATGCATCATTACATCTCATTTGAAAAATTAGTGTCTTAAAATAGGGCCTTGAAAAAAATATTATTTTTATTCTTAGAACGAGGCCTTGACTATGTGTTAATGATGTCCGTCGTTAGGCATCCACTACTTAAGAAATTAATTATTACATGTGATTATTCGACTTGTATAATATCCATGTTCATGTTTATAAAGTAATTTTGGTTTTATTTATTCCATATTATGGTCAAGATTATGTTTTAAAATCCTATTGTCTTTATTATACATCTCGCCTTAAATATTTATCACTTCTGCAAAATAATTTACCCTTACTGAGCATCTGAGATCACCTCATTATTATGTTATATTTTCAAGGATTCCAAGAAGTGTATTAAGATTTACATTAATGTTTAAGATAAATGAATAATTGGATTAACAAAGTATTATCTATGTTGTATTTTATGTATGAATGTTTACTATAATGTTCATATATGTAATCTATTTTCCATGACTATTAAACTGATCGGTTCATCGGGACAAGATTTCTTGTAATCAGGCCAATGTATTAAAATAATGTACTGATTCTATTTAACTGGGTTCAGGATGTTACATTTGGTATCAGAGGAAGTTTAATTCAAACCTTGGAAAATAAATTTATATAAACTCTGATTAAATAACATTACCCTAAGATAGACATTGATAATTACTATAGATGAACATCCAAAAATTGTGGTAGTGTAAATATTATGTGGGTTTCCTAAGCAATACATCTGTATCTGGATAAGAAATGGTTGAGGTGTCTTTGGCCCAGATGTACCAAGGATTGAACACTATAACATAGTGTTTCATGCTTGACCCATGGTATCCTTGTGCAAGACAATGGGCCTTGTAGCACTCTTTGTTACGACACTTCTGTGGGATATGGTTAGGATAATTCACATTTTCTTTTCAAACCATTGTGAATGATTTATGTGTAAATACATTCTCAAAGAAAACATTTTTATGATTATGGATTAAGTGCATAAAATTTTAAATTTGCATTAGATTTTTTCATGTTTGGAATTAAGTATTGTGATTCATAAACTATCATAGTGTATTCCATTGTTTTGAAATAGCGCCCAGTTGAAGGAATGAGAACTCCAACAATACACATGATCCCAAGAGTAGGAATGGCCATATCTTTCATGGTATTACACCAATATTTAGAAGGGAAATAGTCTCCCACATACTCTAATGACATAAATAAATAGTATCTTGTGTTATTAAGATTAGTAAATAATTGTACGACTCTTATAGATTTGAAGGGAATCAAGAGAATAAAAGGATGGTATAGAGAAAGAAGGATATAGGGACAATGGGATAGAAAGAGTATCACATATGTGTTGACTATGGAAAGAATCACCTCTATAAATACTTTAATGGAATGGAAGATTGTTATATGTGTGGAGAAAAAGGACACTAAGTACATGATTTCAAAAGTAATATAATGGTTTCAAATGTACAATGCTTCTTCTTCAAAAAGTTGAGACACTACGTGAATCAATGTAACAATCATTAGAGTATACCCCAAATGACGCAATTAGATAATAATCAAGTCATGATACTAACATAGATGAAGAGTGATGATTAGTGATCTTATATTGTTATTAGAGAATTATGTCATTTTAGTATTGTATTAATCATGTACAAATAATTATAATTATAGAGTATATAAGGATTGTACTGTAGTAATATTTCATTTTGGACTTGAGATTATATGGTACAGAGAAAAGTGACTCTACAGTTTGTAATTTTTTTTGAAAATACATGGTTTAAGAAAAGATAAACCTTTATATGGTCCTAATACTGAGGTAGTGATTTTGGAATAAGATATGGTTGATTTGGATAAATTATATTGGATATTCTTGACTACCATGGATCTTATTAATGGTTTTTTAATCATTCATTGTTAGAATATTCAAAATATTTGGATTTAAGGAGTATATAAAGTATTCTATAGGAAGAATGGAGAATTAATGTAATAAATATGGTTTTATGGTATTTCATGTTATTTCCATTTTTTAAGATAATACATTATGATATATGCACATGTAATTATGGGGAAAAGGGTTCTTCATTATGTTTACCTTCTTTATAAATTTTGGAATGTGAGTTTGGACAGATCTATTATGGATAAGTCTATAGGTTGTAATGAATTAAGTTGTACATTGAATACTATTGGTTATGGTTAAAACATTTCTTATGATTATATTTGGATTTTTATAAAAAAGACAACCTGGTGTTCGGGCGACAACCCGTCGGGTTCGGCAAGGCCACGAGACTTGAACCCGCCACTGAAGGGTGACAAGGATGCATCACCGACCATTGGCATACTTTATTTCCTGGTGTATATTTTATAGTTTTTTAAAATAGTTTAACAAAATAATTTTAAATCAATTAATTTTGGAACCCTATACAATTAGGATAAATAGAATATTTTTAAATTCAATTATTATTTGGAGTGAAAGTTGAGTTTGTGGTAGGAATTTGTTGAAGGTTGAAACTCTACTTTTCATGTATGTACTTTTTCCTCTTATTAAATGAATAAATTAATTCTTAAACATTAGGTAAGGGATCTTGAAACCAAAAATGTGTTATCCTATTACCCTATGTTTTGTGGAACCAATGATATTTTAAATCATCATAGATTGATGCATTTGAGGCCCTAAATTTTACACATGTTTTTGATTGATGACCTCAGTCACTCCCAATAAATATTTATGACTTTCCCCAAATTATGTGTCTCCAATTTCCACCAATGTTATCCTAATTGATATCAGAATTTTGTGGTGACATTTTCATTTTAATTTCCCTTTTATTATGTTTAAATTTTCTTAACCCATTTTTTGATGTGGGTTTTCAAAAAAATTATTTGTATATTTTTAACAGATTATTTTCAAGGAATAATTTCTAATTGCGGGGATGAAACTTATTGAGGGAGGGGATAATGTAACACCGCAAGATTTCATAGTATGTTATCTCTTTAAAGTAAATCAATAACATGTGCGACATGGAACACTGAGATCGAGTGCACCACGACTTACCAAACTAGTCATTCAAAAAGTGGTTATTAATAGTATTAACTGAATTTTGAATTTAATGTACTACATATAATATTAGAATCCATATTATGTGTGTTTTAGATTTTATATATGAACATCTTCATTTTTTCATATAAAAGAAGTATTTTTCAAAAAATGCAATTTTATAGCCTTTTAATGGGGAACCCTTTTTTTAAAACGAATATATGACACTATTATATATTCCATTTAATGAAATTATATAATTCTTTAGAAGTATGAAATAAAAATTTATTCTGGAAAATTTTTTGGTACTTTTCAGAAAACATTCATATTTTGATGAATATTGAAAAATATGAAATTTTAATTGAAAAAAAAAAGTTATCGAAATACTTTATAGTGTTAAATTATTCATTTTAATGGTTTGGAATTATAATTAGACTATATTTTTCATCATTTAAAACAATGTAGGTCATTATAAGTAATTTTACATTATAATTCGATTTAAATACATGTCAATCTTTTGATAGATTTTATTTTTTTAAAGACCCACTTTTATGTTATGCCAACAGGAATTAATATTAATATAATTAGTGAAAATCATATGTTTTTAATTTCGTAAAATAGACTACATTTTTTAATTCATAAGATCAAAATTAGCTTAGGGTGAATTTTTGGTATTTTTCTGAAAACATTCAATTTTCGATGAATATTGAAAAACACTACGTTATTGTTGAAAACTGACTTTTTATATAAATAAATATTTATTTTACTTAAGTTTATATTAAGCCAAAATATATATATAACACATACATAAGTTCAATTTCATTCATTGGAGTTGTTTTATAATAAAATTAGATGTATAAAATTATATTGAACTTTTTAGTATCTTTTACCCACCATCTAGGCATATTTGAAAATTTGCATAAAATTTAGTTTTTCTACTTCTGTGAATTGAATTTTTAAAATAAAAGGGACATAGTTGACATCATTTTGTAAAATGTGGTTCAATATGATTAAAATAATTTTTTATAAATAGAAACTTTTGACTTTTTTTTTCAACGGTTAAAAGTAAATAAGGTAATTAAAGGTAAAAAATATATTATAATTACCCTAAAAAATGACCTAATTATATTGGATATGTTTATTTATACCAATAAAAACCTTATAAACAAAATATTATTATTTCGGTCCACTTGTATTAGATTAGAAAATTCAATATTATTTTAATTGAAAAAGAGTTAAAAGTGTTAAGCTCAAATGGTAAAAACTAAAACATTTTTAATATAGGGTTATAAAAAAGTAATTTAGACTATAAATATTAATTATAAATATAAAATTATTTCCTACAACATGGAATTTCATTTATAATTTTTTTTAAATTAAATAATTAAATATATTTATGACACAATGATGATGCAATAATTACCTTATTAATGAATGATTAAGATAATTGATATTATAAATTTTAAAACATGTGTATATTTATTCTTTAGATGCATTACACGAATTTTATAGGTTAATATGACTTGTTAGGTTTGATTAAATAATTTTTATTTGATTTGATATTGTTTTTATTACTTTTAGAAAAACCAAATACTAAATAGTGTCAAAATTTACATAAATGAGTTTCTAAAACAGATACTATATTATTAAAAGATATAACAATATTAAAATTATAAAATTCAATGAAAGGACTTATATAATAATATATATGTCATAAAGTAACCACATTAGGTTCTTTTGGAATTTTATAGTATGTTAATTAACCATATAATACCAAAAAAGGAGACATGGTACATGTAAAACTATTTAACGAATCGTTAAATCTAAACAGAAATGTTAATATGGTGACCTAAGCTTGTATAAAACCAATTGTTTGAGAGTTTTTATACTCATAACCACTTTATTATTTAATTAAATCTATTTGTAACCATTAGAAACCGAATATTATTTTACAATAAAATAATATTTCATGATTTTCCAAAAGTGACCCTCACCTCTCTTATTAAAGGGAACTTACTCTTCTCTCAAATTCACACCTCCAAAGCCATTTGGCTTGGAAAAAATCTACTCAAATATCCTACTAACTAACCTCACTTAATCCTATAGGTCTTAGTTATATATTAAAACTATACTAAGGATCCATTTTGATCAAATCAAAAGGAAGCCTTGAAGGAAGATGTAATTATTTCATCACCACTTTCAATGTTTTTTTCTTTTTACACATCCTATTTATTTGTTCAATCAATAAAAAAATAATAACTCTAGTACCTTCTAAATAATGTGATATTATTATATATATGGTAGAACCATATTGATTATTTTATCCATCCAATGAATGACAAAGTCACCATACGTGTGTACATACGACTTACTGTCTCCATGTCGTGGCGTAGTTTGTTATTCAGCACATAATTATTTGGACGAGTATAATAATGAGTATAATTATGGTAAAAAATAAATATAAAATGTTAATGTTTGTTTCTATTTAATATAACATACAATTCCAAACCATTTTATCATTAAGGAAATGATATCGTTGCTCATGCGTACGTATTGCTTGCCATCTCCATGACTCGAAGAGATTCATTTCCACATTCACCATTAAATAATGATTAAAAAAATATATATTATAGATGAGTATTTTATATATGAAATAATAATGTTAATGGATATATATACATATATACATTAATCTCAATCACTTATATCCATTCAATACGATAAGAAAATGGAAACAACGTTCATGCATACGTACAGACTACCATCTCCATGAATGGTGTTTCCATTTAATATATATATATATATAGTGTAAAAATTTATATTCTAAATATATGATATATATAAATCATTTTTATATTATGGAAATATGTAAATAATGATCTATGTGATGTGATTAAGAATAACAAGTTAAAACACTAACGATAAATAAAGTGATTATTACATGAAATGTTACTTTTATATTGAAATCATTGTTAATGTGTAGTATAAAGTCCTAATTGAATCATGTATGAGATAAAAAATATTAATACGGTTTTGTTATAATTTAATAATATACTATGGTAATTATACAGGAGGCCATGTTTACCCTTGACTAAAGGAAATTACAAGGTAAGAGTTAATTTCTCAATCTCATTATTATCTGAGATAGTTTATGTGTAAGTATTTTTTGGAACATATTAACTATCCATGTCCATGTGGCATAAAAGACATTTATAAATGATTATTTTAAGGTAATATTTAATTAAAACATAATTTTAAATTTTTTAAATATTTATTCTCCAAAATCATACTCATCAATGCCATGTTTTCAAAATGGTATTAAGGATTTATTTTTATGGACATGATTGTTTTAAAATGTAATTTACTTTAAAAAGATTCAAAGTGTTATGGGACACATTGTTTGGAAAATATATTTTAAATTACTTCCTTTATAAATGTTAGGATTTTAATTGATTTCAAAAAATGAATAATTCTCTCAAAAAGTTTTGCTGACTATTTTCAATATGTCAACATCCTTTACATGAAATTATTATTTATTATGGTTGATTTTTTATAATAAAATATTATATATTGTATTGAATGTGTTATGATATGTTTACTGTGTATGTGCTATTTTTAAACCCTTTAGTTTTTATGGATGAAGTAATGAAATTTCATATGATAATTTTAATACAAATGTTTATGTTATGTTTCAACATTTTCATATGAGGAATGCAGTGGACTTAGTAAGTGATGGGTGAGGCCGCTATAGCCCGTCGATGAATCGGTAGGTATAATGATGAAAATTAGTGTCTTGGACCAAGTCCTTGAAAAAAATTATATTTGTACTCTGGGCACGAGGCCTTGACTATGTGGTAATGATATTCGGAATTATGAATTCTTTTATTATGAAATTAATTATTACATGTGATTTTTCTACAAGTATAATATCCATGTGGTTTTTAATGGTAATTTTTTATTTATTTTTTCCATATTATGTTCAAGATTATGTTTAAAAAAGCTGTTAATTTTATTACACATCTTGCCTTAGGACATTATTGCTTCCGCTAAATTATTTACACTTATTGAGAATCCGAGATCACCCCTTTATTATTTTTTATATTCCCATGATGCCAAGAAGTGTATTATGATTTTTCATGCAGCTTTATGATAGAAGAATAATGGGATTACCATAGGATTATCTATGTTGTTTTTTATGTATAAAAGTTTAATGTAATGTTTATATATTTAATCTATTTTCCCATAATGCTAAACTAATCGGTCCTTCGGGACTTGATTCCTTATAATCAGGCCAATGTATTAAAATAATGCACCAACTCTGGGTAACTAGGTTCGGGGTGTTACAACTTTTATAATGATTGATTAATTTTATATATAATTTATATATGAAAATATTATATTATATAACTATTATATCATGCGAACCTACATACATTCCATTATTTGGAAATACAATAACATCACTTGAGTGTACGACAAAATACTCCTCATGTAGCGATGATGTACTTCCACGCATTACATGGTAGGTAGTGGGGATATATTTTAATAAAATATCATATATATATATATATTACATAAAAAAATTATATTAATGAGAATATATTAATCACAATATTTTCATTCAATCTATTGAGAAAATTTAAATATTGTTCATGTGTGCATATGACCAACCCTATCTGTCAATAATGTAATTTATTTTCTATCTCTATGTTTTATGTGTTACTATAGATCTATATATAATTAATATGCAAGATATATATATCATGATTATTATATTGGATATTATATAACTGTGATCAATGTAAGTGGCCAGAAAATAAAAAATCAATACATACCTAAAAAACAAAATAGTATATTATGAAAATGTGACTTTAGCATATAATTGTTAACAAAAGGGTATTATATGTTGATAATAAAAAAATATGTAATGATATTCATTATTATTGTCAATATATATATATATAATAAAATTATATTTATTCTATATTAATATATAATGTGTATGAAGTATGTCCAGTCTTAAGTAATGGGATTTCTATTAACACTTATATTTCATAGAGATTTATGAAAATTCACTCATAATTTATGGTATATGGTGTATATACTAATTATTTGTAAAATTATACCAATAGTATTTTTCTTTAAATTATATTTATTTTTAAATTTTATTTTATTCATTATTGAGGCTTACCATTCAATAGATTTTTAAACCTACAAGTGATTTATATCTCTCATTTTACATTAGTGAGACACATTCTATATTCACAACATGATTATTTTTTGTTGTGTATATACTTAACATGTATTTCTTATATTATTTTTATTATTAAAATTATTGTAATACACATATCCATTTTATGATCTCTCGTTCGTAGTGTTTATAGCTAAAAATTTACCAATACATTGAGATTTATGCTTCAATTTTAATTCCTTGAGACATATGTTTTTTAAGAACATATCATGTTTAATGAGGTGAATAGAGAGTCTCAACGAAATTTTATATCATGAATTTATTTATTTTCCTTAAATTTTATATTTTAAATAATTTTTTTCATTTGGGAGTATAACAATTTAATGTTACTATAATGGGAAATAGTTTATCTTTCAATCACGTTGTTTATCATAATTTTGTATGTTTATGCTCACTATTATAAAATCTTTTAATATATCTATCAGTAAACTAAATAATTTAATTGACATATTATTTTTTATTAACAATACAAATTTCCCATTTATTTTCCTCTTGTTATGTATTCATGAGTATGAAGTAATGATTTGAAAAAAATATATTTATTTCTCTCTATGGTCGGAAAACCTTTTTCTAAAACCAGTATTTCAGAAAATGTTTTCAATATTGTTTTTAAAAATAATAAAAAGATTTAATAAAATAATTTTTACACATGTTTTAATTTGTACATAATTTTTTTAGAAGGAATAGTCATGTTTTTTCCAAATAATGCCCATTTGGATTTATCCAAACATATGAAAAGAATTTATGTATTTAACATTGAATGAATGAATAATATTTACAATTTTTAAGAAAAGTATATGATTTATTGTTTTCCTTACACAATTTCAATTTTATATTAAATGAATATTTTTTTAAATTTTTAGTTTTTTATTATTTTAAATAAATAATTTCAATGTAAAAATGATTTTCAAGATGTTTTAAAAATTAATTTTGTATAAGAAAATGATATTTTCCAAAAGAAACATTTTAAATTGTTTTTAAATATTAATTTATATTTTTTCATGTTTACATTTATTGGAATTAATTTCCAAAATATTTTATGAATTCATAGTTCTATATATTTATTTCAAATATTCCATATGAAACGTGACATGTGATTATAAATTAAAAATAAAATTCCAAATAAGATTAGATTATTTGATTTATATTATGATTTGATGATGAAGTTAACCAAGGATTACATTATTATTATTTATATAAATTGTTTATCATAAAATATGTTAATTAAAACAAATTTTCTCACTTGGGTTATACAATGAGTGAATTCTTCTGAAATAGGATTCTTATTTCCATTGGATAATGCTTTGATGAAATGATTAAATGATTATAGAAACAATCTATATTACACATGTTATGATATAATGAAATATTTATGAAACAACGTTAATTTCATGGGTAAGGATATTAATTTTTTTATAAACTTATGTATCACATCTGTAATATTTTAATTATGTGATGGGTGTGACCTTTATATCACATTGTTTCATTGGGTGTGGAAATATATTTCATGAGATATATAGGACTGGAATAGGGAGTGAACCCAGTTTTTTACATACTTTATCATATTTTATGATCCCAAGAACAAACATTGATTACTATGATGGTTTTGGGAGTGAACTCATTGAAATTTGATAGCCTCTTTTGTGATAATATAATACCATGGAAATGATATACAATATATATATGGGTTCTACAATAATATTCCTAATGAAAATGTAATTCTATCAGTTCCCATGTTACCTAATTTGATTAGGATTAATTTCTTATAAACGCCTAACATTTATTCCATGAATCTTGATTTTGATCTTTGGTTTATATGGAATTATTTTTATATATTATTCTTAGTTTATCATACACTTATGTTATTGTTATTATTAATTATCTCCTGTATCTCCCTTTATGAATATCTATGATCAAACATTCATATTATTCAATTACATAGGTTCTAATGAATGGTTTTTAGTAGGTTAGTTTTTGGATTGACAATATAGGGGATAATATTTTTTGGAGTCATAGAATATGTTTCAGAAAATTAGAATGTTTTATACCTAGTATCTGAAGACACAAAACTATTACAGTCCTTAGGATTATGTTTGTGTAATTTTTGGAATATTCATTTAAAATATATAATATTTTTTTGTAATAATCTTTGGTTTCTGTAGTTGGTATCAATGTAATAGATTAGTTATCATTCGGAGAAAAGGATGAGAAACATTTTTTGATGTCACTAGGGACATTACTAAGGATATTTCCAATTATAGAGAACCTACCAAAAAATCCTGAGTTAGTGTCTGTAACAACCCGAAATTTCCTTGTAAAAATTTTATTAATTATATGGGAATTTTATGAGTCCCTAAAAATTGACGGCCTGTGATTTTGAGGTCTGGTGTGCCCTGAATGATTTACATAATTTTTTTTCATGTATGTTCATTAAAGGTGAGAGATGGTTTTTTTAACTTTTAAGATGATGCTCAGAGTTGAAATCTGGGGACACTGTTGAACTTGCAGTGCAAATATTCATTTAAGGAGACATTTACCTCGGCCGCAGTAGGTCGTGCATGAATGATAGTTTATCACCTTTTCGTGGGAAAATTAAAAAAAATTATTTAACATTTTATTTTTATGTATGAAACTTCTCTACATGGGTTATGGATGTGGGGACCAATCGAACTAAAACCCCCGATTTGAATTCAAATGTGGGGACCAACAGACTCTTGAAATCCCTTATAATGAGGGGGTGACCCTAGGATTCCTCTAAATTTTTTATTCCAACTCCTCATTTAATTTTCAAATCCAACTAAAAATTAATGAAATATGTCAGCATTTTAATTGTGCCAACATAATTAATCTTCATAAGTTCAATTATATGGGAATCTCATTATTTTTGTGGGAAAATGATAAGGGGATAACTTTTGGGAGTAATATGATTCACCATCGAAGAACACCTCCCAACGAAGAACATCTTCAACAAAGAATTCACCACCTCCAAAGTGGGATGTCTTTGACAACGATGAACCGATGTCTACCTTTCTCTCCTCACCGATGTCAACAAACCTTCCTTGTAAGAGTTTTGTTATTATTTGTGTTTTAAGTAGAATTAATCAAATTGATCTGCTGGCTACATAACTAATGCGGAGGGAGCGGGCCAAAAAAACACAGCCTGATCCATCCTACACCCTTCTTGGTTGGTGTGTTCACCGCAATGGAGGAGAATGACAACTGACACCAGTGGGTCACGAGAACAGCGGAAGGCCCCACAACTATCCGCGGTGAAGGTAACGATGGGACCATGCTGCACTATAGAAGAGAATCATGTAATTGTGTCTTGGTGGCATGGGAAGGGAATCAGGTTTGCTACCTGCCACCAGTGAAGGAACGACGCGCGCCGCACTGGGCGGATTGGATGACCAGCTATTCGTCTATCTGCGAAAAATCGTCGCACTGTGGCCTCCCCGCTGCACCATGGCCACCCTGCGATGCTTGACATGCTCAGATATCCACATGACAGGAACCTGATGGATTTTCTGAATGTGGGGAGCATGTCATTTTTTTCATAGGATGTACCATTGTACCAGTGTCACATTGAGAAGAATTGTGGAGGGAGTTCCAAACATCCCCAGTAGCAATACATCCAGGAGTGGCGAAGATGTACCAGGACCTCTGACGGTAGCACTGGTGGCTGGGAATGAAGAAATAATTAGTAGATTTTGATTCTCGGTACCTCACTTGTCAGCAAGTGAAGGCTGAGCATCAGGTACCAGCAGGATTGGTTCAGCCATTGAAGGTCCTAGAGTGGAAGTTGGATGGGATATCTATGGAATTCGTGACAGGACATCCACATATATCTAGGGATAATGATTCTATCTGGGTGATCTTTGACCGACTCACCAAGTCGGCCCACTTCTTACAGATCATAGAGCAGGGGTCAGTTGAGAGCATGGGACGCCTCTATGTGCAGGATATTGTGCGGCTACATGGATTACCCACGAGGATTGTCTCTGATCGTGATACAAGTTTCACTTCCCGGCTATGGAAGGGGTTTAATTAGGCTTTCGGGACATAGATTCATTTGAGCACCAACTTCCATCCTCAGACAGATGGACAGAATGAGCGGACCATTCAGAACCTCGAGGACAAGCTGTGTGCTTGCGTCCTTGACTTCAGTTGCAATTGAGAGGATCAATTTCCCTGGGAGGAGTTTCCATACAACAATAGCTATAACTCCACCATTGGGATGACACCTTTTGAGGCATTGTACAGGCGACCTTGCAGATCACCTCTGTACTGGACGGACCTAGGGGACTCATAACTCATGGGACCAGATATGGTACGGGCTACCACGGAGAAGGTACAAGTCATCCCAGAGTGGATGAAGACTACACAATACAGGCAAAAATCTTATTCCTATTAGAGACAGAGACTCTGGAGTTAGAGGATGGTGACCATCTCTTTCTACGGGTATCACCTCGACGAGGTTTGTGGATATTTTTCATGGGTGGCAAGTTATCTCCGAGGTTCAATGGACCCTTCCAGGTCCTCAGCAGACTTGGAAAGGTGGCTTACCGCTTAGCACTTCCCCCTCTGTTGCACCATGTTCACGATGTCTTCCACGTATCCCAACTAAGGAGATAAGTGAATGACCCTTCCCATGTCATCCACCATGGAGAGATGGACATCGAAGATGAGGCAATGTTTATAGAGGTTCTAGTAGAGATTGAGGACTTATAGGTGTGGGTCATTCTTGGGCATTCATTACCTTTGGTGCACATTCTCTAACAGCACAGGAACCTTCAGGAGAGCACAAGGGAGCGGGAGGATCAAATTCGTGCTCAGTACCCCCACTGGTTTTAATAGTTTTGGTATGTGGATTTTGGGGATGCAATGCTCTGAGGTGGGGAGAATAGAAAGACCTGGAATTCCCATGTATTTTTTATTATATTTATATGGGAATTATACGAGTCCATTAAAATTGACGGTGTGTGATTATGCAGCCCGGTGTGCCTGGAATGATTTATTGAACATTTTTTCAGGTACATTCAGTAAACATGTGAGGTGGTTTTTGTAAATTTTGAACCATTCCTCAGAATTGAAATCTGAGGACACTGTTGAACTCACAGCACCAGTATTCACTTAAGGATACCTTTACCTCGACCGTAGTATGTCGAGGGTGAAAGATAGTTTTTCAGTTTTTTGTGGGAAAATAAAAATAATATTATATAAAATTTAATTTTTATTCTTGAAACCTCTCTAAATAGGTTATGGAGGTGGGGACCACCCAAAATAAATCACCGGAATTGAATTCAAAGTTGGGGACCACCCGACTCATGAACTCCATCTTTAATGAGGGGGACACCCTGGGTTTCCTCTAAATTAATTATTCTAACTCCCCATTTAACTGTTCGTGCCAACTATCAAATAATGAAATGTGTAAGTATTTTAATTGTGACAACATAATTAATCATATTAAGTTAGAATTTATTGGCACCTCATTCATTTGGTGGGTAAAGGAGAAGGGGATAGATTTTAGGAGGATTACACATCTCCAACGAAGAACACCTCCAAATGAAGAACTTATTCAACGAAGAACGTTCCACCTCCAACGTGGGAAATCTTCTACAATGATGAACTGAATACCTCTCATCTCTCCTCACTAATGTCAACAAACCTGCGAGGTAGGGGTGGTTTTATTCCCAATGTTTTACATCGAATTAAACATCTTTATCAGTCTGTTACCGAACTAATACGGAGGGAGTGGGGAAAATGAACACGCCCTGATCCATCCACAATACTTCATGGTTGGTGTCTTCATTGCAGTGGAGGAGGATGGAAACCGACACCGGTGGGGCACGAGAACGGCGACCGACACCATGGTCGGCTGTGATGAAGGTGATGACGCAACTATGCTGCCCGACAGAAGAGAACCACAACCTTGTGCCACGATGGCGAGGGAAGTGTGACCGGCTCACTACCGGCTACCGGAGAAGGAGTGGTGTGCGACTATGCTGCATGGAGAGGATGACTAGCCATCTGGCCCACTTCGGCGGACCACTGCACCACAGCTGCCCCATTGCGCCGCGGCCGCCCCGACGTTCCACTAGGCCGGGCCACCCTGCATAGGGCGGACCATCCAGTGCTGGCCGTACCCAGTGGGTTAGGCTAGGTTGACCCAAACTAGGTCGGCCTAGTGAGTTAGGCCGGGTCGGTCTGATCGGGTCGAACCGGACCCTGACTAGTTCCGCCCCATTCCATACTATTGGCAATAACTTTGGCACTAGGCATCTGTTTGACGAACTGTCTACGGTGCTGGAAACCATTGTGTGAGACGGACCCTTTGGTATACTCCACTGATTTTTTGGATAAATTTGGGCTATGGTCGGGTTGTATTGAGCACGAATCCAACCGGGCCCTTGGGATTAAAAGGCTAAAAACTTATATACCGAGCGTTCGATTTACACACCGTCTATTTCTTCGAGACCCCTATGATGTGGTGGTCCATTTTGATACTTCATCATGGGACATCGTGACAGTTGGTGTATTAACCTGTGGCTTGAAGATCAGACCCTCCATGGGACATGCGTGCTTAGTGAGTGAACCCTGTTGCTATCTCTAGCGATGTACTAGGATCTTGTGTGGGTATGACGATGTACTGAAAATTTACTAGAATCATGTGCGGGTCTGATTAAGTACTCACAATGTACTAGGATTATGTGTGGGTATGAAGTCATACTAACGATGTACTAGGATGATGTGTTGGTCTAACGAAGTACTGACGATGAACTAGGATCCTGTGTGGGTCTGACGACGTACTGATGACGTACTAAGATACTATGTGGGTCTGATGAGGTACTGACGATTTACTAGGATCATGTCTGGGTCTGACGAAGTTCTGATGATGTACAGGGATCCTCTCTGGGTCTGAGGATGTACTGATGATGTTTTGGATCCTGTGTGGGTCTGATGATGTACTAGGATCTTGTATGGGTATGACGAGGTACTAGGATCCTGTGGGGGTCTGATGATGTACTATGATCCAATGTGGGTCTGAAGAGGTACTAGGATCATGTACGGGTCTGACAATGTAATATGATCCTTCACTACTACAAAAACGGGCAAGGGAATTGCGCCCTTATAACAGCGCTAAGCAAAACCGCTGATAAAGGATACCCTATATCAGCGCTAAAATTACAGCGCTGAAAAAGCTAATGTTTATCAGCGCTTTCTTAGCGCTGATAATAGTAATATTTATCAGCGCTAGAAAAGAGCTGATAAATATGATCTGTATCAGCGCTAAAATTTTAGCGCTGATACAGCTTGTCTTTATCAGCGCTCAAAAAGCGCTGATAAAGGTTCGCCTATATAAGCGCTAAAAAAGCGCTGATACAGAACACCTCTATCAGCGCTCAAATTTCAGCGCTGATATAGGGTATCCTTTATCAGCGCTCAAAAAGCGCTGATAAAAATTATCTTTATCAGCGCTAAAAAAGCACTGATAAAGAGACCCCGTATCAGTGCTATAATTGTAGCACTGATACGGGGAATCTTTATCAGCGCTTTTCTAGCGCTGATAAATCATAATATTATCAGCGCTAGAAAAGCGCTGATAAAGCTAGATTTTATCAGTGCAATAATTTTAGCGCTGATAAAGGTAGCCTTTATCAGCGCTTTTTTAGCACTGATAAAACCTTAGTCGACTTTTTTATAAAGTCGGTCGCACAGTGCCCTCGTTTTATCGCAGCTAAAGCCCTCGCGGAAGCGTAACCCTACTACTCTTCTCCTGAATACCGCTGTTGTGTTCGCTTCGCCAGAGCTTGCCGCCCTCGGTACACACGCCGTCCTCTGCCGCCCGCAACACCCTCGGCCGGCCTCCACCGCTTGTCGCCCTCGGCTGCCTGCAACGCCCTCGGCCGTCATTCTCTGCCGCCCTCCGCCGCCCTCCGCCGTCCTCGGCCGCTCTCCGCCACCTCCGCCACCCTCCGCCTCACTCGGCCGCCCTCGGTCTCCCTCCGCGGCCGCCTTCCACAATCTGCAACGCCCTCGGCCACCGCCTTAAGGTAACAATCTATGAAGAAGATGTATATGTTTTCATATAGATAGATTGTGTATAGCTGATTCTTTCTAATTTTACTCATGATGATGTCTAGATGTTGGGAATGATCATCATTATTTTGGTATTACACCAATATGTCATCCATAAAACAACTACAATCTGGTCTAGGTACAAGTGAAATATTCAACTCATCAAGAGAATAAATGCCATGGGGAATTCGTCAACACAAATTTTATTATGAATAATTCATAAAAACTATACATGATTTCAAAATTAGTTTATAGTATATCATAATTTATCATCCTCAAATGATGATAAACAAACCTTAGATCAATCTTAGAGAACAATATGGAACCCCTCAGCTGGTCAAATAGATCAAAAATACAAAGAAGTGGATATCTGTTCTTAATTTTCATCTGATTCAAATTCTATTAATAGAAACACATATGTAATGTTCTGTCATCCTTCTTGGAAAATAAAACATGAGATCCCCAAGGTGACATACTCGAGTAGATGCAACCTTCATAATCTAACTCCTCTCATTGAGTTTTATGTTCCTGAATCTATTCTTGTTTCATTCTGCAAGGCGTTATATAAAATGGCTCAACTCCATGCATCAGCTCAATCATGAACTCAAAGTCTCTTTTAGGTGGTAGCCCTGATCAATTCTCATGAAACACATCCTAGAACCAGTCTACAACTGGGGGAAATATTTCTTGTTTCAATCCATTATCATCAAGAAAAATATTCGTAAACGGGTCTATGTTCTCACCTAGTTGTGGAAGAACTGGTCCTACATGGTCTACCATGATATCCCATTCTCCATAAAAGACATGGGCTCTACCCTTATGAGGCATGACGGTCACTCATCTACGGTAACAATCAATGTGATATTGATTAAATACCAAAAATTACATCATCACTATCTATTCAATACATATCATATCAAGCATGTATAAATCCAAAATGAAACAATACTCACAAACCATGAGGGAACATCCCTTACGAAGACAGATGCCTTCTAATCACATCCCCAATGGTGTGTTGACCAACATGATCCCACAAAAGTACTCTAGCACAAAACAGAAACCATTTACCAAGAGATAAGATATAAAATAATGAGAGGATCCCCTATTACAAGTCTCTTTTAGGTTCCCCTATTCGGTGCTCTGATAAAGGTATCTCTCATCGATTGGAAATCCTCTATCTCCTGTTATATCCTCCTTATAGAGTGATAGATAATCATCTTTTTAGTGAATCTAATATTCTTTTTTATGAATCTTGATTGTAGGTTAGACTACTTGATCTCCTTCCAAGGAAGTGGTTCCCTTATACTGTATTTGGAAGTCTTCTTTTGTGTACTTGAACCATAAATACTAATATTTGAGATTCAAATAGGATGAAGATGAATAAATATTGGATGGATTCTAATCGTTTAACAATAGAGTACGAGAACGGAGTGAAAGAGTTCATCAAGTTTGCAAAGGATCACACAAAGGATCCTTCTCAAATCCTTTGTCCGTGTTTATGTTGTTGTCATTCTAGACTACTTACTCCAGAGGAGTTGGAAGAACATTTGATATGTCACGGAATAGATCGGAGTTATAAATGTTGGAATAAACACGGAGAAAAAGCGAATGTAGCTACTGGCTGGGATAAAACAGCATTTTATGGATCGTCAGATATGAATACAAATATAGATAATGAAGAAGAACGTATGGAAAATGTGATTACAGATGTCAATGATGATGAAGATCGTATTGAGGAAATGACAAAGACAATTCAAGATGAACCCCGTGATTGCCCAAAATTGTTTGAGAAGTTAAAGAGTTGTGCAAAGACGCCATTGTATGCTGCTTGCACTAAGTATACAACATTTTCAGCTGTACTGAAGTTGTATAAATTGAAAGCAGGAAATGGATGGAGTGATGTCAGTTTTACGGAACTACTTGCTCTCATGAATGACATGATCCCGGAAGATAATGAGCTCCCAAGCCGGACATATGAAGCTAGACGAATGCTACGCTCGATGGGAATGATTTCTGAAAGAATACATGCCTGCCCAAAAGACTGTATATTGTTTCGAAAGGAGAACAAATCACTTACAGAATGCCCAAAGTGTGGTGCTTCTCGATACAAGAAAGATAAATCCAATCCTACGAAAGTTGTATGGTACTTTCCAATCATTCCAAGGTTTAGGCGTTTATATGGAAGTGAAGAAACAGCAAGACAATTATCGTGGCATGAAGATAAAAGAAATAAAGATGGGTTATTACATCATCCGGCCGACTCTCCTCAATGGAAGAAAATTGATCATGAGTATCCTGAATTTGGAAAAGAGCCGAGAAACCTTCGTCTTGCGTTATCTACAGATGGAGTGAATCCTTTTGGTTTTCAAACCATCACTCATAGTACATGGCCTGTTATGTTGCTAAATTATAACTTGCCACCCTGGTTATGCATGAAGCGAAAATTCATCATGTTATCTATGCTTATATCAGGACTAAAACAACCAGGTAACGATATTGATGTTTATCTGACTCCTTTGATCGAGGATTTGAAGTTATTGTGGGACTCAGGTGTAATGTTGTATGATGCTTATAAAAGTGAATACTTCTCGTTGAGAGCGATGTTGTATGGGACAATAAATGATTTCCCTGCTTATGGAAATTTGTCAGGCTATAGCATTAAAGGAACTCAAGGGTGTCCCATGTGCGAAGAAGATACAGAATCAATTAGGTTGAAACATTCATCGAAATCTGTGTTTCTAGGACATCATAGATTTCTACCTCGTCGGCATAAGTACCGATCTTAGACGACATCATTCAATGGAAGTTCAGAAAAATGCACAACACCGTCTCCACTAACAGGTGATCAGCTGTTTGAGAAAGTAAATGATATGAACACTGTTTTTGGTAAACCATTTTCGAAAAACCTTACGAAAATCGGTTGGAAAAAGAGATCAGTTTTTTTTGAATTACCATACTGGAATTGTTTGTACGTCAGAAATTTTCTTGATGTGATGCATGTGGAAAAAAATGTATGTGATAGTGTTATTGGAACGTTGCTAAATGCCTCTGGAAAAACAAAAGATGGAATTAAGGAAAGGTTGGACATGGTTGACATGGGAATACGAGAAGAGTTGGCTCCCGTGAAAGGTGAAAATCGAATGTTTCTTCCTCCTGCTGCTTATACTCTTTCTAGGGCAGAGAGATATCAGTTTTGAAACTTCTTTAATGATGTAAAGGTTCCAGAGGGGTACTCATCAAATATCAAGAACATTGTGTCAATGAATGATTTGATGTTAAAAGGTTTGAAATCACATGATTTCCATGTTTTGATGCAAGATCTAATTCCTATAGCTTTACGTTTCATTTTACCCAAGAATGTTCATCATACGTTAACCAAACATTGTTTCTTTTTCAAAGCTATATGTAGCAAAGTTTTAGACCCGAGGAAATTGCCAGCTATGGAAAAAGAAATTGTCATCATATTATGTGAATTAGAAATGTTCTTCCCGCCAAAATTCTTTGATATGATGGTTCATATGATGATTCACTTGGTGAGAGAGATTCGACTTTGTGGTCCTGTGCACTATAGATGGATGTATCCTGTTGAACGGTATATGAAGATTTTGAAAGGATATGTCAAAAATCGAAGTCGGCCAGAGGGTTGTATAGTGGAGCGATATATTTTTGAGGAAGCCATTGAATTTTGTATTGAATACCTATCTGATGTCGAAAGCATTGGTCTCCTGAAATCTCGTCACACTGGACGCATTGAGGGTGGGGGAATTTCTTGAAGAGAAGTTGTAACAATCAGTATTACAGATCGGGAGCAGGCTCATCTTTATGTTTTGCATAACAGTTGGGAGGTTGCTCCATATATTGAAACTCACAAAGAAATTCTTAGGCAGTTGAATCCATCGAGGGCTGAAAAATGGTTAGCAAATACACATAATCACTAGTTTATAGGATGGTTTCAGGACCATATTTTTAAGCAGTTGGATGAAAATCCGAATTCAATTTCAGAACGACTTCGATGGCTAGCCGGTGGACCAAGTGTGTATGTATTATCTTACTGTGGGTATGTAATTAATGGTTATACATTCTATACGGATGAACATGATGAAGAGAGTACCATGCAAAATAGTGGAGTTACAGTAGTGGATGAAGCGATGCATGTTTCTGGTAGTAAGGATAGAAATCCAATTTATGCAAATATGTCATACTTTGGCATTATCAAACTAATATGGGAGTTGGATTATACGACATTTAAATTGCCGATTTTTCAATGAAAATGGATTGATAACAATAGTGGTGTTAAAATAGATGAATGGGGATTTGTGAAAGTTGATTTTAGTAATGAAGGGTACAAAGACGAACAGTTTATAATGGCATCACAAGCGGTACAAGTTTTTTATGTTCCAGATCCCGCAAACTGAAAGTGGTCGATTGTTCTGTTATCGTCCAAAACTATTGAGGGTTCTGATGAAAATTCAGTTGAGGACGATCCTTTTAGTGGTACATCACAATCAATTTGAAGCGGTCCCAATGCAGATGATGTTTTGTATGTTAGAGGAGACCACAATGAAGGGATTTGGATTGTCGATAGAGGTTTCAAATCTCTTCAACATTTGAAAAAAAGAATGAGAGTTCAGTAAACATGTTATATTTTGTTTGTAATATAGATCTTGTTATCTCATGTTATTATCTTATCATTACAGAATTTATGTAATTTGAATGAACTGTTCAACCACTTTTGCAGATAATGACTTCTGCACATTCTGGTGCTCCTAACCTTGAGACTGAACAAGTCTCTCAAGCAGCTGCTGCTGCGGCTACTGCTGCTGCTGCTGCTCCTGCAGCTCATGCTGCTGCTACTGTTGCTCCTGATGCGGCTCCTGCTGCTCCTACTGCTGTGTCTCCTACTCCTCCTCCTTCTATGGCTCCTGGTGCTCCTACTGCTCCTGCTCCTGCTCTTAATGCTGCGGCTCCTGGTGCTCCTACTGCTCCTGCTGCTGCTCTTGTTGTTGCGGCTCCTTCTCTTAGTGTTGAGGTCCAACAACCATCAGCACATGCCGTTGATATCATAGTAGATGAACATATAGATGATGTTGATATCGATGAAATGGTCGGGAATGATGGACCGACATCGCAGAAATCACAGGTGCGTCGTAGTTTGACAGTGTTAGCCAAAATTCTTAAGGCGAAAAGAAAAGGAATCAAATTTGAAGTCGGATGGAATGCACGAGGCCAACATGTGAATCCCAACAAGGCTATGTTTAGCAGTTACATTGGAGTTGTCACTCGGCAACGCGTGCCGATTGACATAGATTCATGGCACCATGTTGTGTCCGGGTTGAAGGCTGTGATCTGGGAAGAAATTACGGTAACATTATGAATTTATTTCTTTAATTAACTAGCAAATAAAATGATGAAACAGTGTCTTACTCTTCTCAATCTCTTGCAGAGTACATTTATAGTAGACGACTCACACAAGGATTATGTACTAAGGATTTCAGGAAAGATTCATCAAGGTTTTCGTACTATTTCAACAAGATATCACCTGAAAGATTCTAAAGGTAAAATAAACCCGCACCCACCCATTGTCTATGCGCACCTGATATCCCAAGAAGCATGGGATGCATTTATTGGCCGTCGTGGGGATGAAAAGTTTCAGGTACATTTTGAGTGATAATACGTTGTTTGAGGATACCTGTATTCATCACTTTTATTGTCAATATTTCATTTATGAAACAGAAACTCTGTACTGAAAATAAGGAACGTGCATCAAATCCAACATACCACTATCGTAAAGCAAGGATGGGGTACGCTTCATTAGAAAAGAAAATGGTACGTATTGTAAATTTACAGTAATATTGTTAGGTGCCAATAAACAACATCATAATTATCTTTCTATGTTTATATGTAGATTGATGAATCTAAAACCAAATGCACTTCTATCCCACATCATGTGCTATGGAAGGAGGCACGTTTGAACAAAGAAGGGAAGTTAATAGATGAGAACACACAAAAAGTGTGGGAAATATGTGTAAGTATGACACGATGATAAAAAGATATGTTTAAAATTTCTATTACATAAAAATAATTAGTTTTTTTCCTATATCTGACAGTCACAGGAATCAGCTACTCCTGTAGCTGATACAGACCTATTATCGACGGCTTTGAAGCGGCTAGAAAAATACGGTCGTGTTAGAGGTGCAGGGTTTGGGGTGACACCCTGAGTATATTTTGAGAAGAAGAAAAAAATGGATGATACAGAGAAAAAATTGGAACAAATGAGCGAAAAAATAGCAACCCTTGAAGAACAATTGCAATGGCAGGGAGAGTTGCTAGAAACTTTTATCGGTGGGAAGCAAAGGGAGGACACAACTCAGGAACAACCACCGCATGAACATCCTGCCCCACCCCCCACCAGCTTTGAGGCGAGCCATTCACCTAAAAAAATGTCTTAGCCGTGGTAATCAATATTCTAATAACGGTTCCCATGAAATATGAATCAGGCAAACACTGATAATTTATCTGTACTGATCTTCTACAGGGTGATAATGATTGTGATTTATATCTGTCAACACCCACCTATCACCTTGTAGCGAGGGCTACAGTGTTCAATATCCCAGATGCCACACTGCATAATAGAACACTTTCAAAAGATCATCTGAAAGTGACGATTACTGTAGCTCATGAGCCAAATGCAATGATACCTATTCCACTTGATGACGATGATATTCATACGGTCGAGAAGGCTATTGGGACATTAATTGCATGGTCGGCACAACTTGTAAGAGTACATGCAGACAAAGAGGTATTTATTTCCTTTTATTTTCAAGCTAAACCCTTAACAATTAATGAAAAGAGTGTCTGAATCAATGATTGTTGTTATAGACGGAGAAAGGAAAGGGGTGACTAACATCGGCTCGAAACCATCTAAAGGATCGACCAATCGATCCCAAGGAGATACTGAAAGCACAATAACACCACCTGTTCTCTTTCCACATTTACTAGAATTGAAGACTCATGTGGATACAAAGCTAAAAGATGGTAATAGTCATATAGTGATTTTAGAAGATAATATATATGGAGAGGAAAGTCAAGATTTCGTTTCTGCTGAAAATGTAAAAGAAATCCTTGAAAACGATTGGTTAGGAGTCACTGTTGTAAATGTATATATGAGGTATGTTTCCATGAATTGATTTTCTAAAAGCTGATCTAATGTGCAAATTATGACTAAATGCATTTTATATTGTTGATAGACGCATTTATGAAAAACAGTTGAAGGGATTTTCCCATGAGCCATGATTTGGACTGGTTAGTCCTCATATCACATCAACACACCAAAAAAAATAGAGTCATCAAAAAGGGATGCAATAGTGAACGACTTGCTGAAAACATTTGAACGCAAGATTACAGATGACAGACTTTTCCTAATACCAACCATGCAGGGGTAATACTCTACGATTAAAGCAAATCAATTATATTTTCACTTTTTTTATTACTTATTCCTTTTTGTGTTTTTAGGCAACATTGGTTGCGAATTGCGGTGAACTTGGATACTCCGAAGATTTATTTTCTGGATTCAAAGCTAGGATATCCATCAAACCAACCATACATAATGGAGTTTGTGAATCTGTAAGACACTACATCTTACGTTTTAGGTCTAAACATCAATTTATATAATATATATTATCTTTTACTGAGGATTCTTTTATGATAGGGCGGTGTACCAATATCGTCTAAATCATGGTATAAGGACAGGGGCTAAGCATAAGGAGCCGAGCAAGTACTACGTCTGGACAAATATCAGGGTATATATAATAAAATTTCACTATCCAAACACATCTCAACACAAGTTATTTATTCTCCTAATGATCAATTTTTTGTAGTGTCCAAAACAAACAAACGATAATGATTGCGGTTATTATGTTTGTAAATTTATGAAAGAGATCGTTTTTCATCAGCAAACTAGCATCCCTAAAGAGGAATTTTCAAAAAAAAATTACTAGTTCGTTTAAGTTATTTATTAATTCTTTATTTTTTTATTTTGTAGTACTACTATGACTGCCGAAAAGCCTCATACTCACAAGACGATAGAGATGTGTTCAGAAACGAGTGGGCCGCATACCTGATGACAGATTGTACACAAATACAATGATGATCTGACTTGGGGACATGTACAATTGGTGGTCATTTTTGAGAGGGGTTAAGGGGATCAGAAGATGAAATATTGTTGTATGTAAATTTTAGTAGCAAAATTGTAATTGTTATTAAATAAAACATTCTTTCTCCAATGAGTCATTTTTCCATTTTAACAGATGATATGCACCAGCAACATGCAAGAATGTTGAACCACTAAAATGGTCGCTCTCTTGTTTAAAATGGACACAACTTTAATTGAAAACAACAACTGACCTACGGAAATCCGACCAGACGCATCTGGATTGCCTTCATCCTTTATGAGAACGATCCACGGGTCCTTGGTGACGTGTACGAATCATCTCCGCCTCAATCCGAGGCACGGTGTGACCGCTACCACCCAAAGGGTCGCTCTCTTGTTTAAAATGGACACCAATTTAATTGAAAACAACAACTGACCTATGGAATTCCGACCAGACGCATCCGGATTGCCTTCATCCTTTAGGAGAATGATCCAAAGGTCCTTGGTGACATGTACGAGTCAACTCTGCCTCAATCCGAGGCACGGTGTGACCGCTACCACCCAAAGGGTCGCTCTCTTGTTTAATATGGACACCACTTTAATTGGAAACAACAACTGACCTACGGAAATCCGACCGGACGCATCCGGATTTCCTTCATTCTTTAAGAGAACGATCCACAGGTCATTGGTGACGTGTACGAGTCAACCCTGCCTCAATCCGAGGTACGGTGTGACCGCTACCACCCAAAGAGTCGCTCTCTTGTTTAAAATGGACACCACTTTAATTGGAAACAACAACTTACCTACGTAAATCTGACCAGACGCATCCGGATTGCCTTCATCCTTTAGGAGAAGGATCCACGGGTCCTTGGTGACGTGTACGAGTCAACCCCGCCTAAATCCGAGGCACGGTGTGACCGCTACCACCCAAAGGGTCGCTCTCTTGTTTAAAATGGACACCACTTTAATTGCAAACAACAACTGACCTACGTAAATCTGACCAGACGCATCCGGATTGCCATCATCCTTTACGAGAAGGATCCACGGGTCCTTGGTGACGTGTACGAGTAACATGCAAGAATGATGGACCACATTTCTTTGGCCTTTGGACAAAAAAACCAGTAAAATCTCCAAAATACCTTCATATCATGCATGAACCAGTAAAATCTCCAAAATACCTTCATATCACGCAGAATCCGAATGCGTTTGGTCGGTTTGTCGTATGTCAGTTCTTGATTTCACTTAAAATTAAGTCCATTTTTAACAAAACAGTGACACTGTGAGTGGTGTCGGCCACATCGGGCCTCGGATTGATGTGGGGTTGACTCGTACACGTCACACATGTGTCATGGATCGTTGTGTAAAAGTATCAACATAATCATAAGCCGTTAGATCGGTTTGGCGTGTGTACGTAAAATATTGTCCCTTTTAAACAAATTACATACACTTTGAGTGATACCGGTCACACCGCGTCTCGGATTGAGGCGGGGTTGAGTCGTACACGTCACATATAACTCATGAATCGTTTTCCTAAAGTGTCAACACAATCCGAAGGCGTTTGGTCGGTTTCCCGTATGTCAGTTGTTGATTTCTCACTTAAAAATAAGTCCATTTTGAACAAAACAGAGGCACTTGGAGTTGTGTCAGCCCCAACAGGCCTCAGATTGAGGCGGGGTTGACTCGTACACGTCACATTTGAAGGTGAGTATGCATACACGATAGTTGACCTTCTTAGAGAAGAGTTTCTGGAAGAGTATAAAAGACATGAAGAAATGAAGATCATTAGAGTGTTGGAGCAAATGTGGTTGCTACAAACAATGTGGAAATCAGCTTGTGCAAAGCGACCTAAGTTACAACTTGCAGGTATTGTAATCTATTTTTTTCTGGAAGGTATCAGTTTAAATGCATTTTGGAATGGTCATTGCTAGCCATTGTCTTTTAGGTTTTTTTGACAGCCGAGGGGAAAGGGTGGGGTCTGCAGACATTGGAGGATATGTCGAAGGGTGATTTTGTGTGTGAATATGTTGGAGAAATGTTAACTCCTGCAGTTCTGAAAAGAGTCACTTTTTAAAAGAAAGTCACGAGTTTAGATACATCTCAAGATGGTCAGTTTAAAGACATTTTGAGGGACACTACTAAAGACATGCTCAGATATGCACACATCCCCCACTTTTAGATCGTTGTCTACTACAATGATCTTTCAACAAAGTTATCCATTAGAACGCTCATGATACATAGAGCAATTCACTGCCCAACTTTGAGAATTATCTGATGCCCAAACAATGACAGCATTATGTTTTTCCTTGAAAATTATCTTGGCGAACTGGAATGGCAGTAGCTGCACACATGAAGTGACAAGTAGAGACGCAAAATCACAAGAGTGAGTTGCCATTCCAGTTCGCCAAGAGAATTTTCAAGGAAAAACATAATGCTGTCATGGTTTGTGCTTCAGATCATTCTCGATGGTGGCCAGTGAATTTCTCTATGTATCATGAGCGTTCTAATTCATATCTTGTTTGGAAGATCATTATAGTAGACAAAGATCTAAAAGTGGGGGATGTGTGCATATCTGAGCAAGTCTTAAGTAGTGTCCCTCAAAATGTCTTTAAACTAACCATCTTGAGATGTATCTAATCTTGTGACTTTCTTTTAAATAGTTACTCTTTTCAGAACTGCGGGAGTTAACATTTCTCCAACATATTCACACACAAAATCACCCTTCGACATATCCTACAATGTCTTCATACCCCACCCTTTCCCCTCGGCTGTCAAAAAAACCTAAAAGACAATGGCTAGCAATGATCATTCCAAAATGCATTTAAACTGAAACCTTCTAGAAAAAAATAGAGTACAATACCTGCAAGTTGTAACTTAGGTCGCTTTTCACAAGCCGATTTCCACATTGTTTGTAGCAACCACATTTGCTCCAACACTCTAATGATCTTAATTGCTTCATGTCTTTTATACTCTTCCAGAAACCCTTCTCTAAGAAGGTCAACTATCGTGTATTCATACTCACCTTCAAATGTGACGTGTACGAGTCAACCCCGCCACAATCTGAGGCCTGTTGTGGCTGACAAAACTCCAAGTGCCTTTGTTTTGTTCAAAATGGACTTATTTTTAAGTGAGAAATCAACAACTGACATACGGGAAACCGACCAAACGCCTTCGGATTGTGTTGACACTTTAGGAAAACGATTCATGGGTTATATGTGACGTGTACGACTCAACCCCGCCACAATCCGAGACGCGGTGTGACCGGTATCACTCCAAGTGTATGTATTTAGTTTAAAATGGACAATATTTTACGTACATACGCCAAACAGATCTAACGGCTTCTGATTGAATTTATACTTTTTCACAATGATCAATGACTCATGTGTGACGTGTACGATTCAACACTGCATCAATCCGAGGCCCGGTGTGGCCGACACCACTCACAGTGTCACTGTTTTGTTAAAAATGGACTTAATTTTAAGTGAAATCAACAACTGACATACGGCAAACCGAACAAACACATTGGGATTCTATTGAAACTTAAGGAAAACTATCCATGGGTCAAATGTGACGTGTAAGATTCAACCCCGCCTCAATCAGAGGTGTGGTGTGACCGGTATCACTCCAAGTGTATGTATTTAGTTTAAAATGGACAATATTTTACGTACATAGGCCAAACCGATCTAACGGCTTCTGATTGCATTGATACTTTTTCACAACAATCAATGACTCATGTGTGACGTGTACGATTCAACACCACATCAATCTGAGGCCCGGTGTGGCCGACACCACTCACAGTGTCACTGTTTTGTTAAAAATGGACTTAATTTTAAGTGAAATCAACAACTGACATACGACAAACCGACCAAACGCATTGGGATTCTATTGAAACTTAAGGACAATGATCCATGGGTCAAATGTGACGTGTACGAGTCAACCTCGCCTCAATCAGAGGCGCGGTGTGACCGGTATCACTCCAAGTGTATGTATTTAGTTTAAAATGGACAATATTTTACGTACATACGCCAAACCGATCTAACGGCTTCTGATTGCGTTGATACTTTTTCACAACGATCAATGACTCATGTGTGACGTGTACAATTCAACACCGCATCAATACGAGGCCCGGTGTGGCCGACACCACTCACAGTGCCTCTCTTTTGTTCAAAATGGACTTATTTTTAAGTGAAATCAACAACTGACATGCGGCAAACCGACCAAACGCATTTGGATTCTTTTGAAACTTAAGGGCAATGATCCATGGGTCAAATTTGACGTGTAAGAGTCAGACCCGACTCAATTTGAGGCCCGGTGTGGCCGACACCACTCAAAGTGCCTCTATTTTGTTCAAAATGGATTTATTTTTAAGTGAAATCAACAACTGACATACGGGAAACCGACCAAACGCCTTAGGATTGTGTTAACACTTTAGTACAATGATCCATGGGTCATATGTGACGTGTACGAGTCAAACCTGCTTCAATCCGAGACGTGGTGTGGCTGGTATCACTCCAAGTGTATGTATTTTGTTTAAAATGGACAATATTTTACATACATACACCAAACCGACCAAACACATCCGGTTTCTATTGAAACATAAGGACAACGATCCATGAGTCAAATGTGACGTGTACGAGTCAACCCCGCCTCAATCCGAGGCCCGGTGTCGCCGACACCACTCAAAGTGCCTCTATTTTTGTTAAAAATGGACTTAATTTTAAGTGAAATCAACAACTAACATACGACAAACCAACCAAATGCATTCGGATTCTGTTGAAACATTAGAACAAAGATACATGGGTCAAATGTGACATGTACAAGTCAACCCCGCCTCAATCCGAGGCCCGGTGTGGTCGACACTACTGAAAGTGCCTCTGTTTTTGTTAAAAATGGACTTAATTTTAAGTGAGAAATCAACAACTGACATACGGGAAACTGACCAAACGCATTCGGATTCTATTGAAACTTAAGAACAATGATCCATGGGTAAAATTTGATGTGTATGAGTCAACCCCGACTCAATCCGAGGCCCGGTGTGGTCGACACCACTCAAAGTGCCTCTGTTTTGTTCAAAATGGACTTATTTTTAAGTGAAATCAACAATTGAGATATCCACCTCACATGTAGTGTAGACCCTCCCCCAAGACTTGGCATGAATTTTTGAGATTCAAAAACATGGGGTGGATTACATGGCTTTCCTACATGGAATATATCCCACTACACGTCTTTAATGAGCCAGCTATGCAGTTTATCCCTTGTACAGATACACAGGAAGAATCACACGTGATCGGCGTCATGTACTAACATAGGGAAAGGGTGCATAAGAGGACACAAGGTCAAAGGGTAACACGTATATGTTTTTTAACATGCCATGTAATTTCCTATTGATATGACATGTATATTCACACAGGCAGCTGAACATTGGAGTTACCCAGGGTAAAGCGACAAGGCATGTGACCCTTTAAATGACACATAATTTTATGTACCATGATTGATCTCTTTGAACACTATATCAAGGACATATTTCATTAGGGTTGGCTCCCATGATCCTTCCTAGGATGGTTTTGGTATCTTTTCCGACTTACGGTAGTACGATCGCTTCAGCAGGACGTCCTAGACATAGTTGGAGTCTCTCTGAAAGTCCTGGAGTGAGATCATATATCTATTTTTGAGGTCCAGGTAGAGTCATGTATCAACACAACCAATCCTACCAGACATCGATCCTATATATAGAATGTTAATCTTGATGTCTCATTACAGTCCCCCAATTTATGATATGTTACCTTTTTTGTATTAATATACATAATTACTAAGGGTGATGGTTGGGAGAGTTAGGATATCCTTTTTATGTATTGCAGAATGATTCAAGGAGCACGGGCTCTGCACGATTTGTCAAAACCAAGTGGCAATCCAAGGAGAAACAATGCATAGTGGAATGTTCTAGTATTTATCTTCTGAGTTGTGTAGGAATATTTTGTGATACTATGTAATGAGGTAGTTTTGGTTTCTGGGTAGATGGTATCTAACTCATGGTAAGAACACTATTTGGTTGGGTTTTGATCGGTTGATGACATGCTTGTGGTTGATATACTGGTTTTTGTGCAGGTCTGTGGTTGATATACTGGTTTTTGTGCGGGTCTGCTCGGCTGGCTGTACTAGTGCAGGTTTTTTATTAGCAGCAGGGAGGGATTTAACAGTGCTTTTTTAGCGCTGTTAAAGGCGACATTTAACAGCGCTAAAAAAGCGCTGTTAAAGGCAACATATAACAGCACTTTTTAGCGCTGTTAAAGGACCCCCCCCCCCTTTATCAGCACTGAGCTTTACAGCGCTGTTAAAGCCCGATTTTAGCGCTGTTATTGCCCGTTTTTGTAGTAGTGCTTTGTGTGTTTGATGATGATTTAGGATCCTTCGTGAGTCTGCCTCTTAACAGATTATGATGAATTACTTGTTACATATAATAATCTCTAATATTATACCTTTGTTATAGCTAGTGTGAGATGATTCTGTACCTATGAAGTACATTCCATTGTGGTAATACCGAGGTGTTATTCTTCTCTGTGTCATATATATGTGGTACTTACCATCGTGGTAATCCTTCCTTTGTGGAACAGTTGAGCTTGGGATTTTTAGTTCGACTCTGTGTTTCCTCATGACTAAGATGGGCATACCTGATAACTTTCATATATGTATGGCCATATAACTATGTAGGGTTGTCAGCGGATTTCCTGATTTGTGGTTAATCCTTTGTAGATTTTTTGTGACCTTGAGGGTCTCAGGCCCCATACTGAGTATCGTTTTACTCACCTCTGCACGGGTTATGCTCGTACCTTATTGTTTATGGTGCAGACGACAAACAATGCTGACCGATGAAGAGATTACTAGAACTGGTGGTAGCTCGTAGGTGGACATTAGACGAGGAATACAACAGAGACGACCGTTCAAGAGTTTTACCTACCCTTTAGGTAGGATCCTTGTCGGGTGTTCATAGGAGTTGTTCTAGTTTACTTCTACATTTTCAGTTTTCTTGTACTTTCCAGTTGTGCTTGTATTCTATACCATTTTTCTTACTCTACTCACATTTTTACTATACAGTTTACTCATGTTCGTAATTTATTATGTTCTTGGTTTCATGTGTTTAACGAATATAAATGAAATGACTTCCCTGTTTTAGGTAATATGCTTTCGGTGCTAGTCGCCAGCCCCTGGTCTTTGGAATGCGAGCTTTTGGTACTCATGAAACATACCCTTGGGGATGAGATGTGATAGTGTCTACTATCAATTACTTTAGGACGATTAAAAAAATCAAAAAATGATGGAATGAAGAGATTAGTAAACCTAGTTAAATAGATACAAAAATGAACCTTGTTTGAAAAATTAATACACTAATTACAACTTACTATTTTCATCTTTTAAAATAAATAACAATGAGGATAACTATAGTCTATCTATTAAATCAGTGCATATATTTCATAATTTTATTCTTGGATTACTAGGGAGAAAAAAATAATAAGGGTGATCTAGAAT